>JALGPY010000019.1:0-1347500 GCA_023055425.1 Linanthus parryae | reverse complement strand
GCTTCTCGTAGTGCTAATATAATTGCAATCCTTAGACTTGAAGTCACTAGATACTCTAGTTGTGGAATATCATGCTTTGATGTTATCCAACGTTGCGCCTTAACCAGGCAACTACAAAGATAGCTATCGGGCATGATAGGAAGCAAGCTTAGAGATCGTAATGATGTAGAGAGGATTTGTCCCTCCCACATAATGGGAGCAAATATCCATGGACCACTAGAGGGATGGTGCTTATTAAATGTCTGTCCAGACTCAAATAAATCAATATGGAGATATTGATGTTATCTGATTGCATAAGCAAATTCCCAGGATCGAGGAACTATGGATTGGATATACGAGTGTGACTATTTATGTCTCGTGTCCAACCCGGATATGGAGACAAAGGGATAGTGCAATATGTGATATTGGGCACAAAGGTTTGTCGGGATCACTGACTTATTTCTATTAGTTGGGTTGCATGGATGTGTTGCTAGACACCGCTCCATGTTAGTAATTAGTTACTACCAACTAAGTAGAAACCTATGGAGCCACACGTCTAATAGAGTTAAACTAGATTTGTGATTAATTAATATGATTAATTAATGATAAGGATCACTTTGCAACACCTTGCAAACTTAGTAGAACTAATATGCAAGGAAGGGACTAATCCGAGTTTATGTAGGATTAGGAAGGGCCTTTATGTAGTTAACAAAGAATTGTTGGACTATATAAAGGATGCTCTAGCTTCCTTCACACAATTAATGCTCATAACACAAGTGAGTGGGAGAGAAAGCAAAAGAGAGAGCAAGACAAGCTAGAGGCCGAAGCCCCTAGCCGTCCGCCCCTAGCCGTCTGCCACAAAGAGAGGTCGAACCCTCTCTTTGTCCCTCGTTGCTTGATTTGTTCTTCCCTCTTCCTCCGGTCCAAGCTAGCACTAGAAGAAGGACGATCTAGATATCACCTCTAGACGTGGATCAACCGTAGAGACGAGGACATAATTCTTCGTGTGATCTCCCAAACCAAAAGGTACACATATTCTATGTCCTCTATCCTGTTATGAATGTCTCCTCCTGTGATCCTTGGTGGGCTTTGAGTAGGAATTAAATTTTTGTTTTTCCGCTGTGTTACCTACGTCAAAACCCAACAGTGGTATTAGAGCCACGGGTCGTAGTGCTGAACATGATTTTATGTGTTACGATTTCACTTTATACACTGTTATATTCATATTATGCGAAACTGAAATTAATTGGCATAGTAGATGCAAATTGAATTTGATTCAACATAAACAAGATCTAATTTAAACATTGGATGTGTAAATTGGTGAGTTTGATCACAAAGGATGTGAATAATTGGGTTCTTGAAAATTAAAGTTCATGGGCACATAGTTGGAAAAGGAGTTTTTCAATTATGGAAATAATTATATGGAAACAACCATGCTTGGGCAACAAGGAAGGAAGGGAAGGAGACTAGGGCCGAAACCCTATCCCTCCGCCCATCTTCCTTGCGCGCCAAGCAAGGCCGCGGGTCACAAGGGGAAGCCGGCCTAGGGCCGGGCCTATGTGACGGGCGGCGGTCCCTTGGGGTTCGGCCTATGCTTAGGTTGGATCCCTTGAACTGTTGTAACCCTGATTACCCAATTCAACTAATACTGAACAAGTGCGTTAAAATTGGTTTTAACTGTATTATGTGCTTTGTTTCATGGTGGATGGATATGGCCTAGATTGTGGATGTTTTGTGTTTGTTGTGGTTTGGTTTACGGCCTGCGAGCTGGCCAAATTAATGTAATAATTAATTAGGTTTTACGGCCTGCGAGTCGTTTTTCTCATCAACATGTGAGGCTTTATTTATTTATTTATTCTAGATGTTAGGCTAGAATTAGAAATATTTAGATGATAGCCAAGAGCATGGAGAAGAAGACCAGAGAACCAAGAAGCCAAAAGAAGATAAAGAATCCCTACCCTAGGTGCGCGGCTATGGTGGAGCACATGGAGATGAGCTTGTCACTTTAGGGCAAATAGATGTTATCATTGGCTTTATAATATCTTAGTCTAGGGGCCATATACATGCCACGTTATTTTTCTTTTGTGGATGTTTATTATTTATGTCTTGTTATTTATTTTTGTGTATATGGCAATACTTGCAAAACATTAACAAGATAATAATAAACAAAGATGGTATTCTATTATGGATTGCCCAATCCAAATAAGTAGATCATGTTGATTAGATCAACCAAACGAATAAAGAATGATTAAATCCCTCAAATAGAATATTGCGTTTTGCCTTCTCTTGCCTAAACACCTACATGATCAGGGTCTATTAAAAAGGCGGGCTTGCCAAAGCAAGGCGATTTTAATTCACCATGGTGTGTTGCGGACGACACAAGCTAGTAATGTGTGTATGTTGAAGCAATAGGTTGGACGCAACTGGGTAATAATCAATTGGATTGATGAACCTAGAGGCATGACAATTAGGAGTTATCTAAAGGATAAAGAATAAAGAGTTATTCGCCTAATTGGACCAAGAGTTGCATGGGATGTGTAAGGTCACAGGTTTCATGGAATTGAAATACAAAAGTATTTCAAGGCCTTGAAACAGTTTTCAAAGCCTTAAATCAGGTTTCACAGGATGAGCTATCTCAAGGCCTTGAACCAAGATTCAAAGCCTTGAAACTGTCTGACCTACATGCTTGTTCTGAGGGGGAGTTTCTCTAAACTCTTTTGATTTAATTATGTCCCTCTCACCCCTATGCATGATGTGTTATTATTTAATGATGAAAGACAAACTGTTTTGACATATCTAACAGTACTTAATCGATTTGTTTGACTCAGTTTTGCAGGGAAATTTTATTTCCTAAATGTGCAGGTTTAGTTTCCTATTCTTGCTTTTGCAGGAAAGGAAACATTGGAAGAAGATGATTCTCTGATCAATTAGACCTCCTTGAGAGCTTTTTAATTTGTTTAAAGACAAGATCACAACAAAATCTCTGAAGATTGTGATAAAATATCTTCTTCAGATCAATCAGACCTCCTTGAGAGCATGGATTGCACTTATTGCATATCACATTACAACCTGTAAAGCATTATCATTTCTTTGGAAAATTGAAGCAGTGTACTTTCACATTAAACTTTATCTTTATTTGTTTGGACAATTGTAGCAGTTGCTCTACGTATGCTAGCGTACGCAAG
Organism: Linanthus parryae; assembly: GCA_023055425.1. Taxonomy (NCBI): domain Eukaryota; kingdom Viridiplantae; phylum Streptophyta; class Magnoliopsida; order Ericales; family Polemoniaceae; genus Linanthus; species Linanthus parryae. The sequence continues at coordinate 1,344,336 of JALGPY010000019.1, read as the reverse complement.
CCCTCCAGATTCATTAGACGAGAATATGCGTATTGGTGAGTCTACTTCTCTAGATACCCTTCGTAAATTCTGCAAAACTGTTGTATCCATCTATCAAGATGAGTATCTTCGTGCTCCTAAACCAGTCGGTCTTAAAGTATTGCTTGCGAAAGGTGACCTCCGAGGGTTCCCTGGAATGATTGGTTCACTGGATTGCATGCACTGGCAATTGATGCGCAATTTAGCGTGCTATTCACAAGTATACGAAGAAAGTAGTATAGAGTGTATTACGACTCAGATTATCGATCCCACAGGGACTTTGCAGGTTTTTCTAGTAATCAGTTTTAACAAATAGAGTGTAAAAGGGAGGAGTATTATGAGAGTTTGTAACTAAGTACTGAATGTAAATAAATGAAACGTAAATATTTTTGTGAGAATTTTCTGAATAATCTTAAGGTTGTAAAACTAGGGTTTGAGATACCAGATTCCAGGATCCCCTAGGGTCTCTTCAGATTTTCGTTCTTCGTTTGACATGAAAACACACAGCAGTCTCGTTATCCGTGCCACGTACCAGTTGTGCAGTATCTTTTCTTTTCCTGCACGTTATCACGATTCTGCAGACTTTCGGATTCCTGTTCAGCTGCCTAAGTCTGCAGTCTCGTTCTAAGTCTGCTAGGGTTTCTAACCTGTCCTGATGGCCCGGGTCAAATTCCCCAACAGTTGGTCTAACGTTTTTAGGCTAGTCCTATTTCCCCTTCTCTGGTCGGTCCATCGGGGTAAGGTGCTAAAGCCTTTCTTTTCTTCCTAGCCCTAACCGGACGTTTTAACCTACCGGCTCGGGTCTGTAGCAATTCTGGGTGATCAAGCCGAGCATGCATGAACAGTAAAATTCAAAGACAGAATAACTGATAAAAACTGCTGAATTAAGATAGTACGATCATGAATTCATAATCAAAACATAGAACTAATCTCTGAGTACGAAACCCTAGGTTCACCGAGAACATAGGTAAAAGGTTTAGCTACTAAACGACATAACTAATTAACAATGTTTCTGAATTTAAGAGAGAGAATAAGATCAAATTAAGTCTTCGGATCTGGATTCGCGCTTCTGTGCTCTCCGGGAATGCTCAGACCTCTCCTTGGATGTATTGATCTCTTCAAAACGAGTCTGGACGAGTCTTTATATAGTGCTGAAGACGTTTTTGGAACTTTCCTTTATTTACGAAACTGCCACTAACCGAAACCGCCTCAAAATTTGTGTTGTCTGCGTAAAATACGCAGCCCCTGCGTAAAATACGCAGACAGGGTCCTGCTCCAAGCTGAATTCTTCTCTTTCCTCTGCTGTCTACGTATAATACACAGCCCCCTGCGTAAAATACGCAGACAGGGACCCCACTCTGTGCCTTTTTCTCTTCTACCTGCGTTTTTCACCCCCTGCCTGCGTATAAATACGCAGGATCCTGCGTAAACTACGCAGACAGGGTCAAAAACTGGCCAAAAATCATCCCTCTGGCTTGCTTTCTGCGTATAATACGCAAACCCCTGCGTAAAATACGCAGCCAGCAAGCCTCTCTGCTCTTTTCTGCATCGGCCAGCGTTTTGACCCGAAACTTGTCAAAATTACCAAAATACCCCTGGTTCAAAACCGCTCCAAATTATGCCCAATCCTGTCTCTGGCCATAGGAAAACTGCTGACTAAATTTGGGAGACAAAATCTGAACTCGACTCCGGAACCCCGGGCCCGGTGCCAAATGACCAAAATACCCCTGGGCCAAAAATGTCCCGAAAATTGTCCTGAACATGAAATAGTTGCTTACGACTCCGGACACCGGGAACCGAGACTCCTTACTTGGGCGTGGCCCGTCTGGGACCCACACTTGAAGGGAGTCGGTTTTTCGGCCGGACTCCGTTTCAGCTTTATAACTGTTTTCGGAAAGCCCTTGACGTCTCTGTTCTTTTGCCCCTGATTTCACTTCAAAATTCCAAGTCAAGCTCAAGATATTGTCAACCGAGCGCATCCTGGTCATTCTCGGTTTTAGAATTTTCTCCTTTCTCGGTCGGCTTTAACTGCCCGTTTCTCTTCCAGTGTTTCCGTTTTCAGTTCCACTCTCCCTTTTACCAGTCTCGGTCAAATCCTGCTCCGAGCATTTTTTGCACGTTTCCCGAGGCGAACCCGGTTCTGTCTCAGCACACATCCCAATGCACTTCCCGCACCTGTTCCTGTAAAGACAACATGAACAAACCCGCGATCATATCTCGAAATGCGCAAAGTAAGCATAAATTCACGAAGAGCTTATAAACATCTCGTTCTAATTTCCGAGGCTTTCTGAGGGTGAATTCTGGCTAAAACACGGCTTTCCGACACAAAGGCATGTCAATTCAGGCTAAAAGATAACCCCTATTTGGGCGTTATCAAATACCCCCACACTAAACTTTGCTCGTCACGAGCAAACTCCATCTATATACTACCAACGCATACTATCCTAGATCAATCAAGAGCGGTGTAACTGCACCTATCTAAAAACAGTATAACTATGATAAAAAACTGTGTATCTTTTTGGTGAGACTGGACAATCTCTTCAACTCAAACTGAACATCATTAAGTTCTCATATTCCCCTAGATTTCAGAAACTGCGATGATCGGAAGAACTCGCGGCCAGCCTAGGGTAGGAACAAGCACGAACACTACTTACTTCTGCTTTTGCACGCAAACCGATTGTATCCCTAACGCACACCTTCCGTGCTTTTACTCCGGGTGTAATGTAAATATGCCGGCTTTGGGACGGTAGGATAAGTCATTTAGAAGCGATGTCCTAACGTCACAGCACACTCACACATACCCCAATCTCACACTCCCTCACCAAGATGACGGAAACTGACCCAAATCACCTAAGATTCTATACACTCAATTTCGCCGGTCCCGGTGTAACTGCCGTTCTCGCGGCCACAACTGTGAACGAATGTGAAACTGTGATAAAAATTGCCGGCCTGGCGTTTTGAAATAAAATCAATCAAGCACCCTGAATTTTCTGCCTTTGATACTCCTTTTCTTTTCTTTTTTTCTTCCTCTTTTTTTTTTGCGGGGCAACATAATAAACAACAATAATATAAACCAGGCCAACTCTATGATAAACCAAAAACGTGGTGGCAGAAAAATACTGAGATAAAATCTGAAACGACCACCCCCACACTAATTTCGAACCATGTAGTCAATTTGTAAAATAATCGCGTTTTTCCAACCGATCCTCCTCCCTACAAGGATGTCTAAATAGCACAACGCGTCCTCCAATCAACCCTGTCAACCCAAGTTCCCCATGTTGTGCGGAAAAATGTCACGCACTACGGCTCTCCTTCTGTGCTCACGGTGTAATGTCGTGAGTCACCGCCACACCGAAGTGTCCTGCCGTCACTATCTCACCCTTTCACACCCTCAAATATAAAGACATGACGCTCATCCACTATCAAATATGACAAATCTGCTCTACCCCAGAAAATCCCCCTCGACTCAGCTCCCTCGTGCCATGACGCGTAGGAAAGGTCAAAATACTAACAATGATGCGAGTAAAAAAAACAGCTTCCTAAGTCAAAAGGTACCAAGAAAAAGGTTAATGGATCAACGAGGCTCACTAGTGGACCTAAGGCGCGAGACAGGACGTGAGGTCCCCTATGGCCTATCACTCCACCAAATGATGTGGTGACCGTGATGGCGAGTTGACGACTACCTGGTGACGGTGGTCTGGCAGCTAGTGGTATACATTGCCCGGGAGACAGTTACTTGCGTTTTCTGGAGTGCATTGGCTCTATTAACTCCCCTAGACAGATTCTTGCAGCTCTTCCTCACCTAAGTTCATCCACTTAGGGAAATTTCTATCATTAAGCACTCTCCAGTTTTAAGCTAAATACTTCGCCCAGTCTCAAAATTTTCAATTTTTATTTTTTTCTAAATTTTTTTTTAATTTTTTTTATAAAAAGTAATGCAGTTACAACGCCACCACCCCCACACTGGATGGTGTCGTCCCCTCATGGTACTAGTCCTCAGGCATACAATCTGGATTGGATGAGCTGGCTTGCCTCATCGAATGGGAACAACTGGTAGCATATGCAGAAAAATAAAGCGAGAAACATAAATTGAACCTGTGCACCCGGAGTCAGTTCTTACAAGTGCTGACTTTTTCACAGATTTCGGTGGAGAAGGACCGTTGTCGCCAGAAAATTTCTCGACGGAAGTTGTCAACCTTCCGGGCTCTGTATGCGCTCTTCGATATGTGCAATCCCCGAGCACCATTGTGTTTGACAATGTGCTCCCATATGGTCGAGTATACTTTCGTACACAGGGGTCGATTGCTCTATTCTGCAGAAAAATTGTTCCTGAAAAATCCCCAACTCGTACGAGTCCCTGTGACGGTCGAGTGTGCCAGAACACACCGGGGTCGATTCTTCAAGTTTTTGGAAATCTGCCTTTTCTCTCTTCTTTCGCCTTTCCTTCTACGAAATTTTCCGAATTCGCTTCAATCTCCACGGAACTACGTTTTTCCTCAAGAACACCTCTCGGTTGTCTTCAACCCCCACACTAGCTCGGTGCAAGTTTCTGAAAACCGAAGCTAGTATGACGATCCTTGCAGCGAGGGGATTCCAGACACGACTTCCAAACATGATTCCGAGCACTTTTGAAAAATGGTGATTTTGGAGCTTGAGAGCAATGGGGGTAGAGAGAGAGAGAGAGAGAGAGAAAATGCCAAAATGGCATCAAACCCGTCGTCTTAAAAAACTCTACTTTTGCCAAAATTACAAAAATACCCCTCTTAAAAGTTGAAAAATAATTGAAGTTTTGTGCGTATAATACGCATACTGTGTGTATTTTACGCACACAGGGGTACTGGACTAAACAAAAAAGCAAAAAAAATTGACGTTTTTGCTTACTGGCTGCGTATAATACGCAGGTTCTGCGTAAAATACGCAGACAGCAGCCAAAATGCCATTTTTTTTTCAAAATTCTGAAATTTTGCTGCTGGCTGCGTATAATACGCAGGTTCTGCGTAAAATACGCAGACAATGGCAAAATTTAAATTTTTCAATTTTTTTTTTCAAAATAATATTTGAAATTTGTTGCTGGCTGCGTAAAATACGCAGGGTCCTGCGTATGATACGCAGACAGTGGCAAAAATCAGTTTGATTTTTTTTTTGGCAAACAGGGCTGCTGTATGCATAAAATACGCACAGGCTGTGCGTAAAATACGCACACCGCAGCCTGGACATAGAATTTTTTCTCTCTCTACCCCTTGTGTGTGTATTATACGCACAGGATGGGCGTAAAATACGCACACATAGTATTTCTGCTCCGTTTTGTTCTCGCTTTCTGCTCTGCTGTATCTGCACATGCTCAATTCAAAGTCAATACCCACTCATCTTACCTCTCTCAAAATTCAAAAGTGAAAATAAAACTGAAATAATTTAAACTAACTTACTACGTTGGGTTGCCTCCCAACCAGCGCTTGTAATTTACGGTCGACGGCCCGACCCAGTTACCTCATGTTTGCTCAAGGGACGTCAAAACAGTCTACCTTGACGTCCTCTTCCCGGCCCAAATATGGCTTGACCCAAGTTCCGCTCACCCTGAAATTTGAACTATCATGCGGATTCTCCAATTCAACCGCATCCCATGAAAGTGCCTCTTTGATGATAAACGGTCATGACCACCGGGATCTCAATTTTCTCGTGAAAAGCTGCTTCCGAGACTCGCAGAGAAGTGCTTTCTTCCCTTCTTGAAAATACTTTGGTTGTGCTGAACTTTGATGGCTCGGGAGCGGTTTCAGCTCTAGGGTGGGTGGCTCTTCGAGTGACGGGACCAGGGCCAATTTCTGCCCACTTTTTCCGTCCATCTGTAAACTGGTTCGGTTTTCAGCTTGCATGGTCTGCTCCTCCTGGAATCTCTCCTCGTTCTCTCAGTCCATTCTGTCAATCTCAGCCCATAGCTCGTCCATCTCCTCGTTTTCCCAACCTTCTTTGACTACCTCCATTGCGAAGATGTCTTCATGCTCGTAATAATTCGGTAGTTGCAGATTTTTGAAAACGTTGAACTTCACCTTGTCTTCATTGATCTGCATGGTCAGTTCTCCGCTCTGGCAGTTTATCATGGCTTCTCCAGTGGCCAAAAACGGTCTGCCCTGAATGAGTTGTACGTCTCCTGCCTCCATGTCCAGAATTACAAAATCAGCCGGAAAAATCAATTCTCCGATTTGCACCAGAATATCTTCAATGACCCCGTAAGCCTGCTTCACGGATCTGTCCGCCATCTGAAGCTTGATTCTGGTGGGCCTGAGTTCACCGATTTTCAAATTTTTGAAAATCGACCAAGGCATTAGATTGATACTGGCCCCTAGGTCACACAGAGCTTTTCCTGTGTAAGCATTACCTAGGGTCATCGGGATGACAAAACTGCCAGGGTCCTTCCTGTTCCTCGGTAGCCCGTTCTTCACAAAATTGCTCACTTCTGTCGTTAGATTTATCGTCTCGAAATCGCTCATACGTTTCCTTCCATACAAAATATCTTTGAGGAACTTGGCATAAGTGGGCATCTTTTCCAACGCTTCCAAAAATGGTATGTTGATCTGGAGCTGTTTGAAAATCTCGAGAAATCTGGCGTAGTCCTTGCTATCATCTCTCTTTCGTGTCTTCAAAGGATACGGCACCTCCTCGGAGATAGGTACCGTTTTCAGCTTCCTTTTTATTCTGCACTGCATCCTGCTCAACCGAGCCCTTCAGATGGGGGCCTACGGGTGAATTGTTATCCTGGCCAATGACTTCGTGTTCGATTTCCTCGGAATTTTTCGCACGTGCACGGATAGGATAGGGCGGATCCTGTAGTACTACTACACTCCGAGTGGTGATGGCATTGACCTGAGCACGTGGATTATTTACTGTGGTTGAGGGTAAGTTCCCTGGTGCTCTTTCAGTTAGCTGCTGTGCTAACTGCCCTACTTGTACCTCCAAAGCGCGCAGTGACGTTTCTGCACACCGGCTGTCAGGGCGTCCATATGTGCAAACCGGGACTCCATGGTCTGAAACATGGACTCAATTTTCTTCATATGAGCATCGTACTGCTGTGCAGTTGGGCCTGGCTGAACCTGCGGTGTCGGTGAGGCCTGCTGAGCCGGTGGCTTGTGGTGGAATCCCGATGCATAAATCGCATAATTTGGGTTTTCGTACCGGAACCCGGGATGATCTCTTGTACCCGGTCTGTACCGGCTCGGGTCCCACTGCTGTTGTACGTAATTGGTATCTTCGGTTCGGAGCTCCTCAATGGCTGCGTCCAAATCAGGTTCTCCTACTACTGCAACAGCCTTCTTGTCCGAGTAGACTTTCTTAACCAAGTCTTGAACGATCATGGCCAGATTATCTATTCGGTCGTCTTCCGCTTGCTCGGCTCTAGCCGTCATCCTGCGATCGTCAAACAGTTGAGTGTCCTGCTTGGCTAACTGCTTCATCAGCTCATAGGCCCCGTCTTTGTCCTCATGGTAGAGAAAGTTTCCTCCGGCTTCTCTGTCAATCCTGTCAGCACTCTCCCTGTATAGGGCATGGTAGAATACCTGCAGGTTTTTCGGGTCTCCACAACCGTGGTTCGGGCATCTCTTCACCAATCTCATTAGCCTGTCCCATGCGTGTACTACCGTCTCCCCCATCTTCTGCTTAAACGACAGAATCTCGCTCTGCAGTTGAATGACTCGGGAAGCGGAATAAAATTTGGCCAGAAAGTCCGTGACGCATCCTTTCCCGTGTAGTGATGGATCGGGGTGGTCGGGATTCGAGCCAGTCTTTGGCCACTCCGTATAGGCAGTATGGAAAGAGAATTAGCATAAGTGCCTCTGCATCCACTCCCTTATACCAGACTTTGTTGCAGTAGTCCTCGAATTTCCCGATGAAGTCGTTCGGGTCTTCGTCAGTTTTTCCATGGAATGGGCAGAGGGTCTGAACAGTCTGGATAGAGGAGGATTTCAGGTCAAAGTGCTCTGCGGTGATCTCGGGCACCACAATAGCTGTAGGGACCTCAAAATTTTCCACCAACGCCTTCCCAGACCTGTTGTACGTCCTCTGTTTGTTCCGGGCAGCAAAACCTGCTATGATGAGATCTTCGATGTACCGAGCCATCTTGGCCGGGGCCGTGTCTCGGGCAGTTCTGGCGTTCCTTCGGTATTGCCACGTACCAGTTGTGCAGTATCTTTTCTTTTCCTGCACGTTATCACGATTCTGCAGACTTTCAGATTCCTGTTCAGCTGCCTAAGTCTACAGTCTCTTTCTAAGTCTGCTAGGGTTTCTAACCTGTCCTGATGGCCCGGGTCAAATTCCCCAACAGTTGGTCTAACGTTTTTAGGCTAGTCCTATCTCCCCTTCTCTGGTCGGTCCATCGGGGTAAGGTTCTAAATCCTTTCTTTTCTTCCTAACCCTAACCGGACGTTTTAACCTACCGGCTCGGGTCTGTAGCAATTCTGGGTGATCAAGCCGAGCATGCATGAACAGTAAAATTCAAAGACAGAATAACTGATAAAAACTGCTGAATTAAGATAGTACGATCATGAATTCATAATCAAAACATAGAACTAATCTCTGAGTACGAAACCCTATGTTCACCGAGAACCTAGGTAAAAGTTTTAGCTACTAAACGACATAACTAATTAACAATATTTCTGAATTTAAGAGAGAGAATAAGATCAAACTAAGTCTTCGGATCTGGATTCGCGCTTCCGTGCTATCCGGGAATGCTCAGACTTCTCCTTGGATGTATTGATCTCTTCAAAACGAGTCTCGACAAGTCTTTATATAGTGCTGAAGACGTTTTTGGAACTTTCCTTTATTTACAAAACTGCCACTAACCGAAACCGCCTCAAAATTTCTGTTGTCTGCGTAAAATACGCAGCCCCTGCGTAAAATACGCAGACAGGGTCCTGCTCCAAGCTGAATTCTTCTCTTTCCTCTGCTGTCTGCGTATAATACGCAGCCCCCTGCGTAAAATACGCAGACAGGGACCCCACTTTGTGCCTTTTTCTCTTCTACCTGCGTATTTTCACCCCCTGGCTGCGTATAATACGCAGGATCCTGCGTAAATTACGCAGACAGGGTTAAAAACTGGCCAAAAATCATCCCTCTGGCTTGCTTTCTGCGTATAGTACGCATCCCCTGCGTAAAATACGTAGCCAGCAAGCCTCTCTGCTCTTTTCTGCATCGGCCTGCGTTTGACCCGAAACTTGTCAAAATTACCAAAATACCCCTGGTTCAAAACTGCTCCAAATTATGCCAAATCCTGACTCTGGCCATAGGAAAACTGCTGACTGAATTTGGGAGACAAAATATGAACTCGACTCCGGAACCCCGGGCCCGGTGCCAAATGACCAAAATACCCCTGGGCCAAAACTGTCCCGGAAATTGTCCCGAATTTGAAATATTTGCTCACGACTCCGAACACCGGGAACCGAGACTTCTTACTTGGGCGTGGCCTGTCTGGGACCCACATTTGATGGGAGTCGGTTTTTCGATCGGACTCCGTTTCAGCATTATAACCTGTTTTCGGAAAGCCCTTGACGTCTCCGTTCTTTTGCCCTTGATTTCACATCAAAATTCCAAGTCAAGCTCAAGATATTGTCAACCGAGCTCATCCCGGTCATTCTCGGTTTTAGCATTTTCTCCTTTCTCGGTCGCCTTTAACTGCCTGTTTCTCTTCCAGTCTTTCCGTTTTCTGTTCCACTATCCCTTTTACCAGTCTCGGTCATATCCTGCTCCGAGCATTTTCTACAAGTTTCTCGAGGCGAACCCGGTTCTGTCTCGGCACGCATCCCAATGCACTTCTTGAACCTGTTCCTGTAAAGGACAATATGAACAAACCCGCGATCATATCTCGAAACGCACAAAATAAGCATAAATTCACGAAGAGCTTATAAACATCTCGTTCTAATTTCCGAGGCTTTCTGAGGGTGAATTCTGGCTAAAACACGGCTTTCCGACACAAAGGCATGTCAATTCAGGCTCAAAGATAACCCCTATTTGGGCGTTATCAGCAATGGAAAAATTGTCCCACAGCTTGGCAGGGGGCTTTCACGGGAAGGTCACATAAGCCAACTATTATTCTTGAGGTCGTTGCTAGCCACGATACTTGGATATGGCATGCCTTCTTCCGGATCACGGAATGATCTAGCTACACTTGGTTGTTCACCTCTGTTCGATCGCCTAACACTTGGAGATGTTCCGAGCGTCCAATATGAGGTTAATGGAAGAGAACACCATATGACATACTATCTTGTAGATGGAACTTATCCTAAATGGGGTGCATTTGTTGCAGCCATAAAAAATTCCAAGACACCGAAGGAGCGACACTTCTCGAGCATGCAAGAATCTTATCGAAAGGATGTGGAACGAGCATTTGGCATCCTTCAAGCTAGATTTGCAATTCTTAAGCAGCCGGGAAGAGGGTGGAATCGTGCTGAACTACACAACATCATGATGACGTGCATCATATTGCACAACATGATTGTGGAAGACGAGAGGGACGGGTATAACGATGATGATTCAGACGATGAAGAGACGGATGGGAATAGGTCCCGTAGAGCTCAGGCAATGAACTACGATGGAGCAGTCGTGGATCCTAACCCAAGAACGGGGCAGATTGACTTGGAGCAATACATGATGCGATATCAGATGATTAGGTCTAAGCCGTTGAACACTCGTCTCCAAGAAGACCTCATTCAACATTTGTGGGCAAGACTCGGTCAAGGGAACTAAAAATATTATTATTATTATTATTATTATCGTATTATTGTCTTATTGCTTGTTGTAATTTGTAATTGCGTTGTAATTTACTAGTTTGTACCTCGTTATCCTTGTTGTTTTAGTGTGTGTTGCAATTTCAACGTCAAATTTAAATTAAAATGTCTTTAATTTTAATAATTTTTTTAACATAATTTATTTATTTATTTAATCATATACGATGATCCGTGAGTATACATATTATGTAAAATACAATTTATTAATTTACTGAGAATGTTTATTTAGGGGAATATTCTTTTAAGAAATACATAAATTGAAATTTAGTGAACTATTAAGTATTAACCTTCTTAGATAAATTAGTAAAGATAATTACTAAAACTACAAATCTTATGTTTCTCAAAAAAAAATTACAAATCTTATCAACTCATCAAATAAGAAAAAAAAAATAGAAGATGTGAACAAATAAAATGATGAACTAGTAAAAGATTATTACTATATACAACAAATCTTATATATATATTTTTTGTCAAACTACAACAAATCTTATCAACTCACAAAAAAAAAAGAAAAAAACAAATTAACAAAATGAACGGAATCTCTGAGATTTCAGTCAAACAATGCCAAATAACTCCCCTACATTTTCTCCAACCTCTTCACCATCATCTCCTACAATCTCTCCTATATTCTCTTCTTCCCCTACAATCTCTCCACAATCTGTGATATTTCTCATTCAAACAATACCAAATAAATCAACGAAATCAAACAATTAACTCTTCCCCACGACTTCCGCCACAATGACGACTCCAATGGCAGGGCAGGGGCGTGCGCACCGAACCCGCGACCGCGCCCAATTCGCCTGATAGTCGGCTCCTCCACCACCGCCCCCTCTCCGTTGGGTTTGCTAATTCACCTCACAGTGGCGCCGAAGCCAACTGTTGGAGTTGGTCTTAGATGGACGAAAAGTAGTGTACGGTATGGACCCATGTGCCAAATGGACGGAACTAGATGGAGGGGTTGTATGTGTCACAAGTTTGGGCTAACGGAGGGATGGTTTATGGTATTTTTCAAATGTTAAGGTACTAAGCTGGTAAATGCCCAAATCACAGGGTGGTTTCTGTCAATTATCCAAAGTTGTGGGCCTGTGGAAGAGGGAAGATAAGGGAATGGGTTGGAGATGCCCTAAAATTGCATTACTGATGCCACACCTTCATATAAGGGCATTCATGCTTGCGCTGGGCGAGACTTGGTTGAGCTAAAAACTCAAAATCTTAGTGGAAATTGAAACGTTTTTACGCTCTCTAACGGGGAGAAGATGAAGTGGTACCATGTGACATGTACCCTCTCTTTTACTTCATCGTATTTTTTTGTTTTGTTTACATCTTGTTAAGATCTCTTCTTGTTTATAGCGTGAAAATGGATGATGCTCGCCAACTGTTTGAGAAAATGCCCCAACTAGATTCATGATTTGGGAATTTAAGACTATGGGTTTTGTTCAGTATGAAAAGACTTAGATGTCCTGACTTGGGAATATCATGAGACTCATTTTGCTTGCATGGGTTCTCTAATGTTGGAAGAGTTCGAAGGAACGGATCCTATATGTTTACATGTTTGGTTGCAATTTCCTTGGTCATTTATACTTGAGCTAGAGGTCTTTTTTATGTGCAGAATAACTCAATATTTTTAGTGAATATGGTTTATCATTGTTACGAATTGATACGGAATCCGTATGTAGGTAGCACACCTCTGTTGTGTCAAATGGGCAGGGATAGTAATATTCCCACACTGAACCTGGTAGCCCGATAAGTTCATATAAGCAGTGACTAAGAAAGCAGGCCGTTGCAGCATGAGCATGATGGAGCTGAAATAAACCTTTTTAACTTTTCTTACGAGTAACTAAATAACTTCTGTCTGAGAAGTTGAACTTTCTGATAATCAGATGTTATTAATACGACACAACTGATTGAAAATATGGCTGATATGAGCAAGTAAATAAAGAAATAGCTCTGTCAATAAATGGTATATTAAGTGTCAGTCCCGCTTTAGCAAAACATATTATAACAGTTACGAGAATGACACCTAATACACCTAAACTTTTGTCGCAGAAAGTTTGAATTTAAGAAGTTAGCTCAAATCTTGAAAGAGCTTGAAGAGAATAGAGATATGCGTAGATGTTTGATTGTAATTTCTGGTTATTATACTTGAGCTAGAACTCTTTTCTAGTTTCTGCTGTTGACAGATACTGATTCTCTGGAATACTGAAAACATTGTTCGCCGTCCTGAGTATTATAGTAACCGTAGATGCAGGCTGCTACTGGTTAGCTAACTAAATATGTCATTGATGTTTTATGTTGCAGATAACATTAGTGAAGGTTATTGTGTTCAAACCAAGAGTCTCTATCTGTTCAAAGAATAGCTCACGACACTAAAGAAGGCAAATATTGAGAAGCTTATAGAAAAATCCATAAAAGAGAATTTTACTGACTGAGTTCCTAAGAAACCACAATCCTCTTTCTTCTATGCATTAACACTTTCCTACGAAACCTCAAAAAACTTACGAAAAATATACGTATTTGTCCCTAGGCTTCCCATCCTTTATTACTGAAAATATATCGAAATTAAGCCAAAAAACCATTGTTCCTTGAAATTGAAATGAAGCTAAAGGTCAACGAAATAAACCTGGACATTTGGTCTTTAAGCAATACTTTCATCGACCACCAACTTCAAAAGGTAATATTACTTGGCATTTCATGCTATCGTAAGCCTCTGTAGTGCTACCACTTGCTCCACCTTCAGTCATGTCTGAAAATTCACCAAGCAAGTACTCAGATTCTTCAGCATCTGCATTTTGGTTGATCCATGGGTGCTTCTGCATCATTTGTAGCCGCTCGAGCTCCATCACCACTTCCTTCATGGGTGGTCTTTCTTCGCCTCTCACTCTTAAGCATCTCTTTGCCAAAGCAGCAAATTCCTTAATCTGCCCTGTTTGTGCTTCGTTCAGCACCCGACTATCAACAATTTCAATCAAGCGATCCTCCTTCATTGAGGAAGTGAAATAGTTAATCAGACTTCTGTCTGCCTGTGGTCTCTCAAAACAAAGTGCCTTCATTCCTGTTAGGAGCTCGACAAGAACAACCCCAAAGCTGTAAACATCACTCTTTTCTGTTAGCTGACTTGTGTTGAAGTACTCAGGGTCCAAATAGCCAAGTGTTCCTTGGACCATTGTGGTTAATTGAGTTTGATCAACTGGGACGAGCCGTGAAGCTCCAAAATCAGATACCTTTGCAGTGTAATTCTCGTCTAAGAGTATGTTGGTGGTTTTAACGTCTCTGTGAATGATAGGAGTAGACGCTGCTGAGTGCAGGTACGAAAATGCTGATGCAGCTTCTGAAGCCATCCTCAAACGGTTGTCCCATGTTATGGATGATTGTCCATGGCCTCTACCATGTAGGTGGTCATAGAGAGTCCCGGTGGTAACAAATTCATAAACAAGTAAAGGAATTTCTGTTCCTAAACAACAGCCAAGGATCTTTACAACGTTCCTGTGGTTGACTTGGGAGAGAATGATCACTTCATTAATGAATTGATCAGTCTGGCTGTGGTCAGCTATTATGGATTTCTTGATGGCAACTATGGTGTTATCAGGCAAGATTCCCTTATATACTGTTCCTTGTCCTCCGTGCCCGAGGATTCTACTTTCGTGGTAGTTGTTGGTTGCTTTTTTTAGTTCTTCATCCGTAAAGATTTTAGCTGACCTGACAGATCCTTGATGCTTAGAAACTTGTTGTTGCAACAATCTTCCACCATTTTGTTGAAAGAAGTGTTCTCTGAGTTTGTTGTTCTTCATTTGCCTCAGCCCGCAAAATATCCAGAAGCCAAGAAGAACTAGGAGGGGTATGCTAATGCTTATTCCTGAATTATTTAAAACATAAGCGTAAATCCATGATGAGATAATGCAAATAAAAAATAGCTAAAAACTTTATCCGACTTAGTTATAGAAAAGGAGCAAAAGTGTTTGTAAGGATGAATATAGGGCCAAATTTTGAGTAAAACTTTTGCCAATTTTACTGATTCTGTTTTCAGATCTTTCTTAAAAGAACATCTATAATAGTAAAAGTGGTGTATATACCTACTGCAACTTTATGGGAAGTTGGCATCTTGTTAGGCGAAACGGCTTTAAGTGTGCAACCTGTTCCCTTTTTTTCATGCCATTGCCTTCAAAGCCCACAGGACAAGAACATATGTAGCCGCCGTCTGTGTTATGGCATAACAGACTACAAGGTTCAAGAGTATCGCACTCGTCAACATCTGAGAAACATAACAAGTTGAGTTACTGGAGTGGAACATGTTTTAATACAAGTAACAAATGAACTTTTTGCTATTACCTTGGCAACCATTAGCAAGGTAGGGATTCCCTTCATATCCAGGGGAGCAATTGCATCGATACCCTAGGTCACTCTCAGAGTCGTCGCAGTAGCTGTTGTCCTTACACGCATAAGTTGTTTGATTCTTCATTGCTTGGGAACAGTTTCTGTCCCATATCGCCCAATCCAGCACAACAGGAAACATTGTTTTCTTCGGTATATCAAAAAGATCTGCGGAAGAAAAGTTATACCTGCTTTCCTCCACCAGGAAGGCATAGTTACAGGGGTCAAGTCCCTGTACCTCCGAACGATTACTGTACCTCCTGGTTGTAATAACATAATTCCTCGCCCCTTTCGGGAGACAACTCTGGCAACAACCATCGCCGGAACATGAGCCGTTGATCACGTTATCTATGCTGCTGCATAGGGTCAAGCACCCTGTTGTGTAATTTTTTCCTTTCCGACCACTAACCTCTGCTCGAGAATCACAACCCACAGATGTGAATTTGTTGAGCGTGTTTGAGACTTGATATTTTCTAGACTGGAGCCAATAATCATAGCGGCTTGGACGTCCTTTACTGCTGTAACAGTCGTATGATAAGCTGGACAAAATTCTTATCTGTCCATAAACATAAAGGTCAGTTATTTCTATCGCACTGGTTTGTAGATAGAGCTTCATACCTTCGTTGACCCTTGTACAATTAACAAGGAATTCCGTATCTAGATAACACCCTTCTGTTGTGCCAAATGGGTACGGGATACTAATATTCCCGCACTGATCTTGGCAACCGGGCAAGTTTATTCCAGCACTGACTATTAAAACAGTGCATTGCAGTATGAGCATGAAAGTGATGAAAGACATCTGCAGTTCTTTTAGAAGTGCTTCAGTCTGAGAAATAATTGTTTCTCGATGATTAGATGTAATTTATATGAAATAATTGTTTGAAAATATTGACCTTGCAATAGGAAATGAAATAAAAGTAGTTCATTTAAGTAAATAAAGAAATGCTACTGCAGATAAATAATGTAGTTAGTTTAAGTTTCCACCAACAACTTGAACATATTAAACAATCTGGAGGATGACACTTGACTTATTTTATCCGTCTTGAATTGTTTTCAGGGAAACTCTTACTATTTAAACCTCATTTGTGTAAACTGTAATTTGTAGATATTAATGTACTTTTACTTTTTAATTACCCCATCACCGCGGTCGCGAATTTCTGCATCTTTATATAGAGTTTTTGTAACCTAAGATTACCGCCTCTCATACCTCAAGTGCGACCTGTTTTAGAAAGCCAATGTCAGAGGGTATTCTTTCAAGGATAGTTTCTTTCGATAGTAATTCAATGCTTTTATATCGAGTACAAAATAAGTGGAAGGAAATTAGTCAATGAATGAAGTAACTTACTTTAGTCCACAGGGCTTAAACTTAGTTGTGTACTTGTGTATGTCATCGAAACATAGCTTTGCCTGACTCTAGGAGTGGGTTCATATTAATCAAATGATGTCTATTGGTGGACAATAAGGAAATAGCTTTAACTATTCCATATGTTGCTGATGAGTGAATCTTTCTGTTCTCACCCAAGTGGATCCTATTGGGATTAGGTAAAAGCATGCTTTGCTAGTAACAAAACATCTTCATCTAATAACTACTGTAATGGCCCGGCAGCTCGTTGACCCAAGCTACTCGATCATACTTAAATCCAAGTTGTCAGGCAAAGTTGACATATTTGTTCCCTGTCCTTTCGTGACTGTTCCCAGAGAAGCTCACACATCATTTGTGTAAACTGTAACTCGTCGATATGACTGTATTCTGTTTCATTCGTATTCCATGTTTGAGCTCTACATGTTGACGGAGAAGCTTATGCATGTGTTGATTTCTTGCCACGTACCTCCTCAAGCGCAGATCGCAGATTGGTTTAAATCGCAATCATTTCGATTCACTGTTGCTCCCTCCGGTGTCTCGAGATGAATGACGTCATTTATTTTGGTTTATGCGTTTGAGCTTATTTGTGTTTGTGACTCCAGACAAGGTTCTTAATTTATCTTTTATTAAGCTTATTTTCACATTTTGGGACCGTCTAAAGACCTGTTTCACTACATGTGGCAACTTTCATATGTTTGTTGTTTTCAATATAAAATTCCTATTGCGACTTAGGCAATGGGGTTTAGAGTTTCAGTAAATTTTGTTACCATTTGAGTTTCCTCCAATTTTAACACTGTTGGTCACTTTTTTGTCAAGGGTTTTGTTTTTGCTATTCAAGATATGATTAGTTTTATGGTATACCATCTTTTCATTTTTGGATACATTATTTGTTTCTTTCAATTATTAAGTGCTTTATCCCTTCGGCCTGCGCAGTGACATTTTGTTTGTCTTCTCACAATTAATCTAATTCATTATTAAAAGATTCTCAGTTGTCAGGAACTTATATCCCTTGTGAGCATTTTTGTTTATGAAACTGTAGTCTGACCTAGTCGTATGTAATCAGCAAATAGATGAATAAAACTAGGAGTTTTCATATTGGTGGATATTAATCAAAAGTTGCCTGTTGGCGGATAAGAAGCTTTTAAATGATTTCATAGCTTGCCCTTTGAGAATGACGAGCCGAATTTCCTTCAGTTCCTATTTCAAACAGTCAAAATGAGTATTCTGCTTGAAAATGCTGTAAATAATCCAAGTGGATCCTAATTGTACTAAGCAACTTGCAGGCGGAGAGGAATGGTCCGCACTCAGTGATGAAATCCGCTGGGACTCAGAAAAAGCATTAAGCAGAGAACCCATTCAGTATGTAGCAGGTTGCCTTGTATATAGGTATTAATGTGTAGGAGACACTGCGAAAAATGGGGTCGACGTTAGCATTATACGTTGACAGGTTCACTTCATTTGATAGGGTGTGCATTTGAATTTCCTGTAGACTTGTAATCGTTACGGAATTCATTGAGGAGAACACATCAAAGCTGACTCTTTCTTCTTTCTTGCATTTACAGCACTGCAAGAACTGCGTTATGGATGACTTGACGGCTTGATGTCGAAGCCTTGGATGAAAGAAATAATCTCCCACGGCCCAATTATAATGTAGAATTGGTAAGAAAGGAACCCTGATGAAGTTCCTATTAGTACTCAAATAATTATTCTGTTTTTGGTAAGAGCATTCTCTATTACCGTTTAACATTTTCAGTAAAGAAGCTGAGACTATTACATTTGCTTGTAAAGTTCAGTTTCCTAACATAATCTTCGCTGTTTAGCATTTTATTTTGGGTAGTTAGGTTGTGTCATCCTCAAGGAAGATATCTGAATGCTAATATGCAAATAAACATTTGGATAACTGACGCCGAACTGAATCAGAGATTTATTGGATAACTGACGCCGAACTGAATCAGGATTTATTGGTCGGTCAATTGACAACTGAAAGTGACAGAAAGTGACTTGTCTGTTTGAGAGGGAAAGAGGAGGCATGAGTTGAAGTTGTAATTTTGACCGTTGATTTTGATTCAAATCAATGACATAGAAGGGGACAACAAAGATTAGTTGTACAGTAAAACAATTAACTATATTAGTATATAGATTATACCTGACACCAGAAGAGTAGATTTACAGTTAGACCATGTGTTATTCCCTCTAGAACTAGTAAAACGAGGAAATGAAGATTTCTTCTACTATTGGGAGCATGAAAAGCAAGAACAATTGACACAACAGCAGTTAGAACTCAGAGCTTGGATGCTATTGTTTTATTAAAAAAATACATGTGAAATTACGAAATTTTGATATTTTTTTAAAAAAATTGTTAAAAAGAATGTTAAAGACTTTAAGATTGACGGATCTATGTTAATAAAAACATATTTCATATCTGGAAATGATGTAAAAATATGTAATTTTGATGAAATATATTGCATTATTTTACATATATCAAATTATTAAATTAATTTTTTTTTTTTTTTTAAGATTTGTTAGTAAAACTTGTATTTTAAAAAAGTTGGAGTTGAAAATAGGGGTACAATAGTCTTTTTATATTTTTCCGTCCAACATGGACGGAAAGTTAACGGAAAGGTACCCACTTGCACGAAAATCCAAAATTTGGGACCCATGGTGCATATTTTTAAAATTTGGGTACCCACTTGCCTGTTTTTGCAAAATATAGGTACCTCCGGTGCAATTTAGCCAACATATTTCAATATTCTCAAGACTGGCACTTTTAGATACACTAAGCGAAGTAGACATTTATTAGATAAGTAATGTAACTAGATACTAATGTATTTCTATTTGGGTAAAATTCACTTACACCCCCTCAGTTTTGGTTGATCTTCACTTACACCCCTCTTAGTTTGGAAAATTTCACTTACATCCCTTATGACTACCTAACATGTTGTCACTTACGCCCCCTCAATGCACTCGCTATGATAGTTCTTATGGTAACTTCTCAAAATCAGTGTTTCAGACAAACTTACCTTTGCAGAGGCTGCAAAGGTTAATCCAGCCCAATGTATATTCTTAAAACATGCAAAATATTTGTATTATATCACATGTTTTATATGCATTTCTGAACATGGTGCAACTACCCCAAGCAAAAATTAAGATTAAATCAAGGTAGAGTTTACAAAATTAAGGGTGTATTGACCTTTATAGCATTTGCAAGGGTAAATCTGTCCAAAAAACTTGATTTGAAAAGTTACGCTACCAACCAACAGTGTAAATACACGTAGGGTTGCAAGTGACAAAAATGTTTGGTAGTTATAAGGGGGTGTAAGTGAAATTTCCCAAACTAGAAGGGGTGTAAGTGAAGATTAACCAAAACTGAGGGGGTGTAAGTGAGAATTACCCTTTCTATTTTTCCCCTACTTCATGGTCATGATAGCGAATTTCTGCATGTCTTTAGTGAAGTTAATGTACTCTAAGATTGCCAGCCCACATACCTCTTGGGTTGGACCCTGGTTTGGGGCGGCCCGTTTTTATGAACCAACCCGGTTCATGTTTTGCTACAACCTGAAAAGGAGACATGATTCGTGGAGCGAAGGCTTGACCTATTTTGGGCTTGGATCCGGTCCGGTTAAATAGGCCGCCTTTTTTTTGTCGAGTTCTTAGGATTCGTAGCAAGTATGTTGGGCGTTTTTTTCTGATTTCGCTTGTAATTCTCACTGAGACGTGTTCGTCTGTTTTAGTGAAATCTCTGCAACTCCGTGGATGTAGGCTGTTTTGCCGAACCAGGTAATCTGTGTGTTCGGTTTTCTTTCTTCTCTGCATATTTCGTTTTTCATAAAAATAACTCAGGTGTTACTTGGTTTAGAAAGCTGAAGCATACCTTTCAAGGAGAGTTGAAGGATACCTTTTAAGGGTAATTCAGTTTTGTCCTAGTTGTACTTCTATATCTAGTAAACAATAAGCGAAAGAACTGAACGAATGAGCCAAAGATGTAATTTAATTTAGCCCAGTAGACTTGAACTTAAATTTTGTTGTGCTTCTATGTCAGAAATAACTTTGCCTAATACTAGGAGAGCTCAGGTGGGTGGATATGAATCAAATGATGTGTGTTGGTGGATAATAAGCAAACAACTTTGACTATTTCGTAGGTTGCTCTTTGTGAATGATGAGAGAATCTTTCCGGACTCAACCCAAGTGGATCCTATTTGTATTAGGTACAAGCATGCTTTGCTAGTAACATAATAACTTCATATAACGACTTCTGTACTGGCACAAGAGCTTATTAAACCTAACTACTAGTTCATACTTAAACCCAAGTTGTTACCAGTGAGACACAAGGTTCCTATAATACCAAGTTTCTAATTCACATGTTCTCAATGTAGACTAGATAGCACACTAATGACAGTAATATCTTCCTCCAGATTCGTTCTTGCTCATTTAGCATTTCCAACAAGTATTTCATTCAATTTCTCTTCACATCTTTGTGGTTACTTTTCTTTGTTTGTTTCCTTCAATATTGTCGGTGCTGTTCATACTTTATTTCATGGTGGGTGGTGCTCTAATTTACTTTTACGGAAAATTGAACATCCTGAATGTAATTTGGAATTAGGTTAATTTCCTTTTATTTTCACTAAACCATTTGGAATTGGTTACTTTACTTTGTTACTCATTAGTAGAGCCAGTCATGAATAGGTTGTTAATTTGAGCGGCCACACCAAAGCCGACTCTCTGTTATGTCCTGGATTTACAGCTTGAAATAACTCTTCTGGATGTCATAGACTAGTTGATGATGATCCACCATTAAATTTGAATGTTGGAAGCTCAAAGACGTCGAAGGCTTGAAAGAAGGAAATATGGAAGAGGGGCCGGTTGATGTGGTTCCGGCTGAAGAAAGTAGCCTCAAAAAGGTCGTTAATAATTCAAGACTAGTAATTTTGTTTTCAGTAAGAAAATTATATTTTATTTTTAATTTTAATATTCGTGCAAAAACGGACCAGACCAGACCAAGAATTTGGTTGTGTCAGAATAGTTCCATAAAAAAATCTTCACCTTTTATATGTTTTTTAAGTGGATACGTTGCATAATCCTCTAAAGATGATTGTCTGAACTGTAAATTGCGCGAACAAGATTTTGGATAACAATCGTTGAGAAAACATAAATGGGTGGGGAACAACTATAAGACTAGTTAGAGCCTGTTTGGTATCAGCTGAAAATCTCAATAATCAGCTGAAAACAATCTGAAAAGAAAATCCAGCTTATTTGAGAATTGCAAAAACTGTTTGGTATGAGCTGAAAATCACAGATTATAATTTAATTGCATTTGGCAAACAAATAGCTTTTATTGCTGAAGTTACAATATTGTCCTCATGTTAATAATGTTACAGGAAATTATTTTTGTTAAGACGATGTGTACACAACGAAATTACATAAACAAAATAATAATTTTGAGAAAAGTGTGGCGGAACTTAAAAAATATGAAAAATTTAAAAACTGACATAAATTAAGATATTACATATCATGTTAATTCTTCTCTAGAAAAAGAATTTTACAAAATCATACTAAAATAAATTATCCATTTGTTCGAATAGCAAGTTGATCACGTAACATAACCATTTGAGTGCTATCACCATCTTCACATTGGTCTGGAGGGCCATTATCGTTAAGGTCGAGGTCATCAACATAAGTATAGTCTTCATCTAAATCTGCATCATCAAAATATGCATCCTTCGTAGCAGTTTCACGTATAAAATTGTGCAATGCCATCGCCATAGAAACTAGTTGGGCTTGCACACGTATGCTAACTGGTGGCATGCTATCCAATATCTGAAACCTCTCCTTCAGCACACCAAATGATCTCTCAATGACACCACGTAGTGAGGAGTGTGCATGATTAAACGTCTCTCTGATATTCATATTATCCTCAATTCCACGAAATTGTTGAAAATGATAAATCTCTCCTTTGTATGGTCCCAAAAAGCCGACTTTACACGGATAGCCGGCATCAGCAAGATAGTATTTTCCTACAAGAAAATATAATAAAATAATTATTGTATCACTAGTAAACTTTAATATATAAGGAGATAGATATAATAATCATAACTATAAAAATCTTACCATCTTCTGGGAATGGGAAATGCATAGATGGCTCGTTAACCACGCGATTGAAGACATTTGTGTCATGCATTGATCCTTCCCAACCAGATGAGACAAATATGAATCGCATGTTAAAGTCACACACAGCCAATACATTTTGAGTATAGCAACCTTTTCTACCAAACCATGGCACTCTGTTCTCAGGTGGAACACATCTGATATGTGTGCCGTCAATGGCACCAATACAATCCTATTAGAGTGATGAAAACAATAGTGAGCATTAAAACAGTAAACAAAGAACGAATCTATTTTTTAATAATTGTAAACTAATCTATCATACCTTAAAGACTGCATAATTTGGCCGCCTCTTCAAATGATACTTTCTTTGTCGTTCATCCACTTTTGGTTTACACATGTCACGGGTGAATGGTACCATAGCCTTCATTACACCATAGAACTGGCGGTGTATCGTTTCAGACGAGTGTTGAAAGTTTTCTTGTCGCTCCCGACACGGCCATCCATGTGCTAAAGTCATGACAAACATAGCAACTCTTTCCTCCACGGACAAACCTTTATTTTGCACAGGCAGCCCATATTTATTTACCAGGACACTACAAAGTTCAAGGAATACCTGCCCTGGCATTCGCAACGAATGTTTTGGCCGCTTTTCATGTGCATGTACTAGCTCGTTGACCCATGCTTCACCTGTGCGTGCACCGGTGTAGCATGGATTCTTCCTAACATGATCTTTTTCATATTGCTCGACAACATTTGTAGCTGCAACAATCAAGCTGTTTCTTCGATACTTGTGCCACTTTGCCACTTCTGTCGAAAGTTCTTCGTCCATGACGCCAGAGTTTGGATCCATCCTACAATGACCTGTGACATTTTATTGAACACACAATTAAGCTAATGATATGCATATTAGTACACGTAAATGGATCTGGATGTTCCAATCCTTTCCTTTTGAATCTTTTGACATTTTTGACTCTCTGCTCAAGATAAAAAAAACATTTCACAACCAAAATTAACTTGAGTGCTCATAAATCCCACCCAAAGTATTGATTAACAATATGACTCACCACAGAATAGGCATTCCATAGCCGATCTTCCATTACAAATGTGCCCTTCTCAGCATCCCAGCCAACACCAGTTGTGCCCCGTTCGGGATTTTTTAAGAACTGCCATGCAATCCAATCCTGCTTCATGTCGTCATACTTGTTTTTGAATTGTAGACGTTTGTGAGTCTTTCCTGTTATATTTTTGAACTGCTCTTGGGCTCCAACATATCCTAATTCAGTTAGGGTCGCAAATGGCCTATTGTTAAGACCAATTTGTGTCACAATACACTCTAGAAATGTGCGAGTAGTATTAGTGTCCCAAATGGCCTTGTCAATAGTATCAGGTTCTTCATATTTCTTTGAACCACGACGCGGCATTTTACTAGACAAAAGCAAAACAAGAAAAATTAAAAACCTCCTACACATGATTGCTAGTACCCCAGTAAGGAATTTGATGAAGAATCTTGTAAATAACTTAAATATTGCATCAAATGTACAGACAAGAATTGAGATGCATTTGGACATAGTTCTTTTAAATGGATATACGGTGTCATAGTACACATATGTGTGAGTTATAGGTTTCCTTTTTTGGCAAGGGAAGCGTCTCATACTCTATCTCCAAACAAACAATAACCTTTTTTGTAAATGGTACCATCTAAATGAGGACTGCAAATCTGCAAACATATCCAATCTGAAGTTAAGCTCATCGTTTTTCTAATATTATTGAGGTTAAAAACTCTATATTTTACATCATTTTCCTATATGTTCATACGCAGTTGTTAATTGCTACTGCTAGGTGCACTAATTTGATCAACCTGAGAACTCTAATTTTGCAAATACCTAACAGTTCAAACTTCGTAAAGAATACAGAGATTACAACAACATAAATACTTCTCTCAAACAACTAACAAAATCAAATAGAGAATTAAAGATCAAACATAGGTGTTGGAATCACCATTATTTCATAACCAGTAAAAGCAATTTTCAGATTTTATACCCAGATTTGGACCTATACCCAAATACTACACCCAAAGAACTAACAAAATCAGCAGAAATTATGCATCAATAACCTCAAAAATCCAACCTATGCAATCAAGTTCATATGACGAAGAACATAACCCACATCAGAAACAAACAAATTCATATACAAAAATACAAAGGAGAGATTACTCACCGAAGCTCTATGAATCTCCGAAAATGGTAGCGGAAGTGGTGCTCCCTGGAGTAAGAAGAACGAAGGAACCGCTGAGGCTCCGATGCCCTTGAATAACCCGTCGTGTCTGGTGGGAGGTCGCACAGCTTTTCTTCTCCCCCTCTCTCTCTATCTCTCTCGTCGTTCGTCGATATCTTCGGTGTGCCAGAGCCCAGACATCTTGAAACAAGTGATGATAAGGCTGGACTTAAATGAACTTGTATTAAACATTACAAGGGTAGAATTGGACTTTTGAACTCAACAGATTGAAGAATCCCCGATTTCGGCGATTCTATAATCGGCCAGATTATAGCCCAATTCAGATTAAAAGCCCATTCCCTAAAAACCAACCCAAACAAAATTATTACAATCTACCAGATTTTCAGCCCACTGGATTAAAATCCATGATACCAAACAGGCACTTAGAGAAGTTTTTCAACTTCTCTACTTAACTCAGTAATGATTCTGTTAATGAGAAAGGAGATTGGTGGAGCCTTGTATAGTGTAATAGAAGGGATGCAATTGTGGTAAGCAGATAGTTAAACAAATAGTTAAAATTGATGACAACTGTAATTAGTAGAACTATCTGTCGGAGGTTTGTGCTTGAAAAATTTTGTGAATCTCATGCTAGTGAAATTAAAATATCTGCTGGGTTTCTTATGTTAGGAAAATGCTGCAAATAGATTCATTTTTTTTTTGATGAAATACAAATAGATTCATGATATGAAAAGAAAATGACCTGTCTCCGATCTTCTAACAATAACAATATCTAGATTTTGCATGAGATCTTTTATTCTGTTTCTTGTTTACACCGTATCACTATCATGTAAAAGGAACATTCTCTAAAACTCGTCGGAGAGAATTCGATTATCACAAAGTCATTATAAGAATTCGGTAATTTGCCCTCCAGGGCACCATACTGATCATGGCTGCTGTTAAGGCTAGGTAGCTGACTAAAATATTTTTGAGATTATGCATAAGATAAATTATAAGTTGCACTGAACATTGTATGAATTTATTGTGTTTGCTCCATAGCTTTCCATCTATTCAAAAACAAAATCAAGCCGCATAAATGACAGAATTTTACAGACTGAGTTCCTAGGAAATACACAATTAATCCTCACTATTGTTTTGTCACTGACTGAGTTCCTCAGCCAGTGCAATTAGTTTCAGCCAACTCTTCTAAGCTCTACCACTTCTCAACTTTTTTGTCGTTGTCAAAAGGCTTAGCATCCTTTCACAACTGTACCAATCTTGACCATAAAGCAAACTTAAGAGAAAACTTAATCCTTGAAGTAAAAAAGATGCTGAAGGTTAACCAAATAAACATGTAATTTGATCTCGAAGAAACATTTTACAGTCTGCGAGCATCAAAAGGCAGTATTAGTCGACTTTCCATGCTATCATATGCATCTGTAGCACCGTCAACCATGTCCGAAAATACACCATGCAAGTACTCAGACTCTTTGGAATCTACACTTTGGTTGATCCATGGGTGCTTCTCCATCATTCTTAGCCGCTCTAGCTCCATGGCCACTTCCTTCATATATGGTCTTTCTGCACCTTTTGGTTTTAAGCATCTCTTTGCCAAAATAGCAAATTCTTTAATCTGCCCTGTGTTTGCTTCGCCTGTCACCCGCCTATCAACGATTTCATCTAAATGATTATTTTTCATTGTGGAGGAAAAATAGTTAATCAAACTTCTCTCTTCCTGTGGTCTCTCAAAACAAAGTGCCTTCATTCCAGTTAGGAGCTCCACCAGAACTACCCCAAAGCTGTAAACGTCACTCTTTTCAGTCAATCGACTTGTGTGAAAGTATTCAGGATCCAAATAGCCGAATGTCCCTTGAACCATTGTAGTTAACTGAGTATGGTCAGCCGGGACTAACCGCGAGGCTCCAAAATCAGATACTTTTGCAGTGTAATTCTCATCTAAGAGTATGTTGGTGGTTTTAACATCTCGGTGAATGATAGGAGTAGAAGCTGCTGAATGCAGGTATGAAAAGGCTGATGCAGCTTCTGAAGCCATCCTCAAACGATTCTCCCATGTTATGGATGATTGTCCATGGCCTCTACCATGTAGATGGTCATAAAGAGTCCCATTGCTTACAAATTCATAAACAAGTAAAGGAATTTCTGTTTCCAAACAACAGCCAAGGATCTTTACAACGTTCTTGTGGTTGACTTGGGAGAGAATGATAACTTCATTGATGAATTGCTCAGTCTGGCTCCGGTCACCTATTATGGATTTCTTAATGGCAACCATGGTGTCATCAGGTAAGATTCCCTTATAGACCACTCCTTGTCCTCCGTGCCCTAGGATTCTACTGCGGTGGTAATTGTTGGTTGCTCTTTTTAGATCCTCCTCGCTGAAGATTTTAGCCGATTGGATTGAACCGTCGTACTTAGAAAGCTGTCTTTGCAACATGATGCCACCATTTTGTTGAAAGAAATGTTCTCTGAGTTTGATGGTCTTCATTTGCCTAAATACCCAAAATATCCAGGTGCCAACAAGAAGTAGCATTGATATGCTAATGCTTATTCCTGAACCATTTGGAAAGGACGTATAAGTTTATAATGAATGAGAATCAAAATGATTGATAAACTGGATCTGACTTTTCAATGAAAAGCTTGCAAGGATGAATATATTGTCGAATTCTATCAGCCACCAAGAAGTATTAGTGATATGCTTATGGTTATTCCTGAACCACATTGAAAAGGCAAGTATAAATTAAGGATGATGAATGAAATAAAATAAAAAATGCCTGTTAATCAAATTCGACGAGTTAAACTTTCGTCAGTTTTACAGTTTCTGTTTTCAACTTTTTTCTTAAAATCATCTAGAGTAGTAAAATGGATTATACCTACCTAGTGCAACTTTTTGGAAGGTGTCTTCACTACGATGGCAACCTGTTGCCTCTTTCCCATCTCCTTCGTAGTCCTCAGGACAAGTACATTTGTACGAACCTGGTGAGTTTTTGCATGTCGAATCACTCCAGCCGCAGGGGTTGATAGGATTGCACTCATCAATATCTGAGAAACATAACAAGTAATGTTATGGAAGTGGAATAGATTCGAACATTGAAAAATAAACATAAAATTTTATATTACCTTGACAACCATTTGCTAGGTAGGGGTTCCCCTCATATCCACTGTAGCAGTTGCATAGATACCCGAGGCCGTTCTTAACGTCATAACATGAGCTGTTACCCTTGCAGGCATAAGTTGTTAGATCCTTCTGTGCTTCAGAACAGTTTTTGTCCCATATTGCCCAATCCAGCATTACTGGGAACTTTGTATCCTTTGGTATATCCAAAAGATCTGCGGAAGAAAAGTTATACCTACTTTCCTCCACCAAGAACGCATAGCTGCAGGGATTAAATTTCAGCACCTGCTCATGGTTACTAAAGCTTCCCGATCTAACGTAGAAGCTTTTTGCTCCTTTAGGGATACTAGTTTGGCAGCATCCAACTCCGGAGCATGAGCCATTGATCACGTTAGCTATATCGCTGCATAGTGACAAACACCCCGTTGTGTAATTGTTTCCTTCTGAACTACCGACCAGCGTATGAGAATCACAACCCACAGCTGTGAACTTGTTTAGTGACTTTGATACTTGATATTTTCCAGGCTCAAGCGTGTAACCTTCTTCAGCTTCAAGACCTGTTCTGTTGAAACATGCATATGCCATGGAAGATAATATTCTTATCTGTCCGTCAACATAGAGGTCAGTAATTTCCTTATCAATGGTATCTAGATATAGCTTCGCACCTTCATCAGTGCTGTTACAAGTAACAAGGAAACTATCATCTAGGCTGCACTTTTCTGTTGTGCCAAATGGATATGGGATGCTTACATTTCCACACTGATCCTTGCAACCAGGCAAGTTTATCTCTGCAGTGGATAAGAAAACAGCCCATTGCAGCATTAGCATGACAGAGATAAAAGACATCTCTGAAATTTTTCTTACAAATGCTTCTCTCTGAAGAACTCCCAAATAATGAGATGCAATTTTTAGGAGTCAACTGACTGAATTAGTAACCTAGCAATAAATAATGGTATTATAGAGAGTTTTCCATTAACAACTTGAACATGTTATTGCATTCTGGAGAGTAATACTTTAAAGGGACTTGAGCGAAGTTGACTAATTTGCTTCTTGTGGAGCTGTTCGCGCAGAGAAGCTCAGTCAATAATAGACAAATAGTAACCACCGCGTCAACTATGTAAACTGTGTAGTAACTTTGACGTCAACTATGTAAACTGTGTTGGCATTATATCTGATTTAACTCTCTCTCTCCCTCGCGTGACCTGACATGAATGAGTAATTCTCACTGCAAAACTCGCATTTTGATCCCCTCAAATTGAGGTATTCTTACAGTTCTAGTACGCTCATACATCAACCAAATTTTGTTATTTTTTGTTAATTTTATGTGTAGATTCTTTCTGATGTCTTCCTTAGTTTCATTTTTGTGATTGTTGAGGTACATTATTTCGAAATTCTCTATTCTTGAGAGTTTTTATTTGTTATGGATCGAATATGTTTCCTACTGAGTCGCGTGTCGTCAAAAATTAGCTTTGACCAAACTACAAGAGCTGTAATCGGGTGTATATGAATTGAATGATGCATCTTGTGGATAGTAGTAACCTTTTAGAAGATTTCATAGCATGCCTCTTGTGAATGATGAGTGAAGCTTTCTGGATATTTCTCCCTACTATTTCAAACACTCCAAATTAGTGCTTGACCTCGAAATGTTGATTAAATTTTTATGGCAACTATCCAAGTGGATTTCCTGAAGACTTGTAAGGAATCCATTGAGCAGACAACATCATCACTGACTCTTTATTATTATTATTATTATTATTATTATTATTATTATTATTATTATTATTATTATTATTATTATTATTATTATTATTATTATTATTACAGCTCCGCAGGAAATTTTGTATTAGAGTGGACATAATCAATCATTAGAGCGGAAACTTATTAACAATTTGACGTGGAGGCCTTCAATGAAAGAAACATTATGCAAAGGCCAATTATCATGTCAAACTGGTTGAAGAAGGTAGGCTTGACAAGGTTCTTATCAATAGTTAGGTAGTCATTTTGTTATTTTATAAGTGCATTATCTGTTATCATTAACATTTTCAGTACAACTAATAAAATAATACGATACCTTTGTTTCCTAGTTCTGCTTATTCCAAATTCAATAATTTCATGGTGTCATCGTATCTCAACTGCATCTGGTTCCAGAGATTCAGTCTCCAGGCTAGTTTTCTTCTTCTCGTGTCTTGTCTGTTTTCTGTTGCTGATGCTATCTTTTTTTTACCAAGTGCCAAAACTTGTGGAGAAAACGCATCACATTGAGGAGAACTGTCAAGTCCAACCGTTGGATTCTTGATGCAACACAACCCCAGTAAGACATGTCTAATCGTACTCTTCATTTGCGTATATTAGATTATTTGGAATAAAAAGACTATATTTAGAATCCCTTATTGGATTTCCTGCTCTGGTACCACCTATAACAACCTCGGGTTCCGGATCGGAGGGGCCGGGTGGATGTCACTATAAGAGTGAAAATCTTAACAAAAACTGCCATAGATATATATTACTATTCCAAAATAGTCTCACCCATCGTCTTAAACATTAGAGTGGATCATTCTTATCTAGGCAAGTTCATGCTTCGAAAGTTTCTACATAAAAATGATGCCACCATTTTGCCGAAAAAAGGGTTCTGAAGGTCAGTAGTAACCACGAAAGCAGTGCATTGCAGCATGAGCGAAATAAAGCTAAACGACATCTCTGCAAGTTTTCTTACAAGGACTTCATTCTGATCCGAGGCTTAAACTTTTCCTGATAATGACGTGCAACTTATATAAATCAACCGACAGAAAATATTGACCTCACAATAGACAATGAACTTGTATCCAACCATTGAAAGTAGTTCAATTTAGTAAATAAACAAATCCCGCTGTAAACAAGTAAATTATGTAATTAGAGGGAGTTCTCCATTAACAACTTAAAACATATTTTAATATTCTCGAGTCTGACACTTTTAAATACATTAAGAGAAGTTGACTTGTAGATAAATAATATACTTAGATATTAATGTATTTCTATTTCCCACCTACTTAATGGTCATGATAGCTAATTTCTGCATGTCTATACTCTATAGTGAAGTTAATGTACTTTAAGATTGGCACCCCCCATATACCTCAAGTGTTACTTGATTTAGAAAATCCTAGTCGAAGCATACCTTTCAAGGAGAGTTGAAAGATACCTTTCAAGGGTAATTCAGTTTTTTGCCCTAGGCTAGTTGTGGTTGAATGTCTAGTACACAATAAATGAGAATGAATGAATGAAATAATTTGTTTTAGTTTAATACACTTTAACATAGCTGTGTATGTCATCAGAAAATAGCTTTGCCAAATACTAGGAGAGCTCAGATGGTGGATATGACTCAAATGATGTCTGTTGGTGGATAATAAGCAATTAGCTTTGACTATTTCATAAATTGCCATTTGTGAATGATGATCCGATCTTTCGTGGCTCAACCCAAGTGGATCCTATTTGTATTAGGTAAAAGCGTGCTTTCCTAGTAACATATGTTGGGTTGGAGCCCTGGTTCATGGGCGACCCGTTTTACGAATCGACCCGATTCATGTTTTGTTACGACCCGAAAAGGGAGACATGATTCGTGGAGCGAAGGCTTGGGCCGGTAGGCCCAAGCCGTAGCGATCACGAACATGTCTCCCGGGGGTTCAGGGGCAGCGCCCCCGAAAAAATATTTTGACCCGTTTTGACCCGTTTGGGCTTGGATCCGGCCCGGTTTGATAGGTTGTCTATTTATAGAGTTCTTAGGGTTCGTAGCATGTTATGTTGAGCGTTCTGATCGCTTGTAATTCTGTCTGAGACGTTTCGTCTGTTTTAGTGAAATCTCTGCAACTCCGTGAAGTAGGCTGTTTTGCCGAACCACGTAAATCTGTGTGTTTTGATTCTTTCTTTCTGCATATTTTTCGTTTTTCCACTGAAGCTGCGCACAGCTTCAGTTTCTCAACAGTAACAACCTTTGTGAACATGTCTGCTGGGTTCTCTCTACCACAAATCTTCTCAAGCTGTACCTGACCATCATCAAGTAATTCACGGATGAAATGATACTTTGTCTCAATATGCTTGGTCTTAGAATGGAACGCTGGATTTTTAGCAAGAAAAATAGCACTCTGACTGTCACTGTGAAGCGTGTCATTCTCCTGTATCTTCCCCAACTCTCCTAAGAACCTCTGCAACCATACCATCTCCTTTGCAGCTTCCGTGATAGCAATATACTCAGCTTCCGTTGTTGAAAGAGCAACAACCTTCTGCAAGTTAGAACCCCATGACATTGCTGTACCACCCAAGGTGAACACATACCCTGTAGTACTCTTCCTTTTATCAAGATCACCAGCAAGATCAGCATCAACAAAACCCGTAAGTTTCAAAGCATCTCCACCGAAACATAAGCACGTGTCTGAAGAACCTCTCAAGTATCTTAAGATCCATTTAACTGCATCCCAATGTTGCTTTCCTGGATTACTCATGTACCTGCTCACAACTCCCACTGCATGGGAAATATCTGGCCTAGTACAAACCATAGCATACATCAACAAACCAATAGCTGAGGCATATGGAGTCTTACCCATGTGTTCCAGATCATACTATGGTGCTCCTCTCTCGCGGTGCTTAGACTCACTACAAGTGGTATCAGAGCCGATGGTTCGTGCGCGCTGCTGTGGTGAATCAAGGGTGAGATGTGCTGTGTTCTCATTGATGGGTCTTCCATGAATGGTGGACCAGGTGTTCCTGCAGAAAATTCCTGTGTTGCTCCAGCAGGTGGTCTGGCAGATGGTGGTCCGGTGCACTCTTACAAAGGCGATTCCAAGAAATTCGGCAAATGCTTCCGTGCGAGGGGGAGCATGTTGAAGGGCTCACACATGAAGGGGGAGATTGTTGGGTATCATGTGTGAGCAGTTTGTCCCACATCGGGATGGTGGACATGAGGTTCATGGTTAATATAGTATGATTTGGGTCCTAACTCATAAGGTTGACCTTTTGGGTAAGTGGGTGTCTCAAATCATACTATGGTGCTCCTCTCTCGCGGTGCTTAATCTCCCTACAACATAATATCTTCATCTAATCACTTTTGTACTGGCACAGCAGTTTGTTGTACCAAGCTACTAGATCATATTTAAACCCAAGACGTTACCAGTGAGACACAAGGTTCCTACTATACCAGATTTCTAATTCACGTGTTCTCCGTGCGGACGGAATAGGACACTACTGATGGCAATATCTTCCTCCAGATTCTTTCTTGCTAATTCAGAATTTTCAACAAGTACTTCATTCAATTTGCCACCATGTCTTTTTGGTTGCTTTTATTGTTCGTTTCCCCCAATATATTGTCGATGTTCTTCAGACTTTATTTTACCTGGTGGGTGGTGCTCTGATTTTCTTATAGTAGAAAATTATAACATCTTTGATGTAATTTTCTATTCCTTGTTGGTTGATTTCCTTTCATATCCACTAAACCAGTTGGAGTTGGTAAAACTCATTAGTGGAGCCACTCATGAACAGATAGTAATTTGAGCGGGCCACATCAAAGATGACTCTCGTTTCTTTACTTTGTTTGCAGCATTGCAAGAAATCTTTTCTTGCAAATGATCCTTCACTATTCTGGAATGCTGGAACCTTAATGACGCAGAATCCTTGAATGAAGGGGATAAAGAAGAGGGGTCTGTTGATGCTGTTTAGGTGAAGAAAGGAGCCTCAAGCAGGTTGTTGTTAATAACTCAATAGTGTTTTTGTTTTGGGGAAGAAAAATACATTTTGTTTCTAATATTCATATTCTTAGTGCAAAAGCTGATCAGCAAATAAATTTGGTTTTGTCAGTATAGTTATATTATAAAAATCTTCACTTCTGGCTTTTACTTAGATAGATAGGTTATGTAATCCTCTGAACTGTAGATTACGCAAATAAACTTTTGGATAGCAATGCTTTGGAAAACTTACATGGGTGGGGGACAACTAATAAAATTGTCAGAGATGTTGTCATGAACTCATGCTGTCAACTTCTCAACTTAATCAAATAATCTAATTTCATTACTCACAGTACGATATACCATGTTGAAGTCAAATTTTCAGTTTATGGACCAAATGTATACACAATCTAAATCTTCGAACTCCATCATTCTTCGTACGCTACTGGTGTCATGGTGGATAGCAGTCACCCTATGTTTGACAAAATGCTACAAATAGGTTCATGATATGGGAAGATAATTACCTGACTTGTAGTTCATTTGATGCAACGTTGGGATATTATGTTGGTTGCATGAGATCTTTTATTGTATTATGTCAAAGGAACATTCTCTTAAAATTTCACCGCAAAAGTCGGTATTCTAAAGTCAGCTCATATGTTGAAAGAGTTCAAAGAGAATTGAAATATGAATAAGTTTAGATGTACAGTTGTAGTTGCCTTGGTTATTTGTACTGTGCTTGAGGCCTTTTATAGTTTTCTTGATTATTTTTTGATAGATTCTTATTTTCTGGAACATTGAAAACATAATTCGCCATCCAGAGCATACTGACCATAGCTGCAGCTAAATCTGGCTAGCTGACTGAACATATATTTGAGGTTATACGTTGCAGAGAACATCAGAAAAAAGATATATTGTGTTTGCCCCAGAGCTTTCCATCTATTCAAAAAGAAAATCAAGCCTCCCAAATGACAGAATTTTACTGACTCAATTCCAAAGAAATACACAATCCTCACTATTATTGTCACTGACTGAGTTCCTCAGCCAGTCCAATTAGTTTCAGCCAACTCTTCTAAGTGCCACCACGTTGCTGTGACACCTCAATCAACTTTTGAATCTTTTTGTCTTTTGTCAAAAGGCTTACCATACATCTTACAACTGTACCAATCTTGAGCATGCAAAAACAAAAATAAGAGAGATCATGATCTCTGAAATAAAAGTGATGTTGAAGGTAAACCAAATAAACCTTAAATTTGGTCTCAAAGAAACATTTTATAACCCACCAGCTTCGAAAGGCAGTATTACTTGATGTTACATGCTATCCTGTTGTACTACCAATAGCAGTGCCATCAACCATGTCCGAAAATACACCGAGCAAGTACTCAGACTCTTCGGAATCTGCACTTTGGTTGATCCATGGGTGCTTCTCCATCATTCTTAGCCGCTCGAGCTCCATGGCCACTTCCTTCATATGTGGTCTTTCTTCACCTCTTGCTTTTAAGCATCTCTTTGCCAAAACTGCAAATTCTTTAATCTGCCCTGTTTTTGCTTCACCTGTCACCCGACTATCAATGATTTCAACTAAATGATTATTTTTCATTGAGGAGGAAAAATAGTTTATCAAACTTCTCTCTGCCTGTGGTCTCTCAAAACAAAGTGCCTTCATTCCAGTTAGGAGCTCCACCAGAACAACCCCAAAGCTGTAAACATCACTCTTTTCTGTCAGCTGATTTGTGTTAAAGTATTCAGGGTCCAAATACCCGAATGTCCCTTGTACCATTGTTGTTAACTGAGTTTGGTCAGCTGGGACTAACCGCGAAGCTCCAAAGTCAGATACTTTTGCAGTGTAATTCTCATCTAAGAGTATGTTGGTGGTTTTAACATCTCTGTGAATTATAGGAGTAGAAGCAGCTGAGTGCAGGTATGAAAACGCTGATGCAGCTTCTGACGCCATCCTCAAACGGTTCTCCCATGTAATAGTTGATTGTCCATGGCCTCTACCATGTAGGTGGTCAAATAGAGTCCCGTTGCTTACAAATTCATAAACAAGTAAAGGAATTTCTGTCTCCAAACAACAGCCAAGGATCTTTACAACATTCCTGTGGTTGACTTGAGAGAGAATGATAACTTCATTAATGAAATGCTCAGTCTGGCTTCGGTCACCTATCATGGATTTCTTAATGGCAACTATGGTGTTATCAGGTAAGACTCCCTTGTAGACCGTTCCTTGCCCTCCGTGCCCTAGGATTCTACTGCGGTGGTAGTTGTTGGTTGCTCTTTTCAGTTCCTCCTCCCTGAAGATTTTAGCTGATTGGACTGAACCGTCATGCTTAGAAAGTTGTCTTTGCAACATGATGCCACCATTTTGTTGAAAGAAGTGTTCTCTAAGTTTGATGATCTTGATTTGCCTAAATACCCAGAATATCCAGGAGCCACCAAGAAGTAGCAGTGATATGCCTATGCTTATGCCTGAACCATTTAAAAAGGAAGTACACATTTATGATGAATGAGAAACAAAATGATAGATAAACTGGATCTGACTTATTAATGGAAAGTTACTACAAAACTGCTTGTAAGGATGGATATATGGTCAAATTCCGAGTAAAAGTTTCGTCATTTTTTACTTATTCTCTCTCAGATTTTTTTTTTCTTTTTTTTAATGGTACAGAAATAAATAAATGAAGAATTAATAAATAAATGTTCTGGATTTATATTCCCTGCTAGCAATGAGGAAAGAGTAGCATTGGCCTCCCTTTATTTGGAAAGGTCAAGCTGATCTCTGTTGATTCGCAGTCTTGGGACAATTGTTTACGCTAAGTTTGATGACCTGGGCTGTGTAGATGTGGTTGGAAAAGTTTGCAAACTCAGTCAAGATGAAATACATGTTAAGGTTTTAAGAGTTAAGACTCAAAATGCTGCAAAAAGACTCTACTATTGACTGGATTTCTTTCACGTGTTCGTGAGAGGCCATAATGTGGAGATCAAACTCATTGTGCAACTGCTGAAACCAAAAACACTTCATTGTTTATGTTTTCTTTTTCTTTTTTTTTCTTAAAAACATATTTTACTAGTGGAATAGGTTGATGTCTACTAGTCGTAACATTAAGGAGCATCTTGCCAGGAAAAGTAAATCAATAGGTGTCTACTAGTGTAACATTAAGGAGCATCTTGCCAGGAAAAGTAAATCAATAGGACAACGGTAACAGCACACACAACGTTAAGTTCTGGAAATATTGTGAAGCATGGACTTCTGGAAATATTTACCAAGTCCAATTTTAGGGATGGAAACTTTATTTTTCTGATGACGAGAAATTGGGTTGCAAACTGTTCGATTTTTCTCACCGAAACCTTTGTAGCCCTCTTCACAAGGACAATTGTAACTGCCAGGTAAGTTTTGGCATGTCAACATATGACTTCCATTGCAGGGGTCAATAGGATTGCATTCATCAATATCTGAGAAACATGACAAGCAAAGTTATAAAAGTGGAATAGGTTTCATTATCAACAAATTAAAATTTACTATTACCTTGGCAGCCATCAACAAGGTAGGGATTCCCTTCATATCCACTGGAGCAATTGCATTGATACCCTAGATCATTGTTAGTGTCATCACAAATGCTGTTGTTATCCTTACAAGCATAAGTTGTTTCATCTTTTTTTGCTTCGGAACACTTCTTGTCCCATATTGCCCAATCCAGCATTACAGGAAACATTCTTTTCTTTGGTAAATCCAAAATGTCTGCAGAAGAAAAGATATAACTGCTTTCCTCCACCAAGAAGGCATAGCTGCAGGGATTAAATCCCACTACATGAACATGGTTACTAAAGCTCCCCGATTTAATATAATAATTCCCTTCTCCTTTTGGGATACTAGTTTGGCAACATCCAATGCCAGAGCATGAACCATTGACCACATTCTCTATACCGCTGCATAGTGACAAGCACCCTGTTGTGTAGTTGGTTACTTCTGAACTGCTAACCAGCGTATGAGAATCACAACCCACAGCTGTGAACTTGTTGAGTGTCTTTGAGACCTGATATTTTCCAGAGTGGAGCTCGTATGTATTGCGACCTACAAGCTCAGTGCTGTTGCCTCTGCTCTTGTAACAGTCGTATGCCATGGAAGAAGATAATATTCTTATCGTTCCGTTGACATAGAGGACACTGATTTCTACATGACTGGTATGAGTGATAGAATCATACTTCTGGGAAGATATACTTATCTGTTGATGAAATAGCTTGGGGCCTTCATCAGTGTCATTACAAGTAACGAGGAAACTGCTATCTAGGTAGCAGCCTTCTCTTGTGCCAAATGGGTAAGGAATGCTAATATTCCCACACTGATCTAGGCAACCAGGCAAGTTTATTTCAGCAGTGGCTAAGAAAACAGCCCATTGCAGCATGAGCAGGACAGAGATAAAAGACATCTCCGTTAGTATTTTTCTTACAAGTACCTCAAGTACATCACTCTGAGATATAATTTTTTTGGTAATGAGATGGGATTTATATGAATGAACTGAACTGTTGACCTGGCAATTAAATTGGGTAACTATAGTGACCTTTCAATTTAACAACTTGAATATATTATAACACTCTCAAATGACACTTAACAGAGATTAAGAACAAGCTGACTAATCCTCTGGAATTGTTCTAGAGAAGCTCAGTCAATACTAGACAAACATTTATCACTGGGTCAATGTGTATCATTCCTCCTCTATTGTTGAGGATGAAAATTGTAAATGTCTTCATGTTGTTCACAGAGAAGTTTATGTAGGTGAAGATTTCTTTTATTTGACACATACCTCGAGAGCGACTTGGCGTTTTTTCTGATTAACTGTCTCTCCCTTACGTGGCTCTACATGAATCCACTCATGTATGTTAGTTCTACAGCCTTATCTGCTTGTTTCATGGTATTTTAGTTCCTCAAACGGCGAATTTTACTACTTCTGGAAAATTTGATTAGTGAGTTGCTTTCATTTGAATCTCCTATTGAGATCCCCAAATTGGGGTATTCTATCAGGTTAAAGTTCTATCAAGATGTTAGTGCAATCAAGTTTTTTTCATTTTTTTGGTGAATTTTCTTTTTAGTTTAGTTTAGTTTTTTTTTTTTTCCTTATTGCATGCAGATGTAGCAATTGGCAATAACTTATTGAAGCCATCATTCTGCGAGGGTGATTGCAAGTTTCTTTGAGTTTGTCGTTTGTAATTGTTCTGCTACATTATATGAATTTTGAAAATTTCAGTTCTTTAGAGGTTTATTGCTTATGAATCAAATCTGTTTCAGACTGAGTCTGTGTGTTGTTGACAAACAGCTTTGACCAAACTAGGTGGACCTGAAGTGGGATGGATTTGAATTGTATGTTGTATCTTGTGGTTACTACTTTAAGACGATTTCATAGCATGCCCTTTGGAAATGATGAGTGAAGCTTTTGTGGATATTTCTCCCTAATATTTCAAACACCCCAAATTAGTGCTTGACCTCGAAAATGTTGATTAAATGTTATAGCAACCATCCAAGTGGATTTCCTGAAGACTTGTAAGGAATCCGTTGAGCAGATAACTGTTGTGTATCATGTGTGAGCAGTTTGTCCCACATCGGGATGGTGGACATGAGGTTCATGGTTAATATAGTATGATTTGGGCCCTAACTCATAAGGTTGACCTTTTGGATAAGTGGGTGTCCCAGATCATACTATGGTGCTCCTCTCTCGCGGTGCTTAATCTCCCTACAAGTGGTATCAGAGCCGATGGTTCGTGCGCGCTGCCGTGGTGAATAAAGGGTGAGATGTGCGGTGTTCTCATGGATGGGTCTTCCATGACTGGTGGACCAGGTGTTCCTGCAGACGGTCAAATTCCTGTGTTGCTCCAGCAGGTGGTCTGGCAGATGGTGGTCCGGTGCACTCTCACAAGGTGATTCCAAGAAATTCGGCGAATGCTTCCGGGCGAGGGGGAGCATGTTGAAGGGCTCACACATGAAGGGGGGAGATTGTTGGGTATCATGTGTGAGCAGTTTGTCCCACATCGGGATGGTGGACATGAGGTTCATGGTTAATATAGTATGATTTGGGCCCTAACTCATAAGGTTGACCTTTTGGGTAAGTGGGTGTTCCAGATCATACTATGGTGCTCCTCTCTCGCGGTGCTTAATCTCCCTACAATAACATCATCAACGCTGACTCTTTCTTTCTTTTTGCATTTACAGCTCTGCAGGAACTTTTGTATTAGAAATCAAACATTAGAGTGGAAACTTATTACCAATTTGACGTGTAGGCCTTTGATAAAAGAAACAAAATCCAAAGGCCAATTATCATGTCAGACTGGTTGACGAAAGAAGGCTCGACGAGGTTCTTATCTATAGTTAAATAGTCATTTTGTTATATTGTAAGTGCTTTATGTGTAAACATTGTTGTAATTATTACCGAGTCTTGTGGATAATCATGGCTGACTCTTTCTTTCGGCATTTTCAGCTTTGCATGAATTGTAAAGGCAGATAAGAAAATGAAAAAACAAAAAAAAAAATACATAAAAGCAAAAAAAATTGAAAAATTTGAAAATTTTGAGTTGAGCAATTGATGAAGCTTGAAATCAGAGAGACTTTAGTGAAAGAGTCTCAATGAATAGGAAGCATCGTGGTGGAAAAACCTTAATTTTTAGTATCTTGCGCACCGGTTTCACGAAAGGAAGTCATGGGTATTCAGGGAAAGGGGAAAGTAGACGAGGGCATACATTTAGTTCCTATAGTGTGCTAGGAGGATTTGGTCTTTGGGGTAGTCAAATAGTCTATTTTCTATACTTGTGGTCTCTTGCAAATCTAGGATGGACCTTCCCGTAGAGTCGATTTCATACACTGCCTTAGCCTAAGTGAAGTTAGGGAGTGTACACCACCATCCCTTAAGGAAGTTTCAAGAGCTAACCGAAAAAACCCACACTTAGTTGCTCTAAATGCACGGCTTTAAAAAGAATATAAAAAAATAAATAAATAAATAAATGAAAAACAATAGAAATCAAAATCTTCTCTTGGACTAGATACGGCGAACAGCCTAATGTGCCCTCGTTCACGTGGAGAATTTGGATTCAAAACAATTAGAGTGTCTAAGGAAAATTAAAGTCAAGTTTTATTACACAGAGTTGTGTCTCCCGTCACTGGGATAATTTGCATTCAATGAAAATAACGGCTAAGAGGGTCTGAAAACCTCAAATGACTTGGTGAAGAAAGACTACCATAAAACTGAAGATGCCTAGACCCTCTGAGCTAAAGGACGTGCCCGGATCTTGGATTGAGTTTGGTGAATGTTTGGGGACCCCTTAGTGAGCTTGTGCGTATGATCATTGTATTTTCAGTTCCTTGTTGCGGTTGTGCGAATTGCAAAAGAGACTTGTGAGAATTTGATGATTCTGGTTAGTGATAGCGAGATTGCCCATCTCTTAAGAAAAAGAAAAAAGTAAGCGTTGTTTTAATTCTTGCATTGTTCTATAATCGAGTTGCATTGTATAGTCATGTAGATTTCATTGTGTGTGTGTGTGTTGTTTGTGTCACATGGCTAGTGAAATTCAATGCAATTCGGTGGATCAAAATGTAGAGTGCATCTTGATTTTGCTCGGGACGCGCAAAAAGGTAGTGTGGGGGATTTGACAACTCTAAATTTGATTTATATTTCTTGCACCTTTTATATCGTTTTGCGTGCTTTCCGGGTTGATAATCTTAGTCTTACACCACGAATAGAGAGAAAATTTATAATTTTAGCTTTGAGCGTTAGTTTGTTAATCCTAGCGTTTCTCATATGATTTTATGTATTTTTGTCAAGTTTGATCGCACAGGTTGTGTTTTGTGTTGTTTTGACAGGAAACAGAGATTAGGAGATGAAGCGGAGAGGAGAAACGAGTGTTGGAGATTATTCGGGAGCTAAAACGAAAAATAAATCGTGAAGAAAATGGTAAAGACATGGAGAGCGGAGGAAGTGTCATCTAATCGAGTATGTGTAATGACACTTTAAACCCCCTCCCCATACTTAGCCAAAATTCAGAGGAGAAATTTTTACCAAGTCACTGAAGTGTACGATCAAAGCTTGTGGTCGTTGGATCAGAAGTTGGTCGCACGATCAGACATATGATCATAAGTTGACTGCACGATCAGAGTTTGTGGTCGCACAATCAGACAGAGGAGCAAACGCCATTCTCCAGGAGATCGCACGATCAGAATTTGTGGTTGTGCGATCTGAAGTTACCACCAGCGCACTCACGAAAACTAAAGGGGGGTTTTAGGGTTATTAATTAATAGTCTCTTGGGATTAATTAATACACCCTAGAACTAAACAAAAGAGAGAGACGTGAGAAAGAACATGAGGAAAAAGAGGAGGACGACGAAGAAGACAAGGCCAAGCCACCATTGAAGGTCTCTAGACTTTGATTTCTTTTTCTTCTTCTTCTTCTTCTTCTTCTTCTTCTTCTTCTTCCTTTCAATCTTGTATGGAGAAACTATTGTACTTTGTTTGGTTGATTTCAATTAGCTAGACTATTTTCTAGGCGTCTCTATGAGAGACTAGGATTTATGTAGACAATTGCTTTTCCAGGTTTAGATGTGTTTCATGCTATTGATTAGATATATTGATTAGATCTATTGAATAGACATAGTTTCTTGAATTTGTTAGCGATTCTAACATATTGACACGGTTAGAGTATGAATTGATAATCAATGAGACTGGGGTTTTGTTCATAGTCATTAATCATGCTTAATGTTAGTTTTTGTTCGCGTTACATGTGCTTACATTGTGCTTAATACTTAACAATAATGGATTCGCGACCAGGACTTGTTAATTAACTAAAAAGTGCACGACGGTGACTTAACCTAGTTGTGAAGAGTGTATGTACGCAATCCCGGATCACCGAGACCTAAAAGGAGAAGTGTTAGGATTGGCCTTAGTATGGGTAGATTCGGTAGGATTATTCAGATGTTCCGTGAAACGGTGGACCGACATGACCCGTTATCGTACCAGTAGATGACATGCTAGAACGGACCGGTATACAACATGAGACCGAGAGGAGATTATAGTTAACCGATACGCAAAATGACATGAGACCGACATGATATTTGTTGGAATTGTGCCCTAGAGGCAATCAATTTATCTTGACAAATAAATGGACTTACTATTCATTATGTTATCAATATGGATATATGTTAACATGAATGAAGTCCTTAGAATGTAAATGTTATATTCTTATAAATACCAAGTCAATTATATTGATTAATAGGACGAGCAACTATAGACTAGTATGTAGTAGATTGATATGGAGATATCAAGTCTAACACATGGGTATGCATTAGGGGTAATGGCATACTGAATTGACCCACCACGAGAAGGCTACATACAAGTTATGTAGAAGTCACAAGTTCTTCTCGTAGTTACAATGGTATTGTGGTCCTTAGACTTGAAGTCACTTGATACTTTAGTTTTGAAATATCATGATTTGATATTATCAAACGTTGTGCCTTAACCTGGTAAATAGAAAGGTAGTTGTCGGGCATGATAGGAAGCAAGCTTAGAGATGGTAGTGATGCAGAGAGGATTTTTCCATCCCACATAACGGGAGAAAATATATGCGGCCACTCGAGGGGTAGTGCTTATAAAATGTCTGGCCAGACTTAGATAAATCAATATAGGATATTGATGTTATCTGCATGGATAAGACTATTCCCATGATCGAGAAACTATGGATTGGATATACAAGTGTGACTAACTATATTAGTTGGGTGGCATAGATGTCTTGCTAGAGGCCGCTCTATGTTAGTAATTGTTACTACCAACGAAGTAGAGGCCTGTAGAGTCACACTCCCTATAGATTAGACCGATCTTGGGAATTAATTAATATGATTAATTAAATAGAAGGATCAATACGCAACCACTTGCAAACTTAGTAGGACTGGTTTGCAAAATGGAATAATTCATGTATGGAAATGATTAGGGGAAGGGCTAATATGTAGTTAACAAGGAGTTATTAGACTATATAAATAACACTCCTAGCTTATTTTCTCATAAGTTGTGTCATAATTGTTATCACACAAGAGATAGAACAAAGCAAGGAGAGAGACAAGACCTAAGGCCGAACCCCCTAAGCCATCTTCCACCCTCACTGTCGGCCACCAAGAGGCACGACCACTTGTCTCGTTTTGCTTGTTCTTCTTCTTCCTCCTCCTTCCCTAGCTAGAAAAAAGGTGTTGGAAGATCCGGATTAATCTAGGAGTGGACTTGCATAGAGACATGGACACTATTTCACGTGAAGTCATCAAAGGAGACAAACAAGGTACATGATGTTCTCATCCTTTACCATCGTTATGATTTCTAGTCTTGAGATCCTTGGAGGGTCTTGAACGGATGTTTATTCTTGTTTATTCTGCTGCGAATCCGTATCAAAACCCTACAATATTGTCATAGCCTATTACCCGGCTGAACTATAATAGGATTGACGTGTTACATAGCTGAACTGTAATTCGTCTACAACCCTAGGTGATCCAAAGATCCCCTACTTTTCTCCATACTTGTTTATTAAATTAAAAAAATCAAAAATATTAGTTTAGTTGTCTATTTCAATTTTTAGTCACTTGTTTGAGGGTGACAACTCAGTTAATCTCAATTCCTCATCCATGTTACAGTACTTTAATCTAATATACTAATTAAATAATTTCCAGTATGTCCTCGGGGGATCGATAACTCGGGGTTGAAATACCACCCCTATATTACTTGACAGTGCACTTGCGCATACGCGTAAAGAATCGCGTCACGTTGGTTCAGTGGTAGTGCATTTGAAGCCCCCTGCATAATGTCCCGGATTCGAACACGGCTATGATAGAATTTGATGTAATTTTCATCAAGAGAAAA
This sequence comes from Linanthus parryae, assembly GCA_023055425.1. NCBI lineage: Eukaryota > Viridiplantae > Streptophyta > Magnoliopsida > Ericales > Polemoniaceae > Linanthus > Linanthus parryae. The sequence continues at coordinate 1,299,817 of JALGPY010000019.1, read as the reverse complement.
AGACAGCGGAGTTCTGCTATGTGACCCCTCAACATATCGAAAGCCAATGTTGCTTTCGATGAAAATTTTTATCAAAGGCAACATGGGTCTCAATGTCAGCTGAGTGGCCTATAAACTTATCGTTTCTGCTATAAGAGCATATCCAAGAGAAGGAGCAAACACACTTTTAGAGCAAAATTTGGTCCAAATTGACAACAGCGCAACTCCAACAGGTGGAGCATTTGGCAGAGCAAAATCGAAGACAACTTTTGGAGGAGCAAAGCTGTGACAATTTTGTTGAGGAGCAAACATATAAAAATCAGTTTTAATGAAAAATTGACCCTTCAATTTCAAATAACTCGTTGTAGTATAGCTAGTGAAATATATAATTGGGATATTGATGTTGACATCTGATCGTTGAAGTATTGCCGAGGGCAATAGCAATTTGAAAAACAAAATGTTAAGTTTTTTTTAATATATATATATATATATATATAAAAAATTAATATGACATTACATTACTCTTAAGTTTTTATAGACTTTGTTAATTTGCTTTATATTAATTAACATGAAAAACAAATTAATTAATAGTAATAACAAAAAAATAATAGAATAACAATAATAGAGCAATTTGGCTCCTCGCTGATGGGGCTGAAGCAACAAACTAGGACCAAATTTAGTTCAAGGACATTTTTTTTTCGTCTCATTGTTGGAGACTGGAGTATATCCCGTGCTCGAGGGCACGACTACAACAAAATTATGATAATTCTCTAAATTTTAATGGTCGAGATTGTCTTATTATGAAGTATTTTTAGTTCTTATTATATAATGGGGATAAGCTATTATATATGTCACATTTTTTAGATGGCCTTCATAAGATTTTAGTTTAGTATATAGATGGGGATAAGTTATTCTACATAACAGCTTTTTTTTTAACAAAATTGAAATATTTCATTAATCAAAAACTTGTCTTCTTACAACGACTCCATTCTCCTCACTATTCCACACTTTACAGTTTGTAACCTCACTATCATTTTGAAAAATCAAAATTAGTTCTGATGGAATGCTGAGCTACCAGTTAGCACTTAGCTTTCCTTCCTCATACCACTCTGTCCCACCTCTTTTGCACCATTCAGACTATTACTACAATTCACTAGGTCACTTTGACTCGGTAATTTGGATAGCAAAATTTTACAAATTTAGATAATTTTTACGAAGGGTTGTAGAGTAACTCTTATTCTACAAGTCAATAAAAAAATTATCGAAAAATTATATCATTTTGCGATCCAAATCACTAGGTCAAAGTGATCCAGTTACGGATGGAAAACGTCAAATGGTGCGTTTGAGCTGGGACGGAGTGGTAGGTCTTTGCAACCCAGTCTGCTGCAGTGTTAGCTGATTTTGAAATCCACCTGATCTTGCAGTTTCTCTCCCTAAGTAGATGAAAGATTACAGAAATGTCAGGAGGCTTCTTCTTCTTAGCCAGCAACACAGCTACCTGGCAGTCAGATTCAATAAGAACGTCACCCTCCAAACCTGAATTTAAGGATAACGCAATTTTTATGGCAAAAAGTTCAGCTACCAGAGCTGAGGAAACCACTTTCTTGGAGTTGTGTCCCAAGTAACACGCTCCTTCTGAATTTCTTACAATCACTGCAACAGAAGTCAACCCATATGCTTCTCTCCATGTTGCATCTGTGTTGATCTTCCAAGTACCCCTCTGGGGTTTATCACATTGAGAATGATGGACTTTTTTTGACTTAATGGTGCCATGCTTGTGAGTGTTCCTTCTGCAGTTAGAAATGAAATTCATTCTCAAGCTAGTGGCTTGTGTGAAACCTTCATTTGGGTTTTGCACTTCCCCATTGAATACAAAATTGTTTCTTGAGAGCCAACTTTGCCATGCCACAATAATAATACTTTCCAACAAATCAGATTTACCCTTCTTCTCATTTCTTCTTTGGCACATTGAAGTGAACCAACCTTCCACAGACTCAATCTGAAGACATTCCTCAGCTGACATTGAGCCTTCAGGAAACCACATAACAGTGGTCCTTTCACAGTGGAAGAGTGTGTGTTCCACTGTCTCTGCACTCTTAAGACAGATAGGACAATTAGGATCACTACCACATTTTCTCCTAGCTAAGTTAGCTCTAGTAGGGAGTGCTTTAGACAAGACCTTCCACCAAAAATGTTTTAACTTGGAAGGGAGGTTCAGGGACCAGAGAGTTCTCCAGAGCATAGTTAAGATCATCACTAGAAGAAGAAGAATTGTTACTAGACCTTTTGCCTTTGTCGTGGAGCTGAATAGCTGATTTGTAACCTGATTTGACAGAATACTTTCCATTACTAGTCCAAGGCCACACCACTTTGTCTTCCTGATCTCTAATTGGGATGTTAACACACAAGATTTCTTTAACTGCTTCTCTCCTGAAAATGTTGACAATAAATTGCACCCTCCAAGCTCTGAGGTGGGGATTGATAAGATCACTAACCTTTAAGTTCATATTTTCCCCTGACCTTGTGGTCCAAGCTTTGAGATCCATCTCACAATACAACCAATTGTGCTCAAAAACCTTCACATTTCTCCCATTTCTAATCATCCACTTTGCTTCCTTTTTGATAAAATCTCTGGCCTTCGAGATATGGGCTCAGTTAATGCCAGACCCTTTATCCAACTTAGCTTCCCAAAAACTAGTTTCAGGGTGATAGAAAGCCTTCCACACTCTAGCTACAAGGCTGTCTGCGTGTTGGATAACTCTCCAAGCATTCTTAGAAACTAGAGCAAGATTGAAACTTTTGAATTCTCTAAAACCCATTCCACCTTGAGCTTTACTCTTTGTCATTCTCTCAAATGCTACCCAGCAGAGTTTTCTCTCTTTGGGGTTGTTACTCCACCAAAAATTTCTAATAAGAGCATTGAGAAAATTGAGGAGATAGTTTGGAACAAGAATACTTGAGAAGAGGTAGCTAAAGCTTGTGTTATGGCCTTGATAACCACTTCCTTACCCCCTTGTGACAATAATAAACTCTTCCAACCCGTTAATTAACTTCTTTTGAACCTTAGAAGTCATTTGATTGGAGACATGTTTTCTGTTTTTCCCCAAAATAGGGGAATACCCAAGTAGATAGCATCATCATGAAGAGAGGAATTTGAAGAGTTGAGAGAACATCATCTTTCACCTGATCAGGGGTGCACTTAGAGAGGAGGACACCAGATTTGTGGGCACTCAGTTTTAAGCCAGAAGCTTTCCCAAAAGAGCTTAGAATCTTCAAAAAACTTTGAGTTTCTGGTTTGGTGGCTTTAAGGAATACTGTGACATCATCTACAAAGCAGAGATTGGTGATAATTGGACCCCCACTAGGAAGATGGAACCCTTGCAGCTCCCCATCTCTACCAGCCTTCATCAATCTCTTAGTAAGCACCTCCATAACTGACACAAATAGGTAAGGGGATAGGGGATCTCCTTGCCTTAAAACCCCTCGTGGGGTTAATATTTTGCACATCAGAACCATTCAGCTGAAGCTTGTATGACACACTAGAAATACATTGTTCAATCATTCTGCACCAATGAGCATCAAACCCATTTTGAGAAGAGTGCTGATCAGAAATTTCCAATTTACCAGATCATAAGCTTTGTGGAGGTCCATCTTGAGAGCTACAACAGCCTGATTCGGATCTGTTTGGTTCTTGATGTGGTGCATGAGAGTGATGGCTATAAAAATGTTATCTTGAATACACCTACCTGGGATAAATGCAGACTGGTTCTGGGATACCAGATAATTCAACAAAGTTTTCAATCTGTTTGCTAACACTTTACAATCACTTTATATTTGAAGTTACACAGGCCAATGGGACTAAATTGAGAAGGAGATTCAGGATTAGGCACCTTAGGAAAAAGAGCAATTCTAGTGTTGTTGAATTCCTTCAAAATATGACCACTTTGCATGAAGCTCTTGACAGCCATAAATATGTCATTACCAGTATCCTTCCAAAAGTGTTGGTAAAATCCTCGTTGAAAACCATATGGGCCTGGGGCTTTCCATTTTCCTATTTGAAATGTAGCTTCCTTAACTTCCTCCAAAGTGGGGGGGGGGGGGGGGGGGGGGGAGCAATAAACTTAGCATTCATCTCTTGTGTGACTGTCAAAGCGATACATTCCAGAATATCACTATTTGTATCTGTTCGTGGCCCTGATCTCCGTGAAGTGATTAATGACCATTCTTCTAACTTCTTCCTCATCTCTTGTCCAACTCCCATACTTTTTCTTCAACCGTTTTACCAGATTTCTTACTCTTCTTTGAATGGTGGAGGCAAAGAAGAACTTGCTATTTATATTAGGACTGCAGCTCGGGCGGGCTGGACGAGTTGGTATCTCTGTCCTAGCCCGAGCCTGAATTCTGTCGAGGCTGCCCAAGCCCAGCCCGAGTTAAGAGCATCGTTAGCCCGTCCGAGCCCAAATTCGTACAATTTAATTCAGGCTCGGGTTGAATTCGGGCTAGTACATTAAACTTAATACATTCTTTAAAACACAAGAGAATAATAAATTGTTGGTGAAAAAACCAATCAACTAGTTCAAGAACAAAACAATGGCTAAAAACATCGATAAACATTAAAAGAAAATTAGCAGATTCATGTTAGATATGCTACATAATTCACTCAAAATATAATATTTATAGGTAGTGGTAAAGCAAATCGGGCAATTCGGGTTAGCCCGTTGTTTAATATTTGTGCCCAAGCCCGACCCTAATTGTAATTCGGGCTGAGAACTGCTGCACAAGCCCGTCCAAATTACTAAAACTATGTGCATGAGCCCTATTTTAGTTCGGGCTGGGCTCGGGTTGGTCGGGTTCAACCCGCCCAAGTTGCACCCCTAATTTCTGTCTCCCAATTGCAAGTAGTTGATTCTAGCTCTTTGTCTCCAGTAGCATTCCTCTCTATCCCAAAATTCTTCAAGTTCCACAAGTAGCCTTCTTGTTATATTACTGTCAAACTCAGTATTGTGAGGAACCTGAATTCTTCTAAGCTCAGAGGAAATCTATTTTATTTTGGCTCTGGAGTTACCAAACTTTACTTTCCTCCATTACAGTAATACCCTCTTTATTTTCTTCAGCTTTTGATTCACTTTGAACATATTAGAACCTCTCACTGCTTGGCTCCAACAACCTTTGACAATCTGTTCACAGTCTTTACTTCTCAATCTTCTTCTTCTTCCTCACTTCTGGATCAGTGTTGATAATTAATGGGGCATGGTCAGAGCCAATATCCAATTCATGAAAAAGGGAAGCATGGGGGTGGATGAATTGCCATTTACCACTCTGTTCCCTTTCTTTCTCCCCTCGGAGAAAGCTCGGGAAATAAGAAAATGGGTCGTTTTACTCTGTTACCCTTCTGTCTCTGTCCCCCTTCTCTTTTGTTTCTCTCCCCTTCTCTCTCGATAACAACAAACACCACGACCACCAACATGTACCAGACCAGTAGAACAACCCGTTTCAAATTTCAGATCCAAACAAATACAGAGGGAAAATAGAAGAAGAATTGAGGCCTTGTAGAACCACATATTTTACATTTCAGATCTAAACAAAAATCAAACAAATTCAGATGAAATCATACAAATACAGAGGAAGAAAGAGAGAATAAGAATTGGGAAGTAGAGAAGAATCAAACAAATGATGGAAGCACCACCACCAGTGCGTCCAGATCTTGAAACACCGCCACTGCCTCGCCACCGCCGCCGCCTCTGCGAAAATGATGGATCTAAAGAGAAGCCAGAAACAGAGAGAGGAACGGAGTGGGTTGTTACCCGTCGAGACCGTCGACAGAGATGTTAGTCGTCGAGATCGCAGATGGTGGCCATCCCCTTCTTCTTCTTCTTCTTCTTCTTCTTCTTCTTCTTCTTCTTCTTCTTCTTCTTCTTCTGCTTCTCCTCCTCCTCTTCCTCTCTCTCTCTCTCTCTCTCTCTCTCTCTCTGTTTCTCTCCGTCTACCACTATCTCTCTCTATCCTCTCAAAACTTGTGTGTTGATTGATAATGAACGGTGGGAGATAGAATGGGTTTCGTTTAGAAGCAAAAAATGGGTGAGGTTGGGTGGGCCAATTTTTTTGAGATATGTTATTAAAATTAAGTGTGGGGTATTTCAGAAGGGTATTTTGGGTTTTTTGCAACATAAACTTTGCAAAATGAGGAAAGGGGGAGAAAGAAAGGGAACGTATAGAAATAGAAAGGGGGAGAAAGAAAGGGAACGGAGTGGTAATATTGTAGTACACCTTGTCAATCATTTCCCTAATCAAATAGTCACTTTTGTTGTTGGACCAAGTAAATCTTGGCCCATCAAATTTCATCCCCAGTAAACCCAGGTCATCAATAATAGAGTTGAATCTATTTATGCTCTAAGACCCGAGCCTCCATGGGCCTAACTGATTGTAAGTCATACAGAGTGGGATTAGGGTAAGTTTGGAATGCTTCTGCTGGCAGCACACAGTTACTTTCCGACATCGGAAGCAGTTTTAGCGTGTTTGGTAAAAATAAAATTTCTGTTTTTCCGGACAATTTTTGCTGTCCCACAACAGTTTCCAGGAAGCAAGGGGTAGATGCTTTTCCAGAAAGTATTTTCGATTAATTTATCTACAACCAATTTTAAACTTACAACTTTTTAAAATATTAATAGTTATCTTTACGGAAATAACACGTGTCGTATATTTTTGTCATTTTACTCTTTCACATCAACTTCACAGTTGATTTTACCAAACACAAAATTACTATATCAATATTTCACAGCAGCTTTCACGTAATATTTACCAAACAACATTTTATCAAAAATTCACATCAAGTTTTCAACCGTGTTTTCACACAGAGCTTTATATCACCGCCACATCATTCTCAAACTAGCCCTTAGTCTCCCAAGGCCATCGGGCTGGTTTCATCCAAACCCTACCTTTTTTTAATTTCTCTCTGCGTTGCAGAAAGGAACCACAGACCATCCCACGAATTGGTTCATCTTCTTCCTTCGTTCTCTCAGATGACGAAGCTTCCGAACTCAACAATGGCTGAAACGCCCGTTTAGAGCAATGATGTTGTAAGTTCTGTTTTCGCTGACCTTTCATCATATTGCAACATGTGTCATCGTTCCATCTGGAAATGCTTATCTGTAACCCTTGTCGAGAGGGGTAAAGCTTCATCTTATCAAAGTTTTCGGTTTTGGTACTCCATTTCCACCAGAAATAGTGACAGAGTTAGTGATGATAAGCGTAGTTGTGGTGAGAACCCAATCAAGTCTTGTGCTTTGCCTGATTCAATTCTTAAATGCTTTCAAGAATTTGGATTCTCACATACCCAAGTTGAAAGTATAACATCAAGATGTCCCCGAATTCTCGGTTATATTAATCCTCAGAAAACCATTAGTTCCAAGATGAGTTTCCTCTGTTCCAAGGGCATACCTGAGGCCGATGTAGTTAAAATGGTCACCCGAGAGCCCTGTATACTTACCCGGAGCCTAAATAATCACCTCATGTCCTCATTTGATTTGCTAACAATTATCTCTGGCAGCGAACAAAATGCAATCAGCATAGTCAAAAGCCAACCCTCCCTTTTTCGTGGCATCCCGGATTCATTTGCACTCAATTTGTCCACATTGAAGAATCTTGGTGTGCCATTGTCGAAGATTCTGAAAATGATGACAGATTATAAAATTGGGTCGGTCATTATAACTACCGCACCAGACCGGTTCAGTAAAGTTGTAGAATCTCTACTGCAAATGGGTTTTGATGCTTCGTCCTCTTCATTAGGCGATGCTCTCATGGCAATGGGATTGGAACATGGATCATATTGGAAGAGGAAGGTTAAGATGTATCAAAGCTTAGGTTTCTCTGAAAATGAAATCCTTCATATGTTCAGAAAGCAACCGAGTTCAATGCGCAATTCTCGGGAGAGAATAAGACGAGCTGTGGAGTTCTTTAGTGAAAGATTTCATTGGAGCCCATTACAGTTGGCAGAGAGGCCAAATGTTATGAAGTATAGCTTCGAGAAGAGAACTATACCAAGGTGTTCAGTTTTACAAGTTTTGTGGTCTAGAGACAAGATAGGAAAATGTCCGACGGTATCTTCTCTTTTGGTTTTGACCGACAAGGCTTTCTTGGAGACGTATGTGACCAAGTACGTGGATGAAGTGCCTGAAGTTCTGGATGCCTATCAAGGCAAGTTAAGCTTTGATGAATACAACTTTGATTCTGGAAAGAATTACGAGTCCAAGGCTGTTCAAAATTTGCTCTCACTTCAACCAGTTTAGATTTCATCCCTTGTAATCGATGGTAATCAGTCTCTTCTTTTCTTATGGCATATGGTGGAGTTATTTATATAATTTCTTCAATTTTCTACTACTCTCTCATGAATGTGTTTTCACGTGTTTTGGATAGTCATTGTTTTGCAAGAGTGAAAAAATGTTTGGATTTTTCTTCATGTCACACATCTTAACTGTCTTATTATAATTTCTGCTCACTCTACATGGATGAATGAACTAGTAAAATCTTGGGGGAAGTAGTTTTGGTCTCTGAGTCTTATCCTTCTTTGTTGAGCCAGCTTGCTCAAATCAATTTTTTTGATAAAGGGATGACTTGTTGGGTTGTAGTTCACGCAGGTACAGTTGTACACATTAATTATGTTTGTAGCTAGTATTAAAAGGGGTTTTAGCATAGTCCAAAAACCAAATTGAAGCACTAAACTCGTGCCATGAATATACATTTTATCATGCCACTGGTTTTAGTTCATTGTTTGTAATCAGTAGACACCAATAGAAAATGACGTCATTTTGTTTCCTAGCTTTGGTGTCAAAGTTTTTGCTATGAGTATTTTCAAATTGCTTTCTTGCCCACCCATTGTCATTTAACCCATTATCAGAACTGTGAATCTTCTGAATTTATGTGGAGAGCTTTAGAAATACCAGAGCAGCATCTGAACATTAGTAATTAGATTTTGTAAGCATTAGCTTTAGAGTTAGGTAGTTCTCCTTAAAGCATTTGCCTTACAGTTTTTGGCTTTCAGGTTGTCTGTAAAACTGTTTGGATTATCACTTTGAACTTAGAAGACATTCCGAATCCTCTTATGATATGATATTTCTACAATTGATGTTCTTGTATCTTGTAAAAAGAATGTCTCAACAAGTTTACCCCAAAACTTGCCTTTCCTACCATTTTTAAGTGTTAGGAAACATATAAACTTTCAGAAACTCCCAATCCAACATCATTCAAAAACGTATTATCAAAATGAATCTGTATTATAATGACATTTATAGCATTAACATGAGTACATGACTATAGAATCCTACTATTTTACTGCCTTCTGGGCCTTCTTCTGCAACTTTCTTTGCTTCTCACAATTCACACGTCAGCAGTAGCCTGGTGCATATTTTCATGGTTAAGCCTTTGTTGGTTGATGTTTTGATGATGAATGACTTGTCTCTGTGGTTCTGCTATATATTTTGGGCTAAGCAGCTCCAATGAAATCTAGTACCAAGATAAATGTACCTCTCTGAACTCTGTTGTTTTAACTTCGTTTTGGATGAAAAGAGACACTTGCACAGGAGCACCGCGGTTCCTTGTCAGAATATCATAGAATAATTCGACAATGTGTAAACTCTATTCGAAATCTAACTTCCATGACGAATCGCTTAAAGAGAATATAACATAAAAATGTCAGTAAATGTACTTGTTTTAAAACATGGGACTCATTTGATCACAAAGGTACAATTTGAGGTCTAAACTAAACTGAGTTCAGGGAGACGCAATACAAGGATTAATGTCATTGTTTACTATTTTCTTTCCTTTCACTGCCGACGTTCTTTTGTGTGTGATAAACCTCAAAGGGTACGTCCGAATAGGCACATTGTTGATCTTGCCTCTTTGAGCTTTTAAAAATAACTTTGGCAGAAACGTAAATTTGAAGTACTCCAGAGGAAACTGTGGGTTATATCTGCTATGGCTGTTGAAATATCGCTCTTTCGCTTCATTGTTTACTTATTCTTGGAAAACATTGTTATCAATCTCTACAGAAATGTGTGTCAATAACCAGATTCAGAATGCAATGTCTCGCTACCTTGTGCCTGTTGACATATTGGTATTGATCTGACTAATTTTCTCATTCTTCTTAAATTTTGTTAAAGGCTCCGTTCCATAGTTAAATTCTTACTAGGTGATTACGATGAGTGGTAGTTATGGTGTGATGAGTTTCTTGCTATCTTTTCATTCATTTTATTTATTTATTTAGGCAAAGCACTAATAGTTGAGCCTCGAGTCCCTAACGGATTGTTCCAATTGTCTGTTACTTATTTCAAAATGTTTTTTTTTAGATTGTTCGTTACTATATGGTTAAGCACGAGCTTTCAGCCCCTAATGTTTTTTCTTCTTGATGAATATTACATTATTACTTGTAGTTTCTGCATATTGCATATAAACAAGTATTCTATCACTTGGACAAGTTTTTGTAGATGAAATATCAATTCTTTAACCGGCCAAGCTAATGGAAGGAACCTAAGAAATGTCACCTTCAAGAAATCCCTAGAATTCTGATCTTGTCTCTGGAACTCTTCTGGAAAACTCACTTTTTTATACAGTATGAAGCTCAGAATGTCTGCAGTCAGCAGATACTAAACCTGAGATTGAATGAAGACCTGCTGCTATGACACTGTTGTCAATGCGATTGAGGTTTTGTACTTGAATTCAATCCATTTCTCAACTCCTATGCTCAAAAGCAAAATTTCCACTTCTTAGCACGCCGTGAACAATATCTGGAAGTAGGGTTCATGAGATCAAAATTGTGAAATGAAGGTCACCAATGCAGTTGAAAAGGCACAAAGGAAGAATGGACAAGTCTCTCAGTAAATTAGGGGCACAACATAAAGACATTGCATACACTCAGCCAGGTTGTCGCCAGAGTCAAGACACATGGTGGAGGATGATTGGCTGAGTCATGTGGCCGTTAAAATTTGTTTCCGCTCATTCGTGTTTAAATTACTCGAATGCTCAGTGAATTGGGGTTATCTTGAATCATTTTTTGTAATGTGTGCCTCGGGATTCTTCGTTTCTCCCTCTACAATTGTTCTTCTGAGGCTAATCAAACTTGTTGCCTCGAGCAGAATTGATTCAATAAATCAATGGTAGAAGCTAATTGATGGTAAGAGTTAGCTCGAAACCATCTTAAGAACACGCATGGTGATGGTACTAGAAGCTAATCGATTGCGGGAAATGAAATAAACCCTGCAAGATTTCGGTCAGCAGCATGATCGGGTGGTTGCGAATGTGTTTGAGGGGCTAGGAACACAAATGGGAAGGATAGAAGATTAGATTGGGATCACTGCAAAGCTCAAAGCCATGCCAAGAGTACTGCAAAGCTCGACAAGACAAGAACAACTTTCAACCAATGTATAATCATTCTCTACTGGGTAAGCATCATGGAGCATATCAGACACCTACATTTCAACAAAAAGACAAGTAAAAATATTTGAGGGGGTCACCCTGCAGAGTGAGAGCTGCTGGATTAGAGCTCTTGGGTTAGAGAAAGGGATATTTCTCTTAAAATATCCAATCAGGTAAACTTGGCAATTCCTAATTTTAGTTCCCAAAATTTGATTGAGACAATTCATTGAAGTGGCTAATAAAGTGTGACAGGTACCTTTAACTAGGAGCATTCACCAACACAAACTCAAAATTGTCATAGGGACTTTTTGCTCTCTCTAGAGCCTCTCCCCCCACTGCTCCTCGAGCCGTCTTCTCCACCTTGTTTCAAGCCTTCTGCTCCTCCAATCTCTTCCACTCTCTCACCAACTGTTGCTATTCTCCATACCTCTCGGTGGATCTTCAGCCAATAACTGCCAAAGTTTTGCACTGATTATTTTATTTGTTTGATTATCACGCTATCTCTAATCTCCTCCCTACCTCTAATCTCTCATCATCATGGTCTAGTGTCTACTAACACAATCTCATTGCAGGTTTTCAAGATCTCAGGAGGACGTTTTAGCTAGTGTAACACTCCTCCTACCTGCAGAAGCTGCAGTCATCATCTCAAATCCTTCACATGCATTGGCTTATTATTCTCTTTGCTTCTTGTTCTATTTGTTTATGATCTAATTGTTTCACTATATTTTGCAGGACCCTAAACACCTAGTTCCATTCAGTACCTTACCTAGCAGTGACTTCTCTCCCCCTTTCCTTCTCTCTGATCATCTGCTTTTGAGTTTCATTCCCCTTGCCACTATGTCCAAACCCTACCAATTTGATACTAACAGCCCCTCATCAAACGATTCCATGGAGGAAAGGCTTGACGAAAGGGGCTCTGTGCTCTCCCTCGATCCCTCTAGAGCCTTCACTTTCAGGGAGATTTTGAAAAATACGTTGATTGCGAAGTTCCTGGGAAAGACCTCTTTGTCACCTGCAGTCATGCAAAAGGCCATTAGTAAAGCTTTGGAAACTTTTGGTTCGGTATGGATTGAAAAAAAGAATGATTTTTACCTCTTCCATTTCCAAAATCCAAAAGACAAAGAATTTTTTCTCAATGAATCTCTGATTTCTATGCATGGCCTTTCACTGGTTTTCAAAGAAAGAAAGAACAATCAAGCCCTATCAGAGATAGATTTCACAAAAGCAGATATTTGGTTTCAAGTCCCTAATATTTCATTTGAAGGTTTTGATTTTGAAACAGCAGAAAGAATGGGAAATTTGGCTGGGGATCTTGTGGTGGTAGACTGGTCTTTTAATAGAGTCCGAAGCATGCAAGGGTTGAGGATCAAGTCTATGGTGGCTCTAGATCAGGCTCTAACACCAGGTGTTTATGTTAATGTCCCCGGGGAAGACGAGTTAAAGTGGGTATTTTTCAGTTATGAAAGAGTTTTCAAAATTTGTTATAGATGTGGATGTATAGGACATGATAACAGGCATTGCAATACTAACCTTGTGGTGGTTTTGGAGAAGCTGGAAACTCGTTATCTGCAATCTCATCATCTCTCTGCCTACCCCTTCCATGTCAACCCCCAACGCAAGATGTTTACACACCTGCTAAAGTTTCACTCAAAACATGGCCCTCACCGCACCATCAAACTTGATTCAAGTGTGAAACCTATCTATACTTTTCAAGATCTCTCTGTCTCTCACGATCCAAACCAAGGCCCCCCTGCCACCACAACAACCATCTGCTGAACACTCATCCTCATCCAATGACTCTGCAAGTTTCTTTACCCCCCCCCTTCCAACCCAGAACCCACAACCTCCAATCAAACCTCACTTATGGATGCCACCTCTGCTTTTATAAGAAACTACTTCCCCAACATTCGACATTTAATTCAGCAATCCCAAACGGTTCTTATTCCTCTGCAGCACCCTTCCTCTTCTCTACCAATACATGCACACGTTCCGGAGGCAGTTATGGCTGATTCCCTCTCTCAGCCATCCCAACCGTCCACATTGAATGTTGGTTCAGGTTCCCACTCTCAGCCAACCCAACCGTCTCCAATGAATGTGGGTGCAGTTCCAGAAAACCTCTTCAATAGGGACATGCATTCAAACTTTGAAACGGGAGACACTTTACTCCAAGAACTGAAAAGCCTCCCCCCTATCACCACTATAAATCATTACAACCAATATCCAAAACCCCTTTTCCAGCAGTTGCCATCTCAATCTCAATCTCTCTCTTGTCCCAACCCTCCCCATCTCCCAACAAACACATCTCAAATGAGGCAACTACCCACCACTTATAAAATGCTCTCCTCTCGTTCTGGCTTCTCCATCAAAGCCCCTGAATTTACTCCCTCAAACACTTCGTAGGCGGACATTGATAAGGACCAAAGAAAGCAAGATTTGGTTGATATTGATAAGATACTCAAAGAAGTTGGCCCTTCAATTCCAAAAAAGAGCAGAGGGAAAAGAGGTGATAGAAAAAAGGAGATGGGGGTAGTGCAGAAAAAGGAGATCAAGAAGAATATGGGAAAAGGCAAAGAGAAACTTAACAGCAAGACAAAAGGGGCTCTGCAAATCCCAGCACTGAAAAAGGTGATGAAGAAGAGGGAAGTTCCCGTGGCTCCGGTGGCTGATCACAAGGGGAAAGGGAAAAAGCAAAAAACCACGGCCAAAATGGAGGCTCAGAAAGGTACCTTTCAGTATTTTCATGATATTATGCAATCTCTAAATTTCAACCCCTTTTCAAACCAATTTTTCAAGTTCAAGTTCAAAAAAACGTTTAAGGCCATTTAGTGACACACTATCAAATGAATTGCATGTCAACAAAAAACTAAATTCTGGGTTTAGGGTGGTTGTCCCTCAACAACCCCCAAGAGAGCCATGAATATCATTAGCTGGAATTGCAGAGGCTTAGGGCAGGACTCTGCAATTCGTGAAGTTTTCTCCCTGACCCGTAAATTTAAACCTGTTCTTCTTTTTCTATCTGAAACTAAACAAAAACATTGTTTCTGTAATACCCCGACTATTTGTGGAGGGTAAATTGGTCAATTGACAAATATAAAATTTAATTTTATTCCGAGTGGTGAGTTAGATTATTTTGGGTTGATAATATACTCGGGAATTACACGTAATAATACTAGAGAAAACGGTATTTTATTTGCGTGTTTTATTTAGCGTATTATGTGGTTTATGTGAATATAGCAATTATGTGTACCCAACCCACTAGATTGACCAACCCAATTAGTGCACCCAAAACATACTAGCATGACTAGCTAGTTGACAAAATATATATATATATATATATATATATATATATATATATATATATATATATATATATATATATATATATAAAATAATGTAAGTCGGTGTGAGGAAACAGACTCCTCCAAGTAACCTTTTGTTATTTAATTCCCTCCCTCTTCATTTGTTTCTCACATCAGAACAAAACCAACAAACTCATATCTCTCACTCCTCAAACCCACGGCCGCCACCACCCTCCCTTCACCATCACCACCCGAACCACCCTCACCACCACAGCAGCCCTCACTCTCTCTCTCTCTCCTCTCCCTCTCTGCCTCGCCACCAACGCCACCACCAGCAGCAGCTCCCCGACGAGGGAGCCACCAGCTGCCGCCAGCAAGCCGCCCGACGGGAAGCAAAACCCACCTCCACCTTGCTCTCCCCCACTCTGTTAAACACCTCTGACCCTCCTCCTCCCTCTGCAACGACCCACGGAAGAGAAGCACAACTGCTGCGCCGCCGAGAAGGACGCCGACCATCTCCGGCGAACAACCCGACGGCGGAAACGCCACCCAACCACCTCTGCCTCTCTCACTCACTCACTGTTTTGGTCTCTTCAAGCCCTCACCCACCTTGATTCGACCCAAAGAGAAGCTTTAACCGCATCAAATCGCTGCAGTTCGCCCGAGCCGCCACCATCGCCGCCGCCACCATATTTTCCGGCGAGAAGCTCCACGGAGCTAACCGGAGCGACCCTCCCTTCGATTTTGGTACCATTCAACTCCTGGAAGTCCGAGGAGTCCATTGGCAACCTCAAACAGAGCCCATAATGCCGGATTCGTCGCCGGTGTTCATCACCGCCTACCGCCACCTTCGAGGACGTAACCCGCTTCGTCTCTTGACCGTTTCTCGCGATTTTTCGCATGGGTAAACTCTAAATCACCCTCTAGTTCATTTTTAATCATCAAAATCTGAGCTTGATAGCTTAAAATCGATTTGGGTTGTTGGGTTGAGGATTTTATGCATATGTTCTTGAAGGGGGGTAGTTTATGTAATTTCTGAAAAGTTGAGGGCAAGGTGTTAACTGCATGTTTAGTTTCTCAAAGATTGGGGGTGATGTGTGTATATTATCAAACTGCATATTTATATAAACTTTAAAGTGTTATTTTTGGATAATGATATAAGCTAATAATTATATATATTATTTTGGCTATATAAAAGTAAATAAGTTGTTAAAATTGTATAGAGTTATATTTATATGAAATATTGTTGTTTTTACAAGCAAGATAAAAGTGTGTGATTTGGTTTAATTAGATATTTCGGTTTATTTGACTAAATAGTTTAAATTGCTTGTAAATTGTTATTTTGAGTAAAAGAGATTATTTTGTTAAAAAATAAATAAGTTGGAAGTTAGTTTGTGAAACAATTATAAAGTAGACTTTTTAAATAAAGTCCCTATTAGTATTGTTGATATTACATGATTATTTTTCTAGAAAGTAGAAATTATTTATTTAACATAACTTTATAATTATATATGACTTGTTTTATTGAAATAAGCGTTTTTGAGAATTTTATTTGAGTATTTAATTATTATATAGTATATATATTTTCTAATAAATAAATAGGTATAATTGATTTAGTTTGATTTAACTTTTATGGTCACTTATAAATAAATACTTTGTTTATTAGATTATTATTTTCTATAAAATAAGAGTGTATAAACTTAATATTAGTTTTATTACTCAATAATTTTACAAGCTTGTATTTATATAAGTTATAATATTTTTATATGGAAAATATAAGTGTTAATTAAATAATTGTTTTATGCTATTAATTATTGGGGTTAAGGGGATAAATAAAAATGAGAATTAGGAGTTAAAGCATTTGGCATAGCATGCTTGCACAATTGAGCTTGTAAATAATTTAGGAATTATAAATTGTAGGTGACGAGTTCGTAAGCGAGGGCTACTTATATCCGTAGAAGCTTATGGTGACAATTGACGTGCTACTTGAGGTGAGTAAATATGCCTAACCTAGTGTGCCCGTCCTCCTTCGTGTCCAAATATTTTTATGCCTTTTTACGTCTCAAAATGTGATTTGTGACATACGTGTTTAACTTGATATATTTCAATTACGTGTCCAACTATTTTTTGTGATTTATACGTCTCATAATGTGAATTTTGAAATACGTGCGTGACTTGGAATTTCAATTACTTGTTTATCGATTTCCTTTGGATCCTATCACATGGAAATTAATAATACGAATAACGTAAAGTGGAAACAGTTGTGCGGTGGAACCATATGCGGATTATTATTTATTGTGGTTATTATATTTTGCTCGGTTGCAATTGCCCCGGGTTGCTCCATGTACTCACCTCTCTGGCCGCTAGAGTCTTAGAGGGGTGCCGGCACTTAAGGTCTTGGATGCTTGCGAGATAGTTGGTTCTATATTGTTGGTTCGTTCCCCGCTACAACTAAACTAAAATGTGAATTTTGAGATGTGGATGATGGATTATGGATTTTGATTATTGGATATTGGGAATCCCCTAATTGGGACAAATATTATGGATCAAAATATTTCGTATGGATAAATGTCTATATGGTACGGTGATGATTTGAGAACACATTTCTGGAAACAATGAATTAAAAGTTTGGAAAATATATTTCTTTTCTCACTTGAGAAAATATTTGTTTACTTCTTACATATCATCCTGATTTCTTAAAATAAAAACATGCCTCTTTCCGATTTACATGTTGGGGTGTTTACTTACTCAGCAATTTTTGTGCTGACTTTAGAAAAACTGCGGTCTTTGTTTCTTTCCCCCGCAGGTCTAGGTGAAGGGAGCTCGGCTTAAGGGGAAACGCGGACTCACCTAGTTGAGCTAGTGCTAAATAAATAGAACACTTAGATAATATTTCATCATGTTTGATAGTATGTATTGTTTCACTGTTGTAAACATTAAAGCTTGTAATATAATCATGGCGATGTTTGTTTTGATTACCATTGTTCCTTGCACCCGGGAGCGATCCCAGGTGCGGAGTGGCATTCCCGTATTTCTCCCAAGACGAAGTATGGGGGTGTCACAGGTGGTATCAGAGCAGGCAATCCAATAAGGGATTAAAACCTGTAGGGCAACTTAAAATTGATATAGGGAAAGAAAATAAAACTGGAAAAGCCGTTTGGGGTTATGGGTAGTCTAAGTGTTGGTATTGATCCCACTTATGTTCTTTCTTTCTAATGGTTACTTGATTACATGGTACATGGATTATTTCGTTCGAATTGATAACCTCATTCATGATGGATTTGGTAAAGTGTTACTCTTGTTGTGGAGAATGAGAAATATGAGTTATTGGAACCAAATTTTGGATTGAAAGTGATTTGAAAAGATGGGTTATATGCGAGAATAACTATATCCTGTTTGATTTGACCTCTATAAGGTCGTTGATACTTGGGTTATGTGGTTTCTTCATTTTGATTAATTGCTAGATAAGTAATGCTCTTAAAATGCGAGGAAGTTGAATATGAATTATAGAAATTTGATTGTGAATTATGAATGTTGCATTGCCCTATTTGAAAATGTATCTGTTGCGTATAAGGTTTATATGGATTGCTAAATGTGACAATATTTATACGTATATAAGATGATTTAAATCCCTTAGATCAGGATAGAATAAAATAATTACAATAAATGAATACAATAGAATGTAATTGTTAAACCACGTGGTAATATACTAGGAGGACCCGATAAGGATAGACGGTTCAGATCAATAATCACGTGGAGTACTTCTTTGATTATAATGTTTGTAGGAATACGTGACCCTTTGTGATAACTCTAGGAGAGAAGTATTAGAATTCGACCGTTGGAGACTTTGTGTTAAAAAGACGTAACGGAAATGTTGGAATATTTGACTGGTGAACTGAAGTTTCATTTACAAATATGTGAAGACTTTGATGATAAATGTGAGGTACCATTTCAGATATTAATTTAGAGTCAATGGTTGAGAATAAATTATTTTTGGGAGTCTTTTCTAGTGATCAAAGAAATTTATTCGAGGAAAGGTCCCACCCACCCACACCTGAGAAACTAAAAGTCAACCCGTTGAATTTTGACTCGTTTTATACACAACTTCACAACCTTGGTGATTAAAGGGGTTATGATGTGCTAATGGCTGATTGGAGTCTATTTCTTCATAATATTATTCTTAGAGTTGTACTAGGCTACTTTGTCATTTGAGGGTACTGGTGATATATAATTACTTGAGGCGTTACTTGTATTCTCGTTATTCTAATATTACTTGATAATTGGGATATCTATTCGGTTACGTGTCATTTTCGGAAATTTTAGAATTCATTTGGGAGAAATGGTAGGTAAATTTGTGAAAGAAGTATTGCTAGTTCATTGATGGTCGCTTGTAATATTTGGACGCACCCTATGACAAATTTAAGCCGGTTCATTATGAAGTTACACATTTAATGTTGCATTGGAGTTCTGACTTATCTTCTGAAATTTATGTTTAGAGCCTAATAAATTTATATTTGGAGCCTCATATTTTAATACGATTGCTCGGGAGATATTATTTTATGAGAAATTATGGAAGCTTCTTATATGCAACTATTGCATACTTGGAGTGTCGTCGCAATACAGTTGTTCATGGTCGAGGAATATGCTTAGTTATGAATTGTCTCTAAGGGTTGTATATTTTAGCATATGTCATTTTAATGTTCTAACGTTTTGTTGGGCTTAGGGGAAAATTTGCACATTTTTCAACTTCGCGTTATTTGGCTTAGTATGGGATACGAACTTTATTGGAGATAATAGTACCAGTTACGTTGGAAGAAGGTGTTAAGAAAATTTTGGAGTTCGTGTAGGAAATTGGAGGCCCATTACAGCTTTACGTTTAAGGATTTGTTTCAATATAGGCATGACGTCAGTGTTTCAAGCTATTTGGTCACATTTTCTATTAGAGTAACAATTTAGACTAAGAAGAGTTATGGATTTAAATGGTTGATTCGGGTCAATTAGAATACTTGGTAGAAACAAATGGTTAATTAACACCAAGTTGAATATGAAGACTTTAGAACCCTCTATGCACAACAAATGGTTATCGAGGTACTACCCTAAGTTTTCCTAAGGTACTAGACACATAGAAGAAATTAACGTAAGAAGCTCAGCTCCGGATAAGACCATAAAGCATAGTTAAAGTCTTGGAGAGTAATTGCTTTGGGGATTGATTAGAATCAACATGATTTAAGGTATATTTGGGGATTAAGTGATTAAAAAGGGGACTATGTCTTGTGAAATTTTGGAGAAAATTTGAAGAAACGATGGCAGTTGGATCAAAGATCAGAAGACCAATCCATTAAAGTTTTAGATTCCCTAGGCTAACTTGGTTTGGAGACACTAAGTTCGGTTTTGAGATGCCTATTGGAGTTCTATTAATTAAATCAGCTACCCTGAGGAATCTGGATATTGAGGTGGTCGGGAATTCTCTATAATATGCGTGGATTAGCAAGTTTGTGAGCCTTTTGGAGTTATGTAATAGAATGATATGTTTCGGCAGCCTTACTTTTCTATAATTGGGGTACATACTCTTCACATAAACCTTAATTGAAGTCTTGTTGTGACGACCCGTCACACTTTTAATAATAAATATTATCGATTTACGATAAAAATACGCGGAAATATCAACCAGTCTGACACTTTCAGACGTCTAAAACTCAACCACCAGGACACACAGTCCTCGGAAACAACATTTTTATCAAATATCTGAAATACTGGTACGTGACTGAATTATTTTAAAATTTATACCAACTCGTCAAAAATGACATTTTTTATAAATATCTGACACAAACAGCAATTTACAACACATCGCTAAAAATAGCTAAAAATAATGATTTCAGCTAAACAATCCAGTTTAACAATTAACACCGCAATCTGGTCCAATCCTGCTCAACCTGTAAAATAGAGGGGTGAGCCAAAACAGCCCAGCAGGTACCGCCTAACCACTGGCGTAGAAATCTAAAATCTACTTAACACAACAGTCAGTTATTACACATCAGCATGCGGCACCAAATACACAAACAGCGTGATTTATCAATCACCAGATAATAATCAGATAGCTGAAAAGCTGTAAAATTCACAACAGCAGTATATACAGATATAGACCGTAACTGGAGGAAACTTAGAAGTTAGATTTCCCCCAACTCATTCATAAAGACAAGCCAACAGTTCATATTCAACCCACTTTGAGCCTGTGAGCATGCAACGTCAAAACACTGGTGGTTCGCCCCCCTCACACATCATATGCCAGTAACTTCTAACTTAAACATGGGGCTTGATTAATATTCTAACCACATAACTCGCATCGAAGTACAAGATAAAATAATAGTATCATCTCTTTGCTTTCTCTCTAGCAGTTCTAACCAAGCACCCAAAGTATAACTCGTTGTTTTCGTTACTGCCCCAAACAAATAGAAGATGGTTTCTCTTTTTTTGGCTTATCTCTATTTCATGAGCTGTTAGAGAGGTTCATTACATACGTGTCTTAATTGCAATTCAAATAAAAATTAATTACTCATTTATTTTCAACCTAAAAGTGACAAGTGTCCCATTAATAGCTAGCTAGTAACCCAAAATGTACTGCAACCTCAATCTTATCCTAGTAGAAACATACCATGAAATATATGAACAAAATAAACATAATAATAGCTCTCTATCAGTATGACATCCACTTAGCACCACGTTAACATGTATTCAAACCATGCAAGCATTCAAAAGTTCTCTCTAATACTATCACGTTAGGTTACTTGGTGATGAAGTGACCCATTCAATTAAAGTAAACACCATACATGCATGGCACTCATATGGCCTATAAACTCAATCCTTAAAAGCCCAAAATAGTTGATATACTGTAATTCCATGCATGAGTATTCATTTACATGCTAAAAGACTTTCATGCATACATAAAATGACTTATCAGCTTAAGTCACTTGCTGTCCCTATTTGAATGGGCTACACGTGTCCATCTTTGTAACCATAAAAAATGTGACTAGCAAGAAAATGAAAGAATTAACAGTTCATGCAAAACTGATTTGAAAAGCATGTCAATCCATAAGACAATTATGTAGTGTTATGGAACTACATATATAAGCACATAAGAGCACCTTACGTAATATCAATTAATATTTACTAGATATTCAAACAAAGTTTATTCAACTGCTCCAAGAATTTTTGATGTTTCACAAATACGGGGTTTTACTGTGACGACCCGTCACACATTTAATACAAAAATTATCGATTTACGATAAAAATCACGATTTACTGTCAACCCGTCTGACACTTTCAGACGTTCCCAATTTCAACCACTAGGACACACAGTCCACCAGAACAACGTTTTCGATAATATTTCTGAAAATCCGGTACGTGACTGATATTACTAAAAAGTTACACCAACTCGTCAAAAATGATATTTTGATAAATATCTGACGCAAAATAGTAACTTACAACAAATCGCTAAATACAGCTAAAAACAACAATTTTTAGCTAAACAATTCACTTTTTAGCAATTAACTCCGCGATCTGGTCCAATCCTGCTCAACCTGTAAAACAGAGGGGTGAGCCAAAACAGCTCAGCAGGTACCGCCTAACCAGTGGCGTAGAAATCTAAAATCTACTTAACAACAGCTAGTTATTACACATCAGCATGCGGCACCAAATACACAAACAGCGTGATTTATCAATCACCTGATAATAATCAGATAGCTAAAAAGCTATAAAAATCATACCAGCAGGATATGCAGAAATAGACTGTAACTGTAGGAGATTTAGAGATTAGATTTCCCCTACCTCCTCATGTTCGTGCGAAATATAATAGCAGCTGACTTTCATTACAAACTGATATCCTCTAATTCAATCCGTCTCTGGCTTTGCTCTCAAAGGGATTACAGTTTCTCACAAATCACACAAATAGAATTTCCAAACCCTCTCCCCTCTTCAGCTCATGGAAGTGAATATAAACGAAACCCCCAAAAGAGAAAACCCGAAAGGTGTGAGCGCCATTGGAAAGAAACCCCCACTGGAATATGCTTTTCTCTCAAAACTATTACTTAGACTTTAAGTAACTAATAAAAAAAGTAGTAGTTGTTGATAACCTTGGACGCCAACAAAACAATAGAGAACATGATCACATTTAAATGGAAGTAGCCTCCTATAGCCACGTATACAATGACCATGCAATTCAAAATTCACTTTGACCACAACTAACTTGAAGCATGCATAATTTTCATGAGCATAATTTCATACATCATGCTGTCACATTTATTTTAATATAAACAATTATCTTGCAATTTGAATTAAGATGACAATTAATGTTACTTTAATAAACCACTATACCATAGACACATTTCACACACATACACGTCCATGAATAACAAAACAGTATTTTTTTTTTAATTCACATTTTCTTTTTATTTTAAAAAGCTTAACAAAAAATCGGGTTCTCACACTTGTTGTTAACGTCTTGTTGTGGTATACACTCATCACTTAATCAAGGTTTGGTTATTGGGATTGAATATTGATAAGTTGCTTGGGAGTTTGCCTTCTCTAGTCAATTGACACGCTATTTGTTTGGAGGCGTCGTGAAATTTGGGTCAATAGCTAGATTTTTAGGACTAAGAAGAACTGTTTATTTCAAAGTCTTGCTGTTAATTTCTTAAGTCATGCTTGGGATGAACGGAGCACTTGCGGGTCTAAGGCGTTGACAGTATCCTTGCCGTTGTTGTATGGAGTTTTGTCGCTTGACCATCACCAAGGAGCATAGATGTTGAGAGCATAGATATTGAGTCATGAATTACTGTTGGAGTCACGGAAACAGCGGGATTATGTGTTATGTATCATGGAAATACATCCTGATTCCTTTCTTGGTTTATGTTCTGGACTACAGAAAATATCAAGTACGTATTAAAGGTAAATTTAGTACTTTATCAAGATTTTGGAGAGTTAAATGTCAAAATGTCTTGTTGTGGAATAAACTGTCTGCTTAATCGAGGTTGACTACAAGGATTGAAATGTAATAAGTTTATTGGGAGTCCGTATTTCGAAACAAGTCTTTTCTAATAATTTGAGACAGCACTATTGAATTCATGAGTGGTATTGCGGAATTTTGGGTTGGTAGCTAGATTTCTAAGATTAAGAAGAATCGTTTATCTAAAGTTTTGCTTGTTATTTTCTTAAGTCACGTTTGGGATGAATAAAGCGCTTGCGTGTTTAAGAAGTTGATAATTTCTTTGTCGTTGTTGTATGGAGTTTTGCCACTTGAACGTCATCAGAGGAGCATAAATTTTGAGTTATGAATTACTGTTCAATTACGTGTTATGTACCAGGGGAATACATATTAAGTCCTTTGTTGGTTTATGTTCAGGACTATTGGTAATATCAAGTACGTACTAAAGGTGAATTTAGTGGTTTATCAAGATTTTGG
Source organism: Linanthus parryae (assembly GCA_023055425.1). NCBI lineage: Eukaryota > Viridiplantae > Streptophyta > Magnoliopsida > Ericales > Polemoniaceae > Linanthus > Linanthus parryae. Next base: position 1,275,676 of record JALGPY010000019.1, on the reverse strand, counting down.
AGAATTATTGAAGTATTTCAATCACTTGGTGTAAGTAGGCGATGTCTATCGAATTATGGTCTAGATTCGGATTTCCCATAGTTAGTACGATTCACCGGTGCCAGTGTGCAAATAGAATGTTATCGCTAAATAGATATTTTGGTCCATGGGATGTTCGTTCTCTTATTGACTATTTTTGGGTGTTACACGAGTGTATGGAGTTACTCTAAGTCTTATATGTTAGAATCAAATGTTATAAATTTTCTTTAACAGACCTTGTGGAACAAGTTATCTAGAGGAAATGGGCTAGTAGAGACGATATCTTACGTGGCGGGTAAAACAACCTCCGACTGGATGACCATGGCGGGTGGAACGATATAGGTTTCAATAAGAAATAGAAATAGGAAAACAACTTCTAATTGTCATTTAAAGTCATAGTATCTTGCAGATTACCTTAATTTCCGTCTTAGCTCATTCTGGAGATAGACAAAATTTCAAATAAGAATTTACTCTGGAACAACAGTGACACGGTCCATATACTGCAACTAAATAAGTATATCCACGACTTGTATTCATCAAGTATGACCCTCCATTGTGGGGAAATTATATTGAGTTCCGGGGACGTCACTCCTCTAAGGGGGAGAGGATGTGACCCTTCGTTTAGCATCTTTCGTTTAGAACTGCTACGTGAGAACGTTTACATCATTTAGCACCTTTCGTTTATATCCGCTACGTGAGACCATATACACGATGAGAACCTCCGTATTATTATTATATCGGGTCTAGAGTTTTCAATATCATTATATCGGATCTAGAGTTTTCATTTTTGTAACTTAAATGAGTTGTGGCTTTACTAGATATTTCATATACTTTTCATATCACATTATGCGCGTAAAATGGTGGTTATCGCTTATGAGAGATTTCGTGCTTCTAACTACGAGAAATAGTGGCGGTTGTGTGGCTTTGACATCACAAATAATTGTTTGATTTTAGCTTCGAGGACGAAGCTTTTCTTTAAGGGGGGAAGGATGTAATACCCCGACTATTTGTGGAGGGTAAATTGGTCACAAATATAAAATTTAATTTTATTCCGAGTGGTGAGTTAGATTATTTTGGGTTGATAATATACTCGGGAATTACACGTAATAATACTAGAGAAAACGGTATTTTATTTGCGTGTTTCATTTAGCGTATTATGTGATTTATGTGAATATAGCAATTATGTGTACCCAACCCACTAGATTGACCAACCCAATTAGTGCACCCAAAACATACTAGCATGACTAGCTAGTTGACAAAAATATATATATATATATATATATATATATATATATATATATATATATATAATAATGTAAGTCGGTGTGAGGAAACAGACTCCTCCAAGTAACCTTTTGTTATTTAATTCCCTCCCTCTTCATTTGTTTCTCACATCAGAACAAAACCAACAAACTCATATCTCTCACTCCTCAAACCCACGGCCGCCACCACCCTCCCTTCACCATCACCACCCGAACCACCCGAACCACCACAGCAGCCCTCACTCTCTCTCTCTCCTCTCCCTCTCTGCCTCGCCACCAACGCCACCACCAGCAGCAGCTCCCCGACGAGGGAGCCACCAGCTGCCGCCAGCAAGCCGCCCGACGGGAAGCAAAACCCACCTCCACCTTGCTCTCCCCCACTCTGTTAAACACCTCTGACCCTCCTCCTCCCTCTGCAACGACCCACGGAAGAGAAGAACAACTGCTGCGCCGCCGAGAAGGACGCCGACCATCTCCGGCGAACAACCCGACGGCGGAAACGCCACCCAACCACCTCTGCCTCTCTCACTCACTCACTGTTTTGGTCTCTTCAAGCCCTCACCCACCTTGATTCGACCCAAAGAGAAGCTTTAACCGCAGCAAATCGCTGCAGTTCGCCCGAGCCGCCACCATCGCCGCCGCCACCATATTTTCCGGCGAGAAGCTCCACGGAGCTAACCGGAGCGACCCTCCCTTCGATTTTGGTACCATTCAACTCCTGGAAGTCCGAGGAGTCCATTGGCAACCTCAAACAGAGCCCATAATGCCGGATTCGTCGCCGGTGTTCATCACCGCCTACCGCCACCTTCGAGGACGTAACCCGCTTCGTCTCTTGACCGTTTCTCGCGATTTTTTGCATGGGTAAACTCTAAATCACCCTCTAGTTCATTTTCAATCATCAAAATCTGAGCTTGATAGCTTAAAATCGATTTGGGTTGTTGGGTTGAGGATTTTATGCATATGTTCTTGAAGGGGGGTAGTTTATGTAATTTCTGAAAAGTTGAGGGCAAGGTGTTAACTGCATGTTTAGTTTCTCAAAGATTGGGGGTGATGTGTGTATATTATCAAACTGCATATTTATATAAACTTTAAAGTGTTATTTTTGGATAATGATATAAGCTAATAATTATATATATTATTTTGGCTATATAAAAGTAAATAAGTTGTTAAAATTGTATAGAGTTATATTTATATGAAATATTGTTGTTTTTACAAGCAAGATAAAAGTGTGTGATTTGGTTTAATTAGATATTTCGGTTTATTTGACTAAATAGTTTAAATTGCTTGTAAATTATTATTTTGAGTAAAAGAGATTATTTTGTTAAAAAATAAATAAGTTGGAAGTTAGTTTGTGAAACAATTATAAAGTAGACTTTTTAAATAAAGTCTCTATTAGTATTGTTGATATTACATGATTATTTTTCTAGAAAGTAGAAATTATTTATTTAACATAACTTTATAATTATATATGACTTGTTTTATTGAAATAAGCGTTTTTGAGAATTTTATTTGAGTATTTAATTATTATATAGTATATATATTTTCTAATAAATAAATAGGTATAATTGATTTAGTTTGATTTAACTTTTATGGTCACTTATAAATAAATACTTTGTTTATTAGATTATTATTTTCTATAAAATAAGAGTGTATAAACTTAATATTAGTTTTATTACTCAATAATTTTACAAGCTTGTATTTATATAAGTTATAATATTTTTATATGGAAAATATAAGTGTTAATTAAATAATTGTTTTATGCTATTAATTATTGGGGTTAAGGGGATAAATAAAAATGAGAATTAGGAGTTAAAGCATTTGGCATAGCATGCTTGCACAATTGAGCTTGTAAATAATTTAGGAATTATAAATTGTAGGTGACGAGTTCGTAAGCGAGGGCTACTTATATCCGTAGAAGCTTATGGTGACAATTGACGTGCTACTTGAGGTGAGTAAATATGCCTAACCTAGTGTGCCCGTCCTCCTTCGTGTCCAAATATTTTTATGCCTTTTTACGTCTCAAAATGTGATTTGTGACATACGTGTTTAACTTGATATATTTCAATTACGTGTCCAACTATTTTTTGTGATTTATACGTCTCATAATGTGAATTTTGAAATACGTGCGTGACTTGGAATTTCAATTACTTGTTTATCGATTTCCTTTGGATCCTATCACATGGAAATTAATAATACGAATAACGTAAAGTGGAAACAGTTGTGCGGTGGAACCATATGCGGATTATTATTTATTGTGGTTATTATATTTTGCTCGGTTGCAATTGCCCCGGGTTGCTCCATGTACTCACCTCTCTGGCCGCTAGAGTCTTAGAGGGGTGCCGGCACTTAAGGTCTTGGATGCTTGCGAGATAGTTGGTTCTATATTGTTGGTTCGTTCCCCGCTACAACTAAACTAAAATGTGAATTTTGAGATGTGGATGATGGATTATGGATTTTGATTATTGGATATTGGGAATCCCCTAATTGGGACAAATATTATGGATCAAAATATTTCGTATGGATAAATGTCTATATGGTACGGTGATGATTTGAGAACACATTTCTGGAAACAATGAATTAAAAGTTTGGAAAATATATTTCTTTTCTCACTTGAGAAAATATTTGTTTACTTCTTACATATCATCCTGATTTCTTAAAATAAAAACATGCCTCTTTCCGATTTACATGTTGGGGTGTTTACTTACTCAGCAATTTTTGTGCTGACTTTAGAAAAACTGCGGTCTTTGTTTCTTTCCCCCGCAGGTCTAGGTGAAGGGAGCTCGGCTTAAGGGGAAACGCGGACTCACCTAGTTGAGCTAGTGCTAAATAAATAGAACACTTAGATAATATTTCATCATGTTTGATAGTATGTATTGTTTCACTGTTGTAAACATTAAAGCTTGTAATATAATCATGGCGATGTTTGTTTTGATTACCATTGTTCCTTGCACCCGGGAGCGATCCCAGGTGCGGAGTGGCATTCCCGTATTTCTCCCAAGACGAAGTATGGGGGTGTCACAGGTGGTATCAGAGCAGGCAATCCAATAAGGGATTAAAACCTGTAGGGCAACTTAAAATTGATATAGGGAAAGAAAATAAAACTGGAAAAGCCGTTTGGGGTTATGGGTAGTCTAAGTGTTGGTATTGATCCCACTTATGTTCTTTCTTTCTAATGGTTACTTGATTACATGGTACATGGATTATTTCGTTCGAATTGATAACCTCATTCATGATGGATTTGGTAAAGTGTTACTCTTGTTGTGGAGAATGAGAAATATGAGTTATTGGAACCAAATTTTGGATTGAAAGTGATTTGAAAAGATGGGTTATATGCGAGAATAACTATATCCTGTTTGATTTGACCTCTATAAGGTCGTTGATACTTGGGTTATGTGGTTTCTTCATTTTGATTAATTGCTAGATAAGTAATGCTCTTAAAATGCGAGGAAGTTGAATATGAATTATAGAAATTTGATTGTGAATTATGAATGTTGCATTGCCCTATTTGAAAATGTATCTGTTGCGTATAAGGTTTATATGGATTGCTAAATGTGACAATATTTATACGTATATAAGATGATTTAAATCCCTTAGATCAGGATAGAATAAAATAATTACAATAAATGAATACAATAGAATGTAATTGTTAAACCACGTGGTAATATACTAGGAGGACCCGATAAGGATAGACGGTTCAGATCAATAATCACGTGGAGTACTTCTTTGATTATAATGTTTGTAGGAATACGTGACCCTTTGTGATAACTCTAGGAGAGAAGTATTAGAATTCGACCGTTGGAGACTTTGTGTTAAAAAGACGTAACGGAAATGTTGGAATATTTGACTGGTGAACTGAAGTTTCATTTACAAATATGTGAAGACTTTGATGATAAATGTGAGGTACCATTTCAGATATTAATTTAGAGTCAATGGTTGAGAATAAATTATTTTTGGGAGTCTTTTCTAGTGATCAAAGAAATTTATTCGAGGAAAGGTCCCACCCACCCACACCTGAGAAACTAAAAGTCAACCCGTTGAATTTTGACTCGTTTTATACACAACTTCACAACCTTGGTGATTAAAGGGGTTATGATGTGCTAATGGCTGATTGGAGTCTATTTCTTCATAATATTATTCTTAGAGTTGTACTAGGCTACTTTGTCATTTGAGGGTACTGGTGATATATAATTACTTGAGGCGTTACTTGTATTCTCGTTATTCTAATATTACTTGATAATTGGGATATCTATTCGGTTACGTGTCATTTTCGGAAATTTTAGAATTCATTTGGGAGAAATGGTAGGTAAATTTGTGAAAGAAGTATTGCTAGTTCATTGATGGTCGCTTGTAATATTTGGACGCACCCTATGACAAATTTAAGCCGGTTCATTATGAAGTTACACATTTAATGTTGCATTGGAGTTCTGACTTATCTTCTGAAATTTATGTTTAGAGCCTAATAAATTTATATTTGGAGCCTCATATTTTAATACGATTGCTCGGGAGATATTATTTTATGAGAAATTATGGAAGCTTCTTATATGCAACTATTGCATACTTGGAGTGTCGTCGCAATACAGTTGTTCATGGTCGAGGAATATGCTTAGTTATGAATTGTCTCTAAGGGTTGTATATTTTAGCATATGTCATTTTAATGTTCTAACGTTTTGTTGGGCTTAGGGGAAAATTTGCACATTTTTCAACTTCGCGTTATTTGGCTTAGTATGGGATACGAACTTTATTGGAGATAATAGTACCAGTTACGTTGGAAGAAGGTGTTAAGAAAATTTTGGAGTTCGTGTAGGAAATTGGAGGCCCATTACAGCTTTACGTTTAAGGATTTGTTTCAATATAGGCATGACGTCAGTGTTTCAAGCTATTTGGTCACATTTTCTATTAGAGTAACAATTTAGACTAAGAAGAGTTATGGATTTAAATGGTTGATTCGGGTCAATTAGAATACTTGGTAGAAACAAATGGTTAATTAACACCAAGTTGAATATGAAGACTTTAGAACCCTCTATGCACAACAAATGGTTATCGAGGTACTACCCTAAGTTTTCCTAAGGTACTAGACACATAGAAGAAATTAACGTAAGAAGCTCAGCTCCGGATAAGACCATAAAGCATAGTTAAAGTCTTGGAGAGTAATTGCTTTGGGGATTGATTAGAATCAACATGATTTAAGGTATATTTGGGGATTAAGTGATTAAAAAGGGGACTATGTCTTGTGAAATTTTGGAGAAAATTTGAAGAAACGATGGCAGTTGGATCAAAGATCAGAAGACCAATCCATTAAAGTTTTAGATTCCCTAGGCTAACTTGGTTTGGAGACACTAAGTTCGGTTTTGAGATGCCTATTGGAGTTCTATTAATTAAATCAGCTACCCTGAGGAATCTGGATATTGAGGTGGTCGGGAATTCTCTATAATATGCGTGGATTAGCAAGTTTGTGAGCCTTTTGGAGTTATGTAATAGAATGATATGTTTCGGCAGCCTTACTTTTCTATAATTGGGGTACATACTCTTCACATAAACCTTAATTGAAGTCTTGTTGTGACGACCCGTCACACTTTTAATAATAAATATTATCGATTTACGATAAAAATACGCGGAAATATCAACCAGTCTGACACTTTCAGACGTCTAAAACTCAACCACCAGGACACACAGTCCTCGGAAACAACATTTTTATCAAATATCTGAAATACTGGTACGTGACTGAATTATTTTAAAATTTATACCAACTCGTCAAAAATGACATTTTTTATAAATATCTGACACAAACAGCAATTTACAACACATCGCTAAAAATAGCTAAAAATAATGATTTCAGCTAAACAATCCAGTTTAACAATTAACACCGCAATCTGGTCCAATCCTGCTCAACCTGTAAAATAGAGGGGTGAGCCAAAACAGCCCAGCAGGTACCGCCTAACCACTGGCGTAGAAATCTAAAATCTACTTAACACAACAGTCAGTTATTACACATCAGCATGCGGCACCAAATACACAAACAGCGTGATTTATCAATCACCAGATAATAATCAGATAGCTGAAAAGCTGTAAAATTCACAACAGCAGTATATACAGATATAGACCGTAACTGGAGGAAACTTAGAAGTTAGATTTCCCCCAACTCATTCATAAAGACAAGCCAACAGTTCATATTCAACCCACTTTGAGCCTGTGAGCATGCAACGTCAAAACACTGGTGGTTCGCCCCCCTCACACATCATATGCCAGTAACTTCTAACTTAAACATGGGGCTTGATTAATATTCTAACCACATAACTCGCATCGAAGTACAAGATAAAATAATAGTATCATCTCTTTGCTTTCTCTCTAGCAGTTCTAACCAAGCACCCAAAGTATAACTCGTTGTTTTCGTTACTGCCCCAAACAAATAGAAGATGGTTTCTCTTTTTTTGGCTTATCTCTATTTCATGAGCTGTTAGAGAGGTTCATTACATACGTGTCTTAATTGCAATTCAAATAAAAATTAATTACTCATTTATTTTCAACCTAAAAGTGACAAGTGTCCCATTAATAGCTAGCTAGTAACCCAAAATGTACTGCAACCTCAATCTTATCCTAGTAGAAACATACCATGAAATATATGAACAAAATAAACATAATAATAGCTCTCTATCAGTATGACATCCACTTAGCACCACGTTAACATGTATTCAAACCATGCAAGCATTCAAAAGTTCTCTCTAATACTATCACGTTAGGTTACTTGGTGATGAAGTGACCCATTCAATTAAAGTAAACACCATACATGCATGGCACTCATATGGCCTATAAACTCAATCCTTAAAAGCCCAAAATAGTTGATATACTGTAATTCCATGCATGAGTATTCATTTACATGCTAAAAGACTTTCATGCATACATAAAATGACTTATCAGCTTAAGTCACTTGCTGTCCCTATTTGAATGGGCTACACGTGTCCATCTTTGTAACCATAAAAAATGTGACTAGCAAGAAAATGAAAGAATTAACAGTTCATGCAAAACTGATTTGAAAAGCATGTCAATCCATAAGACAATTATGTAGTGTTATGGAACTACATATATAAGCACATAAGAGCACCTTACGTAATATCAATTAATATTTACTAGATATTCAAACAAAGTTTATTCAACTGCTCCAAGAATTTTTGATGTTTCACAAATACGGGGTTTTACTGTGACGACCCGTCACACATTTAATACAAAAATTATCGATTTACGATAAAAATCACGATTTACTGTCAACCCGTCTGACACTTTCAGACGTTCCCAATTTCAACCACTAGGACACACAGTCCACCAGAACAACGTTTTCGATAATATTTCTGAAAATCCGGTACGTGACTGATATTACTAAAAAGTTACACAAACTCGTCAAAAATGATATTTTGATAAATATCTGACGCAAAATAGTAACTTACAACAAATCGCTAAATACAGCTAAAAACAACAATTTTTAGCTAAACAATTCACTTTTTAGCAATTAACTCCGCGATCTGGTCCAATCCTGCTCAACCTGTAAAACAGAGGGGTGAGCCAAAACAGCTCAGCAGGTACCGCCTAACCAGTGGCGTAGAAATCTAAAATCTACTTAACAACAGCTAGTTATTACACATCAGCATGCGGCACCAAATACACAAACAGCGTGATTTATCAATCACCTGATAATAATCAGATAGCTAAAAAGCTATAAAAATCATACCAGCAGGATATGCAGAAATAGACTGTAACTGTAGGAGATTTAGAGATTAGATTTCCCCTACCTCCTCATGTTCGTGCGAAATATAATAGCAGCTGACTTTCATTACAAACTGATATCCTCTAATTCAATCCGTCTCTGGCTTTGCTCTCAAAGGGATTACAGTTTCTCACAAATCACACAAATAGAATTTCCAAACCCTCTCCCCTCTTCAGCTCATGGAAGTGAATATAAACGAAACCCCCAAAAGAGAAAACCCGAAAGGTGTGAGCGCCATTGGAAAGAAACCCCCACTGGAATATGCTTTTCTCTCAAAACTATTACTTAGACTTTAAGTAACTAATAAAAAAAGTAGTAGTTGTTGATAACCTTGGACGCCAACAAAACAATAGAGAACATGATCACATTTAAATGGAAGTAGCCTCCTATAGCCACGTATACAATGACCATGCAATTCAAAATTCACTTTGACCACAACTAACTTGAAGCATGCATAATTTTCATGAGCATAATTTCATACATCATGCTGTCACATTTATTTTAATATAAACAATTATCTTGCAATTTGAATTAAGATGACAATTAATGTTACTTTAATAAACCACTATACCATAGACACATTTCACACACATACACGTCCATGAATAACAAAACAGTATTTTTTTTTTAATTCACATTTTCTTTTTATTTTAAAAAGCTTAACAAAAAATCGGGTTCTCACACTTGTTGTTAACGTCTTGTTGTGGTATACACTCATCACTTAATCAAGGTTTGGTTATTGGGATTGAATATTGATAAGTTGCTTGGGAGTTTGCCTTCTCTAGTCAATTGACACGCTATTTGTTTGGAGGCGTCGTGAAATTTGGGTCAATAGCTAGATTTTTAGGACTAAGAAGAACTGTTTATTTCAAAGTCTTGCTGTTAATTTCTTAAGTCATGCTTGGGATGAACGGAGCACTTGCGGGTCTAAGGCGTTGACAGTATCCTTGCCGTTGTTGTATGGAGTTTTGTCGCTTGACCATCACCAAGGAGCATAGATGTTGAGAGCATAGATATTGAGTCATGAATTACTGTTGGAGTCACGGAAACAGCGGGATTATGTGTTATGTATCATGGAAATACATCCTGATTCCTTTCTTGGTTTATGTTCTGGACTACAGAAAATATCAAGTACGTATTAAAGGTAAATTTAGTACTTTATCAAGATTTTGGAGAGTTAAATGTCAAAATGTCTTGTTGTGGAATAAACTGTCTGCTTAATCGAGGTTGACTACAAGGATTGAAATGTAATAAGTTTATTGGGAGTCCGTATTTCGAAACAAGTCTTTTCTAATAATTTGAGACAGCACTATTGAATTCATGAGTGGTATTGCGGAATTTTGGGTTGGTAGCTAGATTTCTAAGATTAAGAAGAATCGTTTATCTAAAGTTTTGCTTGTTATTTTCTTAAGTCACGTTTGGGATGAATAAAGCGCTTGCGTGTTTAAGAAGTTGATAATTTCTTTGTCGTTGTTGTATGGAGTTTTGCCACTTGAACGTCATCAGAGGAGCATAAATTTTGAGTTATGAATTACTGTTCAATTACGTGTTATGTACCAGGGGAATACATATTAAGTCCTTTGTTGGTTTATGTTCAGGACTATTGGTAATATCAAGTACGTACTAAAGGTGAATTTAGTGGTTTATCAAGATTTTGGAGAATTATTGAAGTATTTCAATCACTTGGTGTAAGTAGGCGATGTCTATCGAATTATGGTCTAGATTCGGATTTCCCATAGTTAGTACGATTCACCGGTGCCAGTGTGCAAATAGAATGTTATCGCTAAATAGATATTTTGGTCCATGGGATGTTCGTTCTCTTATTGACTATTTTTGGGTGTTACACGAGTGTATGGAGTTACTCTAAGTCTTATATGTTAGAATCAAATGTTATAAATTTTCTTTAACAGACCTTGTGGAACAAGTTATCTAGAGGAAATGGGCTAGTAGAGACGATATCTTACGTGGCGGGTAAAACAACCTCCGACTGGATGACCATGGCGGGTGGAACGATATAGGTTTCAATAAGAAATAGAAATAGGAAAACAACTTCTAATTGTCATTTAAAGTCATAGTATCTTGCAGATTACCTTAATTTCCGTCTTAGCTCATTCTGGAGATAGACAAAATTTCAAATAAGAATTTACTCTGGAACAACAGTGACACGGTCCATATACTGCAACTAAATAAGTATATCCACGACTTGTATTCATCAAGTATGACCCTCCATTGTGGGGAAATTATATTGAGTTCCGGGGACGTCACTCCTCTAAGGGGGAGAGGATGTGACCCTTCGTTTAGCATCTTTCGTTTAGAACTGCTACGTGAGAACGTTTACATCATTTAGCACCTTTCGTTTATATCCGCTACGTGAGACCATATACACGATGAGAACCTCCGTATTATTATTATATCGGGTCTAGAGTTTTCAATATCATTATATCGGATCTAGAGTTTTCATTTTTGTAACTTAAATGAGTTGTGGCTTTACTAGATATTTCATATACTTTTCATATCACATTATGCGCGTAAAATGGTGGTTATCGCTTATGAGAGATTTCGTGCTTCTAACTACGAGAAATAGTGGCGGTTGTGTGGCTTTGACATCACAAATAATTGTTTGATTTTAGCTTCGAGGACGAAGCTTTTCTTTAAGGGGGGAAGGATGTAATACCCCGACTATTTGTGGAGGGTAAATTGGTCACAAATATAAAATTTAATTTTATTCCGAGTGGTGAGTTAGATTATTTTGGGTTGATAATATACTCGGGAATTACACGTAATAATACTAGAGAAAACGGTATTTTATTTGCGTGTTTCATTTAGCGTATTATGTGATTTATGTGAATATAGCAATTATGTGTACCCAACCCACTAGATTGACCAACCCAATTAGTGCACCCAAAACATACTAGCATGACTAGCTAGTTGACAAAAATATATATATATATATATATATATATATATATATATAATAATGTAAGTCGGTGTGAGGAAACAGACTCCTCCAAGTAACCTTTTGTTATTTAATTCCCTCCCTCTTCATTTGTTTCTCACATCAGAACAAAACCAACAAACTCATATCTCTCACTCCTCAAACCCACGGCCGCCACCACCCTCCCTTCACCATCACCACCCGAACCACCCGAACCACCACAGCAGCCCTCACTCTCTCTCTCTCCTCTCCCTCTCTGCCTCGCCACCAACGCCACCACCAGCAGCAGCTCCCCGACGAGGGAGCCACCAGCTGCCGCCAGCAAGCCGCCCGACGGGAAGCAAAACCCACCTCCACCTTGCTCTCCCCCACTCTGTTAAACACCTCTGACCCTCCTCCTCCCTCTGCAACGACCCACGGAAGAGAAGAACAACTGCTGCGCCGCCGAGAAGGACGCCGACCATCTCCGGCGAACAACCCGACGGCGGAAACGCCACCCAACCACCTCTGCCTCTCTCACTCACTCACTGTTTTGGTCTCTTCAAGCCCTCACCCACCTTGATTCGACCCAAAGAGAAGCTTTAACCGCAGCAAATCGCTGCAGTTCGCCCGAGCCGCCACCATCGCCGCCGCCACCATATTTTCCGGCGAGAAGCTCCACGGAGCTAACCGGAGCGACCCTCCCTTCGATTTTGGTACCATTCAACTCCTGGAAGTCCGAGGAGTCCATTGGCAACCTCAAACAGAGCCCATAATGCCGGATTCGTCGCCGGTGTTCATCACCGCCTACCGCCACCTTCGAGGACGTAACCCGCTTCGTCTCTTGACCGTTTCTCGCGATTTTTTGCATGGGTAAACTCTAAATCACCCTCTAGTTCATTTTCAATCATCAAAATCTGAGCTTGATAGCTTAAAATCGATTTGGGTTGTTGGGTTGAGGATTTTATGCATATGTTCTTGAAGGGGGGTAGTTTATGTAATTTCTGAAAAGTTGAGGGCAAGGTGTTAACTGCATGTTTAGTTTCTCAAAGATTGGGGGTGATGTGTGTATATTATCAAACTGCATATTTATATAAACTTTAAAGTGTTATTTTTGGATAATGATATAAGCTAATAATTATATATATTATTTTGGCTATATAAAAGTAAATAAGTTGTTAAAATTGTATAGAGTTATATTTATATGAAATATTGTTGTTTTTACAAGCAAGATAAAAGTGTGTGATTTGGTTTAATTAGATATTTCGGTTTATTTGACTAAATAGTTTAAATTGCTTGTAAATTGTTATTTTGAGTAAAAGAGATTATTTTGTTAAAAAATAAATAAGTTGGAAGTTAGTTTGTGAAACAATTATAAAGTAGACTTTTTAAATAAAGTCCCTATTAGTATTGTTGATATTACATGATTATTTTTCTAGAAAGTAGAAATTATTTATTTAACATAACTTTATAATTATATATGACTTGTTTTATTGAAATAAGCGTTTTTGAGAATTTTATTTGAGTATTTAATTATTATATAGTATATATATTTTCTAATAAATAAATAGTTATAATTGATTTAGTTTGATTTAAATTTTATGGTCACTTATAAATAAATACTTTGTTTATTAGATTATTATTTTCTATAAAATAAGAGTGTATAAACTTAATATTAGTTTTATTACTCAATAATTTTACAAGCTTGTATTTATATAAGTTATAATATTTTTATATGGAAAATATAAGTGTTAATTAAATAATTGTTTTATGCTATTAATTATTGGGGTTAAGGGGGATAAATAAAAATGAGAATTAGGAGTTAAAGCATTTGGCATAGCATGCTTGCACAATTGAGCTTGTAAATAATTTAGGAATTATAAATTGTAGGTGACGAGTTCGTAAGCGAGGGCTACTTATATCCGTAGAAGCTTATGGTGACAATTGACGTGCTACTTGAGGTGAGTAAATATGCCTAACCTAGTGTGCCCGTCCTCCTTCGTGTCCAAATATTTTTATGCCTTTTTACGTCTCAAAATGTGATTTGTGACATACATGTTTAACTTGATATATTTCAATTACGTGTCCAACTATTTTTTGTGATTTATACGTCTCATAATGTGAATTTTGAAATACGTGCGTGACTTGGAATTTCAATTACTTGTTTATCGATTTCCTTTGGATCCTATCACATGGAAATTAATAATACGTAATAACGTAAAGTGGAAACAGTTGTGCGGTGGAACCATATGCGGATTATTATTTATTGTGGTTATTATATTTTGCTCGGTTGCAATTGCCCCGAGCTGCTCCATGTACTCACCTCTCTGGCCGCTAGAGTCTTAGAGGGGTGCCGGCACTTAAGGTCTTGGATGCTTGCGAGATGGTTGGTTCTATATTGTTGGTTCGTTCCCCGCTACAACTAAACTAAAATGTGAATTTTGAGATGTGGATGATGGATTTTGGATTTTGATTATTGGATATTGGGAATCCCCTAATTGGGACAAATATTATGGATCAAAATATTTCGTATGGATAAATGTCTATATGGTACGGTGATGATTTGAGAACACATTTCTGAAAACAAGGAATTAAAAGTTTGGAAAATATATTTCTTTTCTCACTTGAGAAAATATTTGTTTACTTCTTACATATCATCCTGATTTCTTAAAATAAAAGCATGCCTCTTTCCGATTTACATGTTGGGGTGTTTACTTACTCAGCAATTTTTGTGCTGACTTTAGAAAAACTGCGGTCTTGTTTCTTTCCCCCGCAGGTCTAGGTGAAGGGAGCTCGGCTTAAGGGGAAACGCGGACTCACCTAGTTGAGCTAGTGCTAAATAAATAGAACACTTAGATAATATTTCATCATGTTTGATAGTATGTATTGTTTCACTGTTGTAAACATTAAAGCTTGTAATATAATCATGGCGATGTTTGTTTTGATTACCATTGTTCCTTGCACCCGGGAGCGATCCCAGGTGCGGAGTGGCATTCCCGTATTTCTCCCACGACGAAGTATGGGGGTGTCACAGTTTCATTCAAAGGAAATTTCGTAAACTGGGTTTTGACAAACACTGTTTTGTTGATCCCATAGGTTCTAGTGGTGGTCTTTGGTGTGCATGGCATTCCTCTCTTCTTTCTGCCTCTTTGAAGTGGTCTTCGGAAAATTTATCACTCCTTGAAATCTCAAATTCAAACTCTTCTCTCCCCTCTTGGTTCTTAGGACTAGTGTATGGTAATCCAAATTTTGATCATCGTCTTCAGGTCTGGAATCTCCTTGATTCCGTCCTTCCGGTTAACAGTCCCATGGTGTTAGTAGGAGATTTTAATCAGGTTCTTTTTAATCATGAAAAAATGGGGCCTTGTGCTTCTAACATCAGGGGTTCTGACTCCCTCCTTAATTTTCTTAACAAATGGGCTTTGTTTGAAGTTAAAAATGTTGGACCCTAGTTTACTTGGACTAACAACAGATTAAGTAGCTCACCCACCTTTGAGAGACTTGACAGAGCCTGGTGTAATGTTAGTCTAATTAACTCTTTCCCTGAGCTTACTATTCATAACCTAGGCATTGGCTCCTCTGACCACTCTCCTATGGTTTTGAAATTTTCCCCACCTCCTATCCGTTGTTCCCCTCCTAGACGTTTTGAAATTTGGTGGATGAATGCCCCTGATTCTAAGGAGCTCCTGAAATACATTTGGAGACTTCCCATTCCAGGATCTCCGTGTTTTAGAGTGGCCAAGCTTCCTGATATCACTCTTAAAGCTTTTAGAGCCTGGGCCTCTTCTAGACCCTCACTTCAAAATCAGATTAATAATGTTAAACTTCAACTAGCCTCTCAACAAGCTCTCCTCCCTGATCCCCAAGCAGCTTCCTCTTTTATTAACCTGCACAGACAACTGCAGGATCTTCTTACTCAAGAAGAAATTTACTGGGCTCATAGAGCTAGATGTAAGCGGCTCAAGGAGGGTAATAACAATACGAAATTTTTCCATGCTTTCACCAAAATCAAAAATACTTTTAATGGGGTTTGGAATATTCAGCTACCTGATGGTACCTTTGTTACTGATC
This sequence comes from Linanthus parryae, assembly GCA_023055425.1. NCBI lineage: Eukaryota > Viridiplantae > Streptophyta > Magnoliopsida > Ericales > Polemoniaceae > Linanthus > Linanthus parryae. The sequence goes on along the minus strand of JALGPY010000019.1, from coordinate 1,259,655 downwards.
ACAATGACATAATGAAGTTGTTCCTTGAACACTTCCAATCCATTTACTCTGAACCCTCACCCAGTGTAGTTGATCTCTCAGCCCAAAATGACAATATGTTATCCTTCTCCCTTCTCTTCAACATTACTAAATTTTTATCTCCTGAACAACAAGTTCTTCTTTCTAACACATTCACTGCGCTTGAAGTCTCTCAAGCAGCCTTTGAAATGGCCCCTTTAAAAGCTCCAGGTCCAGATGGATTCCAACCAGCCTTCTTTCAGAAAAATTGGACTCTTATCTCTACCACCATCACAACAGCAATTCTCTCTTTTCTAAACTCGGGTCACCTGCTTAAAGAAATAAACAAAACACATATTATTCTCATTCCTAAGTGCCATAACCCTCTTAGAGTTGGAGACTACAGACCTATAAGCTTGTGCAATGTCTTCTATAGAATAATTGCTAAAGTTTTGGCTAATCGGCTTAAGAAAGTTCTTCCATCTCTTATCTCTATTAACCAAAATGGTTTTATTCCCCAAAGGCTAATACAAGATAACATTTTCATTGGCCAAGATCTTTTTCATACTATTCACAAAGCAAAGGCCAATAATCAAGCTAAGTTTGGAGCCCTGAAGCTGGACATCTCCAAAGCTTTTGACCGCATTAGATGGGACTTTCTTGAGCATTTCATGGTGCAAATGCACTTCCCTTCCCATTTTATTAAACTTATTATGCAATGTATTACTACTGTCTCTTATTCCATCATACTAAATGGCTCACAGTCTAAGTTTTTCAAACCTAATAGAGGCCTAAGACAAGGTGACCCTCTCTCCCCCTTCCTCTTTTCTCTATGTGCTGAAGTCCTTTCCAGCTCACTGACAGATGCTGAAGAGGATGGCTTACTGCAAGGCATTCCCTTTTCCAGAAACCAAACTATTTCCCATCTTCAGTTTGCTGATGATACCCTACTCTTCTTCAAAGTAAATCCTCATACTAGTGTAAACATTAGGCACATTCTTGATCTCAATGCTACTCAATCAGGGCAGTCTATCAACTTAGATAAGTCTTCTCTGGTTTTTAGTCCCAACTGTTCCCCTACAGATAAGGATCACTTCCTCAACTCCTTAGGCCTTGCTCCTAGTGACTGCATAGGAAAGTATTTAGGCATCTCTCTTGACAATAAAGGAACTAATAAGGCAATTGTCAAAAACACCATAGCCAAAGTAATCAATAAATGTGCTAGTTGGCAAGGTCTTCTGCTTAACCCCTTAGAAAGAGCCACATTGATTAAGTCTGTTCTTAGCAGTTATCTTGTTTACCCCATGTCCATCTGTCTCTTCCCCAAGAAAGACTGCAACACCATCAAAACTGTCTTCTCTAAATTTTACTGGTCAGGGGACTGCAATAAAAAGCACATTCACTGGCTCTCTTGGGATTTTCTCTGTAATAAACCCAAGAATGGGGGATTTGGTTTTAAGAATTTACAATGTTTTAATAATGCTCTTCTTGCTAAAAGTAGTTGGAGAATCCTCAAGGATCACAACTCTCTTTTTACAAAATATTTTTCTGCTAAATACTGCAAAAGGAAAACTTTCTTGAGCCTCAATCCTGCTACATCTTCCTCCTGTGCTTGGAAAAGTATCTGTAAAGGTAGAAGCACTCTCAGCCTTGGACTGCAGTGGAAGATTACTATTGGAAATTCCATTGAGTTGTGCGAGGATGGTTGGATTAAAGATGTTCCAGGAGTCCCTATTAAGGAATGTTTAAGTGAATCAGACCCTCATAGCACTCTCACTAAGGTTGGCCAGTTAATTGATCAGCAACACAGAATGTGGAAAACCAGTCTAATCAACCATATCTTTCTCAACTGGTTAAGAGATAAAATAACTGCTACACCTCTAGAGAACTCTGAGAGCACATATACCCCCATAATGGAGAGCCTCCTCCACTGGAAATTTTTCTGTTAAATCAGCTTATTTCCTTCAAAACTACAATAACTCTTCCCCCCTTTCTGTAGCTGCCAACATCCATTTCAACCCCCTAACTCTTAACTACAACTGGAATAGGCTTTGGTCTTCAGGGCTGCCTTCCAATATTACTCATCTCTTCTGGAGAATTTGTACTAACTCTCTACCTTGTCTCTCTAATATTAGTTCTAGGATTACTTCTCCAGCCCTCCTGTCTTTGTTGCTCTGATCAGATTGAGGATTCTAGTCACATATTTCTCCACTGTATTAAGGCTCGAGAGCTTTGGGGCAGAGTCCCTCTCCACCCTTTTCAAAAGCCAACACACTACTCTACTAGTATCAATAAGTGGTTAATGAGATGGTTAAGAAAGAAAAAGAAACTCCAAAGCAATAATAATTGGCATTGAATCCCAGCTATCTTCTGGATTCTATGGCTTACCAGAAATAAGATATTATTTGAGCACCAAAATACTCCAGTTAACACTATGTATCACCAGGCAGAGGCACTTGCAAATTTTCTATTACTCTCTTGATATAATTTGTGAGTTTATCTTATTCCAGTTAATGAAGAATGGGTAGAAGTTGAAGTCAAGAAAGGAAGGCCAGAATGGTTGCCAGGTCAAGTGCAGTTTTATCCTCAAGCGTTGGTGGAAGTTTCCCAAGCAGTCCCACTTGCTGTCCTGCCTCCTGTCCAAGGATCATTTGCTTTCAAGAATTCCTTTGCTGCTGAAGTTTCTGTTAAGGCCTCCCCTGGTGGAGAAGGAAGTTCTGCTGTACCAGAAGTCATCCACTCCCTTGATGCTTCAAGTGTTAGTGCTACTGGAGCTGCTTCTGGAGGAGAGCTGCCTCCCATCCCAGATGATGACCTCATATCAGCAGTCATTCCCTTTATTGATGCCTGAGGAGAGGTGGTTCCAAGTTGATGGTTCTCAAGATTTCAAATTATGTTTCAAGTTATGTTAAGTGGTTGTTTTCAAAACTGTAGAAGTTTATGGTTCATGTCTTTGTGTGTCTTCCTGAAGTGTTGCTACTCTAGTCCATCTGTTGGTCTTTTGGGATCTTCTCATGATCCTTTGGTAGTTCTGCTGGTTGGCCATTGCTAGGCTCTTTCAGCTAGCTTTGGTCTCTTGTTTTCATGAGCTTGTTTTGTGGGTTTGTCATGCTCTAGTATCATGCTCTAGTATTAGCAAATAGCGCTGCTCAAGGTATGTCCTGATAGTGCAAGTCCGTAGTTGCTATGTATTTGTAATCATCGTTGGCTCTTCTCTTTGATATCAATGAAGTTCTACTTTATCCGCAAAAAAAAAGGTACCATTAACTACAAACACTCACGATGAAAACCGGTACATTTGGAAGGTTAGGCAATTGCAAGGTGTCTATTTAGGTTTGAGGATTCTGACGGTGTCCGTCTTCGGCTGATTTTTTGCTACAGAGTGGCTGTGAAATTCTTTGAAAGCAATCTATGGAAGTTTTTGAGAAAATCTCCTTCATCAAGAAACAGAACAATTCCCTCATACACTAGGCTAGAGCAGAACAAGAAGCACAACATTAATCTGAAATATGTAGCAATATTGTTGGTAAAAAGTACAGCAATATTGCACCGTAGTACCCATATTTAGGAGTTTGTTACAGTTTGATATCCACATTTTCAATTTTAGCAACGGTAGTACCTACAATTTGAATTTGTCGCAAATTTAGTACTCTCCCCGACGGACGCCATTGAGCCCTTAAAATTCTCTCTGTTATTGCCCATATTTTTTCTTTTATTATTTTTAATACTATAATATTTTAATAGTTTACATTGCACCCCACTTACATCCAAACCAACACCACCACCTAAACCACCACTAACATGCATTAGCATCACCAAGTCCGCCTGCTACACCCTTTATCACCATTGTAGTTACAATATCAGCGAATTAACGTTCAGCAATTACACGTCAATTTCTCGATAGCACCATTAATTGTGGAATGTCCCTGTAATTCACCCACAAAGAAGAGCGAACCCACCACCCCAATTCAACAATGATCTCAACAATTACAACCAGATACCCTGAATGCAAAGTCGATGTCAATTGATTTTGGCTTGGTTTTGTATCTAGCAGTTCCTAGCTTCTGAGCCGTTGGTAGCCTTGTTCCCTGCTAAGGAGGCTTTAGTAGTTAGTTTGTTCTAGAAGCTTGATGGATTTGTTCTGCCTGTGCTTGTAGTTTTTGGATGTTTTAGTAATATGATGCTCTTTTTCTTTGAAAAAAAAAAGAGTCCATGTCAATTGTTTCTAGTCGTTCACAAGAAAGTCACCCTAAACCAAACATCGCGATCCTCAATCGATGCTTCTAAACTACTGATTTGGTCCTTGACGAGGCGACTGCATTTATGTTGGTTCATGAGATGCATAAAAATCTTCCAGTGGGTTTAAATGGTAGTCGGTTTGTTCATTTGTCTAGGGAATCTGTTCTCAACCAGAGAGAGTGAGATTTCGCTAAGGATACGGCACATACCCGATCTTGGGGTGCTTCATTCAAGCACATTGACAAATCAAACGAGGCTAGGTTGTCTAGGGAACTGAATCATGGGAACATTGGAGTTGTCTCTCACGTATGTATATGGTGTCGATGGACGATGGTGGAAGGATCGGATGGGATGCCAATTTCGTCGATATGATGTTGGTGTTTGTTTCAGATTCTTGTTGAATATGCGCTGATGATGGAGGAGTTGTGGTGTTCTTGGTTCGACTCGAATAGAGAGGGTTTGGGTAATTCATTATGTGGTGGAATTGAGAATAAGGGATTGATTTTTGTTGGGTTTGTGGGTCTGGGTTGAACAACGATGAGATTTGGGTTGATTCTTTGAGATGTATGGCCGACAATTGTGTTCTATTTGGACTCTGTCATGATCTCTGAGCTTAGAAATATTATTTTTTTCATATTCTGGTGACTATAGACACTCCGGTGACCAAATATTGGCCGTCGAATACCAAATTTGCTCAACGGTGGGAAGGAATAGAAGAAACACCATTGTTACACTTATTCTAAGAGGAATGGCAAGGTATTAGCTAACAACAAGGATGTGAAGTCTACGGGTAAAGTTGGCAAGGGCAAATATGTCATTTGAGTTTTAGCCTCAACGGATATGTAGTTGAGAACATTCCTTTTGCAAGTTATCGAGAATTAATTCCATTTTTTTTTTCTCTTTCATCTTCTTTATTTCTGTAGAATTTTGTTCATTAATCGTTTGTGCTTGGATCATGTCTCCACCCAGTCTCCAAATCGTGGAAATCTTTGAATTTCGGGCACAGCGAGCTCGAAATCGACCTATTTCTGTAATCGTTCACCCGAGAGGACGCCAAAGAAGTTACCCTCTTGACATAGAGCCCTGATCAAAGGCCGACTACAACGATGGTGAAGATGGATGAGCCCGCATAGTGCAGAAGACAGGCACAGTAGTTCAGTGGTTAGAGAAAATTCATGAAGAAATTAAGGAAGCCTTCGCAGATCGACTAGCTTGCCTTGAAGGTAAACTTGATGAATTATTATATATCTCAGTTCAATCTGCAAAAGAAAAATGAAAATAGAAGTTGGTGAATAGTGAATCGGATAATGGAATTGATATCAGCTCACCCAGCAGAACTCCTACTCTGCCACCTCCTCCCAGTTTACACCAAAGAAACAGGAACCCTACTATTTCCACCATGAACCATGATGTTGGCCTTAGAAACCCAGGTTATTCTTCACCACAACCCTAAATCTCCATAAATACTTGTTTTCAACATTTGACCTACATATCATTTATCAACACCATTGTACACCACACCACTCTATCAACAAAATTATTCACTACCTATGGCCAAACTACCACTTATTGTTCCTCCAATCGGGAACTTTCATAACCTTCAACCCCATCCACACACCTTTCCATTTCAAACTGCTCCACCAGAACCTCGTTTCTAATAGTCAACCTCGTTTCTAATAGTCTTAGGACGGTTTTGTATGTACCGTACTTAGTAGAGGACTATGATTGTAATTAGCAAAATTAGTGTATGTAATTTCAAAATAAGCTTTGTGAATACTCAATGAAAATTACGGAAGATTTCTCCAACTTACATGGTATCAGAGCACTTTCCTCGCCTCTGTTTTTTTCCGTCTCACAGGGATCGATCTGTTTGCGTCGTCCCCTTCCTCTCATCATCGTCGTCGTCCTCGTCTTCCGCTGGGATCTTCCTCGACGAACTCTTCTTCTGCTTCTGGTTGCCGATCATTCAATGTGCAGAACGATCGCCCCAATTGACGACCTCAACGCGGCCAGAACCACCGTGCTCCTCCCAGTTCTGGCCCGCCGGTATTCTGCCGTCGAAGAGCTACCCTCACTTCCGCTTCTCCCGTCGCACTCACCGGCGGTGATTTCCAATCTCAATCCTCAATCTCTTCCCTCTGTTTGTTTCGCCAAAACAAACCCAGACGAGCCGAGCCCCGAGTCCGATTGAGACCAGGCAGAACTCAGCGCCGTCGGCATCCTATCCTCGCGACGCCACAAACGACCTCAGTTCCGCCTCCCTCTTTGCGACGCACACTGCTGTCTGCAACCCTAGCCACTTCGATCTCTACCGCTCCTAGTTCTCTTCGCTCTCTGAGATTGTGTTAAGTCTCACCAAATTGAAGGGTCTCACTTTGATTAGAGGGGTTTTCAACTAAGTTTGGTCGGCTTCATCATCATCTGGTTCATTTGTGGGGTTCTAACTCATCACTTATCTGTGAGCAGTACCTATTGTGGGCTCCAATTAATTATTGTTGGTGGTCAAAGTTTCAACAAAAGTCTGAGTTACACTAGTATCTAGTATTTCACTTGATTGGCTATACTTTGTCAATTTACATTGCACTATTTGATTGGTTGTGTTTTGTGGTGATAAAGTTGGAAGTTTATTTGGTTTGCAATGGCGGCGTATCAAGGATCTTGTCAGAAAGCCGCTACTCATCTTACGACGTCACCGCAAACCCAGCATGGTCGTCGTCAGTCTAGTCGGAAAGGACGCAGTTGCACTCAATTGCACCATCAGCAGCACCAATCATTGCCTGCCTATCCTCAGGGCAGGTGGGTGTGGTGTCCCGCCTCTTCATCCCCTACTGCTCAGTCGGGCCCCCATTCCCCGACACCGGGTTGGAGTACTCCTCGGCCCAGCCTTCCTGGCCTTCTCGGCCCACCACCGGTTGCGCGACAGCAGGGCCTCACAGCTGCTTCTACCTACCCGACTGTTACTGATTTGGGATCTCAGTTCTCTGGCATGACACTCAACGTTCCGGATCAGACTTGGTATCTTGATTCTGGCGCATCTGCTCATCTCACTCCGCAATCAGGTATACTCTCCTCTCTCTCTCTTCATTTTGTCATTTTCCTAACATACTTGTGGGAAAGGGATCTAGCATTCCCGTGAAAGGATCCGGCAATCACACCCTTACCACCAACTCTCGTTCCCTTCATCTTAGAAATGTCTTACTCACCCCAAACGTTATCAAAAACCTAGTTTCTGTTCGTCAATTCACTACAGACAACAATGTTTCCGTTGAGTTTGACCCTTTTGGTTTTTCTGTAAAAGACCTACGATCGGGAGCTCTTTTACAGAGGAGCAACAGTTCTGGTGATCTCTATCCATTCCAGTCTGCCCCACCCCCGTCGTCTGCTGTCTCTTTTGCTGCTCTTCCTGCTTCCGTTTGGCACAACCGCCTTGGTCATCCCGGGCGTCTAGTTTTAGATTCGCTTCGTAGTAGTCATTTCATTTCTTGTAGTAGGCATAATTCAGAAGCTCTTTGTCATGCTTGTCAAATTAGTAAACACGTGCGTTTGCCTTTTTCACCATCTACTTCTTCTACTTCTAGTCCATTTGACATTGTTCACAGTGATTTATGGACATCTCCGGTCTTAAGCAAATCGCACTACAAATACTATCTACTACTATTAGATGATTATACCCATTTTCTCTGGGTTTTCCCACTTAAACAGAAAAGCGAAGCGATATCAAAATTTAAACAATTCACTACCTTCGTCCAAACTCAATTTGAGCGCCCCATCAAGAGTTTCCAATGTGACCTTGGTGGAGAATTCGATAATGGCTCTTTTCACTCTCACGCTGTTAATCATGGACTTGTCTTTCGGTTTGCGTGTACTCAGACGTCATCTCAAAATGGCAAAGCTGAACGCATGATTCGTAGAATCAATGACATCAGTTGTGCCCTCCTAGCTCAGGCCTCTCTTGCAGCCTCTTTCTGGGTTGAGTCTCTTCTCACTGCTGTCTACCTCCATAACATTCTTCCCACCAAAGTCCTTGGAAAAATTATTCCTACTATTGCCCTCTACCGTCGCCAACCCTCCTATGAGCAACTCCGCACGTTCGGATGTTTGTGTTACCCGAACCTCTCTGCCACCTCGCCTCACAAGCTTGCACCACGTTCTGTTCGATGTGTATTTCTGGGGTACCCTCTTAATCATCGTGGGTACAGGTGTCTAGACTTGAGTACAGGTCGGGTTCACACTTCCAGTCACGTCACCTTTGATGAGACGGTGTTTCCATTCTCCTCTCCTGGGTCTGTGTCTCCCTCTGTTCACAGGACGCCTGATCCCGATGATAGTCTTCCGTCTCCCCTATTCACTCATCGTGCTCATAACCCTGTGTCCCACACACCCTCACCCACCCCTCCTAGGGAACCCACATCACCACCCGCACCTACTAGGGCACCCGCACAGCTTTCCCGGTCCAGGACCCTTGTGGAACCTTTTCCCCAGCACTACGTTCGTCGGTCTGTGTCCACTCGCCGTCCTACTATACCCTCTGTGCCTGTGTTACCTGACCCCCCTGAGTCACCCACACCGAGCCTAGTGGCCACTTCTCCTCCCCATCTCTCTCCTTAGATGACCACCAGATCCATGCATGGCATAGTCAAACCAGTCACCCGTATCACTTTAGCTGCCCAGTCACCAGACCCCATCTCGCCCCTCCCAAAATCCCACATCCTCGCCTTGTCGGATCCTCACTGGAAAGCAGCTATGGATGATGAGTTTGGAGCTATGGTTAGGAACCACACTTGGGATCTGGTTCCTCGCCCGGCAGGGGCTAATGTTCTGCGAGCTATGTGGCTTTTTCGCCACAAGTTTCGCGCTGATGGTAGTCTGCAGCGCTATAAAGCGCGATTGGTGGCTAACGGGAAGTCACAGGTGGTTGGGATAGATTGTGAGGATACTTTCAGCTCGGTTGTCAAACCGACCACCATACGTACTGTTCTTAGCATTGCTGTCACACGCTCTTGGCATATCCGTCAGCTGAATGTCAAGAACGCTTTTCTTCATGGTGATCTCTCTGAGACGGTATACATGCATCAGCCCCCTGGCTACCGCGACACACGCCATCCTGACTTCGTTTGCCGGTTACGCAAATCGTTATATGGTCTGAAGCAGGCTCCTCGTGCTTGGTTTCAGCGATTTGCCACCGTTCTCACACAGACTATCAGTTTCTCTTATTGCACGTGCGATGAGTCTCTCTTCGTCTACAGTCGTGGCTCGGACATCGTCTACCTCTTGCTCTATGTGGATGATATCGTGATCACTGGGTCGTCTCCTGTTGTCTTGGATCAGATTGTCTCCCAACTCTCTCGAGAGTTTGCTATGACTGATTTGGGCCATCTGCATCACTTTCTGGGCATTGCTGTCACCCGTGATTCGTCCGGCTTGTTCCTCTCTCAGCACCAGTATGCGACTGAAATCCTTCATCGTGCCTCTATGTCGACCTGTAAGTCTACTGCCACCCCTGTCACAGCTACATCTGGCCCACCGGTTGCCGATCCTACGCTATATCGCAGCCTTGCTAGGGCCTTGCAGTACCTCACGTTCACTCGACCAGACATCCAGTATGCAGTTCAGCAGGTCTGTCTCTTCATGCATGACCCCCGTGAGCCGCACTTTCATGCCCTGAAGCGTATCTTACGCTACATCAGTGGGACTCTTGAGCATGGTCTTCGGCTCTCTGTCTCAGCTGCCGATTCTCTCACCGCCTGCACAGATGCTGATTGGGCTGGTTGCCCGGACACGCGCCGCTCCACTTCTGGTTACTGTGTCTTCTATGGAGACAATCTTCTCAGTAGGTCGTCCAAGCGTCAGGCTACAGTCTCTCGCTCTAGTGCTGAAGCTGAGTATCGCGGTGTAGCAAACGCCGTCTCTGAACTCTGTTGGGTCCGGAATTTACTACTTCAGCTTCGCATCACTCCGCCTCGGTGCACTTTGTTCTACTGTGACAATGTGAGTGCGGTCTATCTTTCTGGTAATCCTGTTCAGCATCAGCGCACTAAACACGTTGAAATTGATCTACACTTCGTTCGTGAGAAGGTTCGTTTGGGTCAGCTTCGCGTGTTACACATCCCTGCAGATTATCTGTACGCCGACATTTTCACCAAGGGTCTTCCTCGGCCCTTGTTCCAGCGTTTTCGTTCCAGTCTCAGTGTTGGTGAGCCTACAGTTTCGACTGCGGGGGAGTAATAGTCTTAGGACAGTTTTGTATGTACCGTACTTAGTAGAGGACTATGATTGTAATTAGCAAAATTAGTGTATGTAATTTCTATATAATCTTTGTGAATACTCAATGAAAATTACGGAAGATTTCTCCAACTTACAGTTTTCCCTTCAATCCAACCTACAATCACCCTTCAAGACCTAACCTAACCCAACCAGTGAGGCTTATACGGATGACTAGATTCCATGTACCTAAATTGGAAATACCAAAGTTTTATGGGGAGGGTGTGCATGTGTGGTTGCAGCAGTGTGAAGTCCACTGCTTCAGTTTACTTTGAAGCGCTTCCTCAATATTAGTTTAACTCATTTATTCAAGCCAATTGGGCAATTCCATGTGAATTGTTTGCACATGAGCTGGTTATTATGTTCAATGATTATGGGGTTGGCAATGTGGTTGGATCTTTTAACAAGATTAAGCAACAAGGTATTTTAGTTGATTAAGCAACAAGGTATTTCAAAAAGATTAAGCAACAAGGTATTTTAGTTGATTATTTACTCAAGTTTGACGAAGTGAGGTCCCTATTTATGAATAAGGAAGGACAGTGTCGAATGAAGAATGGTTTGTGGAGAGTTACATTAGTGGTTTGAAATAAGAGATACAAGTAGTAGATGTGCAAATACAATTAACCTACTTCACTCACTCAAGCACTTGTACTCTCCAAGATGTATAAACTTAAGTTAAATTTGGCCAATAAGAGGCAGAAACACTCCAAGTGGAATACTCTCAGCAACCCTGCAGTGTCCAATGCTCCTGCCAACAACAGAAAAGTCTTCTACAACAACCCCCAAACCAGATTACCAGTTAAGAGAACTACTACAGAAGAAATGCAAGCTAGAAGAGACAAGAATCTATGCTATTACTATGATGATCATAAACTCAGGCCACCAATGCAAGAAGAGGCGCATATTCATGATTTGGAGGCAAGAAGCAGAACCAACAAATGAAGCAGAAGTAAGTGAGGATCCAAAAGAGGAAGAACTCGTCTATGAGACACCTCTAGATAGGGGTGGATCGGTTTGGTGCGGGTTTTTCTATAACCATAAATCGAACCGAACACACCGGTTTACTAATTTTGTAACTAAACCAAACCATTTGAAAGGATGAACCGAACCAAACCAAACAAAAAACATTGGTTTGGTTCGGTTCGGTGCGGTCGGTTTGTGAAAAAATTATCGAATCAATATTATTATACTACTTTGTCAACGAATTTCAAGTTTTAAGTGAAAAGTAAATTGAATAGACTTAAAAAAATATGCACAACTATCATTTTAGAGAGAAAATATGACGAAAAGTGAGAGAAATGAAGAAGATTGAGATTAATATAATCATTTTAATTGAATCTATCTACTTGTGTTTCTCTTTTCTATATTATTTAATATACTTAACCCAATATACATTGTAGTAAACGTACGTTAAGCAGATACCGGTTCGGTTTGGTTTGGTGCGGTGTGATATTATTACAAGCCGAAAACCAAACCGAATACACCGGTTTGTGAAAAATTGAACTGTTGATGAACTGAACATCCAAAAAACCGTCCAAAACCAAGAATTTCGGTTTGGTTTGGTCAGTTTGACCGATTTAAGCGGTTTCCCTTACAGCCTTACCTGTAGATATTCAAATCACTTTAAATGCCTTATCTGGGGCTTCCACTCATGAAAATTTGTAGGTGCAGGGAAAAGTGAAAAGGGAACCAAATTACTCTCCTCGTAGACAGTAGGAGTATTTGTAACTTCTTAGATTTGGACATTGCAAAGAAGTTGGGGGTGCATATTGTTGGGTTTTGACGCAGGTTACGCAGCTGAATAATAAAATTAAGGGTAAAAGACACAGACCATCCCTGAGTTTAGGACTAATTCCACTCCGCTACCCTGTGTTATGGAAAAAGACACTTTGTACCCATTTAACGAAATATTCTGTAGAAGCACCCTTCTGTTAGGTTCCGTTAGAAAAGTGGGTAATTGATTTTTTTCGGACCGTATTACCGATGTGTCATTTTTCAACATTCTTTTTTACCTCTTTTTAACATCAAGAACACCAAGAACATCCACCAAGAACCACCCACAATACCAAAACAATATGAATAACAAGAACAAGATGAAGATAAGAATTGAAATCCAATTTATACCCATATACCATACAATAAACCATCAATTTGGTTTTCAAAAAAAAACCATCAATTTACCCAAAACCATAACACAATAACTGCAAGTTGTAAGCTACTTCTTCTCTCGAACCAAAACCAAGATCAGTCAATCCATATCCACATAAAATTCCCTTAGATTTGCTTGTATAGTAGAGAAAGTACAGTAAAAAAAAGTATACTTCCCAAGTAGGAGCCAGAAAAGTGAAATTACTCGGTGGAGAAACAAAAGCTTAATCAGTTCTGAATGATCTTCTTGAGCTTACAACTTTCATACTACCTCACCAATAATCAATCTATGAGCAAGCAAGGAATGAATCAACCCGGAATCAACTATACCGAACATAAATCAGTGTCGCTAGAGATACAAGCACAAATCGACTGAGAACAGAATCAATTTTAAGTTCGAAGAAACGAAATTAAGCTATCGGGAAAGGGAAGTGCACAAACATACAAGGAAAGTACTTGCTCGCTTGTAGACGAAGACGACGACGAGTCGGAAGCAGAGATGTTGTTGTTCGAATTCGATGCTCCTCAACAGCCTCTTCGACGTTACCAACGACCCCTAGCACGTCGTGAAGAAGGAATCGACGATGATGTGATGGGTCTTCGCAGTTTACCAAGGTCCGTCGACCCAGATCTGCAACCACCCATGAACAACCATGGATGGAACAACCCACATCCACCATCACTCTGTCGTTCTCTCACCACCAAGCACCGCTAAACGTCGTTGCTACAAACGGTCGCGATCTCCTCCAAACTCCATGACCACCTTCTCCAACTTCGTCCAGATCCGAAACGACTCACAACCGCCACCCACTAGGTTTCAATCTGGTGAGGCGGGCGGCGATTTCTGGTGAAAAGAGAAGAGACCGAGGGGGAGAGAGGGTGGGAGAGTGAAAGAGACCGTCGGTGGTGGCGCTGCTGGTCAGGCTCCTCCTGGCCGGCGGCGATTTGGGTCTGCGGAACGAAAGAGAGAGATAGAGGGGGAAGAGTGAAAGAGGAAGAGAGAAATGAATTAGGTTTAGAAATGAGGTGAAGAGTGCGAGAATAACATATAGGGTGTAATTTTATAACATTCAAGGGGTAAAATAGTATTTCTTCCGGGTCCGTTAGTCTACCGTTAGCTCCATCCAAAAAAAGGTGCGAAGTGTCTTTTTTCAAAACACAGGGTAGCGGGGTGGAATTAGTCCTAAACTCAGGGGTGGTCAGTGTATTTTACCTTAATATTAATCCGGCTCAAATCCCACCAAGGATCACAGGAAGAGACTACATAACGATAGTAAAGGATTCTAGTATCTACATACCGTTGGGTTCTCCTGTTATGACTTCTCACATGAAATAGTATTCACGTCTCTATGGATAGTCCACTCCTAGGATTGAATCCGGATCCTTCAAGCCTTTTTTCTAGATAGGATTGAAGGAGGAAGAGGATGAAGATCACATTCACGCAACTAATACAAAAAGACGGTCTCGACCCTCCTTCTTTGGCCGACGGGGTAGGGGAGGACCAAGGTAGGGTTCGGCCCTTCATTGGTCTTACTCTCTCTTCTTGCTTCTCTCTCCCACTCAATGTTTTATGAGAATTAGTGTGGGAAGGAGATAGGAGTGTCCTTTATATAGTCCAACAACTCCTTGTTGACTGCATAAAACCCCTATCATAATCATGTCCATACACGAATTAGTCCAACTTGTAAATTAGTCCTACTAAGTTTGCAAGTAGTTGCGTATTCATCCTTCTAATTAATTATTTCTCAGGTCCGGTCTAATCCATAGGGAGTGTGACCCCATAGGTTTCTACTTAGTTGGTAGTAACAAATACTAACATGGAGCGCCTCTAGCAAGACATCCACGCTACCCAACTAATAGAAATAGTCATCTGACAAACCTTGTGCCCAATTTTCATGTATTGTATTATCCCTTTGTCTCCATATCCGGATTGGACACGATACATATTAGTAACACTCGTATATCCAATCCATAGTTCCTCGATCCTAGGAATATGATTATCCGTGCAGATAACATCAATATCTCCATATTGATTTATCTGAGTCTGGCAAGACATTCTATAAGCACCATTCCTCGAGTGGCCCATGGATATTTACTCCCATTATGTGGGAGGGAAAAATCCTATCTACGTCACTACGATCTGTAAGCTTGCTTCCTAGCATGCCCAATGACTACCTTTATAGTTACCCGGTCAAGGCGTAACATTTGATTATATCAAAGCACGATATTCCACAACTAGAGTATCTAGTGACCTCAAGTCTAAGGATTACAATACCATTAGCACTACGAGAAGCGGTTGTGACTTTGACATAATCTAATGTATACTTCTCGTTGTGGGTCAATCCAGTATGCCATTACTCCTAATGCATACCTATGTGTTGGATCGTGATATGTCCATATCAATCCAACCCCATACTAGTCTATAGTTGATTGTCCTGTTAATCAATATAATCGACTATGGATATTTAAGAATATAACATTTATATTCTAAGGACTTCATTCATGTTAATATATCTCTATATCCATAACATAATGAATAGTAAGTTGTGTACTAGAGAATTCTTTGAGGAAGATTCAATATACACCAAGAGCATGAGATCAAGAGAACACGGAAAGAGTGGGGAGTGTGTAGGGAGAGAGTAAGGAAATAGCAACTGTATGAGAGAGAGACAGAATTTTGACAGAGCTTCCGCGTAGTTCAGGTGATTCGTCCTGTATGGAAGGGTTAACGATCCTATATATAACGGAGAATGTGACTGTTGTAGTGGGTTAATGCACCCATTAATGGCGGCTTAATTAGCTTAACCACAACAGCATGTTCGTCCGTATATATAGGGAACGTTACGCACTTCGTCCGCGTATACCGGAACTGTTATGAGATTGACCGGGTTTATGGAGCTCGTGCCATAAATCTCTCAAAGCAGTTACTAAGGGTCGCGCGCGGGCTTGGTTGTCGCTCGCGCGCGACAGGATTTACTCTAGCCTCCAAACCACTAAGTCCCTACAAGTCCCGTGTGGTGGTATGCGAGGGCCCTGTCTCGCAGCCCCCACGTGGATCAGCGCGGGTGGTGATCCAGTGTGTGTGGAGCACATCTAGGTGTGCTGGATGATCGCGACGTGGCTAAGATATGTCTGTCTAGAAAGCACTATCTACATTAGCCCCCTTTTTTGCGCGTGAAGACTCCTAGCCAGATAAGCTTCAATGCGCAGAAGCCAGTGCACGCGTCGTTTCCACGCACCAATTAAAATGCACGCAAAATCAGCCCCCGTGCGTGCCATTATGACCTAGAATCCCTAGAGTCGTGGCGTCTGTTCTTTTAGGGTTTTAGGTGTGACGTCAGCTCGTCCTGTGATTGCGCGATTCGACGGTGACGGTTGCGATTTGACTACTGAAAGGACGCGACTCCTCATTGTTTTTGAATAAATACTCTATACCCTCCATTGTTGCAAAGCATCACTTCTCTCTCTAAAGTGAATGTTACCTGAGAGACTTCGAGAGCAGATTCAAGTAATCAATCACCAGTTCTTCCTTGTCATCGTCTTCTTCAACTTGCTTCATTAAAACAAGGTTGGCTTTGTGTAATTCCATTAATGTATTCAAATATCCTTTGAACTGTCTTGGATCTGCAAACCCAAAACTTATTTGGAACACACCATTTATTGAGAACTGCGAAAGAGGCTTTTCTTAAACCCCAAAAGATTGATTCACCAGATTGAAACGTTATTCGAATGATAAACTTCTGAAACTTCTGAAATTTTGAGATTCTAAACCCAGAACTGACCCCGAAATGTTCATCTTCTTCTGATTTCAAAACGAACCACAAACTGAAATGTAAACTAAAAGTGGGTGTATTCCTCCCCCCCCCCCCTTTCCTTGCTTTTATGCAGAAATGGCCAAGACAAAAGGATCTAAGCCTGTTAAAGAGCCTGAAGAAATACCTGATCTTCCGAAGACTTTATGGAGAAAAGCCCCCTATTTGGGAGGAAAGGATTTTTATCATGCTAGGGTTAAGGTGAAGAATCTACCAGCTCCTGCCCCCTCCAGAGAATTGCTAACACTGACCCCGCCTACCAACACAGCCATGTTGGAGTTAATCGATTCCAAGGATGTGGTTAGGCTAGGGATTGAAAATGGGTTCTTCCCTCATACTGCAATTTCCACCCAGGCCTTTGTTCAAAAGTTGGATTTGATGGATGAGTGGATTGACCATGTATTGACTCACCATGCTATCGTATTAGACAATTCTGGGATTTATTTCGCAGTTCGTGCTATGAAGGGTGCTGCCGTGAAGCTGGATCCATCCATGCTTCTAAACATTCTTTCTCGCTATTCACCTGCGACCCACGCCTTCCATTTTGCTGAATTCGAGGCTACCCCTACTTTGGAAGATGTACAAATCTTATATTACCTTTCCCCTATGGGCGAATTAGATCCCCTGAGCGCTTTGAAGACTGACTCAGAGCTTGCTCTATATGCGCAGATGGAAGAATGCTTAACCGAGGTGAAGAAAATCTCTACTCGTTGGACATCTGCGAAAGTTCTCCCCGAATGGCAGCTTGTTGAAACTTCTGCGAAGAACACCTGGGGCAAGTGGGTGCAATACTTCTTTCGCGACTATGTGAATGGTAGTATTACCAAGGAAATTCTGGACAAGGATCCAAATGCGAAGAATTATATGATAACCCTCCATATATGAACACCTGGGGCAAGTGGGTGTATATGATAACCCTCCATATACAGTCCACTTAAACAAACGTGCATTACAATAATGCATTTTATCAAAATAAATGGAACAACATTTGTCCATTATTTAATAAAATATTTTCTTGTTAAAACAAGAAACTGTGATAATGTCCCTACTCAAAGTAGTGACATAATCGTATTTGTCTAATTCATGGATAATTCCAAAAAAATGTATAAATAATTCTCTACTGCTAATTCAGCAACCCTTTGCTTCATTGCCCCACGTGTAGGTTTATTTCTTCCTTATTCAATTGTCTACATCTCTTGAGATCCTTCACATTTATATAAATGCGATATCCTCATGTAGTAACATATACTCACGATGACGAGATAGATGTATTGACTTCTATAACAAAAATACCTAATTTGGAATTCATAATTCCTTTATTATTTCTTTTCAGGTACTTTGGGCAGTATCTCTTCCTTCACACCATCTATGGGACTTTTAAGGCAACTTGGTTTTAGCAACATGCTAGCTTTATACCCATGGGGTTGACACAAACTATTTTGCCTTTACCCGTGCTGTTAACAATTAACATGTTTTGCCTTTAGCCCTTTATGAGTGCTTTGTATAGCGATTCTCAATTATATTGAGTAAATCACCTTTAAACAAAATTATAATTGCATCCAATGCAATTCTCGGTCCATTTGGGAGAATAACTATTTATTCTTTATCTATCTCATAGATAACTCCCAGTCTCTAAGCTTTCAATACTATTGAAGTAGCTTAGTTGCGCTTCACCTCTTGCTTCAGCAGTCACACATTACTAGTTTGTGTGTCGCGTCATATCTCGATGAATCAAGTCGCCTTGCTTTGGCAAGCCCGAAGTCATTCCATCTTTATCATGACGAGTGCTAAGCAAGAGAGTGCAAAGTGGAGCAACACTTCAAACCTTTCATGACAAGCTCTCTCTTTGAAAGAGCTTCTTTCAATGTATGATCATATCATACGCCTCCATATTTCTCATCTTGCTTCCAAAGCTCAGAATTCATGGTAGCTGACATGAGAAAAGTTACATCCAAAGAACCATTCTTTGATGTTCCTTCCATTATGCTTTAGTGTGTCTATGTAGTCGGTTGGAAGAGAACTTTATGTTCTACAATGTACAACATTTTTCCTTTATTTGAGAATAATTCTCAATTTTATACCAGTCTAAAATTATTTTCCAGACAGCTTGTTCTTCCTAAGGACATAAAGTCGCGGTTTGTTTGTTTAATGCCATGGGTATTCAACAAAATAGGATTTATGCAAAGAGTTGTGACGTTTGACTATATTTAACAAGGACTTAAATTTTTAAATATAGCTCCCACTATTTTTCTCGGATTAATAAGCCTCCATATTAATGCGGAAAATATCATTATATTTTCTAGTGGGTCAAGATTCATATTTCACTTCTTTTGATCTTGCTTCGGCAAGTCGCCCAAAATTAGTTATTTAGGTAGGAACAATTCCAATTGCATCCCATGCAACTCTTGGTTCAATTGGGCAAATAACTCCTTATTTATCCATCACATGAATAATCCAAAATTGGTTGCCTCTAGGTTTTTTTATTTTATTAAAATCACCTAGTTGAGTCCAACCTCTTACTTTAACAATCACACATTACTTGCTTGTGTCGTCCGCAACACATCATGAAGGGTGTTTAGGCAAGAGAAGGCAAAACGAAATATTTCTATGAGGGATTTTGTTTTTCTAGATTTTAATTATTTCGTTGATCCATATCAACTGATCTACTTATTTTGAGTTGGGCAAACTCACAAATAAAATATTCGGGTTGTTAATTATCTTATTATTAATTCTGCATGCATCATCCATACATCAACAATAAAATAATAAGACAATAAATAAACAGCCACAAACAAAATTAAATGTGATATGGATATTGCCTCTAAACTAAGATATTCTCAAGCCAGTGAGAATATCTATGAACCCTAAAATAGCAAGCTCATCTCCATGTGCCTCCATCTTTTGGTCCATGCTCCATAACTTGTGGAATGCTCCATGCTCCTTAGCCTTGTGGAATGCTCCATCTTGTGGTTCTTTAATACTTTAGGATTCTTCTTCTCCATCTTGAATATCATCTATTTTATCTAATACTAGCTAGAATATATACTAAATAAAAAGATCTCACAAGTTGAGAAGAAGACCGACTCGCAGGCCGTAAAACCTAATTAACTATTACATTAATTTTATCAGCTCGCAGGCTGTAAAACAAACCACAAAATAAACATCAATTATAAACCACAACCTAATGCCATATTCAATCACCACGCAAATAGCATATAAACATTTAAAATCTAGTTTTAACGCGCTTGGTCAATTTTAGTTGATTTTGGATGAACTAGGATAAAATCGATTCAAGAGGGCCCACCAATACATGGCCAAAATCCTAAAGGACCGCCACAAGGACTTGGGGCCGGCCGGCCCCTAGCGCACACGGCTACTAGGAAGGTCTGGTCCCCTTGGCCGTGGCTTTCTTGGGCGGCAAAAAGGAGAGGGACGGTCCCCTAGGGGGGCCGAACCTCTTATGGGAGTTCTTTCCATAAACAACTTCCTCCTTGGTTCCCAAGTTTAGTTGTTTTCATAAACAACTTCCTCCTTGGTTCCCAAGTTTAGTTGTTTCCATAAACAACTTCCTCCTTGTTGCCCAAGTTTAGTTGTTTCCAAAACAACTTCTTCCTTGTTGCATAAGTTTAGTTGTTTCCAAAACAACTTCTTCCTTGTTGCACAAGTTTAGTTGTTTCCAAGTTTGAAAAATACCTTTTTCCAACTTGTGCCCAAACCCTAGTTTCCAAGATCCAAAATTTTCACATCTTATGTGATCCAAATTCACTAATCCTTACATCCCATGTAATATTAGATCTTATTTATCTTGAATCATATTCACAAATTGCATCAATATGCTTGATTTGTCCGTTTTACGCGATAAAATATATATTTAAAGTGTAAAACAACAAAAATCGTAACACATAAACTACGTTATGCTCTACGACCTGTGGATCTGATACCACTGTTGGGTTTTGACGCAGGTTACGCAGCGGAATAATAAAATTAATCCTGCTCAAATCCCAACAAGGATCATAGGAAGAGACTACATAACGATAGTAAATGATTCTAGTATCTACATATATTTGGGTTCTCCTGTGATGACTTATCACGTGAAATAGTATTCACGTCTCTATGGATAGTCCACTCATAAGATTGAATCTAAATTCTTCAAGCATTTGTGCTAGCTAGGATTGAAGGAGGAAGAGGATGAAGATCACAATCACGCAACTAATACAAGAAGAGGGGCTCGACCCTCCTTCTTTGGTCGACGGGGTAGGGGCGGACCAAGGTAGGGTTTGGCCCTTCTTTGGTCTTGCTCTCTCTTCTTGCTTCTCTCTCCCACTCAATGTGTTATGAGCATTAGTGTGGGAAGGAGCTAGGAGTGTCTTTTATATAGTCCAACAACTCCTTGTTGACTGCATAAAAGCCCCTATTATAATCATGTCCATACATGAATTAGTCCAACTTGCAAATTAGTCCTACTAAGTTTGCAAGTAGTTGCGTATTGATCCTTCTAATTAATTAATCATATTAATTATTTCCCAGGTCCGGTCTAATCCATAGGGAGTGTGACCCCAGGTTTCTACTTAGTTGGTAGTAACAAATACTAACATGGAGCGGCCTCTAGCAAGACATCCACGCAACCCAACTAATAGAAATAGTCATCTGACAAACCTTATGCCCAATTTTCATGTATTGTATTATCCCTTTGTCTCCATATCCATATTGGACACGAGACATATTAGTCACACTCGTATATCCAATCCATAGTTCCTCGATCCTGGGAATATGATTATCCGTGCAGATAACATCAATATCTCCATATTAATTTATCTGAGTCTGGCCAGACATTCTATAAGCACCATCCCTCGAGTGGCCCATTGATATTTACTCCCATTATGTGGGAGGGACAAATCATATCTACGTCACTACAATCTCTAAGCTTGCTTCCTATCATGCCCCATAACTACCTTTATAGTTACCCGGTTAAGGCGTAATATTTGATAATATCAAAGCACGATATTCCACAACTAGAGTATCTAGTGACTTCAAGTCTAAGGATTACAATACCATTAGCACTACGAGAAGCGATTGTGACTTTGACATAATCTAATGTATCCTTCTCGTTGTGGGTCAATCCAGTATGCCATTACTCCTAATGCATACCCATGTGTTGGATCGTGATATCTCCATATCAATCCAACCCCATACTAGTCTATAGTTGATTGTCTGGTTAATCAATATAATCGACTAGGGATATTTAAGAATATAACATTTATATTATAAGTACCTCATTCATGTTAATATATCTCTATATCCATAACATAATGAATAGTAAGTCCATATATATTTGTCACGATAAATTGATTGCCTCTAGGGCACTATTCCAACACATATTGCAAGTCACTAAACCCATGGTGGTCACAGTAGCAAATGGTGGTATTATTCTTAGCACTCACAAGTGTGCATCATTTTGTTGGGAGACCAATGGCCGGTGTTTCACAACTGAAAGATGATCTTACCCTTTGGAGGATGTGATGTTTTGGGTATTCAATGGTTAAAAACTATTAGTACGTGAGCATGGATTTCAACAAGTTAACCCTAGGCAGTGGTTTGGCAAGGTGTTACTGACCTAGAACACTCCCCTTATTTATGCAGTATAAGTGCACATAGATTTTTTAAGTACATTTCTACTTATGCAAATGCTCTTTGGGTTGGCTTTGATCTCTACAGACCACAAATGAACAAGCTACCACTTCACCTCCAGAGATCTAAGAAGTATTATTCGACTATCAAGAAGTGTTCACATAACAATCAAGCTACCTCCCGCAAGGCTACATAATCATGCCATCCCTCTCGTACCAGGTGCAAAGCCGGTGAGTGTTAGACCCTACGGGTACCCCATATTCATAAATATGAGATTGAGAAAATGATATGTTACAGACTGGGGTAATTAGGCTAAGTATCAACCCCTTCCCCCCCCCCCCCCCCCCAGTTCTGGAAGTGAAAAAGAAAGATGGTGGGTGGATATTTTGTGTTGATTACAGGGAATTAAACAGCAAAATAGTAAAGGATAATTACCATATTCTCATCATATATGAGATGTTTGATGAGTTGCATGGTGCATCTATCTTTTCCAAGCTTGACTTAAGGTCCGGGTATCACAAAATTAGGATGAAAACTATAGACGCTCCTAAGACTGCATTCAGAACACATGATGAACATTATGAAACAATGCTCATGCTACTTTTCGAGCCATGATGAATGAAATTTTGAGGCCTTATTTGAGAAAATTTGTGCTAGTATTCTTTGATGGCGTCCTGATCTCCCTCGCCATTTACAACATTTTTCAATTGTGCTACAAACCATCAAACAACAGAAACTCTATGCAAAGCTATCTAAGTGTGCTTTTGGACAGTCATGTATGGAATACTTAGGTCACATTATCTCATCTCAAGGGGTTGCAGCCGATTATAACAATATTAAATGCATGAAGGAGTGGCCTACTCCTACAACACTAAAGGGTTTGAGAGGGTTCCTTCAACTCACGTGGTACTACATGAGGTTTGTGGAGCAATATAGCATTATTAGTAAGCCCTTGACTGAAC
Organism: Linanthus parryae; assembly: GCA_023055425.1. Taxonomy (NCBI): domain Eukaryota; kingdom Viridiplantae; phylum Streptophyta; class Magnoliopsida; order Ericales; family Polemoniaceae; genus Linanthus; species Linanthus parryae. Next base: position 1,236,608 of record JALGPY010000019.1, on the reverse strand, counting down.
TCTTGAAGAAATGCCATTTTGAGTGGAGCCCAGAGCAAAACAAGCGTTTCATGCCTGGAAGACAGCTATGACCACAACCCATGTACTAGCAATGTCATATTTCTGACAACCCTTTGAAGTGGAGACTGATGCATGTGGAGTAGGCATTGGTGCAGTTCTTATGCAACACCACAAGCCCATAGCATTCTTCGGTAAAAACCCTCTCGCCCAAACACCAAGCTATGTCTACTTATGAGAAGGAGCTGATGGTTGTAGCTCAAGTTGTGTCCAATTGGAGGCCCGCTTGGAGGGGGTACCATTTACAATTAAAACAGACCACCAAAGTAAATACTTATTGGAGCAAAGGTTAAATACTTTTCCAAGCTGATAGGCCTTAACTACAATATTTCTTATAAAAAAGGGACAATGAGAACTTAGTAGTTGATGCTTTATCAAGGTTGTCAGAAGAGTGAGATCAAAGACTGGAGCTTTTATTGGGATTACTTACTAAAACACTCCATGCGTCTTAAAATTCATCCCCGTGATATTTGTGATTGTCCCAAAACTATTGTTCATTTTCCTTTCTTATAACTAACAATATATTCCGGATTCATGGGCGGATGGAGTAGCAATTAAGCCTAAAAAGTTTTTTTTTCCACTTTTGAGTTTCACCACTATTCATCAGATCGCTTTGACCCGATGATTTGATCACCAATACGATTCAATTTTTTGGTAAATTTCCGTAGTGTTGTACAGTAAACTTTACACTACAACACCATGAAAAATTACCAAAAAATTGGATCGTTTTACTATCCAAATCACCCGGTCAAAATAACATAGCTACGGATCAAAAAATGAAAACCGGGAGAAAGAGAAGAAACATACCAAGTACAAATTCGGGTATGCTCGGTCTTCCATCATATCGCTCTCTCCCTGTCAGAGTTTCTTTGTTTTCTAATATTACCCCAATGTAAAATTGTACCACTATGTCTCTCCTCTGTAGTCCTATTTTTACTTTTGTCACTATTCACTTGGTCATTTTGACCCGGTGATTTGGCTATCAAAATGATACAATTTTTTGATATTTTTTTTCACGGTGTTGTAGAGTAAAAAGTGCTCTATTACACGGTGAAAAAAATATTAAAAAGTCGAATTGTTTTGCTGTTCAAATTACCCGGTCAAAGTGATACGAGTCAAAAAAATCAAATGGTCCGAAAGAGAAGAGAGAGAGTCAAACACTGAAATCTGCCAGAAGCAATCTGCTCGGTTTTCGTGCGTAATGGAAACACTGAAAGCAGAAGCTCATTTCCGGGAGATTTGTATCATGTGTGAGAAGTCCACTAGTACAGTGAAGAATCTTTTATTAAACCGGGAAAGCGTGCCGTCGACGGCCCTCCCCCTCCGACTCAAAAGTTTAACTTGCCAGAGCTGTCGCCGACATGGCCCTCCTCCCTCACCTTCGCGCAGCTCTCTCACTCCATACTGCTCACAGTCGAACTGCGAAGGGTGAGGACAGAAGAAAGCCACCATGAAAACCTCGCCAGACTTCATCAAAACCTCCACACTCATCAAAATCACCCTTCTCTCCTTCTCCCTCATCTTCCTCCGCAAGCTCTTCACCAACTCTTATCAACAACAACCGCCGCAACTCCACCACTCCTCCCCTCCGTTCGCCACTCCTCCACCGGCGTCGGTCGAGAGGACGGGGATCGTGGACGATAACGGCATCATGACTGCCGATTTTATAGTCGGGGAATTCGATCCGACTGTGATTGGGGGTGTTGCTAATGCCAGTGAAGAGGTTGTTGTTGCTAAGAGGAAGAAGAGGGCTCGGGTTAAAGTTGGAGTTTGTGATGAGAATATGATAGATTACGTTCCCTGTTTTGACAATGTGGAGACCAAGGCCAATTCGACGGCGGTAGAGGAGAAGTACAAGAGGCGCTGTCCTGAGGAAGGGAAAGAGTTGAATTGTTTGGTGCCAAAGCCGAAAGGATACAAGCAGAAGATACCATGGCCCAGAAGCAGAGATGAGGTTGCTTCCATTTCTTTGTTTTTATTAAAAGAAACATTAGTTTGTGCTATGAGTAATTTTCCCCACTAAAAATGTTACTCTAAAAAAAATTCTCCAATTCTAGAGCTATTGAAGATTCATGTTGTAACGTTCGGAAAAGGTTTAAGAAGAAAATACTCCAATAGTCCTAGGTAATTGTACTGTCACACCAGATTGTGGGAATATTTTATGTAGAAAATTCCAAGATCAAGTAGTAATTGTCTTATCCAATAGAGTTCAGTAGCAGTGTGAGCAAGAGATCTATATTATGTCTCTGTAGAGGATCTTGCAACACATGTTTATTAGAAGATTAGATAATAGGATTGGAGCCCAAGAAAATATCATAACCAGATGTGCGTCTCCTATCAGTAGTGTTTACAGCCCAATCACCATTCGAATATGCAGTGGGTGGGATTCAATCATGTTGATAAAAGAGACCATGAGTGAGGGTGCCTTTGAGATATCTAAGAATTCTTTTAGCAGCAATGAGATGCACATGAGTAGGAGAATGCATTTTTTTTATCCAACAAGTAGGAGAATGCATGATCATCTAATCTATATGTGGTTTGGTAAAGGTTAAGTATTGAAGAGCACCAATGAGTTGTCGAAGGGTTGTAGGATCATAGAGTTATACTCCTTAAGCATTGTACCTTGTGCCTGAAGGTAAGGGAGTTGAACATGGTCTGTAGAACACATGATCAGCTCTGACACGGTGGACAAACTCGTGGGGTTGAGCCTTATAAACAATCTCTCTTAAGTAACCATGTAAGAATGTTTTCTTCACATCCAACTGTTAAGGTTTCCATTTTAGAGAGGGTGTAAGTGCAAGTATTGTTCTCACACTATTCTGTTTTACCACAGCACTCAATATTTCATCATAGTCAATGTCAGGTGCCTCTAGTAAACCCTTGGCTACAAGTCTGGCCTTGTATAGAGATAGAGCCATCGTGGTATCTCTTGACTTTGTAAACCCATCTATTGCCAACAATATTGCAATTAGGGGATTTTGCCAACAATATTACATTGTTGTTTGGGTTCTGCGTATTGGGAGAAATAGTGCTGGATTCTTGTCTTTATTATTCTCTTACTAGTTAGAAGCACGTGCTTTGCACGTGGCTTTTTTTGGGGTGCACGTCTATTTGTCTATTAAAGAGGAGATACATTTGTGTTTTGTAATTATCAAGTGAAGGAGTTGAAGTAATCTTACAATATTCGTATCACAAACTTTGGAAAAAAGATATCATTATCAATCGACAGATAGCTCAATGTATAAACAATTTATAGAAAAAATAAGAAAATAATCAAATGAAATGGGCTAAATGTAAAGATGTTCAGCAATCTTATACAACAGTCAATGGCCACTAAGCTTATTTAGGCATAGAAATATTTTGACCTTGACCTCAAACATGCGAAGTACACATGTGTCCAATGTCAAAGCAGCAATATCTTGTAATAAGATTGCCACTTCATAGAACAGTGTAAGATTTGCATGGTCCGGCCGATCTTTCTTCCACATCATTGTTGATGGCTTGCAAAATTAGTCCAGTGTGTTATAAGACAACCCAGTCCTTGACACACGCGACAAACAATCACAATGCCAAAGTACTGTATGTACGGATTTGGACTACCTAAGATCAAATTAATGTAATGCCCTGACCAACATCCAAATATTCTAAACCGAAATTGTAGATCGTGACTAATAAATTATCCTATAACAACGCAGAATGACTTCCAGTATCTTAGAAGTTGTACTCAGGCGAAGGATATGCAGTCGTCAAAGGAAAAATGTACTATAAGCAACCTCTTTATTCAAGGCAGTGGGAGTTTGATTAACCAAAGCAATTTTACTAATTTACATCACATGTTGCCTCTAAATGTCTCCCTAAATTACCGTGATCTAAAGAAGTATAGCCTCCTTCGTAATGGGTCCTTTATGAAAGTCTATTCCATATTTTCCATCTATCATAAATCAGAATGAAAACACATTGCGCCTAACATAGGTATTTTATATCTTGATAATATGCCAAAGAAGATATACATGTTCAACAGGATATCATTTTCAACGTTAGTTTTATACACAAAGTGTAATGTGTTTTCATCTGAAATAACTCGAATGGGTTCGACATGATTTTGTTAAAAAGATATATGGAAGATGTCACTTTGGATGAATATGGATCCATTGACTTCTAGTTACCAACTCTAAAAGGTAGACATTACCACATTCCACGTTCACCAAAGTTAATATAAAATATATATTGTAATAAAATTTTCTAAAAAATGAATTAAGAACCAAGTACAGGGGTTTATCTCCTTAAACACAAAATAAATAAATCTTCCACCCAAACCAAAGCTATCGAAAAAGAGTAGAAAAAATAATGATAGAAATCTATATTAGAATTATGTGAACTTCTAACCTGTTTTGATTAAATGTATCTCAATGTCAGGCAATAACATATTTTCTTGGCATGAGAAGGAGACAGAAAGAGACAGAGAGCAAGAGAGACGGGTTACATGACCAATCCATAAATCTGAGGGAGAGAGAGCGACATACCTAGTTGAAATAGTAGTATGATATGAGATATGTTAACTCCTACATAAATCAACTGTTTCAAATTAGAAAACCAATGTTTAAACATGATTATGCTCCTCCATAATTACTTATAATCAATAATCAAGAAATAAAATTAGCGAAAAATCGAAAACCAATGCTTAAACATGATTATGCTCCTCCATAATTACTTATAATCAATGATCAAGAAATAAATTAGCGAAAAAATTATTTTTCCTGCCACATAACCAATCTTGATAGATAAACCTGAAAGTGTATACCCATGTAGAGCTTTTAGTCTCTTATTGTCAACAGTATGTCCAAAGTTTAAACAAAAACGTTCAATAAAAATAAAATATACAACACTCTAATCATCAGGAAGTTTTTTAGGATACCATGGATAAACGGTCTCTTGGAGTTGATACCTATTAGTGGCAAATTAAGGTGTTGGCAATATAATCATGTACTCAGAAATCTCGACGACCATCATATTTCAAAAGTGCAGACAGCCAAAACATCGAAGACTTTACTGCATTGCTAATACACATCCCAATTTTAATTCAAGTTACCCAAATTCAAAAGAAGTGAAAGAGCAGTCGTTTTGCATTAAGTTACAATGCGATCAGGATATTAGCCCATCCAATTAAATCCCAGCATTCACCACAAAGTATTAAACTTAAAATCAACCCACTTAAGGAAAGGCAGTAGAAGTAGGACACCTAAAAGTTACCTTTGAGGAATCCAGACTAAATAAATTGCATCGACCAAGAAGCTAGAGCTGTGGTAAAAGACAAAAAGACAAATATACCGTTAACTTTGATCTCAAGGAAGTAATGTTATCAACATTAGTTATTTGGACCATTAACTCACAGGCGTATTCAAATTCTATTCAGTATTCTACGTATGAGCATGGATGCAAGACGACATGTTTGACACATACTCCTATCCAAGTATAGATACACATCCAACAATTCAAACAATTAGTAAATGAGAAAAATAATCCGACAACACATTCTAATTGGGTTTTGGCAGCAGACAACCATCGACAAATGCCGTCCTAATCTCTCTAAAATAATCAAATATATGCACGAGTTAACCAAGTAAAAATTGATCTGAAAGGTAATCCTATATATAGCCTATAAACAAGAAACATCGAGCTGTGATCTCTTACTACAACGGAAGAAGTAAATAGCAATTCATATAACTGCACCCTTGCTATAAGATGGTTCACATTGTCAACTAATCATATGCAGAACATCATCCTTATGTAAGTCAAAAATAGATTATATGCATACCATTATCTACAACAAAACAACCTAATAAAGGCTCTAGTAACAAAAAAGGACTTCAAACAATCTACCTAGCCTTCCAAAGCCTTTACTGCACTTGACCAGTACTACGATTTCTCAGGGTCATCTATTGGCAGCTCAAATCAAGCACAAAGTTATTTTTGCCTCTCTCCCCATATAACGGTCCTATTCTTGTTGATAATTATTTTATGTGGAAATTCTTGGCAATTTCTCAATTCAATTCATAAAATGATTTATAACAATAAAGAGTGGAAAGTGGAAACAGAGCATATCATAACTTAATTGTCTATGTTGACACACCCCAAAGTTCGATGAAATCCATCATTCAGCAAGAAACCGAACAATTGCAATATCAAAGCAACCCAAAAGCTGGGAATTTTCATAGTCATAACATACAAAGCAATTCATATAAGGGAGATAGATAGAAAATACGAGATATTTAAAACCTTAACATGTGTTATCAGATATTACTGAGAGAGGGAGACCGAGAAACAATGAGAGATTGATTAGGGTCGCGTGAGTCAAAGAGACTGTGTATGCCTTCGCCAAGGAGAGAGGGAGTGAGATATAGAGAGAGGGTTACCTCAGTTTCTGTCCATGCCGACAGAGACAGTTGAGTTTTGCGGCAGCGACGACGACGGACGTTGTATCTTCGTCCTTCATTATAGGGAACGGTCGAACGGTCGATTGAGAGAGGCATTAGCCCGCCCGAGAGATCTTCGATTACACGAAGAGTTACGTGTTTTAGAGAGGAAGAACCGTGTCTTTAGGTACAGATTACCATGAGGCTTAAGAGGGGCAATTTTATAATAAATAAATTTAGGGAGATATTTTTGTAATAATCAATCTTAGGAGTCAAATTAACATTCTTCACTCTTGTAAGATAGTAAAGATTTGATTGGAATGTACTTGGATACGTTTACACATCATATCACCTGATTTTTATAGTGTTCTTATCCCGAGCTCCCCAGGTTGTTGCCCGCTAGTAACAATAGAAGAAAACCACTATTTCATACTATGTTTCTCAGCAGCTGCATTGAATAAAGTTTATCTTATATTCCAAAATCTTGATCTTTAGCTGCACGGTTGCAAGTACACTGTACTTATTTCGAGATATGACTTCCACTAAATCTGAGATCTCACTGCAGGTGTGGTTTGGTAATATACCTAATCCTCGTCCATTTGGAGGTAAAGGAGGCGAGACCTGGATATCAAGAAAAAATGACAAATTTGTATTTCCAGGCGAAGGAACGAAATTTGTCCATGGCGCAGACCAGTACATAGACCAGATTTCTGAGGTTCTATGTTCACTTATCCATTGGGTTGCACAAGTTTATTGTATGCCATAACTTGAGTGTTAATTAACTTTTTCTTCACCTTATGATTCGAGCCTTAAGATGGTCCCTGAGATTGCATTTGGGAGACAAACTCAAACTGCCTTGGACATTGGCTGTGGAGTAGCAGGTTTTGGTGCTTTCTTACTAGAACGTAATGTTAGTACTCTCTCTATTGCACCAAAAGATGATGATGGGAATTGGATCCAGTTTGCTTTAGAGCGTGGGGTACCTGCCATGATAGCTGCATTTGCTACCAACCGCCTACCGTATCCAAGTCAGGCCTTTGACTTGATACACTGTTCAAGCTGCAATATTAGTTGGACACTAAATGGTACGTTCTTAACTACTTGGTACTAGTCAGGCATTTGAATTTGTCATGGTTCTTTTCTAGAGGTCTCTTTCTCAGCTCCAGTTTTCAAAAATATCGTACAGGAGAAACCAGTGCCTCTGATTAGAAATGAAATTAAGATATTTATTAGTACATAATACATGTCTCCTGTCTCTTTCTTTCATTGTGAAAGGTCAGTTGAATTATCCGTTATCTTCTCCTAATTTTGGTTCTTTTATATCCGTTAGCCATTCTTTATTTCAAGAATTAGTTAGAGCAGTACTGGGTAAAGTTAGTTATTTCTCGAAGTAATGGTGAATCTTTGTTCTGTAGGTGGCATCATGCTTCTTGAGGTCAACAGGATGCTAAGGGCAGGAGGATACTTTATTTGGGCAGCACGACCTGGTTATAAGAATGAAGGCAATCTGGATGAACAATGGCAAAGTAAGCATCATGACAAAGTTGTTGGGTTTGACACATCCCAATCTATGTAGGTCAAGACTGATAGTTAATACTTAGAAAATTTCATTGCAGTCACATAGTTGGCGTTGTTTTACTTTTTATATGCACATGGTTTCCCATATTTTACTTCCTAACATCCCACCCCAGCCAATGCATGGCCTCACTCCCATTTCGTTTCGGATTTATGATTCCGTTTGGGTTGTGTTGTGTGATAGGATCGGAACTGTTTGATTTTTTCTTATCATCTGTGATCGTTATGATTCACAGAAATGGATGATCTGGCTAGACTTATTTGCTGGGGACTCGTGAAGAAGGAAGGGCATATTGCTGTATGGCGAAAGCCTCTGAACAACAGTTGTTACTTAGATCGTCAACCTGAGGCACAACCTCCTTTATGTGAGGTCAATGATGATCCAGACGATGTTTGGTATATCCAACTTTATACCCTATCAGCTTTACAACATCATAACGCAAGTGCTTTTTTAACTTGAACTTTTTTTGGCCCAGAAAACAATTACATTAATGGTGTGAAATGTCTTGTCAATGCTTTTTCCGAAATTCATATTGGGAAAATATTAGGATTTATTTCGAGGTAGGATGGTAAAGTTGCAATCTCCAGTCAAAGGACCTGATGGTCTGCAAATTGCAATGTTTGGCTCATGCTGAACTTGAATCTAAATTCTAACCCGAAACGAAATTAGTTTATGGTTTTGCTCAACAACCTGAACTGATAGTATGCTTTCTTCTTTGCATTTTAGCTCTTCCTGTGAAATACTACTAGTAATTGGAGCTGAAATACAACAAAATATTTCCATTCGGTATAAGAAGGAACCATGTAATGCATGGGTCATGTTTCTAACTATAATTGCAGTTCTTATTTCCTGATACTCAGTCGTTGGATGTTTTTTAATGTTTTGCATTTCCATCCCATGAATTTGACAATTTTATTTAGTCTTGGTATTTGTCAGCTCATTTGAGTAATCTATATTGCAGGAATGTCTCTCTGAAGACTTGCATCAGTCGTTTGCCGGAGCCTGGCTATGGAGTTAACATTACGACATGGCCTGCACGCCTTCATTCTTTACCAGACAGGATGCTCACTATAAATATGGATGCCTACATGTCCCGGAAGGACATACTTAGAGCAGACTCAAAATACTGGAAAGTCATTGTAGATTGTTACATTAGAACATTTCGTTGGAAGGAATTAAACTTGCGAAATGTAATGGACATGAGAGCGAGATATGGAGGGTAATTGTCTAAATTTTTCCCTTCAGTTCCTTCTACATGCTAACCCCTCTTTTATTCTTAGTTTATCCCTATTCATTGAGAGTCGGTACGATATTTACAGATTTTGATTGATGCAGATTTGCTGCAGCAGTACATGATTATGGGATTGATTGCTGGGTTATGAATGTTGTTCCTGTTAGCAGCTTTAATACTTTGCCAGTTATTTATGATCGTGGACTTACTGGAGTCATGCATGACTGGTATGAACTACATGCTCTCTTGATATGCCGTAAACTATATATTGTGTTGACAAAAGTCCATTTGTACTAATCTGTAAGGATGCGTCATTAAAATCAGAATTTCATTAAATCTGGGATTTGAATTCCTATCATTTTAAAATGTCTTCTTTGGGTAAAATATTGAAGGGATTTTAAAAATTCCCCGTCATTTAGAATTGGAATTTTGAGTCCCCAAATTCCAAAACACCCAATCAGGTGTCATTTCAAAATTCCAAGTACCATCGCGTCCACGACTCTGACCACTACCATTCCACCATCACCACTATAGCTGGGCACACCACCACCGCACTGCCACCACTTTAATCAACAGCACAACTCCCACTCTGAACACTACGCCGTTACCACTTGGACAGTTGGACCACCTTGCTGCCCACACAATTGCTGCCGCCACCACTACCACCTACACCGCTTCACCCACCGTTACTGGGCAACATAACCACCATTGCCTCCCATCCGAGATTTTTCTTCAAAATGTAGTCTGTCTATTTTATAAATTAATAGTAACAAACATCATCAACCATCTCAGGAAGACAAAAAAACATCAACCCACATCACCACCATATCTAGCTAAGCTGCCGCTGTTGTACGCTCCACCACCGCCACAGCTACGGCTGCAACAACCACTGCAGTCACCGCCTTTACATCAGTGACAAGTACCTTCGTAAGACCCACCCCAGCACTGATGCACAACTCTGACCCACCACATTGGCCGACACCACCTCCACAACCACCATCACACTAATCGTCATCGCGACTCCGTTAACACCACTGCCATTAAAAGCTTCTTCACCATGAGCGTCTTGATCGTACGGACACCACCAGCCACCACCATATATAGCTGCATCACCCAACCGCAACCAGAAACCACCACCACCATCGTTATTTTCCCCGGTCAATACTGAGGCTCTCAAGTACCTGCGATGGAGATGAGGGTTGAATATTGGACGTCTGTGGTTGCTACATGGATCTGGAGTCTGTTGGTTCAGAGATAGCTGTGATAGTGACGACAGCGGCAAGTAGCAAGGTGGTCAAGGGTCACGGCGGCGTACATGAAGGTGGGTCTTCGAAAGGGAGAATTGTAGGGCTGTATCAGTGTTTCAGAGATTACTTATAAGCCCAAAGGTATAAAGTATTACCACCCAATCCCAACCAAAATGCCAATCATTTCTTTTATCATCCAAACATGGGATTGTTAGATCCCGTCATGCGAAATCATTTCATTTAGAATCCTATTGTTTCAAAATTCCAAAAAAATTGTAATTCTTCATCCAAACATAGCACAAGTTTCTCGAGTTCCTAGCGATCAAGGTTCTTTAATTTGAGAAGATGCTGATTCATAGGGCATGACATTAAATTAATATGGAGTATTTTAATGTGTATCATGCTAGAAAAGTTTCCTTTTTATTTTCCTTTTGATAACAAATCAAAGAAAAGAGGAAAGTACAGAAATGAGAGAGAGAGAGAGAAGATGAATGATGTGTATATTTTCTCATTACCAAATACAGTACTAACAGATGTATTTATACACACCAATTATAACAGAAACTAATACTCATAATTGCAGAATAGTCCTTCTACTATCATGAACTAACACTAGAGACTCTATAGTTTATTATCCCTCCTCAAGCTGATAGCAGAGTGGGGCTAGCAGCTTGTATAGCAGAAGTAGAAGTAAGAGCTCCAAGTCTCTGCCTGAGAAATGCAAACCTAGCAGTAGTCAAAGGCTTAGTGAAGAAATCAGCCACTTGATACTCAGTAGAAACATGTTCAACTAGGAGCTGTCTCTTTTGAACCCTATCTCTGACAAAATAACAATCCACATCAACATGCTTCATCCTGCTATGAAGAACTGGATTGGAAGCAACAGTTAAGGCAGAGATATTGTCACAAAATAAAAGAGGAGGTGTGGCAAGAGACACATGAAGTTCAGCTAGAAGAATTTTAACCCAAAGGAGATCTGAAGCTGTAGAAGCTAGAGCCCTAAATTCAGCTTCTGTAGTAGACCTTGAAACAGTATCTTGTTTTTGAGAAGACCAGCTTATCAAATTTGGACCCAAATATAAGCAAGACCCAGAAATTGACTTTCTGTCTGAGCAATCTCCAGCCCAGTCAGAATCTGAGAAAGCACATAACTGAAGAGAGCCTTTTGTAAAGGCTAACCCCAAATTAATGGTACCTTTGATGTACCTCAACACTCTGTGCAGGGCCTGCAAATCTCAAGCATTAGGAGAGTGCATCTTCTGACAAGCCTGATTAACTGCAAAAGTGAGATCAGGTCTTGTGGTTGTAAGATACTGAAGAGAGCCTACAAGACTCCTGTAAGAAGAAGGATCTGTCAAGAGAGTTTCATCAAGAGTGATAGTGGACTTGAGAGCAACAGGAGTGGCTACTGGTTTACAATCTTCAAAACCAGCTTTGTGCAGAATTTCAGTTGCATATTTGCTTTGAGTCAACATAAAACCAGAAGCAGTCTTGTGATAAGCCATCCCCAAAAAATAAGAGAGAAGACCCAAGTCTTTTATAGAGAAGGTAGAAGCCATTTTCTGAATGAGTTGCTCATTGAAAACCTTGTTACTCCCTGTAAGAATAAGATCATCCACATAGACAAGAAGAATGCTAATTTTAGCACCATCATGTCTATAGAAGAGAGAGGTATCAGTAGGTGAAGTGACAAAGCCTTGTTGAAGCAAGAAGGAGTGAAGAAGCTGGTACCATGCTCTTGGGGCTTGTTTGAGCCCATAAAGAGCTTTGTGGAGATGACAAATGTAACCTGAATGTGATGGATCTTCAAAACCAGGTGGTTGAGACATAAACACAGCTTCAGACAAGGGACCATGCAGGAATGCATTATTCACATCAAACTGTCTAAGTTCCCAATCAAAGTGACATGCCAAACTAAGAACCAATCTGAGGGTAGGTTGCTTTACCACAGGACTGAAAGTCTCTTGATAGTCTATTCCTTCTTGTTGACTATACCCTTTGGCCACTAATCTGGCCTTGTATCTAGCAATAGTGCCATCTGAGTGTCTCTTAATTTTAAACACCCATTTGCAGCCAATAATATTGCAATCTGAAGGAAGAGAAGTAGGAGAAACAAGCTGCCATGTCTGTTGTTGTTGAAGAGCAGAAAACTCTTCACACATGGCATTATACCACTTTGGATGAGAGAGAGCTTGTTTGACAGTAGCAGGTTCTACATCATCTGCAATAGAAGTGACTAGAAGGTTGAAAGGAGTTTTAGGTTTGGTAATGCCACTCTTAGATCTGGTTGTCATGGGGTGAGTGGGTAAAACAGGAATGGTATTAGAAGAAGAAGAAGATGAGGAGGAAGAAGGGGAATCAGAAGCTAAATGAGATGATTGTAATGGAGAATTGAGTGGAGCAGAGCTGGAAGGGGTGCAATTATTGTGGTTAGAGCTTGGAGTAGAAGAGGGAGAAGCACCAGGACAAGAACTGGGTTGTAAAGAAGTAACATTGACCACTGGTAAAGTAGACAAGTCACTATCAATAGAGGCATCCAATGTTTGTGAGGAAACAGCTGTACTTTGGAAAGGGAACACAGCTTCTTGGAAAGTGACATGTCTAGAGTAAAACACTTTACCAGTGCTAGGGTCTAAGCACTTGTAACCAGTTGGAAATCTGTACCCAAGAAATACACAAGCAATGGATTTAGCATCCAATTTACTATGGGTGTATGGTTTTGTCCAGGGGTAGCAAAGGCACCCAAAGACTTTGAGATTTGTGTAAGAAGGAGACTGTTGAAAAAGTTTGGCATAAGGAGTGACAAAACCAATAGCAGATAAAGGCAGTCTATTAATCAAATAGACAGATGTCAATGCAGCATCACTCCAATAAGTGTGAGAAACTGAGGCATGAATCAATAATGTCCTCATGGTTTCAGTAACATGCCTATTCTTTCTTTCAACTACCCCATTGTGTTCTGGGGTGTAAGGACAAGTCTTGTGAAAAACAATACCCTTTGTATGATAATAGGAAAGAAGAGTTGAATTGTCAAACTCTTTGCCACCATCAGCCCTGATAGCTAACACTTTAGTAGAGAACTGATTTTCCAAATAAGAGACAAATTTTGGAACTAAAGTAATGACTTCAGACTTAGCCACAAGAGGATACAACCAGGAGTACCTTGAAAAGTCATCCACAATAAGCAAGAAATATCTAAATCCTTCATGAGAAATTGTAGGAGATGGGCCCCAAACATCCATGTGGAGAAGGGCTCCAACAACAGTAGTATGAGAGTTCTTAACTGGAAAGGAAAGTTTGTGAGCCTTCCCAAGAGCACATGCAGTACAGTGACTTGTAGAAGACAAATTAATTGTGCCTTTGTTTTGTTGAACTAGAGCAATGGAGATATCAGAAGATGGGTGACCCAATCTGGCATGCCAAGGATGAGCAGAAGCATGAAGAGCTGTATGGCCATCTTTTGTACAGATCTGACAAGTGACAGAAGATCTCCCTCCCTGAGGTCTATACCCCCCTTCATGAACACTAGGAGGACCACCAAAAGCCTTAGAAGAAGACTTCTGAAATGGTTTGTTAAACTTTGATTGCCACTGTGGTTTAGCATAATGAGACTTAGAAGGTTGTTGATGAGTAAACATAGCCATAGAGGAGTTATGATCACTTGCAGATAACAGTGACTTATGTTCAAGATCAAGATGAACAGATTCTGCCAGAATTCGAGCATGAATTTCATCAATGTCAAGATCCAAAGGTAAATTGCGAATAACAGGCTTGATAGGAGCATATTCAGCAGGCAATCCTTGTAATGAATAGAACACCAAATCAGCTTTATCAACAGGAGATCCAGCAAGAGCCAATTGATCCGAAATATTCTTAAGAGAAATAAGAAACTCTTGAACACTCTGAGTACCAGACTTCTTGAGATTGTGTAGAGTAGATCGTAAATTGTAGACATCAGAAGAACTTAATCTGGTGAATTTTAGCTCAAGAAATCGCCACAAATCATATGCAGTACCAGTAGATTTCACTTGAGCAAGCACAGATGAACTTAGGGTTGCAAGAAGACAACTCTTGATATATGAATCCTCGATAGTCCACTGAACAAAACACGGATTAGAAGATCGATTACCTGTAGAATCAACCAAATCTGGAACAGGAGCAGAAGAATTGGAAAGAACTCGATCAATTAGTGAACTAGCAGTGAGCGCACTTTGACATTGAAGGCGCCAAACGCCATAGTTGTGTTGATCGAGCTTAATAGGAACAAGATGATGGAAATTGGCGATGAAGAATTGAAGATTCGTCGGAATCACTGTATCGACGGAAGGCGTCATGAGAGTAGATAGATCGAGAGCTCTGATACCATGATAACAAATCAAAGAAAAGAGGAAAGTACAGAAATGAGAGAGAGAGAGAGAGAAGATGAATGATGTGTATATTTTCTCATTACCAAATACAGTACTAACAGATGTATTTATACACACCAATTATAACAGAAACTAATACTCATAATTGCAGAATAGTCCTTCTACTATCATGAACTAACACTAGAGACTCTATAGTTTATTACCTTTGTTGTGTTTATCCTTCTCCTCATAACAAGAGACAAGCTCATTTGCTGCTATGCACCAAGACACGAATCTTGTTTGTCTGGTTCTGTAAAATGCTCGCCAGTGCCAGATGCTGAAAATTTATGATTCTTCGTACTTTCATTATTTATGATGATCTTTCAGATTTATCCTCCCTTACATATGAGGTCGGGGAATGAGGCTTTTCTCGTCCAACAAATGTTTAATATTTCTCCTCAAAGTAGACCATAGACATTTGTCAGTTGAGTGCAACTGGAGTAATAAATTCATTGGGAATAGAAAAAGAAACAAAAGTTGTTACCACTCCGTTCCTTCTCTTTCTCCCCCTTTTGACTTTTACCACTATTCACTAGGCTATTTTGACCCGGTGATTTGGATAGCAAAACGAAGCAATTTTTGACAATTCTTTCATGGTGTTGTAGAATAAGAGTTACTCTATAATACCATGAAAAAATTATCTAAAAAGTACATCGTTTAGCCATCCAAATCGCCTGATCGAAGTGACCCAACTACGAGTAAAAAAGTCAATAGGGGGAGAAAGAGAGGGAACAGAGTGATAGCTCCTTCACGATCACTAAGATAGACTTCCGACCTGTAGGTTTAGATGTAACGGATATTATCTTTCATTGGATGGCACCAATTTCATTTCATCACTTGTTTTGACTTAGAGAAAATTTCTATTGTTTGAAACAGAGTAGGTGAATAATACATTAGGAAATGGTAGTTAAAAAGATTCCTCTAAAACTGAGAAGCTGGGTGTTGTCTTGATATGCTAAATGCCTCCAGGAGGTACTAGAGTAAATACTGTAAATATGTTCACACTTTGTTACTGGTTTACTAAAAAAAATCAAAATCAGTCAGATGCTTTACATTTGTGGCAGGTGCGAGCCCTTCGACACTTACCCAAGAACATATGACCTATTAAATGCAGCAGGTCTCTTCTCCACAGAGCAACTGAGGTACAGTTTATGATTTTGTTCTCACTATGTATATTGGTTGATTCTTTGCATGGAGAGAATATTTAATCTATCTGTTACACTTTGAACAGATGTAACATCTCGTCGATCATGCTTGAGATGGACCGCATTTTAAGACCAGGTGGGCGTGTTTATATTCTTGATGCTGTAACTGTTATTGAAGAAGAACTTAAAGATATTGCAGAATCTATGGGATGGTCGACACGTTTGTTTGAAAGTATTGAAGGACCCCATGCAAGCTGGAAGCTTTTGTTTGGCAAAAAGCGTCTATGACATGCACAAGCTAGGAATATATGGCTGTAGGCCTTTATATCTGTTTTCTTCTTTCTCCGCGTTAAAGGCATGTAAAACTCTAGTTGTTGTTGTTTTTGTAAGCCATCAAATGAGAACATCAGATTATATGAAGAGAAGTATTACAATAGTTTTTAGATGATTACAAATAACTAATTAACTAAGAGACGCAAAGCCTAATACAACACTATACTTCCCAGAAGAACAACACACAACAGTAAGAACAATGAAAGGAAGATGAAGAATACGACAACATCAACGCGCACCAGGAAAGCATCATCCATCTTGATCAACCAGCGAATCTGCCAACCTGAAAGGCGACAGAAAACATTACTAATAAAGAACACCAAACATAGTAAAACTAACAATTCATATATTGAAGCTGATATTCTGAATCCAAACACGACTGCGGAGGAAGGGCTGCCAACAACATCAAAAGCACAAACCCCTGAGCGATCCAGTGGGTGACCGGAAACTTGAACATAAGCCAAAGCTTCTTACCAGCGCGAAAGCACCCAGATGGAGAATCCACCAACAAATCATATCACCGTTTTTTAAACTGAAGTTTTTGGGTAGCCACATATTTGTCAATATCCATACCACCCGAATCCGAAATCTTTCTGTCAGTCCCACCAACAAACCCAGCAATACCTCCCTTATCCTGTGATATACCAGCATCATCACCACTAGAACCTGCCCAAGAACCTGTTTGAGAAGAGGCTACAGGAACGTCTTGCGTCCTGTCAGGTTTCTTAGCAGAAGGACTAAAGTGCAATGTTATTCAAACTGTGGTCGTATAAGGTGGACCAAAGTGCAATGTGGTGTAAACGGTGGTCGTGTAATCTTGCAGTAGCAGTAGCCGTTAGATCAGGGTTAGGTTTGATCTCCACCGTTAGATCACCTTGCAGACGTTGGGTTCAAATATTATAAGCTGAACGATGTCGTTCAGCTTAAGTAGGACAACACAGCTGCCCCGTCAGCCCCCTCCTGGATGGTGATTGGTTCATTCAATTCACGGGTAGCTGACGTGGATGGCCGTTACCTAGTTAGGGAAATTACACTCTCCTCCCCCTCGCTATATAAGCTGGGGATGTAATTGAAACGATATGATTTTTATGATATTTTCATTTACCTCCTCTCATTTCTGTTCTCTCTAAACCCTAGCTCTCTTCTTCTGCAAATCGGAGTCATCTTCTCCGATTTCTCTGTGATTTCTTGTGTATTCCAGGTCGGCGAAGGAGTTGTGAGGTCTAGGACCTCACAAGTTGGTATCAGAGCCTGGTTTCGGAAACCAGAAGCTCAGGAAATGCCGAACACCAGAGGACAAAATTTGGCCAATCCGGACATGGAAGGGAAGGTTTCAGTGATGGAGGAGCGACTTAACAACTTCGAAGGCATGAGTGATGATGTGCGAGTCCAATTTGTCAAGATGGATGAAGGTATGAACACTCAACTTCATAAATTGAGTGTAGATCTGAAACATGACCTAGTTGATGGCTTGAATTCTATGGAGAAGAAGTTTGATGATCAGTTTCGTAAAATTATGAACTGCTATAACCTCTTAGCTAATGAAAGAGATAGAGAGAAAATGGCTGGCTATTCTGAGTTAACAAATGATGAACAAAGAGCTTCTGTGACAAGAGGAAAGAGGCCTGAAGGAAGTCGTAGTGGTGTTAGGGAAACTCAGACAGAAGATGTTAATGTGTGTGTCAAAAATTTCTCTGGAGGTCACATTCCTTTACCAAAGATAGAATTCCCTAAATTCAGTGGTTCAGATCCTATTGGCTGGTTGCAGAAAGCTGACAGGTTTGAAGCTCTTAGACCTAGAATCAAGGCTCTACAGCCATGGGCTGATGAAATGTATTTTGTGAGGAGTTTTATGAGTGGATTGAGAGAAGATATACAGAAAGCTGTGCAGCTGCAGTTTCCAAAAACACTGTCTCAAGCCAAGGCAATTGCTAGACTACAAGAAGGACATGTGGAGTCTTTGGAAAAGCACATAAACAGGAAGGGAGCCAACAGAGCACATAACTCACACAATCATTGGGATAAACACAAGAGTGGCAACAACACTCAATCCAAAGAAGAGAGTTCTACTAAGCAAGCTTCTACAATTTTCAAAAGACTTAGTGCAGCTGAGATGAAAGAGAAGAGAGATAAGAAGCTGTGTTTTTACTGTGATGAAAGCTACAGTCCAGGCCACAAATGCACTAAGAAATCCTTGTACCTACTTATTGGGAGTGATGATGGAGAAGAGGATGAGATAGAAGAAGGAAGAGCAGACACTACTGAGCCTATGAACACATTGCTGGAGGTCAAAGAGGAAGAGGTTCCATTAGGTATTTCTTTGCATGCTATGTCAGGGTGTTCTAGCCCTGAGACTATCAGGCTTAGTGGTCATATACATGGAAGAGAAGTGCACATATTAATTGATACTGGAAGCACACACAACTTCATGGATGAGAACACTGCAAGAAGAGTGGGATGTGTTAGCCAAACTACTAGAGAGCTGCAAGTTGCAGTGGCTGATGGTAGCAGAATCAGTAGTACAGCAGTATGCAAGGGAGTGTCTCTCAAGCTACAGAACTGTGTGATCACAACTGACTTGAGATTGCTGCCATTAGGTGGTTGTGATGTGGTGCTTGGTGCACAATGGCTGAAGCAGGTAAGCCCTATTTCTCTAGACTTCAACAAAAGAACTTTTGGATTTCAATTGAATGGCAAGGAAATGGTAATATCAGCTCACAACAGTGATGCCATTGTGCAAGAGGCTCATCTACAAGTGTTACAAGATTATTATTGAAATAACAGAACCTGTCTTGCAGCTCAACTATACTCCATTGGGACAGTGATTAAAAATACAGAAATACCCCTGGCCTTAAAACCACTACTGCAGCAATACCAGGACTTGTTTGCAGAACCCACTCAGCTACCACCACCAAGATCTCAGGACCATCAAATACCATTGTCAGAAGGGTCAAAGCCTGTTTGTTTGAGACCATACAGGTATCCATTTTTACAGAAAAATGAGATTGAAAAGATGGTAAAAGAAATGCTGCAAAATGGCATCATTCAACCCAGCACAAGTCCTTTTGCAGCTCCTGTATTGTTAGTGAAAAAGAAGGATGGAACCTGGAGATTCTGTGTAGACTATAGAGGGCTTAATGATATCACTATTAAGAACAAATTCCCAATTCCTGTAATTGATGAGTTGATGGATGAATTGAAGGGAGCAGCTGTGTTCTCTAAGCTGGATCTTAGGTCTGGATATCATCAAGTAAGAATGGCAGAACAAGATGTGTACAAAACTGCTTTCAGAACTCATGAGGGACTTTATGAATTTAAAGTGATGCCTTTTGGTTTGACAAATGCTCCAGCCACCTTTCAATGCCTAATGAATGACATCTTCAGGGAACAATTGAGAAGGATAGTTATGTGGAAGATGTCCTAGCAAAAGAAAAAATGACTTCTCTTTCTGTAGATCCTGATGCCATTGTAGATTTCAAATTGCTGGATGGGGTGCTGAAATACAAGGGAATGATATATGTGGGCAGCCATACCTCACTGAGAGAGCACATTATCCAGGAACTGCACAACACTGGGGTTGGGGGTCACTCTGGGATATTAGGCACATATAAAAGAGTCAAAATGCTCTTTTATTGGCCTGGCCTGAAGAAACAAGTCAAAGCTTGGGTGCAGAAATGTGATATATGTCAAAGGATGAAGGCAGAACATCTTCCCTACCCTGGGTTACTTCAGTCATTACCCATTCCTGATAAACCCTGGTCCCATATAGCCATGGACTTTGTGGAAGGCCTGCCAAAATCTGACAACAAGACAACAATCTTGGTTGTCATTGATAGACTATCCAAATATGGGCATTTTATTGCTCTAAGTCACCCATATACAGCTGAGGATGTTGCTGATTCATTCTTCCAAAATGTGTGTAAGCTACATGGGTTGCCTTCTTCAATTGTAAGTGACAGAGACCCCATTTTTCTGAGCCAGTTTTGGAACACTCTATTCAAACTGATGGGGACTCAGCTCAGATATACCACAGCTTATCATCCACAAACTGATGGACAAAGTGAAAGATTGAACCAGTGTTTGGAGGTGTATCTCAGGTGCTTGACTGGTGACAGACCCAAGAAGTGGGCTAAGTGGTTAAGTCTGGCAGAATGGTGGTATAACACTAATTTTCACACAGCTTTGCAGCTGTCTCCCTTTGAAGCTTTGTATGGCTATAAACCTCAACATTACAACTTCCATCAACTGAACAAAACTGGAGTAGAAGCTGTGGATTCTTTTGTGCAGGACAGGGCTAAGCTTCTACAGCTCTTGAAGGACAATTTATCTAAAGCTCAAGAAAGGATGGTGCATTATGCAAATAAGCACAGAACAGAGAGGTCTTTTCAAGTGGAGGACTGGGTATTTTTGAAATTACAACCCTACAGGCAAAGCTCAGTCCAGGTTAGAACCAATTTCAAGTTATCTGCTAGATATTATGGACCTTTTCAGGTGTTGCAGACAGTTGGCAAAGTGGCATATAGATTGAAGCTACCTGATCAATCTAAAGTCCACCCAGTCTTCCATCTCTCACAATTGAAAAAAGCCATGGGAAACTACTCTGCTTCACCTACATTACCAGCTGTTGGACCTGAGGGACAGTTCTTGGTGGAGCCAGCTGCTATTTTGGACAGAAGATTGGCTAAGAAAGGCTCCAGCTCTACTGTTAAGGTTTTGTTCCAGTGGGTTAACCTTTCCCCTTCTGAGGCCACATGGGAGGATTACTATGATTTGAAGAAGCAATTTCCTCATTTTCAAGCTTGAGGACAAGCTGCATTTGAAGAGGAAGGGTACTTGTCAGGTTTCTTAGCAGAAGGACTAAAGTGCAATGTTATTTA
The DNA here is from genome assembly GCA_023055425.1 of Linanthus parryae. Lineage (NCBI taxonomy): Eukaryota > Viridiplantae > Streptophyta > Magnoliopsida > Ericales > Polemoniaceae > Linanthus > Linanthus parryae. Next base: position 1,215,323 of record JALGPY010000019.1, on the reverse strand, counting down.
AACTGTGGTCGTATAAGGTGGACCAAAGTGCAATGTGGTGTAAACGGTGGTCGTGTAATCTTGCAGTAGCAGTAGTCGTTAGATCAGGGTTAGGTTTGATCTCCACCGTTAGATCGCCTTGTAGACGTTGGTTTCAAATATTATAAGCTGAACGATGTCGTTCAGCTTAAGTAGGACAACACAGCTGCCCCGTCAGCCCCCTCCTGGATGGTGATTGGTTCATTCAATTCACGGGTAGCTGACGTGGATGGCCGTTACCTAGTTAGGGAAATTACACTCTCCTCCCCCTCGCTATATAAGCTGGGGATGTAATTGAAACGATATGATTTTTATGATATTTTCATTTACCTCCTCTCATTTATGTTCTCTCTAAACCCTAGCTCTCTTCTTCTGCAAATCGGAGTCATCTTCTCCGATTTCTCTGTGATTTCTTGTGTATTCCAGGTCGGCGAAGGAGTTGTGAGGTCTAGGACCTCACACGTCCGTCCAATACCCGGATCCGAACCATTACAGGGCTGAGCGACATGGTTCTTTCGATGCCCCTTCTTTCCAATGAGGAGCCGTAGGAAAGCAGCATAATAGATCCGAATTGGACCACTCTGATTGTGATGCGTCCTATTAGATAGACTCATTTGCCTTTCATACCACGAGCGATCAACTTGAACCACCTGATTCGTCCGTCGGTTTTTGAACAACAAACCTGGTGGTTGGTTTGGAACATAGCTACCCATCAAGGATGCACAAACGCTTTTGCAGGCGTTCTTAATATCTTCTGTTGGTGGATGAGAGAAAAAAAGACTAAGAAGCTCCGATCTACTGTATTTACGAGTCTTCTCAAAAGATTGACAGCCCAAGTGATGAAAATCACCCCCTCCTCTGAGTCGTTTGGGTCGAGGGGCCTCCAAATCTTGCGGCGCATGAGAGGGAGGGTTAAACAATCTCCTACGCTTAGTTCCGCATGAATTTTATGTGGAAGAGGAGGAAAACGCAAAATTTTCCATGGAATTGAAAGAGGAAGACCAAATAAAGAAGCATATTTGGATTTTGTAATTTTGATTTGATTTCTGAGAAACTAAGGAGGGAAAGCAGACCTATGATACTTAGGAAGTAATAAAACTAAACTAGAATGATAGATCTAAAGCTCTGAAGTTAAGGTGTAAATAAAAGATGAAAACAGAGAATGAAGGTAAAACGATTAAACCCAGTAGGTGAAACAGAGGAATACCCAGGAAAAGGAATGAAAATTAGATCAAAACAAAGAAAGCTCCAAAGATTAATTAAGAAACTAACATCAATGAAAAGCATACATCAAATTCGAGGGAACAGAAGATGAGAAAACAAACCATAACATATCAAGTTAGATCTGAAAACAAAACGGATGGACTTAGCTCAACAACTAACGGAAGCAGGGGATGAAACCCCGAATATGATGATCTCGTCGGCGGCGGCGGATGCCAAGGAAAGCGGAGAGCAAACAAGACACAGACTCAACTTCAGGACGATTAAGACAAGATCGGAGTAATAGATCTCCAGATCAAACGCGAAAAACAAATGATTTTGAAGGATGATATGGGTTCGGTGGCGGTGAGGCCAGGAAGGGCCAAGAAGAAACTAAGATTAGGGTTTTCTAGTGATTTTTTCTCTCTCTAGAAGCACACCCCTATCCCTGATTTTCATCCCCCTTCTATTTTGACTGAAGAATGTAATAACTCAAGTTGTTGGAAGACAGCAAATTGTATGTCAATGTTGTTTGTGGAATGTCGTGTCCAAGAACAAACTATCCACAGAGCGGAGTCCAAAAATGATATTTTTCGGTTTCATCTGGGTTGGGAACTTGGGATATGAGAATTCTCATAGTTGGTGCTCCTGCACATGCAGCCATTTTTATGGTAAGAGACTATGATCCAACTACCCGATACAATGATATATTGAATTGTGTCCTTAGATATCGTGATGCAATCATATCACATCTAAACTGCGCGTGTATATTTCTAGGCTTTCATAGTTTGGTTTGTATATTCATAATGATATCATGAGCGCTTTAAGGCGTCCCCAAGATATGTGTTTAGGTACCGCTATACAATGAATGAAAATTTTCTAAAAACGAAATATAATGCAGTTGGCTGTTTTTTCCTGATGTTCTTGTAGGCATGCGATTGAAGTTGGTTGATATGAGGCTCAACAATAGGGAGCTCCATAACTGCGGGAATGAATAAAAAGATACGAACACTTTGTTTGCTTGATGTAGATAGTGCTTTCTGGACAGACAGATCACAGCCACGTGGCAGCCATCCAGCAACTGTGCTCCATACACACCGGACAACTACCTACGCTTGTCCACGTGGGGGCTGCGAGACAGGGCCCTCGCGTACCAACACGGTACTTGTAGGAACTTAGTGGTTTGGAGGTTAGGGTAAGGCTCGTCGCGCGCGACCTCTGGTAACTGACTGAGAGGTTCTAGGCTTACGTGTCTCATAAATGCGACTGATCTCATAACGGTCTTCGATACTTGCGGGCAAATACGTAACGGTTCCTATATACACGGTCGAACGGGCCGCTGGGGTCTATCATTAAGCCGCCATTTATGGTGCATTAACCCCCTCAACGATCACTTCCCCACTATATCGGATCGTTAGCTTTCCATTACAATACTGAGCACAGACTGATACATCTCAGCTCTTGGAACGCTAAGCAACCTACTCCCTCTCTCTCAGCCTACTGTCTCTCTCTCGAGCAGTTACCAGTGCTTACCCTCTCCCTACACACACCCTACATATCTCCGTGTTTCTATTCTCTACTTGAAGTGTACGCTTGGATCTCTCCTAGGGATTCCTGTGAGCACATTTTGGTGCACCCGACGCGAATCGACCACCCCGGCATCAAATCAGACGACCCCACCACCCAAGGAGGAAAACATATGGTGCCAATCAACGGCCGGAGTAATGATGATGCGAAAGGAGCCAATAGAGAAGTGGCCTAGGCAGGGAGGAGCCCACGAAGTAACCTACAACGACAAAAAAAAATTATACCTTGAAGAGGGTTGTACAACACGACAGTGAAGAGGGGATGGAGCCAAGAGGGGATGCTATCGCATCCAAAGATGAACGGGGTCACCCTCAACTTGCCCCGTTGAAAGTACTCCCAGACAAGTTTATGAGCCGACGGGAGCCCTGGATAAAGACAAGGATTTATCATCAGGAAAAATCAAGGAAGCCCCTGAATGCATGGAGGATCGCCCAAGGCCGCAGAAGTAAGAATTAAAGGAGGTATTCCTGAGTCCCACTGAGGAAAAGAGGAGACCAGTCTTCTTGAGCGCGGATCTCAGCGAGGGGGAAGAGCACGAGCTGATCCAACTATTGAAGGAGTACAGGTATGTGTTCGCATGGGATTACGACGAGATGTCGGGGGTAGATCAAGGCATCACTATGCACAAGCTGAACGTTGTTCCAGGGTCAAAGCCGATCAAACAAAGTGCGAGAAACTTTCGGCCCGAGATAAATGTCAAAATCAAAGAGGATATTTTCAAAATGTTGAATGCCAAATTCATCGAGCCTAATCACCATCCGACTTGGCTCACAAATATAGTCCCTTTTTTAAAAAGAATGGGAGCCTTCGTGTATGTGTCGATTTTAGGGACTTGAACAAGTTTCGCCCAAAGGACGATTTCCCTCTGCCGAACATAGATCTATAGATTGATTCCACAGCCGGCCATGAAATGTTCAACTTCATGGACGGATTTAGTGGCTAAAACCAGATCAAGATGGATCCAGAAGACGCAAAGAAATCGGCGTTTATCACGCCTGTAGGGGTCTTCAACTAAACGGTCATGCCATTCGGTCTAAAGAACGTAGGGGCAACCTATCAGCACGCAATGATGGCATTCTTTCACGACATGATGCATCAGGAGGCTGAATTTTATGTGGATGACACGGTGGTCAAATCGAGGCGAAAGCAAGACCATCTAAGGGACTTGAGGAAGGTCTTCGACAGATGTCGTGCCTTTCAGCTAAAAATGAATCCAATGAAGTGCGTTTTCGGGGTAACATCTGGAAAATCCCTAGTCTGCGTAATCCACAGACATGGGATCAAGCCTGACCCAGCCAAGATCTCAGCAATCACAAGCCTGCCTACACCACGGTCTCAAGCCGAATTAAAAGCATTCCTAGGGAAGTTGTTGTATCTGCGAAGGTTCATACCAGCCATTGCGGAGTTGACCTTTTGCTTCAGAAGCCTGCTTAAGAATAACGTGATATTCCTATGGACGGAATAGCATCAGGCTGCATTCGAGAAGTTAAAAAAACTACTGACGTTTTCAAGGGTCATGATCGCACCTCAGCTAGGTTCGCCTCTACTGTTGTACCTGACTTCAACCAAGAGGTCCATCGGGGCACTTTTAGCCCAGGAGTTTGAAGTCCAAGAAAGGCCAGTATACTGCATCTCGCGCATGATCCAATCTGCGGAATCGCGGTACACAGACATAGAGCGACACTGCCTGGCCTTGTTTTTCGCTATTGAGAAGCTAAAACACTATTTTGCTTCTCACAAAGTGGTTGTTGTAACGAAGCATGATCATATACGTTATTTTCGAGGGCATTCACCTCCTTCCGGGAGACTTGCAAAATGGTACATGACCATCTCCCAGTACGACATAACATGTACGTGACCAAAGGCAGTCAAGTCCCAAGCATTGGCAGATCTTCTAGCCCAGTTCCCAGATGAGAACTACGAACCTGTGATGGAGGAGCCCGAAGAACCTGAGATATACGCAATCAGCGATCAGTATTAGAAGTTGCACTTTTATGGATCTTCGACAAGAGCAGGAGGAGGAATTGGAGTAGAGTTAATCAAGACTAACCAAGAATTCATCCAGGTTTCAACCAAATTAGACTTCGCGGTGACCAACAACGAGGCTGAGTATGAAGCCTTGATTGCAGGACTCCTCGCAGCCAGAGCTTTAGAGGCCCAGAACCTTATCATCATGGGAGATTCGAAGCTAATTGTTAAGCAAGCTTCGGGGGAGTACGCTCCAAAGGAAATTAATTTGCTCAATTATCGGTCAATAGTGCAGAAGTTGGTCCGGAGATTCGAATCCGTCAAATACGAGCACACTCCCAGATCCGATAATCATCATGCCGACGCACTGGCTACTTTGGGGTCAAAAATCAGCTCTGACAAATGCCCAGCCCAGATATCGATTCAAATCGAGGCGACATCGTATTTTGTAAAAGATTTATGTGAAGAAGAACCTTGTGAGGAGACAGATTAGAGAAAGCCCATTTTACGCGCGATGGCTGACGGAGCCAGTAAAGAAACTTGGGTTTCTGTCAAGGGATTTTGCATACACGATGGCCTGCTATACCACAAAGGCCCTGGGGCATCCTCATGCGGTGTGTAACAGAAAAAGAATTGAACAATACAGGAGAAGATTCACCAACATTCATGCGGAGACGATGAGATTTACATCTATAGCAAAGCTCAAACGTATGGAATCCACTGGCCGCAGATGTCATGCTTCGCGGCTATCATACAGAGCAACTGCGAAAAGTGTACATTGATCAAAGACTCACTGGAAGTCGCCACAATCGGAGAGGGGGATTGGCGATTGCCAATAATTGACTACCTACGGGATGGGACCTTGCCCACCAACAGAAAAGAGGCAGACAAGCTCAGAAAGAAAGCTGATTGATATATCTTCCAGGAAAATTCGCTATGGCGAAGAGGGCATAATGAGAACCTGCTCAAATGTCTACATGGAGGAGAGACTCGGGAAGTCATGGACATGACACACCAAGTTGAGCATCAAGGGGGCGCAAAACTGTGCAGGCAACTCTTAACGGTTGGGTACTTCTGGCCGACGATGGAAGCTGACTGCCGCACAAAATTCAGGACATGCCAGCAATGTCAATTCCATGGCAATCTCGTACATGCTCCTGCTGTTGATTTGCACGCGTTAGGGACTCCTTGGCCGTTCCACACTTGGTCATTGGACTTCATCGGACCAATACGGCCACCTTCAAGAGGAAACGAGTACATCCTCACAGGAACGGAGCAGTTCACAAAGTGGGTGGAAGCAATCCCGCTCAAAATAGCGAATGCAGCAGTGGTAGTCAAATTCATACAAGAAAACATCATCCATCGCTTTGGCATTCCTAACACCATTTTGTCCGACAATGGAACTCCTTTTGTCAATTGACAGGTGGCCTATAAGTTGGTGGAGTACAACATAAGGCAGATATTCTCAACTCCCTACTATCTAAAAGGGAATGGACAAGCGGAGGCCACCAACAAGACATTGTTACAAATATTGAGTAAAATGGCCTCGGATGACCACAAAAAGTGGAGACTCGTTGGGAATGGCACTATGGGAGTATCGCACATCGCCTAGAACACCTATAGGAACATCCCCGTTCTTACTATGCTACGGGGTTGAAGCAGTTTTCCCTTCCGAAGTAAAAGTGAATTAGGCAAGATTGGCATTCAACGCTTTGTACAACAATGAGTGAGACCATGACCTCATCCTGATGGAATAAAAGCGCGAAAAGGACAGCAGAACAAACACCAAGTACAAAGAGAGGATCTCGCGTGCTTACAACAAGATGGTCCATCACAAAGACTTTGCAGTAGGGGGCCTAGTCCTACGAGCTTCCGACCACTGCATGCGCGAAGCAGCCCATCCCAAATTCGCAGCCAACTGGGAGGGACCTTTCGAGGTAAAGGAGGTCTTTGAAAGCGGATACTGCAACATTTTACGATGTCACGGGACTGCCACTAATCCGATACCAATCAACATGCGGTGTCTAAGAAAGTACTACCCCTAGCTATCTCTTTACATTGCTTATCGTTCTCATGGAAATTTTTTTTAAAGTCCTCCCACATGGGGATTCATTCAATGATAATAACTCTCCCATATGAGAGCTCTTTTATCAATTGTTAGTCTCATCTCACCACCTGTGGGACATTGCTGATCACTTCCTGAAAAAATCCTATCTCATAAGGTAGCAGCAATATGCGAACGTAAGCCTATCTCATATGATAGCAGTCAAACGCGGTCGGAGCCTATCTGTTTAGATATCGGCAAAAGCCTATCTTATATGATAGCAGCTAAATGCGACTAGAGCCTATCTGTTTAGATAGTATCAAAAGCCTACCTCATATGGTAGCAGTCAAACGCGACTAGAGCCTATCTGTTTAGATAGCAGCAAAATCAAAGCCTATCTCATATGATAGCAGCCAAACACGGAAATAGCCTATCTTTCTAGATAGCGACATAATACAAGCAAAATGCTATAGGATTAAGATAGTAACCAAAAGCCTATTCGATTGAATAGCAGCAAGGTTACGGCATCTATCATTTTGACCAACAGTGAAATGCTCACACGCGAGTCCAAGCCTATCTTCTTAGATAGGCAAAATATAGCAACAAGAAGCACGGGTAAGCCTATCTCATATGATAGCAGTACGCACACAGCAATTTGTAAACCTATCTCATGTGATAGTAATACGCGAGCCTAGCTGTTGGGTAGCTATAACCTACAAATTGCAGCAAAATGCTATCTGGTTTAGTTGAAGTTTTTTCCTAAGTAAGGGCAAAAACCCTAGCTAAGGCCTGGCACTTATGCAAACAAAATATAAACCAATCAAAAGCACGAAAGAAGGCATCCCATAATACGTAAAAACTAGCGCGCGCCAAAGCAACAATGTCACAGACGCTCAAATGATCCGAGGATCGCGGTCACAAGTTGCACAGGTTACCTCAAAATAAAAATTCAACAACGCAATAGAGTCGCAGTACTAATATTTCAGTCAATCTTCGAAGAAATCCTTCAGGAGGGAGTCTCTCGCTGACAACTTGAGCGAGTTAGCAGCAAGTTTCTCAATACGAGTCTTATTGTCCTCGTGATGCTTCACAGCAGCCTCGTATTCCCTAGCCATTTGCTCCAATGCTTCCCTGTGCACATTAAGAGCAGTTGTCTCCTCTTTATAAGCAATGTACTCATAGCGAAGGTTGGCAGAGATCCTGATTCTGGTCAACCTCTGTATAAGAAAGTTCAAGTCCAATCGCCCAGCCGTGAGCTGCTGAAGCCTTTGCGTGCTTCTAAGAAAGTCCTTAACACTGGCAACTGTGGTGCTCGCGGGGGTGATCTCATGAATCTCTCCCAAGAGAGCAGCCATTTCCTTTAAAAGCTTCCATCTTTCTATCGGTGACAGCTCCAGCACTCTAGAAAATACGGTCGGGAAGGACACGCGCACATTCATTAGCCATTCAAGGCAAGCTTGATCAATACCTATGCCCGTAAACATGACGATGCTCAGCAAGATTTGGGTCTAAAAATAAAAGTGTCAAAGAGATAGGGGGAGTGCCTTTACCAGTCCCTTCGATGATTCGCTGCAGAGGGGTGATGGACGCTACTACCTGCGAGCTAGAGCTTGCTGCTTTAGATAATATCTTATTTGCTCGAGCCTCGCGTGAGAAATACGCTTCAGGAATCACGAAACTCTTCTCAGCCGAAATTGTGCCAACAGCCTGCGAACCCCACACCTCAAAAAGGTTTTCAGAATAAAGAACATCTAGATCGGAATCGAAATCCCCTGAAGGGTGGTGCTATTTGGAACATCGGGCCTAGAAAGGACGTTGTGCTCAGCAGATGCAGTTTCCTTCAGAAATTGAACAAAAGAAGGGAAATTTTCAGAAGCAGCATTGGCAGCAATCTCATTGACAGATAAAACGCGCTCGATTGGCACCGCGTCATGCTCAGGAAAAATAACCTCCCCAACATCTTCCCCCGCAGGAATATTGCCAACAGGAAGCGCGGCTAGCCCATCATTTGGGTCTCGTCCAGCATCTTCTTCATCTGAAGAAACGAGAATTGCCTGGACAATGGGAGTACCACCATCCTCCCACCTTTGCTGATCCTTATCTTGTTCTTGAATAAGCTCAAGGCGCTCACCAACAGCAACGCTTTCGCACACGGGGATTTTATCCATCACAGTTTGCTTAAAGAAGCCTGCATCTATAAAAAGGGGCACTTCTCCCAACTCTCTCTCACCAAAGTTACGCCCTGCAAATAGGAGTCATGTTTCAAAAGGGTTATAAAAAAGGGAGGAAGAGGCAAGGAATAAAGACAAAAAAGAAGAGGCAAGTACCTTTCTTCTCATCAAGCCTTGGTCTCGAGTCTGCCAGTTTGGGAACCTCAATGCGAAAACGCTTGGGTTGTGAAGCAATCGTGTCATTTGACTCAGGATCATTGCCGGATCTTTTCCTTGAGGAAATTTCGCAATTCAAAACCAAAAAATCTTCTAATGCATCGGAAATTAGTTGTTGGACCTCGAGATTCATAGGCATTGTCGGGTCATTATGACCGTTATGTGAGGAAGACTTTCTCAAGACTGCTTTTCCTCGCACATGCGATTGATGAAGCTAACGCTACGATCTCCAGAAGCAAAGCGCCTCAAACAACACTAAAACCAAGGTACAAGTTAGGAATTATATAGATAAGACAGAGGAGGCACAATTATAACTGAATAAAGGAGTCCGCATACTTGGCCCTGGCTATGAAAGATTTACGTCTAACAATGGCAATATTCTCATCAAGGATCAGTTGAGCAAACATATGCCGATCCTTGGCTAATAAGGAATAGTAGCCATACCGGGAGTTGTCACGACTTCGGGACATCTTGAAGGGATACTCGTCGGATGAGAGCATCAGCGTCTGGATAGAGCGAGGAAGAGCACAAGCGGGATTATTTTCAAAATTGATAAGAAGATGGGACTGGAAGTCCCAGAAACTTGCCCAACCAGGAGTATTCCGGCCTTTCCTACCGTGCGCGGGTTGGATCAAAGGAAGCTCAGCGAGCAGAGAGCTGGTACTCCTGTTGTATATAAGTCTGTCATAACAATCCTAGGTAATGGAGTCAAGCCACAGCGGAGGAGCGACAGCATCGTATCCAAATTGAGGACTTACGCGTACAGGGTCAAAAGAGACAGTAATGTGTTGATAATCATTGAAGATTTCGGAGTAGGGCACATACTCTGCCAAAGCGGGTAGATATCATCTTCGGACCCAGTTAACAAACCGGCTGAAGACCCAATATTTTTTTCTTATATGCTCGGGAGTAAGTTCGAGGTCTTCCTCAGGATAGAAATCCTCCCAGAAATCTATGTTGTCGTCCTCCAACTAAGCAACATAAGGCCTGGGATCGAAGCAACGGATGTCATCGCATATCAAAGCAAAGGAACGCTGTGGAGCCTTTGTGTTGTACCAGCGCCATGCTCGGGGACAGAGGAAAATCGTTGTGGCATTAGGAGTATTCCATAATTCCACATGGACAGTAATGGGGGCGTACCTGGGCCATCTCTCAAAGGCCCACATGGACAAAAACGCAATATTGACAAAAGTGCTAACGTCAACCCTGCCCTGTTGCGTCACGGCCAGGTCAAGGCGATGATACAAAGAGCCCAAGCCAAGGGGTCCTAGGGCTATTTTTTTTCCAAGTGACAACCTCCCAGCAAGTGCGAGAACATGCGTAAAAACGCATTCACGAGGGAATCCATCTAGCAGATAGCGCGACAACCACGTACAAAGATAGCCACAAAAGGTAAAATGGAAGCCTTTTCCTTTAACATCGATGACGGCTTATAGATTCTGGTTTTTCCACTCGCGAGCCACGTCTGGTTAGACGTAATCCGTAAAGAAATACATTATCCACTTCGACCAGTTGTTCTCTGAGCTGGAGGATGCGCGAACGAATGTTTCACAAGGTTTTGTCGCGCTTGGCTTCCATTTCGAAGCAGCTCTCCTCATTTCAGCAATAAGGACCTTCATGCCCTCGAAAAGCTGGAGCTCGTCCGAATCAGTCAAAGGGGCCAACGGTTCGACATTCCCCATGCCCGAAAGATACAGCAAAACTTCCAGTCCTCCAAAGTAGGTGCGGCTTCAAAGTCGGAAAATGGAAAGTATGTTTCTTTTTGGGATACCGAGAAAACAATGTCTGCAGTCTGCACCATGGCACCATCAGTCCAAATATGGATACCTTTGGTGGCACGGACAGCATGGAAGATATTAGCGCGATTAAGCTCGTTTGCATAATTATTGAGGATATGCTCTGTCCACTCCTCCATCCAGTCAGGTTCCTCCATGAAAGCTTGTGGAAGAATGTCGGTGAAGCAGTACAAACCAGCCTCAAGACCAAGACGATGCACATCTTCAGTATTAGCCAGGTCCCAATCAGACCTCACTGGTTCAGGTACGAGCTGTAGAGCGTCGTTTAATGGGGATGCCCAGAGCGTGGAGGCCTTGATAGTGGCCACGTAAAAATCGTCGCCTCCAAGGTAGGGTGTTATGTACCATAAATCATTTGGGAGTTCCGGCACTTCAGTAACTTCCCTAGTTTCCTTCTTGGGGGCCATTGCTTCACAGGGAAAAGAAACACCAGATCTAAGTGATCGATTCACATGCAAAAGAAAAACGACGGGGAGAAGAGTATGTAGGGTTTTGATCATGGATACGCAGCGGAAAATATAATTTATCCATTCAATACCCTCCAAGGATCACAAGACAAGAGACATAACGATGGTAAAGGAAGAATCATGTTACACACCTTAGGGTTTCTCCTGTGATGACTTGTAACGTGAATTGTGTCACGTCTCTACGATTGATCCACGCCTAGAGTTGAGATCTAGATCTTCCTTCTCCTTTGTGCTAGCTAGGAATGGAGTAAGAGGAAGAAGAAATCACGCAACGCGAGGCAACAAGGAGGTGGCGGCCTCCTTGGTGGCCGACGGGGTAGGGGCGGCGGCAAAGGGTCGGGTTCGGCCCTTTGTTGCTTGCTCTCTCTCCTTTTGTTCTCTCCCACTCAAGTTATGATCAAAAGGCTCATAAGTGTGGGAAGGAAGGAAGGAAGGAGAATCCTTTATATATTCCAACAAATCCTTGTCAACTACCTAAAGGACCTATTCTAGTCCTACTATAATTCAATTTTGTCCCTTCCTTGCAAATTAGTCCTACTAAGTTTGCAAGGTGTTGCAAAGTGATCCTTCTAATTAATTAATCGTATTAATTAATTCCCAAATCTAGTTCAACTCCATATAGCGTGTGACCCCATAGGTTCTATCTAGTTGGTAATATGGAGCGGTTTCTAGCAAAACATCCATTCTAGCCAACTAATAGAATAGTCATCCGACAAACCTTGTACAAGTAATTGTCTCATCCCTTTGTCTCTATATTCGGATTGGACATGAGACATACAAGTCACACTCGTATATCCAATCCATAGTTTCTCGATCCTGGGAATAGCCATATTCGTGCAAATAACATCAATATCCTGTATTGATTTATTCGAGTCTGGCCAGACATTCTATAAGCACTATCCCTCAAATGTCCTCGGATATTTGCTCCCGTTATGTGGAAGGGACAAATTATATCTACGTCCACTACGATCTCTAAGCTTGCTTCTTATTGTATCCAGTACACGCCTTTATAGCTATCCAGTCACTGTGTAGCCTTTGACGCTACCAAAATCACAATAATCCACAACTAGAATATCTAGTGACTTCAAGTATAAGGATGAAAATGCCATTGCACCGCGAGAAGCGCTTGTGACTTAACATAACGTGTATGTAGCCTTCTTGGTGATGGGTCAATCAAGTGCGCCATTACCCTTAATGCACACCCATGTGTTGGATCATGATATATCCATATCAATCCAACCCCATACAAGTCTATAGATGATCGTCCCATTAATCATTATACTGCACTAGGGATATTTAAGATAAACAACGCAATTGTAAATCATTATTTAAATATCCAATAAATTAAACAATGAATGTTCAAGCCAAAATAAATTCATACTAAACTAGATTGCCTCTAGGGCATCTATTCCAACAGTCTCCCACTTGCACTAGAGCCAATCTGACGCATCTCGTATGCCCATGCTCCTAGTGTGCCTTTCATGCTTCCACTGCACAAGCGGCTTTGTAAGTGGATCTGACAGATTCTCATCTGTAGGAATCTTGCATATCTGAACGTCTCCTCTATCGATAATATCTCGAATCAGATGGAACTTCCTGAGCACGTGCTTGGATTTATGGTGTGACCTGGGGCTCCTTTGATTGCGCGATCTCCCCTATGTTGTCACAGTAAAACTCAACTGGATCCGCAATGCTAGGAACCACACCAAGTTCAGAAACAAACTTTCTGATCCAAACAGCTTCCTTTGTTGCGCCATTTGCAGCAATGTACTCAGCCTCTGTTGTAGAATCAGCTACTGTCTCTTGCTTGGAACTCTTCCAGCTCACCGCTGCTCCATTCAGGCAAAACACATATCCCGATTGTGGTCTAAAGTCATATATGTCGGTTTGGAAGCTTGTATCCGTGTAACCCCTTACACGCAACTCTTCCTCACCGCCAAATATGAAGAAAGCATCCTTAGTTCTTCTCAAGTACTTTAGGATGTTCTTGACAGCAATCCAGTGACTTTCACCTGGATTGGATTGGTATCTTCTTGTCATACTCAAAGCATATGACACATCTGGTATAGTACATAACATGGCGTAAATGATAGATCCTATGGCCGAGGCATAGGAAATTCTACTCATGCGTTACTTCTCAATCTCGTTGGAAGGACAACCACTCTTCGAAAGAGTGATTCCATGTGACATGGGCAAGAATCCCTTCTTGGAATCTTGCATGTTGAACCGTTTCAACACCTTGTCAATATATGTACTTTGACTTAGGCCTAGCAGTCTCTTAGATCTATCTCTATAGATCTTTATACCAAGTATATAGGCTGCTTCCCCTAAGTCCTTCATTGGGAAACACTTTCCTAGCCAATCTTTAACAGATTGCAGCATGGGAATGTCGTTTCCAATGAGTTGTATGTCATCCACATACAATACCAGAAAAGCTACAGAGCTACCACTAACCTTCTTGTAGACACAAGACTCATCTTCGTTTCTGATGAAGTCAAACTCTTTGACTACTTCATCAAAACGTCGATTCCAACTCGTGGAAGCTTGCTTCAATCCATAAATGGATCGTTGCAGCTTACAGACTTTGTTGGCTTGCTTTGGATCTTCAAAACCCTCCGGATGTATCATATACACGTCCTCGAGGAGATTCCCATAAAGGAATGTTGTTTTGACATCCATCTGCCAAATCTCGTAGTCGTAGTATGCTGCAATTGCAAGTAGGATTCGGATGGATTTGGTCATTGCGACTGGTGAAAAGATTTCATCATAGTCAATACCATGAATCTGTCTGGATCCTTTAGCCACCAATTGGCCCTTATAGGTAATCACATTACCATCCATGTCGTTCTTCATCTTGAAGACCCACTTGCACCCTATGGGTCGCGACCCTTCAGGTGGTTCCACCGAAGTCCATACTTTGTTGGTATACATGGATTCCATCTCGGATCTCATGGCTTCTAGCCACTTCTGAGAGTCTGGCCCTTTTATGGCCTCTTCAAAGGTAGTAGGCTCATCATCTATGAGAATCGTATCACTGGAATCAGTCACGAGAAGTCCATACCTCTCGGGTTCCTGGCGCACTCTACTAGATCTACAAATCTCTTGTGTTACCTGAACAGGCTGTTCCACAACTCCTTGTGGTTCCTGTTCATGTTCCATAGCCGGTTCAGTGATTTGTGGTTCTTGAATCTCTTCAAGTTCTAAAGTCCTCCCACTTGCTTCTTTAGAGACAAACTCTCTTTCTAGAAACACGCCAGACCAAGCAACAAACACTTTGTTCTCAATTGGATTGTAAGAAATAGTAACCCTTAGTTTCCTTAGGGTACCCCACAAATTTACACTTATCCGACTATGGCCCTAGCTTGTTTGATTGTAAACGCTTTACTTAGATATCGCAGCCCCAAATCTTCATGAACGACAGTGTGGGACGCCTCCCACTCTACATCTCATGTGGTGTCTTCATGACTGATTTAGATGGAACACGGTTAATGGTGAAAGCTGCACTTAATAGAGAATAGCCCCAAAATTATAGTGGAAGATCGGTTTGACACATCATAGATCGAACCATATCCAATAGGGTTTGATTCCTCCTCTCGGACACGCCATTCTATTGTGGCGTTCCGGGTTGAGTGAGTTGGGACACGATCCCACACTCTCTAAGATAGTCGTCAAACTCTTGGCTCAAGTAATCCCCTCCACGATCCGGTCGTAGAGCCTTGATACTTTTTCCAAGTTGCTTCTCTAATTCACTTTTGAATTCTTTGAACCTTTCAAATGATTCGGATTTGGCCCTCATGAGGTACACAAAACCATATTTGTTGTAATCATCAGTAAATGTACTGAAGTAGACGTATCCACCCCTGGCAGGCGTGACAAATGGCCCACACACAACAGTATGTATGAGCGCCAATTGATCACTAGTCATCTCACCTTTCTTATTGAAAGGGGACTTTGTCATTTTTCCAATAAACAAGCCACACATGTCTCATATGATTCAAAATCAAATGAGTCTAGGAATCCATCCTTATGGAGTCTAGATACACGTTTCTCGTTTATGTGGCCTAAATGACATTGCCATAAGTAAGCATGATTTATATCATATATTTTAATCCTCTCGGTATTAATGTTTTAGACAGGATTGCTTAGATCAAGGACATACAGTCCATTAAATAATTGCGCACTACAATAGTGAATATTATTAAAATAAAAGGAACAACAATTTTTCTTTAGTGAAATAATAAAACCTTCCTTGTTCAAACAAGAAATAGAAATGATTTTTCTGCTCATAGCAGGCACAAAATAGCAATTATTTAATTCTAAAATAATCCTGAAGGTAGAGATAGCTCGCACACGCCCACGGCCAACGCAGCAACTTTTGCTCCATTCCCAACGCGCAGGTCTATCTACCCTTTAGCCAATCTTCTACTTCACTTTAGATCCTGCACATTTCGACAAATGTGAGATCCACATCCAGTATCTAATACCCATGACGTAGAGACAGTTAAATTGACATCTACAACGAAATACATGGTGGTGGAGGAATCACTATTCCAAGCCTCTTGTCCTCTAGATATTTTGGGCAGTCCCTCCTCTAGTGTCCAGACTGACTGCAGTAGTGACACTCACATTTAGTCACACCTTTGGAAATGCCACCAACAGGCTTAAGGGCAGGTTCCTTGGGCTTGGCAACTGACTTGCCTTTGCCTTTGGAGGATGAGGCAAACCTTTTGTCCTTTCCTTTCTGTACCATCATAATGGCCTTGACCTTTCCTTTGTTGACGCTTTGTTTAGCTGTCCTCAACATATTGAGTAAATCTGGCAGTGGTTTCACGATCTCGTTCATGTTATAGTTCATGATGAACTGTCCATAACTCTCAGGCAACAATTGCAACACGAGATCGGTTGCCAACTCTTGGCTGACCGGAAACCCTAGTCTCGCGAGATTCTCCAAGTATCCGATCATACAGAGTACATGGGGTCTCACTGGGTTTCCTTCAGCCAGATGACACTTGAACAATGCCTTAGAGAACTCATACCTAGCAACCCTTTCCTGCTCTTGGAAGAGCTGCTTCAGATGCTCGATCATATCGACAGCATTCATGTTTTCGTGTTGCTTCTGAAGCTCCGAAGTCATGGTGCATAACATAAGGCAGGCCGCATCATTAGCGTCATCAACACGCTTTTGATACGCCTTTAGGGCTGAAGGGGTATTGTTCTCTGAACCTGCTGGAACTTGCTCCTCTATTGCGTACAGTTTCTTTTCTTGCTTGAGAACGATTCTCAAGTTTATGTACCAATCAAGGAAGTTGGTTCCAAAGATCTTGTCCTTCTCAAGGACAGATCGTAGGGAATGTTGTGAGCTCGACGAGTTGTATGCCATTTAGAATTATACAAAAGGAAAATACGCAAGTTTTAGTATTTGTGAATTTTTGACTATATTCAATAATGGCTAGTTTATCAAATATAGCTCCCACTATTTTTCTGCGGATTAATAACCCTCAAGATATTAATGGGGAAAATATCCTTATATTTTCTAGTGGGCCAAGATCCATGTTTCATCTCCTTATGAGCTTGCTTTGGCAAGTCACCCATAATTTGACTACTTTAGGTAGGAACAATTCCAATTGCATTCCTATGCAACTCTTGGTTCAATTGGGCAAATAAATCCTTATTTATCCATCCGTATGGATAATCCCAATTGATTGCCTCTGGGTTTTTAATTATATTAATAGCCTAGTTGTGTCCAACCTCTTATTTAAACAATTGCACATAACTTGTTTGTGCCATCGCATTCCATCATTATGAACCAAGTCGCCTTGCTTTGGCATGCACGAACTTGATAAATCATGATGATAATGAGTGTTTAAATAACGAGAAGGAAAAACACAATATTTGAATTTTAGGGATTTTCAAATTCAATTTTAATTGTTTTTGTTGATCCATATCAACTGATCTATCTATTTGAGTTTGGGCACAACTCCAAATAATGTATCCGGGTTGTCTAATTATCTTATTATCCTAATTGCATGCATCATCCATACACCAACCACAAAATAATAAGACAATAAAATTAAACCACAAAATCAAAAAAAAAAAAAAAAAAAAAAAAAAAAAAAAAAAACGTGATGTGGATATGGTCTTTTCTAGACTAAGATAATTCCAAGCCAACGGAATTATCTATGAACCCTAAAAGCAAACACATCTCCAAGTGTCCTCATCTTTTTGGTCCATCCTTCATAGTCATGTGGAATGCTCCATGCTCCATCTTTTGTGGCTTCCTTTGGCTTTGGGCTTCTTTTCTTCAATCTTGGCTAACAATATATTCTATATAGCACTAGCTAACAACTGTACAAAATAAAATAAATCTCACAAGTTGAGGGAAAAAAATGGCTCGCAGACCATAAAAACCTAATTAATTATTAAAACAAATTGATCAGCTCGCAGGCCGTAAACCAAACCACAAATTTAAACAATCACATCAAACCACATCCTAGGGCCATATCCAATCACCATGCAATTTTCACATAAACAGTTAAAATCCAATTTTTAATGCGCTTGGTCAATTTTAATTGATTTTAGGAATTTTATAGGGTTAAATCGGTCCAAGGGGGCCAACAATCCAATTGCACGAGCCCAAAGAGAACCGCCTAGGCCTTGGGCCGGCCGGCTCCTAGCCCACACGGCTAGGCCGTGTGCTAGAGCTGCCCAGGCCCCTAGGTCGTCCCTTACTTGGGCGGCAAGCAAGGAGGGGCGGTCCCCTTAGGGGGGGGGAAACCTCTTAGGGAGTTGTTTCCAAAACAACTCCCTTTCTTGTTGCCCAAGTCTGGTTGTTTCCTTATTTGAAAATAACTCCTTCTTTCAATAGGATTCCCAAACCCTAGATCTAAGATCCTAAAATTTCCCAAACTCACTAATTCATGCACTTGACTCATGATCATCGGCGGATCTTTGCCTTGAGGAAATTTCGCAATTCGAAACCAAAAAAGCTTCTAATGCATCGGAAATTAGTTGTTGGACCTCGAGATTCATAGGCATTGTCGGGTCGATACAACTGTTATGTGAGGAATACTTTCTCAAGACTTATTTTTCCTCTCACATGCGATTTATGAAGCTAACGATACGATCTCCAGAAGCAAAGCGCGTCAGACAACACTAAAACCAAGGGACAAGTTAGAACATGCATTATATAGATAAGACAGAGGAGGCACAATTATACCTGAATAAAGGAGTCTGCATACTTGACCCTGGATATGAAAGATTTACGTCTAACAATGGTAATCTTCTCATCAAGGATCAGTTGAGCAAACATATGTCGATCCTTGGCTAATAAGGAATAGTAGTCATACCGGGAGTTATCACGACTTCGGGACATCTTGAAGGGATACTCGTCGGATGAGAGCATCAGCGTCTGGATAGAGCGAGGAAGAGCACAAGCGGGATTATTTTCAAAATTGATAAGATGATGCGACTGGATGTTCCAGAAACTTGCCCAACCAGGAGTATTCCGGCCTTTCCTACCTCGCGCGGGTTGGATCAAAGGAAGCTCAGCGAGCAGAGAGCTGGTACTCCTGTTGTATATAAGTCTGTCATAACAATCCTGGGTAATGGAGTCAAGCCACAGCGGAGGAGCGACAGCATCGTATCCAAATTGAGGACTTACGCGTACAAGGTCAAAAGAGACGGTAATGCGTTGATAATCATTGAAGATTTCGGAGTAGGGCACATACTCTGCCAAAGCGGGTAGATATCCTCTTCGGACACAGTTAACAAATCGGCTGAAGACCCAATACTTTTTGCTTATATGCTCGGGAGTAAGTTTGAAGTCTTCCTCAGGATAGAAATCCTCCCAGAAATCTATGTTGTCGTCCTCCAACTAAGCAACATAAGGCCTGGGATCGAAGCAACGGATGTCATCGCATATCAAGGCAAAAGACGTTGTGGGGCCTTTGTGTTGTACCAGCGCCATGCTCGGGGACAGAGGAAAATCGTTGTGGCGTTAGGATTATTCCATAATTCCACATCGACGGTAATGGGGGCGTACCTGGGCAATCTCTCAAAGGCTCACATGGACAAATACGCGGTATTGACAAAAGTGCTAACGTCAATCCTGCCCTGTTGCGTCACGGCCAGGTCAAGGCGATGATACAAAGATCCCAAGACAAGGGGTCCTAGGGCTATTTTATGTCCAAGTTACAACCTCACAGCAAGTGCGAGAACATGCGGAAGAACGCAGTCACGAGGGAATCCATCTAGCAGATAGCGCGACAACCACATACAAAGATAGCCACAAAAGGTAAAATGGAAGCCTTTTCCTTTAACACCGATGACGACTTCTAGATTCTGGTTTTTCCACTCGCGAGCCACGTCTTGTTCGACGTAATCCTTAAAGAAATACATTATCCACTTCGACAAGCTGTTCTATGAGCTGGAGGATGCACGAACGAATTTTTCACAAGGTTTTGTCGCGCTTGGATTCCATTTCGAAGCAGCTCTCCTCATTTCAGCAATAAGGACCTTCATGTCCTCGAAAAGCTGGAGCTCGTCCGGATCAGTCAAAGGGGCCAACGGATCGACATTCCCCATGCCCGGAAGATACAGCAAAACTTCCACGTCCTCCAAAGTAGGCACGGCTTCAAAGTCAGAAAAATGGAAAGTATGTATCTTTTTGGGATACCGAGAAAACAATGTATGCATCATGGCACCATCAGTCCAAATATGGAGGCCTTTGGTGGCACGGACAGCATGGAAGATATTAGCGCGATTAAGCTCGTTTGCGTAATTACTGAGGATATGCTCTGTCCACTCCTCCATCCAGTCAGGTTCCTCCATGAAAGCAAGTGGAAGAATGTCGGTGAAGCCGTACAAACCAGCCTCAAGACCAAGACGATGCACATATTCAGTATTAGCCAGGTCCCAATCAGACCTCACTGGTTCAGGTACGAGCTGTAGAGCTTCGTTTAATGGGGATGCCCAGATCGTGGAGGCCTTGATAGTGGCCACGTAAATTCGTCGCCTCCAAGGTAGGGGGCTTTGTACCATAAATCATTTGGGAGTTTCGGCACTTCAGTAACTTCCCTAGCTGCCTTATTGGGGGCCATTGCTTCACAGGGAAAAGAAACACCAGATCTAAGTGATCGATTCACATGCAAAAGAAAAAAGAGGGGGAAAAGAGTATGTAGGGTTTTGATCATGTATACGCAGAGGAAAATATAATTTATCCATTCAATACCCTCCAAGGATCAAAAGACAAGAGACATAACGATGTTAAAGGAAGAATCATGTTACACACCTTAGGGTTTCTCCTGTGATGACTTGTAACGTGAATTGTGTCACGTCTCTACGGTTGATCCACGCCTAGAGTTGAGATCAAGATCTTCCTTATCCTTTGTGCTAGATAGTAATGGAGGAAGAAGAAATCACGCAACGCGAGGCAAAAAGGAGGTGGCGGCCTCCTTGGTGGTCGACGGGGTAGGGGGCGGCGACAAAGAGTCGGGTTTGGCCCTTTGTTGCTTGCTCTCTCTCTCCTTTTGTTATCTCCCACTCAAGTTATGATCAAAAGGCTCATAAGTGTGGTAAGGGAGGAAGGAGCATCATTTATCAAGTCCAACAAATCCTTGTCAACTACCTAAAGGACCTATTCTAGTCCTACTAGAATTCAATTTAGTCCCTTCCTTGCAAATTAGTCCTACTAAGTTTACAAGGTGTTGCAAAGTGATCCTTCTAATTAATTAATCATATTAATTAATTCCCAAATCTATTTCAACTCCACATAGTGTGTGACCCCATAGGTTCTATCTAGTTGGTAGCAACAATTTGCTAATATGGAGCGGTTTCTAGCAAAACATCCATTCTAGCCAACTAATAGAATAGTCATCCGACAAACCTTGTACAAGTAATTGTCTCATCCCTTTGTCTCTTATTCGGATTGGAAACGAGACATACAAGTCACACTCATATATCCAATCCAAAGTTTCTCAATCCTGGGAATAGACTTATTTGCAAATAACATCAATATCCTATATTGATTTATTCGATTTTGGCCAGACATTCTCTAAGCACTTTCCCTCGAGTGGCCTAGGATATTTGCTCCCGTTATGTGGGAGGGACAAATTCTATCTACTTCCACTATGATCTCTAAGCTTGCTTTTTATTGTATCCGGTACACGCCTTTATAGCTACCCAGTCACGGTGTAGCGTGTGACGCTACCAAAATCACAATAATCCACAACTAGAATATCTAGTGACTTCAAGTCTAAGGATAACAATAACATTGCACCTCGAGAAGCGCTTGTGACTTAACATAACGTGTATGTAGCCTTCTCGGAGATGGGTCAATCCAGTGCGTCATTACCCTTAATGCACACCCATGTGTTGGATCATGATATCTCCATATCAATCCAACCCCATAGTAGTCTATAGATGATCGTCCCATTAATCATTATACTGGACTAGGGATATTTAAGATAAACAACACAATTGTAAATCTAAGGACTTCATGATATTAAATATCCAATAAATAATACAATGAATGTCCTAGCCAAAATAAATTCATACTAAACTAGATTGCCTCTAGGGCATCTATTCCAACAGAGTATCTGCAGAATTTGACTGCAATTTCAAAATTGCAAGTTCAAATCAAGTTACCTTGTTCACGATTGAGCTCCTGAATCGCCTTAGAAAAGTGGTCAAGAAGTTGATCAAAAAATTGATCGAAGGTTTCTTCTTTCTGCTGTGGATGCTCTCTTTTATACATACGAACTCAGAAGCACAGTAATGGGAAAATTTGTAATTATAGAAACGGTAGGGTTTAAATAACCCCTCGAGGAGTCACGACTGTTGACGCTTGATGAGTCAGAAACTCTTCTGAATCCGACAAAATTGACGACTTATCAGCTATCATTGCCTCGAAAATAGGCAAAATTGGGTGACGTTTGATTAACTCGACAGTGGACACGCTTCGCCAGAGACTAAACGGCGCTTCCCAAAAACTCTAGGAAATCATGGCTACGAATGGGGGCTATGGGGATTCAAATTTAAAATACACAGGATTTGCGTGAAACCCAAGCACGGCTGATTTTGCGCGACTGCACAACGGACGCGTGCGTGACAATCGCACGAAAGGGGGCTATTGTAGATAGTGCTTTCTGGACAGATAGATCACAGCCACTTGGCAACCATCTGGCACACATAACTGTGCTCCATACACACCGGAAAACTACATATGCTTGTCCACGTGGGGGCTGCGAGACAGTCCCTCGCGTACCAACACGGGACTTGTAGGGACTTAGTTGTTTGGAGGCTAGGGTAAGGCCCGTTGTGCATGTGCGACAAACAAGCACGCGCGCGACCTCTGGTAACTGACTGAGAGGTTCTAGACTTACGTGTCCCATAAATGCGACTGATCTCATAATGGTCTCTGATATTTGCGGGCAGATACGTAATGGTCCTATATACACGGTCGGACGTGCCGTTGGGGGTCTATCATTAAGCCGCCATTTATGGTGCATTAACCCCCTCAAAGGTCACTTCCCCACTATATATAGGATCTTTAGCTTTCCATTACAATACTGAGCACAGACTGATACATCTCAGCTCTTGGAACGCTAAGCAACCTACTCCCTCTCTCTCACCCTACTGTCTCTCTCGAGCAGTTACCAGTGCTTACCCTCTCCCTGCACACACCCTACATCTCTCTGTGTTTCTATTCTCCACTTGAAGTGCACACTTGGATCTCTCCGAGGGATTCCTATGAGAACACTTGCCTAGGAAGGAAGGTTTTAAATTTATTGATTAAACGAAAGGGAAGATTTTGGCGGGGATCAAGCCCGTTGCAGTGCCAGCCTGACCACTAGGTTGACTCATTGTTCGCAAAGGAATTACCCTTGAAAATATGAAACATCCAGACTCTTGTGGATTGGAGGACTAATTTGAAGTTGGCTTTTTGGATGTCCCCATTTTTGTCTGAATTCAAGGTGTGATTGATCATCTGTAGCCTCGTGTTTTGTATAATCATTTGTAGCCTCTTTTGTTGGTTGTGTTGTTAGTATAGAAGTGTTAGCTCATATCATTGTGGATGTACGATCGTTTAAATTGTGAAAACATGGTGTTTAATGAATTTGATACTTTCATCAAAAAAAACTGAAGTTGGCTTCAGTTAGGTCACTACAAAATAGCAGTGTTAAGGTATTTTCTCTGCTAAATTGTAGTACCCATTTCATTGAATTGACAATTAAGTAAGGTTGCGTTTGGTAACAGTGATTTGAATTTGGATTTTGATTTGAAATCCAAAATTTCAAATTCTAAAATTTAAACTATCAGGGGATTTTAATTTTTTTGTTTGGATGCTTTTTTACGCTAGTTATATATTTGGATTTGGGTGTTTGTTTTTTCTTCAAAATTTGGTTGTTGTTAATTATCAGTTTAAAGATTCAACACAAAAGTGGGCTTGGCATAGTGGAAAGATGCTAACGCTTAAGAGCCATGACGCAGTGTGAGACCTCTTTGTCAGGTTCAATTCTCATCACGAGCATGTTTTATACAAACAACGGATTTGATTCCAAATCTCACCAAATCCAACCCCAAATTCGTGGCTTCCAAACAGACCGTAAGAGAATTTATACACGATCTTTGTATTAACAAAGTTCTTTGTCACCCTTAATCACAATTTTTGAACACCTCTGGCTTGTGTTTAGTAATTCTACAAATCCAATACATGCTTCTCATTCTCCATGCTCCAGTCCCGTGTGAAATTTAAGGTTTTTTTAGAGCACACATGTGAGGCACTAGGATAAGAGTTCTAGGCGTTAGGGCAATTCATTTTTCACGTGTCTTTAGGAGTGATTAATCTGTCTTAAATAATGTTGCTACAATACGATTAACTTTTGGATTTGAAATCACTGCTTACATACCTAGTATTGGCCATAATTCACAAGAACATTTTGTAGTCTTAGTAAGAGAGGGAAGGGTTAAGGATCGGTGTGAGATATCACATTGTTTGAGGAATCCTAGATTTTGTCGGGGTAGAGGATCGTCAACAAGGGCGTTTTCACCAATTTAGCAAAATTGTGTGAGAGAGAGAGAGTGGGGGCACTGCAACACTCTAAACATAAAACACTCT
Organism: Linanthus parryae; assembly: GCA_023055425.1. Lineage (NCBI taxonomy): Eukaryota > Viridiplantae > Streptophyta > Magnoliopsida > Ericales > Polemoniaceae > Linanthus > Linanthus parryae. The sequence continues at coordinate 1,190,739 of JALGPY010000019.1, read as the reverse complement.
CGGACAATGCAGTCCAAATTAAAAAATCCCCTTAGACCGTCAATGCACTTTAAACATTAAAATTTAAACATTATGGGTATGTTCGGTTTTGTAGGATTAAAAATATTGAACTAAATATAGTCCATGTATTAGTTAATAATATATTTAGTTTTTCAGGATTAATTTTAATATCGGTACTAAATAGTAAAAAGATGGTGTTTAATACCCTAAATCAATTCCCTCTAACATGGGATTAGGGGCGGAACCAGGTACTCGAAACACTTGGGGCACTCTTGAAAGGTATTCAAAATACCCAAGGGACTATTATAGTTTTGGCCAGGTCACAATTTGAATTTTTTATACATGACATGATAGCATTGCATTTTTTCAAAGTTTTGGGTAGGACACGTGCCTACCCATGCCACAGGTTCAGGTTGGGTATGTCTCTGCATGGAGAATTAGCTGGATTGGACTATTTGTACCGTATTTCTGAATCAATACTGCACGAAACTAAGCACATTATTAATTATAGTTTACCTAATCCAGTCCAATCTAAATCATATCCGTAAAATTTAATCTAGTCCACTTCAAATCAATCCAACTAGTCCGAAAAACTAAACATGGAACAAGTCAAATGGGAGTTTTTGAAGAATTCAGGGAGTGAAACTAAAATAATCCCCGTAGACCGTCAATATATTCCACGCCATCGATCCGCTTGCTGCACCCGTCTACCAATCCCATCGATCGCAAAACTATATAAACCCAACTCCTTCCTCTATTTTTTCTCCACGTGAAACCTCTGAAATTTCATTTTTCGAAACGTCACAACTCATCACAAACTTACAATGGAAAAGAAGGCGGAGAAGAAACCGGCGGCGGCAGAGAAAGCGCCGCCGGCGAAGCCCGAGAAGAAGCTGCCTCCGAAAGACGCTTCCGCCGTGGACAAGAAGAAGAAGAAAGCGAAGAAGAGTGTGGAGACATATAAGATTTACATCTTCAAAGTGTCAAAGCAGGTCCATCCAAATATCGAGATATCGAGCAAGGCGATGGGGATCATGAACAGTTCATCAACGACATCTTTGAGATGCTGGCGCAGCCGCGCAGGAGGCGGCGCGCTTGGCGAGGTACATCAAGAAGTCGACGATCACGTCGAGGGAGACCCAGACGGTGGTGAGGCTCGTCTTTCCCGGTGAATTGGCCAAGCATGCGGTTTCTAAAGGTACCAAGTTTCATGGGTTGCATTGTTTTGTAGCTAAATGGCCCAATATTATAGCCCATGACACTATCTTGGCCAACATAAAATATCTTAGCCCATATTAGTTTCCTAATTCTTATGGAATTCTCTATAATTCCCTCATTAGTTGTAGGAAATATCGACATACTTGTAAGTGGAAGCAATGTAGAATCTTCCACATAAAAATCTAGTAACAAGGAGGTGGGAACCTTCTAGGCTCTCAACTCCACCGTTAGATCTTAGATGATGTAGAAGCTTCCAAGGAAGAGGCTCAAGTATAAATAGGAGTGGCCTCATTTGCCACATCCACCATTCAAGCATTGTAAGCTTTCACCAAGTAATACAAAGCTCTTTCTCCAAGCTCTCGTGTTCTTTCCGTTTTTCTTTAGGCTTACTTGAGAGGTTCAAGTGCCGCACGGGATTGCAAAGAAGTCAGCCCGTGACAAAAGGCGGTTACCAAGTTCACTAGCTCCTTAGTGCTTTGAAAAAATCGAGTGATTCATCAATGATCAATCAATCATTTATCAATGTGTTTCCTAAATAAGGCTTTGAATTTGAAACGATGAATCAAGTACAATTGATACTGAGAACATATGAAATGGATGGGAAATTTTGGATTGAATGCTGTTATGAGTTATTATACTGAGAATACATGAATTAGATAGGAAAATTTTGGATTAAATGCTGCTCTTTATCAACTTTGTTCCCTGGAATTTTATGAATGATTGAATGTCCATGCATTGTTTTGTGAAATTTGAGCGTGTAATCCGAACAATTGTAATTAACTCGGGTTAGGGTTTCTTCAATTGCATTGGGCGACTCTAGTTATTAGATTTTACCTAAAGACTGAAGCAGAAGGAAGATGAGGACATAACATCACCTGCTTACAATTGGTCTTTTGTTTTGGGAGATAATATTTCTCACAGAGTGAAGCCTTCCCGTCCCTCTAGAGTTGTTAGCTTGTGGGTTAACATGTGAATTTAGTTTTACTATAAGTGTGTGCATTGATTTAGTTGTTTTCCATGCATCTTTGGATGCGGAATTTGCAACTTTAGATGAGTGTTCATGTAGTTAATTACAAAGAAGTTGTTTGGATGAGATTTTATGTAGAGGTAGCTTAGAGTCAATAATCTGAGTTTGGGTCAAAAAATATAGTTAGAATTCCGGAATACTAATTTCAAATTAGTGTTCCAGATTTATTAAAATCGGATTTTTGAATTAATAAGGAATTCAGGATTTTTGGTTTGTGGCCGACAATGCATTTTATGTGGTTGGATGACCGAATGTCCATAAATTGTTGTTTCTTGCAATTTGAGTGTGTAATCCAAACAATTTTAAATAACTCGGGTTAGGGTTTCTTCAATTGCATTGGGCGACTCTAGTTATTAGATTTGAAGTAAAGACTGAAGCAAATGGAATTTCCTTTGAAATTCGGGGTTGAATATGAGGACATAACCTCAACTGCTTACTATTGGTCTTTTGTTTTGGGAGATATTGCTCATGCAATGCGCCTTCCCAGGCCTGTAGAGTTGCTAGCTTGGATTAACATGTGAATTTAGTTTTACTAGAAGCGTATGAATTGATTTAGTTGATATTTTTATGCATCTTTGGGTGCGGATTATGCACTTTTAGATGAGTGTTCATGTATTTGATTACAAACTGTCGATAGCATTGCCGAACCTAGTAATATGAAGCTTGCATTTCCAAATATGGGAAAAGATACACATTTCTGATATTTGTACTTAACTACTTGAACCCAATTAATAGAGGCTTTGAATGCGGTGGACAACTCTCTTGGTACAGAGTCGCATTATGCAAATGCGTCTGAGAATCTTTAAATATCTATTTTGGAAAACAAATAGATGTAGGACACGAGTTATGGAAAATGTCGTCAAATTCAGGAAAACTGTTCTCAACAGTACGCAAAATCAGAGGAAGAATTGAAGGAATTCGATATATGGTCGAACCATACATAATTCTGAGTGCGAACGAAGTTTTGAGAATAACTCATGATAAGTCACGAGCACCACCTCGGATTGGCCAGATTCGTCCGTTTAGGGCATGAAATAAGTGTTTTTACTATTTTTGGCAGTCTTTATTTAGTCAATAACTTTTAGTAGGAAACTCCTAATCAAATTCCGCAAATTAGAGTTTTCTCGTACTCTCTCATATTTTCTGAATTTGATAGTTTTGCAATTATTTCTATTTTTGGCAAATTTCGAGTTTTGATTGTTTTTAGTCTATTTAAGCGTTGTAAACCTTCGGGTAAATCATCTTTTACCTCATTATCAATAATATTTCCATTTTATCTTGTTTGAGAAACGTTTATTCTATGGAGATTATCTTTTGACGTTTTTAACCGCCTCTATTCTGCGTCAAGTGGCATCAGAGCCAGGTTGGCCTCGCTCATGGCTGCTCGGCAAGATGGAGAAGAGATCCCCATTGACGTTTGTCGCGGTTTAGGAACCCTAGATTTTCTAGGGAGCCCATATGCAACATGTACCAAGCACGTGGATAACCATGGCAGTCATGTTGAGCGTATCGTGCCAGTTCCTGGGAGGAGGCGTCTTACTAATCGACTTCAAAGCCTCTGTACGATCAAAAATAAGGTATGCAACTTGGATATTGATGATGCTCATACTAATTTTATTAGCACCAAAATTGTTGAGTATTTTCATTTGCATCCGGAAGATCACCCGTCACCATACAGTTGTGAAGGAGTTAATGGATCAGGACGAATATCCGAAATCACAAAGGCTTGCCAACTTTCGTTTTCCATTGGTAACAAGTATAAACTGAAATTTTATGTGATGTCTGTGATATAGAAGAGTGTCATTTGTTGCTTGGGCGACCATGGCAAGGGTGTTCATGATGAAGTTCACCATGGATTTTTATTTGTGTGGGAATCTTGCAAGATTGGTATTCGTTCAAGAAACGATAAAGTTAAATCGGATTGTGAAGAGGAAAAGAAGAAAACATGGATTAAGCCAAGTTTGAAGAAGATAAAAAGACGGAAGATATGATGACACACGAAGTGCAAGATGTGAAGGTTCAAAACATCAAGGAGGACGACGAAAATTCAGAAACTGACAAGTTTCATTCCACAATTACAGTACCTTCAAACGGTAATATTGACTTTCATGGAGTTGATAATTTTTGGTTTGCATCTCCATTATTGGTAAATCTCGTTAACAAGTTGAAATGCATGGAGAATCTTATATTCTTGAATAACAACAATTATGTTGACAAGTTGATGGTTGGGTGTGTAAAGTATTCAAAGTATCTTTTTAATTGGAGTGGAAGGTACCAAGCTTCTAAAGTGAACTCGAGGACGAGTTCTTTCAAAGAATAGAAGCGATTAAAGACGTCAAAAGACAAGCTCCATAGAATAAACGTTTCTCAGACAAGAGAAAATAGAAATATTATTGATAATGAGGTAAAATATGATTTACCCAAAGGTTTACAACGCTTAAATAGACTAAAAACAATCAAAACTCGAAATTTGCCAAAAAATAGAAATAATTGCAAAACTATCAAATTCAGAAAATATGAGAGATTACGAGAAATCTCCAATTTGCGGAATTTGATTCGGAGTTTCCTACTAAATGTTATTGACTAAATAAATACTGCCAAAAATAGTAAAAACGCTGATTTCATGCCCTAAACGGACGAATCTGGCCAATCTGAGGTTGTGCTCGTGACTTGTCACGAGTTATTCTCAAAACGTCGTTCGCACTCAGAATTATGTATGTTCAACCATATATCGAATTCCTTCAATTCTTCCTCTGATTTTGCGTACTGCTGAGAACAGTTTTCCTGAATTTGACGACATTTTCCATAACTCGTGTCCTACATCGAAATACAATAGCAATTATCAAATTATGGTAAAATGGAGGAAACAGCTGTGTAAAAACTCCAATTCAAATTAGTGATTTGTTATATTATGATGCTAGTGACTCTAGAGAATAAGGTTGTAGTATGTCATTCGTGATTGAAAATCAACTGTAAGTGAAATTCCTGACTAGTGTTACGGAGAGAAAGTATTCCCGTTATGCAGATTGTGAGTTGAATGTCAATCCAGATTCTTGAAGCAGATTTAGTAGTAGTTACTTTAGAGACAGTAGATGTTAATCAGAAACAGCCAAATACTACCACTAATCAAGAAATGAGATTTTTAACAACTCCATTCACTTACACCATGATCATTGAACATGCAATTGAATCTTGAATTAAGTGTCATTTGAATTTTGGGCTTCAACAGAGAGTGCATAACTTCAACAACTTTAACTTGTAACTACTACTTTGGCACATACTGGGATATATTGCTCATGCACTTCTGCCCTGGGGTCATTCCCAGAGAAGCACTCACAAGATGAGGACTCCAGCCTCTGGGGTTGCCGGCTTGGGTAACGTCTTAACTAAGCGTTACTTCTGAGATATATGCATTGTTTGGTGGATCTTCATGCTCAATAACAGCACTTGAGATGAGTCTTCATGTATCTGAGTAAAATCTGTCAACAGCATTGCTCAACCAAAGAGATATGAAGACTGCATCTCCAAATTTGGAAAAAGATAAGACATTTCCCAAAACACTGTTTACCACCCAATATATGAGCATCATGCTGCAGCATAGGACTACATCAATGGCTTTCAAACTCTTGTAATATCCATTTTTGGAAAACATCCACAACTCCTATGGCTATAATCCATTTCGGGAATAATGGACGAAACAGTACTCACCTGGAAATCAGACATTTGTTTGATTATTATTACTATGCAAGTGACTTTTGAGACTAAGGTAGCATTTTGTTTGAGTTTGAAAATCAGTTGGAAAGTCTGAACTTTTCTTAGTCAAAACCAGATGGAATCGGGGCTACTATTTCCTTGGTACCTTCCCAATTCCCAAACCAATACTGGGTTCTTGTTACAGCAGGTAAATCAGTTGTCAAAGTTTACTTCAAATTGATAAGTTGAAATCGGTCGGTCACAGTGATTGATTCGTGGCTCAACCAGTTAATCGAAATGTACTTGGGATCGATAACCCGGTTACCTTACATTTGGATCCATCGACTAACTCCACTAAACATGAGGCTTTATAGTAGGAGTATATTATTGCTTGTGAACTTACAGAAACCCCATTGGTTTAGCTAAAAATGGGCTAATGCTCGTTTGTATTGATCATGTTTTGCATTCTCGTCTCTCTTTCTTCCGCGAGTTCAAGGAGTCTGATGTTTTCGGTACAGTTTTACATAAAAATAAAAAATCTACTTTTTGAAACCCCTTTGGGGATCAGCTCCAACAAGGAAAAAAAGGCCGTTTAGGTGAGTTCTACAGCTAGAAATCAAGAACCTTGCTGAAATAAGTCATGAATGACTTAACTGAATTGACTCAAGTAATTCATGACTACTTGTTTGTGCGGATGTAGTTTACATTGCTCGCCCAGATTTGATTAGCACTCGGCTCAAGGGAGAGCTTGTGCTACAGAGAGAAGAAATTTCCTTAATGCAAATTTGTGGGTTGAAAGTCGAATGGCCATCCCAGATTCTTGAACCAAATCGAAGTACTACTCTGATGACGGTTGATGCAAACTCATAGGGTTGATATAGAATATACAAGAAATGAGAGATTTTATATTAAAGGAATCAGCTAAATTACTACTGCCACCCTAATAGAATAAGAACTGCATTAGTACTAATTTCGTCCCACATCGAATACAAAGAGCGGAGAGGTTTCGCTTGTTGTGAATAAATAGAGACCGATTTCGTCAGTGTAGAGCATGATCCTTCAGGCAGCATAAGGAGATGTGATGAGTGGTCAATACTCGCTTCATGTGAGAAATGGATGCCCGGCCCCGCCTGTATTACGACAATGCGGGCACTCCCATTTGAACCAATCTGATCTCTGCTCAACACCCCACCCCCCCCCCCCCCCCTCTAAAAAATACTAAAAACTCCCCTTCCTTGTCAACCCCAGTCCGTCCCATCACAAACACATTTAACAAACATTTGCTTCAAAACGATTCATAAACAATGCTTCCACCCTATACTATTAATCTTTCAAAACTTCCCAGCACAAGAACAGTGCAATCAACCAACCATGCCTTCTATTAGATTCTACATCCACCGGAGGGACTGGCGGTAAACACACCCAAAGACAGATTAGACAAATCTCTCTTCTCTGCTCAGACTTTGGCATCAATGACCACCTCTTCTGTTAAAAAAGTCCAACTTGATCACTTGAATACAAACACACACCCAAAGACAGATTAGACAAATCTCTCTTCTCTGCTCAGACTTTGGCATCAATGACCACCTCTTCTGTTAAAAAAGTCCAACTTTATCACTTGAATACAAACACGGAGTAATTTCCCTATATATAATATATAATATTTTCTTCACCCTTCCTGGCATATCTAGTAAACCCCGTAGTAGTCCTCACACTTGCATCTATCTATCCAGATGGTGCTGAGGAACCAGATTCACTTGCTCCTCTCATCCTCTTTCAAGTATTTCTAGTAAAAAGATATACTATGCTTTTCTGACAATCTTCCATAGTTTCATGAACTGAAATACTAATGGAAGCCAGAGGAATGGACATGATAATTATAATCTCTTCTGCCTCCTATCCGTAATCTCACCAGATACCTAAAGTGGGTATTCGTGGGTGTATGCAAGTTGGCAAACAATGTTGTCATCTCAAGGAATCTACGGATCCTCCAGAACCAGCTCCTCACATCCCCACATGCCTCCTCACAACCTCTTCCCTTCCTCAACTCATTTCTCCACATCTAAGAGCAGTTCCAATTACCTTTTAGCTCACAAAGTTGAACAACAGTTAAAACATTTCGCCTGAGAACCTTCTTGTAAAGCGACAAATCACTTGAAATCCATTCCCCCTGCCTGCTTTGCTAAGACTAAGATTAAGAGAGAAAACCTCTCCATACCCAACAGCTCCATTTGAGTTGTCTTTGCAAAGCAGATGCAGTTTTTTGCCAGTGAGTTTTCCTCAATCTCCTCCTTTAAATCACCCCTCACCAAACATGCGGCTAATGCAAGTGATTAAGGACTTGTCATTTGTCAATGCCCAAGTTCAATCCCTGCACTAGTACTCCCCTTCCCCTTTGGATAATGGCTAGTAGTAGGTTCTTATACTTATCACAGTACCAAGTAAGAAGCTGTAGGAATTGCAGCCAACAGATATTTAGAAGGCAATGCTTCAACCTACTCAAACATCATCAGCAAAAAATAAAAGGGTGTTCTTTGCTTGGTTAACAAATTGCAAGTTATACCTTTCGACAGGATTTCTAACCAGTCAACATTCTCTGTTATAAACCACCAACGAAGCAATTGATAATCAATTGTATAAATGAGTTTGTCCCCAAATGGGTGTGATTTGCACCTACAAACTTCATTCCACCAATTGCATCATAATCTCAATCTTACTGTAGAATCAAAAGACACTCCAAGACTTCTTAAAGATGGAGACAAGACTTCTTAAAGATGGAGCCACAAACTTACTATCAACTAATCTACAAATGACGTTCAGTGGACAGTTTCCATTCCTACTTGTTTGCAAGTAGTGCTTACCTCAGTTAACCCCCATTTAATCTTTTTCCTGCATAGAAATATCCTCATGTCCATACAAATCCATGCTGAGAGGAAGAACAATTCAGACACATGAAAAGAAAAGGCACAATGAACAAGATCTGAAGCTAATAACAACTGCCATTTCTGTGATATCCAACACAATGCTCTACCAAGAGATTTAGGAAGAGATTTTAGGTGCACAATTCCCTGACTACATAGCAAGCTTTCCTACATACCAAACAAGCAAACCAAATTACATACAAAGACTAGAAAGAGTTCTTCAAAGCACAGCAGCCTTCCTGGGTGATTTTGCAGCCTTGGGAGATTTTTGAGACTTGGGTTCCTGAGAAGATGCCTGCTTCTTGGGGAGGAGAACAGGGTTGATGTTGGGGAGGACACCTCCATGAGCAATGGTCACACCAGCAAGCAGCTTCCCAAGCTCCTCATCATTCCTCACAGCCAGCAGAACATGCCTTGGGATGATCCTGGTCTTCTTGTTGTCTCTAGCAGCATTCCCAGCCAACTCCAAAACCTATTAACAGGTTCCAAAAACAACATCATCATCAGCACCATTGAATCATATGGTTTGTATCAAATCATGTATTGCTGTAATTACTGAAGAGCAGCAAGCAATGCAATCACATTAACTATCAGAACAAGCAATTAGACAGGCAAATTGAAGCAGATCATGGCATACTTGGTATTAATCAGGCATAATCCATTAATAGTTTAGCTTGTTGATTGAATTAGCTCATTGATATACACAAACAGCTTTATCTAGAGACACAATCACATGAAGCATAAAAACCAATTCATAAACTCTCCAAACTTCAGCATGCCAAAGCAGTCTAGATTTGATAGCTGAGATCAGAATAAACTACCCTTCAAACTAATTTGAGATGAGAATCATCAATACACAGATCCATCATATCACTTGCAAAATCATGTTGGGCAGACAATATTTGATTCAAGAATATTCCATTACAACCAAAACCACCTAATCTGTTATTGAAATTTCCGTTTACCACCAACTGTGTATGATTGAATCATTGAAGAGATCTAGGGTTCAATACACATGAAAGGCTAGGTACCAAAACGTAGCAATTCAAGTTTTCAACAAAGCATCAAGCTAGAAAAAACAAAGGGAGAACTAGGGTTTCCTAATTTGGGGGAAATGAGTAGCAATTCAAGATCTGGACCAATCATACCCAGAGATAAATCAAATCGAAGATGAATCTAGCTACAGAACAACACAATCACTCATAGAAGCATCACAGGTAGATCAAAAAATAATATAAAGGTAGATGCAGTACAGGTTTAACCTAGAGAGAGAGAAAGAGGGGAAAGTTGAGATACCTCAGCAGCAAGGTATTCGAGCACGGCGGCGAGGTAGACCGGAGCACCGGATCCGACACGCTGAGCATAGCGGCCTTTCTTGAGGTAGCGGCCGATCCTTCCGACGGGGAACTGCAAGCCAGCTTTGACTGAACGCGTCACCGATTTCTTCTTCTGGCCTCCGCCCTTCCTTCCTCCGGCACCCTTCTTCACCTTAGCAGCGGCAGCCTCCATTTCCTCTCTGGTGATTGATCGGGATGATAATTTCTACGAGTGCAAATCGCCGGAGATATTATCGGTGAGGGCGTTCACATGTCCGAGCACCGCTTATATACGATGGTTGTGTACGGTGGAAGGAGAAATGCCGCGTCTTACTGGTGGTTGGATTAGATTTACATCAACGGCTTAGAGCTACTTAGTCGCGATCCATGTGCTCTGTTTGTAACCAATAGACAAGTGACACGTGGATCATTTCGTAGAGGCAATGTTCACCTTTAGTCACTCTGTTTTTACGAGATTTCAGTTTCGTCCTTATATACTTCTTTTTACGAGAGGATCTTTCGAACTCATCAAAAGCATCTTACTTTTCTCTTTTTTTTTTTTGTCACCGGTAACGAAATATTTCATTTCAAATAAGAGCATATCCGGAGATCGAAAAAAGGAAATGGAACCAAATCTCTCATCATAAACTAACCACTACCTATAAAAATTGACCTCGCATATTGGGATACAAGCTCAAAAGTAGGGGTGTAACGAAAACTGAATAAACCGGTCAAACCGACCGAACCAAACCGAAATGCTAGGTTTTGGATGGTTTTTTTGGATGTTCGGTTTATCAATGGTTTAATTTTTCACAAACCGGTCTATTCGGTATGGTTTTGGTTTGTAAAAATATCACACCGCACCAAACTGAACCGAACCGATATGTGCTTAACGTACTTTTACTACAATGTATATTGTATAAAATATATTAAATAATCTATAAAAAAGAAACACGGCTAGATAGATTCATTTACAATGATTATATTAATCTTAATCTTCTCTATTTCTCTCACGTGTCATCATATTTTCTCTCTAAAACGATAGTTGTGCATATATTTAAGTCAATTTAATCTATTTTTCACTTAAAACTTGAAGTTTGTTGACAAAGTAGTATTATAATATTCATTCAATACTTTTTACGCAAACCGACCGCACCGAACCGAACCAAACCGATGTTTTTCGGTTTGGTTTGGTTCGGTTCATCCTTTCAAGTGGTTTGTTTTGGTTACAAAATTAGTAAATCGATGTATTCGGTTCGGTTTATGGTTTTAGCAAAAACCGCACCAAACCGAACCGCTCACACCCCTACTCAAAGGCCCCCAATAAACTACCATAATTAAGCAGAAAGATTCGGCCTAGTAAGGGCCAAGAGCCTCCAATCTCCTCAGAACACCCCATGAGACAGTCCAAATCAAAACGGCCCAAAACATGGCACATCCGGGACCTAACCAGAGGCTGAAGCTGTTGTGGAGATGGTGCAACGCGAGGCAGTTGGACCTCCAAGACCTTCGCCGAAGGACCACCAAAAACAAAAGCCACCAGTCGGCACAAGGTTCGGTGGCCCGATAATCTAGTGGGGGTCCCGTTCATCACCAGGAGAGCCGTTTTAGATGTAGCATTAGTAGTGTCGGTGGGCGGTGAAGGGACTACTCTGTGAAGCTTTTTCAGGTTGTGGTCCAACCTAGTCAAGGGGGAGGGAGCAGCCCCACAAACGGGAGAGGGGGGAAATCCACTAACAAACCAGATCTAGATCGGGGGAGGGGGAACCAAGAGAGGGTTGAGGCCGAGACAGGGGGTGGCTGGTGGGGGATGAACGCGGAGGAGGCTCAAGCGCAATGGAGGGCGGCGGCAACAGACCTAAAGCAGCAAGCAGCGTTAGCGACATCCGTGGTGGAGGAGGCGCCGGAGCTTTCTAGCCATGGCAGCGACGGCGGCGAGAGAGGAGTCAGGGTAGTTGAAAACCATAAATAGAGTCCCACAGGGATGCCGTAGAGGGGCGCTCCCGACTTTGATACCGGGGGGTAGTCGGTGCGTAAATCTGGAGCAAATTGGCACTGGCTGGAAAGGGCCTCGATTGGAGCCGGTGGGGAGCGGCGAAGGCTGTGAAGGAGGTGGCAGCGTGGTCAGAGGGGCAGAGGAGGTTCACTGGAGAGGGTGAGTTTAGAGAGAGAAATCCTCGTGTTTATGTTAAATTTTTCATCTTATATTTCTTATATGCATGTCCACTCAGGGCACCAGGGCAAGCTTATGGAGCGAGATAGTTTATTTAGCTTGTCCAGTCTAATTCTTCTCTTTCTCCACAACTATTATTTTTGGACGATTTCCTTTGCATTTACTTATTTGGCAAGTCTAATGAAAACAAATTACCTATTTATCATCACCAAAAGACCAATTTTTCATTTTAACCCAACTCATAATCATTTTGGGCCACTAATCAACTCAGAGTAGTAGCCCACTAATCTAATAATCAACTAACCCACTACAACTAATCCATAACACAAAATCCAGCCCTTACTAACCCTAACCACTTATTCTCTCACTATTTCCCCCTCTATCTTATTCTTGGTCTTCCCAAACCCAAACATAACTAGGGAACATCAGAGAGAGAGAGTGTAAGACAACCGACGCTGAAGAGAACAGTGAAGAGGACCACAACGTCGACCCCGAACCCGGTATTGACTTGTGGTTCCTTGATTGGTGAGGTCTCTCTCCCTATATATATATATATATATATATATATATATATATATATATATATATATATATATCCATTCTCTACAAACGCCACATGGCTGGTGGTTCTATGGCAGCTCCGAATGGCTTCGAACGAGATTTGAATGGTGGTTCTATGGCAGCCCCCTCTTTCCCTCTCTCCATTCTCTGCAAAAGCCACATGGCTGAGGTTTTGTCTATGGATTTTAATATATTGGGTGAGAAAGAGCTTGCTGATGGTGGTGTGGTGTTCTTTTTTTTGTTTTTGATGTCTATTTTTTAGGGGGGGTTTGGTATGACTTATAAGTAGCTTATAAGTCAGTTCTGGATAAGACAACTTATAAGCAGTGTTTGGTATGCAACTTATAAGCTGAACTTTTAGATTTGAACTTATAAGTTCATAGTATAAAAATGAACTTAAGAAAAAGTTGGGTTTTGAATCTTTTCTTGAACTTTTAGACTTAAAACTTTTACACCAAACACGCATATCTTTTTTCTCCATCTTTTTTGTCATGAACTTTTTTGGCATAAAATTATAAGACAACTTAAGTTGCAAATAAGTTATACCAAACTCACCCTGTTAGTTTCTCATATCATAGGCTACTTTTTGAAAATTTATCTTCACTTAGGGGCAAGATGGTGAAAAACAATATTTTCTTAATAATCGTGCCACTCCCCATGGGGGAGAATGAAGAGAATCATAATGGTATTCTGTTATAGAAAGTGAGGTAAAAAAATATTCCATATTAAAAATTGCGTATATAGAATTACAATAATAATTGTTCGAAAGAAACACAACTCTATTAATTGTCAATCATAATGTCATTTGACAAAGCATCATTAATAAATAAAGGAGAATGTATAGTATAAACAAGAGAAAGCTCAGTCCCCCAAACTATTCGTTGTCATCAAATGTTTTGTTGGTTTCCTTGTCTTTTATAAATGCAACTGAAATGTTCAATTAAATCTGGATGATCTGTCTAATTTGTGCCAAAGAATCTCCAGTTTCATTCAAGCAAGAATTATTCGTCTGCACCCAATTACACACATCAACGAATCTGTCTCAAAAATTATCAATGTACCCAGATGAAGATCACGAACCACGCATCCGGCCTCTAACAACTTGAATGAATTTCATGTATAAGTGTTTCATTATTTTCCCAGGTAAGAATGGACCCCGGCTAAAGTATTCGATACCATTTATAAGTCACATGTCTCATAGATTTGGGAAACTCTTGCATCCGTAAATTCTTGTTTCCTCCATATGGGCCAAGCAAGCCAATGATTCGCATGACATGTTACTGCGTGTTTCCATTTACTTCGTCGAACCTTTTCATTTGGGAGTTTTGTATCCATCTAGGTTCGACATCAGATATACTTCAAGTGGGATCGGCGGTGTGCATTCTGCGCTTGGAAGTATATTATTGGCCATGAAGTTATCTAGTCTTTGCTCCAATGCAGTGACGGAAATCACGCCTCTTGGAGTGCTTGCGAGAGAAGTCTATGGATTATTGATCACAAAGTAAGGCACACTTGGATCGTACGCGACATGATTAATAGTCTGTGAAATGGTGGATCCCTGAAGCGGGTCAACACAGATATTGTACAAATGTGTCATTAGATTCAGAGGCTGGTATCCCAAAGTTATGGATGCCCTCTGGATTTACGCCTGACCTCAGTGGTGGCGGTCGGGGTAAGTTGGCATTACCCATCATCTGAGGAGTCCCTCTTTCAATATCGGGGTTTTTCGGAATGGTAGCTTCTAAGAATTGTTAAGGAGTGCCATCATCTGGGACATCTGTTGTTGTATGGATGTGCCAACTCTTTCATACGCAGTGGTTGTGGAATCATTGGAAAATATTTGTGCATGATTAGTGTTAGAATTGAATTGGAGAATCGGGGTCCATCAACTGACAAGAGTCCCTAATTTCATCGTCTTCATGATGAGTGATGACTGATTAACCTTGGTGATCCTTCACAGTTGTTCATACCGAGTTCACCAATGTATATAAGGAATAGGAGTGTGGGAGATCACTTTGTGTACCTGCTATACAAAATATAACAACGAGAAGCACTTGTGACTTTACATAACTTGTATGTAGCCTTCTCGGAGATGGGTCAATCCAGTATGCCATTACTCCTAATGCATACCCATGTGTTGGATCGTGGTATCTCCATATCAATCCAACTCCATACTATTTTATAGATGATTGTCTTGTTAATCAATATAATTGACTAGGGATATTTAAGAATACTAGTGTTAATGCACGTGTGTTGCACGTGAGGATATGTTAAGTTGGTAGAGGATTCAGGTTAAGGATTAACGAATTCTACATTTCTCTTAAAGAAGTAATGTTAGATTCTTTTCCACAACGCATGAAACCTTCGTCAGTACAAATTTAAGAAGTTCAGATAAGACACACAAACATAGAGTGCACAGTAGAAACCTTACAAGACATCAAAGTTAGAGCATATGCCCCGTTGTTGGTGCTTGAGGCTTGGTCATTAGGGATTCCGATAATGTCAACAATGAGTGTCTCTTTACTTCCTATGATGGTCACTGAAATTCATAAGAACTTTAGTTATTCCTTTCTTAGCTTGGCCATCGTATCTGCAGAATTGTTCCATTCTATTCGAGTTCAAGTAGGCAATTGCACGTGTGTAGTAGTTTATTGATATTTGATTCCAGGTTCTTGAATCTCAAATCCATAAATCTCTCATTTAACATGGGAATCATATTTGATCAAGATAGTAGTCCATTCATGATCATGGAATCGATTATAAGTAATGTTAAACCTTGGAAGAACCAGGCACTAAGAAGAAACACAATTAATATGAGAAAAATTCTCGCATAACAATAACTATTGTCCCAATCTAACCTATATTTTACAAATACTTCCCTTCATTAAAGCGGCTCTTGCTTGGACTTGTGATCTCTACATCTAGATTTTCTATTTTGATAAATTTTGACTAAATAAAGTTTAGAAATATGACTTTGCACCTTATGCATCACTATATTTTCAAAAGACTATGGAGCAATCAATCCGTTACAGAAACTTGCAAATGCTTCCAATTCAGCTTGTAATGCTGACGTTGACGGCAGTTTCGTCGTTGTTGCCAAACACCAAAGGTTATCTTGTAGAAATTACTGATTCAAAACGGGCGTGTTACTTAAAAAGCGCAATTCCAAGATACAATAAGGATCATCTCTAAAAGCACACGAACAAATCAACTGAATATACTTGACTAGGTATTATTCCTAATCTTCTTTGAAAATTTTGACATGTCCATTTAAGTTCTTCTTGGAGTTCCCATGTTGAAGCTCTAGGAATCAAACGATGAATCTCCCTAACATTCAGTTAATATGCGAGGGTGAAAGTTTCACACATGGGTATTAAATTGTTTTCTCTGCCCCTACATGGATGAATGACATTATACTTTTAAAAAATGTCAAACTCTCTGGATAAAAGTTTGTTGGGAAAGGAAAGAGACAATGAAGAATTCAGTTCTTAAAATTTCAAAACTACTCTTTTAAAACGTAAATCGAATACATTAGTAAACCAAGGTAACCTCACATCTTCACAGAGTTAAAAGGGTGCTCTATATGTTATTTATTTTGATGGTTGATTAAGAAATCTGTGTATGTATCTCTAAACTTTTTGTTTATCACTTTAACCAAACAAATTCCCTTCCAATATAAACCCAGAAAGATGCCCCTTCCGACTCACGTACTGTCATATAAAGTTTTTGCTTTCCTGGTAGTTTGTGTTAACAAATAACCATCAGATTTGTTGACGTTTCATTTGACAGTCATTTTTATTTATGGGACAATTTCTCAATTCCGAAGAAACTTGTCAGTAAATTTCAATTCATATAGCCCATCCTTCTACAATTTTCACAAAGGTTTACCTATTTGATACCCATGTGCCAGATGCCTGGTAATAACGATGTTATAACAGTATCTAACACCAATCATCAAATTAAGGCCTGAATATAAGAATGAATATTCTTGTGAACTTGAATGAAAATCTGTACAGGGAAATATTGGCTCCTATTGACATTAATAGCATCCCTAAGACCAGCCACCCGACATCAATATGGGAAAAACATATTCCCTTAGGGATCTTCCAAAATAACCTTTCACTAATACCTCCTAGTCACATAATGCCAAACTCAAGATCCCCATTTAAAAAGGATGGCATATTTGGCTTCTGGCTAAATGGCCATTTGATTAACTTAGCAAGTTCCATCATTATTTTGTGAGAAGAACACACCAGATTTAAACTTAGAACAACCGTTCATTTTCATAAAGCCCACATACCATGAATCTATAAACCTGATTCAATCCAAATTTTTTATGGTAAAAAAAGCATGTCAATATCTAATGTTCCAAGTCTCATCAAACATTGTCATCTCTAATAAAAAATCATCCTAACCTAAGAGATATATATATATAGAAATTACCCTTAATCCAAGGCTTTCACTGTTAATGTTTAGTGTTATTTGTTTCAGTTGATTTAGGAGTTCCAAAATGGTTAAAAGGCGTTGGGTGTGATAGATGTTTTGATGCAAAATATTGTTGGGGTAACTAAACATGTTAACATGTGGGTATGTAGTAATTCTTTTACAGTAGAGCAGAGCACATGAAGGCATGAACTTGAGTTGCAAAATATCAGACTTGAAAAATCAAACTAACTAATTGAAAAGTAAAATTGTGATTCAACATATATATTGTACCCAAAAAAAAACCCAAAACTTCGGACTCTAGATGTGCACAACACAATAGAAAATGATGAACTCTGGTCGAGGCTATTCTCCTGGAGCAGTATTAGAATTTCTGATTGCATGATCTGAAAAACCAAACAAACTGATTCAATAATCAAAATGTGCTTTAGTATGTAAGAACATGGTAAAAGAGAAAAACTACAAAATTTCTTACTGGATGTGCACAACGCAATGAAAGTTGATGATGAACTTCAGTGGAGCCCTTGAAAACCTGTGCAATATAAAAAAATTGAACTTTCCAAGAACTCCTGAATATGGTCATTATATTATGAGAAGCTTCATCGAACAAGAAGGAAAAGTGAAGGATATGCTATTGATTTTTACCGGTGGTCAACAATAATATCCTTGCTCACATGGAACACAATTCAATTTCGTGGGAAACCCCAATTCCATTTCGCGAGAACATAATACACATCAGAATATTCAGAAAAACTAAATCAGTTTCAATGAGATAGAACCCGATCCATTATTATATACCTAATTCAAATTCACAGTAAGAAACAAAGCCAAATTTCAGGAAAAAAGCAAGTAAGGAAACAAATCATATTGTCTGATCCAGTTGAGATACAAGATGAGCAGAGCAAAATTCGAAAACCAACCTTCTGAATGATATTTCTGTTCTACGAATTAAACCATCTGCCAGTAACATATTGAAGAGAGAAATTTCAGAGAACGAATAGGGGAACGACGGAAGCGGAGAAGAGGGGCTAGCAACCTGCTAATCGAAACTGTAAGGAGAAGGAAGGACTCTGTAAGGAAATGAGAGGAGAGTGGGATAGTTATTACAGACGTTATAGACATGGGTTAATGGTGACCGTTATGAAATTTATGTGGATTTTATTGCAGGGCATTTGACTAAAACAAATAGTCTGGAATTTTTTTATTTCAGGAAAGGTTATTTTGGGAAAACTAAAATGTGTAGGAAACGGAGAAAACACTCCAAAGCGCTAAACACGTTGCATAATAATATTGAAGACTATAAATAAATAAAACTTAAATTTTAACAAGTTGCATAATAATATTTCAATTGGAATTTAATATATAATAGGTAGGACCATGTGAGTAGTGATGGTATGTTAATGGGCACATAAATACTTTTAATTTTCAGTTTTTTGTATTAATTAGGGGTAAAATAGGCAAAGTAAAAAAGAAGGAAACACCTCAAGTGAAAAAACACTTGAAGTGGTTAAACACTAAGAGGTCCTTCACTCTTTTTAGTAGTAGAGATAACATTTATATTCTAAGGACTTCATTCATGTTAACATATCTCTATATTGATAACATAATGAATCGTAAATCCACATATTTGTCATAATAAATTGATTGCCTCTAGGGAACAATTCCAACAGTCTCCCACTTGCATTAGAGTCAATCTCCTGCATCGTATGCCTATTGATCTAGTGCGGCCCTCCATGCTTACACTGCGTAGGGGTATGATAGGTGCGACATCTATTGGTACCTTGCTAATACTCGCGTCTCCTTTATCAACGATTTGATTGAGAATGAATATTCTAAGTAAGTGTATCTCATGCAGTAATTCACTCAGTCCTCTATGTTAGAATCTGTGGCTGAATCTTGCTTGGAACCTTTGCAGCTCACAGTCCCTTCCACTTGAGCAAAACATAAAACTTGACTTATAATCTGAAATCGTCTTTGTCAGATTGGAAGTTCGCATCACTGTAACCCCTTATAGTGAGTTCTTCCCATCCTTCATATATCAAGATTTCATCATTTAGTTCTTCTCAAGTACTTAAGGATAATCTTGATAATCATCCAGTGACTCTCACCTGGATTTGATTGATATATTTGTGTCATTCCATATGACACATCTGGCCTAGTACATAACATGGCGTATCTCGTGAATTTCATTCATACGGTCCCTTTCCCAATATAATTGGAAAGACAATTAGTCTTTCAAAGACTAATTTCATGTGACATAGGTAAGAATCCATATTCTTATATGTTGAACCATTTCAAAACCTTTTTCAATTTATGTACTATTACCTAAGCCACACAACCATCTTGATCTATCTCCATAGATCTTCATAGGTTGCTTCGCCTAAGTCTATCATTTGAAAATAAATTCCCTAGTCAATCTACGTAAGATTTCCAAGTAGGGACATCATTCCCAATGATTAGTATGTCTCCACATACAAGACCAGAAACATAACTATGCTCCCACTAACCTTCTTGTAAACACAAACTTCATCTTCATTCTTGGTGACCTCAAACCATTTGATTGCATCATTAATCGAAGATTCCAACTCCCAAAGCTTACTTTCAATCCATAAATGGATCGTTGTAATTTACACACCTATTAGGCATACCTTGGATCAACATATCCATATGCCACATTGTTTAACCTACAACCGCAAGCGAGATGCGAATGGATTTAAGATTCACAACTGGGGAAAGAGTTTCGTCATAGTCTATACTATGAACTCGCATGAAACCTTTGTCCACCAATCGTCCCTTAAAAGTAATCATATTGCCATCCATGTTGGTTTCCTCATAACCCACTTGCATCCTTTCAGGTGGTTCACCAAAGTCCATACTTTGTTGGTATACATGGATTCCATATTGTATCTCATGGCTCCTAGCCATTTATGAGAGTATGGCCTACTTGTGGCCTCTTCATAGGTTGTAGGCTCATCTCTATGAGCAATATATCACCAGGTTATTAGAAATATTTATTTCTCTAGTCCCTTCACATATCCTACCTGACCTACGAGGTTCTTGTGTTATCTGAGTAGGTTGCTCCACAACACCTTGTGATCCTTCTCATGTTCCATCAAAAAGGATCAATGTTCTGTTGTGGTTCTTGAACTCTTTCAAGTTCTACTGTCCTCCCACTGTTTCTTTTCGAGTCAATTTCTATCTAGAAACACTGTGGTTCGAGCAACAAACAATTTGTTCTTGATTGGATTGTAGAAATAATATCCCTTTCAGGATATCCCACAAAACATTTATCCGACTTGGGTCCAAGTTTATCTGTAAACGCCTTTACATAAACTTTATAACCAAAATCTTTATGAACGTTATACTAGGACACTTCCTAGTCCATATCTCATATGGTGTTTTTTCATAATTGATTTAGATGGAACAAGGTTAGGAGCGAAATTTGTTGTAATTAAAACATAGCCCCTAAAAATAAACTGGAAGTTCTGTTTGACATATCATGGACCGGACCGTGTCCAACAAGGTCCGATGTCTCTTCTCAGATTCTATGTAGAGTGAGTTGGGATCACATCCCATACTCCCTTAGATGTTCAAACTATTTGCTTACGTACTCATGTCACTACGATCATATTGTAGAGCTTTGATACTTTTTCCAAGCTGGCTCTCTACTTCATTCTTGAATTATTTGAACTCTACAAAGGATTCTGATTTGTTTCTTATAAGATACACAGATCCATATTTCTCAGATTCCATCAGTAAATATGATGAAGTACTGAAAATAATCTTTAGCATTTGTGCTTAGTGGCCTACATACATCAATATGTATGATTCCCAAAAGATCATATATTTGCCTAATAAATAAGTCTTACATGTCTCATATGATTCAATAATCAAATGAGTCCAGAAATCCATCATCATGGAGTTATAGATATGTATCTCTTATTTATGTAGCCTAAACGATAATGCTGAAGATAACTGAGGTTCATATCATTATATGCAAACATGTTGGTATTAATGTTATAAATGAAATTATCATGATCAAGGATATACAATGCATTATACAAGATTGCATTACAATAGTGCATATCAGAATAAATGGAACAACATTTGTCCTTTATTACGAAAGAGACTAGAGAGTTTTCTTGTCCAAATAAGAAACTATGATAATGAACATACTGATAGCAGGGACATAATCACTTTTGTCTAATTCATGAACAATTTCATAAAGTTAGAAATAATTCCCTACGGCTAATTCAGCAAATCCTGCTTCATTGCCCTACTTGTAGGTTTATTCATTCCTTATCCAATTGTCTTCATCTCTTGAGATCCTCCACATTTCTATAAATGTGAGATCCTCATCTAGTATCATATACTTTTGATGATGAGATGGTCACATTGACTTTTATGACAAAAACACCTAAATTGGAATTCACAGTTCCATTATTACTTACTTCCAGGTACTTTGGGTAGTCTCTCTTCCTCTACACTACCTATGGGACTTTAAGTCAACTTGGTTTTAGCAACAAGCCTGCTTTATACCCATGGGTTCGGTGCAAACCTTTTACCCTTACCCATGCTGTTAACCATTTAACATGTTTTGCCTATGCCCTTTATGAGTGCTTTGTTTAGCGATTCTCAATCATACTGACTAAATCAACTTTGAACTAAACTGTAATTTCATCCAATGCAATTCTTGGGCCACTTTGGATGAATAACTGTTTATTCTTTATCTATCTTATAGATAACTCCCAAAATCTAAGCTTTCAGTCCTATTGAAATAGCTTAGTTGCGTTTTATCTCTTGCTTCAACAGTCACACACTACTAGCTAGTGTCGTCCTATCATATCTTGATGAATCAAGTCGCCTTGAACTTATTCCATCTTGATCATGACGAGTGCTAAGCAAAATATGGTTAAACGCAGAGTGGAGCAACACTTCAAGCCTTTCATGTCTAGCTCGCTCTTTGAAAGAGCTTCTTTTAATGTATGATCATATCATACGCCTCCATGTCTCTCATCTTGCTTCCAAAGCTCAGAGTCCATGGCAGCTGACATGAGACAAGTTACATCCAAAAAACCATTCTTTGATGTTCCTTTCATTAGGCTTTAGCGTTATTGGCAGTTGGTGGAAGGAGAACTTTATGTTCTATGATGCACAATAGTTTTTATTTTATTTGAGAAAATTCTAAATTTTGTACGAATCTAGAAAATAGATTCAAGATAGCTTGTCCTTCTTAAGGACATAAAGTCGTGGTTTGTTTGTTTAATGCCATGGGTGTTCAACACAAAAGGATTATGCAAAGTATATCGTGACATATAACTATATTTAACAAGGACTTAAATTGTCAAACATAGCTCCCACTATTTTTCTCGGATTAATAACCCTCCTAATTAATATGGAAAATATCATTATATTTTCTAGTGGGTGACAAGATCAATATTTCACTTATTTTGAGCTTGCTTTGCCAAGCCACCCAAAATTAGTTATTTAGGTAGGAAAATTTTCCAATTGCATTTTTAATGCAACTCTTGGTTCAATTGGGCAAATAACTCCTTATTTATCCATCCCATGGATAATCCCAATTGTTTGCCTCTAGGTTTTTAATCTTATTAAAATCACCTAGTTGCGTCCAACCTCTTACTTAAACAATTGCACATTACTTGCTTGTGCCATTGCAACACAATCATGACAAACCAAGTCGCCCCGCTTTGACACGCACGAGCTTGATAATCATGATCGTGAAGAGTGTCTAAATAACGAGAAGACAAAAATACAATATTTAAATTGAGGGATTTTATTTTCAATTTTAAGTTGTTTTGTTGATCCATATCAACTAGTCTACTTATTTTGAGTTTGGGCTAACTCACAAATAAAATATATGGGTTGTTTATTTATCTATTATCAAAATGCATGCATCATTCATACATCAACAACAATAATAAGACAATAATGTAAACATCCACAAAACATAAATTAACGTGATATGGATATGGCCTCCTAGACTAAGATATTCTCAAGCCAATGAGAATATCTACGAACCCTAGAATAGAAAACTCATCTCCATGTGCCTCCATCTCTTGGTCCATCCTTCATAGCCTTGTGGAATGCTCCATGCTCCATGTTGTGGCTCCTTTAATTCTTTGGGCTTATTTTCTTCAATCTTGGTTATCATCTATTTTATCTAGTACTAGCAAACTTCTATACTAAATAAAATAAATCTCACAAGTTGAGATAAAAAAATACCGGCTCGCAAGTCGTAGACCCTTAATTAAATATTACATCAAATTGACCAGCTCGCAGGCCGTAAATAAACCACAAAAATTAAACATTCACAACAAACCACATTTAAGGCCATATCCAAACACCATGCGAATTGCACATAAACAGTTAAAACCAATTTTTAACACGCCTAGTAAATTTTTAGTTGATCTGTGGATCACTAGGGTCGGCCGGCCCCTAGCCCACACGGCTTGGCCGTGCGCTAGGACTACCCCGACCCCTTGACCAAGCCAAGCTTGGGCGGCAAGGAAGGCGGGGCGGTCCCCTAGGGGGGCCGGACCTCCTTTAGGAATTGTTTCCAAAACAACTCCTTGTTTTGTTGCCCAAGTTTAGTGGTTTCCTAATTGAAAAAGACTCATTTTTCCAATTAAATACCCAAGAAACTTATATCTAAGATACTAAAATTTATCAAACTCACTAATTCATACATCCAATGCAATAATTTGATCTTGTTTGGTTGAATCACATTCAACATGCATCTAATATGCTTAATTTATCGTTTTAACGCAATAATCAATAATTGTAGGTGAAAAACAACTTAAACTTAACACATAAACCACGTTATGCTCTACGACACGTGGCTCTGATACCACTGTAGGGTTTTGATCATGGATACGCAGCAGAATAACAATAAATTTATCTGATCAAGACCCTCCAAGGATCACAGGAAGAGAAATCATGACGATGGTAAAGTATTCGTGTTATGTACCTTGTGTGTCTCCTATGATGACTTCTAACGCAAAAAACATCACGTCTATACGGTTGACCCACGCTTAGGATTGAGATCTAGATCTTACAAACACCTTATGCTAGCTAGGAAGAATGGAAAAGGATGAAGAAATCACGCGACGAAACATTAAAGGGAGGGGCGGGCCTCTCTTCTTGGCCGACGGGTAGGGCGAACGCAAGGGGGGGTTAGACCCTCCTTGTTGTCTTTCTCTCTCCTTCCTTCTCTCGTACTCAATGTATCTTATGAGCATTAGTTGTAGGGAAGGAAGCTAGGAGCATCCTTTATATAGTCCAACAACTCCTTGTTACTACATAAAGGTCTTCTCCTAATCCTACTCAAGTTCAGATTAGTCCAACTTGCATATTAGTCATACTAAGTTAGCAAGTTGTTGCGATTTGATCCTTTTAATTAATTAATCACATTAATTAATTCCCAAGTCTACTTCAATCCTATATGGCGTGTGACCCCATAGGTTTCTATTTAGTTGGTAATAACTATTTACTAATATGGAGCGACCTCTAGCAAGACATCCATTCTAGCCAACCAATAGAAAGTCATCATGACAAACATTGTGCAAGTATTGTCTCATCCCTTTGTCTCAATATCCTGATTGGACACGAGGCATACAAGTCACACTCGTATATCCAATCCATAGTTCCTCGATCTTGGGAATAACCTTATTCTTGCAAATAACATCAATATCCTATATCGATTCATTTGAGTCTGGACAGACATTCGATAAGCACTATCCCTCGAGTGGCCCAGGATATTTGCTCCCGTTATGTGGGAGGGACAGATTCTATCTACATCACTAAGTTATCTAAGCTTTCTTCCTATTGTGTCCGATACGCGCCTTTATGACTACCCAGTCACGTTGTAGCGTTTGATGCTATCAAAACACAATATTCTACAACTAGATGATCTAGTGACTTCAAGTCTAAGGATGACAATACCGTTGTCACCGCGAGAAGCACTTGTGACTTTAAATAACTTGTATGTAGCCTTCTTGGAGATGGGTCAATCCAATATTCTATTACTTCTAATGCATACCCATGTGTTGGATCGTGATATCTCCATATCAATCCAGCCCCATACTAGTCTATAGATGATTGTCCTGTTAATCAATATAATTGACTAGGGATATTTAAGAATATAACATTTATATTCTAAGGACTTCATTTATGTTAACATATCTCTATATTGATAATACAATGAATCGTAAATCTAAATATTTGTCACAATAAATTGATTGCCTGTAGGGCACAATTCCAACAGTATGTCATGGCTCCAAGCCATTTCTTAGAGTATGGCCTACACGTGGCCATATCATAGGTTTTAGGCTCATCTCCATGAGCAATACAACAAAGTGCTATGAGAAATCTATATTTCTCTAGCCTTTTAAAGTATTTAACCTACAAGGTCCTTGTGTTACCTGAGTAGGTTGCTCCACAACACCTTGTGATCCTCATGTTCCATTAAAAGGATCAATCTTCTGTTGTGGTTCTTGAACTCCTTCAAGTTCTACTGTCCTCCCACTGTTTCTTTTAGAGACAATCTCTATCTAGAAACACAGCGGTTTGAGCCACTTTTGTTCTCGATTGGGTTGTAGAAATAATATCTTTTCAGGATATCCCACAAAAACATTTATTCGACTTGGGCCCAAGTTTATCCGTAAAATCTTTTACTTAAACTTCATAATACCAAATCTTTATGAATGACATACTAGTACACTTCCTAGTCCATATCTTATATGGTGTTTTTCATAATTAATTTAGATGGAACAAGGTTAAGGGAGAAATTTGCTGTAATTAGAACATAGCCCCTAAAAGTAAACTGGAAGTTCTGTTTGTCACATCATGGACCGAACCGTGTCCAACAAGGTCCGAACTCTCCTCTTAGACATGTCATACCATTGTGGCGTGCTAGGTGGAGCGTGTTTGGATCATATCCAACACTCCTATAGATGCTTGTCAAACTCTTGGCTCAAGTACTCTCCTCTACGATCCAATCGTAGAGCTCCAATACTTTTGCCAAGCTGGTTTTCATTCTGGAATTCCTTGAAAAATTCAAAGGATTATGATTTATTTCTCCATAAGATACACAAATCCATATTTCTCTGATCCCATCAGTAAATATGATGAAGTACTGTAAACCACCTTCAGTATTTGTGCTTAGCGGTCTACATACATCAAAATGTATGATTCCCAAAAGATCATATCTTCGCCCAGTAAATAAGTCTTACATGTCTCATATGATCCATAATCTAGTGAGTCCAGAAATCTATCCTCATGGAGATCAAGATTTGTGTCTCTTATTCATGTGGCCTAAACAACAATGCTAAAGATATGTGAGGTTCATATCATTATATGCAAACCTCTTGGTATTAATATTATAGATGAAATTATCATGATCAAGGATATACAATCCATTAGACAAAATTGTATTACAATAATGCATATAAGAATAAATGGAACAACGTTTTCCCTTTATTGTGATAGAGAGCCTTTCTTGTCCATACAAGAATGTATGATAATGCATCTACTCATAGCAGGGACATAATCACTTTTGTCTAATTCATGAATAATTTCATAAAGGTAGAGATAATTCCCTACGGCTAATTGATAGCAACTTTTAGGAGCTATCTATTACCTCCATTTTACCACATTATCATGAGATATTTGAGCCCAAAGTTAGAGAATAAAGGTCGTTTATCACTTGTTGCTTTCCATGTGCTATATTATTAGTCCGGGCGTTTTCTATGCATATTTCATTGTTATTTGTCAAATATAATCGCTTGGTATGTTTGTTCATGTTGTCTTGGCAGGAACGGATGCTAATCGGTTGATATAAAGCATGGAACAAACTTCGAAAACAACGGGAGCTCAAGTGGAGTCAAGAGAAGCCGAATTGGAGGAGCTTGGATGACCAGTTTGGACTATTTTGATAATATATGGAGTTATACAAATAATTTTGGAGTGAGGATAATTCCAAATGAAAGTAGACTCCGATAGCTTTCCAACGATAGGTCACGAAGCTAAATCCGAGTTCGGACGAAAGAGATATGGCCTATTGAAGTCAGGAGAAGATTTCAGGGGGCTATTGTGCAATTACTGAAGAATTGTGATTTTAAGGGTGACAACTCTTAAAATCACAATTCTTCCTCCTGCTACAGTACTCTAAGTTAATAACTAATTAAATAATCTCAAGCTTGTCCTCGTGGGATCGATAACTCGTGGTTGAAATACCACCCTTATATTACTTGACCGTGCACTTGCGCATACACGTAAGAAATCGTGTCAAGTTTTTGGCACCATTGCCGGGGACAGCGGTAGATTATTTAGTTAGGAGTTAGTTTAGAGTATTTATTTTATTTTAGTTTTGTTTAATTTTTTTTTCTATCTCTGTTCTTCACGGATTTCTTGTGAGTTTGTTTTTGCAGGAACACAGGAAGCAGGAGATGTAATGAGCATGTGGAGCGACGAGGATCACGTCGGGATCTCTGATTACCCCTACTATTGTGCTAAATGCAGAGTTTGTCACAATGATGACACATGCTCAATGATTTGGTGCTACAAATGCAAGAAGGATCACAAGTATGAAGACACATGCATATTCGATCCACCACAGCTTCATCAGCATCAAGAGGACTCATCAGCAAGCATGGAAGACTTGCAAAATATTATGGGGGAGATCCGAGCGCGCATCACAAGGATGTCCCTTATTGCAGATGAGCCACAAGAGGAGCCTCTGCCACATGCCATTGTGCCCTTAATTGAGTCTCTATGGACACCATCATAAGATGGTTTGGATGAACCTCATTGGCTACCAGCTGTCCTAGAGATGCAAAGGACACCGATGGCTAGGATGGAGAAAGAACGAGAATCCGCATCCCAAGTTGCAGTCGTGGAAGAAGAGGTACATGAGCCGAGCGAAGAATGCAGTGTCCATGAACCATTGGTGGACTCTGCCATTTATGAGGAATCAGACTCTGAATCAGACTGGGGTGGAGTTGTGTGTCCAACAATAGAGGAGGCGATTCTCGCTGCAAGGAAATCTCAAATTATCTTACAGCCTTGGCATGATTGGGATGACACATACATTGAGAGCTTGTGGGGTGCTGATGATGAAGCTGATGAGACACTTTTGATTGTTGTTATTTAGGCTTTGGAAATCAGAAAGTGTGGGGGTATAGATGAGATGCATGTGTCTACTAAAGAGCATTTAGCACCAGAAAGGTACTACTGGGATGATTTCATGGCTAGAGATTCACCCGAGCCCATTCGTACTTCGTGGAAGCTGATTAAGAAGAAAAATTGCAAGATGAAAAGGGGTTAGCTTCCATAACTCGCCACCATCCGTACAGCACATGGGTGCACTTGAAGTTCTGGATAAAAGATGGTGGAAGAAGAAGAAGTTGAGGGATAAATCAGCCTCCACTATCCTTTTCGGTTGAGGTAACCGGGTCGGGTCGTCGACCTTAAATTACAAGCGCTTCTTGGGAGGCAACCCAATGTAGAGTAGGATATTTATTATTTTATTTTTGTTTTTTGTTCTCCATATTTGATTTCGAGGGTGAGAGAGAGTTGCTTTAATATTTCCTATGAGTGTGCAAGACACGGGTACCGATAAAGTTCAAGAGCTTTGGAGGCCAGATTCTTTGCACAAGAGAGAGAATTTGAGAATAAATGGAAAATTCCCTAGATTTTGGAATTTTCTAGTCTAAAATTGATTTCTCTTCGAATATGGAGTCCATCGGTGAAAGAATCGCGCGAAACGGATGTCGGATGAAGAAGGTAGAGAAAAAACAAGTTGGAGAGTTCTAGGCATTTCGGCCCGAATGAAAAGGGCATTCTAGTCCAAAATTTCCCAGTGATTTCGGGCCGAAATGGGGGCCGAAATCAGCCGGATAGCTCACTTTTTGGGGGTATTTTTGATACTTTTTGGGGGGGTTATTTTGACATTTTGGAAGATTTTTAAAACCAAGAACCAACCAACAAGTCCCCTAACACCCCAATTCGGATCAAACACTCATTCTCTTCATCTTCTTCCTCTCCAAACCCTCAAGAACACCAACACACCCCAAACCCAAAACGCATCCAAATCGCGAAGTTTTTGAGATAGTGAGCGGATTAACTCTTGAGCTTTTGAGATAGTGAGCGGATTGAGTGTGGGGGAATTCAAAGAGGAAGATCTCCAAGAACTTAAATCTTCCGATTCATCGCTTTGGAGGGGGATTCGGCCAAATCTCAAAGAGGAACTTAAGATGGGAACACCGAGGAGCACAACAAGGTAAGCTTGCTTCAACTTGCTCGAGTTTTCGGAAAATTTGATCGACCGATTCGGTCATTTCTTGACCAATTTTCGCGAAACCAATCCCGTAAGAATGGTACTCCAGGATCATAGGTACCATATTCTCTCTCGCTTTAAATAGGTACCATGCAACACTTGTTTCTTTTTAAATCCTTACACTTTGAGATCATGTCATTGGGGGGACACTCTAAATTCATTGAGGACAATGATTACCTCAAGTGTGTGTGTGTGGGGGGGGGGGGGGGTACGCATATCTTTGCTTGCCTAAACTTGCATAACCATGTTACATATAGATTAGTGAGTCAGTTTGCACGTAGGTGACGGAGTTAGAATTGCATGTGTTTAATTATTGCATTGTGTGTGTGTGTATATATATATATATATATATATATATATATATATATATATATATATATATATATATATTTGTTGCACTTTTAATTATTGAGTCCACCTACCAAACTTTGTTAGTTAATCGAGTTGGCCCAAGCATATAGAGTTAGGAAAATAAATAAATAAAAATTAAAAAAATAAAAATCCTAAAAAAATTGAAAAATTAATTTTATTTGAGAAAGGGCAATTGAAGAGAGTGAGCGTGGAGAGGGCTCAATGATAGTGTTCCTTAGGTAGTATGAAAATCTGAGGTGAAGTAGACGCGAGAATCTGGAGTAGAAAGGCTATAGGGATAATGCGCTCGAGAATTGTAAGTAGCTGTCACTCAAACTAGTTATCCTACTAGCGCTACACCACCGTCATTTAGGTAGTCGTCAACCCTCCTCGTAGTGGCAACGGAACAGCTGTGCGAGTGGTTTTTATGGGGACCTCACGTCCCGTCTCCATCTCCTAGGTCCACTAGTTACCCCAACTTGATCTATTTACCCCTTTTATTCACAGACTCTAGCCTAGGAAGCCATTCCTTGTGACTTTCATCACTAGTTAGAATGGTCCCTTCCTATGCGTCATGACAGAGGGAGTGGAGTTAGGGAGGTTCGTTGAGGGAAAGCTGATTTGATACGTCTTGAGTGGATTCTCTTACATGTCATCTTTTGAGGGGATGTGAGGGTGAGTTAGAGACGGCAGCACACTTCGGTGTGGCGGTGAGTCGTGTCCATACATCACGATCACATGTGGAGTGTCGTGGTACGTGACATTCTTTCCGCACGATATGGAGTGGGGGTTGGTTGATCTTATAGGAGGACGTGCGTGTGCTGCATTTATATTTTCTACATCTTAGGTGATGAGGAGGATTGGTTGGAATTAGTACGTGTATACATTGACTACCGGGTTCGGGATATGGTTTACATCGAGTGTGGGGGTGTCGATGTATATTTGATTACATCATTGATTTGACACATTCCACCCCCACGTATCTATTTTGATATTTGATCTTCTCGGATATTACTATCATTATTGGTGGCTCCAGGTATTATTTGTGTGGAAATGGAAATGAAGAAAAAAGAGAAAAAAATAGAAATTGAAAATGAAAGGGAATAAAGGAGCAAGCTATTCACGAAGGCCAAGGAGATTAGCTATGAGTTTTGATCACTTCTTCACATTTGTGGCCGCGAGAACGGCATTGCACCAAGATTGAGGGAATGAGGGCCGGAGTAGTGAGATTCGGTGGGGTTCCTTTGATTTTGGTGAGGGAGTGTGAGAATGGGTTTTTGTGAGATATATCATGACGTCTAGGATTGCGCTTCTAAATATCCTATCCTACCCGTCCTAAGTCGTCAACAATTGAAACCCATGGATAAATAGCTCGGATGGTAAGTGCTAGGGATACGTTTGATGAGTGTGCGCAAGCAACTTATTGAGTGTTTGTGCCCGTTCTGTCTGACAAAACTGGCCGCAAGTTCTACGATCACCAAAGTTTAGAATTTTTTAGGGGATATGAGAGCCTTATGACATGCCGGTTTGTTCTTCGAGATTGCCCAATCTCCAACCGAAAAGAAAAAAAATATATGTTCTTTACTTGATTGCATTGGTTATCGAGTTGCATTGTTTAAAGTCATATAGATTGCATAGTCCAGCGATTGAGTCGTTGTGTCTAAGGCAAAGTAAAGATATATGTGAATCTCGAAAGCAAGTGTTGCTCGGGACGAGCAAGAAGGTAGTGTGGGGGAATTTGATAGAACATTTTAGGAGCTATCTATTACCTCCATTTTACCACATTATCATGAGAGATTTGAGCCCAAAGTTAGATAAATAAATGTCGTTTTATCACTTGTTGCTTTCCATGTGCTATATTGTTAGTCCGGGCATTTTCTATGCATATTTCATTGTTATTTGTCAAATATAATCGCTTGGTATGTTTGTTCATTTTGTCTTGGCAGGAACGGATGCTAATCGGTTGATAGGAAGCATGGAACAAACTTTGAAAACAACGGGAGATCAAGTGGAGTCAAGAGAAGCCGAATTGGAGGAGCTTGGATGACCAGTTTGCACTATTTTGATCATATATGGAGTTCTACAAATAATTTGTGAGTTATACTAATTCAAAATGAAAGTAGACTCCGAGAGCTTTCCAACGATAGGTCACGGAGCTAAATCCGAGTTCGGACGAAAAAGATATGGCCTATTGAAGTCAGGAGCAGATTTCAGGGGGCTATTGTGCAGTTACTGAAGACTTCTGCGGGTTATGAAGGAAGGACGACCTAGGGACGGAAATAATCATCATTCAAGCCTATTGAGAGCCACGATCAAGGAGGAGAGCAAGGAGACTTCATTGGGAGCAACCTCAAGCAAGGAGAAGAGCCCGGATCGCGCCAATCACGATTTCTAGCGTTTGATCTCTTCTTCCCTCTTTTAATCACTTTAATTGAGAAACTTTGTTGTGTTGCTACGATTGTTAGTACTAGTTAGACGTCTTGCTAGGCTTCTTTAGAGAGCCTAGGGTTTATGTAGACGATTATGTTTTCTGGATTTAAGACTTTGTTTCATGTTTTTTGATTTGATCTATTGGATGACATTTGATTTCATGAACTTGTTGAAGATCTTAGTCTATTGACACGGCTAGGGTAGGAATTGATAATTCATGAATCTTCGTGTTCTTCATAGATTGTAATCGTGCTTAAAGTTAATATTTGTTTTAGTTATTGTTCATATGTTGTTCTTAATCCTTGGCAAGAATGGAGTAATTAACCGGACTTGTTAATTACCTAGCGAGTGCGTGAGAGCGACTTCGACCTAGTTGTGATGAGATATGAACAACAATCCTTAATCACTGAGACTGAGAAGAGAAGTGTGTAGGATTGGCCTTAGTGGGTAGATTCGGTAGGAGATAGTGAGGTGTTCGTGTGGTGGTGATCTGAGAGGACATCATTCTGGGCACTGTCGTTAGCCTACTAGAACGAAGCGATAGATGTAGGTGGACCAACAGGACACCAAGTAGACCGTGACGTAGAACGAAACGAGACCGATAGGAGATTGTCAGCTATTACCCGGCTTAACTAGAATAGAATTAACGTGTTACTTTGCTATTCCGGAAATCGTCTACAGCCCTAGGTGATCTAGAGAATGCCTAGTTTATTTTATTTCAGTCACCTGTTTAAGGGTGACAACTCTTAAAATCACAATTCTTCCTCCTGTTACAATACTCTAAGTTAATAACTAATTAAATAATCTCAAGCTTGTCCTCGTGGGATCGATAACTCGGGGTTGAAATACCACCCCTATATTACTTGACCGTGCACTTGCGCATACACGTAAGAAATCGGGTCACTAATTCAGCAACCCCTTGCTTTATTGCCCCACGAGTAGGTTTATTTCTTACTTATTCAATTGTCTTCATCTCTTGAGATCCTCCACACTTCTATAAATGTGAGATCCTCATCTGGTATCATATACTTTTGATGATGAGATAGACTCATTGAATTTTTATAACAAAATAACTAAATTAGAATTCACAATTATTTTATTATTTCCTTCCAGGTACTTTGGGCAGGCTTTCTTCCACTACACCACCTTTTAGAGATCTAAGGCAACTTGGCTTTCAACAACAAGCTTGCTATATACCCATGGGGTCGGCGCAAAATATTTTGCCCTCACCCATGCTGTTAACTATTAACATATTTTGCCTTAGCCCTAATTAGCGTCTTGTTCAGCGGTTCTCAATCTTATCGAGTAAACTGCCTATGAACAAAACTATAATTTCATCCAATGCAATTCTTGGTCCACTTTGGGTGAATAACTGTTTATTCTTTATCTATCTCATAGATAACACCCATTCACTAATCTTTCAATCATATTGAATTAGCTTAGTTTCATAACGCAAAGTGGAACAATGCTTCAAACCTGTCATGTCTAGCTCGCTCTTTGAAAGAGCTTCTTTTAATGTATGATCATATCATACGCCTCCATGTTTCTCATCTTACTACCAAATCTCAGAGTTCATGGCAGCCTACATGAGACAAGGTACATCCAAATGACCATTCTTTGATGTTCCTTCCATTATGTTTTAGTGTGTTTTGGTAGTCGGTGGGAAGAGAACTTTATGTTCTACGATGTACAACATTTTTTCCTTTTATTTGAGAACAATTCTCAATTTTATAAAAATCTAGAAAATATATTGCAGACAACTTGTCCATCTTATGGACATAGAGTCGCGTTTTGTTAGTTTAATACCATGGGTATTCAACACAATAGGATTATGCAAAGCATTGTGACGTTGTACTATATTTAATAAGGACTTAAATTATTGAACATAGCTCCCACAATTTTTCTCAGATTAATAACCCTCCATATTAATGCGGAAAATATCATCATATTTCTAGTGGGCCATGATCCATATTTTACTTATTTTGAGCTTGCTTTGGCAAGTCACCCAAAGTTATTTATTTAGGTAGGAACAATTCGAATTGCATCACCATACAATTCTTGGTTCAACTGGGCAAATAACTCCTTATTTATCCATCCCATGGATAATCTCAATTGGTTGCCTCTAGGCTTTTAATCTTATTAAAATCACCTAGTTGCGTCAAACCTTTTACTTAAACAGTTGCACATTACTTGATAAACATGATCGTGAAGAGTGTCTAAATAACGAGAAGGCAAAAACGCAATATTTAAATTGATGGATTTTTCCTTTCAGTTTTAATTATTTTGTTGATCCATATCAACTTATCTACTTATTTGAGTTTGGGCAAAACTCCAAATAAAAGATTCTGGTTTCTTAATTATCTTATTATTAAATTGCATGCATCATCCATACACCAACAACAATAAGAAGACAATAAAGAAAACATCCACAAAACGATATGGCTTTCGAGACTAAGATATTCTCAAGCCAATGAGAATATCTATGAACCTTAGAATAGAAAACGCATCTCCATGTGCCTCCATTTATTGGTCCATCCTTCATAGCCTTGTGGAATGCTCCATGCTCCGTGTTGTGGCTTCTTTAATACTTTGGGCTTCTTTTCTTCAATCTCGGCTATCATCTATTTTATCTAGTACTAGCCAACATCTATACTAAATAAAATAAATCTCACAAGTTGAAAAAACCCGGCTCGCAGGCCGTAAACCCTAATTAATTATTACATCAAATTGATCAGCTCGCAGGCCGTAAACAAACCCCCAAAATTAAACATTCACAACAAACCACATCTAAGGTCATATCCAATCACCATACGAATTGCACATAAATGGTTAAAACCAATTTTAACGTGCTTAGTCAATATTAGTTGATTTTAGGATTACTAGAGTCAAAACCGTCCAAGAGGGCCCACCAAAGCTTGGCCGAACCCCTTAATGGACCGCCCAAGGCCTTGGGCCGGCCAGCCCCTTGTCCACACGGCTAGGCCGTGCGCTAGGGCTGCCCCGACCCCTTGGCCGAGCCTTGCTTGGGCGGCAAGGAAGGAGGGGCGCTCCCCTAGGGGGGCGAACCTCCTTTAGGAGTTGTTTTCAAAATAACTTCTTGCCTTGTTGCCTAAGTTTGGTTGTTTCCTAATTGAAACAACTCATTTTTTCAATTGGATGCCCAATAACCCTAGATCTACGATCCCAACATTTCTCAAACTCACTAATTCATACATCCAATGCAAGAATTAGATCTTGTTTGGATTTTTTTGGAAAACATGCTTGTTATTTATTTAATAGCAGGCCTTGTCAAAAGCCCATGTATCATACAAGCAGTTGGGGCATGTAATAGCCCAAAAAGAAACACACTGATAGTTCAAGCCCAGTCTAGCTAGTTGATGGGCAAGGCTATTTTGGACTTTCTTACACCATGATACCCTAGTATAAAGCAGAGACTTCAGCACTTGTCTAGCCTCATTCAGCAGCAACTCTCTTTCCGCATAAACCCTAGGCGGCGCCTCACTCTGCATATGAGAAGCCAAGCCTTTGTTGTCTGTTTCAACAATTAACCCGTAGAAGCCTCGATTCTTAGCTTCTTTCACTGCAATTTCAAGCGCATAAGCTTCGACTATAAGAGAATTTTTGTTGTATGGAATTGGGAAGGCCATAGCCAACACAAAGTCTCCATTTGCATTCCGAATAGCAGCTCCTCCACCAGATCGATGTCCATCTTCATCAATCGACGCGTCAACATTCATTTTCAGCAGTCCAGGAGGTGGGGTTTTCCACCGATTCGTAATATTAGCTTGATTTGCTTCGCCATCTCTACTGTTTCCTGCAGCAACAACATATCGACCAAGATAAGTGCTGTTTATGAAATCTGTATTTTCTGCAATTGCATGTGTGATTAGATCCGAAAGATGTTTAGATTCTGAATTAAAAAGCGTATATTCCTTTCTAACCAAAAGTTCCACAAAATATGACAGAAAAGAAGCTGATTTTTTGGATCCAAAGATAAAAGGGTTTGCTTCAGTCTGGTTTTGAAAGGAAGTTGTGTCCAGTTTATCTGAATCGACACCAAAGGCGAGTTGAAAATTTTTCGGATCTCAGGACAGTCAAGGAAGAGGTGGCAAGTTGTCTCAAGACCAGAATTGCAGAAAATACAACTTGCAGGTACAATAATCCCTTTTCTCAACAGATTTGCTTTAGTAGCAATACTTTGATTGTATATGCGCCAAATGAAAATTTTGATTTTGTTTGGAATGTTTAAATGCCACAGAATTCGGCAGAAAAAATCTTTGTTAGCACTAGTAGTGGCAGTATTAGTTCTGTGAGAATCAGGGTTTAAAATTTTTTCAGCAACATGGTAGGCTGTTTTGACAGTGTAATCTCCATTTTCAGTTTCAGACCATACCAATTGATCTTGGTGTGAAGGAGAAATAAGAGGGATTTGAAGAATAGCTTCAGCTTCATCATTTGAAAAATTTGACAGAATTAAATCTTTATTCCAAGTAAAATTTGGACTGATAAGGTCAGAAACTTTGGCATTTGTGGGTAAAGTAGGAGAACTGAAAGGTTTTCTGCCTAACCCTATTGGAATGCATCTGTTGTGATAGATGAAAGTATTTTGTCCATTACTAATACTTTGACGAACACCCTGAAAAATAATATTTTTTGCTTTAACAAGGCTTTTCCAAGCGTAAGAACATCTAGAAGACGATTCAGCACAAATAAGATTAGAATCACGATAATATTTACCATGAAGAACTTTGGCTAGAAGAGAATTAGGATTCTGCAAAATTTTCCACACTTGCTTACTAAGAAGAGCAATATTAAAAGCAAATAAGTGACGAAAACCAAGACCGCCAATGTTTTTTGGTGTACACATGAAATCCCAATTCTTCCAGTGAATCTTATGTTTCCCCAAATCATTTCCTCACCAGAAATTAGCAATGAGTTTTTGAATGTCAGTACAAAAAGATTCAGGAATAAGAAAAACCGACATGACATAAGTGGGAATAGACTGGATGAAAGATTTGATAAGAACCTCTTTACTGCCCGGGGATAAAAAAATTTGAGTCCAACCACTCAATTTATTCCAGATTTTTGTTTTGATGGGTTGGAAAGGTTGTTTTTTATTTTTGCCAATGTATGTAGGAAGACCTAGATACTTATCATGACTTAAGGCACTCGGAATTTGAAGGATTTGGGTAATAATAGTTTTTGTTTGTTGATGAACGATAGGTCCAAAAACAATAGCAGATTTGGATTTGTTTATAAGCTGACCCGAAGCTTCACAATATTGGTAAAGAATGGAACCCAAGGTAATAGCATTTTCTTTCGTTGCTTTGGCAAAAAGGAGACAATCGTCAGCCAAAAGAAGGTGTGTAATAGTAGGGGAACTTAAACCCGGTTTAACACCTTTAAGATAAGAATCAGTGACAGCTTTATTAATAAGACCCGAGAGACCTTGCGTACATAATAAGAAAAGATAAGGACTAATTGAGTCTCCTTGACGAATGCCTCGAGTAGGGGTAAAATAGTCAGTTTGATGACCATTGATAAGGATCGAAAAAGAAACTGAAGTAACACATGTCATAACACGCGAAATGAAATTTATTGGAAACCCATCTTAACAAGAGTATTTTGAAGGTAGGTCCATTCTCTACGATCGTAAGCTTTTGCCATATCTAGTTTAAGAGAGAAAGAACCCATTTTATTTTTTTGATTATTGATAGAATGGAGAGTTTCAATGGCAATAATAGCGTTATCTGAGATGTGACGATCCCTAATAAAGGCAGATTGTGCCGGATGAATGATGGAGGGAAGACAAATTTTTAAGCGATTAGCCAAAGTTTTGGAGATGATTTTGTAAGAAACATTACAGAGGCTAATAGGTCTGAAATCGGTAACGAAATTGGGGTTATTAATTTTTGGAATTAAAGCAATGCAGGTTTGGTTAATTTTTGTTATGTCACCCCCATTATTTCGAAACTCTAGGCACATATTTAGAACATCCCTACCAATAATAGGCCAGTAAGTATGGTAAAACAGAGCCGGGAGACCATCAGGTCCCGGCGCTTTAAGGGAACCAATAGAGAAAAGGGCGTCAAGAACTTCAGTTTCAGTGAAAGGGGCGTTTAGGAAACTATAATGATCTGGAGTAATGCACTGATGGATATAGTCTACTGCTTGAGGAAATAAATTACCATTTGAAGTAAAAAGTTTTTGAAAATAATCAGTGAAGCACAACTTAATGTCATTTATTTCATCAAAAAACACCCCATTTATGTTAGAAACACTGGCAATGGTATTCCTTCGTTTCCGATCGGAGGCAAATTTATGAAAAAATTTTGTGTTACGATCACCCTCTTTCAACCAATTATTACGAGATTTTTGTTTCCATCTAATTTCTTCATCGGAAATAAGAGTCTGCAAACGAATACTAATGTCCTTTTTTTGTTGCAGATTCATATTAGTAACAGGGCCAGAGTTCAAAATGGATAGTTGGCGAAGGAGATTTTTCTTTTCTTTTTTTTGTAGAAAGCATTTTTTCTTTCCCCAGTTTTGTAAATAATTCGTAGTATTAGACACTTTAGAGGAAAAGTTTTGTAAATAATTAGACGTAGGAGTAGAGGCAGGCCATACCTGTTTTATAGCTTCCGTGCAATCCGGGGAACGCACCCAAACTGCAGAAAAGTGAAAACGGCGACCTGTCGGTGCTGAAAGTATGTCAGTTGAGGCAGTGATGAAGACAGGGTAGTGATCCGATCCAACAAAAGGAAGGACTTCCACAGTTTTGACCGGGTATGTTACGTCCCAATCATTTGTCGCAACTGCACGATCCAAACGTTCTTCGACCGAGAAAGGGGCTTGACGTCCATTCCACCAGGTATAAAATTCTCCCTTAAACCCAAGATCAAACAACTCACAATCCGATAAGACATCAACGAAATTCTGCATCTGCACTAAACTCCTTTCATTCCAGCCACGTTTCTCCGAATTTGAAACAATTTCGTTAAAATCTCCAACGACCAACCAGGAACAGTTAACTAAAGGTTTTAAACGACGAAGTAAGTTCCAGGAATTTATACGATTACTTGTAACTGGGTCGCCGTAAAAACCAGTTAGGTAAAAAGATGATTCAGAATCTGGAGGGCGGACAAAAGTGTGAATGTAGTAAGGACTTCGACTTAAAATCTGGA
The DNA here is from genome assembly GCA_023055425.1 of Linanthus parryae. Taxonomy (NCBI): domain Eukaryota; kingdom Viridiplantae; phylum Streptophyta; class Magnoliopsida; order Ericales; family Polemoniaceae; genus Linanthus; species Linanthus parryae. Next base: position 1,151,067 of record JALGPY010000019.1, on the reverse strand, counting down.
CATTAACATTTGTATTCCACATCAGGGAAAGTCCTCCACCCAAACCTATTCTCTCAACATGTGCACCATGAGTGAAACCCAATTTAAAGCGGATGGAATCCGCTTTAGGGAGAAGTAACTTAGTCTCCATCAAAAACACAATATCAGGTTTCTTCTCCCGAACGAGGGAGTTTAGATCCTGGAACGTAGAGGTACTCCCTAAACCTCTAACGTTCCAACTGAGAACCCTCATGGTGCTCGGCAGGACTGGTTCTCACCAGCCTCTGCCGATAAAGGGGAGAGAGATACGTCTCGATCTCCTTTGAGCTTTTTTGCTGCATCCTCAGATGTTTCAATACAACTGCGTTTTCCACAAACTGCAATCTGGTCCATAGGTGTGTCAGTTCTGCTACCTCGCGAGTAGAAACCAACTCTTCAAAGTACTCATCATCCCCATCATTTATTGTTGGGTCAATTCTGGCTTCGTTTAGTAGTTCAGCATCGGATTCCTTCTCCATCTGTCTAAGTAGGAATTGCCCTTCGTCCGAGTCAGGGTCTATTTCCTCATCACATTCTGCATCTGCGGAGTAGATCTTGTTTGGTTGAATCATATTCAACATGCATCTAATATGCTTAATTTGTCGTTTTAACGCAATAATCAACAATTATAGGTGAAAAATAACAAACACGTAACACAAAAATCACGTTATGCTCTACGACCTGTGGCTCTGATACCACTGTAGGGTTTTGATCATGGATACGCAGTGCAATAATAATAATTTATCCGATCAAGACCGTCCAAGGATCACATGAAGATAATTCATGACGATGGTAAAGGATTCGTTATGTACATTGTAGGTCTCATTTGATGACTTCAAACGGGAAAAGTATCACGTCTCTACGATTGATCCACGCCTAGTATTGAGATCTAGATCTTACAATCTCCTTGTGCTAGCTAGGATGAATGGAAGAGGATGAAGAAATCACGCAACACAGAGCAAGAAGGTGGGTGGCACCTCCTTTGTGGCTGACGGGGTAAGGGGGTGGTCCCGGGGGGGGGGGGGGGGGGTTCGGCCCTCCTTTGTGATTTGCTCTCTCTCCCTTCTTTATTTTCTCCTACTCTAAAATGTAGTTGTGCAGAGAAAATAAGCTAGGAGTGTTCTTTATATAGTCCAACAACTCCTTGTCCTACTACATAAAGAACCCCTTCTCATAATCCTACTCAAATAAGGATTAGTCCCTTTTTCAAACTAGTCCTAATCATGTCTCTACATGAATTAGTCCACCTTGGCAAATCCTATTCATGTCTATACATGAATTAGTCCAACTTGCATATTAGTCCTACCAAGTTACCAAGTTGTTGCGATTTGGTCCTTCTAATTAATTAATCATATTAATTAACTGCCAAGTCTAGTTCAATCCTATATGGCGTGTGAACCCATAAGTTTCTACTTAGTTGGTAGTAACTATTTACTAATATGGAGCGGCCTCTAGCAAGACATCCCATCTAGCCAACCAATATAAATAGTCGTCATGACAAACCTTGTGCTAGTAGGGTCTCATCCCTTTGTCTCAATATCCGGATTGAACACGAGACATGTAATTCACACTCGTATATCCAATCCATAGTTCCTCGATCCTGGAAATAGCCTAATTCGTGCAAATAACATCAATATCCTATATTGATTTAATTGAGTTTGGCTTGACATTCTGTAAGCACTATCCCTCGAGTGGCCTAGGATATTTTCTCCCGTTATGTGGGAGGGACAAATTCTATCTACATCACTACAATATCTAAGATCGCTTCCTATTGTGTCCAATACGCGCCTTTATGACTATCTAGTCATGGTGTACTGTTTGACGCTACCAAAACACATATCTATATATCGATAACATAATGAATCGTAAATCCATAAATGTCACAAGAAATAGATTACCTCTAGGGCATATTTTAGGGTTTTGATCATGGATACGCAGCGAAAAGATAAATTATCCATTCAATACCCTCCTAGGATCACAGGAAGAGAATCACAACGATGGTAAAGGAAGTATCATGTCACACACCTTAGGGTTCTCATGTGATGACTTGTAACGTGAATTTTGTCACGTTTCTATGGATGATCCACGCCTAGAGTTGAGATCTAGATATTCCTTCTCCTTTGTGCTAGCTTGGACCGAAGGGAGAGGAAGAAGAAATCACGCAACGAGATCACAAAGGAAGCTCTCGGCTTCCTCTTGTGGCCGACGGGTAGGGGGCGGACCAAGGGGGTCGGGTTCGGCCTCCTTTTGTCTTGCTCTCTCTCCTTTCTTCTCTCCCTCTCAACTTATGTTATGAGCATTAGTGTGGGAAGGAATCTAGGAGTATCCTTTATATAGTCCAACAACTCCTTGTTCAACTACCTAAAGGCCCTTCCTAATCCAACATGAATTCGAATTAGTCCCTTCCTTGCATATTAGTCCTACTAAGTTTGCAAGGTGTTGCAAAGTGATACTTCTAATTAATTAATTCTCAAATCTAGTTCAATTCTATCTAGCGTGTGACCCCATAGGTTCTATCTAGTTGGTAGCAACAAATTGCTAATATGGAGCGGTCTAGCAAGACATCCATTCTAGCCAACTAATAGAATAGTCATCCGAAAAACCTTGTGCAAGTAATTGTCACATCCCTTTGTCTCTATATCCGGATTGGACACGAGACATACAAGTCACACTCGTATATCCAATCCATAGTTTCTCGATCCTAGGAATAGCCTTATTCGTGCAAATAACATCAATATCCTATATTTATTTATTTGAGTCTGGCCAGACATTCCATAAGCACTATCCCTCGAGTGGCCTCGGATATTTGCTCCCGTTATGTGGGAGGGACACATTCTGTATCAGGTATGGGCCTTTATGACTACCCAGTTACGGTGCAGCGTTATGCGCTACCAAAATTACAATAATCCACAACTAGACAATCTAGTGAATTCAAGTCTAAGGATGACAATACCGTTGTCACCACGAGAAGCGCTTGTGACTTTACATAACATGTATGTAGCCTTCTCGGAGATGGGTCAATCTAGTGCGCAATTACCCTTAATGCACACCCATGTGTTGGATCATGATATCTCCATATCAATCCAACCCCATACTAGTCTATAGATGATTGTCCTATTTAATCATTATAATGTACTAGAGATATTAAAGATAAACAACACAATTGTAAATCTAAGGACTTCATTACATTAAATATCCAATAAATAATACAACGAATGTTCTAGCCAAAAACAAGTTCATACTAAACTAGATTGCCTCTGGGCATCTATTTCAGCAGTCTCCACTTGCACTAGAGCCAATATGATGCCTCCCGTATGCCAATGCTCCTAGTGTGCCCGTCATGCTTGCGCTGAACAAGCGACTTTGTAAGTGGATATGACAGATTCTCATCTGTAGGAATCATGCATATCCGAACGTCTCCTCTATCGATAATATCTTGAATAAGATGAAACTTCATGAGCACGTGTTTGGATTTCTGGTGTGACCGGGGCTCCTTTGATTGCGCGATCGCCCCAGTGTTGTCACAGTACAACTCTACTGGATCCGCAATGCTAACCATACCAAGTTCAAAAACAAATTTCCTAATCCAAACATCTTCTTTTGCTGCGCTATTTGCAGCAATATACTCAACCTCTGTTGTAGAATCAGCCACCGTCTCTTGCTTGGAACTCTTCCAGCTCACCGCTGCTCCATTCAGACAAAACACATATCCCGATTGTGATCTGGAATCATCTCTGTCGGTTTGGAAGCTTGCATTCTTGTAACCCTTTAAACTCAACTCTTCCTCTCCACCAAATATCAAGAAAGCATCCTTAGTTATTCTCAAGAACTTTAGGATGTTCTTGACTCCAATCCAGTGACTCTCACCCCGATTGGATTGGTATCTGCTTGTCATACTCAAGGTATATGACACATCTGGTCTAGTACATAACATGGTGTACATGATAGATCCTATGGCCGAGGCATAGGGAATTCTACTCATGCGTTCCTTCTCAATCTCATTGGAAGGACAATCACTCTTCGAAAGAGTAATTCCATGTGACATGGGCAAGATTCCCTTCTCTTCAACCGTTTCAACACCTTGTCAATATATGTACTTTGACTTAGGCCTAGCAGTCTTCTAGATCAATCTGTACAGATCTTTATACCAAGTATACATGCTGCTTCCCCTAAGTCCTTCATTGAGAAACACTTTCCTAGCCAATCATTAACAGATTGCAGCATGGGAATGTCGTTTCTAATGAGTAGTATGTCATCGACATACAAGACCAGAAAAGCTACAGAGCTCCCACTAACCTTCTTGTAGACACATGACTCATCTTCGTTTCTGATGAAGCCAAACTCTTTGACTACTTCATCAAAACGTCGATTCCAACTCCTAGAAGCTTGCTTCAATCCATAAATGGATCGTTGCAGCTTACAGACTTTATTGGCTTGCTTTGGATCTTCAAAACCCTCAAGCTGTATGATATACACGTCCTCGAGGAGATTCCCATAGAGGAATGCTGTTTTGACATCCATCTACCAAATCTCATAGTCGTAGTATGCTGCAATGGCAGGTAGGATTCTGATGGATTTGGTCATAGCGACTGGTGAAAAGGTTTCATCATAGTCAATACCATGAATCTGTCAGAATCCTTTAGCCACCAATTGGCCCTTATAGATAATCACATTCCCATCCATGTCGATCTTCTTCTTGAAGACCCACTTGCACCCTATGGGCCGCGCCCCCTCGGGTGGTTCCACCAAAGTCCCTACTTTGTTGGTATACATGGATTCCTTCTCGGATCTCATGGCTTCAAGCCACTTCTGAGAGTCTCGCCCTTTCATGGCCTCTTCATAGGTAGTAAGCTCATCATCTATGACCATCGTGTCACCAGAATCTGTCACGAGAAGTCCGTACCTCTCGTGCTCCTGGCGCACTCTACTAGATCTACGAAGCTCTGGTGCTACTTGAACAGGCTGTTCCACAACTTCTTGTGGTTCCTGTTCATGTTCCATAGTTGGATCAGTGTTTTGTGGTTCTTGAATTTCTTCAAGTTCTACATTCCTCCCACTTGATTCTTTAGAGTCAAACTCTCTTTCTATAAACACACCGAACCGAGCAACAATTACTTTGTTCTCAGTTGGATTGTAGAAGCAGTAACCCTTAGTTTCCTTAGGGTACCCCACAAACTTACACTTATCCAATTTTGGCCCTATCTTGTCTGATTGTAAATATTTTACATAGACATCGCAGCCCCAAATCTTCATGAATGACAATGTGGGACGCCTCCCACTCCACATCTCATATGGTGCCTTCATGACAGATTTAGATGGAACACGGTTAATGGTGAAAGCTACACTTAATAGAGTGTAGCCCCAAAATGACAATGGAATATCGGTTTGACACATCATAGATCGAACCATATCCAATAGTGTTCGATTCCTCCTCTCGGACATGCCATTCCACTGTGGTGTTCCGGGTGGAGTGAGTTGGGACACGATCCCACACTCTCTAAGATAGTCGTCAAACTCTTGGCTCAAGTACTCTCCTACACGATCCGATCGTAGAGCCTTGATACTTTTGCCAAGTTGCTTCTCTACTTCACTCTTGAATTCTTTTAACCTTTCAAAGGATTCAGATTTGGCCTTCATAAGGTTTACAAATCTATATCTACTGAAATCATCAGTAAATGCGATGAAGTAGACGTAACCACCCCTGGAAGGTGTGGCAAATGGACCACATACATCAGTATGTACGAGCGCCAATTACTCACTAGTCCTCTCACCTTTCTTATTGAAAGGGCATTTTTCCTAATAAACAAGCCTCACATGTCTCATATGATTCAAAATCAAATGAGTCTAGAAATCCATCCGTATGGTGTCTAGATACACGTTTCTCGTTTATGTGGCCTAAACGACAGTGCCATAAGTAAGCAGGATTTAAATCATTTATTTTCATCATCTTAGTATTAATGTTGTAGACATGATTGCTTAGATCAATGACATATATTCCATTAAATAATTTCGCACTAAAATAGTGAATATTATTAAAATAAATGGAACAACAATTATTCTTTGTTGAAATAATAAAACCATCCTTTTCCAAACAAAAAATAGAAATAATGTTTCTGCTCACAGTAGGCACAAAATAGCAATTAATTAATTCTAAAACTAATCCTGGAGGCAGAGACAGCTCGTACACGCTTACGACCAATGCAGCAACCTTTGCTCCATTCCCAACGCGCAGGTCTATCTCCCCTTTAGCCAATCTTCTACTTCTCTTTAGATCCTGCACATTTCGAAAAATGTGAGATCCACATCCAGTATCCAATACCGACGATGTAGAGATAGTTAAATTGACATCTACAACAAAAATACCTGGTGGTGGTGGAATCACTATTCCAAGCCTCTTGTCCTCCAGATATTGTTGGTAGTTCCTCCTCCAGTGTCCAGGATGACTGCAGTAGTGACACTCACCTTTAATCACACCTTTGGCAATGCCACCAACAGGCTTAAGGACAGTTTCCTTGGACCTTGCAACTGACTTGCCTTTGCCCTTGGAGGATGAAGCAAACCTTTTGCCCTTTCCTTTTTGTACCATCATAATGGCCTTGACCTTACCCTTGTTGATGCTTTGTTCAGCTGTCCTCAATATATTGAGTAAATCTGGCAGTGGTTTCACGATCTCGTTCATGTTATAGTTCATGATGAACTGTCCATAACTCTCAGGCAACGATTGCAGCACGAGATCGGTGGCCAACTCGTGGCCGACCGGGAAACCTAGTCATGCGAGATTCTCCAAGTACCCGATCATACGGAGTACGTGAGGTCCCACAGGGTTTCCTTCATCCAGATGACATTCGAACAATGCCTTAGAAACTTCATACCTCTCAACCCTTGCCTGCTCTTGGAAGAGTTGCTTGAAGTGTTCGATCATATCGACTGCATTCATCTTCTCATGTTGCTTCTTAAGCTCAGAGTTCATGGTGCTTAACATGAGTCAGGCCGCATCATTAGTGTCATTAACATGCTTCTGATACGCCTTTAGGGCTGCAGGAGTATTGTTCTCTGGACCTGCTGGAACTTGCTCCTCTATTGCGTACAATTTTTTCTCTTGCTTGAGAACGATTCTCAAGTTTCTGTACCAATCAAGGAAATTGGTTCCAGAGAGCTTGTCCTTCTCAAGGACAGATTGTAGGGAATGTTGTGAACTCGATGAGTTGTTTGCCATTTGGAATTCTACAAAAGGTAAATACGCAAGTTTTAGTATTTGTGAACTTTTGACTATATTCAATAATGGCGAGTTTATTAAATATAGCTCCCACTATTTTTTACGGATTAATAACCCTCAAGATATTAATGCAGAAAATATGATTATATTTTCTAGTGGGCTAAGATCCATGTTTCATCTCCCTTTGAGCTTGCTTTGGCAAGTCACCCAAAATTTGACTAGACCGGCCGGCCCAACCTGTGGGGTTGGCCGACCGCCTTGGCCTTCGGCCTAGGTGGATTGGGAGACAAAGAAGGGAGAGGGGCGGTCCTAGGGGCCGAACGTCCTTAGTTGTTTCCAAAACAACTCATTCCTTGTTCCCCAAGGCCAAAAAGTTTCCAAATTTGAAACTAGTTTCCTAATTGGTGCCCAAACCCTAGATCTAAGACCTAAAATTTCTCAAACTCACTAGTTCATGCATCCAATGCAAAAAACTAGGTCTTGTTTTGTTTGATTATTGACAAATTGCATCATATGCTTGATTTATCCGTTTTACGCGATAGAAAACAAATTTAAAGTGTAAAACTATCAAAACGTAACACATAAACCACATATATGTTCTACGAACCAGGCTCTGATACCACTGTAGGGTTTTGATCGTGGATACGCAACGAAAAGATAAATTATCCATTCAATACCCTCCTAGGATCATAGGAAGAGAATCACAACGATGGTAAAGGAAGAATCATGTCACACACCTTAGGGTTTTCCTGCGATGACTTGTAACGTGAATTGTGTCACGTTTCTATGGTTGATCCACGCCTAGAGTTGAGATCTAGATCATCCTTCTCCTTTGTGCTAGCTTGGACCGGAGGAATAGGAAGAAGAAATCACGCAACGAGATCACAAAGGAAGCTCTCGGCTTCCTCTTGTGGCCGACGGGTAGGGGGCGGACCAAGGGGGTCGGGTTCGGCGTCCTTGTGTCTTGCTCTCTCTCCTTTGTTCTTTCCTACTAAACTTATGTTATGGCCATTAGTGTGGGAAGGAAGCCAGGAGTATCCTTTATATAGTCCAACAACTCCTTGTCAACTACCTAAAGGCCCTTCCTAATCCAACACGAATTTGGATTAGTCCATTCCTTGCATATTAGTCCTACTAAGTTTGCAAGGTGTTGTAAAGTGATCATTCTAATTAATTAATCATATTAATTAATTCCCAAATTTAGTTCAACTCTATTTAGCTTTGACCCCATAGGTTCTATCTAGTTGGTAGCAACAAATTGCTAATATGGAGCGGTCTCTAGCAAGACATGCATTCTAGCCAACTTATAGAATAGTCATCCGACAAACCTTGTGCAAGTAATTGTCACATCCCTTTTGTCTGTATATCCGGATTGGACACGAGACGTACAAGTCACACTCGTATATCCAATCCATTGTTTCTCGATCCTGGAAATAGCCTTATTCGTGCAAATAACATCAATATCCTATATTGATTTATTTGAGTCTGGCCAGACATTCCATAAGCACTATCCCTCGAGTGGCCTCGGATATTTGCTCCCATTATGTGGTAGGGACAAATTCTATCTACGTTTACTACGATTTCTAAGCTTGTTTCTTATTGTATCCGGTACGCGCCTTTATGACTACCCAATTACGGTGCAGCGTTTGACGCTACCAAAATCACAATAATCCATAACTAGACAATCTAGTGACTTCAAGTCTAAGGAAGACAATACCGTTGTCACCACGAGAAGCGCTTGTGACTTTACATAACATGTATGTAGCCTTCTCGGAGATGGGTCAATCCAGTGCGCCATTACCCTTAATGCATACCCATGTGTTGGATCATGATATCTCTTAATCAATCCAACCCCATACTATTCTATAGATGATTATCCTATTCAATCATTATAATGGACTAGGGATATTTAAGATAAACAACACAATTGTAAATCTAAGGACTTCATTACATTAAATATCCAATAAATAATACAACGAATGTTCTAGCCAAAAACAAGTTCATACTAAAGTATATTGCCTCTAGGGCATCTATTCCAACACATATTTCCAACAACGTTCCCATAGATTGATTATATCAATTTAGGGTATCTAAAAATCCCTACAAAACACCCAAGGTTTTCAAATTTCACCAAATTAACAAGTTTTTTTACTTCCTTAAAAAAATCCATAGGACCCTGTCGGCCTCCCCTTACCCACCTGCCTCGTGGTTGTGTTCTTAGTAATTTGGTCTTCTTCTCTCTTCCATTGGAGGTTTCACGACTTAATCCATGATTCTCAATATCTTTGGAGGTATTTTTGAGCTTTTAGGAGTCACACATACTCATGGGTGACGTTGTCAAGAAAAGTGTGAAGATAGAAGACTCCATGCATGAAGTGTATTGAAGTGTGTTAGTATATGGTTTGAGGATGAATGTTTAGAGAAGGATTCATGTTGTTATGCATCTTGTTTACATTGTGGTTTGGAATTTATTATGATTCGACCTATGGTATATCAGATTGTTCCACCCCATTATCCTAATGTTAGTGATGATTTCCAAAGTAGTATTCTTGAATCGTCTGATATCAGTTGTGGAATTGTGTTGATTTCATTGGTGATCATCCTCCAGCACAAAAGGAAATGGAAATTTCGAATAAAGTGTTATTTGTTAATTCGGGCATATTTGATGATTTTGTTGAGGTTTTGCCATCTTGTGATAATATTCTTATAGGGATCTTCGTAGTCGGGAATGATGCATAAAAGTTTCTTTTTTCAAAGGATTGATTTGGATTATGGTGTTTTACGATTCATAGTTCCTTTTTTGTTGAATTTAGCTCATTGTTTACTAGGTTCAATTAAACAAGTAGACCATTTTGTCAAATTTGTGTTAAAAATGGGGGGAGATTACTTTTGAATCTTAGAGCATTTAATTTTTTATGGAATAAACTTTGTTAGGTTTGTGTTTTATGAGAGAAATATGTCATATTTTGTGTGTGATTATCTTCCGTTTATCGAATTGTTTATTTAAACTTACCGAGTTTAAATAAACACAGAAACACACACACACAAACTCACATATATGCATATTCATCTTGCTTGGATATGTTCATATGAATATGTTTTATTAAGTTTGTGCAATTCCACTTGATCTCTGGTATGAGTGTTTATTTTGCATGTTCATAAGAATATGTTTGAAGATTGCAAACTTTGTGACTTGGTTGATTTATTCCTAATGAACAAAGTTGAAAGATCACAAGAGGAGCAAGAAGACGAAGATATTTTATTTAATGTTTTGTTTTAAATTCATAACGATTTTTTTTTCCAGAATCGACAAATGGGTAGATTTGAAACAAGAAGTGTCAGTTTATAATTTCTGACTATTTTTGACCGTTGTCCATTCCGGTTGAAAACTCATCATATAGATTGATGTATAGTTGAATATATGAATGATCTAAGAAATTTTTATTTAGATATCTCTGCGATGCTAATCATATTCTAGCAGGTAACTCACGCGTCTTTCATTCATAGAAGCAAGTTCTCATTATGGGGGTATTCCGATAATTATCCTAGCGACAAGCCTTATTCTTAGGTCAGTGATTATTTCTTTAGAATTTGTCTAATTGTTCAGGGACTAAATTGTCGAAACAATCAAACAAGGAGGTCAGACGAGTGACCTAACTTAGCCATGGTAATGCTGACCCGTGGGCGGCCGCAATCAGGTGGGGCCCAGTCGTTGACTTCTCATGTTGTTTTATTTTGATATGTTTAGTCGGGTAATATATCTTCTTCTAGATTTTCTAATATATCGTTCTTATCATTCTTTGTGAGAGAACTCAATTAGGAATAGAAATATGTCTTTTAGTCAACTTATAATTAGTGATATTCATCACAATATTTGAAATATATATATATAAATTAAATTTATACGAATTTTAATTAGTTTTCTAATTAAATTTAATTGGAAGAGTTTTGATATAAATCTGTTTATGTATAGTAATAAGACTTCGACTATTATTATATTTTTAGTACTACAATAAATTAATAGATTTATCTTAATTTGAAATCTTTTGTCAATTAATAATATTTTCCGGTTAATTGTGAAATATCTTCCAACGGTTTCATATTTAATCATTTTTAAATACGAGATATATTATATTAAAGATTTTCTTTAATTAATATTGAAGGATTTTTACAGTAATAAATATCTATTATTTAATTTAATATATTTCTTGATTATTAAGCAATATCATCAAATGGTTGGTTAATTAATTATAAATTATCTATAGGTAGGTAAATTATTTTTATAAGATTGATATTAGTTGAATTAGTAGATACTGAGTATGAGTCTAACTTTTTTGGAAATAAATCTTTTATTATTACTATAACTCTATCACAATATATCAATCACATATTTTAACAGAGTTCAAGTTAGATTTTTTTTTCCTGATTTCTATATTCATATTAGATTTTTACTCAAAGTTCTTACTTGTTCACCAAATAATCTTCTCTAAATATTTGTAACACCCAAATTTACGTAGGGGACCACAAGTATGGGAAGCGACATCCCTCCATAGTGATAAACCTTATTGGAACATATTAGAGACTTGGTTCTTAGTTAGTACAACCCACAATAACTAAAATATAAATTATTCCAAATAAATATTGTAAAATTCAGCAAAATATTTGAAAAAAAATTAAAATTATTATTCAGTATATGAAACTTGTTGAAAATACTAATTATCTAATGAGCCACAACTCCTATCATTTGTCTTCGTGTGCATTCCCCGCCTCATGGATAATTTATGGTGTTTTAAATAAAAAAAAATTAAGAACTGTTTCATTAATTTGATCATGGACGATGTGTCGCCAGCCAAGGTGATATGTGACTGGGCACACTTGACGAGGATGTAGGGTCTATAAGGTGAGGGGATTGTAATATCATGTCTCACATTGCGATATTATGGATTAGATGTGTATAAGGTGGGGGTAGTGTAATGTCTCGTCCCATATTGATATATTATGGATTAGATGTTTGGTATAGTAAATCTTGTGGATTACTATTAGCACCTTCAAGGCTTAAACATTTTTATTCGGAGGTACATATAAATAATTTGCTAGGAGTAAGTCACCATGATTTTTACAAAATAGATATGAGAGCTGCGCGAAACTGAGTCTTCAGTTCATATCACACACTCAAAGAGAGAGAGAGAGAGAGAGAGAGAGAGAGAGAGGGAGCTGAAGATCCCCGTAAGTTTTGGCCAGAAGAGGGAGAGAGATATGTCCTTCCGTGTTCGTGGACCAAGAGAGAAAAACTAAGCTCCTCAACCTTAGGTTTCGTGTCATAGCCATTTAAGGTTCGACCATGTGTGTTGATCCATTATGGTAGTCTAATTCAACATCGGTTTTGTAGATCTGTGTAAATTTTAGGAGTTGTTTCATTGATTCTTCTAGATCTAGGTAAGATATGTATGTTATTGTTGAGTTAGTTTAGATCCCGTACTCTTCAGTTATAAAACTTATTTCATCCTGTCTACATGAGCCTAGATCAGCCATAAAAAGTCGTGTTATATCTTTAGATTTACTCTTTAGATTTATTATGCGTGAGATCTATTTTTAAGACATCATCTTCTTATAATCTAGCAGATCTTGAACACTGTGATTGTCTCTCTTACTTAGTTGAACCTCTTTGGTTTTCAAAATCGTACTGGTAGGTGTTTGAATCGCTAGGCATATTCCTCTGACATATCCTAGTGTTAGTTTATCCAGATATATTGAATTCTAACCATATTGTGGTCATTCTGAACTGTTATATATCTTGTGCTTCATATATGTGTTTATATCCTCTCATGTTATGGTTGTTTCATTGTCGTGTTACTCATAGATCACATTCTTAGGTTAATATTTGTACATTAGGTCTAAGATCCTTAGCCTCGCCTAGAGTAGCCAAAATCTACTGGTTCTGATGTTATCTTGTTTCATATATGAGCACCTTACATATCATTTACTCTATGAACCATTTATTTCCACACTAGTCAGACTTTGTATGGCTAGTGTGATCGCTAGTCCGAGTTCGTACTGTCGGCTGAGTCAGGTTGACAAGTCCTGAGCATTGAAGTCAAGCAGGTGGCTCCTTGTGTTGAGGTCACCAGTTCAACAGACTTAACTAGTGTGTTAGTCACCAAATGAACTGAAGATGTGCTTGGATTGGCAGCATTGATGCTACACATGCTTGCGAAAACTAGGCAGGTAAGATATAACAGTGATGACCTTTTTGTATGCGTAATATATCTATATCAAACAGTTTCGTGAAATATATTGGTCTAGCACTAGTCGATGCTAGCTAGTGGGTTTTTTATCCTTACTGGGCTTCTCATGGGGAGATTCACTAGAAATGGTATCCCACAGTAAAAATCTTACGTGTCGTGACTATCTTTCTTTAAATTTTTAGTTTACTGTACTGTTTTACCTTACAATTATTGTTTGGAATCGTTGAAGATCTTTACGAATTACATATTAGATGAGATAGTTTAGATCTTATAATCTTGTTAATTATCTATACTATTGAATAGTCCTACTATTCTTTGGCTATAATTTTTATGAGTATTCGTTGTGCAAATTAGAGGTGGAACAGTAGTGACACTTTTAATCGCGTGCGTTCATATCGCCACAAGACTCTATATCCACTCTAAATATTAGTGGACCTTCTCAAGGAAATGGAGAAACTAAGCGATTAAAAGGCGCGTTCAAGAGATCGATACTCCACGATACTGAATATGGAAAGTATTATAGGAGTAACCATACCAATAGGATAAGAGAGCTTGCTGTGTTTGTCACAACCTCAATTTTAGGAGGAAACCGAAAACCAGGGTGGTGTCCTTCGTACATGGAAATTACACATTTGTACGAGGAGTAGTAGTAACAAATATGTGAAAGGAAAGCATCTATTACTGATTCAAAAGTTAACAATATTTTCGACTAGGTCCAAGCTGGACACCATTTATACAAAAGAGAGTTACAACAAAACTGGCTTTTCGTATAATTATTAATATCTACTGTTTGCATGAGAGAACGAGATTGTTATCCCCACGCATTACCCCCTGCAAACCGGTCACATGAATACAGTGTGTTTAATAAAAGAACACATACACCGTAATGAGAGTATCAATAAAAACGAAGTGAATATACAACTTAGCATGTAAACAGAATAACTAATAAAGGCTACGAGATTTCAAGTTTAAGAGAGTTTGAACTTGTTTCAAAATTATAAGTATAAACAATAGAGTACAATTATCAGAGTTATCTATTCAACAAGAGTGTTCAAAAGTTATTGTTTCCATTCTAAAAGTTATTGCAAGTAGACGATTCATTTACTAAGAAATAATTCATGTTATAACTATTTTTAAACTTAGGAACAAAATAATTAATGTTGCTAATTCGCAGTAACCAGGGTAGACCATGGTAAAATATGATAAGCGATGATAAAGCGTATAGGGGGTATTGAAAACCCAACCTCTTGCCAAGAATTGTGGATCAGACCTCCCGTTCCGCTAATCATCAAAACACAGTCAACTAGGACTTAAGTCTCAATACACTATTAATAGCGTAGTCAAAAGAGTTGTATTATATGTTGTACTCCATCCAAGAACGCATAGTGTCGAGGGAAGTCGGTGTTCCATAAGCCAAATGAGGACAATGAAAGTCTGAGATTACAACAACCAGTCAAGGGAAACTCCCGAGTTGGTGTTTCTGGCCAGAACCAACAAGTTGAAGACTGTAACAAGTAGTAAAGAGAAACTACATAGTCTGTATTTCTCGCTGGAGCCAACAAGTCCAAGACTTCAACAAGTAGACGAGGGAAAAATCAAGAGTATCTGTTTCCGGCAGGAGCCAACATAGTAACAACCGGCTGATTTTGGTGCATGCGATTCTTTCACTTTATGTTGTTAATGAATCTTAATTAAGTGTGTCATTTGAACAATAGTTTTTTTCGAGTTAAAACACGAGTATTCAGGTGAATAGTTGTTTAAGCTAAACACGTTTATCGAGTAGAAAATAAAGTATAAAAAAACATTTATAAGAAGTAAGTAGTTCACATGAAGAAAGTAGGCACGCGGGGCTAAGCATGCTAATTCACCGTGAGAGCCAACAACACTATCTATTCTTCTGTTCGTACACCATGTCTCACTCGTTCTACAAAGTTGGGCTCCACAATATACACACATAGCCTTACGTACAAACAAGTTCACTTGATAATCATATGACGATACATATGTCATATATGATGCGTATGTCTTATACGAAATGCAAAAAACTCAAGAGAGACAGTCACTCAGATCAATACTTTAGCAAATTTTAGTTTAACACTCAATTAGTACAAATACAAAGTCACGTGAGTTAGAAACACTAGAGGGACTAAGGAAAGCTTAAAACACTTAATTTTTTTGAAAATTCACATTTGCTTCCTTGCTTCCTGGCCTTGGAAGTCCTATCAATCAGAAGAGATGAAAATTCACATAAAATTTTGAAAATTCCATGTGTGATAGTTTTTTCTATATTTGTTGTTAATCATGGTTATTAAGCTGCAGGATACTGAGAAAGCAAAAATATTTGTTTTGACTTTCATCAAGGGGGAGATTGATAATTCAATTCCTCTAGATGAATGAGAAGTATGAACACAGGGGATTTTATCTATTGAAGATGATGAAATACAATTTCTATAGAGACAAGTTTCAAAGCTCCAAAGCTATACATTATTGCCTACTATGAACTTGTTAATTGTTAACTAACAATTTTTGTATTGCAGGCTTGGGATTGGATTACATAATGTTTAAATGTCTCTTGAAAATATACTTAAGCTCGTTAATTGTGTTTCTAACACTTACAGTTCTCTCAGTTTGAATGCATCAGGAATCAGAGCATATTCAAGGCCAAAGCTTTGAAGGATATCTTAAGCTCCGAAGCTTTGGAGGATTATCATAAGCCTCTGAAAGTTATTCTGATTCTTATTTCAGGATGTTACAATTGTTTATGTGATTGGTTATTGACTTTTTATGAGTCTTAATCATGTTGTTGTTGTTGTTGTTGTTGTTGTTGTTGTTGTTGTTGTTGTTGTTGTTGTTGTTGTTGTTGTTGTTGTTATTATTATTATTATTATTTATCACATGTTATTTATCTGAGAATTAATCTTGGGATTATTATGAGATTATTAATTCAGTTTATCGGCTAAACTGATATGCCAAACGATCAACATTCGTAATGCTATATTATCTAGATTTTGTGTGATCTTGTGATTGAGTTGTTGCAGGTTTGTTCGTCGTTCAAAACACTTCAAATAAATCTTAAAAGCTATTCAAACATAGCTGTTGAAAGAAGCTGTTAAATGGGGAGGATTTTCAGGATGGTTGTTCCTGAAATTTCTCGGGTTGTTACAACAGTCTGTGTTTAAATGAAGTTTGAATTTCAAAGTGAAGCAGAGACATAGAGAGAGGGCTTATCACTGTGAAAGGAAGAGTTATTCATTCGTGGGAGAAAAACACATTCTACTCATCAAATAAAGCAATGATTCAACTGCTGAACAAGATCACATCATCCAGAATCGGAAGAACACTTTTGAGCATTCACTATTTATTTGTATTATGTGTTCTTCTTTGAGCTTTCAATGTAATATTCTCAAGTGTTACTCAATCTCACCAACTTTAGAAGTTAGTTGTTCAAGTGAACAACAAGAGGTTCTTATTGTTTCATCAAGTCGTAGCTAAAACTAGATAGGTTGGAAACCAAGCTATATAAGTGTAAGGTAGCTCACTTAGGCTTGAGATCTAGGGCTAAATCAAGGTGATTAATAAGAAGTGTGTTAAAATCCTGGAGGGATCAAGTCCCTCAGGCAGAGAGTAGGTCCAATTGTGACTGAACTCTGCAAAAATCCTCATGTTCTTTACTTTCTTGCATTATTCTTTCATTCTGCAAACCGGGCTAGCACAAAACAGGTTGCTCCATAGCTTTGGAGAATTTTTCATCTCAAGGCTTTGAAGCTTCAGTTGGTTATAAATTGTTTCATCTCTTTTCAATCTTTTCCAAATTCTTGAGATTTCTTTAGTTCCTTGTGTTAGAGTTTTAAAAGTTCATTTTTAGCAAAAGTTTTCATACTCTATTCAACCCCCATCTAGAGTATTAGATCATGTGTTTACTCTACATTACACAATTTCAAAAGCAACTATCTGATGATATGCTCGGACCCCGTATTTGGTGTAAGAGATCCATGCACCTGTGGTTTTGCATGACTGAGTGTCCGAAGCTGCATCGATTTTGCAGTAAGCCTCCTTTCCCTGAGTTTACATGGCATCGATCTTGAATAAAGGGTAACATTGATGATTGACTGAAGATGTGATGATGCGATAATTTGTGGTGGACAATTGAAGAAAAATGGCATTTCTGAGGGCTTGTCGTTAATCAACAGAGCTTTGTATTTTGTTATTCATAGGAACTGAAATACTGTTAAACTAAATATACCAAAGATTATGAACAAAATAAAAAATGTCCTCGTTCGAGCTGTGATGATATATCCGAAATTGGTTTTCAAGTTGGCATCGACGTTCCACTTTAAAAGTCAATACTGAGTTTGGATCCTTACATATATATAATGTTAAAACGCATGTTCAAAGTCTTCTTGTTGAGATGAACATTTTCATCATTTAGAGTTGTTAATTATCAATCTTTTGAGCAAATTAACCATGTGTGGCAGAGCATTCATTGTTAAATTCCAGCAGAAACCTTTGAGTCTTGGTGGGATTGACAATGCATAAATCAAAGTGTGCTGATAACTCCATTTAGGAGTTATTCTCTTTAGTGTTTTCTACCTATTCGCGAGCGTATTGAGTGATTTTAAGTCGAATCATGGACAATTGTTTGCGTATTTATGAAATTGTGCTTCTTATGCGTTAATGAAATTCTGGGCATTTTCATGCAATATTTTGAATTGTCTTGATGAATATAATCGCTCAGTAGTTAGTTCATTTTGTTTTGGACATTCATAGACTTTGCGATTGATATGGGAGCATAAAGCGAACGTCGAAAATGAGGAAGCAAGGAAAAATGCATATAAAAGGAGAAGAGAACTTGGTGGCCCAGACTCCTCGTGCGATGAAGAAGCCTCTTCGCACAACCACCGATACTTATAAGAATTAGAAAGTTTCTCGCATGATTAGGAAAGGGAGTTATGCTCTTCGCACGAGCATGAGCTTCTCTCACAAAGATCGGGGGCTGCTCGTGCGAGGAAGGCTGACTATGTTGACGACTAATTTTTGGTGAAAACTTGAAATTTGAGAAAACATAAATGATAACTTGTGCCAATAACCAAAAAACGACCTAGAAGCTGGAAAATAACTCACTCACGTACGAAGACGGTTATGGAGTGCACATAGCTTGGAGATTCGATTAGAAAGATTGGAGATTGCTTAATCTTACGATTTCTTCATGTTTGAACATTCTCTTCTCTCTTTCTAGTTTAGTTTGAAAATTATTGTAGTTTTATTATCATTTTAAATGACTAAACTCATCACTAGGGTCCTCGGTGAACCTCTGGCATATGCTTGGATTTTTCATATTTATGGTTTGAACTCACCTATCATGCAATCTTAATCAAGTTTAACCTTATATCTTTTTTTCTTATATTTTTGCTTTACTTAATGCATGATTGGCATCATGAACAAATAATGTTAGCAATATAGGTAGTGATCGAGAGACACCAAATTGGGAATGAACGAGAGACAAGAAATAACCCCAAATTATGAAGAACCGAAATGTGACATGAATATGATTAGCTATTATACGACTGCCATTGAGAGCTGACCATTTGATAACGAGATGACTAAGTGTTAAAAAAACCATTTTTGTGATATGTGCGGCAAACCGATATAACTTGATTAACGGCAGGATCATGGAACAGACTAGAACATAGTGATTATGTAGCGGCTGGCCGAGAGACACATTACTGGTCATGACATATCGATGTGAGTTACCGAGACAGACTTATATCAATGAATTGTGTGACATAGATATATTAATAGGCTTAGTATTTCCGACCAAGCTTCTGGAAATTCAAGACACTATAGGGGTTCTTATGGATACCTAGTTATTTCTCTTATTGAAACGACAACAATCATAAATTTCTAAAAATATTGTTCAATTAATTCTTCTTCTCAGTACTTATAATTTGTCTATTTAGCATTAGTTTCTAATCAACAATAAATCTATGTAGATTCGACAACCTCGCTACAAAAGTTCCTATCATTCACTACTTGACCGTGCACTTGCGGCATCACATCATCTGCATAAGGATATGAGGTTGAATGCTCGTACCGTCATGCAGGGTTCGCTCATGTGGCTAATTTGAAATATTCTTTGTTAGAGTTACAAGTCATGTGAGGTCGTTTGGTAAAAAAAGTGTGATTATATAGTGGGATTTGAGTAAATCAAAGTATAGTTTGAAGAATGGTATATTTGTGTGTCTCATGCTTTCTATTTTTTATTTTTTGTTTTTTTATTTTTTTCCCATCACAATGGGGTTACCTTTACAAAGGTCATATTCACGTGTGTTCCATTTCTGTTCCTCCCTCTTTCGACATCACAATAGGGGTTGCATGCGTGGGTATGGCAGGTGAGTCTCCCAGTGAGAATTTTCTGCATACGCAAGGACTCGAACCCGATACTTGCTTAAGCGGAACCAAATTGCTTACCGCTCGATAACGTGACTAGTTAACGGCCGTGAAGGGTTTGAGGATGAGGTCGAATAAATCAACCCGCGGTTGGGCGTTTTGGGAATTTACAGAAATGTAAACTGACTGGTACGAAATTTAGGGCTTTTGCGAAGAAAGCCCCGCATCTCCAAATCCAAATGCCAGTAGTAGTATTTGGTAATTCGCAGAATCCTACTTCCTGCATATAGGTCGCCATTAGCGACCCCCCTTTGTTACTCAATACATTTCTCTGTAACACGATCACCGAGAGCTCCCCTTGTTATTCGGATCTCTGCGTTTCGAAATCGCGAAGCTGCTTGGAGCTGGGACTCGGTTCATCAATCTCAAACTACGCCAGGTTTTGCTTTCTTCTTTGCATGCGTTTTCGTGTGATTACTAGGGTTTTGATGGATAGTGACCGCTGTAATGTGTGAAATTTTCTGTTGCATTATGTGTTCTTCCCTTTTTTGCCTCCCAATTAGTCGTTACTCGCTGGTGATGAAGTTGTACAAAGTTTGGATTGCTTCTGAGTTGCGAATCATCTGTTTTCCGTACTTGCTTAATTTTTCTATTCCTGCATAAAAGGATTGTGTCAGTATGCCCGATTTGGTGTTTTTTTCTGTTTTTGCTCTATTGAACATAAAAACACATTTCTGGGATTCAAGAAAAGGGCCATAGTTATTGTTTTCATCTCTACAAGTAGTGAATAGTGGCGATTTAAGTGTGGTTGGTGTGGGAGGGGGTTGCGGGATTTGGTTTTATTGATTTTACTGGCTAATACTGATTTTGATGCTCTGGATGCAACTCTTGATTACATATTTACATTAGATACTATTCATAGTTAGATATAAGTGTAGTGTTGAAGCAATAAAAAAGCTATAAGTATAATGTTTCATAGTAATAACCGGAATGCATAACAAATACAAAAGGAGCAGGTATGCTACATTCTTGGGAATCGAACCAGAGCAAACCCCTGAGGTGTGGAACAATTATCAGCTTCTTCTTGGAAAGCTCATTACTATAGAATGATTCTATCCCTGGCTTCATGAATCACTCTAGTCGAAATCCGAATCTGGAGTAACCTGTCTAAGGCCCAGTAAGCTATACTCTAATGAACAACTGACCGAATTCTGTATTTCTGTTATTTGTGCACTAATTGTGGACTTAAATGTGTGTTTCTGTGGAAAGATAGATATTATCTATGTTGCACCGACACTCCAAATACGGCCTCGCGTTTCAGACACTCACGACATGCGAAAAATGTCTCCGACACGCCAGGTGGCATGTCGATTCAAACAGGAAAAAATGGTCAGACAGGCCGTTGGCAAGTGGGAGACACGCGTATCTTAAACCGGAGACGCCGTTGGACACCTCTGGAATTTATGATTTCATGTGTCTTTAGTAGTGTCTTAGTTGGATATTTGTAGTGTCTGAACCTATTTAGGATTTGATGTGTTTTTAGTGACCTAACTTATTAATGCTTTAACGGCTACTTTCTTACGTATTATGACTTTCTTTTGGTTGTTAAGTTGCAACTTGCAACTCTGTGAGTTTGTAAACTCTGACATTGTATTGCATGTTTAGTATATTAGTGTTATTTTCATTTGTACATTAACCTTGATGAGGTGTGTGCCAAATGCCATAAAATTAACAAAAACTTATATTCCCGTGTTGCGTTTCCCGATTTTCCAAAAATTGGCATTTCGGTGTCTCTCTGTCTCACTGTACCTGTACCCGTTTCCGTGCAACGTAGGATATTATCAATGGTTAGAATCTTACTATGTGCTGATCACATGATGGAAACCACGATAGAACTCGATGCATCCACAATTCCACACAGTCCTACTATTTCTGAAATCTTAGGATAAAGAGAATCTAAAAGAGCATGCAAAAGTTACACGGATGTTTTATTTAACCAATAAAACGTCATTCTTGTTTATTCTTTGAAAATGCATCAGCTTCCACTGTATTCACCCACCCTGTCCTGTATCTGACAGGAAACTAGAGATTCCATCCCCAGGAAATTCTTCTTTCAGCTAGCTGTTAAAAGATCCATATATGAACTTCTTATGACCTACTCCCTGAACTGTCCTCTTAATGTCCGAAAATCAGAAGTAATGCTGGGAGAGAAAGTTCACCCTAAAATAAATACGTCTCTTTTGTCTACTACATACCAGTGCAGTCCTTTGAATGAGTGCTATCAGATGAGGAGTTACTTAACAAGAAACTCTGCTGTATCCCAACCCCTCAGAAGAATATTTTCTCATATTAATCGCGATGTAAATCTTTAAGATCTTATATAAGAATATATCAAAACTCATCCCTAATCAAACTAGATGATGAAAAAATATCGGATGAATATCCTTATCTTGGATTCTAATACAACCTTGGTGAGCGTAATCTGAAGCAAAAATAATATTCCAGGTGTCCCTGAGTTTTCTCTTACTATCACGTGAATAATGTATACGTTGCATTGTAAAGATATAACACACTTGGCACTTGGCAATATCCCATGGAAACCCTGCCCAAAACTGATGGTTGTTCGTTGAGAACACCAGGACATCCCACTTGACTCAAAGAGTAAGCCCTGTTTGCGTCTTCTTCAATTTTTCTTCTGTCCTCTACTTGAATTGTTGTTGTTCAATGTATTGTTAGTGGGTAACATGGTTCTTCCACTAGCTAGTCCTTGCTTGCTTTTTGGCCTAATATGAGAGCACCTAGCCACCTAGAGTGACAGTTTAGGAGTGTGATGACATAAGAGGTTTATGGAGTAACTATAAATTATGAAAATAAGTTTACCCGTGCACCACCATTAGGATCCCCACTAGGGATGGCAATGAATCGGATTTGGAGCGGATCAGCCTATATCCAAATCGATAGAAAGATGATGGTTGTTCGTTGAGAACACCATTAAAAATTATTTTCCGAGTGATGGACAATAGAAAGATGTGGTACACGGGTAAACTTTGTGTGTGTTTCAGAAGGATGGGGGAAGGGGTATGAGGTCATTTTCGTAAGTACTTGTCCAGGACTTGTTCCTGCCAGCACGAGTAGTATTAGCTCTAAGGTAATGCTTCTTTGTGCTCTTAAGAAAGGGACAAACATGTTTTATTTTCGACTTTTCTATTCTAGAAGAAGTGTAACAGGGACTGTACGGTCTGAAACTCTGAATTTATTTGGATAAATTATAATCATATATGCAAGTTCTGATTTTTTTATGTTGTTAGAGCTTAGAAGTTGAATGAGGATTACATCTCTATGGTTTCAGATTTTTTATATTGTGTTAGAACTTAGAAGTCGTTTACGACTTTATCTTTTGTTAGAAGCTGAATGGGACTATTTTGGGACTGAAAATCTTATAGATTGTGGCCTTGGTTGCTAGACACACTGTTTTTGGTGGAAGAGGCAGTTTTATCTGTCTCATGGTGGTATACTGCTTTTAAGCAAAGTGCTCAGGAAATTTTATTTCAGTCTAGTTGTTGAACGTAGAAACATGCTATAAGCTAAGCAAGGATGTAGACGTTTGTTTGCTTGTGCTTGATATTGGAAAGACATAATTCTCGTTGGCCATTTAACTGACTAATTGCGTTTTGTGCTTTCTCGAGACAAAATATCTATGGGCTAGTAGGGCAGTCAGTGTGCGTAGACTTGCATATGATTTGGTTAAAAACTGTTGGGCGTCAATGGGTACAGATAATTATGTGCGCAGACTTGCATACAGAAGTCAGTCTTTATTTACATTGAGGTCTATTGCAGCAGGATTTTCCCGATTGTCTTAATTTTATGCAATAGTCAATTGAAAGATTTAGGTAGGAAATCCAAGAGGATACAGTACATATTAATTTGTCGATGAATAAGTTCCATCCCGTAAATGGGCTTTGCTTAACACACTTTATAGCCTAATGCTGGTTGCTCGTGCGACTTTTGTGATAGTGTTAATGCACGAGGGTGGTAAAGTCAGCAACTTGGCTTGTGAGTTTTAGTTCAGCTGTTTTTTTCACCTTTTAAATTTGTTGGTTTATATGAATGTTTGTGTACTTAACATCTTAAGTAACATTACATGTTTGGATTCTGCTGACAGGCCCTTGGAGGCCGGGTTTCCTACTTTTGGTTAATTGGTTGGAAAAGTGTACTTTCTTAGACTAATTGTACTTTGTCTTCTTGCATTGCAGACTGAACCCTGTTTTGCCATGATTTCCTCATTTCCTGAAGAGCGGTATCCTGAGCCATCAAAACGTGACGGTGTTGTTCTGGGAGAAGTATCTCTTAAAGACCTAG
Organism: Linanthus parryae; assembly: GCA_023055425.1. NCBI lineage: Eukaryota > Viridiplantae > Streptophyta > Magnoliopsida > Ericales > Polemoniaceae > Linanthus > Linanthus parryae. The sequence continues at coordinate 1,126,842 of JALGPY010000019.1, read as the reverse complement.
AGACGAGTCTGACAGGAATCATATGTAGTCAAGATGTCCATATGTTGGGATCGGACCCCATTTCATCTCAATCATCTGAAAATGCTGAATCCAGTAAGAAAGTAGCCTTTGCCCGTGGTCTTAATGGGGGAGACGAAGAGAATGACGATGAAGAGGAGGAAGAAGAAGACGAAGACGACGAGGACCTAACTGCTTTCGTGTTGAGTGCATATGATGGATATAACACCAAGTCGAGTGAAAGCTATTCTTCTAAGCCTTCACACCGTAAACCTGTTCGGATACTGGTAATTTAAACTACTTCCTCTGTTATATTCGGAGTCATCTGTTTTTATCTCAGCTTCTTTCCATACTTTCATGTTATGATTTTTTGCTTCATATGAATTAGAAACTTATTTCCGCTGATTATAATATTTCAAATTTCTCAATATCCACCGAATTAGTCCAAGTTGGAATCTTTTTGCAATCATACCGTGCAACTATTTTTTTTTTCTGTGAAAAAGTTGTTGATTTGTTATGTTCCATGTTTTTGTGTCCTGCAGCATGTGTAGCTTTACAGTTCTTATAGGGAGATGTACACCCGCGATGTGGTTGGGTACCGGGCCCGGGGCCCGACACACTTTGTGTATTATATGTTTGAATATTCATATCTTTCTTTGTATTTTGTTAGTCCGGTACCCCCGTTAGTGGTTTTATCATTTTTTTTGACTACTAAAAATACAAAGCTTCTTTCCCCACTCCGGTATTGTTGAAAGAACTGTACTCAAAAGTCTGATTAGAGTAAATTGAATTTGTCTGAAAAGTTGTATGAAGAGATATTGATCAAGCAATGCCTGTCAGTGGTTGAATACCATCTGGTCAACGTTATGTTCGAGTTGCATTACTTACTTTTGCATTACTTACTTTTTATGTGAAGCACCTCTGTGAACCCTGGACAGGGATATTCATTGATAAAGTTCACTCATGGAATATGATATACTCCGTAAGTTATATAGAATGGTCAACAAAAATGTTGATGTACCTTTTATCTCCAAAATATTTAACTGCGGATTCAATTATTTCTAAACTTCTAATCCAAATAGAAATTGTAGTGAGGATGTTTTAGTTGTTATTCTTTGAATGCTTTGGTTTTAACTTGGTCTTGAACTTGTCATAATTGCTTTTGCAGTTATTGAACAGTTGATAGTATCTAAGCTTTATATGGATTTTAATGGCTGATATTTTACGACATCCTTTCTTCTGCTCATAATTACGTTTGAATATATATATATATATATATATATATATATATATATATAGTTTCTCAGTTTAAATGTTTAAGTTTATGATAAATCTAATAATCTGGTAAAACATGAAACATTTGTGTGGCTGAATATATTAATGTGAGATAGCATTTGTTTAGGAGTATAATGCTACTGGTAACATTAGCATTGACATGTGCTAATTTTATTAGGTTGACTTACTGTTACACCATATCTTTTGTTGCATGTGCATAGTTATTAAACCCGGACCGCTGACTGTCCCGGCAATGCCAGGTATCACTGGGTCACCAACCCAACCGCTGGGTCGCTGGTTGGACCAGTGGGTCGATATATAAAGTAAAATATGACAGAATTTAGAAAAGAAAGTTTTTGGCATATAATAAAACTGAGAGTACAACAGGTCTATATAAAAACCCTAGGGGTAGTTAGGTCTATATCAACAGAGGACCTTTGAGAAACGCAAAGGTGACCGGCTTGAATTTGTTCACGAATAAAATGCAAGTAGAGCAAGATGCTTCATGCCAGAGTGAAACACTGGATTGGAGCACAAATATGTAGCACCAACATTGTCAAAATAAATAGTTGAGCAGACTGCGGGTGAATACGGAGCTCGTAAAGAAGAGAGGACACCCAACGTAACTCCGCTGACGCAACTGCCGCGTTGGAGGATCGGGCTACAGTACGCTGTGTCTTGGGGCTCTATGACACAAGAGAGCCACCTAGATACACTATACCTAGTCGTCGAGCTATAGTCGTCCTTATCACCGACCCAGTCAAATTCAGAGAATGCATAGAGAGAGCGGGACAGCGCCGAAGAACAATCCCGTATCAGAAGAGCCTTTCAAATTCCTCAGTAAGACGCTTGACAACGTTCCAGTGTGTAGTAGTAGGCCGGTGCATGAACTGAGAAAGCTTACTCACTGCAAAAGCAATATCCGGACGAATGAGCGAGAGATACTGAAGGCTACCAACCACGGTGCAAAACTCACTCGCATTAGACAAAGAAGAACCACTGTGAAGAGAGTGACACCGGATCTAAAGGTGAGGATACAGTATTGGCGGTAGACATGCCAGTTATGTGCAACACATCAAAGATGTTTTTCTGCTGCGATAAGAATAAGCCCTGCGGATGAGAAATAACCTCAGTGCCAAGAAAATAAGAGAGCGCACCAAGATCCTTGAGAGAGAAGCGGGAAAACAGCAGGTTAATAAATTTATGGACTTGAGCTGTATCACACCCTGTGATAATAATGTCATCGACGTAGGCAAACACATATAGTAATGCCAAAGTACCGAAAAACGAACAGAGAAGTATCAGTCAACAAAGTCGTGCTGAAGATGAAAGGATTTGAGCTCCGAATACCACGCTCGCGGAGTTTGTTTGAGACCATGCAAGGCTTTCCGGAGCTTGAAAACATAGTCTGGATGATCAAATACATCCTCATAGCGAGTGTCCTGTAGAAAAGCGTTGTTCACATCTAGCTGTTTTATAGCCCACTCACGACTGACAGCAACAGACGTCTCTACGAACGGTAATCGGCTTGACTACCGGACTGAAAGTATCTGTATAATTAAGACCAGGGCGCTGGTGAAAACCCTTGGCCACTATCACACTTTATAGCGATCAACAGCGCCATTGGGCAGACGTTTATCAACAGACCTATTTGCATCTCACCACATTTTGAGAGGGGGAATACGGCACTAAGTCCCAAGTGGGATTATGTAATACGGCTTCAAATTCTGCACTCATGGCAGAGCGCCATTGGGAATACTTGAGTGCTTGTGAAACAGTATTGGGTTCGATGTTAGACAGAGACGCATAAGCAAAGAGAGTATATTTCAGTGTAGACTTGAGATCACCCGATTTCGACTCTGTGTTCGTTGGATGCGCGATGGTGTTCGAAATTAACTGAGAGACGGGCTGAACTGGAGGGACAGGCGACACAACCGACGGAGGAGCCGGTGGAGTGGACGGTGCTGCTGGGGCAGGGCAACAGGTGTAATATTTCGGAAAGGCGGGAAAGGATGGACGGGTAGGTGGGTCCACAGGGGTGGGACGAGATGGTGGGTCCACGGGAGTGGGAGTGGTCACACTAACGGGTGAAGATGGGGTAGGAAGGACCATTGTGAAGGGACCAAGCCACTCGTAGTCGACACAACAGAAGGCGACGCAGAGGACGAGCTCATATAGTGAAAAGGGAACGAGGACTCCACAAACTGGACATGCCGAGACACATAGACGCGGTGAGAAGAACAAGGCAAAGATACACACTATGCGTAAGAGAGCAGCCGAGAAAGACTCAAGGCATATAGCGATCATCGAGTTTGTGAGAGGTGGAAGGACGTAGCCTGGGATAGCAAAGACATCCATAGATGCGTAATTCGGAGTAATTGGGGGTTTGGTGAAAGATGGATTCAAAGGGGGATGCCAAGTTGAGAGAATGACTAGGAAGACGATTGATCAGATAGACTGCAGTGGAAAAAGCATACGACCAGTAAGACAGGGGAACAGAAGCGTGGTAAAGGAGGGCTAGACCAGTTTCAACAATATGATGATGATGACGTTTAGCATAACCATTGTACTCACGCGTAATGGGTTGGGTAGTAAGATGAGTGATGCCGTGAGTAGAGAGACATGGACGACGCGCAAGGTATTCACCCCTATTGTTCGAATAGAGAGCTGTAAGGGAGGGAAAGTATTTTTTCAACAATGGAGCGAAATCGAATACAGGTTTCAGGTTTCGGGCACTTGAGCGCTTAAGACATCCAAGCATATTGTAACGTGGTCAACACAAATTAACATAATAATTCATTCCATCATGAGAGAAAACAGGGGAGGTCCAAACATTGCATAAGACAATCGCAAGAGGCCAAGGGGAACGTAGACTAGACTCAGAAAAAGGTAATTTGTGACTTTTCGTGCATTTGCACGCATTACAAGACTGATAATTTGAATTCTGATGGAAGAGAGAACTTCGGAACCAAGTGTTATGAATTATTGCTAACTGGAAGAGAGAACTTCAGACTAAGCGTTGACAAATCGGATGAGCTGAATAGCCAAGACGATGATGCCAAGATGAAGCAGATGGGCGAGACTCAGACGCGGGAGCCAGCGAAAAGACGAGGAAGAGGACTCATATGGCCACTCATAGACACACAGTTTTTAAGCTGACGTGTCAGGAGGAGCCCTGGTAGTACGATCCTTCAAGACAAAACCAGCAGAAGATAATTCAACTAAAAGATCCTTAGAGGAGTATAATTTAGACACAAATTATAATTCAACTAAAAGATTCTTAGAGGAGTATAATTTTAGACACAAATTAATTTCTTTTTGATGGCGGGGTCACAAAGAACATAAGATAATAGAAAGGAACGAGAGTGAGAGGAGAGGGACATCGAACCAGTATGTGTGATGGGTAGTGCTGTGCCATCACCAATCCTAATATCGTCTAAGTGCTGATACGAATGATGCAGTGAGAGATTGTCCAAATCAGCCGTGATGTGATAGGTTGCTCCAGTGTAGAGTAACCAAGCTGGAAGAGGAGAGAAGGTACCGGTCGACGCAGTGGCCACATGAGCTCGAGGAGACCGGTGAGGACAACTGCGGAAGACGAGGTCTGGAGTAGCTTGTGAACGACGGAAGACGAGGTCTGGAGTAGCTTGTGAACGACGGAAGACGAGGTCTGGAGTAGCTTGTGAACGACAACTGCGGGTCCGGTGCCGGAGTCAGCTGAGAACGGAGGACGAGGTCTGGAATAGCTTGTGAACGACAGCTGCGGGTTGGGTGCCAGTAGACGGCTGGAGTTGTGCAGTCTGCCGTAAAACCCATCCAAACTGAGGACACTGACGGATGTGATGTCCTTGGATCCCACAACCTTGGCGAAACCCCAAGAACAGACGTGGTGGCGGACGTGAAGAGGTCCAGGGGACCATGCCCGAGACTTATGGGACGGGGCCGAGGGGGGTGGACCAAGGAGAGAGGACTGAACGTGTGTCTGCGGACTGAACTCCTCGTGACCACGACCCCTAGCCCGACACACCTGGCCGAAGCTTGCATTGGCGAAAGCTGGTGTAGACAGGTCATGCACAGTCGATGGTTTGGACGAAGACAACTCCTTGTGGGTGAGTTTCTCGAATAGTTCCTTAAATCCAATGTCAGCTTCACGCGCTTTGATTGCTTCAACAGACGGGGCATAAACTTCATTAGAGGCCGTTCAACATTTTATGAATTTCTGTCTCATCCATTGGTTTGCCGAGAAGTTCCGTCGACCTTTTGCTTGATAAAGTGCATGTAGTCATACACTGTTTTATTGCCCTGTACCGGACGTTTCAGATGCTTTTTAATTTGTGTAATATGACTGTGGGATGGCTTGGCGAAGATGTTGTGCAGAGTAATCCATACTTCTGCAGATGTTTCAGCTCACGAAATATGAGCAAGAGCACTTGGGGAGAGGGTACTGATGAGATATGAGAAGATGAGTTAGTCCTGCTGGTACCAGGAGCCATAGGCAGGGTTTACCTGGTGGTCACTATGTAAGTGACATCCGACGAGAAAGCAGAAGTAGCCGAAGAAAGCTTGGAGGGCTGCCTGGTGATCGGGTCTGACAAACCCGGAGTAGAAGTCTGTTTGGTTGACGCAACAGGAGCAGGCTGGCCACTGCGGTCAGCCCGATAGCTGTCGTGCCGGCGGCAGTTTGGCCAGCTTTGGCCGTTTGTTCCTGTGACAATGGAACATGGGCTGGAACTGTAAAAGTGATAGGAAGTACATCGGCAGGGGGGTTGGACCCCTCAACATACCTGATGAGGCCATGACCGCAAAAGTTACTTGGAGCTGAAGCTTTTTAGGCAATAAAGTTATTTCTTTGAAGTTTCTGTGGATTTGGTTGAGCCGCAATCGCGATTAGTGATTGACTAGGGTTATGAGGATTGAGAATAGTAGGGCAGAAGGCCGACATGGTGTTCACCGGTTAGAGAGGGTGAGAGACGTCAGTGATTTTTGGCTGCGGTCCGATCGTCGTTTGCCACGTTGACGGTTGGAGCCGCCGTGCTTCGGTTTCGGATGGTCCCGGAGGATCATCGCTCTGATACCATGACAGACTTTAGAGAAGAAAGATTTTGGATATAATAAAACTGAAAGTACAGCAAGTGTATATAGACCCTAGGGGTACTCAGGTAATTTATGCGTCACTAAGAGATCTATTGTGTTTATATGAAGTATGATATCACAATTATTTGATAGTTAATACAGACTTTTTATTAGTAGTATTTTTTTCTTATAAATATAAATATAAAAGTTAAAATCAACTATAAAATGAAAATTTGTATCAAATTATATTATAGGAAAGTGATTAAGTAATTTAAGAGTTCGGAGTTCAAAGTAAAAAATAACTACATCTACGTCGTATTGAGAAATTTTATATCCTTACGTAGAAATAAAAATAGATGTACGTAAAAATGTTTGGTAAGTGGCTGATAAGTAATCTTTATTTTTTAGATTATATTTATAATTTGGGTAAAAGACACTTTGCACCCTTGTGGTTAGACAAAGACACCCGACGCCCCTGACTTTTGTAAAATTCCACTTTGCACCCCTGAAACGGAAAACCATTTGGACACTTAGCACCCTTCCGTCACGCTCCATTAGGGGAATGGTTGACACCATTTTTCGGACCATATTGCCCGGGTGTATTTTTTTGGGCTTTATTGCTCCTGTTCAATGTTACTCTTGAATCACTAAGAACACTAAGAACACCAAGAACATTGAGATTGCTACAACAATAGAAAGTGAAAACTGAAGGAGGCTCAGATTCGTAATTGAAAACAAGCAGATTGCACCTACCATGGCTGCAAAACCATTTTCCTCGTTATGAGAGTAACAATTTGTCAGCAAGTGAATTCAATAGATCAAAACGAAACAACCCCCCTCGTTATTGGGTCACTTTGACCCGGTGATTTGGATAGCAAAACGAAACAATTTCTTGACAATTCTTTCATGGTGTTGTAGAATAAGAATAACTCTACAATACCATGAAAAAAAATTCTAAAAATTACATCGTTTTGCCATCCAAATCTCCGGGTCAAAGTGACCCAACTACGAGTGAAAAAGTCAACAGGGGGAGAAAGAGAGGGAACAGAGTGATAATTGCCTAAGAGAGACAAAGTTGCCATGTCTGACTGCAAAACCATTTCTCGCCATGAAAGTAACTAATAAGAGTGCCCCGCGGGTTTACCAACCCGCCTGGTCAACAGTTTTGTGTCAAACCCGCCTGGGTCAAACCGGTTCCTCCGGGTCTGTGACATCTCCGATCCGAGTAAGGGACCGGACCACACCTGACCGGCGGCCACTGTGTCAGGTTGGGTCTGGGTTTAATAAGTACACCTCTGTCCCAGCTCTTCCCCATCATTTTGACTTTTACCACTATTCACTGGGTCACTTTGACTCGGTGATTTGGATAGCAAAGTAATTTAATTTTTTGATAATTTTTTCATGGTGTTGTAGAGTATAAGTTGCTCTATAACACCGTGAAAAAATTGTCGAAAAATCGCATTATTTTGCTATCGAAATCACCCGGTCAAAGTGACCCATATACGAGTCAAATATTCCCAATGATGGGCAAGAGCTGGGAAAAATCGCAGTATGTCATGTGGCATACTGCCATCTAAAATTGCTGAAAAAAATGCTATGCTAACACACATTTGCACATTGGCTAAACATGCATGTTAGCAAAAACACCTGACAGTTGTTCAGAATTCGAAAACTAAGAATACAACAATAATCTTGAGCATACCCCAAAAGCCTTTGGCATTTTCAAAATGGCAGAGGGAAGAACTTAAAAAACATTTGAAGACGAATTGCCTCTTAATTAGTTTCAGCTCCAAGGTTACTGCTCTGTTGCCAGGTGCCTTCTCTTTGGGGTTTGAATGGGCCCACTTTGAGGCTCTTTCTGGGACATTCAATGAAATGATGGTCAGCTTGAATGGGTAAAGTTCAGGACGTGGGTGTTAAGGTTTGGGTGTGTTACATGCATGTTAAGGTTGTTCGTTGTAACTACTTGGTTCACAATTTTCATCACCCTTGGGCACTTGGGTCATTTTATTGCCATTGTTGGGGGCAATACTAGGCTTGTGGTCCTGAATTAAGGTCAGTTTTAGGCTGCATTAGGGTCACTTTTTGGGTCATCTGTGCACTATTTGTAGTCGACATTCTTAACCCCTGAGATATCTCTATGTTTAAGTCCTTGGTGAACGAATACAGAGCAGTTTGATTTGCTATAATAGATTACTATGAAAGGCCTGTTTAAATGAACCATTATGACTAATGAGTACTCTGGTATTCTCTGTTCAGTTTTCTTGCTTTTGTTGCTCTCAGAGTTCTGTTGGTTGTCCTTTGCTGCATAGTAAGTGGAGTATATTTTACCTGTGTTGCAGAGTGCTGAAAATCTAGTACCAGCAATTAAAGGCAGCAGAGCGAAGTTGGGGAAACCAAAAAAGCATCGGCGTGTGACGTGGGCTCCAAGTGTGCATGATCCTCCTCCTTCAGCATCAACTATTGTGAGACACAAGCAACCAAAACTCAAGAGTGAAAGTAAGAAAAACTTTGATGCTCCTAAGAAGAATGGTGGAAAGAACAAGCAGCAACCGAAAGGAAAAGCTGCTAAGAAGCAGGCCAAGAAGGGTTCTAAGTGGCGCCGCGATGATGACAGTGATTGATGAGCTGCTCTGGCACGACCAGGCCTCTTCTTTTGTTGTTGGTAGACAGACATATAGTCTCGTAATAGTATAATGGAAGTAGTAGTTTTCTTGATAGAGACTGCCTATCCAGTCTTCTTGGAAGTACATAGATAGTATTAGATACAATAGCATAGATGAACCACATCCAGCAGTTTTGCTCATTCGTTTATTGTTAAACCAATCTCAGTGCGCTTTCTCTCTCAACCACCCGACCTCTCTTACTATCAGTTTACCAACCTGGAGCTTAGTTACGCGTCTTTACTCACTTATGTTGCAGATTGAGCACAGTGATGTCGCATTGATGTAGTTGGGTTATTATTTTTTTGATTACGGTGTATGAATGAGCCTGCTACATGGGCTTGGGACTTGGGCATAAGCACATATTTTTGTTAGCCAGACTACTACGAGAGAAGAACTATCGTTGCGATTATGTTGGTGTAAGCTCCCTTTGCTCTGGTCTAAATTCTGTTAGTCACTCAGGGACTAAGGAGGGGTCTACTACATTGACTGCTGGAAATTTATCATGGTCAGCAACGGATTGTCAAGGTGTTAATATGCAGGCTCCTATGAAAATGGAAGAAACTGCGTTACTGTTCAAGTGGGTTGTTGGTTGGTTGGTTGGTTGGACAATTGGTGTGGAAGGGTACCGGGACTCTATGACCAAGTAGTTCGAAATTCCTCGAGAAGTCAGCAGAATGTTACCGTTCAGCGATGCCTAAAGTAAAATTTTGAAGTATATTCCTGCCTGAATTTAAAGCTTTTCTTCTGTGGAAACTTGTACATGTTGACACCGTCTAAAACTGATAGTGTGCTATGGCATTCCACTTCCATGGATGTTTTAAATAGTTTTGTTGTATTCACCACTCAATGGTGGGAGAGTCTCGAAGTCAAAGAGGCGACACTGGTATATATTCTGGTTATGATATATGATCACTCATAATCAAATTTTCCGGCTTTCTAGAATAACTCTGAAAGAAGAGATGCGAGCACAAACAATTTGGTCATCTATTTGAGGGTATAGTATAGTTGTTGCTATTTATAGCAAATGCGCCGTCCTCTGTAGAAGTAACTGCATACCTCATGAATTTCAATTTAATAACAAAACTAGCCTTTGACTCCTTAAGGCTATAACTCTAATTGCTTGCCACATTACATTAGACCTCCATGTACACGGGTGAAAGAGACACCTTATTCACAAATACGGTAGTGGTTACTCACATATTGAAGGCTCACAATGGGTTGACACGTTGGTAGCTAGCTCATGCTAAGTGTCCAACAATTTTCTTAGTTATAATTTTTTTTTTTATTATTTATTTTCAAGATTTTGACCACATTGGTGGGCTGTAGCTATTCTACTTCATAGCTAAAAAAATGTGTAAATAATCTTTTAATAACCCAAATGGCCTCAATCTTGGTAAGTTAAAAATATGTCTCCTAATATAAGCTCTTAAATACTTCATGTACTAATCTTTTACTTGAACAAAAAAAAAATCGACTATTAGAGTATCAATACACCTTTAAAATTTTAAAACAAATGAATATATGCCATATATAGGCTTAGTTTGGCAAAGATAGATTGTTAGATAGATTATTGAATGTGTGGTTCAGATGAAGTGTTTTTGTCTCTCTCTCCTCATCTCAACCACACATTCAATAATCTATCCAATAATCTATCTTTGCCAAACTAGGCCATAGACTTTGATCAAAAGCTACAAAGACTTATTGGACTGAGTCAGTTCTCTAAAATTTGATGCCAATTATTTACTCGTCCATTTTTTTATTACTATATAAAAATAACTTGCTATTTGACAACCTAATGGTCACAAAACTTAACATGGTCTATGGTACAAAATTTGGTTAAGCTATTTTAATATACAGTAATTAATGTATCGGGTATTACATCCTTCCCTCCTTATAGAAGTTTGGTCCCCAAACTTAAAGTTACCTTAAAATAGATGCGGATATTGCTCGCGTATCTCGTCTTCCAGTTCCGATGTAGCTTCTTCCACTAAATGATTCCGCCAAAGAACTTTCACTAAGGGAATGACTTTGCGTCGTAATACTTGGTCACGCCATCTTAAGATTTCTACAGGTACCTCAGTGTAAGACATGTCTTCTCGTATTTCTAAGGGTTGATATCACCTGACCAGGATCATAGACATACTTCTCTATCATGGAGATATGGATGACATTATGGACATTGCTCAAGTCAGGTGGTAGTGCAATACGATAAGCTAAGGGTCCAATGCGTTCCAAGATCTCATAGGGTCCGATGTATCGTGGACTAAGTTTCCTTTCTTTCCGAATGGAACAACCCCTTTAGTTGGTGAAACTTTCAGAAATACAAAGTCGCCAACTCTAAATTCCAAGTCTCTTATCCTATTGTCAATTTAGCTCTTTTGTCGACTCTGGGCAACTTGAAGTTTATTTCGAATGATTCTCACCTTCTCTGTAGTGATCTGAACTATCTACGGTCCAAGTATTTGCCATTCTCCTACTTCTGTCCAGCATATAGGAGATCTACACTTTCGACCGTACAGTGCCTCGAATGGAGCCATTCCAATACTAGACTGGAAACTGTTGTTGTACGTAAACTTGTTGGAATAGATGCCCTAGAGGCAATCTAGTTTAGTATGAATTTATTTGTGGCTAGAAATTCATTTATTATTTATTGGATATTTAATATAATGAAGTCCTTATATTTACAATTGTGTTGTTTATATTAAATATCCCTAGTCCAGTATAATGATTAATGGGACAATCATCTATAGACTAGTATGGGGTTGGATTGATATGGAGATATCATGATCCAACACATAGGTGTGCATTAGGGGTAATGACGCACTGGATTGAACCATCTCCGAGAAGGCTACATACACGTTATGTTGAGTCACAAGCGCTTCTCGCGGTGCAATGGTATTGTCATCCTTAGACTTGAAGTCACTAGATATTCTAGTTGTGGATTATTGTGATTTTGGTAGCGTTAAACGCTACACCGTAACTGGGTAGTTATAAAGGCGTGTACTGGATACAATAAGAGGCAAGCTTAGAGATCGTAGTGGACGTAGATAGAATTTTTCCCTCCCACATAACGGGAGCAAATATCCTAGGCCACTCGAGGGATAGTGCTTATAGAATGTCTGGCCAAACTCAAATAAATCAATATGGGATATTGATGTTATTTGCACGAATAAGGCTATTCCCATGGATCGAGAAACTGTGGATTGGATATACGAGTGTGACTTGTATGTCTCGTGTCCAATCCGGATATAGAGACAAAGGGATGAGACAATTACATGTACAAAGATTGCCAAGATGACTATTCTATTAGTTGGCTAGAATGAATGTTTTTCTAGAAACCGCTCCATATTAGCAAATAGTTGCTACCAACTAGATAGAACCTATGGGGTCACACGCTAGATAGAGTTGAACTAGATTTGGGAATTAATTAACTGGATTAATTAATTAGAAGGATCACTTTGCAAGACCTTGCAAACTTAGTAGAGACTAATTTGCAAGGAAGGGACTAAACTGAATTCTAGTAGGACTAGAATAAGTCCTTTAGGTAGTTGGCAAGGAGTTGTTGGACTATATAAAGGACCTTCCTTCCTTCCCACACTTATGCTCATAATTGATCATAACTTGAGTGGAGAGAATAAAAGGAGAGAGAGCAAGCAAGCTAGAGGAGCCGCCGCCCCTAGCCCGCCGCCCGTCCCCGTCGGCCCCAAAGGAGGCCGAAACCTCCTTTGGTTCGTCTCATTTTGCGTGATTCTTCTTCCTCTTCCTCTTTCCGGGCTAGCACCAAGGAGTGGGAGATCTAGAAATCAACTCTAGGCGTGGATCAACTATAGAGAACGTGACACAATTCGCGTTTGAAGTCATCAAAGAAGAACCCTAAGGTGTGTTATTGATTTCTTCCTTTACCATCGTTATGTCTCTTGACTTGTGATCCTTGGAGGGTTTTGCATGGTTAATTATTGATTCCGTTGCGCATCCATGAATCAAAACCCTACAAAACTCTACTAGAGGTAGATGTTCTTCCCATCCTCCTTAGAATTCTAGGACACAAAATCGAAGTAGGTCTTCCAGGATCTGGGTAACTCTCTCTGATTGACCCTCTGTTTGTGGGTGAAAGGCGATACTAAAACGTAACTTGGTTCCTATAGCGGTTTGGAGACTATTCCAGATTCTTGAGACAATTATAGGATCTCGATTAGAAATTAGGGATATTGGAGTTCCATGAATTCGTATGATTTCACGGATATATAAGACCGCTAGCTTCTCTAAGGAATCGGTTGGTTTCATGGCTAAGAAGTGAGTAGAGTTGGTCAGTCTATCAACTATTACCCAAACAGCCGAATTCCCATTTTTAGGAATTCGGTAATCCCATGACAAAGTCCATGGTGATATGTTCCCACTTCAACTCGTGTGGAGGTAGAGGTTGTATGATAACTCCATAGTTGGAGTTATATTCTATTGTGATTACTTGTCGTTTCGCGTACTTTCGATGCATTTATGTGTGTTTTAGGCCGAGTTTTGATAGTTTTGAGCATACTTGATTATTTGGACTTCATCGTGTAATCCGGGCGTTTTATGCATGTTTTATGCTTTATTTGTCGCATTTGATCTTCCGGTATTTGTTCGTGTTGTGAATTTCAGTAACCGGAAGCGTGGAGTGCGGATTTTGGAGCGGAAGCGAACTTCGGAAAGAAAGAAACTCAAGGAATGCATGAGAGAATAGAAGAAGAGGAGAAGCTAAGAGGAGAAAAAGACTTAGCCAAATTTTCAAGAGGTGAAAAGAAGCAACACACATGGAAGATCATTGTGATCCTACAAAGGTGATCCTATGATCACAAGATCAAAGTGCAAGATCACATAGAAGAGTAACGTGACTCTACAACTACAAAGGTGATCCTAGGATCACAAATTGTGATCCCAAGATCACATTAGTACACGTTACGTGATTAGAAAAGGGGTAAAAAGTGTAATTTTTAAAAACTTGAAAGAAGTGACGTGATTTAACAAGGAGAACGACCTAGGGCTTGGAATTATTCATCTTTTCTACGCCATTGGAGAGCAAGGAGCATTCTTGGGAGCTTGGAGACCATCGTTTGATTCTCTATTTTCTTCCCCTCTCTAGTTTTTGTTTATGATCATTGAAACTTTGTACTTTGATCATGTGTTTTAGTAGCTAAACCCTCTATTCGGGATATCTCATAGGGAACTAGGGTTTTGAACACCATATTTTGGTGATTTATGGATTATGCTTCATGTTTATTGACTTAATTGGATGTTTATGCTTAGTTATGCTTGATTCATACGCGTAATTCTATCTTTCTTATTGTTTGACGTCACAATAAGATTGATCTAGGTGATAATTATTAGATGAATCAATAGTTATTGCTTGAACTTGAATCTTGCACTAGTCGTATCTAGAGTTGAGGAATCTTGCTAGTTAACTAGAACTAAGAGTTGATATCAAGATCATAATGCATATTTAAACTTAAGTAGGCTAGAGGAATCAGGTACAAGAGTTTAAATATAGACTTTGGTTGAGGAATCTTCAAAGTGAAATTGCTCGTTTGGCTAAGTAGAAAATATCCGTGTCGCATGAACGTAAATCATAAGTGGTGTGAATTCCCTAGTGAACCCGTAGAGATATCCTGCACTTGTCCACTTGTTAAGTAACTTAAAAATCATTCTTCGTCAATCGTGAATCTTTTCACCTGATTTGTCTTTTAATTTCAGTAGAGTTAGTAGAACAAACCACTGCGCTTTGCCCACACAAGGTTAAGAACTAATAGCTAATTTACAAAGAAGTCTCTTGGGATTCGACAATCCGGACTTTTCCGATTATTACTGCACCGACAGCCATACACTTGTGGTTTGGACGTGTCAAGTTTTTGGCGCCGTTGCCGGGGACTTCGGCTAAATTAGTTATAATTCCTAGCCTTAGGGATTTATTTTATTGTTTATATCTATTACTCACCTACTTTGTGTGTGTAATCTGTGTTTTCAGGTTGAACTTCACGGTGCATGTCCCGTTCTCGAGACGAGCCTTTGCACCCAACACTTGAGGACCCGGAAACTTTGTTACGCGCACAAAGTAGAGACAAGAGGAAGACAAGCTCAGTTGCTATGGATGACGAAACTAGAGCTGAGTTTGAGAGGATCCGCAAAGGTATGCAGGATGCGGAGGCAGCTAGAGCAGTAGCTGTAGAGGATGCATCCAATAAAGCACGAGAAACTGAGGAGCTGAGGGCTCAAATGGCTGAGATGCAGGCAATGATGGATCGCTTGGCTCCCCCAAATCCACAACCACGTCCTGGTGTGGGGGCACAAGTGGCGAACATCGGTGGGAACAATAATGGGAATAATGGGGGAAACAACAGACAGAACGCCGAGGCACCGGTTAACAATGCCGATATTGAAGAACGTCCTATGGTGGATTATTTCAGGACTACTCCAGCGTGTTATCAGCCTACCATTGTCAGGCCGCAAATCAATGCCCAACACTTCGAGTTGCGCCAACATATGATCAATATGGTTCGTGATGAGTGCGCATTCAACAGAGCTCCAGGAGATGATCCCAATCACCATCTGCAGGTATTTGAGCAAATCACATCAACCCTGCACGACCAACGAGTTCCAGACGAAACAGTTAAGCTATTACTGTTTCCCTTCTCCTTATCTGGAAAAGCCAAGAAGTGGCTTATGGAGCTGCCAGCTGGGAGCATCGTGACATGGGCGGATTGTTGTCATGAGTTTCTGAGGAAGTATTTGCCACCATCCAGAGTCGCTCAGCAGATGGCTGAGATTGCAAAATTCACTCAGGAAGAAGACAGCTCATTGGGAGATGCTTGGAGGAAGTTCAGCCAAATTCTCCGTAGATGTCCGAATCATGGGGAGCCATGGCTCAAGCTCTTCCATTATTTCTACACTGCATTAGACAAGGAGACAGCTGACCAGTTAGATATGCTAGCTGGAGGTAATTTTATGGGGCTTGGGGCACAACGAGCTCAAGATCTGCTGAATAACGTGTCGAAGAGGGAGACTACACGAGCTGAAACTCGTAGGTACTCCAAACCGGGGGATGCAGCCTTAGTCAACAAGATTGAGTCTATGGAGCAAAAGCTGGAATCCATAACCTCAGCATTTCACAACATGCAACCTCCATCACAAGTGAAGCCCATGGGTGAGTTACTCGCGGATGAGAATCAGGGATATGGCTCCATTGAAGATGTGAATTACATGGGTCCACCACGACAACAGCAGTGGACTAACACTTATCATCCCAACAACCGCAATCACCCCAACTTTAGCTATGCCAACCCTAACAATGGGTTATATGCGCCCGGACAGCAGCCGAATTCTCAGTATCAAGCTCAAGGGAAATTTCAACAGCAACAGGCTCAGCAACCAGAAGAGCAAGAGACAACTGCTTTATTGAGAAAGTTACTAGCTAATCAAGACAGGATGGAGAGCACGATTGTCTCACTACAAGCAACAATAAAGAGCCACGAGACTCAGATTGGGCAGATTACCAATCAGAATGCTAAATTTCCGCCAGGTATGCTTCCTTCCAATACCATTCTTCCTACTGAGCAACTCAAAGCTATTACTACTCGCAGTGGTGTGACTACTCAGGATCCTCCATATCCTAGCCATGCGAGAGCCGAAGCTACAAAAGCTACAGAGAAGGAATTGGGTGAAGAGTTGCCCAAGGCCGTGAGTCCCCAATCAAAGGACACGGTTGAGAAGAAAGAAGAGTCCAAGAGCACTCCAGATCCAGCTACTTATGAGCCACAGATTCCATATCCGGCGGCAATAAAGAGGAATGATGAGGAACACTTTGGGAGATTTATGGATATATTCAAACAATTGCATATCAACATTCCTCTTGTAGAAGCACTTGCTCAGATGCCCAGGTATAAGAAGTTCTTGAAGGAAATCCTATGGGGGAAGAAGAGCATAGAACCCTATGCCACGGTAAAGCTAACAGAGACGTGTAGCACTGTCATACAAAGAGACATTCCCAAGATGAGAGATCCAGGCAGTGTCATCTTAGGCTGCACTCTTGGGGGTGGATATCATACACATGGTCTCTGTGATTTGGGCGCGAGTATTAATCTCATGCCATTGTCTCTGTTTCAGAGATTGGGCATTGGCGCGCCGACCCCTGTGAAGATGGGTCTGCAATTGGCAGACAATTCTATAGTTACGGCAAATGGGGTGATTGAGAATTTGCTAGTCAAAGTGGGTGCATTTGTCTTTCCATCTGACTTTGTGATAGTGGATATCAAGGAGGATCGCGATGTTCCACTAATCTTTGGAAGACCGTTGTTGAAGACAATGCGCGCTAAGGCTCTAGACTCATCACTCGTGTTCAAGGCATTTGTTCCGAGCAAGGGGAAGAATAAATTGGCTATGATCAAGTTTAGAGAAGATCGTGTGGATCCTTCTCTTGAGGTTGCCTACAGTTTTGCATCCCGATCCACCCGAATCAGAGAAGAAGCAAAATGTGGTGAGTGCACATGATGTGGTGCAGAAAATCAAGTGCAAGCAATTGAAGGAGGAGGCACGTCGTGCTAGACCTCCTTAACATCTTTTGAGGTAACTGGGTCGGGTCATCGACCTTAAATTACACGGCGCTTGTTGGGAGGCAACCCAACGTACTTTTATGCTTTAGTGTAGAGAGTATGTTTTTAGATACTATTGTGTGCGTTTTTCAATACAGTTTTCTTATCTGAGGGGTGAGAGAGTGAGAATCTGACAGTTGAAATGAGTCTCTACAGGAATACAGGTTGAAATGCATTCGGGACTTCACTCTCTTGATTCGTGCAAAGAGGATTGCGTCGAACCGCGAAAGCACAACACAAGCAAAGAGATATAAAGTACGGAATTTGTGAGTTTTTCCTCCGTAAATTTTGGAGTCACTTGTGCGAAATAAAAACATACGCGAAACAAGCTTTCCGACGGTATATTACACGCACGCATCGGAGTCCGGAGGTGTAAAGTAGAAGAAAAAGAAGAAAAAGAGAAAAGAAAAAAAAAATAGAACAGACAAAAAAAAAAGGGACGCCAGATACTTAGGAAAAATTGGGAGGCTAATTTTTGAGCAACCTACTGTTAGTGTAGGATCAAAATAGCTGATCCTGTGGTAATTTATGTGATCCCATGATCACATTTTTCTTCTCACGGTGAATCTCATTGAACAGGGGTAAATATGTCATTCAGTGTTTAAAAAAAAAAAGAGAAGAGCAGAAACACGCTGCATCAAGCAGCGACCTGAGTTCTCTCCTTCGCCAGACCCACGACAGTCTCCAAGAACACAGCAAGAGGACGCCTCCAGAGCACCGCCGAACGGAAAAATCATCGGAGCTCAACGAAAATTGGTGGTTTCGCTCGGCTAATCAGCGCCGACGAATTAGGGGGCTACAACAACGCTGTGCATCAAAGAGCGTCAGACCCACGACGCAGCTCTCTCAAGAACAACGCGGCGACCACGCAGAGCTTTATTGATCGGAAAATCGCCGGAATCCGGCGAGATTTGGTGGGTTCTGCTCGTCGCATCAAAGCCTGAAACTTCGGGTGTTGAGTTGTGAAGATTCAGTGAAGTAAAAGTGGACAGTGAAAGCTAGGGTTTTCTCAACACAAATTTGTCAATTCGTTCTCAACCGGTTGAAATTCGCGCAAACCGTTTGCGGGGTTGTGACGGGGACAACGAGGAGAAGCTATTGAGCTAAAAATCTTACATCGCGAAAAGTATCGAAAAATCAGTCGACCGTACGGTCAATTGACTGATTTTGTCGATTCAGCTCTGTTTGAACGGAACTCCAAGGCTTCAGGTATCTCTAATATTTCTCTTTCGCAATTTAATTTTATCTAGTCTAGGCACATTGAGTAAAAGCCCAAATTTGTTAATGTTGTCGCTTAGTTGCGACGTTTGGGGGCGATTGACTAGTGTCCTAGGACCTATATGCTAAATTGCTTTCTTGCTTTGATTCACTAAACACTCCTTGTCACGTGCACGTAGCGAATATAATCTCTAAATTTGAACTGCTACCTTCTTGTGCAATGAGACTGTTTAGAAGTAGTTGAGGCAAAGAATGACGGTGGTCCTGAGTAGATTCACCGCACCTCGCACTAGAATTGCCGAGTCCTCTTGATTGACCTCTAACTTCGTTGAGGACAACGAAGCATTCAAGTGTGGGGAGGATTTTTTAATCTTGACTAGTCAGTCCGTGTCTGCATTAACCTGTCACATATAGATTGTTAGGGCGTATTGTGTCGTCTTCGTAGTCCGTGTCGTGTTTTGTTTTAGTGTCGTAATATGTATGTTAGTCATATATATGTGTTAGTGTTAGATTCTTGCACGTTTATTTAATTGGGTCTACCTACCCAAACTGAGTCAGTTTTGAGTCTTCTTTCGCGTCTGGCCTTGCATGTAGAATTAGAATAAATAAAGTAAAAATACAAAAAAAGAAATTAAAAATTTGAAAAAAAAACAAGAAATTTTGAGAAAGGGCAATCAAAAGAAGCTTAAAATTTGGTAGAATCGAGGAGTGTGAGAGTTTTAGGCGTAGGGCGTGACTTGTGACCGAGAAGGACAAATTGAGTTCCCCCTAGTACGTATAGAGAGACTTCCTTTACGGGAATGTCTACCTATTTTATTACACTTACTTGATTTGCAAAATTAAAGTGTGTGTCGTTTTCTTTTACAAGAGTTGAGCTAGGTGTGAGCTAAACAATCCGAACGTTCATGTGTACGTCTTAGGTAGTCGCCAGCCCGCCTCGTAGTGGCACACAGAACAGCTGTGCGAGGATGCGTATTAGAGCACTCACTGCTTGATGGATCTCACCTTGTAGGATCATTAGAAAGCCCAATTTGAACCTTGGTTTTATTCATAACCTCTTAACCTAGGGTGACGATTCTTGGCCTTCATCATTAATCGTTTATAATCACCACTTTAGTGCGTCACGAGGGAGTCATAGTTGAGGGGGTTCGATGAGGGAGAGCTGTACTGCATATACTTGTGAGTTCTACATGATCGCTTGCGTATTATTACATATCTTCGAGGGGATGCGAGGGTGAGTGAGTAGGTTTGCGCACTTCGGTGTGGCGGTGTTCCATGTTACTACACCATGGACACAGTTGTGTAGAGCCGTGAGTGCGTGACGTCTAATCCGCACAACAATGGGGTGGTTGATCTTAATTGGTGGGTCGTGCTAGGTATCGTTTCTTTTCATCATCACGGTGTAGGAGGATTGGTTGGATTAGGCACGAGACTTACATACATTTGATTACTTGAGAGAGGGCATGTTTACATTCTAGTGTGGGGATGTCGACTTTTGAATACGGAAATCGAGATTGAGCTTCTGACGACTACATCCCTACACACGCGCTTTGACTATTTGGTGGCTTTTTTTGGTGACACCGTGTACTTCATTGAGTTAGGGGGAGATGAATTTTACTTGTGATATGCATTCATTGGATCGTCTATTTCCTCCCCTTAACATGCTTGCTTTGCTGGATTCTTGGAAGACCACTCGGATACTTTTACGGTATTTTGTTATATTGAGAGATGAAAAAAAAATGGAAAAAAAAGAAAAACAGCAAAGAGAGAAAAAATGGAGAGATGGAATAAAGGAGTAAATTTGAGCTTATTGGAAATTGAGTGGTGGAAAGTTACTAGTTCGTTGACGACGGTTTGCATTTCGTGCACGTATCGCCATGGTGGCCACAAAGATCGTTATTGTACCGGGGTTTGAGGGGATCGAGGGCCGGAGACGGTGAGTTTCGGGTTGTGGTTTCTATCATCGTGGTGAGGGTGTGTGAGATGTAGGGTTTAATGTGAGAATGTGACGCTTAGGACTTGTTACTACATAATTATCCTTTTGTCCCTAAGCCTCAACATTCTAAACCGTTAGCGGAGTAGGAGCTCGGACCTTGAACGTGGCTTAGCCTAGCGTAGCCTCTTACTTTTGTCGACACATGCGAAGAGGTAGGTATTCTTTTACATAGTAACGCTAGGCTCTCTATACTAACTAGGGAAAATTCTCGTTGTCGAGTTTAGTTGCTATTCACGTCTTGTTCCTAGATTGATCATCATTCCATGAGAACCGGTTTGAGCTAATTGAGATTGCCCAATCTCGCAAAAGAAAGAAAAAAAAAGAATGTGTTATTTTGTTATGTGCATTGTATATATTGCATTTTCATATTGTTGCATCGTTGAGTCATGTATTGAGTCGTGTTTATGTCGAGTCGGCTAGTCTTGGTTTGTATGCAAGTGGTGTTTCGAAAAGTATGCAATTAGTTAGACTCGTACCATGATTTGTTGGGGAGAAAGTTTGGAGATGATGGCCGACTTTGATAGATTGCTCGGGACGCGCAAATGGTAAGTGTGGGGATATTTGATAACTCCATAGTTGGAGTTATATTCTATTGTGATTACTTGTCGTTTCGCGTACTTTCGATGCATTTATGTGTGTTTTAGGCCGAGTTTTGATAGTTTTGAGCATACTTGAGTATTTGGACTTCATGGTGTAATCCGGGCGTTTTATGCATGTTTTATGCTTTATTTGTCGCATTTGATCTTCCGGTATTTGTTCGTGTTGTGAATTTCAGGAACCGGAAGCGTGGAGTGCGGATTTTGGAGCGGAAGCGAACTTCGGAAAGAAAGAAACTCAAGGAATGCATGAGAGAATAGAAGAAGAGGAGAAGCTAAGAGGAGAAAAAGACTTAGCCAAATTTTCAAGAGGTGAAAAGAAGCAACACACATGGAAGATCATTGTGATCCTACAAAGGTGATCCTATGATCACAAGATCAAAGTGCAAGATCTTATAGAAGAGTAACGTGACTCTACAACTACAAAGGTGATCCTAGGATCACAAATTGTGATCCCAAGATCACATTAGTAGATCTGACGTGATTAGAAAAGGGGTAAAAAGTGTAATTTTTAAAAACTTGAAAGAAGTGACGTGATTTAACAAGGAGAACGACCTAGGGCTTGGAATTATTCATCTTTTCTACGCCATTGGAGAGCAAGGAGCATTCTTGGGAGCTTGGAGACCATCGTTTGATTCTCTATTTTCTTCCCCTCTCTAGTTTTTGTTTATGATCATTGAAACTTTGTACTTTGATCATGTGTTTTAGTAGCTAAACCCTCTATTCGGGATATCTCATAGGGAACTAGGGTTTTGAACACCATATTTTGGTGATTTATGGATTATGCTTCATGTTTATGGACTTAATTGGATGTTTATGCTTAGTTATGCTTGATTCATACGCGTAATTCTATCTTTCATATTGTTTGACGTCACAATAAGATTGATCTAGGTGATAATTATTAGAGGAATCAATAGTTATTGCTTGAACTTGAATCTTGCACTAGTCGTATCTAGGGTTGAGGAATCTTGCTAGTTAACTAGAACTAAGAGTTGATATCAAGATCATAATGCATATTTAAACTTAAGTAGGCTAGAGGAATCAGGTACAAGAGTTTAAATATAGACTTTGGTTGAGGAATCTTCAAAGTGAAATTGCTCGTTTGGCTAAGTAGAAAATATCCGTGTCGCATGAACGTAAATCATAAGTGGTGTGAATTCCCTAGTGAACCCGTAGAGATATCCTGCACTTGTCCACTTGTTAAGTAACTTAAAAATCATTCTTCGTCAATCGTGAATCTTTTCACCTGATTTGTCTTTTAATTTCAGTAGAGTTAGTAGAACAAACCACTGCGCTTTGCCCACACAAGGTTAAGAACTAATAGCTAATTTACAAAGAAGTCTCTTGGGATTCGACAATCCGGACTTTTCCGATTATTACTGCACCGACAGCCATACACTTGTGGTTTGGACGTGTCATTGTAACAAAACAGCTGGTCGTTTGGTGTTCTGCTTTCACTTGCAGACACAACATACACTTTGATACAAAGTCAGCTATGTCCATCTTCATTCTTTTCCACCAATAAAATTCCCCTAGATCTATATACATCTTTGAACCAAGGTGAACTGCGAACTTAGAATCATGTGCATGTTCCATTATGAGCTTCTTAATTTTCGGTGCACTTGGAACACAAATTCGTCCTTTAATTTGACCAAGTTTTATTCAACAGAGAAGTCAGAGACTTTACCACCAACCACATCATTAGAAATAGTACTCAACTCCAAATCATTTCATTGTGCCTTTTGAATTTCTTCTAAAAGAGTAGGCTTTACTAAAAGGGCATAAACATGACCAGAGGCTCCATGGGAGATTACTTCTAAGTCCAATCTCTCGAATTCCTTGTGTAGGGTGGCTTCACTTCTTTACCTGGGTGATAACGAATGGTGATATCGTAATCTTTCATCGTCTCAAGCGATATCCTTTGTCTATTGTTCAGATCATTTTGAGTAAAGATGTACTTAAGGCTCTTATGATCTGTGTAAATCTCACACGAAACCATATAAGTAATGATGCCATATCTTCAAGGAAAAGATTACAACTGCCAATTCCAAGTCATGTGTGGCATAAGTCACCTCATAGGGTTTCAATTTCCTAGAGGCATAAGAAATTACTTTTCCATCCTGCATAAGAACAAAACAAAGCCCTTTCTTTGAAGCATCACTGTATATTGTATAGGATCCAATCTCAGATGGGAGGTATAAGATAGGCGCAGTTACAAGTCTATTATTTAACTCTTTAAAGCTCTTCTCGCAACCATCATCCCATTCAAATGGTGATTCCTTCCTAGTCAAACGGGTGAGGGCAGAGGCTAATACTGAGAAGTCTTGCATAATTTTTCTATTGTAACTGGCCAATCCTATGAAACTTCTAATCTCTTTGACATTGGTAGGTCTAGGCCAGTTAACGATAGCCTCAATTTTTCTGCGGGTCTACTCCAATAGCATCCTTGGAAACAACATGTCCAAGAAATGAAATTTGTGTGAGCCAAAGTTCACACTTCTTCAATTTTGCATAAAGCTTCCTATCTCTCAGGGTTTGGAGTACTGATTTCAAATGCTCAACATGATCATCATTAGTCTTAGAATTTGTAATGACCATATCTGGTTTGGAAAGCACTCCTATAAACATCATCAACTTTAATATTTAACTGATGGTACCCTGACCTCAAATCAATCTTAGAAAAGACACAAGCACCCTTTAATTTATCAAATAGATCATCAATCCTAGGGAGAGGATACTTGTTCTTAAATGTGACCATGTTAAGTTCTTCATAGTCAATACACAATCTCATGGTTCCATCTTTCTTCTTCACAAAAAGAACCGACACACCCCAAGGTGATGTACAGGGTCGGATGGATCCCTTATCCAGTAACTCCTGCAATTGTAACTTCAATTCTTTCAAATCTGCTGGGGTCATACGGTATGGTACTTTGGAAATAGGTGCAGTTTCGGGATCGACATCTATGGTAAACTCTATCTCTCTATCTGGTTGTAATTATTTGATATCATCAGGGAAGACATCAGGAAACTCTTGAACTATGGGTATGTCTTCTAATTTCACTTCCTCCTGTGATTGGTCAACTATATAGGCAAGATAGCCTTGACAACCCTTACGGGGTAACTTTTTAGCTTGCATATATGAAACTAGATGAGGTGGAGGTACAATTCCACTTCCGATAAAAGAAAAACAGGCTTACATGGAGTGTGAAAGTTGACACTTTTCTTATGACAGTCACTAGTTGCATGGTTAGAAGCCAATTAATCCATGCCCTGAATGAAATCAAAGTCATGAATGTCAAGAGGGATTAAGTCTACTGTCATAGATATGTCTCCTATTTTAATTTTACATTTATTGTAGATAGAGGAACTGACTAGCAAAACTCCAAGAGGTTTTGACACATTTAAAGCATATCCTAATGGTTCTAGTTTTCTAACAAGATACTGAACATAAGCATATGATACAAATGAATAAGTGGAACCAGAATAAATAAGGACATTAGCAATAGAAGAATCGATATGCAATGTACCTGATAGCAAGATGTGGAAGGAACATCTCGTGGGACAAGAACGAAAGCTTTTTCCTGCCTAGTTGGCTCATTTCAAGTGGTTGTTTGTTTTTGGACAGATTGATTTGGTTGTGCTGGGGGTATATAGTTACAATTTATGGCCTGGTGCCATGGTTTACCGCAACAGTAACAATTATTTGTGCCTAGGAAAGAAACTGGGCTCCTATGATATCTGAGACACTTAGGGCACTGAGGAGGGATGTTGTTACTAGGGACACCTGGAGGAGGATGATTATGATGGTATGAGTTTTCAGGCCTTTTGAAAGAAACGTTATGGTTTGGCCCATTGTTGTGATTCCTGTTTCCTCCATTCCTTGCCCCGTCGTTCTTGTTCCTTTGATCCCGATGTTGATGATACTCTTATTTTCATCTCTCTGCCACAAAGACCTATGAACAACCTCCTTATAGGTAGGAAGTCTGAAAAGTTCAACCCTACTTTTGATATTCCATCTAAGACCACCTTCAAAATTTCTTGTCTCATGGTTCTCATTCGTCACAACATGGGAGGCATAGCCAGAAAGTTCAGTAAACTTAGCCTCATACACAGCCAAAAACATATTTTATTGGGTCAAAGTGAAACTCAACAATCTTTTGGTCTTTAAGATGCTGTGGAAAGTACTTCTCATTGAATAACTCAACGAATCGAGTCCATTCCATATAGGGTTCTCTCCTCGACATAGATAACCACAGCTGATAAGCTTTTCCAATGAGATTATAGGTGGCAAACTCAACCTTCTGCCTCTCAGTACAAGGCATGGCTCCAAATATCTTCTCAGTTTCTAATAACTAAGACTCAGCCTCAACTGGTGGGGTTCCAGAAAAGGTAGATGGTTTCAAACCTTGAAAACGATCTATTGTGGGGGTCCTACGGTTATAGTTGGCCATGTGCACTAGAACTTTAAGAGCTCGTTCAAGCCTATCAGCACTGCTTGAACCATTACCTAAGGTTGACCCGGCCATATGGCTATTATCATTTACTTCATGACTTGGGTACTTTCCCTGTCCCACAGTGTCATCATCATGGTTGTTCCCATATCCATTTCTCCCAAGGGTGTTCAACTAAAAAGAAAAATAAATCTAGGTTAGTCTCTGTTCAATGGTTGTCTAAGCCATGCCATAAGTAATCTTTAATTCTATCACATAAGACACTCAAATCATTCATATAAACTCAATCCTATAGTCATATAGGGTAATAGCTATATTGGTTTTTTTTAGTAAACCCGACTCTGATACCATGTTGTCACGACCCCGTTTCCCGGACCCCGATTAGTGACGGGATCAAGGGTCATAACTGGCCGATGGGGCCCTCTTTTTGTATGAAGTGGGATGAATAATTAAATTTAAACTTTAGAAATGAGAAATAAAATAAAAATAAATCATTGCGGAAGCGGTTTGAAAATTCAGGGGTCTCGTTGAGATATTTGAGAAATCGATATGAAAGTTTTCTATAAAACAATTTGGGAAATAAGTTCTTTTGATTCAATCCCAAAGATAGTACTTATCAGAGTACACATGTATAATTGAGCAGTTAAAGTAATAAATATTGGAGACAAACTCGAATAACCAAATAGTACTTCTTTTATACATGATCTGTCAAACTATTACACAGAGTAAGACTAAGCACAATGTCTATACATTATCTATCTAGCAAGTGTGAGCATGCTATATACAACAAAACTTGACTATAAAGAACTGTAGCTCACGACATGATAGTACAAAACTATATTGCTATAAGTATCCAAAATCATCCGGATCTCTTAGTGATCTTCTTCGTATCCATGTCCTGAAAACATTTAGTTTGAAAGGGGGGAGCTAAAAAGCTCAGTGAGGGGATTACTAACTAAAAAAAGTAACTAAAATGTCATTTTCGATTATCATTTTTCAATAGTAAAACTTCAGTAAAAGAACAGTAAACATTTTATTTCAATCACTTTCATTTGGTTGAGATGCAGTGGGTAACCGTTCGTGATCTATAGGTGATATATCCCCTTACCTACCGTGTGAGTAGTTGATAGGCCAGTAATATATCCGTAATTTGTCATGTCTGGCACCATCACAGTGGCACGTCGCCAACTAGTACCCGGCGACGAGGTCTCGTGGATAGAACAACAAAAGTTGTCCAAAGCATCTCGATTTTTTATAATTTTTATAATTCCTTAGAAATCAACTATTTAGATAAAAATATAAAATATGTCATCGTAACGACAGTTAAAATAATAAATTGTAAAGCAGTTTAGGCATTTAAAAAAATAGATGAGCATGAAAATAACATTTTTGCTATCATTTTAACAATTTAAGACAATTTATTTAAAAGCGTAAAGCACGAATATTTAAAAACGATGGACAAAGTTTACTCACTTTCATAGCGTAAGATGCCAAAATATATGATCAGACTTCCGAGTGAAGAAGGTATAACCAAATTATTCCTCCTCCAAGCAGAAAGTTTAATACCACTCCGTTTCTTCTCTTTAGCCCCCTTTCTATTTTGGTCCGTTTCCTCTCTTGCTCCCCCTTTCCTCTTAGGCATTTTTTGTTGCAAAAAGACTGTTTTACCCTCTAAAGAATATTCCACTTTGAATTGTTTATATTATTTTCAATCAACCTATCTAACCAAAACTCATCACAAACACAAAATCCAGCCCAAATTTTACCCTACTCATCAACAAAACTTATCTGTTCATCTCTCCTCATTATCAACATTTCTTTCTCTCACTACCACTCATTCTCTTCCAACCGTTCTTTTACCTCTGCTTATCTTCTTCTCCTTCTCCCTCACCACTCACCAACAACTCCATCACCTCCTCCATATTATCACCACACACTGACCACAACACCACCACCTCCTCATCCATCTCCATCCGGGCAGAGAGAGAGAACCCGACGAGGCCGAGTAAGCCGACGAACGAAATCGATTTAGAAGATTGTTTTGGAAATCGAACGAAACAACGGTGCCTTGCATTCTGGCCTCGCCGATGCTCAATCGTCGTTCAGATCTCGTCCCTCTCTGTCGTCGTCGCCGTTTGGGGAAGCTTTCGGACCGGAGATGTGGGCTAAGCTCACCGCCGATGCGAGACCCCGACGAGGCCGAGTGAGATCCTCCGGTGGTCGACT
Source organism: Linanthus parryae (assembly GCA_023055425.1). NCBI lineage: Eukaryota > Viridiplantae > Streptophyta > Magnoliopsida > Ericales > Polemoniaceae > Linanthus > Linanthus parryae. The sequence goes on along the minus strand of JALGPY010000019.1, from coordinate 1,098,726 downwards.
TCAACCCGTACTCCGCCTGGTGTGAGATCCTCCGGTGACTCCATCTCCAGCTACCATCTCCGGTCAGAGCAGAGAGAGAGAGAGACACCGATTTAAGTGTGGATCTGACCTTCTTCTTCTTTCTCTTCTTCTTGGTTTTGTAGCTTTTTTTCTTCGATCCATGAATACAACTCTTGGATCTGTAATTTTTATTGTTTAGATTTGTAATTTGATGATGTTGGTAGTGGTGATTGATTGGTGGAGATGGAAGAGTAGAGGTGGCTGTGGTGGTGGTGTTCTTGCTAGTAAAGGTAGAGAGAGAAAAAGAACTTCAGAGGGCATTTGGAAGAAGTGAAGGGGTATAATAGTAAAAGCCCATTTTTTCTTAATCCTTGTGCAAACCTAAAGGTGACTAAACACAAGAAACGGAGTGGTAGTAGGTTGGAGTATTATTTTTTTTGAATGAAAATTAGTGAGGGTTGTTATTGCTATTTATAGCTAATGCGCCGTCCTCAATTTAATAACGAAACTAGCCTTTGACTCCTTGAGGCTATATCTCTAATTGCTTGCCACATTACATTAGACCTCCATGTACACAGGTGAAAGACACACCTTATTCACAAATAGTGCTTACTCACGTATTGAAGGCTCACAATGGGTTGACACGTTGGTAGCCAGCTCATGCTAAGTGTCCAACAATTTTCTTTTGTTATAATTCATTTTTTTTATTATTTATTTTTCAAAATTTGACCACATTGGTGGGCTGTAGCTATTCTACATCATATCTAAAAAAAACGTGTAATAATATTTTAATAACCCAAATGGCCTCAACTTATTAGAGTATCAGTACACCTTTAAAATTTATAAACAAATGAATCATATGCCACATATAAACCTTGATCAAAAGCTACAACGACTTATTGGGACTGAGTCAGTTCTCTACAATGTGATGGCAATTATTTACTCGTCCATTTTTTTTTTATTACTATATGAAAACAACTTTCTATTTGACAACCTGATGGTCACAAAACTTAACATGGTCTATGGTACAAAATTTGGTTAAGCTATTTTAATATACTGTAATTAATGTATGGGGTATTACAAACCCACAATACAATATACACAGAGACTAAGTGTGCAAGGATAATAATAAGCCTTGTCAATGATCTGAGAGAGAGACAATATGTGATGATAGTAAAAAAGACCCGAACTTAGAACATAATACATCACTCCTATATATAGGGGTCTTATGACAACAGTTATAAGGAGTTATATAACTGTATGAAACTGTTATATAATTGCCTCGCACGTGTACGGCCGACCGCACGTGAGGATAACCTCGCTAATCACGTACGAAGATCCTTACACTAGCCTCCAAGCCACTTAGACCCCTTGACTCCCGTATAGTTTACGTGTGAGGGTGAACCTGTCTCACAGCCTCCATATGGATAAACACGAACATAGAGATTAGTATGTAGTGATAGTGGAGTACCATGAAGCTTCATCACTGACTGCCACGTGGATGATGATCGATAAACATAGAATGTACTATCTACATTAGCCCCCTTTTGCGAATAAGCCACGCGTGTTGTGGCTTTTAGGCTTAAAACTGACCATGCGTGTCTTTTACATGCGCGTGCCAACGATTCAAATTCATCTCAGAAACCCTAGCTCACAAAACAAACGCCATCATTGCTTAGGTCTCTATAGAGTCGTGTAGTAGGCCTTAATGGAATTCATATCATGACGTGGGTAAATCCCACATTCACACGTCCTCGCCGGTAACCGAAGTACAAGCAAGATGAGGGGTCGTGACTTCAAAAGTCTCTTCATAAATATCATTTTGTCTCTTCATTGTACACTATTTTTTGTTGTTGGAGTCTATGTGCAGAGAGGAAGAACTCTGACTGCAGATCTCAAAATTCAATCGGCTTTTCAGCATTCTTAATCAAGCTTTCGAAGTTCACAAAGATAGTCAAGGTTAGTAGATTTCATCAATCACCAACGCAAAATTCATAATAAAGATTGTAGAATAATTCTCTCTCATCTAATCTGGGTTTACTTGAATATTCTTCAAGAACAATTCTGGGTTTGCTTGAATGCTCTTCAAAAATAGTTCTTCTTTTGATTTAATGCTCTTCCAATACCATCAAAATATTTTATTTCTCATCATGATATTATGATTTTGCATTTATTATTAGTATAATATACATGGCCCCATCAAATAAATCAAGAGAACTGAGGATTTACCAGATCTCCCAAAAGAATTATGGCGTAAGACCCCTTATTTAAATGGCGACAATTTTTATCTTGCGATTGTCAAATGAACGACTCTTGACAAATACCCAGTAAAGAGTAATCTGCAGTTAATATCTCAAGCAAAAATACATGATTGGGACCTTGCCAATATCAACGAAATACACAGACTCGGTCTTGAAGCTGGATTATACCCGTACACAGAAATCAGTCACAAAACCTTCATGGAGAAGTTAGACTGGATGGAGGAATGGAGTGAACACATCCTTGAATACTATGAACCTACATTAACTCAAGCAGGGATATGTGATGCAGTGGGTGCAACAAAAGGATGAATCTTAAACTCGACAATGATATGTTAATGAACTTGTTCTCAAGGTATTCGAAGAAAACTCATACCTTCCATTTTGCAACCTTCAAAGCTGCACCTAACCTCGAAGATGTATAAATGCTGTTGGAACTTCCTTGCATGGGACCTGTATATCCATTATCTCCTTTAAATACTTCTGAAGAAATCGCTCTCTTCGAATAAATGAGAATGCATATCAGAAGTGAAGAAGACAACAACGAGTTGGACTTCAAGTACTCCTTCAGAAACACACGTGTTTCTAAAAAAAGGTGCGAAAAATGTTTGGTCGGTATGGATAACATACTTTTTTCATGAGTTTACGAAAGTGTAGACTGCTCAAGAAATATTCGCAGACGATCCCAAGGCGGAAAACTTTCTAGTGGGAAAAGGCTCTGAATATACATTGTGTGGTTTCCTCTGCGTTTGATTGTCAAGATACTTAATGGATGGTCATCCTCATGATGGATTTTCTGCCCTGTACTCGCGCTTGGAGTTCGTCTTACTCTTGGTCAGAAGATAGCTTTAGAACCTTTGGTTCTGGGTTCTTTATATCATTGACTGGATCTGGCTATGACTCATGTTGAACAGTCGCATGGTAGAGTTGATGTCTTAACATATGTTAATTTTGCATTTCTATCAATGCGGGTATTCGAAAGATGACCTTTGTATGCCCCCATTCCAACAAGAGTAAAAGTTGTGGAACGCAGCCAAGTCTCCAAGAGACCTTCTATGTCCTCGAGCATGGCGTTGGTTTAAGACAAAAGGAGTTCAACGCTCATTTTCTTTAATCTGCGATGACATTAGCTACTTCGTGTCTAGACCCTATGTCGGTGTTTTGGATGATATTGTCTCGCATTCAAAGATGTATCCTGCTAAAGACACAAACATCACTTCTGCGCATATGACCAAGGGAGAAAGTGTTATTCCGGATTTTTGAACTGGTGTGCGAGAGGATCGTTTCCCGCTTTGTCTGAATATGCTGAAGAATGCCCAAATTATGAACTCATAACGGTCGACTATGACCCGATCCGAGTAAGCCCCCAACTTGGCTTTGACACAGTGGCACCTTCTTTTTTGCCTGATTCTATAAAGCGAAATTGTTATAAGAGGTTGCTCTATGGAAAGTGCAATGATTCATTAATATCCATGCTTCCTTTCACTCAACCAGGTGGAGAAAAGCAAGGAGAAACGACCCCTAATTGGGTATCTTTTTGGAATGCGCAAGTTCGTCTGCAGTCGAAATCTCTGCTTCATTTTCGACCAAGTAAAGCTCCTGCTATCCGAAAAGGAAATTATCCATTCAATCCTCGTGTTCTAAGAATGGGCATGAGCATGGTGTCTATTCACTTTTGGATAAGGCTAATCACTTATGTGCTGATTTGATATTGCAAGAGAAAATTCCTGCAGTTAGAAAGTATTCTTATAAAGCAAGAAAAGTTTATGTTGATAAATTCAACAAGGTATCTTTGACATTCTTCTCCTATTTTATCATACACATAATGAAACTACGAAATATAATTTATATTTTGTGTTATAGTGTTATTTCAGAAGATATGCATCTGGCGATCGCAACACATGAATCATCGGTGATGTTCAATCAAATCAAAAAGAAAATATAGTCATAGAACCTGAGATGGAGTTGGATCAAGAATACCAAAAGCGAATTCGACCAGCGCTCGCAGATTTATCCTTTCAATCATTGAATTGGATATGAATCCCAAAAAGACAAATGCATATGGTGAGCCTTCAGCAGATGTGACAGATGCCGGAGTCACCTGACAAGTGAAGCGTCTAATGAAGAGTCCAGTTTCTGTTGAAAAATAAATTTCAAAAAAAAAAATGCCAAGAACTAGAAGCAAGACTCAGGTTCCATCAAAGAAGAACTTGTAGGGTGCTCGACAACCTAGCATAAAAGATTCCGTGGAGTACAACCCAGATGCGACCATTGCTGTTGAAGAGGGTAACTACCTCTTTATTCAACTTTCCCTTTGCAAAATTTACTTGCGACTTATCGTAATACATGTATATTACAGATAGTGAAGAGTCACTTAGTGGTATGTCTCCAAGGGAATACATCGAAGATATAAACCGAATACAAGTAGAGAATGACAGAGAGAGAGAGAGCTATAGAAGGTGTAATGGAAGAGTCTAGAACTATGGCAGAACAAGCCGAGGAGCATCAAAGACAAGAAGAAGAAGAAAAATTTTAACTTGCCTTAAATAAAAGTTTAGAAGATCCAGGCTCGCAGTCAGTTGTTCAAGAGATGCATCGCGCTCAATCAGATTTTCAAGAAATTATTGGCGACGAGGGCGAAGAAGGTACTATATTCAAATTTGCCATAACATATCAAGAACTTATCTTTCGATCTTTAAACCATGGAGTATCTAAACATGTCATTCGCCAATGGTTAGTGGATCAATGCTGAGAATCACCAGGTAAATAATGATCATGTCTGAATTGTTATATATAAATCATCATAATAACACTTCGCATATAACCAGGTCATGCACTTTGTAAGTTCAGCTTGTTTCAAAGGCTTGAAAAAACTTTTTTGTTTCAAGGCCTTGAAACTATTTTCAAACGCTTGGAATATACTCTGCAGTATACAATATGAACTTAGGGGGAGCTTTTGATTCTATTATGACTCCTAAACCCGTATGCTCGATTATGTGTTATTTTCTGATGAAAGACAAACTATTTTGATGATCTAAATTGTTGCTAATCCATCTGTTTGAGCAAGATTTTGCAGGGATAAAGTGTTACCTATTTTGCAGGGATAATTTCCTAAACTGTGTTCTTGCACAAAAGGAAACTGGATTGATAGATTCATTCCGTGCTTATGCAAACATGTCTGGAACTTCCTAACATACTCAGCTACAAGATCAAGTCAATATCTTTGAAGATATCGAGCAACAATCCGTTGGTAAGAGTTGTTAGACAAGCCAAGATTTGCCGCTAATTTTTAGGAAAGTTTGTTATGAGAAGACCTTGAAGATCTGCAATTCAAACAAGCTTGCATAAGAGGGAATGACTGAAGAATTTGAAGAAGACACACGAACACAGAGACTCAGAAATCCATTTCACTCAATCCATTTCATCAGAAGATCACTGCACATTCAACTGCTTCATCAGTTCTCAGTTTTCTTCTTTCTGATCTACATTTTTATATCATTTAGATAATACTTGATGAATCTCATTCTCGTGAGTTGTTCAAGTGAACAATAGTGAATTCTTGTTGTATAAGTTAGCTAGAGTATGTAATAGATAGGTTAGTGAGAACCACAAGCAGTAACAGAGTAAGGGAACTCTCTGTGCTTGAGATCTAGGGCTTAGCTTTTGATTAATAAGAATTGAGTTGAAAATCCTGCAGGGATCTAATCCCTGAGGTAGATACGTCCAAGTGGACTGAACTCTATAAATCTCTGTGTCTCTTGTACTTATCTTGTTATTCTATACTTAGCTTATTTCAGCACAAAACAGGTTTTAAGTTCAAGGGTTTGAAAGACATTTCAAGGCCTTGAAAACTCCCAGCTTTTTCTTTGTTATCTGTTTTGATTCCAAGGACTTGAAAATCATTTCAAGGCCTTGAAATACTCACTGCTTTCTACAAACTTCTTTGAAACCACTCTTTCAACAAAAGTTGCCAAAGTTTCCGCTCTATTCAACCCTCCTTCTAGAGTATTGATCCTGCATTACTACCTACATTACTGTATTTCAATTGGTATCAGAGTTTATATCACTGCATAGATCTAACCATGTGGTGATTATGTGTACTTTAGGTGATGGTGGTTTCTCTAAGGGAAGAGCTGCTAACAGACCTCCTCTATTCTGTGGTGACAATTTTGTGCACTGGAAAGCCCTGATGAAAATGTTCATCATTGATCCCGATATGGAGTTGTGGACGATCATTCAGAATGGTCCTCACTTTATGTTTCTAAGTTCGAAAAATATTCTAAAAATTACAGAGCTATGAATCTCTTATATTGTGCTTTGAGTGCAGATGAATTCAACAGGATTTCAGGTTGCAAGACTACTAAAGAAATATGAGAGAAACTGGTGGTAACATTTGAAGGAACTAGCCAAGTCAAGCAGAAAAAGATCAAGATATTTCTTAGATAATATGAACTGTTTAAAATGAATGGAGATGAGTCAATCAAGGACATGTTCAAGAAGTTCACTGACATTGTCTATAATCTGGACTCTTTGGGAAAATCGGTTTCCAAAGAAGCGAAAGTTAGGAAGCTTTTGAGAAGCCTTACCAAATCCAAGTGGGAACCAAAGACCACTGCCATTGAAGAGGCTCAAGATCTATTATCACTTCAACGTGATGACTTGCAGGAAAAGCTGCTTACACATGAGATCTCCATGAATGAAGTTGATGGAGAATTACCAGAGAGTGTCAAGAATCTAGCTCTCAAGGCTAAGGAGAATGAGCCATATAAAAGCCTTGAAATTTAAGAATATGTTTATGAAGATCCTTTTGCTCTAATTTCCAAATCCTTGACCAGAATTCTCAAGATGAAGAAAAACTTCGGAAACAAAATTTTTTAGCAGGGATAGACATAGATCATCCAATAGAAAAGACCACAAAGGTAAATACTCTTCTCATGGTAATAATCCTAAAGTAATGAATTGCTTTGAATGTGGTGATGCATGACATTTGATTAGAGACTGTCCACACAAGAAAAGCAAACACTTTCAAAAGAAAGACCATGACGGGAGAAAGAAACCAATGATAGCTTCTTGGAGTGACTCAGACTCCTCAAGTGATTCTGAATCTGAAGAAAAACAGGACAACCTCTGCCTTATGGCCAAGCATGATGAAAGTTATGAAAAGAACATTGAGGTAATGGTAAACTGTTTGATTTCAAAACCAACAGATGTCGTCTCTGATTATCTTAGAACAATGCTTTTAAATGAAGAGGACTATCTGAAAGAGATCAGGAATTTGAGAGAAAATGTCCATGAGCAAGAAAAAGAGAATTTGCATCTTGTTGTCAAAATCAAAATCTTGAGATCTCTCAGAAGAAATCTGACAGGGATTTCAAGTTATTGGAAACCAATTTCAAAGCCTTGAAAACTCAAGTCAAGGAAGTAGTCACTGAGAACTCACTTTTGAATGACAACATTGTTGCTCTAAGACATCAGTTTGATGAATTGGAGGAACAAATGACTACTCTAGCTGATAAACTTCAAGAATCTAAGAAATTTATTACCAAAATAGATGGCTTATAACACAATTTAAACCTGATTCTTGGAGGAAGCTTAAAGTCTGTTCACAAAACTGGTATTGGCTACAATCCAAATTTTCCTAGAAAGAACAACACCAGATTTGTGAAGGATGGTAGAAGAACTTCTCCTAAGTGCCATTATTGCAATAGAATTGGTCATGTTAACATGACTTGTTCTTTAAGAAGAAGAGACCCTCACATAATGAGGAACACTTTTCCAGTTCAACTTAAAGGACAAGTTAGACAGGTTTGGGTTCCTAAAGGGGTTCGACCACCTAAAATGGTTGACACTGAATATGAATCTAAACTCCACACTTGGTCTAACAGCTTGGTAAGGCAGTGATTGGTGTTTGCAGGCTGTCACCAAGAGCAAGAAACAGAAATGGTTTATGGACAGTGGTTGCTCCAGACACATGAATGGAAAGAGATCTTTATTCTCAGAACTGAAAGAGCAATCTGAAGGTTCAATCACACTTGGTGACAAAGGCAAATGCAACATACTAGGCATTGGTAAAGTTGGTACAAATTTTGAAAATTCTATTTCTGATGTTTATTTAGTTGACGACTTCAAATTTAACCTGCTTAGTGTATCTCAGTTATGTGACAATGGTAACAAAGTTATTTTTGACAAAGAAAAATATGGTGAAAAATGAGAAATCTGGAGTTTGCATCCTCACTGCCTAAAAAGTCAAACAATGTTCAAACTTTACACACTAACAAAGTTGCAGGAGAAAGTTTGAAGCGTCGCAAGGCCTTGAAAGAGGATTCAAATATTTGGCACAGAAAGCTTGGACACATTAGCTTGAACACTTTGAACAAGTTAGTTGTTAAAGACCTAGTAAGAGGTCTACCCTTTATCAAGTTCAAGGATGAAGAAGTATGTGAAGCCTGTGCTCAAGGTAAATAGATAAGAAGTTCATTCAAGCCTGATAACGCCCAAATCGGGGTTATCTTATAGCTCGGTTTTTGTGCGTTTGTGCCGGAAAAATCATGTTTTAGCCAATTTTCACCCTCGAAAGGCCTCGGTTTTAGGAACGAGACAGTTATTTGCTCTTCATAAATTTCTGCATTTTTCGTACTTTTATTGGATATGATCGCGGGTGTGTTCGTGTTGTCTATGCCGGAACAGGGCTCGGGAATGCAGCAGGAATTGATCGGGAATGCAGCAAGAGGCAAAAAGAGGCAGAAAAGAGCACCCTACCTTGCTGTCTGCGTATAATACGCAGGCAGGCTGCGTAATATACGCAGGCACTAAGGTTGGGGAGGGGATTTTGGACAGTTTTCTCCCCTGTCTGCGTATTTTACGCAGCCCCTTGCGTATTATACGCAGCCAGGGGGAGAAAATACGCAGAAAGAAAGAAGAAAAAGGCAAGATGGGTCCCTGTCTGCGTATTTTACGCAGGGTATGCGTATTATACGCAGACAACATCAACAAGTGAGGAAAAACAGCTCAGGAGAAGACCCTGGATGCGTATAATACGCAGCAGGCTGCGTATAATACGCAGACAACACAGAAATTGAGGCGGTTTCGGGCAGTGGCCGTTTCGTAAATAAATACAAGTTCCAGAAGCTTCTCCAGCACTATATAAAGACTCGTCCAGACTCGTTTTGAAGACACAATTCATCCAAGGAAAAGTCTAAGCATCCCGGGAGAGCACGGAAGCACTCATGCAGATCCGAAGACTTAGATTGATCTTATTCTCTCTCTTAATTTCAGAAACTTTGTTAATTCGTTATGTCGTTTAGTAGCTAAACCTTTTACCTAGGTTCTCGGTGAACCTAGGGTTTCGTTTTCAGACATTGTTCTGCAGTTTGATTATGAATTCATGATTACGTTATCTTAATTCAGCAATATTATCAGTTATTCTGTCTTTGATTATATCTATTTATGCATGATCGTAGTCGCGAACCAGAATTGCTATAGAACCGAGCCTGTAGGTGAAAACGTCAGGTTAGGGTTAGGACGAAAAGATAGGATTTAGTACCTTACCCTGATAGACCGACCAGAGAAAGGGAGATAGGGCTAGCCAAAACGTATAGACCAACTGTTAGAGAATTTGACCCGGGCCATCAGGACAGGTTAGAAACCCTAGCAGACTTAGAACGAGACTGCAGACTTAGGCAGCTTAACAGGAACCCGAAAGTCCGCAGGATCGTGACTGCGTGTGGAATCTGAAAAGTTACTGCACAATCGGTACATGGCACGGGTAATTAAAACTGCTGAGTGTTTTCATATCAAACCAAAGAACATAATTCTGAAGAAACCATAGGGGATCCTGGGACCTAGTATTCCAAACCCTAGATTTACAACTTTCATGATTTTCAGAAAAACGTCACAAAAAATATTTACGTTTTATTTTGTTTATTTTTAGTTTATAGTTAATCACAATCCTAAACTACTCCTCCTTTTATACTCTGCAAGATTAAAACTGATTTCTCGAAAAATCCAAAATAGTCCTCGTGGGAACGATCACCCGAGTTTAATTACACCCGATATTACAAGATTCGTATACTTGCGAACAGCACGTTAGTTTGCGCATCAAGTTTTTGGCGCCGTTGCCGGGAATTTTTAAGGTTAATTTAGTTATCAGCATTAGTTTTCGGAGTTTTTTTTTTCAGTTTCGTTATTTTTCTTTTATCTCACTGCTTTTTGAATCTGCGTTTTTCAGGACTGTTCAGTTGATGCCCAGATTGCCACGCGATTGGTACCACCACTCGACAATCCAGAAAAGCTGTACACTAAACAAAACCGCAGAAACCGAGAAAGCAGAATGGCAGGCACCCAGAGAGACAATCCCGAACTCCCTGCAACTGGTGGGGAGGAACGAGAGACACGTACCCCAGCCCAGATGGCTCGTTACATCGATGAGCTTGTCACAGCAGGTCTGGCTGCCCGAAGCAACCAGAGAACTTATAACCGGTCTGGGAAAGCATTGGTGCAGAATTTCGAAGTCCCCACGGGGGGGGGGGGGCATGAGCGAGCTATTGTGGTGCCCGAGATCACCGCAGAACACTTCGACATCAAACCCTCCACCATCCAGACGGTGCAGACCCTCTGCCTGTTTTACGGCAAGGCCGACGAAGACCCGAATGAATTTATCGGGAAATTCGAGGATTACTGCAACAAGGTCCGATACAAGGGGGTAGACGCAGAGGCACTTATGTTAATCCTGTTCCCATATTGCCTATTCGGAGTAGCCAAGGACTGGCTCGAATCCCGACCACCCAGATCCATCACTACATGGGAGGGGTGTGTCACAGATTTCCTGGAAAAGTTTTATCCCGCTTCCCGAGTCATTCAGTTGCAAAGCGAGATTCTTTCATTCAAGCAGAAGATGGGGGAGACGGTGGTGGACGAATGGCCAGATTATCTATCCGATCGTCTTCTGCTGGCTCGGCTCTAGCCGTCATCCTGCGATCGTCAAACAGTTGGGTGTCCTGCTTGGCTAACTGCTTCATCAGGTCATATGCACCATCTTTGTCCACATGATACAGGAAGTTTCCCGGCTTCTCTGTCGATCCTGTCAGCACTCTCCCTGTCTAGGGCATGGTAGAATATTGCCAAATGACTTCTAGGTCCGAAGATGCAACAGCTAGAATATGGTCGATTGGGAATGTTAACGATAAGTCCAGAACGCATAGTAAACTGTCAAATGTACTGGTGCTGAAGCATGGCAATGAACAATCAAAGGAGACAAGCCACGATGTCACGACTATAGACTGGAATGTGAGTGCTGTTACTATGTTTTAATGTTGCTGTTTGACGATCGCAGGATCGTTCAGGACTTGGTCAAGAAAGTCTACCTGGCCAAGAAGGTCGTTTCAGCAGTAGGAGAACCTGATTTGGACGCGGCCATCGAGGAGATCGGAACCAAAGATAACAATTACGTTGAGCAGCAGTGGGACCCGAGCCGGTACAGACCGGGTACGAGAGATCATCCCGGGTTTCGGTATGGAAACCCAAATTCCACAGTTTATGCACCGGGGTTCCAGCACAAGCCACCGGCCTAGCCGGCTGCACCGACACAGCAGGTTCAGCCGGGCCCACCTGCACAGCAATACGACGCCCAGATGAAGAAAATCGAATCCATGTTTCAGACCATGGAGTCCCGGTTCGCACATATGGATGCCCTGACAGCCGACATGCAGACGACCAAAACGTCACTGCGTGCTTTGGAGGTACAAGTAGGGCAGTTAGCACAACAGCTAACGGAGAGACAGCCATGAAACTTGACCTCGAATACAGTGAATAATCCACGTGCTCAGATCAATGCTATCACCACTCGGAGTGGATTAGCACTACAGGATACACCGTATCCTAGCCACGCTCGCGCAGAAAAGTCGAAAGAAGTAGAACACAAATTGTCTGGCCAGGATAACAGCTCATCCGAACGCCCCCAGCCAAAGGGCTCGGTTGAGCAGGATGCATTGCAGAACGAGACAGATGCAGAAACGGTACCTGTCTCCAAGGAGGTACCATACCCCTTGAAGACACGAAAGAGGGACGATAGCAAGGACTACGCCAGGTTTCTCGAGATGTTCAAGCAGCTGCAGATTAACGTACTCTTTGCTGAGGCTTTGGCAAAGATGCCCACTTACGCCAAATTCCTCAAAGACATTTTGTATGGGAGGAGGCGAATGAGCGATTTCGAGACTATAAACCTGACGACAGAAGTGAGCAACTGTGTGAAGAATGGGCTACCGAGGAAGAGAAAAGATCCTGGCAGTTTCGTTATATTGGTCACCCTAGGTAATTCTTACACAGGAAAGGCTCTGTGTGACCTAGGGGCCAGCATCAACCTGATGCCATTAACGATTTTCAAGAGTTTGAAAGTCGGGGAGCCCCGGCCCACCAGAATCATGCTGCAGATGGCAGACAGGTCCGCAAAACAGGCTTATGGGGTTATCGAGGATAATTTGGTGAAGGTCAGCGAGCTGATTTTTCCAGCAGATTTTGTGATCCTGGACATGGAGGCAGGGGAGGTACCGCTCATACTGGGCAGGCCGTTTTTGGCCACTGGAGAAGCCATGATAAACTGCAAGAGCGGGGAACTGACCATGCAGATTAACGAGGACAAGGTGAAATTTAACATTTTCAAAAATATGCAACTGCCAAATTATTATGATCACGAAGATATCTTCGCCATAGACGTAGTTGATGAAGGATGGGAAAACGAGGAGATGGATCGGTTATGGGAAGAAATTGATGGCATGTACGCAGAAGAAAAGGAGGTGACTCGGTGCGAGCAGGCCATGAGAGCCGAAGACTGGACCACTTTGCACCGGGACGAAGATGGCGGGAAGAAGATGATCCTGGTTCCGTCACTCTAGGATCCACCTGCACTCGAGCTTAAACCGCTCCCGAACCATCTCAGGTATGCGTACATTGGTGATAATAGTACTCTGCCCGTAATTGTTTCTTCTCTTCTATCTTAGGAACAGGAAGAGAAACTGCTGGAAGTATTGCGAGAGCACAAGGAAGCAATCGCCTGGACGATTGCAGATATGAAGGGGATCAGCCCCTCTTATTGCATGCACAAGATCAGGATTGAAGAAGGCAAGAAACCGGTGATTCAGCCCCAGCGGAGACTAAACCCGAACATGAAGGATGTTTTGCGCAAGGAGGTCATGAAGTGGCTGGAAGCAGGAATCATATACCCCATATCAGACAACACTTGGATCAGCCCGGTCCAGTGCGTGCCCAAAAAGGGGGGTATTATGGTGGTGCAGAATGAGGACCAGGAACAGATTGCGCAGCGCACAGTTACAGGCTGGCAGATCTTTATGGACTATCGGAGGCTAAACGATGCGACACTGAAAGACCACTTCCCGCTACCATTCATGGACCTGATGTTGGACAGGCTAGCCCATCATGCCTATTACTGTTTTCTGGACGGGTACTCCGGGTACAACCAGACTTGCATAGCCCCGGAAGATCAGGAGAAGACAACGTTTACCTGCCCCTATGGTACGTTTGCGTTCCGGCGCATGCCATTCGGGTTGTGTAACGCTCCACCCACGTTCCAGAGATGCATGATGGCGATATTCTCCGACATGATCGAGAAAAATCTGGAGGTCTTTATGGACGATTTTTCACTGTTCGGGGAGAGTTTTGACAACTGCCTGCACCACCTGGGACAGGTTCTAATCCGATGCAAGAAGGCGAATTTGGTGCTGAACTGGGAGAAGTGTCACTTTATGGTCACCGAGGTCGTGCTGGGTCACAAAATTTCCAGCAAGGGACTCGAGGTGGACAGGGCCAAGATCGAGGTGATAAAGTAGCTCCCATATCCGACAACCGTAAAGGCAATCAAGAGTTTTTTGGGACATGCAGGATTTTACCGGAGGTTCATCAAAGACTTTTCCAAGATCACGAAGCCACTCTGCGCTTTACTTGGAAAAGACGTGCCCTTTGACTTTGATGCAGCTTGTCAGCAGGCCTTTGACCATTTGAAGGATAAGCTGACCACAACCTCGGTCATCACTACACCAGACTGGTCACTTCCGTTTGAGCTAATGTGTGACGCAAGCGACTATGTAGTCGGTGCAGTTTTGGGGCAGCGGAAGGACAAAGTTTTCCATGTGATTTATTATGCAAGTCGGGTACTCAACGACGCCCAGATCAACTATGGCACTACTGAGAAGGAACTGCTTGCTGTGGTATATGCCCTGAACAAATTCAGACCATACTTGGTCGGGTCAAAAGTGATCGTTTTTACCGACCATAGTGCCCTGAAGTATCTGCTGGACAAGAAGGACGCGAAACCGAGACTGCTGAGGTGGGTATTACTGATGTAGGAATTTGATGTGGAAATCCGGGATAAGAAGGGAGTCGAGAACGTAGTAGCGGACCACCTGTCCAGGCTTGAGAATGCTGAGGTGGACCCGGTACCAATACAGGAAAACTTTCCAGACGAGCACATCATGGCAGTCAAACTGGGGAGACCGTGGTACTATGCTATAGCCAAATATCTGGTGAGTGGCACGCTTCCCGAGGACCTAAACCCAGTCACAGCGGAAACGGTTTATTTCTGAGAGCCGGCAGTATTTCTGGGACGACCCGTATCTGTTCAAGCAGGGAGCCGACAACATTCTGAGGAGGTGTGTTCCGACCCATGAGGCCTGGAACTTGATCAGGCACTGTCATTCGGCTCAGTGTGGGGGTCACTTCGGAGGGACCCGCACGGCACACAAGGTACTGCAGTCAGGTTTCTTTTGGCCAACACTTTTCAAGGACTGTCATGATTATGTACAGGGATGTGATAGATGCCAGAGGACAGGGAGTACGTCACATAGGGACGAGATGCCTTTGACTATTTGGCAGGAAGTTGAACCCTTTGATGTATGTGGGATTGACTTCATGGGGCCGTTCCCATCTTCTATGGGAAATCTGTACATACTGTTGGCAGTAAACTATGTTACAAAGTGGATCGAGGCGATAGCGTGTCAGAAAAACGATGCAGCAACAGTTGAGCGTTTTCTGAAACGCAACATATTCACACGATTTGGGACCCCCAGAGCAATGATTAGCGAGGAAGGGTCACACTTTATTAACAAAGTGTTAGCCAGGGTACTTAAGCAGTACGAGGTATCGATCCATAAGGTATCACTGCCTTATCACCCCCATACTAACGGACAGACAGAGGTGTCAAACCGAGAGATCAAGGGCATTCTCGAGAAAACCGTAAATCTGGGCTGAAAGGATTGCTCGATGAGACTGGACGATGCGCTGTGGGCATATAGGACAGCTTTCAAAACACCGCTGGGAATGTCACCATACCAGCTCGTGTTTGGGAAAGCGTGTCACCTCCCGGTTGAGCTGGAGCATAAGGCCTATTGGGCCATCAAACTGCTTAACATGGACGAGAGTCTGGCCGGAGATAAAAGAAAAATGGCGCTGCTAGAATTAGAGGAGTTCCGCAGGACGGCATTTGAGAGCGCCAAAATTTACAAAGAGAAGACGAATAAGTGGCATGATCAGCGTATCACGCCAAAGCAGTTCAACGAAGGGGACAAAGTACTTCTCTACAACACAAGAATGAGGTTCTTTCCAGGAAAGTTGAGATCTCGTTGGTCAGGACCGTTCATCATCAAAAAGATATTCGCATGGGGCGCATTTGAGCTGGAGAATCCAAAAGATAACTCAAGCTTCAGGGTGAACGGAAACCGAATCAAGCCATACCTTGAGAACGCCGAAGTCGCTAGGGTAGATCCAATCTACTTAGACGACCCGTGATCGAACCTGAAGTAACTGGGTCGGGCCGTTGACCGTAAATTACAAAGTGCTGGTTGGGAGCCAACCCGACGTAGTAAGTTTAAATTATTTTATAGCTTTTATTTAAGTTTTGAATTTTTAAGAGAGGTGAGATGAGTGGGTATCTAATGAAAACTAAGCATGTGCAGATATGGAAGAAGCAGACAAAGCAGACGAAAAGAAACAGAAAGGAGAGAGAGAGAAAAATTACTCCCTTCTACCCACAATGCCAAAATAACCAAGGTGAAAAAAAAATAAATAAAAAAAAATTGAAAAAATATTTTTTTTCTGCTGTCTGCGTATTTTACGCAGCTTTCTGCGTATTATACGCAGCCAGCAGGAAAAAACTTGATTTTTGAAACTTTTTGAAAAATTATTTTAGCTGCTGTCTGCGTATTTTACGCAGGTTTCTGCGTATTATACGCAGCCAACAGCATAAACTGTATTTTTCTAAAAAAAAAAAAATTGAAAAATTTATTTTGCTGCTGTCTGCGTATTTTACGCAGCTTTCTGCGTATTATACGCAGACAGCAGATAAAATTGCAATTTTTTTTTTACTTTTTTGATCACCCCAGTACCCCTGTGTGCGTAAAATACGCAACATATACGTATTATACGCACAAATAAGCAGTTTTTGACAATTTTTAGCCAGGGGCATTTTTGTCATTTTAGCACTTAGGGTTTAAAGACAAGGTGGCCGGCCATGGGAAGCCATTTTTGGCTTGAAGCTTTCTCTCTCTACCTCCATTCCTCTCTAGCACCAACACACCAATTTTTCAAAAGTGTCCGGAATCAAAAATCGAAGGCATTTTTGAAATCCCCTCGTCGCAAGGAGCACGGAAATACTCTCGGTTTTCAGAAATTCGAATCGAGCAAGTGTGGGGGTTGAAGGAAAGTGAAGGGTGTTCTTGAGGAAAAATCTCAGATTCGTAGAGTTTGAAGCAAAACCGGAAAATTTCGTAGAAGGAAAGGTTGAAGAGGAGGAAGAAAGCTACGTGTGGGTGTGCCCGGAATTTCATTCTGGCGAAGTCGACTTTTCCGACGACTTTTCCGGCGATAACCTTGGCGGATTCTGCACTTCACCCCCTTTGTGGGAAGGTCCAACTTTCATTCCTTCGCTTTATTTTTCCGTTTTAAGCACGACCCGTAGCCGGGTCATTATTTCTGAAATTTTTCTTGTTTTCCGTGCCGTGTGGACCTCTGGTAGATCTTAGGGGGCTTATTTGCTGAGACGCACGAATTCGCGTGCACGCACTCTAGATTTCTATTTCTGCTCGTTTTTTCATACTTATCATGGATTTGGTCAAACTTGTCATAGACCCGGACCGTAGGCGTGAGCCCATTGACAATCCTGCAAGACAAATTAGGCCGAATAACTTTGATAGTTATCGTTTTGTGACCCACGAGGCCCATACCTATTATCTGACGGGTAAGAAGCCGAACTATAGGTTGGCTAAGGATTTCCGTTACGAAATAGATGACGATAGGATGCCTTTTCAGATGGTGAATTTTGCCGGTCGAGCAGACATTTTTGGCACTTCACTAGCTGGATTTGAGGGTGCGTCGAGTTCCACATTGACTAGGGAGTTCTTTTGCAACTTAATGCATGGCGGCGATGCCGGAAACACTGACACGCAGTGGGTCTATTGCCGTCGCGACTATATCATGCTGACCCCCGACTCTATTAGGCAAGCTTACGAGATTGCACCATCCCAAGAGCCGTGTGCATACCAGTTAGCTATGAACAACCCTCCTTCGACTGGGGAAATTTTGAGGGTCTTGTCAGGTGGAGCCGCGGGGGCCCACTTTGAGGAGGACGGAAACGTTGGGCTTAAGCTGCATTATGGATTTCTGTGCAAACCTGCCAGATGGTAGGATGAGTGGGTGGTGAACCGCATAGTGGGGATCCAACACTTTACTTACCTAGAGAATGAGTCGACTCTTATCGTGTACTGTCTTATGATGAGGAGGCGGATTGATATCGCCCAGCTTACTTGGGCGTACATTGAGGAGCGGAACGTCGCCGCGAGCCGGAAGGGACTCGGGTATAGCAACCTGATTATCCAACTGGCCCGTATCTATCGGATTCCCATCACAGAGCACGAGGGTGACTGGATGCCTCCTATTCTTAAGTCCTATAGGAAGATTAGAGGGGGAGGTCCGGGACTGAATGACCCAGTCATAGAACTTGATGCTGACCCTATGGAGGAGGACGAGCCTGCCCCTGCCCCTGCCCCTAGGAGGCGATCGACCCAGGATAGACCTACTCGGGGGACCGGAGCGTCTACACTTAGGCGTTCTCGGTCCACCCATGACCACGGGGAGTCGAGCCAGAGAGCCGGGCCGAGTCAGAGAGCTAGACCTAGCACGAGAGGTGCGACCGGTCCACCGCCACTTTCGGTCATGAACCGTAGGTTGGCCCGAGTTGAGGAGGGAATTGAGGGCTGCCATGCTGGCCAGGAGTCTTTTAGTGAGAAGGTGCTTAACAAGATAGGGAAAGTTTTCCGTTACCTAAAGCACCTCAAAAAGACCCAGAAGAAGATAGCCAAAGACCATGGCGACGCTATTACTGCTCTCCGAGAGGAGCAGCGAGAGGCAGCCCGCCATGCGGGCCGAGAGGTTCCATTGCCCATCATTTTCCCTCCTTCCTATTCCAGTGACTACACTACCAGCTGGTCGGACGAAGCGAGCTCGAGTGAGTATGCCACAGATCCGGCTCCGCTGCCACCTAGCAGTCGGTCAGGATCCCAGACACAGTCTCGACAGTCATCGAGCTCACGGTCACGACATTCGTCGAGCCCGCACCCACGACAGTCTAGTAGTGCCAGATTCAGGCACACCAGCAGCTCACCCAGCAGCATGTCCGGTTCATCTGAGACCGGGTCAGACCCGCCGTATAGTCCAGACGAGTTAGTGCCATGAAGGCATGCCACCTCTTAGTGTGGGGGTGGGAGTCGTGTCTGCATTACCCGGTCTGCACGTTTTTTCATATTTATTTGCAGTTTTTATTTTATTTTTTTCTGCATATTTTCGTTATTTGAGTCAACCCACCACACCATTCTGACCTTGCATTGTGTAGAAAAAAAAATCGAAAATTTTCAGAAAAATCCAAAAAATTAAAAAATCAGAAATTTGAGAAAGGGCAATCAAAATAACAGAAACTGGGAAGAAATCGAGGTTAAATCCTTTGACAGAAAAGAAAGCTTGCACCGAGGTATAGTAGATAGGTGAGAGCCAGTGACCCTTGGAAATCGCAAGTAGTTATCACCTGAGCTAAGGATCCGACTAGTTGCCACACCGCCGTCATCTAGGTAGTCGACAACCCGCACACGGGCGCCGTCACGGTCATCGCATCTTTCGCTGGAGTGACTGGCTATCAAGGGACCTCACGTCTTGTTTCTTACCCCTAGGTCCAACTAGTAAACTCGTTTGAAGCCATTTACCCCTTTTATTCTCAGCCACTATAGCCTAGGAAGCCTTCTTTGAGACCTTCATCAGTCGTTAGTTGGCTATTCTACGAGTTATGACGGAGGGAGTGAGTTGGGAGGGTTTTAGATGGGAGCACTTCATGATATATCAGTTTTGGACAGTTTTGACATTGAAATGTTTTTCGAGGGAAGGACAGGGTGAGTTAGCGGCGACAGTGCATTAATTTGCGGAGGTGGATCACTGCATTACATAGTGACCACAGGAGGAGTTATTCGCGTGCGAGACATCTTTCCGGACACAATGGAGTGCGGGGGTTGTGAGGTTAATTGGTGGTTGTGCCGTTTTTATACATCTTTGATGATGAGGAGGTTCGGCGGGACTGCACAGTATTATTCTGACTACAGGATCAGCGCTTCAGGATTAGTGTGGGGGTACTTGTTGACGATAATTCCCAAGTATAGGAATATTGTTCTAAGTAGTACCCGAGTAAGAACGTGGTCGATTTCCACAAGGATTGGGAAGGAGATTAAACACTCTAAGCTAACTAGTAAACTTACTAAGCAACTAACTAAATTAACAAAACAAGTTTCCCAAAGGCTTTAGAGCTAGCCAAGCTTTGAATCCACCACTCGAGTGATGGAGCAAGAGTTGTTGATATTGCTAGAGCAAATAACTAAGAAAGAAAACAACTACTAACACTATTACTAATACGATTCAAACGAGTTTGTTAAGAAGAGAGTAAGTTGGGTCAATCGATTCCAATAGATGCCTTGTGTGTGAGCATCAACACCCAAAGTTTATGTCAAAGAAAAGCATGGATTATATAGCAAGAGGATTTGTCTAGCTCTTGTATTCAAGAGTGAAATGCAAAATCGAGTTATGTCAAGCATCTTTCATATGTAAACGAGAGCGTTTCCATATGAAAGATCAAGCCACAATTCGGATTTGATATTCAACACTTGAACACTACGAATTCGACATCCAACTTATAAGACTAGAAGAACAATTGAATTTCTCACACACAATTCATCTATCTTCATCAATCAAACCCAACAAGTAGCTTAGTTGTTCATATTCAAGAGCAAGATACAAGAATCAAGAGTATTCATGAAAATAGTCATTATATTGAAGCTCAAATACTCTTCAATTCCACCAAATAACACCAACTTGCTACCAAATGATGAAACAACTACTAGTGTTTGATTCTACCACACTTTAATCAACCTAACCAGCAGCTAACAAACCCAGAAATTCAAAGCTAACAGCAAGTTGCTGCTGCTGCAGCAACACAGTCCAAAACAGAGCAAAAACAGTGCTCAAAACAGAGCAATTCGAACCCTGATTGAAACCTGACCTAACTCTTCCCTCCCTGGTTGTTACTGGCTCCGTAGTAGCTCAGGATGAGCTCGGAAACACCAGAACGAACCCAGAATTGGTTTAGTACCGAGAGAGAAGAGAGAGAGATAGATCTTCGGCCCAGCAAGAAGCGTGGTTCGTCCCCTTTTCTTCCTTCTTTCTCTTCAGCTTATATAGGCAGTGAGAGGAGGTTTCGTAGCTTCCAAGTCTTCAATCCTCACCCTCCAATTCATCTCAGAGCTCCTCCTTCGTTGATTTGCAGAAGCTTCACGAACCCTAGGTCATTTGGGGCTTTTCTCTTCACTTCAGTTTGGGCCAAATTGAGCAGTGGGTTTGGAAGAGGGTTGAACAAGTAGAAGATTGGTACCGGTTTCACTCGATTTGGTGAAGAATTGGTCATGGTTTGGGCCGAAGGAAGCTTCGGCGAAGCTTTGGCAATGGCTGCTGCGTTGCTTCTGCGTGTTTGACGGGGGAGAGAGAGAGAGAGCCGTGTGAGAAAGACGAGCTGTGGGTGAGCTGGGTTATGGAAATTGCACCCGGCACCCCCCTAGCTTGCTGGAATGTTTTAAAAGGCCCGGATCCTTACTTAAAATCTTTTGAAAATGGCAATCTGACCCCCAATCCGTTAAAAATCCTTCAAATAAGCCATTAAAACGTTTCAAAACTTGCACTTAAGCCCCACTTCCGTTAGTTTCTTCTCTATTTTGCCCTCCTCTTCAACATTTGACTCTCATTTTGACATCTTTTTCTTCTAAATCTTCAATAATGACCCCATATTCTTCTCTTGTCTTCTCAAATAGGTCTTCAAATCTTCATTTGAACTTGCAAATTCGTGCTTTGTCTTCAACTTTAGCCTCTTTATCACTTGACTTCTTCAAATTAAGCCTTCAAATTCCTCATTCAAGCTTTCATAACTAGCCCCTTGCGTTCTAAATCACTTCTTTGCCTACAAAATGAGAGAAAACAACCAAAACTACGAAAACAAGCATAAGTATAGAAAGAGAGATAAAATAGATAAATTACACATATTAGCAAGTTAAGAAGAGTTCGTTAACATACTAAGATATGCAATTTTAATTCATCAACACACCCTCCAACTAGCCTTTTGCTCGTCCTCGAGCAAAGCGAGCGATATTTATTTATTTATTTATTTATTTATTTATTTATTTATTTATTTATTTATTTATTTATTTATTTATTTTAAAGAACCAATCATGAGAGGCACACACTCAACTAGACAAGGCTTGACTCAATTCTAAACTAGACTCAAATATTTACAAAAAACGCACACACACATTATCTATCCTAAGTGAGAACTCAAAGAAACAAAATACTAAGAGTTACTAGCTAATTTTATTTTTTTTGGTGGGGGAAAAAAGAAGAATACATAAATGTCTCCTCAAATAAATTCTCAAAGTCCAAGAAGATTGAGAAAGAAGCCTAAGGACGTCTAAGCATATACTCATACAAATGTGGGCGGTGTTTGGTAGAAGGTGACTCATGCGAACTACAAAACTTGTTAAATTAAGTCCAATTTGCGAGAAAGTATGCCTTCAAAAATAAGGATCTCATGAAACTAGACATTCTCATACTTATTCAAAAGCACCCATGTAGGATGGACTTCCAAAGCTTTGAACAATAATTTTTAAGAAGGGGAGATGTGGTTGTGGGCTTGTATGATCCTTTTGTGGATTTTTGGTAGATGGTGCGATTTATCATGATTTTTTTTTTTTTTTTTTTTTTTTTTTTTTTTTTTTGATTTGAGATTTATAGCATTAACATTTTATTTTTAATCTCAAATCCAAGGATCTCCAAGACCCACAACAAAATAGAGGAATATACATGCGAGTGGGCTTTTTAAGCTAAACCAAGGGAGCTATCTAGGTGGTGACGTAACATTATCCCCGAACACCCCTCTATTTCTTAGACATCGCATGGGGTGTCATTGGTAACCACCACTCTAATGGGCTACAAATTTCCACCGCAAAAACGAATAGAGAAAAATCTTTTTGTGAAGTTCAAATAGCTTTAGAAAATGCACCCTTTATCAAAAGTAAAAGACGTCAAAGTTTATGTGATCAACTTAGCTTGAAGGACTTAAACATGAAACGTAAATTTAGTGTGTCGCTTTGTGAGACGCATGATGTCGCGGAAGGTAGGATATTGGTGTAGATGTATTGAGTATAAGCAAAGAATTCCTTTCTAAAATAAAAATAAAAAGAACATGGACTAAGAAATTTCATTTTTTGAAAACATCTAGCTTCCTAAAATTCCCCCTTTTCACTTTTCTCATTTTTTTCTTTTTTTTTTCATTTTTTTTTTCATTTTTTCAAATTAAGTGACTCAACTATAACTTCCTAAGACTCAATAAAGCTATAAAATCTAGACTCAAGATGAAAGGTGAAAATAAATAAAACTACCAAAGAAAGAAGAATAAAAATTCTATGGTTTGACACGGGGAAAGAGTGATGCTTCTCATGAAAGATTCACACATTTTTTTTTTCAATTTTTCTATTTTTTTTGGATTTTCATTTTTTTTTTGTATTTTTCATGTAAATCACTAATGAAGAAAAAGCATGCGTGTAACCTTTTAAGCAAGAAATAAAATCTACTCCACCCCCCAACTAAAATATCACATTGTCCTCAATGTGTGAGATCAATGGAAGAGCATACAAATTCGTATAAGAGACAAGGGATAGATGGACCTCATTTTTCGCTTTCTTGGCCACCAAGCATAAGTCCTCCTCCAAGAGCAACCTACAAAATAATCAAGAGAAAAAGAACTACCACTAATATTTACAAAGGTGATACTTTTGGTGAACACTAGTTAGTATAGGTTGGGTCCATAAGAGAAATGGACTCAACCTTGGCCTCAAAATTTTCAACATATGGTTTCAATCTTTGGCCATTCACCTTAAAACTTTCCCCACTTTTGGGGTTCAAAATTTCAATGGTCCCATAAGGATATACATGCTTCACAATATATGGACCATTCCATTTTGATTTCAACTTTCTTCCAAAGAGTTTCATCCTTGAGTTAAAGAGAAGAACTTTTTGATTAGGCTCAAAAGACTTAGGAACAATATGTTTGTCATGATAAGCCTTTGTCCTTGCCTTAGAGATCCTAGTGTTCTCATAAGCCTCATTTCTAAGCTCTTCTAACTCATTCAAGTTTAACTTCCTTTCTTCCCCCGCTTTTGCAAGATCAAAATTCAAGAATTTGATGGCCCAATAGGCCTTGTGCTCTAACTCCACCGGAAGATGGCATGCCTTACCATACACTAGTCTATATGGAGACACACCAATGGGAGTCTTGTAAGCGGTACGGTAAGCCCAAAGAGCATCAACCAACCTCAAAGACCAATCTTTGCGATTTGGGTTTACCGTTTTCTCCAAAATTCTTTTAATTTCCCTATTAGAAACTTCCACTTGCCCACTAGTTTGTGGGTGGTATGGTGTGCCAACTTTATGCACAATCCCATACTTTTTCATGAGGCTCTCAAAAGGCCTATTGCAAAAATGTGTCCCTTCATCGCTAATGATAGCTCGGGGCATGCCAAAACGAGATAAAATGTGGTGTTGAAGAAACTTAATCACAACTTTATGATCATTAGTTTTTGAAGGTATGGCTTCAACCCACTTTGACACATAATCCACCGCCAAGAGTATATATAGGTTCCCAAAGGATGATGGAAATGGACCCATGAAGTCAATACCCCAACAATCAAATATTTCAATAATTAAAATGGGGTTCAAGAGCATCATATTTCTTTTTCCAATATTCCCTCCCATCCTTTGGCACCTATCACATGCTTTGCAAAAATGAAATGCATCACTAAAAAGAGTAGGCCAATATAAACCACTTTGTAAAATCTTGGCGGCGGTTTTTCTAGCCGAAAAATGGCCTCCACATGCATACTCATGGCAAAATGAAATAACACTATGAAACTCGTCATTTGGGATGCACCTTCTAATAATTTGATCCGGGCAATATTTAAACAAGTAAGGGTCATCCCAAAAGAAATTCCGGCATTCTCTCACAAATCTCAACTTCTCTTGCCCTTTTAAATTTTCCAGAAAAATTCCACAAGCAAGATAATTAGCAATATCGGCAAACCAAGGAACATTTAAAAGGGCAAAGAGATATTCATCCGGAAAAGTTTCAAGAATAGGCAATGAGATTTTTGGCTTGGGAATGTCAATCCTAGACAAGTGATCCGCCACAACATTTTCCACACCTCGTTTATCCTTGATTTCAATATCAAACTCTTGAAGCAAAAGTACCTAACGGATTAAACGAGGTTTGGAATCTTTCTTTGTGAAAAGGTATTTCAAGGCGGCATGGCCGGTGTAGACAAGCACTTTTGAACCAAGCAAGTATGGCCTAAATTTTTCAATAGCAAACACCATGGCGAAGAGCTCTTTTTCTGTAGTGGAATAATTTAATTGAGCATCATTCAAAGTTCTACTTGCATAATAGATAACATGTGGTTTCTTATCTTCACCTCTTTGACCCACAACGGCACCAACCGCATGGTCACTAGCATCACACATGATTTCAAAAGGAAGAGTCCATTTGGGTGGTTGCATGATAGGGGCCGTTACCAATAAATTCTTCAACTTTTCAAAGGCCTCTTGGCATGCACTAGACCACTCAAATGAATTTTCCTTTTGAAGGAGATTGCTCAAGGGCTTAGCAAGTGAGCTAAATTCCTTGATAAATCTCCTATAAAATCCCGCATGACCTAGGAAAGATCTAACATCCTTAACACATTTAGGAGGTGGAAGATTAGAAATCACATCTACTTTAGCCTTGTCTACACCAATACCATGAGAGGAAATAACATGACCCAAAACAATTCCTTGCCTAACCATAAAGTGACATCTTCTCAAAACCATCTCAAGATTTCCAAGATAAGTATCAAATGAGTTTCCATGCACCGAAAAATCATCCATAAAAACTTCCATGCATTTTTCTACCATGTCCGAAAATATGCTTAACATGCAACGTTGAAAAGTAGCCGGGGCATTACACAAACCAAAAGGCATCCTCCTATAAGCAAATGTTCCAAATGGACAAGTGAAAGTGGTTTTCTCTTGGTCCATTGGATCTATGGCAATTTGATTATAACCCGAGTAGCCATCTAAAAAACAATAAAAATCATGCCCCGCTAACCTTTCCAACATTTGATCTATGAATGGAAGGGGAAAGTGATCCTTCCTAGTGACGGCATTTAATTTTCTATAATCAATGCACATCCGCCACTTAGTAGGAACTCTAGTGGTCACAAGTTCACCCTTCTCATTTTCAACAACGGTGACCCCCGATTTTTTAGGGACCACTTGGGTAGGACTTACCCATTTACTATCCGAGATGGGGTAAATCATACCCGCATCCAACAACTTGAGCACCTCGGCTCTCACAACTTCTTGCATGTGAGGGTTTAACCTCCTTTGAGGCTCCCTTGAAGTTTTGGCATTTTCCTCTAAATGAATTCTATGGGTGCAAATGGAAGGACTAATGCCTCTAATATCCTCAATGGACCATCCTATGGCACCCTTGTAATCCTTCAAAACTTCAAGCAACCTCTTTTCTTGCTCAACATCAAGGGAAGATGAGATGATAATAGGATAAGTATCATTAACCCCAAGAAATGCATATTTCAAATCTAAAGGAAGGGGTTTCAACTCACAAATTGGTGGAACCCTCTCAATGGGAGGTATCATCTCACTTCCTTGCAACTCACTATCAACACTAGAATGCTCATGATTCGACTCAATGATTTGGTCAAGTTGGCCAAAGAGTCTCTCCCCTTCATCAAAATCAAATTCTTCTTCCATAAGAAGAGATGAAAGGGGAGTGTTATCATCTTACAAAAATTCCAATTCTTCTAAAGTGAGCTCACTTGAATCATTTGAACATGTAGATAGAGTATAAATATCTTCAACACATGATTCTACCCAACTCACTTCACACACATCATCATCATCTTGTGAGCTTGGGTGAATACATGCATTAAAAATATTAAGTTCTAACGTCATGTTCCCAAATGTAATATTCATCATACCACTTCTACAATTTATTATTGCATTAGAAGTAGCGAGAAATGGTCTTCCTAAAATAATAGGAATGGATGAAGTGCCACTAGCCAAAGGGGAGGTGTCTAAAACTATAAAATCCACCGGATAATAACATTGGTTCACTTGAACCAAGACATCCTCAATGATACCTCTAGGGACTCTAGTGGACATACCCGCCAATTGTAGAGTCACTCTTGTGGGTTTCAACTCACCCAACCCCAACTTCTCATACACCGAGTATGGAAGGAGGTTCACACTTGCACCCAAATCTAATAAAGAATTGTGAATTTTATGATCTTCAATGGTGCAAGTGATAGTAGGTGAACCCGAATCTTTATACTTGGGAGGGAGATTATTTTGGAGAATTGAACTCACTTGCTCGGTGAGAAAAGCCTTCTTTCTCACTTGAAGAGTTATCTTGAAAGTGCAAAGATCCTTGAGAAACTTGGCATAAGCCGGAATTTGCTTGATAGCATCCAAGAGAGGGATGTTTATCTTGACATTTTGGAATGTCTCAAGGATATCTTGGTTGCTAGCTTTCTTAGTAGAGGCTAAAAGTCTTTGGGGAAATGGTGGAGGAACCTTAATTTCCTCACTTTCTTCCACTACTTGTTTCCCCTTGTCAGGACTACTTTGTGACTCTTGTGAGTCGACAACTCTCTCTTGGTCATCACTCTTCTCACACTCTTCTTCTCCCTCAATTTCATTGGACTCCCCACTTGAAAGTCCATTGTCAACAACCTTCCCACTTCTCAAAACGGTGATGGCCTTAGCATGTTCTATATGGTTAAAGCTTTGGCCCTTTGGGTTTTGTTGAGGTTGAGATGGGAATTTTCCCTTCTCTTGAGCATTTATGGTAGACTCCAACCTAGCTAATGCATTTCTAAACTCTTGGTTAGAGCTTTGCAACTATTGGTTGGACTTCCTCAAATCATGGTTGGTTTGGTTTTGAGAAGCCATAAATTGCTCAAAGGTCTCTTCTACACTCCTTTTGTTAGGAGGAACATAAGTGGAGCTAGAAGGGTTTACTTGAGTGTCTTGGCCTTGTCTCCATGAGAAATTTGGGTGATTCCTCCAATTGGAGTTGTATGTCTCCGAGTAGGGTGAGTTATTATAGGGCTTCCTATAATTGTTAGAATTTAACATATTCACTTGCTCACCCATGAGCTCTTGGGCTCTTAGAAAATCGGGACATTTGTTCAACTCATGAGAGTTATCACTACAAAATGAGCACAATGCCTCACTCTTAGCCTTAAGTTGATACATAGTACCTTTAGGCTTAGAGTTAGCATCCTTAGAAGGCTCACTAATGTCCCAAGATTGGACTTTCTCACAAATTTCATCTATACAATCCCAACCCTCATCTTCACCTTTTGTGAAAAAATCTCCCCCACTCATGGATTCAATTGTGTGCTTATGGTCGCATGGAAAACCATCATAAAAGGAGCTAATTAACCTCCATGTCTCAAATCCATGGTGAGGGCAAGCAATGAGGATATCCTTGAAGCGTTCTCAAGCTTGGGGAAGTGGCTCTCCCTCCTTAGCACAAAAAGTAACAATTTGCCTTTTTATGGCATTTGTTTTGTAAGTAGGGAAAAATTTCTTAAGAAACTCTTTTTATAACTCTTCCCATGTGCCTATGGTCCTAGGTCTCAAGGAGTGAAGCCATGCCTTGGCTTTTTCCTTTAAAGAGAAAGGAAACAATCTAAGCCTTATGGTGTTACTAGAGACACAATTGCAATTAACCGTTGAGGCAATATCATTGAAATCCTTAAGATGAGAGTAAGCACTCTCGGACTTTAGGCCATGAAACTTGGGAAGAAGTTGAATTGTGCCCGGTTTGACATCAAAGTTTCTTTCATTTAATGGAAACACAAAGCAAGATGGTGAACTTTGTCGAGATGGATGCATCAAATCTCTTAGTGAGCCAAATGACATCATCTCATTGTTGCTACTATGCCCATCCTCTCCATCCATGATTTCAAAGCTATTAAGAGAGCTAGAATCGTTGGATTGGGCTAAACTACTACTATCACTAGTAGAAGTATTTTCACTAAAGGGATTTCTACCCTCTTCTTCAAATAAAGTGCGATGCAATCTATCAGTACTATCACGTTGCCACACACTCATGCAACCCAAGCTCAAATTAAGTTCAAGAGGGTTGCCTAACACAAGCTAGGAGTATGTTTTTGTGATTTTTTTACTTTTTGCTTTTTTTGTTCCAAAGCTCAAATATGAACCCGGAATTTTCTTCAAGCGTATCTAAAAAAAATAAAAACAAGCAAAACAAGAAACAACTAAAGAGTGAGTCTCTTAGCACCAATCCCCGGCAACGGCGCCAAAAACCTTGTTGACGATAATTCCCAAGTATAGGAATATCGTTCTAAGTAGTACCCGAGTAAGAACGGGGTCGATTTCCACAAGGATTGGGAAGGATATTAAACACTCTAAGCTAACTAGTAAACTTACTAAGCAACTAACTAAATTAACAAAACAAGTTTCCCAAAGGCTTTAGAGCTAGCCAAGCTTTGAATCCACCACTCGAGTGATGGAGCAAGAGTTGTTGATATTTCTAGAGCAAATAACTAAGAAAGAAAATAACTACTAACACTATTACTAATACGATTCAAACGAGTTTGTCAAGAAGAGAGTAAGTTGGGTCAATCGATTCCAATAGATGCCTTGTGTGTGAGCATCAACACCCAAAGTTTATGTCAAAGAAAAGCATGGATTATATAGCAAGAGGATTTTTCTAGCTCTTGTATTCAAGAGTGAAATGCGAAATCGAGTTATGTCAAGCATCTTTCATATGTAAACGAGAGCGTTTCCATATGAAAGATCAAGCCACAATTCGGATTTGATATTCAACACTTGAACACTACGAATTCGACATCCAACTTATAAGACTAGAAGAACAATTGAATTTCTCACACACAAGTCATCTATCTTCATCAATCAAACCCAACAAGTAGCTTAGTTGTTCATATTCAAGAGCAAGATACAAGAATCAAGAGTATTCATGAAAATAGTCATTATATTCAAGCTCAAATACTCTTCAATTCCACCAAATAACACCAACTTGCTACCAAATGATGAAACAACTACTAGTGTTTGATTCTAACCAGCAGCTAACGAACCCAGAAATTCAAAGCTAACAGCAATTTGCTGCTGCTGCAGCAACACAGTCCAAAACAGAGCAAAAATAGTGCTCAAAACAGAGCAATTCGAACCCAGATTGAAACCTGACCTAACTCTTCCCTCCCTGGTTGTTACCGGCTCCGTAGTAGCTCAGGATGAGCTCGGAAACACCAGAACGAACCCAGAATTGGTTTAGTACCGAGAGAGAAGAGAGAGAGATAGAGCTTCGGCTCAGCAAGAAGCGTGGTTCGTCCCCTTTTCTTCCTTCTTTCTCTTCAGCTTATATAGGCAGTGAGAGGGGGTTTCGTAGCCTCCAAGTCTTCAATCCTCACCCTACAATTCATCTCAAAGCTCCTCCTTCTTTGATTTGCAGAAGCTTCACGAACCCTAGGTCATTTGGGGCTTTTCTCTTCACTTCGGTTTGGGACAAATTGAGCAGTGGGTTTGGAAGAGGGTTGAACAAGTAGAAGATTGGTACCAGTTTCACTCGATTTGGTGAAGAATTGGTCATGGTTTGGGCCGAAGGAAGCTTCGGCGAAGCTTTGGCAATGGCTGCTGGGTTGCTTCTGCGTGTTTGACGAGGAGAGAGAGAGCCGTGTGAGAAAGACGAGCTGGGGGTGAGATGGGTTAGGGAAATTGCACCCGGCACCCCCTAGCTTGCTGGAATGTTTTAAAAGGCCCGGATCCTTACTTAAAATCTTTTGAAAATGGCAATCTGACCCCCAATCCGTTAAAAATCCTTCAAATAAGCCATTACAACGTTTCAAAACTTGCACTTAAGCCCCACTTCCGTTAGTTTCTTCTCTATTTTGCCCTCCTCTTCAACCTTTGACTCTCATTTTGACCTCTTTTATTCTAAATATTCAATAATGACCCCATATTCTTCTCTTGTCTTCTCAAATAGGTCTTCAAATCTTCATTTTAACTTGCAAATTCTTGCTTTGTCTTCAACTTTAGCCTCTTTATCACTTGACTTCTTCAAATTAAGCCTTCAAATTCCTCATTCAAGCTTTCATAACTAGCCCCTTGCGTTCTAAATCACTTCTTTGCCTACAAAATGAGAGAAAACAACCAAAACTACGAAAACAAGCATAAGTCTAGAAAGAGAGATAAAATAGATAAATTACACATATTAGCAAGTTAAGAAGAGTTCGTTAACATACTAAGATATGCAATTTTAGTTCCACAACAGTACTTCATATGAGGACATCTTTTATACCCCACGACGACAGTTTATTCACTCAGCTTTAGTCAGTTTATTTATTGTTATTCGTGTAATTATGTGTATTTAGAGTCTTATTATTATAAAAAAATAAAAAAAAAGAAAAGGAAAAAAAATAAAAAAAAGAAAAAAATGATCTAGTTTTGCAGTTTTGCAGTTATTTATGTTATTGAGTCACAAAGCTGAGTGAGTAGCACAATTTTCGAGACAAGTTACACCGCTTCACATTTGTGGCCACGAGAACGGCGAAGACACACCGGGGGACAGGAAGATTGAGATGACAGAAACTTAGTTGTTTCGGGCAGTTTTTCGGGAACTCGGTGAGGGGTGTGAGTTTGGGGAAATTGTGAGAATGTCATAATGAGTAGAATCATGCCGTGCCTATACACATATATATATATCCTACCTTTTAGATTTAGAACCTTGATTCGGAAATAGCTCGGATGGTCGGTTAACTAGGGATTCACTCAGGTTGATAGCAAAAGTAACAGTACTCGGGTCCAGTGCTTAAATCCACCAAAGAAATCTGTTCAGACTTACCGATCGATTGCAGGGAAGTATTTTCTGGAAAAAGGTTGAGGTCTTGAGGACACCCGGCTATGTTTTGGAGATTGGCCGATCTCACCAAAAATAAATTGTTTAGTACTTTTGAGTCGTGTGTATCGAGTCTGTGTATATTCTATCTGAGTCAGCCTTTCTATCGAGTCGTCTGGTTATACGGTTCAGGTCGAAAGAGTATGCAAGAGCAGGGAGTATGAAAAGGTATTGTATGCACGACAGGGTCGGTTTTGACATAATGGTATGCAAGGGGATTGCTCGGGACGAGCAATATTTAGTGCGAGGGTATTTGATAACGCCCAAATCGGGGTTATCTTATAGCTCGGTTTTTGTGCGTTTGTGCCGGAAAAATCATGTTTTAGCCAATTTTCACCCTCGGAAGGCCTCGGTTTTAGGAACGAGACAGTTATTTTCTCTTTATAAATTTCTGCATTTTCCGTACTTTTTTTGAATATGATCGCAGGTGTGTTCGTGTTGTCTATGCAGGAACAGCGCTCGGGAATGCAGCATGAATTGATCGGGAATGCAGCTGGAGGCAAAAAGAGGCTGAAAAGAGCACCCTGCCTTGCTGTCTGCGTATAATACGCAGGCAGGCTGCGTAAAATACGCAGGCAGCAAGGTTGGGGAGGGGATTTTGGACAGTTTTCTCCCCTGTCTGCGTATTTTACGCAGCCAGGGGGAGAAAATACGCAGAAAGAAAGAAGAAGAAGGCAAGATGGGTCCCTGTCTGCGTATTTTACGCAGGGTCTGCGTATTATACGCAGACAGCAGCAACAAGTGAGGAAAAACAGCTCAGGAGAAGACCCTGGCTGCGTATAATACGCAGACAGCACAGAAATTGAGGCGGTTACGGGAAGTGGCAGTTTCGTAAATAAAGACAAGTTCCAGAAAATTCTCCAGCACTATATAAAGACTCGCCCAGACTCGTTTTGAAGACAATTCATCCAAGGAAAATTCTGAGCATCCCGGGAGAGCACGGAAGCACTCATCCAGATCCGAAGACTTAGTTTGATCTTATTCTCTCTCTTAATTTCAGAAAATTTGTTAATTCGTTATGTCGTTTAGTAGCTAAACCTTTTACCTAGGTTCTCGGTGAACCTAGGGTTTCGTTTTCAGACATTGTTCTGCAGTTTGATTATGAATTCATGATTACGTTATCTTAATTCAACAGTATTATCAGTTATTCTGTCTTTGATTATATCTGTTTATGCATGATCGGTGTCGCGAACCAGAATTGCTATAGACCCGAGCCTGTAGGTGAAAACATCAGGTTAGGGTTAGGAAGAAAAGACAGGATTTAGTACCTTACCCTGATAGACCGACCAGAGAAAGGGAGATAGGGCTAGCCAAAACGTATAGACCAACTGTTAGAGAATTTGACCCGGGCCATCAGGACAGATTAGAAACTCTAGAAGACTTAGAACGAGACTGCAGACTTAGGCAGCTTAACAGGAACCCGAAAGTCTGCAGGATCGTGACAACGTGTGGAATCTGAAAAGTTACTGCACAATCGGTACATGGCACGGGTAATTAATACTGCTGAGTGTTTTCATATCAAACCAAAGAACATAATTCAAAAGAAACCCTAGGGGATCCTGGGACCTAGTATTCCAAACCCTAGATTTACAACTTTCAAGATTTTCAGAAAAACGTCACAAAAAATATTTACGTTTTATTTTGTTTATTTTTAGTTTATAGTTAATCACAATCCTAAACTACTCCTCCTTTTATACTCTGCAAGATTAAAACTGATTTCTCGAAAAACCCAAAATAGTCCTCGTGGGAACGATCACCCGAGTTTAATTACACCCGGTATTACAAGATTCGTATACTTGCGAACAGCACGTTAGTTTGCGCATCAAAGCCCAAGAACTTTGTTATTACTACTAGAACCATTTAATTGTTGCATATGGATCTATGTGGTCCAATGAGAACTCCAACTCCAAAGGGTAAGAAGTTCATGTTATTTATTGTAGATGATTTTTCTAGATTTAGTTGGGTGATGTTTCTTAGAGACAAATCTGAAGCTCTTTCAGAATTTTCAAAGCTTTGTAAAGAACTTCAAACATTGAAAAACCCTGCCTATTGATTCTATAAGAAGTGACCATTGTAGAAAATTTTATCAACTTGAGTTTGATTTAATTTTGCTAAGCATGACATCTCTCACAAATTCTCTGCTCCCAGAACTACTCAACAGAATGGTGTTGTTGAAAGAAAGAACAGGATTCTTGATGACATATTAAGGACAATGCTTCTAGAGAACAAGTTACCAAAAACCTTTTGGGCAGAAGCTGTGAACACTGCCAACTATAAACTTAACAGGTGGTTGATTAGGCCCATTCTGAAGAAGACTCCCTATGATCTTTTCAAAGGGAGAAAGCCAAACATCTCTTACTTCAAACCTTTTGGTTGCACTTGTTATGTTCACAACAATGGTACGAACAATCTTAGTAAGTTTGATGTCAGAAGTGATGAAGGTATCTTTCTTGGTTATTCACTGAGTAGAAAATCTTATAAAATTTTTTAACAAGAGAACCAAGCTTGTTGAAGAAAGTATTCATGTCAATTTTTGATGAAAGCTATGATGGTTCTTTGAGAGAAAGTTTTGCAGACTTAAATTTAAACAAGCATGAGTCAGAAGATGAAGAAGAGCCTTCAAATGGTTCCAAGGATAGCTTGCATGAAAACAAGAAGAATTTTCAAGGCCTTGAAAATAAAAAAATCAAGAGAATTAGAGTGAAAAAGCCACTACTTCAAGTTCTCAAAGACCTGAAAAGGTTCTTGGAGAACCTGAACCATGGACACCAAGAAAGAGATTCAAATATCTTTCATACCATCCCGTTGAAAACATTATATCTGATCCATCCACTGGTACACATACAAGATCACAATCGAAGAACCTATGTGCTTTCAATGATTTTGTCTCTCTTATGGGGCCTAAGAATGTGAAAGAAGCACTACAAGAAGCAGACTGGATCATTGCAATGAAAAGTGAGATCAATGAATTTTAGAGAAACAAGGTATCAAATCTGGTTCCTTCATCTCAGATCAGTATGTTATTGGTACCAGATGGTCATTCAGAAACAAGTTAGATGAGAATGGCAAGGTAATCAGAAACAAAGCAAGACTGGTAGCTCAAGGCTACAACCAGGAGGAAGGTATTGATTATGAGGAGATTTTTTCTCCTGTTGCAAAGTTAGAAGCGGTTTGAATGTTACTTGCATTTGCATCTCACAAAAATATGAAACTCTTTCAAATGGATGTGAAATGTGCATTTCTGAATGGATATTTGCAAGAAGAAGTCTATGTTTATCAACCCCATGGTTTTGAAAATGATGAGTTTCCAAACTATGTTTTTAAACTTGACAAAGCTCTTTATTACTTGAAACAAGCTCCAAGTCTTGGTATGAAAGACTGTCAAAGTTTCTACTTGAAAATGATTTCAAAAGAGGATTGGAAGATAAAACCCTTTTCATAAAGACTCATGACAAAGATATTCTAGTAGTTAAATTATATGTTGATGATACTCTATTTGGAGATACTAATGATTCTCTTTGCAAGGATTTCTCAAGTCTTATGAGCAGGGAATTTGAAATGAGTCTGATGGGAGAGCTCAACTAATTTCTTGTATTCATATACATCAAATGAAGAAAGGAATATTTTTGCATCAGAACAAGTATACCAAGGACTTGTTAAACAAGTACAATATTTCTCAGTCCAAGGTAGCAAAAACCCGTATGAGCTCTACATTGTCTTTAGACAAAGATTAAACTGGTAATAGTGTAAATGTGAAAGAATATAGAACTATGAGTGGATCTTTCTTATATCTCACTGCTAGTAGACCAAATACCATGTTTAGTATTTGTAGTGTGCATGTTTCAAGATGATCCTAAAGAATCACACTTGGTTTCTGTCAAAAGAATATTCAAATATCTCAATGGTACCAAAGACATAGGGCTTTGGTATCCTAAACAATCTAACTTCTCATTGTGTGGCTATTCAGATGCTGACTTTTCAGGCTAAAAAATTGATAGAAAAATCACTTCAGGGTGTTGCCAATTTCTTAAAATATCACTGATCAACTGACATTCAAAGAAACAAAATTTTGTAGCCCTATCAACAGCAGAAGCTGAATACATAGAAGCTGGTGCTTTCTGTTCATAAGTGTTATGGATAGCTCGGAAAATGAGAGACCTTGGATTTGATTTCAGAGATATACCTATCAAGTGTGACAACACAAGTGTAATATCAATTACAAAGAATTCAGTTCAGCATTCAAGAACAAAGCACATTGATGTTAGACATCACTTCATCAGAGATCATGCTGAAAAAGGTGATATTGTTCTTTAATTTGTTTATAATAACATGCAATTGGCATAGATTTTCACTAAACCACTGCCAGAGGATACATTCTCAGTCCTGAGATTAGAACTGGGCATGCTGAATAAAGAAGCATTGGTTTAGGGGGATTATCAGGTAAGTTACATGTAAGTATTATGTGGTTCAAAATAAATTTGAACTGATTTTCAAAGCCTTGATTTTATCTGCTTCAGTTGTATAGCTTTTCAAGGCCTTGAAATTCTTTCCGAAGCCTTGAAAATAAGTCTGTATGTTGTTTAGTCAATAACAAGAATCTTTCAAAATTAGTATGATATTATTTCCTTTCCCACGTCACACACACACAATTTTGAATTTAACTGATTCTGCACATCTTAAAAGATTCGAAAATATTCTGTTTCCTTTTCAAACTCAAACTCTTCAGTATTTATCTCATTTTCTCTCTCTATATTTTTCGTATCACTCCTGCG
Organism: Linanthus parryae; assembly: GCA_023055425.1. Classification (NCBI taxonomy): domain Eukaryota; kingdom Viridiplantae; phylum Streptophyta; class Magnoliopsida; order Ericales; family Polemoniaceae; genus Linanthus; species Linanthus parryae. Next base: position 1,062,064 of record JALGPY010000019.1, on the reverse strand, counting down.
TCTCTCTTATATACCCTCAAACCCTAATGAGCATGAGGAGAACTTTTTATAGAAACAAGATGGTTGCAGGCTGAAAGAAAGTCTATGGAAAGAAGAGGAAGACTGTAGAGGAAGAGGTTCAAACTCTTAGCGATGATTCAATTTCCAGAACCCCAAGTGTAGAAAAGGATCCTTCTCCTCCAAAGAAGAAGATAGAAAAGGATCAGACTCCAACTTTTAGCAAGAAGATGAAAACAGATCAGTTACTCCAGAGAAACAACCAGAGAACATATTTCTAGTCCTAAGAAGGTGAACAAGAAGAAGCCTATAAAAGCGGACAAAGGAAAAGGGAGCGCCACAGAGGAAGAACCACAAAAAAGCACTGGAAAAGAACTGCATATCTATTCAGAGAAGCAACAGTCTCGGGTAAGAAATCTGGCATTAACAACAAGTGGTTTGTTTCTAATGTTGCTAGAGGAAAATGGTCAGATGGTTTTTCTTCTAGATTAGTAGCCTATTTTAGCATGGTTAGTGTTAACATGTTGAAAACCATGAATCTAGAGTGTATTAAGAGGTTTAAGAAAAGTTCTCTTTGAAAAGTCTTAAACCCTCCTGAAGTTTCCTACCCTAGGCTCACCATGCTTTTCTATATGAACATGAAGAAAATCAAGACTGTGAGTTTGGTGATTCAATCCAAATTAACTGGTGTTAACATTGATTTAGATCACTCCGAATTTTCCAATGTTTTAGGCTGTCCCAAGAGGTATAACACAGACAACTTATCCAATAAGAGTGAAGCCATGAAACAGACTAGGGAAGAATTCTTTTTACCCAATGTCTCTACCTCCTTTAAGAAGTTAACACACTCTGTGCTAACTGTTGAAGCCAAAGTCTTTTTTACCATTTTGATGAGGTGTGTAGTGCCCAAGGATAATTCCAAAGAGTTGCTGAATGAGAGGGTGTTGTACTTGATGTATTTGATCATGCATGGGTATGAGATTGATCTTACTTCAATTGTGATGGAACACGTGCTTTATTCTCAGACAAAGGAAGAAAGCACCCTTTGCCTTATGCTAACGTACTTTCTTCCTTCTTTCAACACCGTGAGATCCCAAATGACAGAGAAGAAACTCTTACCACTGGCTTTGGTATGCTTGAACAGAAAGCCTTTGAGAGGATTGGAATCATGAAAACCAGTGAGGGTAATTGGAGGTTGCACTCTGATATGTCTGAGGAAGATTTGCAATCCAAGAAGTTTCAAAAACCAAAGGCCTTGACCTCTACTTCAAACCTACCCTCTCAATCTCAAGACCTTTCCATGGTATTTTAAAGAATTGATGTTCGGGAGAAGGGTATGGATGAATTTAAGGAAAATCAGCATGAGTTTGGCACTGAGTTCAAGCAAGTTAGGTGTATGGTTGAAAGAATCTTCAAAAGCATCAATGTGTTCCATGGAAGAAGTAGTCTCTCAGGCTGTAGAAGGATCCAAGAAGGCTGGTTCAACCAAAGACTTGTTCAGTGAGCATAATGAGAATGAGGCTGCAGGGGTGGTGACAAAGGGAAACAAGTGATTCCGGAACAAGGTGATGAAGAACAGGAACAAGAAGATGCTAAAAGTCCAGACTCAGGAATGTTGATCAAATATCTTAAGAAAAAGAAACAGAAGGCACCCATTCCAGAGATAGTGACTGAGGCAAATCTTTTTGTTGATGAGGTGGCCAGTGATGCTGGTGATAGAGCTTCTCAAGAAGAAGAACAAAAGGATGATGAAGAAGACAATGGATAAGAAGATGCGGAGCCAAAGGGAGATGGGGACCCAACCCCCTAATTCTTGCCACTTCTTTCTATCTTTTTCAAGGCCTTGAACTCCTATTCAAAGTCTTAAAAAATTTTCTTTTCAAACTTCTATTTTTTTCTTTCAGTTTTCCAAACTTTGATCAAACATATTCTCATTCTTTTTTGATGAAAGTCAAAAAGGGGGAGAAAACTTAGGTTTATTGGTACCTTTTATTATTTATTTGGTTCTTTTTAAATGGATTAGAGATCTGGTTTAGATCAGTAGGATTTTGCTACTTTATAAGTTGGATTATTTGGATATTTTGTGTTACAGTTTATCTTCATGATTACTCTGCATGAGTTGGGGCTTTCCAGACAGACAGATCACAACCATGTGGCAGCCATCCAGCACACCTAGCTGTACTCCGTACACACCGGATAACTACCCATGCTTATCCACTTAGGGGCTGCGAGACAGAGCCCTCGCGTACCAACCACACATGACTTGTAGGGACTTAGTGGTCTGGAGGCTAGAGTAAGGCCCGTCGCGCGAGAGCGACAACCAAGCTCGCACTCGACCTCTGGTAACTGACTGAGAGGCTTAAGGCTCGTGTATTGACGCGATTTACTAATGCGTATGCGCAAGTGCACAGTCAAGTAATATAGGGGTGGTATTTCAACCCCGAGTTATTGATCCCACGAGGAAAGACTTGAGATTATTTAACTAGTTATTTTATTTAGAGTACAATAACAGGAGTAAGAATTGTGATTTAAAAAGTTCTTCACCCACAAATAAGTGGAGAAACTAGGGCGATCTCTAGATCACCTAGGGCTGTAGACGATTTTTGGATTATCTGAGTAACACGTTAATTTGATCCTAAACAAGCCGGGTAACAGGCTATGACAATCTCCTATCAGTATCATGTCATTTTACGTCTCGGTTGACTACAATATTCTCTCGGTCTCATGTTGTCTACCGGTCCGTTCTAGCAGGTCATCTACTGGTACGATAACGGGTGCTGTCGATCCATCGTTTCACGAAACAGCGGAATAATCCTACCGAATCTACCCATACTAGGCCAATCCTAACACTTCTTCTTTTCGGTAACGGTGATTCGGGATTTTTGTCCACATCTCATCAAGGCTAGTTAAAGTCGCTGTCGCGCACTTGTTAACTACGTAGTATTTCCGGGTCATAACACCTTCAACACTAAGAATTAAGAACAACATGTGAACAATTGAACTAGAACAAAATTAAGCATTAAGCAAGATTCAATTTAAGAATGAACCCTAGTTTTATTGCATATCGAATCATAATCACGTCGTGTCAATAGACGAGATTCAACAAAAAGTTAAAGAAACGAAGCATTCGTTCAATAAGTCGAAACATAGAGCATGAAACAAAGATTAAAATCCGGGAAGATTAACCGTCTACATAACGCTAGGCTCTCGTAGAGACGCCTAGCAAAAATTTTAGCTAATTGAAATCAACCAAACAAAGTGCAATAGTTTCTGCATACAAGATTTGAAAGAAGAAGAAGTAGAAAAACCTAGTTCTCCAATGGAGTTCTTGAGCCTTCTTCCCTCGTCTCCATCGTCCTCCTCTTCCTCGTACGTCTTCTTGCGTTCCTCTCTTTCTTTTAGATCTAGGATTTTTTTTATAATCACCAAAAGACTCTTAATTAATAACCCTAAGACCCCTCATTGATTTCGTGCGTGAAATTGCTGATGCTGACTTCAGATCGCACGACCACAATTTCCTGATCGTGCGATCTGCTCAGGTCTTATCTCTGATCGTGTGATCTCAACAACTTCTTATCCTATCTCTGGTCGTGTTATCTTTACACGATTTCTTACGTGTATACGCAAGTGCACGGTCGAAGTAATAAAGAGTGAGTATTGAAACACAGGTTGTCGAACCCACAAGGACGGATAATAGGTTTATTGTTAATTAGAGATTAAATCTAAAGAGTGTAATTGAAATAACAGGAAGAAATTTGTTGATTTGAGAATTTGTCTCCCCCAATCAAGTGACTGTATTAAACTAACTAAAGACAATATTTTTGGATTTTTATAATTAAACAAGGTTTGATTAAATAAGGAGAAGAACTAGGCGACCTATGGATCACCTAGGGCATTAGACAATTCCGGATATTGCTTTGAAACATGTAATATTGAATATGCTCTTGATCACGTTTAACTACTTACAATCTTCTATCGATCTCATGTAAGTCTATGCTAAGTTCAATAGTCGTCATCTATCGATCCATAAACTATATCACCTAACAAGCATTAAGATTAATCCTACGTTTTGATCCAAACCCTAATATTTCGCCTTTCGGTCCATCATGATACGGGGTTGCTAGCAATCCTAGATTCACAAGCTAATTAATCTTTACCTGTCAGTCCATCGATCTTTCACCAAGTAGTTACCCTAGTTCATGACGCTAGGTTAACATAAGATTAAGAACAAGATTACTAGAAGAAGCAAATTCACTATTACTTTAAGCTAAGATAACACGATACGTATTGAAACATCTCATATGATCATTCATATCCTACCAAGCACGTATCAATAGTGCAAGTTCAACAATCCATCAAACGAGATAAAATCAATCCATCACATTAATCCATAAGCACGAATCAATCAACATATCCAGAAAACTTGTCTAACAAATCCCTAGGCTCTCCATAGAGCCTAGCAAATATAACTGCTCAAATAATCTGAAAATAAAAGCTAACGAGTTCATAGTATTGAGAAACGATAGAAAAGATAGGAGGAATAGTCAAACTCGTGACGAAATTCGCGTTCCGGCGACTCCGGCGATGTTCTCCATGATCCTCGTCTCTCCTAGCCTTCCTCCCTCTTCCCTAGCAGCCTCCCCGTCGTGTATTAGGTCTCCCCATCGTTCTTTACTGCCTGGGCACGATTTTTAATGTAATCTTGCCGAAATTGCACTTCAGCCCCTCCAGTTTGTAATTCCCGGACAGAATTATTTGCTGAACTTGCGCGGGCTGTATCTCCCTCAAAAGGACTCGTCTTCAGGCCTACCATATATCGTTGCAAATATACGGATGTCTACTTTTCAATGCCGCAGGACTTTATCCGAAATTCTTTGTAGATTTTCCTGAGCATTGAAAAGAGTGCAGGCTGGTCCTGTGTGACTTTTCCAACTTTGCTTCGTTTTTGTGTCTTCTTTTCTCCTCTTCATCTAGCTCCATTAAAAGCATCTCCAAGCCCCACATAAGCTCCATTGCACCTATTATACCTGAGATACACAACACTAAACAACCCGTGCAATTATCATCGCAAATATGAGAGAAAACATGCTCAAATAAGCTAGGAACACAACTTTTCACTCTTAGGCTTATAAATCGTCAAATTCACATATTTGTGAAAATATAACATATAAATCATGTGAAATAAGCCTAATACAAGTACTAAGAAAGTATAATAATAACTCCTAAAAGAGAGTTATCAAATACCCCCACACTTACCTATTGCGCGTCCCGAGCGACAAATCAAAATCCAACCACATTCTCACTTCATCCTCCACCCACAAGATATAAGCCAAGACAATTGTATACTATTCGAAACACCATTGCATACAAATCTTAACTAGCCGACTCAATAACAAAATACGACTCAACAATGCAACGATATGATGCAAATGCAAGGTACGACTCGATCCTACACAACACATATTTACACACGCACACAAAAGTATTTCTTTTTGGTTGAGAATGGGCAATCTCGATAAGCAAACTGGTAAGTCATCAGACTCTCATATCCCCTTTGGAAACTCTACAACCTCCATGATCGGCAGAATTTGCGGCTAGTTTCGTTAGACCGAACAAGCACGAGAACTTAATAATTTGCACTCACACACTCATCAGACATATCCCTAGTATTTACCATCCGAGCTATTTATCCATGGGTTAAAACTGTTGAAGGCTTAGGACGGGTGGGATAGGCTATTTAGAAGCATAGTCCTAGACGTCATGATATTCTCACGTAACCCGTTTCTCACACTCCCTCACCGAAATCCAAGGAACTTAACCGAATCTCACCTACTCCGGCCCTCATTCCCTCAATCCCGGTGCAACGCCGTTCTCGCGGCCACAAATGTAAAAGAGTGTCAAAAAGAATCATAGCTAATCTCTTCGGTTCCCTTGCAATTGCCAAAACACACTCCTTTATTTCCTTCTCTTTCCTTTCATTCTCTCTTTTTTTTTCTTCTTCTTTTTTCTATCTTTCTCTTTTTTTTTTTCATTTTCTCACTTCCCACAAATAATCAACACACGGAGCACAAGTAATACTGAATGAACCCGACGAGATAAAAAACATCATGTAGATGATGTGGGGTGGAATGTGTCAAATCAAATAGATATAATAATAATAGTCGACACCCCCACACTCGATGTAAACCAACTCACAAAATCCGGTAGTCAAAGTGATACGTGCTTTCCAAACCGATCCTCCTAAACACCTAAGATATAGAGAATAACATGAAAAACTAGCACATCCTCCTATAATATTAATCAACCCCACCCCATATTGTGCGGAAAGAATGTCACGCACTACGGCTCTCCACCTGTGATCGTGGTGTAAGGACACGATTCACCGCCGCACCGAAGTGTATTGCCGTCTCTAACTCACCCTCACATCCCCTCTTAAGACGAAACCTGTAAGAGTATCCACAACGAATGTATCAAATCAGCACACCCTCATCGAATCTCCCTAACTTGACTCCCTCTATCATGAAGCATAGGAAAGGGCCATTCTAACAAGTGATGAAAGTCACAATGAAAGGCTTCCTAGGCTAGAGGCTGTGAATAAAAGGGGTAAATGAATCGAAGAGGGTAACTAGTGGACCTAGGCTGTGAGACGGGACGTGAGGTCCCCATAAAAGTCACTCGCACGACTGTTCCGTTGCCACTACGAGGAGGGTTGACGACTACCTAAATGACGGCGGTGTAATACTAGTAGGATATCTAAGTCTGAGAGACAGTTACTTGCATTTCTAGTGTGCATTAGCTCTATAAGTCTTCCTACTCCAGATTCTCGCGTCTCTGCCTCACTTCGGATCTTCATACTCCTAAGGAATTCTATCATTAAGCCCTCGCCAAGTTCAACTCATTTTGATTGCCCATTCTCTTAAAAAATCAATTTTTAATTTTTATGGATTTTTCATTTTTTTCCCACTAAGACTTACTCTATATGCAAGGCCAGACACGAAAGAAGACTCGAAACTGACTCAATTCGGGTAGGTGGACTCAATTAAATAAACATACAAAAAAATCAAACAACAAACATATATATACACCGTTAATAACATCACAGTACGACACTATAAATAGACACGACATGGACCACGAATACGACATAATACAAACTAACTATCTATATGTGACAGGTTAATGCATACACGGACTGGCTAGTCAAGACATAAGTAACCGGTAAGAAGTGGTTTGAGTTTGAATGTTCGTCTCCCACAAACAAGCGACTGAATAAAATGAATGTAGAGACAATATTTCTGTATTTTTCAATTAAAAGAATTTAATCAAAGTATGGAGAAAACTAGGTGATCTATGAATCACCTAGGGTCTTTAGACAGCTCCGGAATTCGTATTGAAACACGTTACGCACTAACTGAATATGCCGGGTAATAGCACTTACAATCTTCTGTCGATCTCATGTAATTTTTACGTAACAGTTTAGTTTGGGTCCTGTCGGTCCACCTCCATCTACCGTTACGTTCTAGCTGGCTAGTCAACTTCGTTCACAGGGTCCTGTCGGTCCACCGGTTCACTCACCTAACTAGTTCAACCGAATATACCCACACATGACTACTTCTATTCATCTCGCCTATCCGTCTCAATGATTCGGGAATAAAAACATGATCTTATTCGTAACCGGGTTAAGTCTCTGTCGAGCACCCACCTAGTTCACTAACAACTCCGGTTCGCGACTCCCTTGTTGCTAAGAATTAAGCCTAGATCATGATTTCTAATCAATTAGTTTGTAACATTAAGCTATGAATTCAACTAGTTCATCATCTTCATCTAACATGGTCATTCCATTCATCACTAACACGTGCCAATAGCCTTAGCTTACGGATTCACAATACAAGATGAAGAATAATAAACATTAATTGGATCAAACGCATGAATCAATCAAAAAAATCCGGAAAATAAGTCTAAGTCATAACCCTAGGCTCTCCATAGAGCCTAAAAAAGAAATTAGCTACTCATTTTTATGCCAAAATCACAAGTATTCTCCATAGAATGATAAAGAGAGGGTAAGAGAAGAATCAAACGATGAAATCGCCAAAGCTTTGGCGAATCCGTGCAATCCCCAAGCTCCTAGGTGCTCTACAATGGCTCTCGTACGTGAATTCCTCTCTTTTAGGTCTGCTCTGGCGTTTTTTACCAGCTGGACACGATTTTTAATGTAATCTTGCCGAAATTGCACTTCAGCCCCTCCAGTTTGTAATTCCCGGACAGAATTATTTGCTGACCTTGCGCGGGCTGTATCTCCCTCATACGGACTCGTCTTCGGGCCTACCATATATCGTTGGAAAGCTACGGATGTGTACTTTCCAATGCCGCAGGCCTTTCTCCAAAATTCTTTGTAGAGCATCGAAAAGAGTGCAGGCTGGTCCTGTGTGACTTTTCCAACTTTGCTTCTTTTTTGCGTCTCCTTTTCTCCTCTTCATCTAGATCCATTACAAGCATCTCCAAGCCCCACATAAGCTCCATTGCACCTATTCTAACTGAGATACACAACACTAAACAACCCGTGCAATTATCATCGCAAATATGAGAGAAAACATGCTCAAATAAGCTAGAAACACAACTTTTCACTCTTAGGCTTATAAATCGTCAAATTCACATATTTGTGAAAATATAACATATAAATCATGTGTAATAAGCCTAATACAAGTACTAAGAAGTATAATAATAACTCCTAAAATAGAGTTGTCAAATTCACCCACACTTACCTTTTGCTCGTCCCGAGTAGAACCACTATTTACTAGCCGACTCAAGACGCAAACGACTCCACACGACTCATGACTATGCAACTACATGAGCTAACTACAATGCAACTCGATTATAGTCAATGCAAAAATTTAAACAACACATATTTTTTCTTCTTTTTCCGAGATTGGGCAACCTCTCTATCATAAACCGAAATCATCAAATCCTCACAAGCTCACTTTGAAATTTCACGACCCGTAGCAAGAAATGATATATGCTGATCCTATGCGCAAACTCACTAACGCGTCCCCAAACATCCACCAAACCAAACAAGATACGACACGTCTTTTGAATCGGAGGGTCTAGGCAATTCAAGTCACTAAATGGTCTTTCTTCGCCAAGTCATTTGAGGTTTTCAGATCCTCTTAGCCGTTATTGCTTTTGAAATTCAAATTATCCCATTGACGGGAGACACAACTCCTGTGTAATACAGCTTGAATTTAGTTTCCCTCTTAAGCTCTACATTGGATTGAATCCAAATTTTCCGCGCAAACGGAAGCACATTAGGTTGTTTCTCCTTGAAGCTCAACTTTTTTCTTTCAGATTTTCATTTTTCTTTTATTTCCTCCACTGTTTTTACAACCGTGCATTAGAGCTTAAGAGTGTGGGATTTTTAGGATTTTCTATTGGAACCACTTTAAGGGATGGTGGTGTACGCTCCCCGGCTTCGCTTAGGCTGAAGACTCGTACCAAATGAAACCGACTCTACACGAAGGTCCACCCCAGATTCCAAGATTCCACAAGTTTCCACGGGAAACGGATTATTCAACCACCTAGAGACTAAATCCTCCTAGCACACTAAAGAAGTCAAAAGTATGCCTGTTATCTACTTTCACTATTCCCGAATACCCGGGACATCCTGTGGTGAGACTTGCGCACAAAATACTAGAATTAAAGTATCCTTACTACGGTGCTTCCTACTCTCATGAGCTCTTTCACTGGATTCTCTTCGGTTTCTAGGTCTTAAGTTGCCCTTTCTCAAATTTTCAATTTTTTTCTATTTTTTATTTTTTATTTTTTATTTTTTCATATTTTCCTAAACTCTATATGCTTTTGGCCAACTCGACTAACTACAAGACAATTGGGTATGGGGGACTCAATAATGTAAACGTGCAACCTAAACATAAACTATACTAGAACTAAGCACAATACAACAATATATTAAAATACGACTCGGACTACAAGTACTACATTGACTCACAATACGACAATCTAATCTACATGTAAACGGCGATGCAGACATGGACATGGCTAGCAAATAGCTAAAAATCCCCCCACACTTGAGTGCTTCGTTGTCCTCAACGAATGTAGAAATAAAACAGAGAACTCGGCACCAAAATGCAAGGGGTGGCAGATCTACTCAGAGTCAAATTCATGGCACAAGAAGGTAGCTACAATAAATTTAGAGATAATTCAAGCTACGTGCACGTGACAAGTCGTGTGTACCGAAATGAAGAAAGTACTCAAGTATTCCCTAAGATTCTAACAGCTTATCCCAGCGGCGACTAAGCACCGTGACTAGTAGTCAAAATAAAATCCTAGAGCAAGTACGATGTGCCTAAACGGTAAGTAAAGAGAGAGAAAAGAGTACTCACAACCGACACAAGGTCGGAAATCCGATAGCTGCTGACTGATATAGCAAGAAAAATTTCCAAGCAAACATTGTGCGCACCAATGCTAACTCCCATTACGGTCGAGTGTGTGAAACACACCGGGGTCGATTGATCAGTTGCTGCTGACGAAAAGAGAACGAAGAATCCCCAAACTCAGGATGTGAGCTCCCATGGCGGTCGAGTGCGCAGTAGCACACCGGGGTCGATTTCTTCGTCAAACTTATCATCCAGTTTCGAAGTCGGGCAAATCCCTATCAACTTCTCCATGTGGTTTTCTCCATTTCACTCTTAAGTGTTTTCAGTTCAAGTTAGCGCCCACTGGTCCAATTGTGCCAAAGTCATAGTATTATGTATGACAGCTTATATGACAACATCACTCCATTTGTGGCCACATCAGAAGTTTGTATCATTGTAGTTAACTCATTACATGATTTATTGAATAGCTGATTACTCTAAAACCTTTAATGACCCACCATTAGCACCCAATAGTTTCTCTAATCAAGACTAGTACTCACGATTCGTCGTGGCCTGTTCTGTGAATAACTGGAACCGAAGTTGTGGGTGTTTTCTTGAGGTGGTACAAAGGCAAAGAGACGGGGAGAAAAGGAACGGGAAAGGAGGAGAAGCGGCGATGGCTGGGTTTGTGTTCGACGGAAAACACAGTGAGGCGAGCAACAACTGGGTTCTCAATTGCCGTAAGGAACTTCGTGGATCTAGAATTTGGGTCGCAGGTTTGATTGATCGAAGGAGGTGGAAGCTTTCAGGGGTTGGTGGCTTGAATTGGGTTTTGTTTCTGTCGGGTATTTAGGCGCGCTGGGCAGAGGTTCAAGGGTTGAATCGTGGCCGGTTTTGATGGAGGTTACCGGTGATTGATTGAAGGGGGTTTTGGGCTTCGATGTTGGTCGGCTATGGTGGAGGCTGTGATTTCAGGAGGTCGGTGGTGCTGCTTGGTTGTGGGTTGTTCTGATTCAGTGGATTGTAGGTGGCCGGAGGTAGGAACTTGGGCGGTGATTGGGGCAGAGAGAGGGGCGGTTGATTGCGGTTGTGGCCGGAGTTCATGGGTGACAGGGGTTTTGTACGATAGACAATAGAGGTGGAATTGCCGGCTTCCATGGCGGGTTGGAGGTGTTCTGTTCGAGGGAGGAGGCTGGGTTTCTGAGCGAATCCAGGGGTAGTTTCGGTGAGTTTAATTCGGGGGTCGGATAGATGGTAGTGAAACGGTGGTGGAGAGGAAGCGGCGATGGAGGGTTGCTGTTAGGGTTCACATAGAGTTAGACTGTGAAGAACGAGGAAGAAGAGACTGCTGAAGATCCAGACAGGGGTGCCTGAGCATCAGAGTGTTTCAAATTTGAGGGGTGACCAGGTGTATTTTTCTGAAGTCTGGTTATTTTCAATTGCCTCCCCCAATGCTAAGAAACAGCCAGAAGGGGCTTCACTTTACTGGAATCTTTCAGAAACATTATGCAACTACACAGCCCCCTACTGCTTAGAAATCAGTTTTTCTCGCCATTTTTTCTTCTTCCACCACCTCTTCTCTTTCAGCTTCTTCTCATTTGAGCAAAAAAAAACCGCTCACAGGGATCACATATCTGAACAACGATGAACCCGTGTTGCACAAGTGAAAATTTGCCGGAAACTTTTTCTTCTTCTTCCAATTCATGAGGATCAATATCATAATGATTTCAGTAAAAACTTCAAGACTCTCATGACGTGAGAAGAAGTTGATGTCCTCTTTGCCCGTTTTCTCAATTTGCGATATCTTCATTGAAATTTCAAACGGCAACTGCAACTCATAAAGTATGAAAGTTTGAGTACCTTCATCACCTTCGTTTGAAACACACGAATCATCAACAATTTCAATCTCGACGTCTTTTTCATCTTCAATTATCTCAAACTCGAGATGCTCCATCAAATTTACGAACGGGGTGTCAAGCTCATCAACATTGATTCTTTGAAGACAACTTTCAATCTCACTAAAAACTGCATCATGCTTCTCCCCCATACTTGATTCAAGACATAAGTCGATGTTTGGACAACTTGGGATACCCAACGGCTCATCATGACCTTCATCGGGGTTCGACAAATTTGGAGCACATTCTTCTTTAGGATGGAGAGTGACAATCGTATAAAATTCTTCAAGTCTTGCTTTAAATTCTGTCCCGTCCAACCCCGTTCTTATTGCACTATGTTTCAATTCTTCGATTCCCTTATGCAGTGCTCCAAATAATTGCTGAAGCAAGTATTGGAGGCTATACATCATGCTTTTGCTGGCATAATATTCTGCAATATCTCCTTCAGGGTAGAATCCATCCTCGCGATCAATCAGTTCCGCTAAACAAACAAAACGTCCTTCTTTATTATCCTCCATGCTTAGCAAAATACCTGCACACCAAAGATCTCAAAAAAAAAAAAATAACGTGTGGTGATAAGAATAGATGGTAAGAATATAAAAAAAAAAATTAATAATAAAAAAAATACTCCTTAAATAAATTTCTAACTAACAAATAAACTGCTGTCCCCGGCAACGGCGCCAAAAACTTGACACGATTTCTTACGTGTATACGCAAGTGCACGGTCGAAGTAATAAAGAGTGAGTATTGAAACTCAGGTTGTCGAACCCACAAGGACAGATAGTAGGTTTATTGTTAATTAGAGATTTAATCTAAAGAGTGTAATTGAAATAACCGGTAAGAAGTGGTTTGAGTTCGAATGTTCGTCGCCCACAAACAAGCGACTGAATAAAATGAATGTAGAGACAATATTTCTGTATTTTTCAATGAAAATAATTTAATCAAAGTATGGAGAAAACCAGGCGATCTATGAATCACCTAGGGTCTTTAGACAGTTCCGTAATTCGTATTGAAACACGTTACGCACTAACTGATTATGCCGAGTAATAGCACTTAAAATCTTCTGTCGATCTCATGTAATTTTTACGTAACAGTTTACTTTGGGTCCTGTCAGTCCACCTCCATCTACCGTTACGTTCTAGCTGACTAGTCAACTTCGTTCACCGGGTCCTGTCGGTCCACCGATTCACTCACCTAACCAGTTCAACCGAATCTACCCACACATGACTACTCCTATTCATCTCGCCTATCTGTCTCAATGATTCGGGAATAAAAACATGATCAAGTCTCTGTCGAGCACCCACCTAGTTCACTAACAACTCCGGTTCGCGACTCCCTTGTTGCTAAGAATTAAGCCTAGATCATGATTTCTAATCAATTAGTTTGTAACATTAGGCTACGAATTCAAATAGTTCATCATCTTCATCTAACATGGTCATTCCATTCATCACTAACACGTGTCAATAGCCTTAGCTTACAGATTCACAATACAAGATGAAGAATAATAAACATTAATTGGATCAAACGCATGAATCAATCAAAAAAATCCGGAAAATAAGTCTAATTCATAACCCTAGGCTCTCCATAGAGCCTAACAAAGAAATTAGCTACTCATTGTTATGCCAAAATCACAAGTATTCTCCATAGAATGATAAAGAGAGGGTAAGAGAAGAATCAAACGATGAAATCGCCAAAGCTTTGGCGAATCCGTGCAATCCCCAAGCTCCTAGGTGCTCTACAATGGCTCCCGTACGTGAATTACTCTCTCTTAGGTCTGCTCTGGCGTTTTTTACTAGCTGGACACGATTTTTAGTGTAATCTTGCCGAAATTGCACTTCAGCCCTCCAGTTTGTAATTCCCGGACAGAATTATTTGCTGATCTTGCGCGGGCTTTATCTCCCTCATACGGACTCGTCTTCGGGCCTACCATATATCGTTGGAAATCTACGGATGTCTACTTTCCAATGCCGCAGGCCTTGATCCAAAATTATTTGTAGAGCATCGAAAAGAGTGCAGGCTGGTCCTGTGTGACTTTTCCAACTTTGCTTCGTTTTTGCGTCTCCTTTTCTCCTCTTCATCTAGCTCCATTACAAGCATATACAAGCCCCACATAAGCTACATTGCACCTATTCTACCTGAGATACACAACACTAAACAACCCGTGCAATTATCATCGCAAATATGAGAGAAAACATGCTCAAATAAGCTAGAAACACAACTTTTCACTCTTAGGCTTATAAATCGTCAAATTCACATATTTGTGAAAATATAACATATAAATCATGTGAAATAAGCCTAATAAAAGTACTAAGAAAGTATAATAATAACTCCTAAAAGAGAGTTATCAGATCTGCTCAGGTCTTATCTCTGATCGTGCGATCTGAACAGGTCCTACGATCTCCCACTCTGATCGTGCAAACAGTGAGTTGTTAAATATTTTCTCCTCCAAATTTTGGCTAAGTATGGGGAGGGGGGGGGGGGTAGGTTAAAGTGTCATTACACAAACTTGATTAAATGGCACTTTCCTCCCTCTCCATGTCTCTACACTATTTTCTTCGCGATTTCTTCTCTGTTTTAGCTCCAGAATAATCTCCAACACTCGTTTCTCCTCTCCGCTTCATCTCCCAATCTCCGTTTCCGGTCAAAACAACATTAAACACAACCCGTGCGATCAAACGTGAAAAAAATACATAAAATCATATGAGAAACGATAGGATTTACAAACTAATGCCTAGAGCTAAACTTCTACGTTTTCTCTCTAATCATAGTGTAAAACTAAGATTATCAACCTGGAAAGCAGGCAAAACGATATAAAACATGCAAGAAATATAACTCTAATAGAGAGTTATCAAAACCCCCACACTACCTTTTTGCGCGTCCCGAGAAAAATCAAACCTTGCACTACATTTTATTCCACCGAATTGCATAAAACTTTACTAGACATGTGACACATACAAAACACACACACACACAATGCAATCTACATGACTATACAATGCAACTCGATTATAGAACAATGCTAAAATGGAAACAACATACATTTTTTCTTTTTCTTAAGAGACGTGCAATCTCGCTATCACTAACCAAAATCATCAAGTTCTCACAAGTCTCTTTTGCAATTCAAACAACCACAATAAGGAATTGAAAATACAACGATCCTACGCACAAGTTCACTAAGGATTCCCCAAACATCCACCAAACTCAATCAGAGATCCGGGCACGTCCTTTAGCTCAGAGGGTGCAATACCCCGTAATTTTGGGGGTATTTTTAGGACTTTAACAAATATTTTGGGACGTTAGTAGGAATTATAAAAGTGGTATTATTATTTTTCATGAGTTATACTTTATTTTTTTTCTCTCTGTCTATATATATCATTACATGTTCAGAAAAAATAATATTATTGACCATTTTTTTGTTTTTATATATTATTTTTGCAAAACTTATAAAAGTTTCTTAAGTTTCTAGTTATTAAAAGTTGTGGGCCGTGTAACATTTTTAACGTGTCTAAAACGTCACGTTTTAATTAATTGTAAGTAGCCGACCACCGCGTGACCCGTGCTCCACGCCACACTGGATCACTCCTCCCATCTTCTTCCTCATCTCAACAGGAGACCCATCTCCGCCATCTCCGGCACCGCCTCCAAACGCTACAACCATTGCCTAAAAACTCATCCCGATTCACTCCGTATCACACCCAAACACGAATTTGACCCAAACTCGGATTGAATCTCGCAATTATTTGAACCCAATACGAACCCGAAGTCATCTCCGACAAACTCCACCTCCCGCTCCAATTCTTCTTCCTCCGGTTATAAATACCCCTGTAATCGACGAGAAAACCCACACCCAACTCCCAATCCTCTCTCTCTCGAGTTCTCTCTCTCGGTGTCGTTCGAATTTGCCAAAGCCAACTCGCCGAAAATCCAGCCGGGTCCGACGACCCAAGACCAGGCGGAAGACGAGCTCCGGCTTCCTCTTTTCCGCCGATTCGCCAGCGACGCCGTCGTCTCCGGTGTCGTCCTAGCCATCCGACGAAGCTGCAGCAGCAGTAGGTCGCCACAATCCTTCCCGTCGCCGCCGTATTCTCTTCCTGTTCAACTCTTTCGGTAAATACCCATCCCCCTGTATTGTTTTTCCAATTCACTTCTGTTATCCAATGCACCTAAATGCTCTTACAACTCAGGTTGTTGTGTAATTGGGTGTTGAAAATTTGGTTTTGAAGGTGGAATGGGATGGATGGTTTGAAGGAAATAGTTCGGTTTTCTGTATGTGTATATGTAAGGGGTTCAAAAGTGTATTTTATCAAAATAGTTGGGTACTTATTAACTTTTTTCAAAACTATGGGGGTGTTGACTGTATGTTATAAAAAAGTTATTTTTTTACTAGCTTATATTTTTGGCCTATGTAATTAAGGGTTTATGTTTTTATTTTACTAAGTTTATATATTCATAAGTAGTAATTATTAATAATTTTTAGTTTCCATATTCTATAAATGAATTTTCTATTACCATATAAGTTTATATAATTATAGTATAGTATGTTTTTACAATAATAAACTTTAGTTTTATAAACCATATTTTAAATAAAAGTTATACCTTTACCTTAGCTATTTTGGGGGAGTTTAATAAGGGGTCGTATGAATTGCATATAAGAATTGTATACACTATTGTCGTGAAAGCTGAATGTTAAATAGGAATACTCGATATTGTAGATTCCGAGTTCATAGGAGGCGAGTTCGTGGAGGATCCGTATTAATAGGACTTTGCTTGCTTTCGTGTGACAAGCTCTTTTTCATTCCAGGTAAGTTCAGGCGTGCAACACCTTTAACTGTCAAAATGTGGTTTTCGCCTGCGTAATTTTCTAAATTTATCAACTGCTATATCTTTCAATACTCAAAATATCTTACTGCTGGACCACATGTGAATCGTGATTTGGAGAATTTGTTTTACTCAGCCTTTTGAATCAAATATTGCACTAGTGAAATTGTGAAAGAATAATGAACGACAAATGAATTGGGGCGATGTACAGAGGATGTGCGTGGAGGCTACGGGCGGGGAAACACGTGAGTGATTCCCTTCGGGTGCTAATCCAAACGAGATTACATACCCGCCCCCTGTGATTGACATATACTGCTATGATACGGTTGCGGAGTTATATAAAAGGCGTGAAAGCTATTGAGTACTACTTATGCCTGTGTAGGTCACTACAGTATAGGGATGTCGACACTTCAGGTCTCATAGTTTTGTAGGGAGAATTGGGATGGACTGTGATATCCCAAGAGATACCCTATTTATTATTATTGCATCGTGACCTCTCTGTGGGCATTCGTTACCCCCTGGGCTATGGTATGCCTCAGCTAAACAAAAAGATTAATGTGTTGATTCAGCTACTATTTACAATTCATCTGGGTTATTTACATATCTCCTTTTTATATTTCGTTAGCCAAAACTCTTGCTTTACATGTTGTGGTTTGAGCTTACTCAGTTTTAACTGATAAACGTTTTCTACGGTCGGCTTTCGCTATTTTAAAACCCGCAGGCCGAGAATAAGGTGGGGGAACGCGCACACGTGAATTGAAGACTAGGATCAGGAAGCTAGGAAACATTAATTACTTAGGAAGTATTTATTTCATTTAGACAATGTCATTTTGTTATTCAAAACATTTGTTGGAGGATTTCTCCGGTTTTATTTAAATAAATCCGCTTTTGGATTATCGTTTGGTTGTGCTAGCAAGGAACCGGGGTTTCCGGGTTGTTTCAGTTGGTATCAGAGCCGACGGTTCTCACGCTAGTGCGATCTTTCGATTTTCATTGAATAAGGTCAAAAACATATTAAAACTTTTCGAAATTTAAAATGGACATAGGATATTTTAAATTGGAAATAAAACTGAACAAGCCGAGGGTTTTGGGATAGTGTAATCCTTATTCTTTATTACTTACCTGTTCACTATCCTATCATGTTGATTTGGTTGGATGACTTGCTCTTTCTCAGCTATGTGCTTGCTATTCTCCTATTGCATGTCTCGTGAGTATCGTTGTGAAACTATATGTGTTATATGCATTGCTCTATTGCTATCAAGTGACGTGTCCGCACTTGAAACCTTTTCTGAGACTTCTCTCTCTTCCTTGCCTGCCATATGGCCTAATCTTCTAAACCCACCATTGCACCGGAGGAGGAGTCATGCAGCTTATGAAGTACCAAGAAGGTGGAAGCATCCATATGACTATTGTGAGTTGGGAAAGTCGTTGAGAGTATTGGTGCTGGAATTGTTTTTTAAGCTTCGGGGACGAAGCTTTGTTTTAAGGGAGATGTGATGTAATACCCCAAAATTTTGGGTGTATTTTTAGGACTTTAACAAATATTTTGGGGCGTTAGTAGGAATTATAAAAGTGGGTTTTTTTTTTTTTTATGATTTATACTTTATATTCTATCTCTCTCTCTCTATATATAACATTACATGTTAAGAAAAATAATATTATTGACCTTTTTTTTGTTTTTATATATTATTTTTGAAAAATTTATAAAAGTTTCTTAAGTTTTTAGTTATTAAAAGTTGTAGGTCTTGTAACATTTTTAACGTGTCTAAAACATCAAGTTTTAATTAATTATAAGTAGCCGATCACCGCGTGACCCGTGCTCTACGCCACACTGGATCACTCCTCCCATCTTCTTCCTCATCTCAATAGGAGACCCATCTCCGGCACCCCCTCCAAACTCTACAACCATTTCCTACAAACTCATCCCGATTCACTCCGTATCACACCCAAACACGAATTTCACCCAAACTAGGATTGAACCTCGCAAATTTTTCGAACCCAATTCAACCCGAAGTCATCTCCGATAAACTCCACCTCCCGCTCCAATTCTCCTTCCTCCGGTTATAAATACCCCTGTAATCGATGAGAAAACCCACACCAACTCTCAATCCTCTCTCCCTCGAGTTCTCTCTCTAACTGCCGTTCGAATTTACAGGCAAAACTCGCCGAAAATTCAGACGGTTCCGACGACCCAAGACCAGGCGGAAGACGAGCTCCGGCTTCCTCTTTTCCGCTGATTCGCCAGCGACGCCGTCGTCTCCGGTGTCGTCCTAGCCATCCGACGAAGCTGCAGCAGCAGTAGGTCGCCACAATCCTTCCCGTCGCCGCCGTATTCTCTTCCCGTTCCACTCTTTCGGTAAATACCCATCCCCCTGTATTGTTTTTCCAATTCACTTCTGTTATCCAATGCACCTAAATGCTCTTACTAATCAGGTTATTGTGTAATTGGGTGTTGAAAAGTTGGGTTTGAAGGTGGAGTGGGATGGATGGTTTGAAGGAAATAGTTTGGTTTCTGTATGTGTATATGTAAGGGGTGCAAAAGTGTATTTTATCAAAACAGTTGGGTATTTATTAACTTTTTTCAAAACTATGTGGGTGTTGATTGTATGTTATAAAAAAGTTATTTTTTTTACTAGCTTATATTTTCGGCTTATGTAATTAAGGGTTTATGTTTTTATTTTACTCATTTTATATTTTCATATGTAGTAATTATTAATAATTTTTAGTTTCCATATTCTATAAATGAATTTTCTATTACCATATAAATTTATGTAATTATAGTATAGTATGTTTTTACAATAATAAACTTTAGTTTTATAAATCACATTTTAAATAAAAGTTGTACTTTTACCTTAGCTATTTTGGGGGAGTTTAATAAGGGGTTGTATGAATTGCATATAGGACTTGTGTACACTATTGTCGTGATAGCTGAATGTTAATTAGGAATACTCAATATTGTAGATTTCGAGTTCATAGGAGGCGAGTTCGTGGAGGATCCGTATTACTAGGACTTCGCTTGCTTTCGTGTGACAAGCTCTTTTTCATTCCAGGTAAGTTCAGGCGTGCAACACCTTTAACTGTCAAAAAGTGGTTTTCGCGTGCGTAATTTCCTAAATTTGTCAACTGCTATATCTTTCAATACTCAAAATATCTTACTGCTGGACCACATGTGAATCGTGATTTGGAGAATGTGTTTTACTCAGCCTTTTGAATCAAATATTGCTCTTGTGAAATTGTGATAGAATAATGAACGATAAATGAATTGGGGCGATGTACGGAGGATGTGCGTGGAGGCTACGGCCGGGGACACACGTGAGTGATTCCCCTCGGGTTCTAATCCAAACGAGATTACATACCTGGCCCCCGTGATTGACATATACTGCTATGATACGGTCGCGGGGTTATATAAAAGGCGTGAAAGCTATTGAGTACTACTTATGCCTGTGTAGGTCACTACGGTATAGGGGTTTCGACACTTAAGGTCTCATAGTTGTCTAGGGAGAACTGGGATGGACTGTGATATCCCAAGAGATACCCTATTTATTATTATTGCATTGTGACCTCTCTGTGGGCATTCCTTACCTGTTGGGCTATGGTATGCCTCAGCTAAACAAAAAGATTAATGTGTTGATTCAACTACTATTTACAATTCATCTGGGTTATTTACATATCTCCTGTTTATATTTCGTTAGCCAAAACTCTTTCTTTACATGTTGTGGTTTGAGCTTACTCAGTTTTACTGATAAACGTTTCTGCGGTGGCTTTCGCTATTTTAAAACCCGCAGGTCGAGAATAAGGTGGGGGAACGCGCACACGTGAATTGAAGACTAGGATCAGGATGCTAGGAAGTATTTATTACTTAGGAAGTTTTTATTTCATTTAGACAATGTCATTTTGTTATTCAAAACATTTGTTGGAGGACTTCTCCAGTTTTATTTAAATAAATCCGCTTTTGGATTATCGTTTGGTTGTGCTAGCAAGGAACTGGGGTTTCCGGGTTGTTTCAGTTGGTATCAGAGCCGACGGTTCCCACGCTAGTGCGACCTTTTGATTTCCATTGAATAAGATAAAACACATATCAAAACTTTTTGAAATTTATAAAGGACATAGGCTATATAAAATTGGAAATAAAACTGAACAAGCCGAGGGTTTTGGGATAGTGTAGTCCTTATTGTTTATTACTTACGTGTTTACTATCCTATCATGTTGATTTGGTTGGATGACTTGCTCTTTCTCAGCTATGTGCTTGCTATTCTCCTATTGCATGTCTTGTGAGTATCGTTGTGAAACTATATGTGTAATATGCATTGCTGTATTGCTATGAAGTGACATGTCTGCACTTGAAACCTTTTCTGAGACTTCTCTCTCTTCCTTGCCTGCCATATGGCCTACCCTTCTAAACCCACCATTGCACCGGACGAGGAGTCGTGCAGCTTATGAAGTACCAAGAAGGTGGAAGCATCCATATGACTATTGTGAGTTAGGAAAGTCGTTGAGAGTATTGGTGCTGGAAAATTTGTTTTAAGCTTCGGGGACGAAGCTTTGTTTTAAGGGTGATGTGATGTAATATCCCGTAATTTTGGGGGTATTTTTAGGACTTTAACAAATATTTTGGGGCGTTAGTAGGAATTATAAAAGTGGTATTATTATTTTTCATGAGTTATACAATATTTTTCCCTCTCTCTCTCTCTCTATATATATATATATATATCATTACATGTTATGAAAAATAATATTATTGACATTTTTTTGTTTTTATATATTATTTTTGCAAAATTTATAAAAGTTTCTTAAGTTTTTAGTTATTAATGTCGTGTAAAATTTTTAATGTGTCTAAAGCATCACGTTTTAATTAATTGTAAGTAGCCGACAACCGCGTGACCCGTGCTCCACGCCAAACTGGATCACTCCTCCCATCTTCTTCCTCATCTCAGCAGGAGACCCATCTCCGGCACCGCCTCCAAACGCTACAACCATTGCCTAAAAACTCATCCGGATTCACTCAGTATCACACCCAAACACGAATTTCACCCAAACTCGGATTGAACCTCGCAAATTTTTCGAACCCAATTCGAACCCGAAGTCAACTCTGATAAACTCCACCTCCCGCTCAAATTCTCCTTCCTCCGGTTATAAATACCCCTGTAATCGACGAGAAAACCCACACCCAACTCCCAATCCTCTCTCCCTCGAGTTCTCTCTCTCACTGCCGTTCGAATTTGCAGGCAGAACTCGCCGAAAATTCAGCCGAGTTCGACGATCCAAGACCAGGCGGAAGACGAGCTCCGGCTTCCTCTTTTCCGCCGATTCTCTAGGGACGCCGTCGTCTCCGGCGTCGTCCTAGCCATCCGACGAAGCTGCAGCAGCAGTAGGTCGCCACAATCCTTCCCGTCGCCGCCGTATTCTCTTCCCGTTCCACTCTTTCGGTAAATACCCATCCCCCTGTATTGTTTTTCCAATTCACTTCTGTTATCCAATGCACCTAAATGCTCTTACTAACAGGTTATTGTGTAATTGAGTGTTGAAAATTTGGGTTTGAAGGTGGAATGGGATGGATGGTTTGAAGGAAATAGTTTGGTTTCTGTATGTGTATATGTAAGGGATGCAAAAGTGTATTTTATCAAAACAGTTGGGTACTTATTAACTTTTTTCAAAACTATGGGGGTGTTGATTGTTTGTTATAAAAAAGTTATTTTTTTTACTAGCTTATATTTTTGGATATGGTTCGATCTATGATGTGTCAAACCGATCTTCCATTATCGTTTTGGGGCCACGCTCTACTAAATGCAGCTTTCACCATTAACCGTGTTCCATCTAAATCAGTCATGAAGACACCATATGAGATGTGGAATGGGAGACGTCCCACACTGTCGTTCATGAGGATTTGGGGCTGCGATGTCTATGTAAAACGTTTACAATCAGACAAGCTAGGGCCAAATTCGGATAAGTGTAAGTTTGTGGGGTACCCTAAGGAAACTAAGGGTTACTACTTCTACAATCCAGCCGATAACAAAGTGTTTGTTGCTCGGACCGGCGTGTTTCTAGAAAGAGAGTTTTTCTCTAAAGAAGCAAGTGGGAGGACTGTAGGGCTTGAAGAGGTTCAAGAACCACAAATAACTGAACCGATTATGGAACATGAACAGGAACCACAAGCAGCTTTGGAGCAAACTGTTCAGGTAACACAAGAGCTTCGTAGATCTAGTAGAGTGCGCCAGGAACCCGAGAGGTATGGACTTCTCGTAACCGATTCCGGTGACACGATGCTCATTGATGATGAGCCTACTACCTATGAAGAGGACATGAAGGGACCAGACTCTCAGAAGTGGCTAGAAGCCATGAGATCCGAGATGGAATCCATGTACACCAACAAAGTATGGACTTTGGTGGAACCACCCGAAGGGGCGCGGACCATAGGGTGCAAGTGGGTCTTCAAGAAGAAGATCGACATGGATGGTAATGTGATTACCTATAAGGGCCGATTGGTGGCTAAAGGATTCAGACAGATTCATGGTATTGACTCTGATGAAACCTTTTCACCAGTCGCTATGACCAAATCCATATCCTACTTGCGATTGCAGCATACCATGACTATGAGATTTGGCAGATGGATGTCAAAACAGCATTCCTTTATGGGAATATCCTCGAGGACGTGTATATGATACAGCCGGAGGGTTTTGAGGATCCAAAGCAAGCCAACAAAGTCTGTAAGCTGCAACGATCCATTTATGGATTGAAGCAAGCTTCTAGGAGTTGGAATCGACGTTTTGATGAAGTAGTCAAAGAGTTCGGCTTCATCAGGAACGAAGATGAGTCTTGTGTCTACAAGAAGGTTAGTGGGAGCTCTGTAGCTTTTCTGGTCTTGTATGTAGATGACATACTACTCATTGGAAACGACGTTCCCATGCTACAATCTGTTAAAGATTGGCTAGGGAAGTGTTTCTCAATGAAGGACTTAGGGGAAGCAGCCTATATACTCGGTATAAAGATCTATAGAGATAGATCTAAGAGACTGCTAGGCCTAAGTCAGAGTACATATATTGACAAGGTGTTGAAACGGTTCAACATGCAAGATTCCAAGAAGGGATTCTTGCCCATGTCACATGGAATCACTCTTTCGAAGAGTGGTTGTCCTTCCAATGAGATTCAGAGGGAACGCATGAGTAGAATTCCCTATGCCTCGGCCATAGGATCTATCATGTACGCCATGTTATGTACTAGACCAGATGTGTCATATGACTTGAGTATGACAAGCAGATACCAATCCAATCCAGGTGAGAGTCACTAGATTGCAGTTGTGCACAAGAGATTCCGGCAGGGAGACCTCCGTGTACACCGTACGTAGTGGATCAGGGATCGCACAGGAAGAATAGGGGTGTGTGTAGGGAGAGAGTAAGTCAGTAGCAATGTCTGAGAGAGAGACAGAGGTTTGGCAGAGCTTCCGCGTATGGCAGTGTGTCCCCTTTGTATGGAAAGGTTAACGATATATATATACTGGAGAACATGACCGTTGTAGTGTGGTTAATGCGCCCATTAATGGCGGCTTAATTAGCTTAACCATAACGGCACGTTCGTCCGAGTATATAGGAACCGTTAGAGCACGTGGTGCGCGAGTACCGGAACCGTTACGAGGTTGACCGGGTTTGACCGGATTGACCAGGTTTATGGAGCTCGTGCCATAAATATCTCAAAACAGTTACTAAAGGTCGCGCGCGGGCTTGGCTCGCACGCGACAGGGCTTATTCTAGCCTCCAAACCACAAAGTCCCTACAAGTCCCGTGCAGTGGTATGCGAGGGCTCTGTCTCGCAGCCCCCACATGGATCAGCTCGGCTGGTGATCCTGTGTGTGTGGAGCACAATATGGTGTGCTGGATGGTTGCCACGTGGCCTAGATCTGCCATGTCATAAAGCAGTATCTACAGCAGTCAAGAACATCCTAAAGTACTTGAGAAGAACTAAGGATGCTTTCTTGATATTTGGCGGTGAGGAAGAGTTGCGTGTAAG
Source organism: Linanthus parryae (assembly GCA_023055425.1). Classification (NCBI taxonomy): domain Eukaryota; kingdom Viridiplantae; phylum Streptophyta; class Magnoliopsida; order Ericales; family Polemoniaceae; genus Linanthus; species Linanthus parryae. The sequence goes on along the minus strand of JALGPY010000019.1, from coordinate 1,036,986 downwards.
GGGTTACACCGATGCAAGCTTCCAAACCGACAGAGATGAATTTAGATCACAGTCGGGATATGTGTTTTGCCTGAATGGAGCAGCGGTGAGCTGGAAGAGTTCCAAGCAAGAGACGGTGGCTGATTCTACAACAGAGGCTGAGTACATTGCTGCAAATGGCGCAGCAAAGGAAGCTGTTTGGATCAGAAAGTTTGTTTCTGAACTTGGTGTGGTTCCTAGCATTGCGGATCCAGTCGAGTTGTACTGTGACAACACTGAGGCGATCGCGCAATCAAAGGAACCCAGGTCGCACCAGAAATCCAAGCACGTGCTCAGGAAGTTTCATCTGATTCGAGATATTATCGATGGAGGACACGTTCGGATATGCAAGATTCCTACTGATGAGAATCTGTCGGACCCGCTTACAAAGACGCTCACGTAGTGGAAGCATGAAGGGCACACTAGGAGTATGGGCATACGAGATGCGCCAGATTGGCTCTAGTGCAAGTAGGAGACTGTTGGAATAGATGCGCTAGAGGCAATCTAGTTTAGTATGAATTTATTTGTGGCTAGAAATTCATTTATTATTTATTGGATATTTAATATAATGAAGTCCTTAGATTTACAATTGTGTTGTTTATCTTAAATATCCCTAGTCCAGTATAATGATTAATGGGACAATCATCTATAGACTGGTATGGGGTTGGATTGATATGGAGATATCATGATCCAACACATAGGTGTGCATTAGAGGTAATGGCACACTGGGTTGACCCATCTCCGAGAAGGCTACATACATGTTATGTTGAGTCACAAGCGCTTCTCGCGGTGCAATGGTATTGTCATCCTTAGACTTGAAGTCACAAGATATTCTAGTTGTGGATTATTGTGATTTTGGTAGCGTTAAACGCTACACCGTAACTGGGTAGTTATAAAGGCGTGTACTGGATACAATAAGAAGCAAGCTTAGAGATCGTAGTGGACGTAGATAGAATTTGTCCCTCCAACATAACGGGAGCAAATATCCTAGGCCACTCGAGGGATAGTGCTTATAGAATGTCTGGCCAGACTCAAATAAATCAATATGGGATATTGATGTTATTTGCACGAATAAGGCTATTCCCATGGATCGAGAAACTATGGATTGGATATAAGAGTGTGACTTGTATGTCTCGTGTCCAATCCGGATATAGAGACAAAGGGATGAGACAATTACTTGTACAAAGGTTGTCAAGATGAGTATTCTATTAGTTGGCTAGAATGGATGTTTTGCTAGAAACCGCTCCATATTAGCAAATAGTTGCTACCAACTAGATAGAACCTATGGGGTCACACGCTATATAGAGTTGAAATAGATTTGGGAATTAATTAATTGGATTAACTAATTAGAAGGATCACTTTGCAAAACCTTGCAAACTTAGTAGGGACTAATTTGCAAGGAATGGACTAAATTGAATTCTATTAGGACTAGAATAAGTCCTTTTGGTAGTTGGCAAGGAGTTGTTGGACTATATAAAGGACCTTCCTTCCTTCCTTCCCACAACTTATGCTCATAATTGATCATAACTAGAGTGGGAGAGAACAAAAGGAGAGAGCAACAAGCAAGGAAGGAGCCGACCGCCCCTCCCTCGCCGCCGCCCGTCCCCGTCGGGCCCAAGGAGACCGAACCTCCTTGGTTTGGTCTCGTTTTGCGTGATTCTTCTTCCTCTTCCTCTTTCCGGGCTAGCACCAAGGAGTGGGAGATCTAGAAATCAACTCTAGGCGTGGATCAACTATAGAGGACGTGACACAATTCACGTTTGAAGTCATCAAAGGAGAACCCTAAGGTGTGTTATTGATTTCTTCCTTTACCATAATTTTGTCTCTTGACTTGTGATCCTTGGAGGGTTTTTCATGGTTAATTATTGTTTCTGTTGCGCATCCATGAATCAAAGCCCTACACATATCTCCTGTTTATATTTCGTTAGCCAAAACTCTTGCTTTACATGTTGTTGTTTGAGCTTATTCAGTTTTTACTGATAAACATTTTCTGCGGTCAGCTTTCGCTATTTTAAAACCCGCAGGTCGAGAATAAGGTGGGGGAACGCGCACACGTGAATTGAAGACTAGGATCAGGATGCTAGGAAACATTTATTACTTAGGAAGTATTTATTTCATTTAGACAATGTCATTTTGTTATTCAAAACATTTTTTGGAGGATTTCTCCGGTTTTATTTAAATAAATCCGCTTTTGGATTATCGTTTGGTTGTGCTAGCAAGGAACCGGGGTTTCCGGGTTGTTTCAGTTGGTATCAGAGCCGACGGTTCCCACGCTAGTGCGACCTTTTGATTTCCATTGAATAAGATAACAAACATATTAAAACTTTTTGAAATTTAAAATGGACATAGGCTATATAAAATTGAAAATAAAACTGAACAAGCCGAAAGTTTTGGGATAGTGTAGTCCTTATTCTTTATTACTTCCGTGTTTACTATCCTATCATGTTGATTTGGTTGGATGACTTGCTCTTTCTCAGCTATGTGCTTGCTATTCTCCGATTGCATGTCTTGTGAGTATCGTTGTGAAACTATATGTGTTATATGCATTACTGTATTGCTATCAAGTGACGTGTCCGCACTTGAAACCTTTTCTGAGACTTCTCTCTCTTCCTTGCCTGCCATATGGCCTACCCTTCTAAACCCACCATTTCACCGGACGAGGATTTATGCATCTTATGAAGTACCAAGAAGGTGGAAGCATCCATATGACTATTGTGAGTTAGGAAAGTCGTTGAGAGTAATGGTACTGGAAAATTTGTTTTAAGCTTCGGGGACGAAGCTTTGTTTTAAGGGAGATGTGATGTAATATCCCATAATTTTGGGGGTATTTTTAGGACTTTAACAAATATTTTGGGGCGTTAGTAGGAATTATAAAAGTGGAGTTATTATTTTTCATAAGTTATTCGTTATTTTTTCTCTCTCTCTCTCTCTCTATATATATATATATCATTACATGTTATGAAAAATAATATTATTGACATTTTTTTGTTTTTATATATTATTTTTGCAAAAGTTATAAACGTTTCTTAAGTTTTTAGTTATTAAAGTTGTGTAACATTTTTAACGTGTCTAAAGCATCACGTTTTAATTAATTGTAAGTAGCCGACCACCGCGTGACCCGTGCTCCACGCCAAACTGGATCACTCCTCCCATCTTCTTCCTCATCTCTACAGGAGACCCATCTCCGGCACCGCCTCCAAACGCTACAACCATTGCCTAAAAACTCATCCCGATTCACTACGTATCACACCCAAACACGAATTTCACCCAAACTCGGATTGAACCTTGCAAATTTTCGAACCCAATTCGAACCCGAAGTCATCTCCGATAAACTACACCTCCCGCTCCAATTCTCCTTCTTCCGGTTATTAATACCCCTGTAATCGACGAGAATACCCACACCCAACTCCTAATCCTCTCTCCCTCGAGTTCTCTCTCGCACTGCCGTTCGAATTTGCAGGCAGAACTCGCCGAAAATTCAGCCGGGTCCGACGACCCAAGACCAGGCGGAAGACGAGCTCCGGCTTCCTCTTTTCCGCCGATTCGCTAGCGACGCCGTCGTCTCCGGCGTCGTCCTAGCCATCCGACGAAGCTGCAGCAGCAGTAGGTCGCCACAATCCTTCCCGTCGCCGCCGTATTCTCTTCCCGTTCCACTCTTTCGGTAAATACCCATCCCCCTGTATTGTTTTTCCAATTCACTTCTGTTATCCAATGCACCTAAATGCTCTTACTAATCTGGTTATTGTGTAATTGGGTGTTGAAAAGTTGGGTTTGAAGGTGGAATGGGATGGATGGTTTGAAGGAAATAGTTTGGTTTCTGTATGTGTATATGTAAGGGGTGTAAAAGTGTATTTTATCAAAACAGTTGGGTACTTATTAAATTTTCTCAAAACTACGGGGGTGTTAATTGTGTGTTATAAAAAAGTTATTTTTTTTACTAGCTTATATTTTTGGCCTATGTAAATAAGGGTTTATGTTTTTATTTTACTAATTTTATATTTTCATAAGTAGTACTTATTAATAATTTTTAGTTTCCATATACTATAAATGAATTTTCTATTACCATATAAGTTTATGTAATTATAGTATAGTATGTTTTTACAATAATAAAATTTAGTTCTATAAATCATATTTTAAATAAAAGTTGTACTTTTACCTTAGCTATTTTGGGGGAGTTTAATAAGGGGTTGTATGAATTGCATATTGGACTTGTGTACACTATTGTCGTGATAGCTGAATGTTATTTGGGAATACTCGATATTGTAGATTCCGAGTTCATAGGAGCCGAGTTCGTGGAGGATCCGTATTACTAGGACTTCGCTTGCTTTCGTGTGACAAGCTATTTTTCATTCAAGGTAAGTTCAGGCGTGCAACACCTTTAACTGTTAAAATGTGGTTTTCGCGTGCGTAATCTCCTAAATTTGTCAACTGCTATATCTTTCAATACTCAAAATATCTTACTGCTGGAACACATGTGAATCGTGATTTGGAGAATGTGTTTTACTCAGCCTTTTGAATCAAATATTGCTCTTGTGAAATTGTGAAAGAATAATGAACGGTAAATGAATTGGGGCGATGTACGGAGGATGTGCGTGGAGGCTACGGCTGAGGACACACGTGAGTGATTCCCCTCGGGTGCTAATCCAAACGAGATTACATACCTGGCCCCCGTGATTGACATATACTGCTATGATACGGTCGCGAGGTTATATAAAAGGCGTGCAAGCTATTGAGTACTACTTATGCCTGTGTAGGTCACTACGGTATAGGGGTGTCGACACTTAAGGTCTCATAGTTGTCTAGGGAGAACTGGGATGGACTGTGATATCCCAAGAGATACCCTATTTATTATTATTGCATCGTGACCTCTCTGTGGGCATTCCTTACCCGCCGGGCTATTGTATGCCTCAGCTAAACAAAAAGATTAATGTGTTGATTCAGCTACTATTTACAATTCATCTGGGTTATTTACATATTTCCGGTTTATATTTCGTTAGCCAAACTCTTGCTTTACATGTTGTGGTTTGAGCATATTCAGTTTTTACTGATAAACGTTTTCTGCGGTCGGCTTTCGCTATTTTAAAACCCGCAGGTCGAGACTAAGGTGGGGGAACGCGCACACGTGAATTGAAGACTAGGATCAAGATGCTAGGAAACATTTATTACTTAGGAAGTATTTATTTCATTTACACAATGTCATTTTGTTATTCAAAACATTTTTTGGAGGATTTCTCCGGTTTTATTTAAATAAATCCGCTTTTGGATTATCGTTTGGTTGTGCTAGCAAGGAACCGGGGTTTCCGGGTTGTTTCAGTTGGTCTCAGAGCCGACGGTTCCCACGCTAGTGCGACCTTTTGATTTCCATGGAATAAGATAAAACACATATTAAAACTTTTTGAAATTTAAAATGGACATAGGCTATATAAAATTGAAAATAAAACTGAACAAGCGGAGGGTTTTGGGATAGTGTAGTCCTTATACTTTATTACTTACGTGTTTACTATCCTATTATGTTGATTTGGTTGGATGACTTGCTCTTTCTCAGCTATGTGCTTGCTATTCTCCTATTGCATGTCTCGTGAGTATCGTTGTGAAACTATATGTGTTATATGCATTGCTGTATTGCTATCAAGTGACGTGTCCGCACTTGAAACCTTTTCTGAGACTTCTCTCTCTTCCTTGCCTGCCATATGGCCTACCCTTCTATCCACCATTGCACCGGACGAGGAGTCATGCAGCTTTTGAAGTACCAAGAAGGTGGAAGCATCCATATGACTATTGTGAGTTAGGAAAGTCGTTGAGAGTATTGGTGCTGGAAATTCTTTTTTAAGCTTCGGGGACGAAGCTTTGTTTTAAAGGAGATGTTATGTAATATCCCATAAATTTTGGGGGTATTTTTAGGACTTTAACAAATATTTTGGGGCATTAGTAGGAATTATAAAAGTTGTATTATTATTTTTCTTGAGTTATACGTTATTTTCTCTCTCTCTCTCTCTCTCTATATATATATATATATATCATTACATGTTATGAAAAATAATATTATTGACATTTTTTTGTTTTTATATTATTTTTGAAAAAGTTATAAAAGTTTCTTAAGTTTTTAGTTATTAAAGTCGTGTAACATTTTTAACGTGTCTAAAGCATCACGTTTTAATTAATTGTAAGTAGCCGACCACCGCGTGACCCGTGCTCCACGCCAAACTGGATCACTCCTCCCATCTTCTTCCTCATCTCAACAGGAGACCCATCTCCGGCACCGCCTCCAAACGCTACAACCATTGCCTAAAAACTCATCCCGATTCACTCCGTATCACACCCAAACACGAATTTGACCCAAACTCGGATTGAATCTCGCAAATTTTTCGAACCCAATTCGAACCCGAAGTCATCTCTGATAAACTCCACCTCCCGCTCCAATTCTCCTTCCTCCGGTTAAAACTACCCCCGTAATCGACGAGAAAAACCAAACCCAACTCCCAATCCTCTCTCCCTCGAGTTCTCTCTCTCACTGCCGTTCGAATTTGCAGGCAGAACTCGCCGAAAATTCAGCCGGGTCCGACGACCCATGACCAGGCGGAACACGAGCTCCGACTTCCTCTTTTCCGCCGATTCGCTAGCGACGCCGTCGTCTCCGGCGTCGTCCTAGCCATCCGACGAAGCTGCAGCAGCAGTAGGTCGCCACAATCCTTCCCGTCCCCGCCGTATTCTCTTCCCGTTCAACTCTTTCGGTAAATACCCATCCCCCTGTATTGTTTTTCCAATTCACTTCTGTTATCCAATGCACCTAAATGCTCTTACTAATCAGGTTATTGTGTAATTGGGTGTTGAAAAGTGGGGTTTGGAGGTGGAATGGGATGGATGGTTTGAAGGAAATAGTTTGGTTTCTGTATGTGTATATGTAAGGGGTGCAAAAGTGTATTTTATCAAAACAGTTGGGTACTTATTAACTTTTTTCAAAACTATGGGGGTGTTGATTGTATGTTATAAAAAAGTTATTTTTTTTACTAGCTTATATTTTTGGCCTATGTAATTAAGGGTTTATGTTTTCATTTTACTAATTTTATATTTTCATAAGTAGTAATTATTAATAATTTTTAGTTTCCATATTCTATATGGTTGCGTTTGGTAATCAGGATTTGGATTTGAATTTGGATTTCAAATCCAAAAATTTCAAATCCTGGAATTTGAAATCCAGAAGGATTTGAATTCCCCTGTTGGACAGTATTAATAAACTAAAATTTGAAATAATAAATTTGAAATCTCTTGTTTGGATACCATTCTGCAAACAAATTTGATTTTTGAATTCACACCAGATTTAGACATGAGACCAGTTGCACACTCGCTGTATTATCAAAACAACATCTTAGAAGTCGGCACATATGCAACGTACTGGTGAATTCACATGAAAAAGAAGTTAAAACACTAGGAAACTCATGATGTTGTTGTCAAAACCTAGAAACGGTAAAGTACACTGCATGACAATTTACCATTCGTTGATTGCATTTAACTGTTTTGACATTATACCCATTGAAACATCTAAAACATCTAACAGTAGCAAGCAAAGATAAACAAAAAACTTAACATCTAAAAATCAACAAAAAATGTTAAGACATCAAACCAACATCCAGTTAAGTTCTTACAAAATTCGTCCATAACATACTAAAATTAGCAACGAAACCCACACCGCCCTAATTATTCGGGTCAAGCAAAAAACGAATCCACTCGAATTTCAAATCATCGGGAAGACTTTTAAGCAGCTCAAACTCTTTCGGGTTGCCACTCATCAACCTTTGAGTTGCTTTAAAAATCTCAAATTGAGATAACCCTACCACCTTTGAAACCTCACAGTGAATCTCTTCGGCAGAGGGTTGTTGTTGATTCTGAGCTTTCTTTGCGAATAAATACTCTTTCATAGTAGTAGCTAACTCACCAATCACATCACCGAGAGGATCATTTCTACGCCTCTTCTTTCCCTTTCCTTCATGAGTGGAAGTATTTGAAGTTGATGGTGCTTGTGCGCTTGGGATGGAGTTTACTTCTGCCTCGTCTTCTAACATTGCTCCAACAACATCCTCATAGTTAACAAATGTAATGTGATCCCCAACTGAAACATACAAGGACAATTCAGAACTTTAAGGAAATAAAATAAAATAACAACCCATATTATAAATTTTAATCTCCAACCATGAGTTCAATGAGTCCTGGTGATTAATATCAACCCACCACAATGTACTGGTGATTACTATCTTAACTAGGAATCCCTACACAATCTGACTATCTCCACTACTCCAAGACAAAGCCACCATTTCACCAAAAGCTAACATCCTCCTCCTACAATGAACCCCACAATACAACCTAAACCACCACCAATTTCACTACCACCATAACCACCACACTTTGGATCAGAACCCAGATTATTAATCAACGCAGCCCCTTTATATTATCAAAAGTAAAAAACTTGAATAAAATTGAACATTATACCAAACCACATAACATAGTCAATGAGCAGGATGCACCCACTTAAGATCCAACTGTTAAACATCATTGGATTGTATAACATAGCAATTAAGCCACAGAGTAATGAGGTCTAAGAGTTAGAAATAAACCTGAATGAAGGATGGTAGTCAGCTGGAGCTCCTTCCGGCCATAACCAGCAATTCTGGAAATCAAAACTCCGCAAAACCAGATAAGAAATACCCACGATCATTGATTAAGTGAAGATCAAGGAGAAACCCTAATTTAAACTTGCACAAATCAGGTCGATAATACAAAAAAAATCATCACTTAAAAGAGAATCGCGTGAAACCCTTATCTGTACGAATCAGATCGGAAGATAGGAGGAGAGAAACTAGCTTCAGATCGGGAGATTGAGACGGAGAAAGAACCACAAAACCTAGTCAATACTGAGAGAGAACATCTTCACCAATGAGATCAGACAGCGGAAAAGAGTGAGACAGAAGAGAGGGAGAGATAGGAAGAGAGTAAGATCGAGAGAGACGTACATGGTGAGGCTCGATGAAGACGACGACCTGTGAGGAATTGAAATGACGAGGGTTGATACGGGAATTGAAATTCCCCAATTAAAAGCACGCTAAATTAACCAAGGAATTGGGCCAAATCAAATCAATACCAACTTAAACATCCAAACGGTGGATTTGGGCCCGAATTCCACCAAATCCAAATCCGAGCCCAAATCCTTGTCAATCCAAACAGACTGTATATGAATTTTCTATTAACATATAAGTTTATGTCATTATAGTAAAGTATGTTTTTACAATAATAAACTTTAGTTTTATAAATCATATTTTAAATAAAAGTTGTACTTTTACCTTAGCTATTTTAGGGGAGTTTAATAAGGAGTTGTATGAATTGCATATCGGACTTGTGTACACTATTGTCGTGATAGCTGAATGTTAATTAGGAATACTCTATATTATAGATTCCGAGTTCATAGGAGGCGAGTTCGTGGAGGATCCGTATTACTAGGACTTCGCTTGCTTTCGTGTGACAAGCTCTTTTTCATTCCAGGTAAGTTCAGGCGTGCAACACCTTTAACTGTCAAAATGTGGTTTTCGCGTGCGTAATTTCCTAAATTTGTCAACTGCTATATCATTCAATACTCAAAATATCTTACTGCTAGACCACATGTGAATCGTGATTTGGAGAATGTGTTTTACTCAGCCTTTTGAATCAAATATTGCTCTTGTGAAATTGTGAAAGAATAATGAACGATAAATGAATTGGGGCGATGTATAGAGAGTGTGCGTGGAGGCTACGGCCGGGGACACACGTGAGTGATTCCCCTCGGGTGCTAATCCAAACGAGATTACATACCTAGCCCCCGTGATTGACATATACTGCTATGATACGGACGCGGGGTTATATAAAAGGCGTGAAAGCTATTGAGTACTACTTATGCCTGTGTAGGTCACTACGGTATAGGGGTGTCGACACTTAAGGTCTCATAGTTGTCTAGGGAGAACTGGGATGGACTGTGATATCCCTAGAGATACCCTATTTATTATTATTGCATCATGACCTCTCTGTGGGCATTCCTTACCCGCTGGGCTATGGTATGCCTCAGCTAAACAAAAAGATTAATGTGTTGATTCAGCTACTATTTACAATTCATCTGGGTTATTTACATATCTCCTATTTATATTTCGTTAGCCAAAACTCTTGCTTTACGTGTTGTGGTTTGATCTTACTCAGTTTTTACTGATAAACGTTTTCTGCGGTCGGCTTTCGCTATTTTAAAACCCGCAGGTCGATAATAAGGTGGGGGAACACGCACACGTGAATTGAAGACTAGGATCAGGATGCTAGGAAACATTTATTACTTAGGAAGTATTTATTTCATTTAGACAATGTCATTTTGTTATTCAAAACATTTGTTGGAGGATTTCTCCGGTTTTTTTTATATAAATCCTCTTTTGGATTATCGTTTGGCTGTGCTAGCAAGGAACCGGGGTTTTCGGGTTGTTTCAGTTGGTATAAGAGCCGACGGTTCCCACGCTAGTGCGACCTTTTGATTTCCATTGAATAAGATAAAACACATACTAAAACTTTTTGAAATTTAAAATGGACATAGGCTATAAAAAATTGGAAATAAAACTGAACAAGCCGAGGGTTTTGGGATAGTGTAGTCCTTATTCTTTATTACTTACCTGTTTACTATCCTATCATGTTGATTTGGTTGGATGACTTGCTCTTTCTTAGTTATGTTCTTGCTATTCTCCTATTGCATGTCTCGTGAGTATCGTTGTGAAACTATATGTGTTTTATGCATTGCTGTATTGCTATCAAGTGACGTGTCCGCACTTGAAACCTTTTCTGAGACTTCTCTCTCTTCCTTGCCTGCCATATGGCCTAATCTTCTAAACCCACCATTGCACCGGACGAGGAGTCATGCAGCTTATGAAGTACCAAGAAGGTGGAAGCATCCATATGACTATTGTGAGTTAGGAAAGTCGTTGAGAGTATTGGTGCTGGAAAATTTGTTTTAAGCTTCGGGGACGAAGCTTTGTTTTAAGGGAGATGTGATGTCATATCCCGTAATTTTGGGGGTATTTTTAAGAATTTAACAAATATTTTGGGGCGTTAGTAGGAATTATAAAAGTGGTATTATTATTTTTCATGAGTTATACTTTATTTTCTCTCTCTCTCTCTCTATATATATATATATATATATATCATTATCTGTTAAGAAAAAATAATAATATTATTGACCTTTTTTTTGTTTTTAGGATATTACTTTTGCAAAAGTTATAAAAGTTTCTAAAGTTTTTAGTTATTAAAACTTGTGGGTCATGTAACATTTTTAACGTGTCTAAAACGTCACGTTTTAATTAATTGTAAGTAGGCGACCACCGCGTGACCCGTGCTCCACGCCACACTGGATCACTCCTCCAATCTTCTTCCTCATCTCAACAGGAGACCCATCTTCGCCATCTCCGGAACCGCCTCCAAACGCTACAACCATTGCCTAAAAACTCATCCCGATTCACCACGTATCACACCCAAACAAGACTTTGACCCTAACTCGGATTGAATCTCGCAAATTTTTCGAACCTAATTCGAACCCGAAGTCATTTCCGACAAACTCCACCTCTCGCTCCAATTCTCCTTCCTCCGGTTATAAATACCCCTGTAATCGATGAGAAAACCCACACCCAACTCCCAAGCCTCTCTCCCTCGAGTTCTCTCTCTGGCTGCCGTTCGAATTTGCCGGAGCAAACTCGCCCAAAATTCAGCCGGGTCCGACGACCCAAGACCAGGCGGAAGACGGGCTCCGGCTTCCTCTTTTCCGCCGATTCGACGAAGCTGCAACAGCAGTAGGTCGCCAAAATCCTTCCCGTCGCCGCCGTATTCTCTTCCTGTTCCACTCTTTCGGTAAATACCCATCCCCCTGTATTGTTTTTCCAATTCACTTCTGTTATCCAATGCACCTAAATGCTCTTACAAATCAGGTTATTGTGTAATTGGGTGTTGAAAAGTTGGGTTTGAAGGTGGAATGGGATGGATGGTTTGAAGGAAATAGTTTGGTTTCTGTATGTGTATATGTAAGGGGTGCAAAAGTGTATTTTATCAAAACAATTGGGTACTTATTAACTTTTTTCAAAACTATGGGGGTGTTGATTGTATGTTATAAAAAAGTTATTTTTTTTACTAACTTTTATTTTTGGCCTATCTAATTAAGGGTTTATGTTTTTATTTTACTAAGTTTATATTTTCATAAGTAGTAATTATTAATAATTTTTAGTTCCCATATTCTATAAATGAATTTTCTATTACCATATAAGTTTATATAATTATAGTATAGTATGTTTTTACAATGATAAAGTTTAGTTTTATATACCATATTTTAAATAAAAGTTGTACTTTTACCTTAGCTATTTTGGGGGAGTTTAATAAGGGGTTGTATGAATTTCATATAGGACTGTTATACACTATTGTCGTGATAGCTGAATGTTAATTAGGAATACTCGATATTGTAGATTCCGAGTTCATAGGAGGCAAGTTCGTGGAGTATCCGTATTACTAGGACTTCGCTTGCTTTCTTGTGACAAGCTTTTTCATTCCAGGTAAGTTCAGGCGTGCAACAACTCTAACTGTCAAAATGTGGTTTTCGCGTGTGTAATTTCCTAAATTTTTCTACTGCTATATCTTTCAATACTTAAAATATCTTACTGCTGGACCACATGTGAATCGTGATTTGGAGAATGTGTTTTACTCAGCCTTTTGAATCAAATATTGCTCTTGTGAAATTGTGAAAGAATAATGAACGATAAATGAATTGGGGGCGATGTACGGAGGATGTGCGTGGAGGCTACGGCCGGGGACACACGTGAGTGATTCCCCTCGGGTACTAATCCAAACGAGATTACATATCCGGCCCCCATGATTGACATATACTGTATGATACGGTCGCGGGGTTATATTAAAGGCGTGAAAGCTATTGAGTACTAATTATGCCTGTGTATGTCACTACGGTATAGGGGTGTCGACACTTAAGGTCTCATAGTTGTCTAGGAAGAACTCGGATGGACTGTGATATCCCCAGAGATACCCTATTTATTATTATTGCATCGTGACCTCTCTGTGGGCATTCGTTACCCGCTGGGCTATGGTATGCCTCAGCTAAACAAAAAGATTAATATGTTAATTCAGCTACTATTTAAAATTCATCTGGGTTATTTACATATCTCCTATTTATATTTCGCTAGCCAAAACTCTTGCTTTACATGTTGTGGTTTGAGATTACTCAGTTTTTACTGATAAACGTTTTCTACGGTCGGCTTTCGCTATTTTAAAACCTGCAGGTCGAGAATAAGGTGGGGGAAGGCGCACACGTGAATTGAAGACTAGGATCAGGTTGCTAGGAAACATTTATTACTTAGGAAGTATTTATTTCATTTAGCCAATGTCATTTTGTTATTCAAAACATTTGTTGGAGGATTTCTCCAGTTTTATCAAGTAAATGCGCTTTTGGATTATCGTTTTGTTGTGCTAGCAAGGAACCGGGGTTTCCGGGTTGTTTCAGAGGGTCTAAGAACCCTTAGTCCTATAGTAGTCTTTCTTCGCCAAGTCATATGAGGTTTTTAGACCCTCGTAGCCGTTATTTCATTGAATGCAAGTTGTCCTAGTGACGGGAGACACAACTCCGTGTAATACGGCTTGACTATAATTTTCCTTAGAGGCTCTAATTGGTTTGAATCCAAATTCCTCGCGTGAACGGGGGACGTTAGGCTGTTCTCCGTATCTAGTCCAAGAGAAGATTTTGATTTATTTATTTTTTCTTTTTCATTCTCTTCTAATTATTTCAGCTGTGCATTTAGAGTAACTAAGTGTGGGCTTTTTCGGTTAGCTCTTGAAACCACCGTAAGGGATGGTGGTGTACACTCCCTAACTTCACTTAGGCTAAGCCAGTGTACCACATGGAACCAACTCTACACGAAGGTTCACCCCAAATTTTCAAGAGGTCACAAGTTTCCTAGCACATAATAGGAACTAAAGGTATGCCCGAAATCTACTTTCCACTTTTCTTTGAATACCCGGGACTTCCTTTTGTGAAACCGGTGCGTAGGATACTAAAAGTTAAGGTTTTCCCCACTACGGTGCTTCCTATTCATTGAGAATCTTTCACTGAACTCTCTCTAGTTTCAAGCTTCATCAATTGCCCAACTCAAAATTTTTAAATTTTTATGGATTTTTGCTTTTCTATTTTTTTCAATTTTTTTCATATTTTCCTAGACTCTATATGCTTTTGGCCAACTCGATTAACCACACGTTTTCGGTAGGGGACTCAATAATTAAACGTGCAAAAATGAAAAAATATTAAACTAGCACATTACGACACTAAAACACCACTCTACACTAACCACATTAACACAATACTACACAAACTACATGTAACAAGACTATGCAAGACAAAACATGGCTGGTGAAATTATACACAAACTCCCCCACACTTAAGCGTTTCGTTGTCCTCAACGTATTTAGAGATCAAGTATGAGGTGTCCTCGCTTAAATGTGTTGGCGGTGGATCTACACAATTATGGCTCAAAACATAGAACATAGAGAGTTAGAGATACCTATGGTGCCCGAACCTACATGGGCACCGTTGCCGCGAAACTGCAACAAGAAGGGGTCTTGTGGACCGTTATCAGTTTCCGGAAAAGTCTCACCTCGCGTCCGGATTTCGATGCGCCTACTCAACATTCTCAATCGCACGCATCAAGAAGGGGAATCCGGAGCGTCTTTTATACCTGTGTCCCTGCACACTGATTGAAAGTATTAAAGCAACTCTCTCTCACCTCTCGAAATCATGTGGATAACTAAAAGAAAGAACATAAATAAATAGCATCCTACTCTACATTGGGTTGCCTCCCAAGCAGCGCTTGTAATTTAAGGTCGACAGCCCGACCCGGTTACCTCAACCAAAAAGGATTGCGGAGGCTGCTTTATCCCTCCACTTCTTCTTCTTCCACCATCTCTTTTCAATGACTTCAAGTGAACCCCTGTGCTATGCAGATGGTGGAGAGTTGTAGAAGCTGAATCTTTTCATCTTGTAATTTATCTTCTTTATCAGCTTCCACCAAGTACCACTGGGCTCACATGCATCCTTCTCCATAAATTCATCCTAGTAAATGACCCATGCAATTCATCTACACCCCCACACTTTCTGACTTCCAACTCCTTGACTATGGCATATGGATGATCAATATAAGCGCCCATAGAACAAGAGATTGGATGTTGCTCATCACGTTCTTCCCCATAAGAATCTCCATACAGTAATTGTTTCAGCTCGTCGCAGACTTGAGTGACATAGGATATGGAGAATTCATCATTAATCAGAGTTGGGGCTTTTACCTCAATATCACTGAGCACAAGTGTTTCACCAGCTTCATCATCGGCACACCAAAGGCTTCCAATGTCGGTGTCTTCCCATTCATACCAAGGATGTGAGGGCGCCTGTGGACTTGGCTCGCAATACGGCAGATCTTCCCATATTGGGCACACAGATCCACCCCAGTCTGAATCAGAGTCTGAGTCCTCATAAATGACAAAGTCCACCAATGGTTCCTGGACATTGAAGTCTTTGCTCGGCTTAGGTATATCTTTTTCCAATTGTGGTGGTGACGACTAAAGTTCAATATGAGGCTCACTGTCATGTGGCAAGGGCTTCTCTTGTGGCTCTTGAATACTAGATTCCCCTGCTGTTGACACTTTTCTATTCGTTTCTTTATCCTCTCCAGCATCTCCCTCACGTATTCCCTACCTGTGGCAGAATCCTCTTGTGGTAATTGTCCAACTATGGACAAAAAATTAGCGCACACTTCGATGTCCTCCATAATACTACACCGTTCTTCCATAATCGCTGATGAGTCTTCCTGGTGCTGATGAAGCTGGGGTGCATGTACTCGACATGAGTCTCTACGGTCGTGCCAAATGCCGCATAACACCAAGTTATGCATGCGTCCTCTTCCTCATGGTTACCCCTGCAGTGGAAACAATAGGGGGGGGGGGGGGGGGCGAATAACAGTCTTCGCTCCACATGCTTATATTTTCTCTTGCTTCCTGCGTTCCTGAAAATTAGACTCACAAAACACCCGTGAAGCAGAGAGGTATAGAATAAAACTAAAATATAAGTACTCTAAACTAATTACTAACTAAATAATCTACCGCTGTCCCCGGCAACGGCGCCAAAAACTTGACGCGGTTTACTAATGCGTATGCGCAAGTGCACGGTCAAGTAATATAGGAGTGTTATTTCAACCCCGAGTTATCGATCTTACGAGGACAAACTTGAGATTATTTAACTAGTTATTTAATTTAGAGTACAGTAACAGGAGTAAGAATTGTGATTTAAAAAGTTCGTCACCCACAAACAAGTGACTAAAAGAGAAATGACAAACTTATCTAAAGTTTTTGTAATTTTTATATTTAATAACAAGAATGGAGGAACTAGGCGATCTCTAGATCACCTAGGGCTGTAGACGATTTCCGGATTATCTGAGTAACACGTTAATTTGATCCTAAACAAGCCGGGTAAATGGCTATGACAATCTCCTCTCGGTCTCATGTCATTTTACGTCTCGGTTGACTACAATATCCTCTTGGTCTCATGTTGTCTACCGGTCCGTTCTAGCACGTCATCTACAGGTACGATAACGGGTCTTGTCGGTCCAACGTTTCACGAACAGCGGAATAATCCTACCGAATCTACCCACACTAGGCCAATCCTAACACTTCTCCTTTTAGCTCTCGGTGATTCGGGATTATTGTCCACATCTCATCAAGGCTAGTTAAAGTCGCTGTAGTATTTCCGGGTCATAACTCCTTCAACACTAAGAATTAAGAACAACATGTGAACCATTGAACTATAACAAAATTAAGCATTAAGCAAGATTCAATTTAAGAATAAACCCCAGTTTTATTGCATATCGAATCATAATCACGTCGTGTCAATAGACGAGATTCAACAATAAGTTCAAGAAACTAAGTATTCGTTCAATAAATCGAAACATAGAGCATGAAACAAAGATTCAAATCCGGGAAGATTAACCGTCTACATAACCCTAGGCTCTCATAGAGACGCCTAACAAAACGTTTATGTAAGTGAAATTAACCAAACAAAGTGCAATAGTTTCTCCATACAAGATTTGAAAGAAGAAGAAGTAGAAAAATCTAGTTCTCCAATGGGGTTCTTGAGCCTTCTTCCCTCGTATCCGTCCTCCTCCTCTTCCTCGTACGTCTTCTTGCGTTCCTCTCTTTCTTTTAGATCCATGGTTTTTTTTAATCACCAAAAGACTCTTAATTAATAACCCTAAGGACCCTCATTAATTTCGTGCGTGAAAGTGCTGATGCTTACTTCAGATTACACGGCCACAATTTCCTGATCGTGCGATCTGCTCAGGTCTTATCTCTGATCGTGTGATGTCAACAACTTCTGATGTCGTGTGATATGCTCAGGTCTTATCTCTGATCGTGCGATCTGAACAGGTCCTACGATCTCCAAATCTGATCGTGCAAACAGTGAGTTGATAAATCTTTTCTCCTCCAAATTTTGGCTAAGTAGGGGGAGAGGGTTAAAGTGTCATTACACAAAATTGATTAAATGACACTTGCCTCCCCTCTCCATGTCTCTACACTATTTTCTTCGCGATTTCTTCTCCGTTTTAGCTCCAGAAAAATCCCCAACACTCGTTTCTCCTCTCCGCTTCATCTCCCAAGCTCCGTTTCCTGTCAAAACAACATGAAACACAACCCGTGCGATCAAACGTGACAAAAATACATAAAATCATATGAGAAACAATATGATTTACAAACTAATGCCTAGAGCTAAACTTCTACGTTTTCTCTCTAATCATAGTGTAAATCTAAGATTATCAACCCGGAAAGCACGCAAAGCCATATAAAACGTGGAAGAAATATAACTCTAATAGAGAGTTATCATGTATCCCATTAATGCGGACGATCTCATAACGGTCTCCGATATATGCGGGAAGGTGCGTAACGGTCCCTATATACACTGTCGAACGTTCCATTACAGGGGCTATCATTATGCCGCCATTTATGGTGCATTAACCCCCCTACAACGGTCACTTACCCACTATATATAGGATCGGTAGCCCTGTAGGAGACTCTCTCTGAATCTCTTGGACATCCGAACCTCTCTTAAATCTCTTGTTAGTTCACTGTCTCACTTTTAAGGACAAATACCTTTGCTTATTCTCTCCCTACTCTTCTCCGTGTTCTAATCTCCTACTTGATGTGTACACTTAGATCTCTCTTGAGGATTTCCTTGTACACAATTTGGTGAACCCGACGTGAAAGAAGTTTAGGTGGTGTGAATTCCATGGGCAAGTCACACACCCGACGGGGGAGTGCAAGAAGCTTAGGTGGTTGGTAGACAGAAAGGTCAAAGAAGGAAAGTTGTTCATTGACGAACTATCCAAAGATGTAGGCGACAACCCCTTGCCGTCCCATGCACAGGATCCAAAGGGGAAAGAGATAGACATGATTTCCATCGTGTATCTTGAAGAGATATCCCAGTGGTTGTCGTAATCTTTCAGGAGGAGGACTACGATGTAGATACAGAAGATAGACGCGCCGAACGCATGATGAACTCCAAAAAATTTGAGAAATTCTTTGATGACATGAATTTCTCAAGCAGATGCAGGCATGAGATGATTAAGGACATATTAAAGGTGGCAGAAGATTATGGCGAAGAACTGGTCACCTCAAATGGCAGAGTTGTAAAGGCCGCGAGATCGGAAGGCCTAGTGATGAATTTCGATGATTCGGACAAGAAGACGGACGCGAGTCATCAGAGGCCACTGTATGTAACGAGAGTAGTCAACGATGTTGAGTTCAAGAGGGCCTTCTTTGATGGTGGAGCCGCAGTGACAGTGATCCCGCTCAGTACCCTGGAGCTGGCTGGAATCCCCCAAAGCAAAATCGTTAAGAAACCATCACCATTGATGGGTTTCAGAAGTGACTCGAGATTGACTATCGGTTGGATCCGACTAGGGATTCGGATTGGTCAGATCAAATGTGCTGCTAAGTTTCACGTAATCGATGCCAACACTACCTATCACATGATCATAAGCCGAGCATGGATCCACCGCTTCGACGTTGTGCCTTCCACGACTCATCAAGTTATGAAGGTAATATGGAGAGACAGGGTGGTCGCCATACCTGCTTCGGTGAACCCTTTCAACTTAGAGGAGGCGCACTTGTCTGAAGCGGTTTGGTTCACAGAGATGGCGGCGAGGCCACTCCAGCACCCTTTCGACCAACTTACTTGCCCAAATGGGAGGACATCAAGGAACTATCACCAGAAGAGGTGATGGTAATGTGCGAAGAGCCGAAGGAGAAACAGCTCATAAGGGAAGAAACTCCCAGGGTGAGTTACAACAAGAAAAAAATCTACACCCTAAAGAGAGTTGTCAAGCAGGACGACCAGGGTAAATAGGTGGGCAGCTTCTATTCTAATGGGAAGAAGTGCTATCCCATCTGAAGGTGCGGGGGGTCATCTTCGACCCATCTCATCGAAGGTGTCCCCGAGAAATATGCGATGTAGCAAAAGCTTCTGACGAGGATAAAGGGGAGGAACATATATAAGAATTTGAGGCACCTGAATGCATGGAGGACCGCCCAGAACCTCAGAAGAAAGAACTGAAGGAGGTATTCCTGTGTCCAATGGAGGAAAAGAAGAGGCCAGTCTTCTTAAGCGCAGACCTTCATAAAGAAGAGGAACAAGAATTACTCAATCTGCTGAAGGAGTATAAAGATGTTTTCGCGTGGGACTATGACAAAATGCTAGGGTTAGACCAGGCCATTACCATGCATAGAATGGATGTCATACCAGGCTCGAAGCCCGTGAAGAAAAGTGCGAGGAATTTCCGTCCAGAGATCAACGTTAAGATAAAGGAGGAAATAGTAAAGTTGCTGAATGCCAATTTCATTTAGCCAAATCACCATCCCACTTGGTTCGCCAACATAGCACCTGTCTTGAAGAAAAATGGCAGCCTCCGCGTTTATGTTAATTTCAGGGATCTGAACCAATTATGCCCAAAGGATGATTTCCCACTGCCAAATATAAACCTCATGATCGACTCTACCGCAGGCCACGAAATGTTCAATTTTATGGACGGTTTTAGCGGCTACAACCAGATTAAAATGGACCCAGAAAATGCGAAGAAGACAGCGTTCATCACACCTGTGGGAGTCTTCAACTACACGGTTATGCCGTTCGGTCTAAAGAAAGCGGGCCCTACTTATCAGCGTGCAATGATGGCGTTGTTCCACGACATGATGCATCAGAAGGTCGAGTTCTATGTGGACGATTTAGTGGTCAAATCTAGACAGAAGGGTGATCATTGGAAAGACTTAAGGAAAGTCTTAGAACGATGTCGAGCGTACCATTTAAAGATGAACCCCATTAAATGCACATTTGGGGTAACCTCAGGAAAATTCCTAGGCTGCGTGATTCATCGGCATGGAATTGAGCCTGATCCTGCGAAGATCTCTGCAATCACCAGTCTACCTATGCTAGAATCTCAGAGCACCTTGAAGACATTTCTGGGAAATTTGTCCTACCTTAGAAGATTCATACCAGCCATTGCAGAATTAACCTTTTGCTTGGGAAATTTTCTCAAAAAGAATGCTACATTCTTATGGACGAAGGAGCATCAGGCTGCGTTCGAGAAATTGAAGAAGTTGCTAACATCCCCAAGAGTCATGATTGAACCTCAACTGCGTTCGCCTCTACTACTGAACCTACCTTCAACAAGAAGATCTATTGGGGCATTACTAGCTCAGGAGTTTGAGGGACAGGAAAGGCCAGTATACTACATCTCGTGCATGATCCAGGCTGCAGAATCTAGGTACACGGATATTGAACGTCACTACCTCGCTTTATTTTTTGCCATTGAAAAGTTAAAGCACTATTTCGCTTAACACAAAGTGGTCATCATTAAAAATAACGATCCTATGCGATATATGCTGGGACATTCACCTCCTTGTGGGAGATTGGCCAAGTGGTACATGACTATCTCCCAGTACGATATAGTCTGTGCGCGACCAAAGGCAATTAAATCACAAGCACTGGCAGACTTGTTGGCCCAGTTCCCAGATGAAAGCTGCGAACCTTTAGCAGAGGAAGAATTCGAAGGACCGAAAATATACGCGATCAACAACCTCTATTGGAGGCTGCAATTTGATGGTTCATCCACAAGTTCTGGAGGCAAAATTGGAATGGTGCTAGTCAAGCCTGATCAGGAAGTCATCCAGATGTCGACCAAGCTAGACTTCGCGATGACCAATAATGAAGCTGAATATGAGGCTCTGATAGCAGGATTACTTGCAGCAAAGGCCCTGGAAGTTCAAAATCTCATTATAATGGGGGACTCCAAGCTCATGGTGAAGCAAGATTCAGGGGAGTACGCGTTGAAAGAAATTAACTTGCTAAAATACAGGTCAATTGTGCAGAAGCTGGTCCAGAGTTCGAATCTTTCAAGTACGAACACACTCCACGATCTGATAACCGATGCAGATGCACTGGCTAATTTGGGATCCAAGATCAGTTCTGACAAGTGTCCAGCGAAAATCTCAATCGAGGTTAAGACAACACCATCTTTGGTAGAACATCTATGCAAAGAAGAGACTGCAGAGGAGGCAAACTAGAGAAAGCCCATTGTGCGCGCGATAGCTGAAGACACGAGAAAAGAAAGTTGGGTTTCCACAAAAGGGTTTTGCATACATGACAGTGTGCTGTACTATAAAGGCCCTCGGGGAATTCTGATGCGTTGCGTGACAGAGGTGGAAGGATGAGCAACTTTAGAAAAGATCCATCAACACTCGTGCGGAGAAAACGAGATCTCCATCTATAGAAAGGCGCAGAGATATGGAATTCATTGGCCTAAGATGGCATACTTAGCCGCCATCATACACCGCAACTGCGGGAAATGTGCGCTGATAAAAGACTCACTAGAAGTCACTGCAATTGAAGATGAGGATTCACGAAAACCTATAATTGATTATCTGCGAGACTGGACTTTTCCGAACGACAGAAGGGAAGCTGAAAAGATTAAAATAAAGGGAGCTCAATACGTCCTGCAAGAAGATCTAATTTGGCGAAAAGGGCACAATGAGAACTTACTCAGATGCCTAAACGGGCAAGAAATCCAGGAAGTCATAGAGATGTCCCATCAAGTGGAGCACCAAGGAGGTGCGAAGTTGTGCAGGTAGCTCCTAACTGTTGGTTAGTTTTGGACCACCATGGAGGCTGACTATCGCGCGAAGGTTAAGAGATGCCAACAATGCTAGTTCCATTTAAATCTATTCCATGCCCCGAATGTTGATCTGCACGCGCTAGGAACTCTCTGGCCATTTCATAATTTGTCCCTAGATTTCATTGGTCCCATTCGTCCACAATCGCATGGAAATCAGTTCATCCTCACTGGGACAGAGCAATTCACCAAATGGATTGAGGCAGTCCCGCTCAAGACAGCCAACGCAGCAGATGTGGTCAAGTTCATACAGGAGAACATTGTTCGCCATTATGGGATCCCCATCACTATCCAATATGACAATGGAACCCCCTTTGTCAATCGACAGGTGGCTGCAAAATTAATGGAGTACAATGTAAGGCAAATATGTTCGACGCCCTATTATCCGAAGGGGAACGGACAAGCTGAGGCCACAAACAAGACACTACTTAGAATACTGAGTAAGATGGTCGCAGATGATCATAAAAAGTGGGCGAAATCCCTGGGAACGGCGCTTTGGGCATATCGAACATCACCAAGGACTCCTATTGGGACTTCCCCATTTTTGCTCTGTTATGGAGCTGAAGTAGTGGTCCCCGCTGAGGTGAAGATAAACTCTGTAAGGCTAGCTTTCAGTTCATTGTATGACAACGAGCGCGATCACGACCTCATACTGCTAGAGTAAAGGCGCAAATTAGCTAAGAAAACAAACACCAAGTACAAAGAAAGGATCTCGCGGGTCTACAACAAAACTGTCTAGCATCGGGACTTCGCAGTGGGAGACCTGGTCCTACGAGCTTCCGACCATTGCATGCGCGAGGCAACTCATCCCAAGCTTTCCGCCAATTGGAAAGGACCTTTTGAAGTTAAGGAGGTGTTTGATAATGGATACTGCAACATCCTGTGATGCCATGGGACTGCCACCACGCCCACACCAATCAACATGCGATGGCTCAAAAATTACTATCCTTAGCCCTCTATTTTTGGCATTATCCCTATATCCTCCCATATGAGGATTAAATTAATCTCCCATATGAGAGCTCTTTTATCAGTTGGTATGCTTCATTCCATTATAACTTCTTATAGAGTGACAGTTAATCACACTCCAAGTACCTATTTAAAGCCTATCTGTTTAGATAGCAGAGAATGCCAAGTTAAAGCCTATCTGTTTAGATAGTAGCAAGTACCAAATTAAAGCCTATCTATTTAGATAGCGGCAAACGCGAATGAAAGCATATCTGTTTAGATAGCAGCAAGTACCAAATTAAAGCCTATCTGTTTAGATAGCAGCACAAGCAAATTCAAAGCCTATCTGTTCAGATAGCAGCAAACACGAATGAAAAGCCTATATGTTTAGATAGTAGCGAACGCGAATGAAAGCCTATGTGTTTAGATATCAGCAAATAAAAATTAAAAGCCTATCTGTTTAGATAGCAGCAGACGCGAATTAAAGCCTATCTGTTTAGATAGCGGCAAACGCGAATGAAAGCCTATCTGTTTAGATAACAACAAATGAAAGACTATTTGTTTAGATAACAGCGAATACAAGTTCAGTGCCTATCTGTCTAGATAGCAGCAAATTCGAACTAAAACCTAGCTATTTAGATAGCAGCAAAGGTAGATTCAAAACTATATAGATGCGAAAAAAATTTGTTTGCATAATAGCCAAATGTGAACTAAAGCCTATCTATTTAGATAGCAGCTAAATACGATGTTTACAAGCAAGAAAAATTTGGAAAAATAAATCCATACATCAAAAAGAGTTTTCAAAAGAACGGCCTAGACTCCTACACAAGACTCTAAATTACGGAATTAGCTACGACTAACTAGCTGCTGCCATCGACGTCCTCGATTAAAACAGAGCTCTTGTCGATGCCTATGACATGGTGAGATGCCAGGTAACCTTCAAAAAATGAAGGCTGCTGATGTGAAGAACAAATGGGAGAACAACTCAGGGGCAGAAAGCTGATTTTGCACCCCGAAAATTACTCCCACGATCAAGCACTAGCGGCGAAGTATCTCCCAACGACGATCCACTGAGGACAGCCTCCTCAAACATAATTAGAGAAGAGACATTCCAACTCTGGTAAGAGAACTGACGTCATTGGTATTTGAAATGCTTGGGCGACTCAAAGGTTGCTCTCGTGGATTTCTTGGGATCCATTTCTACAGCACAATGGATACAAACAGAATCAGAGATCCAGAGACAGTGAAAAGAATGCCAGGGAGACCAAGAATTCAAGAGAAGCTGCATGATTGTTGAATCCTGGTATTGAATCCGGGAAAGAAGGAAGGGGAAGTATTATCTCTCAAAGGCAAAATCAAGAAGACAGCAATGGCAAACAACAAGATACAAGAAATAGGTTTATATAGGACACAGAAAAGGGGCGACTCTTCAGTTTCTGGCTGAGTAAGCCATACCTCGGAAATAGGCAAGACTCAAAGACCCTATTAAAGACTATGACGCTACAGCAGCTCTAGACCATGATGATGGCTTGGCTTATCGTATAACGGAAATACCCTATTTAATCCTACGGCGGTACAACGGTCTGAGAAATAATGACGGATTATGGGGACTAGGGTTTTTCAGGCATTAAATTATTCAGGAGTTCACCAAGAGCCGCACGAAGATACTCTGTTTTCAACACAAATAGCAAATATGGAATTCCGCGCGACTATTGGCCATGATATGCGCGTATAAGACTATCTACCTAAGATAGCAACAAGAAAGCTTTTTGGCCATATGAGCAAAACCATTATCAAGTGTAAGCCTATCTGTCTAGATAGCAACTATATGTGAGCGTAAGCCTATATTTCCAAATAGCAGTGTTTTAATCAAGCCCATTTATGAATAATGGCAAAGCCTAAGCAGTTACTCGTTAGTCCTAAACACGCTAATCAAACAACAATCAAAGATGCAAGGAATAAGTAGCAGAGCAAAGTCAAAATGCGCAAAACCAAGCAAAACATTGTCCGAAAATTCCAAAAACTTGCAAGCTATGAAAGATAGTTCAAAAGTGAAAGGCTATCGCGGCGAAAAGCTATCGCGGTGTTAATCTACTACTGATCATCGAATAAGTCCTTGAGAAGAGAATCCCCGGCGGACAACTTAATGCAGATAGCAACTATTTGCTCCAGGCGAGCCTTATCATTCCCATTATGCCTTACAGCTTCTTCATACTCCCATATAGCTTTCTCGAGCTCCGCCTTACGCGCCTTGAGGGCAGCCTATCCTGGGCATAGACATAATACTCAAACCTGATCTGAGTAGAATTGCTGATCCTAGTCAACCTCTACACAAGGAAGTCCAAGTTCAGTCTTCCTGCCGTCATTTGTTGAAGGCTATTCGCTTCCGAAAGGAGACTCAGAGCACTAGCAACTGAGGTACTTGATGGGGTTGCCTTTTGCACTTTCCCTAGTAGAGCAGTCATCTTCTTGTAAAGATCCTCTCTATCCTTTGGTGCAAGCTCTAAGACTCGCGCAAACGCAGCCGGGTATGACACGCGCACCCTCATAAGCCATTCAAGGGAAGCTTGATCAATATCTGCACGCGCAAAGACAAAATCCAAGAACTTAGCAAAAATATGGGACCGTATGCCGGGTGCCAGGTAAATAACTTACCAGTTCCTTCAACAATTTGCCAAAGTGAGGGGCTGGGAGTAATCGCAGATCCACCACTAGAAGCTTCAGCTAACCTGCGATCCGCTAAGGCTTCACGAGCAAAATACTCCTCCGAAATGGCATAACTCTTTCCAGCAGCAACTAGATCAGCAACTTGAGAGCCCTATGCAGCCCATGGATTGTCAGCAAAAAGCGCATCCAAGTCAAAGCCTAAGTTGGGAAGTGAAAAATCAACTCTTCAGCCCTCTGAAAATGCAAAAATTCTTGGAGTATCCTGCACGATGGGGGAGGGCCTTGCTGGTGTTGGGTTTTGATGCAGGTTACGCAGCGGAATAACAAAAAATTAATCCTGCTCAAATCCCACCAAGGATCACAGGTGAAGCATCATAACATGATGAAAGGAAGAAATGTTACCTCGGCCATACGAGACTGGTGACGATCACACACAAAGAATAGTATCTTTGTCTCTACGGTATCCACACAAATAGACCTCAACCGGGCTTCTTCTCCAATGATGCTAGCAATCTGAGAAGAAGGATGAACTTGGACTTGTGCAGACTGGATCACATCCAAGCGGTGGAAAGGAGAGGCCACGACATCACCATGCCGCGGGCATCAAGAGGGGCGGCATCCATGGTGGCCGACGGCTCCAATGGGGCGGCTCCATGGCTTGGCCGAAACCCTAGGAGTGAAAACTCCTTTTCACTCTTTTTCTCTCTAGCTCTCTAGTAAACTGTGTTGTGTAGGATTTAGTCAAGCTTGAATTTTCTTAGCCTATAAATCCTATTTATAGCAAGAGAAATTCACCTTTGAACATAAATCCACCAGTGTGGGACTAGTTACATTCTAGCCCACAATTGCTCTTTAGTCCAACTAATGAGCACATTTTACACTTTAGTCCA
Source organism: Linanthus parryae (assembly GCA_023055425.1). Taxonomy (NCBI): domain Eukaryota; kingdom Viridiplantae; phylum Streptophyta; class Magnoliopsida; order Ericales; family Polemoniaceae; genus Linanthus; species Linanthus parryae. Next base: position 1,010,165 of record JALGPY010000019.1, on the reverse strand, counting down.
ATTAATTCATTATTTCTATTTAGTCCAACTAATTAGCAATAATCCCAGCTTGATCTATTATTGTGTGTGACCCTGTAGGTTACTAATTATGTTGGCAGTAATAATAATTATTACAAACATTGAGCGGTATCTAGCAATACATCAATGCTCCCAAGTAACAGGAATGTCAGTGATCTGACTAACCTCTGTGTCCAATGTTACCGTGTTGCATAATTCCTTTGTCTCGTCTATCCAGATTGGATACAAGACATGGAGTGTCACATTTGTATATCCAATCCATAGTTTCTCGATCTGTGAGTAGACTTAGATAAACAAATAACATCAATATCCCAAGTCCTACTCATTGAGTGGCCATGGATATTTAACCCCGTTATATGGGAGGGACAAATCCTCTATACACCACTACGATCTCTCAGATTGCTTCCTATCGTGTACGGTTAAAGCCTTTATAGTTACCCAGTTACGGTGTAACTTTTGACGATATCAAAACATGATTTTTCACAACTAGAGTATCTAGTGACTTCAAGTCTAAGGATCACAACACCATTGTCACTATGAGAAGCGCTTGTGACATTCACATAACTCCCATGTAGCCTTCTCATGGTGGGTCAATCCAGTACGCCATTATTCCTAATGCGTACCCATGTGTTAGACTTGATATCCCCATATCAATCTACCCACATACTAGTCTTGATTCAAGACAGTCGTCCTATTAACTATAGTAAACAACTAGGGATATTTAAGAATATAACCTTTATATTCTAAGGACTTCATTCATGTTAGCATATCTCCATATCAACAACATAATGATAAGTAAGTCCATATAAATATCACGATCAAATGATTGCCTCTAGGGCACAATTCCAACAGCTAGTACCTTAGCCGCGACCACATATGTGCTATCCTTGGAAGTCGTGTCTTGAGGAGGTCGAGACATGACTACTGATGCGCTTTCTAGCGTGCTAATCGCAAGTATACGAATCAAGTAATATAGAGTGTATTTTTGACTCGGATTATCGATGGAGGAAGACTCCGTCGCGAGGAGACCCATCTATCAGGTAGCGCGACAACCACACACAAAGAAAGCCACATAGGGATATTTAAGAATATAACCTTTATATTCTAAGGACTTCATTCATGTTAGCATATCTCCATATCAACAACATAATGAATAGTAAGTCCATATAAATTTCACGATAAATTGATTGCCTCTAGGGCACAATTCCAACAGTATCCCACTTGCAGTAGAGTCAATCTGGTGCATCCTATGCCTATTGACCTATTGCGGCCCTCACACTTTCACTGTGCAAGAGGTAAGAGAGACATTCATTGGTACTTTTCAAATATTCACATCTCCTCTATCGACAATCGAATGAGATCGAATATTCTGAGTATTTTCATCTAATGCGACAATACACTCAGTCCTCTGTGATAGAATCGGCATATGATTCTTGCCTGGAACCTTTCCATCTCACAACCCCTCAACTAAGGCAAAACACAAAACCTGACTATGATCTAGAATCATCCTTGTTGGATTAGAAGTTCGCATCATTGTAACTCCTTACAGTGATCCCTTCCTATCCTCCATATATCAAGATTTCATCCTTAGTTCTTCTCAAGTACATAAGGATTTTTCTTGATCAGTATCCAATGACTCTCATCTGGATATAACTGGTATCATCATGTCATTCTCAAATGACATATCTAGCCCTTGCACATAACACGGCATATCCTATGAATCTTATTCATACAGTCCATCACAATCTATTTTAGAAGACACTTAGTCTTCCAAATACTAATCCCATGTGACATAGGTGAGAATCTATATTCTTGCTTGTTGAAAAATTTCAACACCTTTGTCATTATATGCACTTTGAATTAAGCCGAACAACATTCTTGATCTATCTCCATAGATCTTTATAGGTTTTTCCTATTAACTCATTTAATTGAAAAAAAATTCCCTAGCCAATCTTTACCAGATTGCAAAGTAGGGACATTATTCCCAGTGAACAGTATGTCATCCACATACAAGACTAGAAATATAACTATGCTCCGACTAACCTTCTTGTAAACACAATATTTATCTTCATTCTTGATGGAATCAAACCATTTGATTTCACAATTGAATCAAAGATTACAAATCCAAGAAGCTTGAATCTATCCATAGATAGATTCCTACAAGAAAGATGCGAATGGATTCAACGCAACTGGGGGAAAGTTTCGTCATAGTCTATACTATGAGCTCGCAGAAAACTTTAGCCACCAATCGTCCCTTAAAAGTAGTACTATTACTATCCACGTTAGTTGTTCTTAAAACCCACTTGCACCCTATGGGTCATACCCTTTAGGTGGTTCCAACAAAGTCCATACTTTGTTGGTATACATGGATTCCACTTCATATCTCATGGCCTTAAGCCATTCTTGAGAGTCTGGCCCACTCGTGGCCTCCTCATAGGTTGTAGACTCATCTCCATGAGCAATATATCACAGGGTTATGCGAAATCCATATTTTCATATCTCCTTGACATATCCTTCCTGACCTACATGGTTCTTATGCTACTTAAGTAGATTCCTGCACAACGCCTTGTGATCCTACTCATGTTCCATCAAAACATGAATGTGTTGTTGTGGTTCTTGTACTCCTTCAAGTTTTACTATCCTCCCACTGTTTCTTTTAGAGACAATCTCTTTCTAGAAACACAGCGGTTCGAGCAAGAAATACTTTGTCCTCAATTGGATTGTAGAAATAATATTCTTTCGAATATTCCACAAAATATATTTATCCGAATTGGATCTAAGTTTATCTGTAAACGTTTTACATAAACTTCACAATCCCAAATATTTATGAAATACTAGGAGACCTCCTAGTCCATATCACATATGATGTATTCATAATTGTTTTGATGGAACAAGGTTAAGGGCGAAATTGCTATGAGTAGAGCATAGCCCCAAAAGTAAATTGGAAGTTCTGTTTGACATATCATATTCGAACCGTGTCCAACAAGGTCCGGTTTCTCCTATTAGACACACCATTCCATAATGGTGTACTAGGCAGAGCGAGTTTGGATCATATCCAAACACTCCTTTAGATTCTTGTCAAACTCTTGACTTAAGCATCCTCATCCACGATCTAATCGTAGTGTCTTGATACTCTTTCCAAGCTAGTTCTCTACTTTATTCCTGAATTCCTTGAACTTTTCAAAGAATTCTGATTGTTCTTCTTAAGACCCAAATCCATATCTACTGAATAAGTAAACATGATGAAGTACCAAAACTATCTCTAAAACTTGTGCTTAGTGGTACACATACATCACTATGTATGAGTCCAAAAGGTCATATCTTTGCCCAACAAACAAGTCTCACATCTCTCACATGATTCATAGTCAAATGAGTCCAGAAGTCCATCCATATGGAGTCTAGTAATGTTTTCTGATTCACGTGACCTAAACCATAATGCCAAAGTTATATCTTTATGTTATAAATGAAATTATCATGATCAAGGATCTACAATCGACTAGAAAAATTAGCATTACAATAATGCATTACATTTAAATAAATGGAACAACATTTGTCCATTATTTTAACAGGAAAATCCTTACTTGTCCAACCAAGAAATTGTGATAATGTTCCTACTCATAGCAGGGACATAATTGTACTTGTCTAATTCATGAATAATTTCGAAAGTAGAGATAAATTCTACGGCTAATTCAGCAACCCTTGCTTCATTGCCCCACGTGTAGATGTATCTCTTCCAATTGTCTTCTTCTCTTGAGATCCCACACATTTCTATAAATGTGAGATCCTCATCTAGTATCTAATACCTATGATGATGAGATAGACACATTGGCCTTTTATAAAAAAAGATATCTTAAATTGGAATTCATAATTCCTTTTTCCTTCCATGTACTTTGGGCAGTTCCTCTTCCACTACACCACCCTTTTGGCTAGCACTTTGTTCAACGGTTCTCAATCACACTGTGAAAATCCCTTTGAACAAAATTCTAATTGCATCCAATGCAACTCTTGGTCCAATTGGATAATAACTCCTTATTCTTATTCTATATTATAGATAACTCCCATCTTCTAAGCTTTCAATCTTATTGAAATAGCTTAGTTTTGTTTTATCTCTTGCTTCAGCATTCACACATTACTAGCTTGTGTCGTCGCGTCACATCTTGATGAATCAATTCTCCTTGCTTTGGCAAGCCCGAGTTTGATTACATCTTGATCATGACGAGTGCTAAGCAAGAGAAGGTAAAACGCATTTGGAGCAACACTTCAAACCTATGATGTATAGTCGACACTTGAAAAGAGCTTCTTTAAATGTATGATCATATCATACGCCTCCATGTTCTCGTCTTGCTTCAAAAGCTCAGAGTTCATGGTAGCTAACATGAGGCAAGTCACATCCAAAGATGCATTCTTTGATGTTCCTTCCATTAAATTTTAGTGTATTTTGGTAGTTGGTGGAAGGAAACTTATGCTCTAGGATATACAAAATTTTTCCCTTTTATTTGAGAACAGTTCTCAATTTTATACCAGTTTATTAAAACAGATTCCAGACAATCGATATAGTCGAGTTTGTTTGTTTAATGCCATAGGTATTCAACACAAAAGGATTAAGCAAAATATTTGTGACGTTTTAACTATATTTAACAAGGACTTTAATTATTAAATATATCTCCCACTATTTTTCTCGGATTAATAGCCCTCACCATTAATGCAAAAAATATCACATACTTTCTAGTGGGCCAAGATCCATATTTCTACCTCCTCTTGAGCCTGCTTTGGCACGTCACCCGAGAGTTGGTTATTTAGGTAGGAACTGTTCCAATTGCATCCCATGCAACTCTTGGTCCAATTAGGTGAATAATTTCTTATTCTTTATCCTTTAGATAACAACTAATTGTCAAGCCTCTAGGCTCATCAAACCAATTGATATTACCCAGTTGCGTCCCACCACTGCTTCAACAATCACACATTACTCACTTGTGTCGTCCGCAACACATCATGGTGAATTAAAACGCATTGCTTTCGCAAGCCCGAATTTAATAGACCCTGATCATGAAGGGTATTAGGCAAGAGAAGGCTAAACGCAATATTCTATTTGAGAGATTTAATAGTCATTATTCGTTTGGTTGATCCCATCAACATGATCTACTTATTTGTATTGGGCAGTCCACAATAAAAGATCAAACTTGTTTAATAATAATAATAATAATAATAATAATAATAATAATAATAATAATAATAATAATAATAATAATAATAATATAATAATAATAATTATTAATTATTATTATTATTAAGCCCCTCCGGTCCATAGACGGATACGCAATCGATCCATGTTTCGTGAGAGCAGAACAACACGAGCTATAATTCCTACAACCAACTAGTGGTCGAAATGATTTATTTGTGCCCTCCAATCGCGCCCTGTAGGACGTCCTCCCGTTTCATTCAGTACCTTCGTATGCACAACAGCAGGAAGTACATCCCCGATCATTGAACTTTCGGCTTTCACAGATACTTACAAACATTGGCACTTTACGCGATCTCTGTACCCTAATGTCGCATGGATCGCCAATGTGTCTACGAATGGATTCACACTGTGGTACTATTCTGTGAAAATAGTCTGAGTCTTTTTCATTCTAGAAACAATTGCAGCAACTTTAGTATTTCTTGTCCATGCTTCGAAAGCACGAGGTGGAATCGGAACTGCCCGTGCCCATTGAAGGAGCATTCGTGAACAAATCCACCGTCAACGACTTGCAGCTACATTGCAGCTACAGACATAACTTCTATCAAGAAAATATCCTAACTCATGAAACGTGAACGTGTCGCTCCAACCAAAAAATAACAAATATTTATGTTGTTTTTACGAAACTAACTCATGAGACGCATGTGCGGGAGTGAAAGTATAAGTTCCGCCCGTGTCGCTTGGGGATCGCGAACCTATTTGTAACTCTTCGAGTACGAACATGCTCTAGGAAAAGGCACCGCAATAATTGTCCAAAATATAGGGTAGTTTAGCAATATTCTGATAATTTTAGGGGCTGAAATTCAATAAATAACACTTGTTAAATGTGCAAAATAAATCTGAGATTTGCAGGGGATGAAATTGGTATTAATACTTGTTACATTTGCAGAATGAATAAAGCATGGACAACCAAAAAAATTGAATTCCTCTGCCGGTATTCGAACCCGGAATTCCAAGCCCCCAGGGGGGCCAACATCAAAGTCAAATAGATGATTTAAGTTTGTGCTACAGAGGATTGGTGTTAAAGTCTCTCAAATCAAATTATATCTCATACGTACGACAACATGGCGAAGTCACACGGTTTCCTACAAGCTCGAATCCTCCGGTCCAAAGACGGATACGCAATAGATCCATGTTTCGTGAGAGCAGAACAACACGAGCTATAATTCCTACAACCAACTAGTGGTCGAAATGATTTATTTGTGCCCTCCAATCGCGCCTGTAGGACGTCCTCCCGTTTCATCCAGTACCTTCGTATGCACAACAGCAGGAAGTACATCCCCGATCATTGAACTTTCGGCTTTTATTAGATACTTACAAACATTGGCACTTTACGCGAACTCTGTACCCTAATGTCGCATGGATCGCCAATGTGTCTACGAATGGATTCACACCGCGTTACTATTCTGTGAAAATAGTCTGAGTCTTTTTTATTCTAGAAACAATTGCAGCAACTTTAGTATTTCTTGTCCATGCTTCGAAAGCACGAGGTGGAATCGGAACTGCCCGTGCCAATTTAAGGAGCATTCGTGAACAAATCCACCGTCAACGACTTGCAGCTACAGAAATAACTTCTACCAAGAAAATATCCTAACTCATGAAACGAGAACGTGCCGCTCCAACCAAAAAATAACAAATAATTATGTTGTTTTTACGAAACTAACTCATGAGACGCATGTGCGGGAGTGAAAGTATAAGTTCCGCCCGTGTCGCTTGGGGATCGCGAACCTATTTTTAACTCTTGGAGTACGAGCACGCTCTAGGAAAAGGCACGACAATAATTGTCCAAAATATAGGGTAGTTTAGAAATATTCTGATAATTGTAGGGGCTGAAATTCGATAAATAACACTTGTTAAATGTGCAAAATAAATCTGAGAGTTGCAGGGGATGAAATTGGTATTAATACTTGTTAAATTTGCAGAATGAATAAAGCATGGACAACCAAAAAAATTTAATTCCTCTGCCGGTATTCGAACCCGGAATTCCAAGCCCCCAGGGTGGCCAACATCAAAGTCAAATAGATGATTTAAATTTGTGCTACAGAGGATTGGTGTTCATGTCTCTCAAATCAAATTATATGTCATACGTACGACAACATGGCAAAGTCACATGGTTGCCTACGAGCTCGAGTACTCCGGTCCATAGACAAATACGCAATCGATACATGTTTCGTGAGAGCAAAACAACACGAGCTATAATTCCTACAACCAACTAGTGGTCGAAATGATTTATTTTTGCCCTCCAATCGCGCCCTGCAGGAAGTCCTCCCGTTTCATTCTGTACCTTCGTATGCACAACAGGAGGAAGTACATCCCCGATCATTGAACTTTCGGCTTTCATTAGATACTTACAAACATTGGCACTTTACGCGATCTCAGTACCCTAATGTCGCATGGATCGCCAATGTGTCTACGAATGGATTCACACGGCGGTACTATTCTGTGAAAATAGTTTGAGTCTTTTTTATTCTAGAAACAATTGCAGATACTTTAGTATTTCTTGTCCATGCTCGAAAGCAGGAGGTGGAATCGGAACTGCCCGTGCCCATTGAAGGAGCATTCGTGAACAAATCCACCGTCAACGACTTGCAGCTACAGAAATAACTCCTACCAAGAAAATATCCTAACTCATGAAAGGAGAACGTGTCGCTCCAACAAAAATATAACAAATATTTATGTTGTTTTTACGAAACTAACTCATGAGACGCATGTGCGGGAGTGAAAGTATAAGTTCCGCCCGTGTCGCTTGGGGATCGCGAACCTATTTGTAACTCTTGGAGTACGAGCACGCTCTAAGAAAAGGCACGACAATAATTGTCCAAAATATAGGGTAGTTTAGCAATATTCTGATAATTGTAGGGGCTGAAATTCGAAAAATAACACTTGTTAAATGTGCAAAATAAATCTGAGAGTTGCAGGGGATGAAATTGGTATTAATACTTGATAATTTGCAGAATGAATAAAGCATGGACAACCAAAAAAATTGAATTCCTCTGCCGGGATTCGAACGCGGAATTTCCAAGCCCCCAGGGGGGCCAACATCAAAGAAAAATAGATGATTTAAGTTTGTGCTACAGAGGATTGGTGTTCATGTCTCTCAAATCAAATTATATGTCATACGTACGAAAACATGGCGAAGTCACACGGTTGCCTACGAGCTCGAGTCCTCCGGTCCATAGACGGATACGCAATCGATCCATGTTTCGTGAGAGCAGAACAACACGAGCTATAATTCCTACAACCAACTAGTGGTCGAAATGATTTATTTGTGCCCTCCAATCGCGCCTGTAGGACGTCCTCCCGTTTCATCCAGTACCTTCGTATGCACAACAGCAGGAAGTACATCCCCGATCATTGAACTTTCGGCTTTTATTAGATACTTACAAACATTGGCACTTTACGCGAACTCTGTACCCTAATGTCGCATGGATCGCCAATGTGTCTACGAATGGATTCACACCGCGTTACTATTCTGTGAAAATAGTCTGTGTCTTTTTTATTCTAGAAACAATTGCAGCAACTTTAGTATTTCTTGTCCATGCTTCGAAAGCACGAGGTGGAATCGGAACTGCCCGTGCCCATTTAAGGAGCATTCGTGAACAAATCCACCGTCAACGACTTGCAGCTACAGAAATAACTTCTACCAAGAAAATATCCTAACTCATGAAACGAGAACGTGCCGCTCCAACCAAAAAATAACAAATAATTATGTTGTTTTTACGAAACTAACTCATGAGACGCATGTGCGGGAGTGAAAGTATAAGTTCCGCCCGTGTCGCTTGGGGATCGCGAACCTATTTTTAACTCTTGTAGTACGAGCACGCTCTAGGAAAAGGCACGACAATAATTGTCCAAAATATAGGGTAGTTTAGAAATATTCTGATAATTGTAGGGGCTAAAATTCGATAAATAACACTTGTTAAATGTGCAAAATAAATCTGAGAGTTGCAGGGGATGAAATTGGTATTAATACTTGTTAAATTTGCAGAATGAATAAAGCATGGACAACCAAAAAAATTTAATTCCTCTGCCGGTATTCGAACCCGGAATTCCAAGCCCCCAGGGTGGCCAACATCAAAGTCAAATAGATGATTTAAATTTGTGCTACAGAGGATTGGTGTTCATGTCTCTCAAATCAAATTATATGTCATACGTACGACAACATGGCAAAGTCACATGGTTGCCTACGAGCTCGAGTACTCCGGTCCATAGACAAATACGCAATCGATACATGTTTCGTGAGAGCAAAACAACACGAGCTATAATTCCTACAACCAACTAGTGGTCGAAATGATTTATTTTTGCCCTCCAATCGCGCCCTGCAGGAAGTCCTCCCGTTTCATTCTGTACCTTCGTATGCACAACAGGAGGAAGTACATCCCCGATCATTGAACTTTCGGCTTTCATTAGATACTTACAAACATTGGCACTTTACGCGATCTCAGTACCCTAATGTCGCATGGATCGCCAATGTGTCTACGAATGGATTCACACGGCGGTACTATTCTGTGAAAATAGTTTGAGTCTTTTTTATTCTAGAAACAATTGCAGCAACTTTAGTATTTCTTGTCCATGCTCGAAAGCAGGAGGTGGAATCGGAACTGCCCGTGCCCATTGAAGGAGCATTCGTGAACAAATCCACCGTCAACGACTTGCAGCTACAGAAATAACTCCTACCAAGAAAATATCCTAACTCATGAAAGGAGAACGTGTCGCTCCAACAAAAATATAACAAATATTTATGTTGTTTTTACGAAACTAACTCATGAGACGCATGTGCGGGAGTGAAAGTATAAGTTCCGCCCGTGTCGCTTGGGGATCGCGAACCTATTTGTAACTCTTGGAGTACGAGCACGCTCTAAGAAAAGGCACGACAATAATTGTCCAAAATATAGGGTAGTTTAGCAATATTCTGATAATTGTAGGGGCTGAAATTCGAAAAATAACACTTGTTAAATGTGCAAAATAAATCTGAGAGTTGCAGGGGATGAAATTGGTATTAATACTTGATAATTTGCAGAATGAATAAAGCATGGACAACCAAAAAAATTGAATTCCTCTGCCGGGATTCGAACGCGGAATTTCCAAGCCCCCAGGGGGGCCAACATCAAAGAAAAATAGATGATTTAAGTTTGTGCTACAGAGGATTGGTGTTCATGTCTCTCAAATCAAATTATATGTCATACGTACGAAAACATGGCGAAGTCACACGGTTGCCTACGAGCTCGAGTCCTCCGGTCCATAGACGGACACGCAATCGATCCATGTTTCGTGAGAGCAGAACAACACTAGCTATAATTCCTACAACCAACTAGTGGTCGAAATGATTTATTTGTGCCCTCCAATCGCGCCCTGTAGGACGTCCTCCCGTTTCATTCAGTACCTTCGTATGCACAACAGGAGGAAGTACATCCCCGATCATTGAACTTTCGACTTTCATTAGATACTTACAAACATTGGCACTTTACACAATCTCTGTACCCTAATGTCGCATGGATCGCCAATGTGTCTACGAATGGATTCACACCGCGGTACTATTCTGTGAAAATAGTCTGAGTCTCTTTTATTCTAGAAACAACTGCAGCAACTTTAGTATTTCTTGTCCATGCTTCGAAAGCACGAGGTGGAATCGGAACTGCCCGTGCCCATTGAAGGAGCATTCGTGAACAAATCCACCGTCAACGACTTGCAGCTACAGAAATAACTCCTACCAAGAAAATATCCTAACTCATGAAAGGAGAACGTGTCGCTCCAACAAAAATATAACAAATATTTATGTTGTTTTTAAGAAACTAACTCATGAGACGCATGTGCGGGAGTGAAAGTATAAGTTCCGCCCGTGTCGCTTGGGGATCGCGAACCTATTTGTAACTCTTGGAGTACGAGCACGCTCTAAGAAAAGGCACGACAATAATTGTCCAAAATATAGGGTAGTTTAGCAATATTCTGATAATTGTAGGGGCTGAAATTCGATAAATAACACTTGTTAAATGTGCAAAATAAATCTGAGAGTTGCAGGGGATGAAATTGGTATTAATACATGTTAATTTGCAGAATGAATAAAGCATGGACAACCAAAAAAATTGAATTCCTCTGCCGGGATTCGAACGCGGAATTCCAAGCCCACAGGGGGGCCAACATCAAAGTCAAATAGATGATTTAAGTTTGTGCTACAGAGGATTGGTATTCATGTCTCTCAAATCAAATTATATGTCATACGTACGAAAACATGGCGAAGTCACACGGTTGCCTACGAGCTCGAGTCCTCCGGTCCATAGACGGACACGCAATCGATCCATGTTTCGTGAGAGCAGAACAACACTAGCTATAATTCCTACAACCAACTAGTGGTCGAAATGATTTATTTGTGCCCTCCAATCGCGCCCTGTAGGATGTCCTCCCGTTTCATTCAGACAGGAGGAAGTACATCCCCGATCATTGAACTTTCGGCTTTCATTAGATACTTACAAACATTGGCAGTTTACACGATCTCTGTACCCTAATGTCGCATGGATCGCCAATGTGTCTACGAATGGATTCACACTGTGGTACTATTCTGTGAAAATAGTCTGAGTCTTTTTCATTCTAGAAACAATTGCAGCAACTTTAGTATTTCTTGTCCATGCTTCGAAAGCACGAGGTGGAATCGGAACTGCCCGTGCCCATTGAAGGAGCATTCGTGAACAAATCCACCGTCAACGACTTGCAGCTACATTGCAGCTACAGACATAACTTCTATCAAGAAAATATCCTAACTCATGAAACGTGAACGTGTCGCTCCAACCAAAAAATAACAAATATTTATGTTGTTTTTACGAAACTAACTCATGAGACGCATGTGCGGGAGTGAAAGTATAAGTTCCGCCCGTGTCGCTTGGGGATCGCGAACCTATTTGTAACTCTTCGAGTACGAACATGCTCTAGGAAAAGGCACCGCAATAATTGTCCAAAATATAGGGTAGTTTAGCAATATTCTGATAATTTTAGGGGCTGAAATTCAATAAATAACACTTGTTAAATGTGCAAAATAAATCTGAGATTTGCAGGGGATGAAATTGGTATTAATACTTGTTAGATTTGCAGAATGAATAAAGCATGGACAACCAAAAAAATTGAATTCCTCTGCCGGTATTCGAACCCGGAATTCCAAGCCCCCAGGGGGGCCAACATCAAAGTCAAATAGATGATTTAAGTTTGTGCTACAGAGGATTGGTGTTAAAGTCTCTGAAATCAAATTATATCTCATACGTACGACAACATGGCGAAGTCACACGGTTTCCTACAAGCTCGAATCCTCCGGTCCAAAGACGGATACGCAATAGATCCATGTTTCGTGAGAGCAGAACAACACGAGCTATAATTCCTACAACCAACTAGTGGTCGAAATGATTTATTTGTGCCCTCCAATCGCGCCTGTAGGACGTCCTCCCGTTTCATCCAGTACCTTCGTATGCACAACAGCAGGAAGTACATCCCCGATCATTGAACTTTCGGCTTTTATTAGATACTTACAAACATTGGCACTTTACGCGAACTCTGTACCCTAATGTCGCATGGATCGCCAATGTGTCTACGAATGGATTCACACCGCGTTACTATTCTGTGAAAATAGTCTGAGTCTTTTTTATTCTAGAAACAATTGCAGCAACTTTAGTATTTCTTGTCCATGCTTCGAAAGCACGAGGTGGAATCGGAACTGCCCGTGCCAATTTAAGGAGCATTCGTGAACAAATCCACCGTCAACGACTTGCAGCTACAGAAATAACTTCTACCAAGAAAATATCCTAACTCATGAAACGAGAACGTGCCGCTCCAACCAAAAAATAACAAATAATTATGTTGTTTTTACGAAACTAACTCATGAGACGCATGTGCGGGAGTGAAAGTATAAGTTCCGCCCGTGTCGCTTGGGGATCGCGAACCTATTTTTAACTCTTGGAGTACGAGCACGCTCTAGGAAAAGGCACGACAATAATTGTCCAAAATATAGGGTAGTTTAGAAATATTCTGATAATTGTAGGGGCTGAAATTCGATAAATAACACTTGTTAAATGTGCAAAATAAATCTGAGAGTTGCAGGGGATGAAATTGGTATTAATACTTGTTAAATTTGCAGAATGAATAAAGCATGGACAACCAAAAAAATTTAATTCCTCTGCCGGTATTCGAACCCGGAATTCCAAGCCCCCAGGGTGGCCAACATCAAAGTCAAATAGATGATTTAAATTTGTGCTACAGAGGATTGGTGTTCATGTCTCTCAAATCAAATTATATGTCATACGTACGACAACATGGCAAAGTCACATGGTTGCCTACGAGCTCGAGTACTCCGGTCCATAGACAAATACGCAATCGATACATGTTTCGTGAGAGCAAAACAACACGAGCTATAATTCCTACAACCAACTAGTGGTCGAAATGATTTATTTTTGCCCTCCAATCGCGCCCTGCAGGAAGTCCTCCCGTTTCATTCTGTACCTTCGTATGCACAACAGGAGGAAGTACATCCCCGATCATTGAACTTTCGGCTTTCATTAGATACTTACAAACATTGGCACTTTACGCGATCTCAGTACCCTAATGTCGCATGGATCGCCAATGTGTCTACGAATGGATTCACACGGCGGTACTATTCTGTGAAAATAGTTTGAGTCTTTTTTATTCTAGAAACAATTGCAGCAACTTTAGTATTTCTTGTCCATGCTCGAAAGCAGGAGGTGGAATCGGAACTGCCCGTGCCCATTGAAGGAGCATTCGTGAACAAATCCACCGTCAACGACTTGCAGCTACAGAAATAACTCCTACCAAGAAAATATCCTAACTCATGAAAGGAGAACGTGTCGCTCCAACAAAAATATAACAAATATTTATGTTGTTTTTACGAAACTAACTCATGAGACGCATGTGCGGGAGTGAAAGTATAAGTTCCGCCCGTGTCGCTTGGGGATCGCGAACCTATTTGTAACTCTTGGAGTACGAGCACGCTCTAAGAAAAGGCACGACAATAATTGTCCAAAATATAGGGTAGTTTAGCAATATTCTGATAATTGTAGGGGCTGAAATTCGAAAAATAACACTTGTTAAATGTGCAAAATAAATCTGAGAGTTGCAGGGGATGAAATTGGTATTAATACTTGATAATTTGCAGAATGAATAAAGCATGGACAACCAAAAAAATTGAATTCCTCTGCCGGGATTCGAACGCGGAATTTCCAAGCCCCCAGGGGGGCCAACATCAAAGAAAAATAGATGATTTAAGTTTGTGCTACAGAGAATTGGTGTTCATGTCTCTCAAATCAAATTATATGTCATACGTACGAAAACATGGCGAAGTCACACGGTTGCCTACGAGCTCGAGTCCTCCGGTCCATAGACGGATACGCAATCGATCCATGTTTCGTGAGAGCAGAACAACACGAGCTATAATTCCTACAACCAACTAGTGGTCGAAATGATTTATTTGTGCCCTCCAATCGCGCCTGTAGGACGTCCTCCCGTTTCATCCAGTACCTTCGTATGCACAACAGCAGGAAGTACATCCCCGATCATTGAACTTTCGGCTTTTATTAGATACTTACAAACATTGGCACTTTACGCGAACTCTGTACCCTAATGTCGCATGGATCGCCAATGTGTCTACGAATGGATTCACACCGCGTTACTATTCTGTGAAAATAGTCTGAGTCTTTTTTATTCTAGAAACAATTGCAGCAACTTTAGTATTTCTTGTCCATGCTTCGAAAGCACGAGGTGGAATCGGAACTGCCCGTGCCCATTTAAGGAGCATTCGTGAACAAATCCACCGTCAACGACTTGCAGCTACAGAAATAACTTCTACCAAGAAAATATCCTAACTCATGAAACGAGAACGTGCCGCTCCAACCAAAAAATAACAAATAATTATGTTGTTTTTA
Organism: Linanthus parryae; assembly: GCA_023055425.1. Lineage (NCBI taxonomy): Eukaryota > Viridiplantae > Streptophyta > Magnoliopsida > Ericales > Polemoniaceae > Linanthus > Linanthus parryae. Next base: position 994,994 of record JALGPY010000019.1, on the reverse strand, counting down.
CGAAACTAACTCATGAGACGCATGTGCGGGAGTGAAAGTATAAGTTCCGCCCGTGTCGCTTGGGGTCGCGAACCTATTTTTAACTCTTGTAGTACGAGCACGCTCTAGGAAAAGGCACGACAATAATTGTCCAAAATATAGGGTAGTTTAGAAATATTCTGATAATTGTAGGGGCTGAAATTCGATAAATAACACTTGTTAAATGTGCAAAATAAATCTGAGAGTTGCAGGGGATGAAATTGGTATTAATACTTGTTAAATTTGCAGAATGAATAAAGCATGGACAACCAAAAAAATTTAATTCCTCTGCCGGTATTCGAACCCGGAATTCCAAGCCCCCAGGGTGGCCAACATCAAAGTCAAATAGATGATTTAAATTTGTGCTACAGAGGATTGGTGTTCATGTCTCTCAAATCAAATTATATGTCATACGTACGACAACATGGCAAAGTCACATGGTTGCCTACGAGCTCGAGTACTCCGGTCCATAGACAAATACGCAATCGATACATGTTTCGTGAGAGCGAAACAACACGAGCTATAATTCCTACAACCAACTAGTGGTCGAAATGATTTATTTTTGCCCTCCAATCGCGCCCTGCAGGAAGTCCTCCCGTTTCATTCTGTACCTTCGTATGCACAACAGGAGGAAGTACATCCCCGATCATTGAACTTTCGGCTTTCATTAGATACTTACAAACATTGGCACTTTACGCGATCTCAGTACCCTAATGTCGCATGGATCGCCAATGTGTCTACGAATGGATTCACACGGCGGTACTATTCTGTGAAAATAGTTTGAGTCTTTTTTATTCTAGAAACAATTGCAGCAACTTTAGTATTTCTTGTCCATGCTCGAAAGCAGGAGGTGGAATCGGAACTGCCCGTGCCCATTGAAGGAGCATTCGTGAACAAATCCACCGTCAACGACTTGCAGCTACAGAAATAACTCCTACCAAGAAAATATCCTAACTCATGAAAGGAGAACGTGTCGCTCCAACAAAAATATAACAAATATTTATGTTGTTTTTACGAAACTAACTCATGAGACGCATGTGCGGGAGTGAAAGTATAAGTTCCGCCCGTGTCGCTTGGGGATCGCGAACCTATTTGTAACTCTTGGAGTACGAGCACGCTCTAAGAAAAGGCACGACAATAATTGTCCAAAATATAGGGTAGTTTAGCAATATTCTGATAATTGTAGGGGCTGAAATTCGAAAAATAACACTTGTTAAATGTGCAAAATAAATCTGAGAGTTGCAGGGGATGAAATTGGTATTAATACTTGATAATTTGCAGAATGAATAAAGCATGGACAACCAAAAAAATTGAATTCCTCTGCCGGGATTCGAACGCGGAATTTCCAAGCCCCCAGGGGGGCCAACATCAAAGAAAAATAGATGATTTAAGTTTGTGCTACAGAGGATTGGTGTTCATGTCTCTCAAATCAAATTATATGTCATACGTACGAAAACATGGCGAAGTCACACGGTTGCCTACGAGCTCGAGTCCTCCGGTCCATAGACGGACACGCAATCGATCCATGTTTCGTGAGAGCAGAACAACACTAGCTATAATTCCTACAACCAACTAGTGGTCGAAATGATTTATTTGTGCCCTCCAATCGCGCCCTGTAGGACGTCCTCCCGTTTCATTCAGTACCTTCGTATGCACAACAGGAGGAAGTACATCCCCGATCATTGAACTTTCGACTTTCATTAGATACTTACAAACATTGGCACTTTACACAATCTCTGTACCCTAATGTCGCATGGATCGCCAATGTGTCTACGAATGGATTCACACCGCGGTACTATTCTGTGAAAATAGTCTGAGTCTCTTTTATTCTAGAAACAACTGCAGCAACTTTAGTATTTCTTGTCCATGCTTCGAAAGCACGAGGTGGAATCGGAACTGCCCGTGCCCATTGAAGGAGCATTCGTGAACAAATCCACCGTCAACGACTTGCAGCTACAGAAATAACTCCTACCAAGAAAATATCCTAACTCATGAAAGGAGAACGTGTCGCTCCAACAAAAATATAACAAATATTTATGTTGTTTTTACGAAACTAACTCATGAGACGCATGTGCGGGAGTGAAAGTATAAGTTCCGCCCGTGTCGCTTGGGGATCGCGAACCTATTTGTAACTCTTGGAGTACGAGCACGCTCTAAGAAAAGGCACGACAATAATTGTCCAAAATATAGGGTAGTTTAGCAATATTCTGATAATTGTAGGGGCTGAAATTCGATAAATAACACTTGTTAAATGTGCAAAATAAATCTGAGAGTTGCAGGGGATGAAATTGGTATTAATACATGTTAATTTGCAGAATGAATAAAGCATGGACAACCAAAAAAATTGAATTCCTCTGCCGGGATTCGAACGCGGAATTCCAAGCCCACAGGGGGGCCAACATCAAAGTCAAATAGATGATTTAAGTTTGTGCTACAGAGGATTGGTATTCATGTCTCTCAAATCAAATTATATGTCATACGTACGAAAACATGGCGAAGTCACACGGTTGCCTACGAGCTCGAGTCCTCCGGTCCATAGACGGACACGCAATCGATCCATGTTTCGTGAGAGCAGAACAACACTAGCTATAATTCCTACAACCAACTAGTGGTCGAAATGATTTATTTGTGCCCTCCAATCGCGCCCTGTAGGATGTCCTCCCGTTTCATTCAGACAGGAGGAAGTACATCCCCGATCATTGAACTTTCGGCTTTCATTAGATACTTACAAACATTGGCAGTTTACACGATCTCTGTACCCTAATGTCGCATGGATCGCCAATGTGTCTACGAATGGATTCACACCGCGGTACTATTCTGTGAAAATAGTCTGAGTCTCTTTTATTCTAGAAACAACTGCAGCAACTTTAGTATTTCTTGTCCATGCTTCGAAAGCACGAGGTGGAATCGGAACTGCCCGTGCCCATTGAAGGAGCATTCGTGAACAAATCCACCGTCAACGACTTGCAGCTACAGAAATAACTCCTACCAAGAAAATATCTTAACTCATGAAAGGAGAACGTGTCGCTCCAACAAAAATATAACAAATATTTATGTTGTTTTTACGAAACTAACTCATGAGACGCATGTGCGGGAGTGAAAGTATAAGTTCCGCCCGTGTCGCTTGGGGATCGCGAACCTATTTGTAACTCTTGGAGTACGAGCACGCTCTAAGAAAAGGCACGACAATAATTGTCCAAAATATAGGGTAGTTTAGCAATATTCTGATAATTGTAGGGGCTGAAATTCGATAAATAACACTTGTTAAATGTGCAAAATAAATCTGAGAGTTGCAGGGGATGAAATTGGTATTAATACTTGTTAAGTTTGCAGAATGAATAAAGCATGGACAACCAAAAAAATTGAATTCCTCTGCCGGGATTCGAACCCGGAATTCCAAGCCCCCGGGGGGCCAACATCAAAGTCAAATAGATGATTTAAGTTTGTGCTACAGAGGATTCGTGTTCATGTCTCTCAAATCAAATTATATGTCATACGTACGACAACATGGCGAAGTCACACGGTTGCCTACGAGCTCGAGTCCTCCGGTCCATAGACGGATACGCAATCGATCCATGTTTCGTGAGAGCAGAACAACACGAGCTATAATTCCTACAACCAACTAGTGGTCGAAATGATTTATTTGTGTCCTCCAATCGCGCCCTGTAGGACGTCCTCCCGTTTCATTCAGTACCTTCGTATGCACAACAGCAGGAAGTACATCCCCGATCATTGAACTTTCGGCTTTCATTAGATACTTACAAACATTGGCACTTTACGCGGTCTCTGTACCCTAATGTCGCATGGATCGCCAATGTGTCTACGAATGGATTCACACCGCGGTACTATTCTGTGAAAATAGTCCGAGTCTTTTTTATTCTAGAAACAATTGCAGCAACTTTAGTATTTCTTGTCCATTCTTCGAAAGCATGAGGTGGAATCGGAACTGCCCCTGCCCATTGAAGGAGCATTCGTGAACAAATCCACCGTCAACGACTTGCAGATGCATCAACAGACATAACTTCTATCAAGAAAATATCCTAACTCATGAAACGTGAACGTGTCGCTCCAACCAAAAAATAACAAATATGTATGTTGTTTTTACGAAACTAACTCATGAGAAGCATGTGCGGGAGTGAAAGTATAAGTTCCGCCCGTGTCGCTTGGGGATCGCGAACCTATTTGTAACTCTTGGAGTACTAGCACGCTCTAGGAAAAGGCACGACAATAATTGTCCAAAATATAGGGTAGTTTAGCAATATTCTGATAATTGTAGGGGCTGAAATTCGATAAATAACACTTGTTAAATGTGCAAAATAAATCTGAGAGTTGCAGGGGATGAAATTGGTATTAATACTTGTTAAATTTGCAGAATGAATAAAGCATGGACAACCAAAAAAATTGAATTCCTCTGCCGGGATTCGAACCCGGAATTCCAAGCCCCCAGGGGGGCCAACATCAAAGTCAAATAGATGATTTAAGTTTGTGCTACAGAGGATTGGTGTTCATGTCTCTCAAATCAAATTATATGTCATACGTACGACAACATGGCGAAGTCACACGGTTGCCTACGAGCTCGAGTCCTCCGGTCCATAGACGGATACGCAATCGATCCATGTTTCGTGAGAGCAGAACAACACGAGCTATAATTCCTACAACCAACTAGTGGTCGAAATGATTTATTTGTGTCCTCCAATCGCGCCCTGTAGGACGTCCTCCCGTTTCATTCAGTACCTTCGTATGCACAACAGCAGGAAGTACATCCCCGATCATTGAACTTTCGGCTTTCATTAGATACTTACAAACATTGGCACTTTACGCGATCTCTGTACCCTAATGTCGCATGGATCGCCAATGTGTCTACGAATGGATTCACACCGCGGTACTATTCTGTGAAAATAGTCCGAGTCTTTTTTATTCTAGAAACAATTGCAGCAACTTTAGTATTTCTTGTCCATGCTTCGAAAGCACGAGGTGGAATCGGAACTGCCCCTGCCCATTGAAGGAGCATTCGTGAACAAATCCACCGTCAACGACTTGCAGCTACATTGCAGCTACAGACATAACTTCTATCAAGAAAATATCCTAACTCATGAAACGTGAACGTGTCGCTCAAACCAAAAAATAACAAATATTTATGTTGTTTTTACGAAACTAACTCATGAGACGCATGTGCGGGACTGAAAGTATAAGCTCCGCCCGTGTCGCTTGGGGATCGCGAACCTATTTGTAACTCTTGGAGTACGAGCACGCTCTAAGAAAAGGCACGACAATAATTGTCCAAAATATAGGGTAGTTTAGCAATATTCTGATAATTGTAGGGGCTGAAATTCGAAAAATAACACTTGTTAAATGTGCAAAATAAATCTGAGAGTTGCAGGGGATGAAATTGGTATTAATACTTGATAATTTGCAGAATGAATAAAGCATGGACAACCAAAAAAATTGAATTCCTCTGCCGGGATTCGAACGCGGAATTTCCAAGCCCCCAGGGGGGCCAACATCAAAGAAAAATAGATGATTTAAGTTTGTGCTACAGAGGATTGGTGTTCATGTCTCTCAAATCAAATTATATGTCATACGTACGAAAACATGGCGAAGTCACACGGTTGCCTACGAGCTCGAGTCCTCCGGTCCATAGACGGACACGCAATCGATCCATGTTTCGTGAGAGCAGAACAACACTACCTATAATTCCTACAACCAACTAGTGGTCGAAATGATTTATTTGTGCCCTCCAATCGCGCCCTGTAGGACGTCCTCCCGTTTCATTCAGTACCTTCGTATGCACAACAGGAGGAAGTACATCCCCGATCATTGAACTTTCGACTTTCATTAGATACTTACAAACATTGGCACTTTACACAATCTCTGTACCCTAATGTCGCATGGATCGCCAATGTGTCTACGAATGGATTCACACCGCGGTACTATTCTGTGAAAATAGTCTGAGTCTCTTTTATTCTAGAAACAACTGCAGCAACTTTAGTATTTCTTGTCCATGCTTCGAAAGCACGAGGTGGAATCGGAACTGCCCGTGCCCATTGAAGGAGCATTCGTGAACAAATCCACCGTCAACGACTTGCAGCTACAGAAATAACTCCTACCAAGAAAATATCCTAACTCATGAAAGGAGAACGTGTCGCTCCAACAAAAATATAACAAATATTTATGTTGTTTTTACGAAACTAACTCATGAGACGCATGTGCGGGAGTGAAAGTATAAGTTCCGCCCGTGTCGCTTGGGGATCGCGAACCTATTTGTAACTCTTGGAGTACGAGCACGCTCTAAGAAAAGGCACGACAATAATTGTCCAAAATATAGGGTAGTTTAGCAATATTCTGATAATTGTAGGGGCTGAAATTCGATAAATAACACTTGTTAAATGTGCAAAATAAATCTGAGAGTTGCAGGGGATGAAATTGGTATTAATACTTGTTAATTTGCAGAATGAATAAAGCATGGACAACCAAAAAAATTGAATTCCTCTGCCGGGATTCGAACGCGGAATTCCAAGCCCACAGGGGGGCCAACATCAAAGTCAAATAGATGATTTAAGTTTGTGCTACAGAGGATTGGTATTCATGTCTCTCAAATCAAATTATATGTCATACGTACGAAAACATGGCGAAGTCACACGGTTGCCTACGAGCTCGAGTCCTCCGGTCAGTAGACGGACACGCAATCGATCCATGTTTCGTGAGAGCAGAACAACACTAGCTATAATTCCTACAACCAACTAGTGGTCGAAATGATTTATTTGTGCCCTCCAATCGCGCCTGTAGGACGTCCTCCCGTTTCATCCAGTACCTTCGTATGCACAACAGCAGGAAGTACATCCCCGATCATTGAACTTTCGGCTTTTATTAGATACTTACAAACATTGGCACTTTACGCGAACTCTGTACCCTAATGTCGCATGGATCGCCAATGTGTCTACGAATGGATTCACACCGCGGTACTATTCTGTGAAAATAGTCTGAGTCTTTTTTATTCTAGAAACAATTGCAGCAACTTTAGTATTTCTTATCCATGCTTCGAAAGCACGAGGTGGAATCGGAACTGCCCGTGCCCATTTAAGGAGCATTCGTGAACAAATCCACCGTCAACGACTTGCAGCTACAGAAATAACTTCTACCAAGAAAATATCCTAACTCATGAAACGAGAACGTGCCGCTCCAACCAAAAAATAACAAATAATTATGTTGTTTTTACGAAACTAACTCATGAGACGCATGTGCGGGAGTGAAAGTATAAGTTCCGCCCGTGTCGCTTGGGGATCGCGAACCTATTTTTAACTCTTGGAGTACGAGCACGCTCTAGGAAAAGGCACGACAATAATTGTCCAAAATATAGGGTAGTTTAGAAATATTCTGATAATTGTAGGGGCTGAAATTCGATAAATAACACTTGTTAAATGTGCAAAATAAATCTGAGAGTTGCAGGGGATGAAATTGGTATTAATACTTGTTAAATTTGCAGAATGAATAAAGCATGGACAACCAAAAAAATTTAATTCCTCTGCCGGTATTCGAACCCGGAATTCCAAGCCCCCGGGGGGCCAACATCAAAGTCAAATAGATGATTTAAGTTTGTGCTACAGAGGATTGGTGTTCATGTCTCTCAAATCAAATTATATGTCATACGTACGACAACATGGCGAAGTCACACGGTTGCCTACGAGCTCGAGTCCTCCGGTCCATAGACGGATACGCAATCGATCCATGTTTCGTGAGAGCAGAACAACACGAGCTATAATTCCTACAACCAACTAGTGGTCGAAATGATTTATTTGTGTCCTCCAATCGCGCCCTGTAGGACGTCCTCCCGTTTCATTCAGTACCTTCGTATGCACAACAGCAGGAAGTACATCCCCGATCATTGAACTTTCGGCTTTCATTAGATACTTACAAACATTGGCACTTTACGCGGTCTCTGTACCCTAATGTCGCATGGATCGCCAATGTGTCTACGAATGGATTCACACCGCGGTACTATTCTGTGAAAATAGTCCGAGTCTTTTTTATTCTAGAAACAATTGCAGCAACTTTAGTATTTCTTGTCCATTCTTCGAAAGCACGAGGTGGAATCGGAACTGCCCCTGCCCATTGAAGGAGCATTCGTGAACAAATCCACCGTCAACGACTTGCAGATGCATCAACAGACATAACTTCTATCAAGAAAATATCCTAACTCATGAAACGTGAACGTGTCGCTCCAACCAAAAAATAACAAATATGTATGTTGTTTTTACGAAACTAACTCATGAGACGCATGTGCGGGAGTGAAAGTATAAGTTCCGCCCGTGTCGCTTGGGGATCGCGAACCTATTTGTAACTCTTGGAGTACTAGCACGCTCTAGGAAAAGGCACGACAATAATTGTCCAAAATATAGGGTAGTTTAGCAATATTCTGATAATTGTAGGGGCTGAAATTCGATAAATAACACTTGTTAAATGTGCAAAATAAATCTGAGAGTTGCAGGGGATGAAATTGGTATTAATACTTGTTAAATTTGCAGAATGAATAAAGCATGGACAACCAAAAAAATTGAATTCCTCTGCCGGGATTCGAACCCGGAATTCCAAGCCCCCAGGGGGGCCAACATCAAAGTCAAATAGATGATTTAAGTTTGTGCTACAGAGGATTGGTGTTCATGTCTCTCAAATCAAATTATATGTCATACGTACGACAACATGGCGAAGTCACACGGTTGCCTACGAGCTCGAGTCCTCCGGTCCATAGACGGATACGCAATCGATCCATGTTTCGTGAGAGCAGAACAACACGAGCTATAATTCCTACAACCAACTAGTGGTCGAAATGATTTATTTGTGTCCTCCAATCGCGCCCTGTAGGACGTCCTCCCGTTTCATTCAGTACCTTCGTATGCACAACAGCAGGAAGTACATCCCCGATCATTGAACTTTCGGCTTTCATTAGATACTTACAAACATTGGCACTTTACGCGATCTCTGTACCCTAATGTCGCATGGATCGCCAATGTGTCTACGAATGGATTCACACCGCGGTACTATTCTGTGAAAATAGTCCGAGTCTTTTTTATTCTAGAAACAATTGCAGCAACTTTAGTATTTCTTGTCCATGCTTCGAAAGCACGAGGTGGAATCGGAACTGCCCCTGCCCATTGAAGGAGCATTCGTGAACAAATCCACCGTCAACGACTTGCAGCTACATTGCAGCTACAGACATAACTTCTATCAAGAAAATATCCTAACTCATGAAACGTGAACGTGTCGCTCAAACCAAAAAATAACAAATATTTATGTTGTTTTTACGAAACTAACTCATGAGACGCATGTGCGGGACTGAAAGTATAAGCTCCGCCCGTGTCGCTTGGGGATCGCGAACCTATTTGTAACTCTTGGAGTACGAGCACGCTCTAGGAAACGGCACGACAATAATTGTCCAAAATATAGGGTAGTTTAGCAATATTCTGATAATTGTAGGGGCTGAAATTCGATAAATAACACTTGTTAAATGTGCAAAATAAATCTGAGAGTTGCAGGGGATGAAATTGGTATTAATACTTGTTAAATTTGCAGAATGAATAAAGCATGGACAACCAAAAAAATTGAATTCCTCTGCCGGGATTCGAACGCGGAATTTCCAAGCCCCCAGGGGGGCCAACATCAAAGTAAAATAGATGATTTAAGTTTGTGCTACAGAGGATTGGTGTTCATGTCTCTCAAATCAAATTATATGTCATACGTACGAAAACATGGCGAAGTCACACGGTTGCCTACGAGCTCGAGTCCTCCGGTCCATAGACGGACACGCAATCGATCCATGTTTCGTGAGAGCAGAACAACACTAGCTATAATTCCTACAACCAACTAGTGGTCGAAATGATTTATTTGTGCCCTCCAATCGCGCCCTGTAGGACGTCCTCCCGTTTCATTCAGTACCTTCGTATGCACAACAGGAGGAAGTACATCCCCGATCATTGAACTTTCGACTTTCATTAGATACTTACAAACATTGGCACTTTACACAATCTCTGTACCCTAATGTCGCATGGATCGCCAATGTGTCTACGAATGGATTCACACCGCGGTACTATTCTGTGAAAATAGTCTGAGTCTCTTTTATTCTAGAAACAACTGCAGCAACTTTAGTATTTCTTGTCCATGCTTCGAAAGCACGAGGTGGAATCGGAACTGCCCGTGCCCATTGAAGGAGCATTCGTGAACAAATCCACCGTCAACGACTTGCAGCTACAGAAATAACTCCTACCAAGAAAATATCCTAACTCATGAAAGGAGAACGTGTCGCTCCAACAAAAATATAACAAATATTTATGTTGTTTTTACGAAACTAACTCATGAGACGTGAAACACCCCGGAACCCCGGTTCCTTGCTAGCACAACCAAACGATAATCCAAAAGCGCATTTATTTGATAAAACTGGAGAAATCCTCCAACAAATGTTTTGAAATAAATAATAACATTTTTCAAATCTAAATTCCGAAAGAAAAGCTTCGTAAGATAAATGAAATACTTCCTAAGTAAATAAATGTTTCCTAGCAGCCTCATCCTAGTCTTCAATTCACGTGTGCGCGTTCCCCCACCTTATTCTCGACCTGCGGGTTTTAAAATAGCGAAAGCCGACCGCAGAAAACGTTTATCAGTAAAAACTGAGTAAGCTCAAACTACAACATGTAAAACAGAGTTTTGGCTAACCAGAAATATAACAGTAGATATTAAATAACCCAGATGAGTTGTAAATAGTAGCCGATTCAACACATTAATCATTTGTTTAGCTGAGACATGTTATAGCCCAGCGGGTAACGAATGCCCACAGAGAGGTCACGATGCAATAAATAATAAATAGGGTATCTTCTGGGATATCACAGTCCATCCCAGTTCTCCCTAAACAACTATGAGACCTTAAGTGTCGACACCCCTATACCGTAGTGACCTACACAGGCATAAGTAGTACTCAATAGCTTTCACGCCTTTGTAAAACCCCGCGATCGTATCATAGCAGTATATGTCAATCACGGGGGCCGGGTATGTAATCTCGTGTGGATTAGCACCCGAGGGGAATCACTCATGTGTGTCCCTCCACGCACATCCTCTGTACATCGCCCCATATCAATTATCGTTCATTATTCTTTCACAATTTCACAAGAGTAACATTTGATTCAAAAGGCTGAGTAAAACACATTCTCCAAATCACAATTCACATTTAATCCAGCAGTAAAATACTTTTGAGTATTGAAAGATATAGCAGTTGACCATTTAGGAAATAACGCACGCGAAAACCACATTTTGAAAGTTAAAGGTGTTGCACGCCTGACTTACCTGGTGAAGAGAGCTCGTCACACGAAAGCAAACGAAATCCTAGTAATACGGATCCTCCACAAATTCGCCGTCTACGAAGTTGGCGTCTACAATAGCAAATGTTTCCTAATTATCATTCAATTATCACGACATAGCGCACACAAGTCCTATATGCAAACGTATATAACTCCCCCCTTATAATTTTTTCCAAAATTTACTAAGGTAAAACTTATAAAGATACGATTTATATAAAACAATATTTTATTATTATGAACATAATATAGTATATTTATATACAACTTATAACGTAATAGAAAATTCATTAATAGAATATGGAAACTAATATTTATTAATAATTACTATTTATAAAAATATAAACTTAATAAAGTAAAAACATAAACCCCTTAATTAAATAAGCCAAAAACATAAGTCAATAAATAAATAACTTTTTATAACATACAATTAACACCCCCATAGTTTGTTTTTAAAAAAAAATTAACAAGTACCCAACTGTTTTGATAAAATACACTTTTGCACCCCTTACATATACATATAAAAAACCAAACCATTCCCTTCAAACCATCTATCCCATTCCACCTTCAAACACAACTTTTCAACACCCAATTACACAATAACCTGATTTGTAAGAGCAATTAGGGCATCAGACAACAAAAGTGAATTGAAAAACACAAAAACAAAACAGGGGCTTGGGTGTTTACCCAAAGAGTGGAACTGGAAGCTGATATGGCAGCGACGGGAAGGATGGCGGTGACCTGCTGCTGTCGCAGCTTCGTCGGACGGCTAGGACGACGCCGGAGACAACGGCGACGTCAGAGAGAGGCGGAGACGGCGTGAGACCTGGGTTCGGCGTCGGGTCTTCAACCGGGTCGGAACCGGTTTCGTCGGGAACAGCACTGCTGCTGTTGCAGCTAGTTTGTGCGGCCCTCTGGGTCGTCGGAGAGGGCGGAACGAGGTGGCGGAGCAGCGGCGAGGGTCGCCGGACCTGGGTCGGAGCAGGGCTCGCCTGGGCTCGGTCGAACTTCGGCCGAGTTCCGGCTTGGTTTTCCGGCGAACCGAACGAGAGAGAGAGGGCGAGATTGAGAGAGAGATCTCTGGGTTTAGGTGTGAAATTCTCAGCTTCGTAGGTGGGTTTATATAGAACAGAAGGTGAGAAACCGAGAGGGATGAGGAGTTCGATCGGAGGGTGTTTTGGGTTGAATCGAAGCTGAAATCTGGCGAAATTCAAAGTCCGTGTTTGGGTTGAATTCCCCATCTGAATTTGGACGAAAATTTGGTCACGGTGGTGGTGTTTGAGGCGGTGTTGGTGGTTGTCGAGTCGGAGGAGGAGTCGGAGATTAACATCTCCTGTGAGTGTAGAAGATGAAGGTGAAATAATAAGGTGGGGCGGGAGTACCACATGACGTGGTGGTCGATTACGTAATAGTTAATTAAAAAGTGACGTTTGGACACGTAAAAAAAAATGTTACACGACCCGCAACTTTTAATAACTAAAAACTTGTCTAACTTTTATAACTTCTACTAAAAACAATATATAAAAACAAAAAGTTCAAAATTATTATTTTTCTTAACATGTAATTATCTATCTATATATATATATATAAATAAAATAAAAAAATATAACTCGTGCAAAATAATCATACCACTTTTATAAAATCCTACTAACGCCCCAAAATATTCAATAAATTCTTAAAAATACCCAAAAAAAAATCCAGGGTATTACATCACATCTCCCTTAAAACAAAGCTTCGTCCCCGAAGCTTAAAACAAATTCTCCAACACCAAAACTCTCAACGACTTTCTTAGCTCACAATAGTCATATGGATGCTTCCACCTTCTTGGTACTTCATAAGTAGTGAGACTCCATGTTTGGTGAGAGCGGTTAGAAGGGTAGGCCATATGGCAGGCAAGAGAGAGATAGAGAGAGAGAAGTCTCAGAGAAAGTTACAGGTGCAGACGCGTCACTCGACAAATAAATAAGAATCTTTATAACACATATAGCAACACCATATTCACAAAACAGGCAATAAGAGAATAGCAAGCACCAGCACGTCATCCAACTACGAACAATCAACATGATAGGATAGGAAAAGAGGCAATAACGATTAAGGACTACACTATCCCCATAATCCCGGCTTGTTTAGTTTTGTTTCCAATTTTAGATAGCCTATGTCCATTTTAAATTTCGAAAAGTCTTAATTATGTTTTATCTTCATTTAATGGAAATCGAAAGGTCGCACTAGCGCTGGAACCGTCGGCTCTGATACCAACTGAAACACCCCGGAACCCCGGTTCCTTGCTAGCACAACCAAACGATAATCCAAAAGCGCATTTATTTGATAAAACTGGAGAAATCCTCCAACAAATGTTTTGAAATAAATAATAACATTTTTCAAATCTAAATTCCGAAAGAAAAGCTTCGTAAGATAAATGAAATACTTCCTAAGTAAATAAATGTTTCCTAGCAGCCTCATCCTAGTCTTCAATTCACGTGTGCGCGTTCCCCCACCTTATTCTCGACCTGCGGGTTTTAAAATAGCGAAAGCCGACCGCAGAAAACGTTTATCAGTAAAAACTGAGTAAGCTCAAACTACAACATGTAAAACAGAGTTTTGGCTAACCAGAAATATAACAGTAGATATTAAATAACCCAGATGAGTTGTAAATAGTAGCCGATTCAACACATTAATCATTTGTTTAGCTGAGACATGTTATAGCCCAGCGGGTAACGAATGCCCACAGAGAGGTCACGATGCAATAAATAATAAATAGGGTATCTTCTGGGATATCACAGTCCATCCCAGTTCTCCCTAAACAACTATGAGACCTTAAGTGTCGACACCCCTATACCGTAGTGACCTACACAGGCATAAGTAGTACTCAATAGCTTTCACGCCTTTGTAAAACCCCGCGATCGTATCATAGCAGTATATGTCAATCACGGGGGCCGGGTATGTAATCTCGTGTGGATTAGCACCCGAGGGGAATCACTCATGTGTGTCCCTCCACGCACATCCTCTGTACATCGCCCCATATCAATTATCGTTCATTATTCTTTCACAATTTCACAAGAGTAACATTTGATTCAAAAGGCTGAGTAAAACACATTCTCCAAATCACAATTCACATTTAATCCAGCAGTAAAATACTTTTGAGTATTGAAAGATATAGCAGTTGACCATTTAGGAAATAACGCACGCGAAAACCACATTTTGAAAGTTAAAGGTGTTGCACGCCTGACTTACCTGGTGAAGAGAGCTCGTCACACGAAAGCAAACGAAATCCTAGTAATACGGATCCTCCACAAATTCGCCGTCTACGAAGTTGGCGTCTACAATAGCAAATGTTTCCTAATTATCATTCAATTATCACGACATAGCGCACACAAGTCCTATATGCAAACGTATATAACTCCCCCCTTATAATTTTTTCCAAAATTTACTAAGGTAAAACTTATAAAGATACGATTTATATAAAACAATATTTTATTATTATGAACATAATATAGTATATTTATATACAACTTATAACGTAATAGAAAATTCATTAATAGAATATGGAAACTAATATTTATTAATAATTACTATTTATAAAAATATAAACTTAATAAAGTAAAAACATAAACCCCTTAATTAAATAAGCCAAAAACATAAGTCAATAAATAAATAACTTTTTATAACATACAATTAACACCCCCATAGTTTGTTTTTAAAAAAAAATTAACAAGTACCCAACTGTTTTGATAAAATACACTTTTGCACCCCTTACATATACATATAAAAAACCAAACCATTCCCTTCAAACCATCTATCCCATTCCACCTTCAAACACAACTTTTCAACACCCAATTACACAATAACCTGATTTGTAAGAGCAATTAGGGCATCAGACAACAAAAGTGAATTGAAAAACACAAAAACAAAACAGGGGCTTGGGTGTTTACCCAAAGAGTGGAACTGGAAGCTGATATGGCAGCGACGGGAAGGATGGCGGTGACCTGCTGCTGTCGCAGCTTCGTCGGACGGCTAGGACGACGCCGGAGACAACGGCGACGTCAGAGAGAGGCGGAGACGGCGTGAGACCTGGGTTCGGCGTCGGGTCTTCAACCGGGTCGGAACCGGTTTCGTCGGGAACAGCACTGCTGCTGTTGCAGCTAGTTTGTGCGGCCCTCTGGGTCGTCGGAGAGGGCGGAACGAGGTGGCGGAGCAGCGGCGAGGGTCGCCGGACCTGGGTCGGAGCAGGGCTCGCCTGGGCTCGGTCGAACTTCGGCCGAGTTCCGGCTTGGTTTTCCGGCGAACCGAACGAGAGAGAGAGGGCGAGATTGAGAGAGAGATCTCTGGGTTTAGGTGTGAAATTCTCAGCTTCGTAGGTGGGTTTATATAGAACAGAAGGTGAGAAACCGAGAGGGATGAGGAGTTCGATCGGAGGGTGTTTTGGGTTGAATCGAAGCTGAAATCTGGCGAAATTCAAAGTCCGTGTTTGGGTTGAATTCCCCATCTGAATTTGGACGAAAATTTGGTCACGGTGGTGGTGTTTGAGGCGGTGTTGGTGGTTGTCGAGTCGGAGGAGGAGTCGGAGATTAACATCTCCTGTGAGTGTAGAAGATGAAGGTGAAATAATAAGGTGGGGCGGGAGTACCACATGACGTGGTGGTCGATTACGTAATAGTTAATTAAAAAGTGACGTTTGGACACGTAAAAAAAAATGTTACACGACCCGCAACTTTTAATAACTAAAAACTTGTCTAACTTTTATAACTTCTACTAAAAACAATATATAAAAACAAAAAGTTCAAAATTATTATTTTTCTTAACATGTAATTATCTATCTATATATATATATATAAATAAAATAAAAAAATATAACTCGTGCAAAATAATCATACCACTTTTATAAAATCCTACTAACGCCCCAAAATATTCAATAAATTCTTAAAAATACCCAAAAAAAAATCCAGGGTATTACAAGACGCATGTGCGGGAGTGAAAGTATAAGTTCCGCCCGTGTCGCTTGGGGATCGCGAACCTATTTGTAACTCCTGGAGTACGAGCACGCTCTAAGAAAAGGCACGACAATAATTGTCCAAAATATAGGGTAGTTTAGCAATATTCTGATAATTGTAGGGGCTGAAATTCGATAAATAACACTTGTTAAATGTGCAAAATAAATCTGAGAGTTGCAGGGGATGAAATTGGTATTAATACTTGTTAAATTTGCAGAATGAATAAAGCATGGACAACCAAAAAACTTGAATTCCTCTGCCGGGATTCGAACCCGGAATTCCAAGCCCCCAGGGGGGCCAACATCAAAGTCAAATAGATGATTTAAGTTTGTGCTACAGAGGATTGGTGTTCATGTCTCTCAAATCAAGTTATATGTCATACGTACGACAACATGGCGAAGTCACACGGTTGCCTACGAGCTCGAGTCCTCCGGTCCATAGACGGATACGCAATCGATCCATGTTTCGTGAGAGCAGAACAACACGAGCTATAACTCCTACAACCAACTAGTGGTCGAAATGATTTATTTGTGCCCTCCAATCGCGCCCTGTAGGACGTCCTCCCGTTTCATTCAGTACCTTCGTATGCACAACAGGAGGAAGTACATCCACGATCATTGAACTTTCGGCTTTCATTAGATACTTACAAACATTGGCACTTTACGCGATCTCTGTACCCTAATGTCGCGTGGATCGCCAATGTGTCTACGAATGGATTCACACCGCGGTACTATTCTGTGAAAATAGTCCGAGTCTTTTTTATTCTAGAAACAATTGCAGCAACTTTAGTATTTCTTGTCCATGCTTCGAAAGCACGAGGTGGAATCGGAACTGCCCCTGCCCATTGAAGGAGCATTCGTGAACAAATCCACCGTCAACGACTTGCAGCTACATTGCAGCTACAGACATAACTTCTATCAAGAAAATATCCTAACTTATGAAACGTGAACGTGTCGCTCCAACCAAAGAATAACAAATATTTATGTTGTTTTTACGAAACTAACTCATGAGACGCATGTGCGGGAGTGAAAGTATAAGCTCCGCCCGTGTCGCTTGGGGATCGCGAACCTATTTGTAACTCTTGGAGTACGAGCACACTCTAGGAAAAGGCACGACAATAATTGTCCAAAATATAGGGTAGTTTAGCAATATTCTGATAATTGTAGGGGCTGAAATTCGATAAATACCACTTGTTAAATGTGCAAAATAAATCTGAGAGTTGCAGGGGATGAAATTGGTATTAATACTTGTTAAATTTGCAGAATGAATAAAGCATGGACAACCAAAAAAAATGAATTCCTCTGCCGGGATTCGAACACGGAATTTCCAAGCCCCCAGGGGGGCGAACATCAAAGTCAAATAGATGATTTAAGTTTGTGCTACAGAGGATTGGTGTTCATGTCTCTCAAATCAAATTATATGTCATACGTACGAAAACATGGCGAAGTCACACGGTTGCCTACGAGCTCGAGTCCTCCGGTCCATAGACGGACACGCAATCGATCCATGTTTCGTGAGAGCAGAACAACACTAGCTATAATTCCTACAACCAACTAGTGGTCGAAATGATTTATTTGTGCCCTCCAATCGCGCCCTGTAGGACGTCCTCCCGTTTCATTCAGTACCTTCGTATGCACAACAGGAGGAAGTACATCCCCGATCATTGAACTTTCGGCTTTCATTAGATACTTACAAACATTGGCACTTTACACGATCTCTGTACCCTAATGTCGCATGGATCGCCAATGTGTCTACGAATGGATTCACACCGCGGTACTATTATGTGAAAATAGTCTGAGTCTCTTTTATTCTAGAAACAACTGCAGCAACTTTAGTATTTCTTGTCCAAGCTTCGAAAGCACGAGGTGAAATCGGAACTGCCCGTGCCCATTGAAGGAGCATTCGTGAACAAATCCACCGTCAACGACTTGCAGCTACAGAAATAACTCCTACCAAGAAAATATCCTAACTCATGAAAGGAGAACGTGTCGCTCCAACAAAAATATAACAAATATTTATGTTGTTTTTACGAAACTAACTCATGAGACGCATGTGCGGGAGTGAAAGTATAAGTTCCGCCCGTGTCGCTTGGGGATCGCGAACCTATTTGTAACTCTTGGAGTACGAGCACGCTCTAAGAAAAGGCACGACAATAATTGTCCAAAATATAGGGTAGTTTAGCAATATTCTGATAATTGTAGGGGCTGAAATTCGATAAATAACACTTGTTAAATGTGCAAAATAAATCTGAGAGTTGCAGGGGATGAAATTGGTATTAATACTTGTTAAATTTGCAGAATGAATAAAGCATGGACAACCAAAAAAATTGAATTCCTCTGCCGGGATTCCAACGCGGAATTTCCAAGCCCCCAGGGGGGCCAACATCAAAGTCAAATAGATGATTTAAGTTTGTGCTACAAAGGATTGGTGTTCATGTCTCTCAATGTTGGAAAACTTTAAATTTTGGATGGTAAAATATGTAGAATTTAATTCTCATTTAGAGATATTAAATCTACAATTGAGAGTTGTCCAAAATAAGTTACGGGTGAATGAAAATTATTGTAAATTATGGGTGTACTAATAGGTCCTTTGATGGACGCAATTTAAATTTGGGTGCGTTATTAATTAAAGTCGAAAATTAATAATTGTTGGAATCGCTTATAAATTTTATTAGTTATCGACCAAAGTTAGTTTTTGTTAGTTACTAACGTCCAGAGTTAGTTACTACCATGAATAGACACATCTATTCATTTGCACCCCTTTGAAGAGTCACCTACTCTATTATAAATAGAGGGCTTCTCCACCCATTTGAAGCATTCCAACATTTCCTTCTACTCTCATAATTCCCTACAAAGTCCTCCTAGACTTTGTAGAACATTCAACTTTCAGAATTTGAATTCCTATATTCTAATTCAATTTCTTCAAGAGAGGTACCATGCCATTGCGGTTCGTAGGGTGTAAGTGGTGTACTGACTTCTTGCACGGTGAGAGACGATTATCCTGGGAGGCGGTTTGTTCCGGATTAAGCAGTACCAAAGGGAGCAAATAAAGCCTTAAGGACATCGAGCCAATGCTCGAGATCGTTTCTAATTACTATTCATATTCGACGACTTTTTTAAGTATTTCAATTCGTCTTTATTTAGTTACTTTCTATCATATGATTATGTTTCAGCTTCTTCTCCATCTTCTTCTTTTCGGTCCAGTTTCGATTGTTCTCCAACAATCTTAAGGCTTTATGTGTCGAAACTGGTTTTTGGCGCTTCTTTTGTTTTCAAATCGGTTTTAATTATTATTATTATTTTTTCGTAAATCTGAGAGTTTCATAGTACTCACAGATTGTTGTATTAAAGAGTTTTTATAGCACTCATTAATACAACGAGTTGCAAAGAGTTTTTATAGTACTCATTGCATGAAAAAAAAAAATGGTTTACCGATTTGTATCATTGGAGAGTGAATTTTGCTACGCAAAATTTGAGCATGCATAAGTTGGGGGCAGAATTGTATTTTGTCGTTTAGACATTGATAACGATCTCGGATCAGTTTTCGTAAAACATGAAAATTGTAGATAACGAAAAAATGAAGCTCTGGGTGAAAACGGTGCATCAATCGGAGTTGTAAAACTCAAGATATCGTTGTTCAAAGCTGCTGGTTCGTAACAGAATTTTGTACAAATTCCTAGTTCGGTTTTCGAAGTATATCTGGAGCTATAGACCTCGGATCAAGGCGAGTCATATATGAAAATTGTGTATCTCGACGAGACAAATCTAATGGATATGGTCTTGATGTCAGATTCATAAAAGCAAGTTTCCAGAATCATGGTCAAAGTTTTTGAAAAATGATATCGTACCAAGCCGAATAGTCTATGCAATTAGATTTCGGAAAGTTGTCACGTCTAAAAGTGTAGGCCATATTTTGAAACGTAAGAATTTGGTTTCTTCATATGTGACATCTTAAAAAGGATCCAAACTTAATCTTGAATCCGGAAAAAAAAAAAGCTTTCAGTAGTTGTTACGCACGACATGTGTGTGGGCAATGGAACGTTCAAAATTAAGAAAATGAACGTGATATTCTATAATAGAGTAGGTCGCGTCATGTTAATTTTGACTTAATTCGCGAATTCATTGAATGTGATTATTCAATGTTTTGGGATATGTCGAAATAAAAGTTTCGTAGGAGATGATTTTAAACTAAAATAAGTATGGTGTTGTAATCCGTTAGTTTAAAGCATGTTGATCTTGAATATTTACGTATTCAAATATTTTCGTTGTAAAAGGGAAACATGTCGTATGCCTTGTGGGGGTCTCTTTATCAATAGATCGATTATTGGACGTACCAAGAGTTTCAAGCACTCATGAAAATCCAAGAGTTTCAAAGTACTCATGGGTTATCGATTTAGTTTCTTGCAAATCAAGAGTTTTTATAGTACTTATGGTTTGTTATTAAACTTAATCACGAAGTCATTTGGTAGAGTACACATATCAAGAGTTTCAAAGTACTCATGGACATTGGTAAATAAAACAAGTGCTTCATAGCATTTATGATTTATTTAATCAATGTGTATATGTACTTGAATTAGGCATACGAATGGAACCACTTATATTTCGACATCCTTTCGACCAATTGAAAACAAAATTACTACGCCTCTTGAATTAATCCATACAGATATTTTTGATTTGAAGTTTCTTCAAACAAGAGGTGGAAAGAAGTACTTCATTACGTTTATAGATGATTGCACACGATATTGCTACGTCTATCTTCTACGAAGTAAAGATGAAGCAATTGACATGTTCAAACACTATAAAAATGAAGTGAAAAATCAATTGGAAAAGAAAATTAAAATGGTGCGTAGCGATCGTGGTAGAGAATACGAAGCCCCATTTAAGGACATATGTCTAGAAAGTGGAATTATCCACCAAACTACGGCACCATATTCTCCTGAACAAAATGGCGTAGCCGAGAGGAAGAATAGGACTTTAAAAGAGATGTTAAATGCATTACTCCTAAGTTCGTGATTACCACAGAACTTGTGGGGGGAAGCCCTATTAACGGCCAACCATATCCTTAATAGGATACCTCGGAAAAGTGTTGGCAAAACCCCATATGAATTATGGAAAGGAAAGCCGTCATCTTACAAATACCTCAAAGTGTGGGGGTGTCTCGCAAAGGTGGCAATACCATTACCTAAAAAGGTGAAACTTGGACCGAAGGAAGTAGATTGGTTCTTTATCGGGTATGCTCATAATAGTAGTGCATATCGAATTTTGGTTATCAAATCAGAAATCGAAGACATACACGAAAATACTATTTTTGAGTCATGCAACGCATCATTCTTCGAAGATGTATTTCCATACAAAGAGAAGAATGAACAAAGTTCTAATAAAAGAACACGGGAATCAACGTCCCAAGAGTCCGAAATGGAAAACAAACCTAGACGTAGCAAGCGGGCAAAAGTTGCTACAACATTTGGCCCGGATTTTATAACCTACTTGGTAGAAAATGAGCCTCAAACCTACAAGGAAGCGATGTCTAGTACCGAGGCATCATATTGGAAAGAAGCAGCGAATATGGAAATTGAATCCATACTTCAAAATCATACTTGGGAATTGGTGAGTCTTCCACCAGGAAGTAAAGCGTTAGGCTGTAAGTGGGTTTTTAAGCAGAAGCTTAAGCCTAACGTTTCAATTGACAAGTATAAGGCTAAACTTGTCGCAAAAGGTTATAAACAGAAGGAAAGTATTGATTATTTCAATACCTACTCACCAGTTACAAGGATAACGTCCATTCGCATGCTCATAGCTATTGCAGCTATAAATAATCTCGAAATTCACCAAATGGACGTTAAGACTGCATTCTTAAATGGTGAATTAGACGAAGAGATCTACATGGAACAACCTGAGAGTTTTATTGCTCCTGGGCAAGAAAAAAAAAAAGGTATGTCGTTTGGTTAAATCTCTTTACGGTCTCAAACAAGCTCCGAAACGATGGCATATCAAATTTGATAAGACCATGTTATCAAATGTATTTCATATTAATGAATGTGACAAGTGTGTTTATACTAAAACCACTCGTGATGGATATGTCATCGTGTGCTTGTACGTTGATGATATGTTAATTATGGGAAGTAATACAACTATCATTAAAACAACTAAGAAAATATTGACAACAAAGTTCGATATGAAGGATATGGGTATTGATGACATTATTTTAGGGATGAAAATCACTAGAACGACGAATGGATACTCATTATCTCAATTGCACTATGTTGGGAAGATTCTTGAGAAATTCGACAAGAACGATGGCAAGATAGTTAAGACTCCACATCTCGCCAAGAACCATGGTGCAAGTGTAAGACAAGTCGAACATGCTCAAGTAATCGGCTGTTTAATGTACCTCATGAATTGTACAAGGCCCGATATTACTCAAGCTGTTGGAAAGTTAAGTCGATTCACTAGTAATCCAAGTGATAAACATAGTGACTCGAGTGCTAAAATATTTAAGATATACTTTAGCATATGGACTACACTATATTATGTATCATGCGGTACTGGAAGGGTATAGTGATGCCAACTAGATATCGGACACTTTGGACTCTAAGTCCACAAGCGGGTATGTCTTTACCCTTGGAGGTGCAGCTGTGTCTTGAAAGTCTTCTAAACAAACTTGCATTGCAAGATCCACAATGGAATCGGAATTCATTGCTTTGGATAAGACATGAGAGGAAGCCGAATGGATTTGTCAATTTTTAGAAGAACTTCCGATGTGGCCAAGACCGGTGCTAGCTATCTGCATTCATTGCGATAGTCAATCGGCAATCGGAAGGGCCCAAAGCACCATCGACAATGGCAAGTCTAGACATATACGTCATAGACATAAAACCATTGGACATTTGCTCTCGAACATAATTATATCGATCGATCGTGTGAAAAATAAGTAAAAACTAGCGGATCCGCTGCCCATAGGGTTAACAAGAGAGCAATTGTTTACGTCGTCAAGGGGAATGGAATAAAAGCCTATCTCTCTGAGTTGCACGTAACGGAAAACCCAACCTAGATGACTGGAGATCCCAAGAAGTAGGTTCAAAAGGGACAACCAAACTACTGTGCAAATATAGTCACTGTCGGAAATTATTATTTCCTAACCATTCCTAGGGCGACACCGAGTGACGCTTGCATTGGTAAGGATAAGCAATTAGCTTTTAATGAGCTCATACCTTGGGGATAAAAACAAGTGGAGTATGGCAAGATACTCTTTATGAGGCTCACCTATATGAGTGGGAACTGGCGGCCGGTTCTAGGAGAATGACGAGGCTAAATTCTCTAAGACCACTCACGAAACCAGGATTAAGTGTTCCATGGCCAAAAAGGACACGACAATGAGAACTTAATATGGAAGGATGATAACCGTGTGGGTACTATTGTCTAGGTATACACTAAGGAAAGCAGTTCAAGGTGTTTCACCACTGACAATCCAGTATATCCGATAGTATTCCACTAGGGGAGGTTCAAGGTCCTTGGCCACCTTCTCGATGCGATTATCGTTCGTTTGGTATCTCTCTAAATCTCCTCTTTGATTATTCCGGCTCTTATGCCAATTTGTCATTCATGTGGGGGATTGTTGGAAAACTTTAAATTTTGGATGGTAAAATATGTAGAATTTAATTCTCATTTAGAGATATTAAATCTACAATTGAGAGTTGTCCAAAATAAGTTATGGGTGAATGGAAATTATTGTAAATTATGGGTGTACTAATAGGTCCTTTGATGGACGCAATTTAACTTTGGGCGCGTTATTAATTAAAGTCGAAAATTAATAATTGTTGGAATCGCTAATAAATTTTATTAGTTATCGACCAAAGTTAGTTATTGTTAGTTACTAACGTCCAGAGTTAGTTATTACCATGAATAGACACATCTATTCATTTGCACCCCTTTGAAGAGTCACCTACTCTATTATAAATAGAGGGCTTCTCCACCCATTTGAAGCATTCCAACATTTCCTTCTACTCTCATAATTCCCTACAAAGTCCTCCTAGACTTTGTAGAACATTCAACTTTCAGAATTTGAATTCCTATATTCTAATTCAATTTCTTCAAGAGAGGTACCATGCCATTGCGGTTCGTAGGGTGTAAGTGGTGTACTGACTTCTTGCACGGTGAGAGACGATTATCCTGGGAGGCGGTTTGTTCCGGATTAAGCAGTACCGAAGGGAGCAAATAAAGCCTTAAGGACATCGAGCCAATGCTCGAGATCGTTTCTAATTACTATTCATATTCGACGACTTTTGTAAGTATTTCAATTCGTCTTTATTTAGTCACTTTCTATCATATGATTATGTTTCAGCTTTTTCTCCATCTTCTTCTTTTCGGTCCAGTTTCGACTGTTCTCCAACACTCAAATCAAATTATATGTCATACGTACGAAAACATGGCGAAGTCACACGGTTGCCTACGAGCTCGAGTCCTCCGGTCCATAGACGGACACGCAATCGATCCATGTTTCGTGAGAGCAGAACAACACTAGCTATAATTCCTACAACCAACTAGTGGTCGAAATGATATATTTGTGCCCTCCAATCGCGCCTTGTAGGACGTCCTCCCGTTTCATTCAGTACCTTCGTATGCACAACAGGAGGAAGTACATCCCTGATCATTGAACTTTCGACTTTCATTAGATACTTACAAACATTGGCACTTTACACGATCTCTGTACCCTAATGTCGCATGGATCGCCAATGTGTCTACGAATGGATTCACACCGCGGTACTATTCTGTGAAAATAGTCTGAGTCTCTTTTATTCTAGAAACAACTGCAGCAACTTTAGTATTTCTTGTCCATGCTTCGAAAGCACGAGGTGGAATCGGAACTGCCCGTGCCCATTGAAGGAGCATTCGTGAACAAATCCACCGTCAACGACTTGCAGCTACAGATCCTACCAAGAAAATATCCTAACTCATGAAAGGAGAACGTGTCGCTCCAACAGAAATATAACAAATATTTATGTTGTTTTTACGAAACTAACTCATGAGACGCATGTGCGGGAGTGAAAGTATAAGTTCCGCCCGTGTCGCTTGGGGATCGCGAACCTATTTGTAACTCTTGGAGTACGAGCACGCTCTAAGAAAAGGCACGACAATAATTGTCCAAAATATAGGGTAGTTTAGCAATATTCTGATAATTGTAGGGGCTGAAATTCGATAAATAACACTTGTTAAATGTGCAAAATAAATCTGAGAGTTGCAGGGGATGAAATTGGTATTAATACTTGTTAAATTTGCAGAATGAATAAAGCATAGACAACCGAAAAAATTGGATTCCTCTGCCGGGATTCGAACCCGGAATTCCAAGCCCCCAGGGGGGCCAACATCAAAGTCAAATAGATGATTTAAGTTTGTGCTACAGAGGATTGGTGTTCATGTCTCTCAAATCAAATTATATGTCATACGTACGAAACATGGGGAAGTCACACGGTTGCCTACGAGCTCGAGTCCTCCGGTCCATAGACGGACACGCAATCGATCCATGTTTCGTGAGAGCAGAACAACACTAGCTCTAATTCCTACAACCAACTAGTGGTCGAAATGATTTATTTGTGCCCTCCAATCGCGCCTTGTAGGACGTCCTCCCGTTTCATTCAGTACCTTCGTATGCACAACAGGAGGAAGTACATCCCCGATCATTGAACTTTCGGCTTTCATTAGATACTTACAAACATTGGAACTTTACACGATCTCTGTACCCTAATGTCGCATGGATCGCCAATGTGTCTACGAATGGATTCACACCGCGGTACTATTCTGTGAAAATAGTCTGAGTCTCTTTTATTCTAGAAACAACTGCAGCAACTTTAGTATTTCTTGTCAATGCTTCGAAAGCACGAGGTGGAATCGGATCTGCCCGTGCCCATTGAAGGAGAATTCGTGAACAAATCCACCGTCAACGACTTGCAGCTACAGAAACAACTCCTACCAAGAAAATATCCTAACTCATGAAAGGAGAACGTGTCGCTCCAACAAAAATATAACAAATATTTATGTTGTTTTTACGAAACTAACTCATGAGACGCATGTGCGGGAGTGAAAGTATAAGTTCCGCCCGTGTCGCTTGGGGATCGCGAACCTATTTGTAACTCCTGGAGTACGAGCACGCTCTAAGAAAAGGCACGACAATAATTGTCCAAAATATAGGGTAGTTTAGCAATATTCTGATAATTGTAGGGGCTGAAATTCGATAAATAACACTTGTTAAATGTGCAAAATAAATCTGAGAGTTGCAGGGGATGAAATTGGTATTAATACTTGTTAAATTTGCAGAATGAATAAAGCATGGACAACCGAAAAAATTGAATTCATCTGCCGGGATTCGAACGCGGAATTTCCAAGCCCCCAGGGGGGCGAACATCAAAGTCAAATAGATGATTTAAGTTTGTGCTACAGAGGATTGGTGTTCATGTCTCTCAAATCAAATTATATGTCATACGTACGAAAACATGGCGAAGTCACACGGTTGCCTACGAGCTCGAGTCCTCCGGTCCATAGACGGACACGCAATCGATCCATGTTTCGTGAGAGCAGAACAACACTAGCTATAATTCCTACAACCAACTAGTGGTCGAAATGATTTATTTGTGCCCTCCAATCGCGCCCTGTAGGACGTCCTCCCGTTTCATTCAGTACCTTCGTATGCACAACAGGAGGAAGTACATCCCCGATCATTGAACTTTCGGCTTTCATTAGATACTTACAAACATTGGCACTTTACGCGATCTCTGTACCCTAATGTCGCATGGATCGCCAATGTGTCTACGAATGGATTCACACCGCGGTACTATTATGTGAAAATAGTCTGAGTCTCTTTTATTCTAGAAACAACTGCAGCAACTTTAGTATTTCTTGTCCATGCTTCGAAAGCACGAGGTGGAATCGGAACTGCCCGTGCCCATTGAAGGAGCATTCGTGAACAAATCCACCGTCAACGACTTGCAGCTACAGAAATAACTCCTACCAAGAAAATATCCTAACTCATGAAAGGAGAACGTGTCGCTCCAACAAAAATATAACAAATATTTATGTTGTTTTTACGAAACTAACTCATGAGACGCATGTGCGGGAGTGAAAGTATAAGTTCCGCCCGTGTCGCTTGGGGATCGCGAACCTATTTGTAACTCTTGGAGTACGAGCACGCTCTAAGAAAAGGCACGACAATAATTGTCCAAAATATAGGGTAGTTTAGCAATATTCTGATAATTGTAGGGGCTGAAATTCGATAAATAACACTTGTTAAATGTGCAAAATAAATCTGAGAGTTGCAGGGGATGAAATTGGTATTAATACTTGTTAAATTTGCAGAATGAATAAAGCATGGACAACCAAAAAAATTGAATTCCTCTGCCGGGATTCGAACCCGGAATTCCAAGCCCCCAGGGGGGCCAACATCAAAGTCAAATAGATGATTTAAGTTTGTGCTACAGAGGATTGGTGTTCATGTCTCTCAAATCAAATTATATGTCATACGTACGAAACATGGCGAAGTCACACGGTTGCCTAAGAGCTCGAGTCCTCCGGTCCATAGACAAATACGCAATCGATACATGTTTCGTGAGAGCAAAACAACACGAGCTATAATTCCTACAACCAACTAGTGGTCGAAATGATTTATTTTTGCCCTCCAATCACGCCCTGCAGGACGTCCTCCCGTTTCATTCTGTACCTTCGTATGCACAAGAGGAGGAAGTACATCCCCGATCATTGAACTTTCGGCTTTCATTAGATACTTACAAACATTGGCACTTTACGCGATCTCAGTACCCTAATGTCGCATGGATCGCCAATGTGTCTACGAATGGATTCACACGGCGGTACTATTCTGTGAAAATAGTTTGAGTCTTTTTTATTCTAGAAACAATTGCAGCAACTTTAGTATTTCTTGTCCATGCTCGAAAGCAGGAGGTGGAATCGGAACTGCCCGTGCCCATTGAAGGAGCATTCGTGAACAAATCCACCGTCAACGACTTGCAGCTACAGAAATAACTCCTACCAAGAAAATATCCTAACTCATGAAAGGAGAACGTGTCGCTCCAACAAAAATATAACAAATATTTATGTTGTTTTTACGAAACTAACTCATGAGACGCATGTGCGGGAGTGAAAGTATAAGTTCCGCCCGTGTCGCTTGGGGATCGCGAACCTATTTGTAACTCTTGGAGTACGAGCACGCTCTAAGAAATGGCACGACAATAATTGTCCAAAATATAGGGTAATTTAGCAATATTCTGATAATTGTAGGGGCTGAAATTCGAAAAATAACACTTGTTAAATGTGCAAAATAAATCTGAGAGTTGCAGGGGATGAAATTAGTATTAATACTTGTTAATTTGCAGAATGAATAAAGCATGGACAACCAAAAAAATTGAATTCCTCTGACGGGATTCGAACACGGAATTCCAAGCCCCCAGGGGGGCCAACATCAAATTCAAATAGATGATTTAAGTTTGTGCTACAGAGGATTGGTGTTCATGTCTCTCAAATCAAATTATATGTCATACGTACGAAAACATGACGAAGTCACACGGTTGCCTACGAGCTCGAGTCCTCCGGTCCATAGACGGACACGCAATCGATCCATGTTTCGTGAGAGCAGAACAACACTAGCTATAATTCCTACAACCAACTAGTGGTCGAAATGATTTATTTGTGCCCTCCAATCGCGCCCTGTAGGATGTCCTCCCGTTTCATTCAGTACCTTCGTATTCACAACAGGAGGAAGTACATCCCCGATCATTGAACTTTCGGCTTTCATTAGATACTTACAAACAAATGCACTTTACACGATCTCAGTACCCTAATGTCGCATGGATCGCCAATGTGTCTACGAATGGATTCACACGGCGGTACTCTTATGTGAAAATAGTTTGAGTCTTTTTTATTCTAGAAACAATTGCAGCAACTTTAGTATTTTTTGTCCATGCTCGAAAGCAGGAGGTGGAATCGGAACTGCCCGTGCCCATTGAAGGAGCATTCGTGAACAAATCCACCGTCAACGACTTGCAGCTACAGAAATAACTCCTACCAAGAAAATATCCTAACTCCTGAAAGGAGAACGTGTCGCTCCAACAAAAATATAACAAATATTTATGTTGTTTTTACGAAACTAACTCATGAGACGCATGTGCGGGAGTGAAAGTATAAGTTCCGCCCGTGTCGCTTGGGGATCGCGAACCTATTTGTAACTCTTGGAGTACGAGCACGCTCTAAGAAAAGGCACGACAATAATTGTCCAAAATATAGGGTAGTTTAGCAATATTCTGATAATTGTAGGGGCTGAAATTCGATAAATAACACTTGTTAAATGTGCAAAATAAATCTGAGAGTTGCAGGGGATGAAATTGGTATTAA
Organism: Linanthus parryae; assembly: GCA_023055425.1. NCBI lineage: Eukaryota > Viridiplantae > Streptophyta > Magnoliopsida > Ericales > Polemoniaceae > Linanthus > Linanthus parryae. The sequence continues at coordinate 965,258 of JALGPY010000019.1, read as the reverse complement.
TACTTGTTAATTTTCAGAATGAATAAAGCATGGACAACCAAAAAAATTGAATTCCTCCTGCCGGGATTCGAACGCGGAATTCCAAGCCCCCAGGGGGGCCAACATCAAAGTCAAATAGATGATTTAAGTTTGTGCTACAGAGGATTGGTGTTCATGTCTCTCAAATCAAATTATATGTCATACGTACGAAAACATGGCGAAGTCACACGGTTGCCTACGAGCTCGAGTCCTCCGGTCCATAGACGGACACGCAATCGATCCATGTTTCGTGAGAGCAGAACAACACTAGCTATAATTCCTACAACCAACTAGTGGTCGAAATGATTTATTTGTGCCCTCCAATCGCGCCCTGTAGGATGTCCTCCCGTTTCATTCAGACAGGAGGAAGTACATCCCCGATCATTGAACTTTCGGCTTTCATTAGATACTTACAAACATTGGCAGTTTACACGATCTCTGTACCCTAATGTCGCATGGATCGCCAATGTGTCTACGAATGGATACACACCGCGGTACTATTCTGTGAAAATAGTCTGAGTCTCTTTTATTCTAGAAACAACTGCAGCAACTTTAGTATTTCTTGTCCATGCTTCGAAAGCACGAGGTGGAATCGGAACTGCCCGTGCCCATTGAAGGAGCATTCGTGAACAAATCCACCGTCAACGACTTGCAGCTACAGAAATAACTCCTACCAAGAAAATATCCTAACTCATGAAAGGAAAACGTGTCGCTCCAACAAAAATATAACAAATATTTATGTTGTTTTTACGAAACTAACTCATGAGACGCATGTGCGGGAGTGAAATGATAAGTTCCGCCCGTGTCGCTTGGGGATCGCGAACCTATTTGTAACTCTTGGAGTACGAGCACGCTCTAAGAAAAGGCACGACAATAATTGTCCAAAATATAGGGTAGTTTAGCAATATTCTGATAATTGTAGGGGCTGAAATTCGATAAATAACACTTGTTAAATGTGCAAAATAAATCTGAGAGTTGCAGGGGATGAAATTGGTATTAATACTTGTTAAATTTGCAGAATGAATAAAGCATGGACAACCAAAAAAATTGAATTCCTCTGCCGGGATTCGAACCCGGAATTCCAAGCCCCCAGGGGGGCCAACATCAAAGTCAAATAGATGATTTAAGTTTGTGCTACAGAGGATTGGAATTCATGTCTCTCAAATCAAATTATATGTCATACGTACGACAACATGGCGAAGTCAAACGGTTGCCTACGAGCTCGAGTCCTCCGGTCCATAGACGGATACGCAATCGATCCATGTTTCGTGAGAGCAGAACAACACGAGCTATAATTCCTACAACCAACTAGTGGTCGAAATGATTTATTTGTGTCCTCCAATCGCGCCCTGTAGGACGTCCTCCCGTTTCATTCAGTACCTTCGTATGCACAACAGCAGGAAGTACATCCCCGATCATTGAACTTTCGGCTTTCATTAGATACTTACAAACATTGGCACTTTACGCGATCTCTGTACCCTAATGTCGCATGGATCGCCAATGTGTCTACGAATGGATTCACACCGGGGTACTATTCTGTGAAAATAGTCCGAGTCTTTTTTATTCTAGAAACAATTGCAGCAACTTTAGTATTTCTTGTCCATTCTTCGAAAGCACGAGGTGGAATCGGAACTGCCCCTGCCCATTGAAGGAGCATTCGTGAACAAATCCACCGTCAACGACTTGCAGATGCATCAACAGACATAACTTCTATCAAGAAAATATCCTAACTCATGAAACGTGAACGTGTCGCTCCAACCAAAAAATAACAAATATGTATGTTGTTTTTACGAAACTAACTCATGAGACGCATGTGCGGGAGTGAAAGTATAAGTTCCGCCCGTGTCGCTTGGGGATCGCGAACCTATTTGTAACTCTTGGAGTACTAGCACGCTCTAGGAAAAGGCACGACAATAATTGTCCAAAATATAGGGTAGTTTAGCAATATTCTGATAATTGTAGGGGCTGAAATTCGATAAATAACACTTGTTAAATGTGCAAAATAAATCTGAGAGTTGCAGGGGATGAAATTGGTATTAATACTTGTTAAATTTGCAGAATGAATAAAGCATGGACAACCAAAAAAATTGAATTCCTCTGCCGGGATTCGAACCTGAATTCCAAGCCCCCAGGGGGGCCAACATCAAAGTCAAATAGATGATTCAAGTTTGTGCTACAGAGGATTGGTGTTCATGTCTCTCAAATCAAATTATATGTCATACGTACGACAACATGGCGAAGTCACACGGTTGCCTACGAGCTCGAGTCCTCCGGTCCATAGACGGATACGCAATCGATCCATGTTTCGTGAGAGCAGAACAAGACGAGCTATAATTCCTACAACCAACTAGTGGTCGAAATGATTTATTTGTGTCCTCCAATCGCGCCCTGTAGGACGTCCTCCCGTTTCATTCAGTACCTTCGTATGCACAACAGCAGGAAGTACATCCCCGATCATTGAACTTTCGGCTTTCATTAGATACTTACAAACATTGGCACTTTACGCGATCTCTGTACCCTAATGTCGCATGGATCGCCAATGTGTCTACGAATGGATTCACACCGCGGTACTATTCTGTGAAAATAGTCCGAGTCTTTTTTATTCTAGAAACAATTGCAGCAACTTTAGTATTTCTTGTCCATGCTTCGAAAGCACGAGGTGGAATCGGAACTGCCCCTGCCCATTGAAGGAGCATTCGTGAACAAATCCACCGTCAACGACTTGCAGCTACATTGCAGCTACAGACATAACTTCTATCAAGAAAATATCCTAACTCATGAAACGTGAACGTGTCGCTCAAACCAAAAAATAACAAATATTTATGTTGTTTTTACGAAACTAACTCATGAGACGCATGTGCGGGAGTGAAAGTATAAGCTCCGCCCGTGTCGCTTGGGGATCGCGAACCTATTTGTAACTCTTGGAGTACGAGCACGCTCTAGGAAAAGGCACGACAATAATTGTCCAAAATATAGGGTAGTGTAGCAATATTCTGATAATTGTAGGGGCTGAAATTCGATAAATAACACTTGTTAAATGTGCAAAATAAATCTGAGAGTTGCAGGGGATGAAATTGGTATTAATACTTGTTAAATTTGCAGAATGAATAAAGCATGGACAACCAAAAAAATTGAATTCCTCTGCCGGGATTCGAACACGGAATTTCCAAGCCCCCAGGGGGGCCAACATCAAAGTCAAATAGATGATTTAAGTTTGTGCTACAGAGGATTGGTGTTCATGTCTCTCAAATCAAATTATATGTCATACGTACGAAAACATGGCGAAGTCACACGGTTGCCTACGAGCTCGAGTCCTCCGGTCCATAGACGGACACGCAATCGATCCATGTTTCGTGAGAGCAGAACAACACTAGCTATAATTCCTACAATTAACTAGTGGTCGAAATGATTTATTTGTGCCCTCCAATCGCGCCCTGTAGGACGTCCTCCCGTTTCATTCAGTACCTTCGTATGCACAACAGGAGGAAGTACATCCCCGATCATTGAACTTTCGGCTTTCATTAGATACCTACAAACATTGGCACTTTACACGATCTCTGTACCCTAATGTCGCATGGATCGCCAATCTGTCTACGAATGGGTTCACACCGCGGTACTATTCTGTGAAAATAGTCTGAGTCTCTTTTATTCTAGAAACAACTGCAGCAACTTTAGTATTTCTTGTCCATGCTTTGAAAGCACGAGGTGGAATCGGAACTGCCCGTGCCCATTGAAGGAGCATTCGTGAACAAATCCACCGTCAACGACTTGCAGCTACAGAAATAACTCCTACCAAGAAAATATCCTAACTCATGAAAGGAGAACGTGTCGCTCCAACAAAAATATAACAAATATTTATGTTGTTTTTACGAAACTAACTCATGAGACGCATGTGCGGGAGTGAAAGTATAAGTTCCGCCCGTGTCGCTTGGGGATCGCGAACCTATTTGTAACTCTTGGAGTACGAGCACGCTCTAAGAAAAGGCACGACAATAATTGTCCAAAATATAGAGTAGTTTAGCAATATTCTGATAATTGTAGGGGCTGAAATTCGATAAATAACACTTGTTAAATGTGCAAAATAAATCTGAGAGTTGCAGGGGATGAAATTGGTATTAATACTTGTTAAATTTGCAGAATGAATAAAGCATGGACAACCAAAAAAATTGAATTCCTCTGCCGGGATTCGAACCCGGAATTCCAAGCCCCCAGGGGGGCCAACATCAAAGTCAAATAGATGATTTAAGTTTGTGCTACAGAGGATTGGTGTTCATGTCTCTCAAATCAAGTTATAGGTCATACGTACGACAACATGGCGAAGTCACACGGTTGCCTACGAGCTCGAGTCCTCCGGTCCATAGACGGATACGCAATCGATCCATGTTTCGTGAGAGCAGAACAACACGAGCTATAATTCCTACAACCAACTAGTGGTCGAAATGATTTATTTGTGCCCTCCAATCGCGCCCTGTAGGACTTCCTCCCGTTTCATTCAGTACCTTCGTATGCACAACAGCAGGAAGTACATCCCCGATCATTGAACTTTCGGCTTTCATTAGATACTTACAAACATTGGCACTTTACGCGATCTCTGTACCCTAATGTCGCATGGATCGCCAATGTGTCTACGAATGGATTCACACCGCGGTACTATTCTGTGAAAATAGTCTGAGTCTTTTTCATTCTAGAAACAAATGCAGCAACTTTAGTATTTCTTGTCCATGCTTCGAAAGCACGAGGTGGAATCGGAACTGCCCGTGCCCATTGAAGGAGCATTCGTGAACAAATCCACCGTCAACGACTTGCAGCTACATTGCAGCTACAGACATAACTTCTATCAAGAAAATATCCTAACTCATGAAACGTGAACGTGTCGCTCCAACCAAAAAATAACAAATATTTATGTTGTTTTCACGAAACTAACTCATGAGACGCATGTGCGGGAGTGAAAGTATAAGTTCCGCCCGTGTCGCTTGGGGATCGCGAACCTATTTGTAACTCTTGGAGTACGAACACGCTCTAGGAAAAGGCACGACAATAATTGTCCAAAATATAGGGTAGTTTAGCAATATTCTAATAATTTTGGGGGCTGAAATTCGATAAATAACACTTGTTAAATGTGCAAAATAAATCTGAGAGTTGCTGGGGATGAAATTGGTATTAATACTTGTTAGATTTGCAGAATGAATAAAGCATGGACAACCAAAAAAATTGAATTCCTCTGCCAGTATTCGAACCCGGAATTCCAAGCCCCCAGGGGGGCCAACATCAAAGTCAAATAGATGATTTAAGTTTGTGCTACAGAGAATTGGTGTTAAAGTCTCTCAAATCAAATTATATCTCATACGTACGACAACATGGCGAAGTCACACGGTTTCCTACAAGCTTGAATCCTCCTGTCCATAGACGGATACGCAATAGATTCATGTTTCGTGAGAGCAGAACAACACGAGCTATAATTCCTACAACCAACTAGTGGTCGAAATGATTTATTTGTGCCCTCCAATCGCGCCCTGTAGGACGTCCTCCCGTTTCTTCCAGTACCTTCGTATGCACAACAGCAGGAAGTACATCCCCGATCATTGAACTTTCGGCTTTCATTAGATACTTACAAACATTGGCACTTTACGCGATCTCTGTACCCTAATGTCGCATGGATCGCAAATGTGTCTACGAATGGATTCACACCGCGGTACTATTCTGTGAAAATAGTCTGAGTCTTTTTTATTCTAGAAACAATTGCAGCAACTTTAGTATTTCTTGTCCATGCTTCGAAAGCACGAGGTGGAATCGGAACTGCCCGTGCCCATTGAAGGAGCATTCGTGAACAAATCCACCGTCAACGACTTGCAGCTACAGAAATAACTTCTACAAAGAAAATATCCTAACTCATGAAACGAGAACGTGTCGCTCCAACCAAAAACTAACAAATATTTATGTTGTTTTTACGAAACTAACTCATGAGACGCATGTGCGGGAGTGAAAGTATAAGTTCCGCCCGTGTCGCTTGGGGATCGCGAACCTATTTGTAACTCTTGGAGTACAAGCACGCTCTAGGAAAATGCACGACAATAATTGTCCAAAATATAGGGTAGTTTAGAAATATTCTGATAATTGTAGGGGCTGAAATTCGATAAATAACACTTGTTAAATGTGCAAAATAAATCTGAGAGTTGCAGGGGATGAAATTGGTATTAATACTTGTTAAATTTGCAGAATGAATAAAGCATGGACAACCAAAAAAATTGAATTCCTCTGCCGGGATTCGAACGCGGAATTTCCAAGCCCCCAGGGGGGCCAACATCAAAGTCAAATAGATGATTTAAGTTTGTGCTACAGAGGATTGGTGTTCATGTCTCTCAAATCAAATTATATGTCATACGTACGAAAACATGGCGAAGTCACACGGTTGCCTACGAGCTCGAGTCCTCCGGTCCATAGACGGACACGCAATCGATCCATGTTTCGTGAGAGCAGAACAACACTAGCTATAATTCCTACAACCAACTAGTGGTCGAAATGATTTATTTGTGCCCTCCAATCGCGCCCTGTAGGACGTCCTCCCGTTTCATTCAGTACCTTCGTATGCACAACAGGAGGAAGTACATCCCCGATCATTGAACTTTCGGCTTTCATTAGATACCTACAAACATTGGCACTTTACACGATCTCTGTACCCTAATGTCGCATGGATCGCCAATCTGTCTACGAATGGATTCACACCGCGGTACTATTCTGTGAAAATAGTCTGAGTCTCTTTTATTCTAGAAACAACTGCAGCAACTTTAGTATTTCTTGTCCATGCTTCGAAAGCACGAGGTGGAATCGGAACTGCCCGTGCCCATTGAAGGAGCATTCGTGAACAAATCCACCGTCAACGACTTGCAGCTACAGAAATAACTCCTACCAAGAAAATATCCTAACTCATGAAAGGAGAACGTGTCGCTCCAACAAAAATATAACAAATATTTATGTTGTTTTTACGAAACTAACTCATGAGACGCATGTGCGGGAGTGAAAGTATAAGTTCCGCCCGTGTCGCTTGGGGATCGCGAACCTATTTGTAACTCTTGGAGTACGAGCACGCTCTAAGAAAAGGCACGACAATAATTGTCCAAAATATAGGGTAGTTTAGCAATATTCTGATAATTGTAGGGGCTGAAATTCGATAAATAACACTTGTTAAATGTGCAAAATAAATCTGAGAGTTGCAGGGGATGAAATTGGTATTAATACTTGTTAAATTTGCAGAATGAATAAAGCATGGACAACCAAAAAAATTGAATTCCTCTGCCGGGATTCGAACCCGGAATTCCAAGCCCCCAGGGGGGCCAACATCAAAGTCAAATAGATGATTTAAGTTTGTGCTACAGAGGATTGGTGTTCATGTCTCTCAAATCAAGTTATAGGTCATACGTACGACAACATGGCGAAGTCACACGGTTGCCTACGAGCTCGAGTCCTCCGGTCCATAGACGGATACGCAATCGATCCATGTTTCGTGAGAGCAGAACAACACGAGCTATAATTCCTACAACCAACTAGTGGTCGAAATGATTTATTTGTGCCCTCCAATCGCGCCCTGTAGGACTTCCTCCCGTTTCATTCAGTACCTTCGTATGCACAACAGCAGGAAGTACATCCCCGATCATTGAACTTTCGGCTTTCATTAGATACTTACAAACATTGGCACTTTACGCGATCTCTGTACCCTAATGTCGCATGGATCGCCAATGTGTCTACGAATGGATTCACACCGCGGTACTATTCTGTGAAAATAGTCTGAGTCTTTTTCATTCTAGAAACAAATGCAGCAACTTTAGTATTTCTTGTCCATGCTTCGAAAGCACGAGGTGGAATCGGAACTGCCCGTGCCCATTGAAGGAGCATTCGTGAACAAATCCACCGTCAACGACTTGCAGCTACATTGCAGCTACAGACATAACTTCTATCAAGAAAATATCCTAACTCATGAAACGTGAACGTGTCGCTCCAACCAAAAAATAACAAATATTTATGTTGTTTTCACGAAACTAACTCATGAGACGCATGTGCGGGAGTGAAAGTATAAGTTCCGCCCGTGTCGCTTGGGGATCGCGAACCTATTTGTAACTCTTGGAGTACGAACACGCTCTAGGAAAAGGCACGACAATAATTGTCCAAAATATAGGGTAGTTTAGCAATATTCTAATAATTTTGGGGGCTGAAATTCGATAAATAACACTTGTTAAATGTGCAAAATAAATCTGAGAGTTGCAGGGGATGAAATTGGTATTAATACTTGTTAGATTTGCAGAATGAATAAAGCATGGACAACCAAAAAAATTGAATTCCTCTGCCAGTATTCGAACCCGGAATTCCAAGCCCCCAGGGGGGCCAACATCAAAGTCAAATAGATGATTTAAGTTTGTGCTACAGAGAATTGGTGTTAAAGTCTCTCAAATCAAATTATATCTCATACGTACGACAACATGGCGAAGTCACACGGTTTCCTACAAGCTTGAATCCTCCTGTCCATAGACGGATACGCAATAGATCCATGTTTCGTGAGAGCAGAACAACACGAGCTATAATTCCTACAACCAACTAGTGGTCGAAATGATTTATTTGTGCCCTCCAATCGCGCCCTGTAGGACGTCCTCCCGTTTCTTCCAGTACCTTCGTATGCACAACAGCAGGAAGTACATCCCCGATCATTGAACTTTCGGCTTTCATTAGATACTTACAAACACTGGCACTTTACGCGATCTCTGTACCCTAATGTCGCATGGATCGCAAATGTGTCTACGAATGGATTCACACCGCGGTACTATTCTGTGAAAATAGTCTGAGTCTTTTTTATTCTAGAAACAATTGCAGCAACTTTAGTATTTCTTGTCCAGGCTTCGAAAGCACGAGGTGGAATCGGAACTGCCCGTGCCCATTGAAGGAGCATTCGTGAACAAATCCACCGTCAACGACTTGCAGCTACAGAAATAACTTCTACAAAGAAAATATCCTAACTCATGAAACGAGAACGTGTCGCTCCAACCAAAAACTAACAAATATTTATGTTGTTTTTACGAAACTAACTCATGAGACGCATGTGCGGGAGTGAAAGTATAAGTTCCGCCCGTGTCGCTTGGGGATCGCGAACCTATTTGTAACTCTTGGAGTACAAGCACGCTCTAGGAAAATGCACGACAATAATTGTCCAAAATATAGGGTAGTTTAGAAATATTCTGATAATTGTAGGGGCTGAAATTCGATAAATAACACTTGTTAAATGTGCAAAATAAATCTGAGAGTTGCAGGGGATGAAATTGGTTTTAATACTTGTTAAATTTTCAGAATGAATAAAGCATGGACAACCAAAAAAATTGAATTCCTCTGCCGGTATTCGAACCCGGAATTCCAAGCCCCCAGGGTGGCCAACATCAAAGTCAAATAGATGATTTAAGTTTGTGCTACAGAGGATTGGTGTTCATGTCTCTCAAATCAAATTATATGTCATACGTACGACAACATGGCAAAGTCACACGGTTTCCTACGAGCTCGAGTCCTCCGGTCCATAGACGGATACGCAATCGATACATGTTTCGTGAGAGCAAAACAACACGAGCTATAATTCCTACAACCAACTAGTGGTCGAAATGATTTATTTGTGCCCTCCAATCGCGCCCTGCAGGACGTCCTCCCGTTTCATTCAGTACCTTCGTATGCACAACAGGAGGAAGTACATCCCCGATCATTGAACTTTCGGCTTTCATTAGATACTTACAAACATTGGCACTTTACGCGATCTCTGTACCCTAATGTCGCATGGATCGCCAATCTGTCTACGAATGGATTCACACCGCGGTACTATTCTGTGAAAATAGTCTGAGTCTCTTTTATTCTAGAAACAACTGCAGCAACTTTAGTATTTCTTGTCCATGCTTCGAAAGCACGAGGTGGAATCGGAACTGCCCGTGCCCATTGAAGGAGCATTCGTGAACAAATCCACCGTCAACGACTTGCAGCTACAGAAATAACTCCTACCAAGAAAATATCCTAACTCATGAAAGGAGAACGTGTCGCTCCAACAAAAATATAACAAATATTTATGTTGTTTTTACGAAACTAACTCATGAGACGCATGTGCGGGAGTGAAAGTATAAGTTCCGCCCGTGTCGCTTGGGGATCGCGAACTAACTCTTGGAGTACGAGCACGCTCTAAGAAAAGGCACGACAATAATTGTCCAAAATATAGGGTAGTTTAGCAATATTCTGATAATTGTAGGGGCTGAAATTCGATAAATAACACTTGTTAAATGTGCAAAATAAATCTGAGAGTTGCAGGGGATGAAATTGGTATTAATACTTGTTAAATTTGCAGAATGAATAAAGCATGGACAACCAAAAAAATTGAATTCCTCTGCCGGGATTCGAACCCGGAATTCCAAGCCCCCAGGGGGGCCAACATCAAAGTCAAATAGATGATTTAAGTTTGTGCTACAGAGGATTGGTGTTCATGTCTCTAAAATCAAGTTATAGGTCATACGTACGACAACATGGCGAAGTCACACGGTTGCCTACGAGCTCGAGTCCTCCGGTCCATAGACGGATACGCAATCGATCCATGTTTCGTGAGAGCAGAACAACACGAGCTATAATTCCTACAACCAACTAGTGGTCGAAATGATTTATTTGTGCCCTCCAATCGCGCCCTGTAGGACTTCCTCCCGTTTCATTCAGTACCTTCGTATGCACAACAGCAGGAAGTACATCCCCGATCATTGAACTTTCGGCTTTCATTAGATACTTACAAACATTGGCACTTTACGCGATCTCTGTACCCTAATGTCGCATGGATCGCCAATGTGTCTACGAATGGATTCACACCGCGGTACTATTCTGTGAAAATAGTCTGAGTCTTTTTCATTCTAGAAACAAATGCAGCAACTTTAGTATTTCTTGTCCATGCTTCGAAAGCACGAGGTGGAATCGGAACTGCCCGTGCCCATTGAAGGAGCATTCGTGAACAAATCCACCGTCAACGACTTGCAGCTACATTGCAGCTACAGACATAACTTCTATCAAGAAAATATCCTAACTCATGAAACGTGAACGTGTCGCTCCAACCAAAAAATAACAAATATTTATGTTGTTTTCACGAAACTAACTCATGAGACGCATGTGCGGGAGTGAAAGTATAAGTTCCGCCCGTGTCGCTTGGGGATCGCGAACCTATTTGTAACTCTTGGAGTACGAACACGCTCTAGGAAAAGGCACGACAATAATTGTCCAAAATATAGGGTAGTTTAGCAATATTCTAATAATTTTGGGGGCTGAAATTCGATAAATAACACTTGTTAAATGTGCAAAATAAATCTGAGAGTTGCAGGGGATGAAATTGGTATTAATACTTGTTAGATTTGCAGAATGAATAAAGCATGGACAACCAAAAAAATTGAATTCCTCTGCCAGTATTCGAACCCGGAATTCCAAGCCCCCAGGGGGGCCAACATCAAAGTCAAATAGATGATTTAAGTTTGTGCTACAGAGAATTGGTGTTAAAGTCTCTCAAATCAAATTATATCTCATACGTACGACAACATGGCGAAGTCACACGGTTTCCTACAAGCTTGAATCCTCCTGTCCATAGACGGATACGCAATAGATCCATGTTTCGTGAGAGCAGAACAACACGAGCTATAATTCCTACAACCAACTAGTGGTCGAAATGATTTATTTGTGCCCTCCAATCGCGCCCTGTAGGACGTCCTCCCGTTTCTTCCAGTACCTTCGTATGCACAACAGCAGGAAGTACATCCCCGATCATTGAACTTTCGGCTTTCATTAGATACTTACAAACATTGGCACTTTACGCGATCTCTGTACCCTAATGTCGCATGGATCGCAAATGTGTCTACGAATGGATTCACACCGCGGTACTATTCTGTGAAAATAGTCTGAGTCTTTTTTATTCTAGAAACAATTGCAGCAACTTTAGTATTTCTTGTCCATGCTTCGAAAGCACGAGGTGGAATCGGAACTGCCCGTGCCCATTGAAGGAGCATTCGTGAACAAATCCACCGTCAACGACTTGCAGCTACAGAAATAACTTCTACAAAGAAAATATCCTAACTCATGAAACGAGAACGTGTCGCTCCAACCAAAAACTAACAAATATTTATGTTGTTTTTACGAAACTAACTCATGAGACGCATGTGCGGGAGTGAAAGTATAAGTTCCGCCCGTGTCGCTTGGGGATCGCGAACCTATTTGTAACTCTTGGAGTACAAGCACGCTCTAGGAAAATGCACGACAATAATTGTCCAAAATATAGGGTAGTTTAGAAATATTCTGATAATTGTAGGGGCTGAAATTCGATAAATAACACTTGTTAAATGTGCAAAATAAATCTGAGAGTTGCAGGGGATGAAATTGGTTTTAATACTTGTTAAATTTTCAGAATGAATAAAGCATGGACAACCAAAAAAATTGAATTCCTCTGCCGGTATTCGAACCCGGAATTCCAAGCCCCCAGGGTGGCCAACATCAAAGTCAAATAGATGATTTAAGTTTGTGCTACAGAGGATTGGTGTTCATGTCTCTCAAATCAAATTATATGTCATACGTACGACAACATGGCAAAGTCACACGGTTTCCTACGAGCTCGAGTCCTCCGGTCCATAGACGGATACGCAATCGATACATGTTTCGTGAGAGCAAAACAACACGAGCTATAATTCCTACAACCAACTAGTGGTCGAAATGATTTATTTGTGCCCTCCAATCGCGCCCTGCAGGACGTCCTCCCGTTTCATTCAGTACCTTCGTATGCACAACAGGAGGAAGTACATCCCCGATCATTGAACTTTCGGCTTTCATTAGATACTTACAAACATTGGCACTTTACGCGATCTCTGTACCCTAATGTCGCATGGATCGCCAATCTGTCTACGAATGGATTCACACCGCGGTACTATTCTGTGAAAATAGTCTGAGTCTCTTTTATTCTAGAAACAACTGCAGCAACTTTAGTATTTCTTGTCCATGCTTCGAAAGCACGAGGTGGAATCGGAACTGCCCGTGCCCATTGAAGGAGCATTCGTGAACAAATCCACCGTCAACGACTTGCAGCTACAGAAATAACTCCTACCAAGAAAATATCCTAACTCATGAAAGGAGAACGTGTCGCTCCAACAAAAATATAACAAATATTTATGTTGTTTTTACGAAACTAACTCATGAGACGCATGTGCGGGAGTGAAAGTATAAGTTCCGCCCGTGTCGCTTGGGGATCGCGAACTAACTCTTGGAGTACGAGCACGCTCTAAGAAAAGGCACGACAATAATTGTCCAAAATATAGGGTAGTTTAGCAATATTCTGATAATTGTAGGGGCTGAAATTCGATAAATAACACTTGTTAAATGTGCAAAATAAATCTGAGAGTTGCAGGGGATGAAATTGGTATTAATACTTGTTAAATTTGCAGAATGAATAAAGCATGGACAACCAAAAAAATTGAATTCCTCTGCCGGGATTCGAACCCGGAATTCCAAGCCCCCAGGGGGGCCAACATCAAAGTCAAATAGATGATTTAAGTTTGTGCTACAGAGGATTGGTGTTCATGTCTCTAAAATCAAGTTATAGGTCATACGTACGACAACATGGCGAAGTCACACGGTTGCCTACGAGCTCGAGTCCTCCGGTCCATAGACGGATACGCAATCGATCCATGTTTCGTGAGAGCAGAACAACACGAGCTATAATTCCTACAACCAACTAGTGGTCGAAATGATTTATTTGTGCCCTCCAATCGCGCCCTGTAGGACTTCCTCCCGTTTCATTCAGTACCTTCGTATGCACAACAGCAGGAAGTACATCCCCGATCATTGAACTTTCGGCTTTCATTAGATACTTACAAACATTGGCACTTTACGCGATCTCTGTACCCTAATGTCGCATGGATCGCCAATGTGTCTACGAATGGATTCACACCGCGGTACTATTCTGTGAAAATAGTCTGAGTCTTTTTCATTCTAGAAACAAATGCAGCAACTTTAGTATTTCTTGTCCATGCTTCGAAAGCACGAGGTGGAATCGGAACTGCCCGTGCCCATTGAAGGAGCATTCGTGAACAAATCCACCGTCAACGACTTGCAGCTACATTGCAGCTACAGACATAACTTCTATCAAGAAAATATCCTAACTCATGAAACGTGAACGTGTCGCTCCAACCAAAAAATAACAAATATTTATGTTGTTTTCACGAAACTAACTCATGAGACGCATGTGCGGGAGTGAAAGTATAAGTTCCGCCCGTGTCGCTTGGGGATCGCGAACCTATTTGTAACTCTTGGAGTACGAACACGCTCTAGGAAAAGGCACGACAATAATTGTCCAAAATATAGGGTAGTTTAGCAATATTCTAATAATTTTGGGGGCTGAAATTCGATAAATAACACTTGTTAAATGTGCAAAATAAATCTGAGAGTTGCAGGGGATGAAATTGGTATTAATACTTGTTAGATTTGCAGAATGAATAAAGCATGGACAACCAAAAAAATTGAATTCCTCTGCCAGTATTCGAACCCGGAATTCCAAGCCCCCAGGGGGGCCAACATCAAAGTCAAATAGATGATTTAAGTTTGTGCTACAGAGAATTGGTGTTAAAGTCTCTCAAATCAAATTATATCTCATACGTACGACAACATGGCGAAGTCACACGGTTTCCTACAAGCTTGAATCCTCCTGTCCATAGACGGATACGCAATAGATCCATGTTTCGTGAGAGCAGAACAACACGAGCTATAATTCCTACAACCAACTAGTGGTCGAAATGATTTATTTGTGCCCTCCAATCGCGCCCTGTAGGACGTCCTCCCGTTTCTTCCAGTACCTTCGTATGCACAACAGCAGGAAGTACATCCCCGATCATTGAACTTTCGGCTTTCATTAGATACTTACAAACATTGGCACTTTACGCGATCTCTGTACCCTAATGTCGCATGGATCGCAAATGTGTCTACGAATGGATTCACACCGCGGTACTATTCTGTGAAAATAGTCTGAGTCTTTTTTATTCTAGAAACAATTGCAGCAACTTTAGTATTTCTTGTCCATGCTTCGAAAGCACGAGGTGGAATCGGAACTGCCCGTGCCCATTGAAGGAGCATTCGTGAACAAATCCACCGTCAACGACTTGCAGCTACAGAAATAACTTCTACAAAGAAAATATCCTAACTCATGAAACGAGAACGTGTCGCTCCAACCAAAAACTAACAAATATTTATGTTGTTTTTACGAAACTAACTCATGAGACGCATGTGCGGGAGTGAAAGTATAAGTTCCGCCCGTGTCGCTTGGGGATCGCGAACCTATTTGTAACTCTTGGAGTACAAGCACGCTCTAGGAAAATGCACGACAATAATTGTCCAAAATATAGGGTAGTTTAGAAATATTCTGATAATTGTAGGGGCTGAAATTCGATAAATAACACTTGTTAAATGTGCAAAATAAATCTGAGAGTTGCAGGGGATGAAATTGGTTTTAATACTTGTTAAATTTTCAGAATGAATAAAGCATTGTCAACCAAAAAAATTGAATTCCTCTGCCGGTATTCGAACCCGGAATTCCAAGCCCCCAGGGTGGCCAACATCAAAGTCAAATAGATGATTTAAGTTTGTGCTACAGAGGATTGGTGTTCATGTCTCTCAAATCAAATTATATGTCATACGTACGACAACATGGCAAAGTCACACGGTTTCCTACGAGCTCGAGTCCTCCGGTCCATAGACGGATACGCAATCGATACATGTTTCGTGAGAGCAAAACAACACGAGCTATAATTCCTACAACCAACTAGTGGTCGAAATGATTTATTTGTGCCCTCCAATCGCGCCCTGCAGGACGTCCTCCCGTTTCATTCAGTACCTTCGTATGCACAACAGGAGGAAGTACATCCCCGATCATTGAACTTTCGGCTTTCATTAGATACTTACAAACATTGGCACTTTACGCGATCTCTGTACCCTAATGTCGCATGGATCGCCAATGTGTCTACGAATGGATTCACACGGCGGTACTATTCTGTGAAAATTGTTTGAGTCTTTTTTATTCTAGAAACAATTGCAGCAACTTTAGTATTTCTTGTCCATGCTCGAAAGCACGAGGTGGAATCGGAACTGCCCGTGCCCATTGAAGGAGCATTCGTGAACAAATCCACCGTCAACGACTTGCAGCTACAGAAATAACTTCTACCAAGAAAACATCCTAACTCATGAAACGAGAACGTGTCGCTCCAACCAAAAAATAACAAATATTTATGTTGTTTTTACGAAACTAACTCATGAGACGCATTTGCCGGAGTGAAAGTATAAGTTCCGCCCGTGTCGCTTGGGGATCGAGAACCTATTTGTAACTTTTGGAGTACGAGCACGCTCTAAGAAAAGGCACAACAATAATTGTCCAAAATATAGGGTAGTTTAGCAATATTCTGCTAATTGTAGGGGCTTAAATTCGATAAATAACATTAGTTAAATGTGCAAAACAAATCTGAGAGTTGCAGGGGATGAAATTGGTATTAATACTTGTTAAATTTGCAGAATGAATAAAGCATGGACAACCAAAAAAATAGAATTCCTCTGCCGGGATTTGAACCCGGAATTCCAAGCCCCCAGGGGGGCCAACATCAAAGTCAAATAGATGATTTAAGTTTGTGCTACAGAGGATTGGTGTTCATGTCTCTCAAATCAAATTATATGTCATACGTACGACAACATGGCGAAGTCACACGGTTGCCTACGAGCTCGAGTCCTCCAGTCCATAGACGGATACGCAATCGATCCATGTTTCGTGAGAGCAGAACAACACGAGCTATAATTCCTACAACCAACAAGTGGTCAAAATGATTTATTTGTGCCCTCCAATCGCGCCCTGTAGGACGTCCTCCCGTTTCATTCAGTACCTTCGTATGCACAACAGCAGGAAGTACATCCCCGATCATTGAACTTTCGGCTTTCATTAGATACTTACAAACATTGGCACTTTACGCGATCTCTGTACCCTAATGTCGCATGGATCGCCAATGTGTCTACGAATGGATTCACACCGCGGTACTATTCTGTGAAAATAGTCTGAGTCTTTTTCATTCTAGAAACAATTGCAGCAACTTTAGTATTTCTTGTCCATGCTTCGAAAGCACGAGGTGGAATCGGAACTGCCCGTGCCCATTGAAGGAGCATTCGTGAACAAATCCACCGTCAACGACTTGCAGCTACATTGCAGCTACAGAAATAACTTATATCAAGAAAATATCCTAACTCATGAAACGTGAACATGTCGGTCCAACCAAAAAATAACAAATATTTATGTTGTTTTTACGAAACTAACTCATGAGATGCATGTGCGGGAGTGAAAGTATAAGTTCCGCCCGTGTCGCTTGGGGATCGCGAACCAATTTGTAACTCTTGGAGTACGAACACGCTCTAGGAAAAGGCACGACAATAATTGTCCAAAATATAGGGTAGTTTAGCAATATTCTGATAATTTTAGGGGCTGAAATTCGATAAATAACACTTGTTAAATGTGCAAAATAAATCTGAGAGTTGCAGGGGATGAAATTGGTATTAATACTTGTTAAATTTGCAGAATGAATAAAGCAAGGACAACCAAAAAAATTGTATTCCTCTGCCGGGATTCGAACCCGGAATTCCAAGCCCCCAGGGGGGCCAACATCAAAGTCAAATAGATGATTTAAGTTTGTGCTACAGAGGATAGGTGTTCATGTCTCTCATATCAAATTATATGACATACGTACGACAACATGGCGAAGTCACACGGTTGCCTACGAGCTCGAGTCCTCCGGTCCATAGACGGATACGCAATCGATCCATGTTTCGTGAGAGCAGAACAACACGAGCTATAATTCCTACAACCAACTAGTGGTCGAAATGATTTATTTGTGCCCTCCAATCGCGCCCTGTAGGACGTCCTCCCGTTTCATTCAGTACCTTCGTATGCACAACAGGAGGAAGTACATCCACGATCATTGAACTTTCGGCTTTCATTAGATACTTACAAACATTGGCACTTTACGCGATCTCTGTACCCTAATGTCGCGTGGATCGCCAATGTGTCTACGAATGGATTCACACCGCGGTACTATTCTGTGAAAATAGTCCGAGTCTTTTTTATTCTAGAAACAATTGCAGCAACTTTAGTATTTCTTGTCCATGCTTCGAAAGCACGAGGTGGAATCGGAACTGCCCCTGCCCATTGAAGGAGCATTCGTGAACAAATCCACCGTCAACGACTTGCAGCTACATTGCAGCTACAGACATAACTTCTATCAAGAAAATATCCTAACTTATGAAACGTGAACGTGTCGCTCCAACCAAAAAATAACAAATATTTATGTTGTTTTTACGAAACTAACTCATGAGACGCATGTGCGGGAGTGAAAGTATAAGCTCCGCCCGTGTCGCTTGGGGATCGCGAACCTATTTGTAACTCTTGGAGTACGAGCACGCTCTAGGAAAAGGCACGACAATAATTGTCCAAAATATAGGGTAGTTTAGCAATATTCTGATAATTGTAGGGGCTGAAATTCGATAAATAACACTTGTTAAATGTGCAAAATAAATCTGAGAGTTGCAGGGGATGAAATTGGTATTAATACTTGTTAAATTTGCAGAATGAATAAAGCATGGACAACCAAAAAAAATGAATTCATCTGCCGGGATTCGAACGCGGAATTTCCAAGCCCCCAGGGGGGCGAACATCAAAGTCAAATAGATGATTTAAGTTTGTGCTACAGAGGATTGGTGTTCATGTCTCTCAAATCAAATTATATGTCATACGTACGAAAACATGGCGAAGTCACACGGTTGCCTACGAGCTCGAGTCCTCCGGTCCATAGACGGACACGCAATCGATCCATGTTTCGTGAGAGCAGAACAACACTAGCTATAATTCCTACAACCAACTAGTGGTCGAAATGATTTATTTGTGCCCTCCAATCGCGCCCTGTAGGACGTCCTCCCGTTTCATTCAGTACCTTCGTATGCACAACAGGAGGAAGTACATCCCCGATCATTGAACTTTCGGCTTTCATTAGATACTTACAAACATTGGCACTTTACACGATCTCTGTACCCTAATGTCGCATGGATCGCCAATGTGTCTACGAATGGATTCACACCGCGGTACTATTATGTGAAAATAGTCTGAGTCTCTTTTATTCTAGAAACAACTGCAGCAACTTTAGTATTTCTTGTCCATGCTTCGAAAGCACGAGGTGGAATCGGAACTGCCCGTGCCCATTGAAGGAGCATTCGTGAACAAATCCACCGTCAACGACTTGCAGCTACAGAAATAACTCCTACCAAGAAAATATCCTAACTCATGAAAGGAGAACGTGTCGCTCCAACAAAAATATAACAAATATTTATGTTGTTTTTACGAAACTAACTCATGAGACGCATGTGCGGGAGTGAAAGTATAAGTTCCGCCCGTGTCGCTTGGGGATCGCGAACCTATTTGTAACTCTTGGAGTACGAGCACGCTCTAAGAAAAGGCACGACAATAATTGTCCAAAATATAGGGTAGTTTAGCAATATTCTGATAATTGTAGGGGCTGAAATTCGATAAATAACACTTGTTAAATGTGCAAAATAAATTTGAGAGTTGCAGGGGATGAAATTGGTATTAATACTTGTTAAATTTGCAGAATGAATAAAGCATGGACAACCAAAAAAATTGAATTCCTCTGCCGGGATTCCAACGCGGAATTTCCAAGCCCCCAGGGGGGCCAACATCAAAGTCAAATAGATGATTTAAGTTTGTGCTACAAAGGATTGGTGTTCATGTCTCTCAATGTTGGAAAACTTTAAATTTTGGATGGTAAAATATGTAGAATTTAATTCTCATTTAGAGATATTAAATCTACAATTGAGAGTTGTCCAAAATAAGTTACGGGTGAATGAAAATTATTGTAAATTATGGGTGTACTAATAGGTCCTTTGATGGACGCAATTTAAATTTGGGTGCGTTATTAATTAAAGTCGAAAATTAATAATTGTTGGAATCGCTAATAAATTTTATTAGTTATCGACCAAAGTTAGTTTTTGTTAGTTACTAACGTCCAGAGTTAGTTACTACCATGAATAGACACATCTATTCATTTGCACCCCTTTGAAGAGTCACCTATTCTATTATAAATAGAGGGCTTCTCCACCCATTTGAAGCATTCCAACATTTCCTTCTACTCTCATAATTCCCTACAAAGTCGTCCTAGACTTTGTAGAACATTCAACTTTCAGAATTTGAATTCCTATATTCTAATTCAATTTCTTCAAGAGAGGTACCATGCCATTGCGGTTCGTAGGGTGTAAGTGGTGTACTGACTTCTTGCACGGTGAGAGACGATTATCCTGGGAGGCGGTTTGTTCCGGATTAAGCAGTACCAAAGGGAGCAAATAAAGCCTTAAGGACATCGAGCCAATGCTCGAGATCGTTTCTAATTACTATTCATATTCGACGACTTTTTTAAGTATTTCAATTCGTCTTTATTTAGTTACTTTCTATCATATGATTATGTTTCAGCTTCTTCTCCATCTTCTTCTTTTCGGTCCAGTTTCGATTGTTCTCCAACAATCTTAAGGCTTTATGTGTCGAAACTGGTTTTTGGCGCTTCTTTGGTTTTCAAATCGGTTTTAATTATTATTATTATTTTTTCGTAAATCTGAGAGTTTCATAGTACTCACAGATTGTTGTATTAAAGAGTTTTTATAGCACTCATTAATACAACGAGTTGCAAAGAGTTTTTATAGTACTCATTGCATGAAAAAAAAAATGGTTTACCGATTTGTATCATTGGAGAGTGAATTTTGCTACGCAAAATTTGAGCATGCATAAGTTGGGGGCAGAATTGTATTTTGTCGTTTAGACATTGATAACGATCTCGGATCAGTTTTCGTAAAACATGAAAATTGTAGATAACGAAAAAATGAAGCTCTGGGTGAAAACGGTGCATCAATCGGAGTTGTAAAACTCAAGATATCTTTGTTCAAAGCTGCTGGTTCGTAACAGAATTTTGTACAAATTCCGAGTTCGGTTTTCGAAGTATATCTGGAGCTAAAGACCTCGGATCAAGGCGAGTCATATATGAAAATTGTGTATCTCGACGAGACAAATCTAATGGATATGGTCTTGATGTCAGATTCATAAAAGCAAGTTTCCAGAATCATGGTCAAAGTTTTTGAAAAATGATATCGTACCAAGCCGAATAGTCTATGCAATTAGATTTCGGAAAGTTGTCACGTCTAAAAGTGTAGGCCATATTTTGAAACGTAAGAATTTGGTTTCTTCATATGTGACATCTTAAAAAGGATCCAAACTTAATCTTGAATCCGGAAAAAAAAAAAAGCTTTCAGTAGTTGTTACGCACGACATGTGTGTGGGCAATGGAACGTTCAAAATTAAGAAAATGAACGTGATATTCTATAATAGAGTAGGTCGCGTCATGTTAATTTTGATTTAATTCGCGAATTCATTGAATGTGATTATTCAATGTTTTGGGATATGTCGAAATAAAAGTTTCGTAGGAGATGATTTTAAACTAAAATAAGTATGGTGTTGTAATCCGTTAGTTTAAAGCATGTTGATCTTGAATATTTACGTATTCAAATATTTTCGTTGTAAAAGGGAAACATGTCGTATGCCTTGTGGGGGTCTCTTTATCAATAGATCGATTATTGGACGTACCAAGAGTTTCAAGCACTCATGGAAATCCAAGAGTTTCAAAGTACTCATGGGTTATCGATTTAGTTTCTTGCAAATCAAGAGTTTTTATAGTACTTATGGTTTGTTATTAAACTTAATCACGACGTCATTTGGTAGAGTACACATATCAAGAGTTTCAAAGTAATCATGGACATTGGTAAATAAAACAAGTGCTTCATAGCATTTATGATTTATTTAATCAATGTGTATATGTACTTGAATTAGGCATACGAATGGAACCACTTATATTTCGACATCCTTTCGACCAATTGAAAACAAAATTACTACGCCTCTTGAATTAATCCATAAAGATATTTTTGATTTGAAGTTTCTTCAAACAAGAGGTGGAAAGAAGTACTTCATTACGTTTATAGATGATTGCACACGATATTGCTACGTCTATCTTCTACGAAGTAAAGATGAAGCAATTGACATGTTCAAACACTATAAAAATGAAGTGAAAAATCAATTGGAAAAGAAAATTAAAATGGTGCGTAGCGATCGTGGTAGAGAATACGAAGCCCCATTTAAGGACATATGTCTAGAAAGTGGAATTATCCACCAAACTACGGCACCATATTCTCCTGAACAAAATGGCGTAGCCGAGAGGAAGAATAGGACTTTAAAAGAGATGTTAAATGCATTACTCCTAAGTTCGTGATTACCACAGAACTTGTGGGGGGAAGCCCTATTAACGGCCAACCATATCCTTAATAGGATACCTCGGAAAAGTGTTGGCAAAACCCCATATGAATTATGGAAAGGAAAGCCGTCATCTTACAAATACCTCAAAGTGTGGGGGTGTCTCGCAAAGGTGGCAATACCATTACCTAAAAAGGTGAAACTTGGACCGAAGGAAGTAGATTGGTTCTTTATCGGGTATGATCATAATAGTAGTGCATATCGATTTTTGGTTATCAAATCAGAAATCGAAGACATACACGAAAATACTATTTTTGAGTCATGCAACGCATCATTCTTCGAAGATGTATTTCCATACAAAGAGAAGAATGAACAAAGTTCTAATAAAAGAACACGGGAATCAACGTCCCAAGAGTCCGAAATGGAAAACAAACCTAGACGTAGCAAGCGGGCAAAAGTTGCTACAACATTTGGCCCGGATTTTATAACCTACTTGGTAGAAAATGAGCCTCAAACCTACAAGGAAGCGATGTCTAGTACCGAGGCATCATATTGGAAAGAAGCAGCGAATATGGAAATTGAATCCATACTTCAAAATCATACTTGGGAATTGGTGAGTCTTCCACCAGGAAGTAAAGCGTTAGGCTGTAAGTGGGTTTTTAAGCAGAAGCTTAAGCCTAACGTTTCAATTGACAAGTATAAGGCTAAACTTGTCGCAAAAGGTTATAAACAGAAGGAAAGTATTGATTATTTCAATACCTACTCACCAGTTACAAGGATAACGTCCATTCGCATGCTCATAGCTATTGCAGCTATAAATAATCTCGAAATTCACCAAATGGACGTTAAGACTGCATTCTTAAATGGTGAATTAGACGAAGAGATCTACATGGAACAACCTGAGAGTTTTATTGCTCCTGGGCAAGAAAAAAAAAGGTATGTCGTTTGGTTAAATCTCTTTACGGTCTCAAACAAGCTCCGAAACGATGGCATATCAAATTTGATAAGACCATGTTATCAAATGGATTTCATATTAATGAATGTGACAAGTGTGTTTATACTAAAACCACTCGTGATGGATATGTCATCGTGTGCTTGTACGTTGATGATATGTTAATTATGGGAAGTAATACAACTATCATTAAAACAACTAAGAAAATATTGACAACAAAGTTCGATATGAAGGATATGGGTATTGATGACATTATTTTAGGGATGAAAATCACTAGAACGACGAATGGATACTCATTATCTCAATTGCACTATGTTGGGAAGATTCTTGAGAAATTCGACAAGAACGATGGCAAGATAGTTAAGACTCCACATCTCGCCAAGAACCATGGTGCAAGTGTAAGACAAGTCGAACATGCTCAAGTAATCGGCTGTTTAATGTACCTCATGAATTGTACAAGGCCCGATATTACTCAAGCTGTTGGAAAGTTAAGTCGATTCACTAGTAATCCAAGTGATAAACATAGTGACTCGAGTGCTAAAATATTTAAGATATACTTTAGCATATGGACTACACTATATTATGTATCATGCGGTACTGGAAGGGTATAGTGATGCCAACTAGATATCGGACACTTTGGACTCTAAGTCCACAAGCGGGTATGTCTTTACCCTTGGAGGTGCAGCTGTGTCTTGAAAGTCTTCTAAACAAACTTGCATTGCAAGATCCACAATGGAATCGGAATTCATTGCTTTGGATAAGACATGAGAGGAAGCCGAATGGCTTCGTCAATTTTTAGAAGAACTTCCGATGTGGCCAAGACCGGTGCTAGCTATCTGCATTCATTGCGATAGTCAATCGGCAATCGGAAGGGCCCAAAGCACCATCGACAATGGCAAGTCTAGACATATACGTCATAGACATAAAACCATTGGACATTTGCTCTCGAACATAATTATATCGATCGATCGTGTGAAAAATAAGTAAAAACTAGCGGATCCGCTGCCCATAGGGTTAACAAGAGAGCAATTGTTTACGTCGTCAAGGGGAATGGAATAAAAGCCTATCTCTCTGAGTTGCACGTAACGGAAAACCCAACCTAGATGACTGGAGATCCCAAGAAGTAGGTTCAAAAGGGACAACCAAACTACTGTGCAAATATAGTCACTGTCGGAAATTATTATTTCCTAACCATTCCTAGGGCGACACCGAGTGACGCTTGCATTGGTAAGGATAAGCAATTAGCTTTTAATGAGCTCATACCTTGGGGATAAAAACAAGTGGAGTATGGCAAGATACTCTTTATGAGGCTCACCTATATGAGTGGGAACTGGCGGCCGGTTCTAGGAGAATGACGAGGCTAAATTCTCTAAGACCACTCACGAAACCAGGATTAAGTGTTCCATGGCCAAAAAGGACACGACAATGAGAACTTAATATGGAAGGATGATAACCGTGTGGGTACTATTGTCTAGGTATACACTAAGGAAAGCAGTTCAAGGTGTTTCACCACTGACAATCCAGTATATCCGATAGTATTCCACTAGGGGAGGTTCAAGGTCCTTGGCCACCTTCTCGATGCGATTATCGTTCGTTTGGTATCTCTCTAAATCTCCTCTTTGATTATTCCGGCTCTTATGCCAATTTGTCATTCATGTGGGGGATTGTTGGAAAACTTTAAATTTTGGATGGTAAAATATGTAGAGTTTAATTCTCATTTAGAGATATTAAATCTACAATTGAGAGTTGTCCAAAATAAGTTATGGGTGAATGGAAATTATTGTAAATTATGGGTGTACTAATAGGTCCTTTGATGGACGCAATTTAACTTTGGGTGCGTTATTAATTAAAGTCGAAAATTAATAATTGTTGGAATCGCTAATAAATTTTATTAGTTATCGACCAAAGTTAGTTATTGTTAGTTACTAACGTCCAGAGTTAGTTATTACCATGAATAGACACATCTATTCATTTGCATCCCTTTGAAGAGTCACCTACTCTATTATAAATAGAGGGCTTCTCCACCCATTTGAAGCATTCCAACATTTCCTTTTACTCTCATAATTCCCTACAAAGTCCTCCTAGACTTTGTAGAACATTCAACTTTCAGAATTTGAATTCCTATATTCTAATTCAATTTCTTCAAGAGAGGTACCATGCCATTGCGGTTCGTAGGGTGTAAGTGGTGTACTGACTTCTTGCACGGTGAGAGACTTTTATCCTGGGAGGCGGTTTGTTCCGGATTAAGCAGTACCAAAGGGAGCAAATAAAGCCTTAAGGACATCGAGCCAATGCTCGAGATCGTTTCTAATTACTATTCATATTCGACGACTTTTGTAAGTATTTCAATTCGTCTTTATTTAGTTACTTTCTATCATATGATTATGTTTCAGCTTCTTCTCCATCTTCTTCTTTTCGGTCTAGTTTCGACTGTTCTCCAACACTCAAATCAAATTATATGTCATACGTACGAAAACATGGCGAAGTCACACGGTTGCCTACGAGCTCGAGTCCTCCGGTCCATAGACGGACACGCAATCGATCCATGTTTCGTGAGAGCAGAACAACACTAGCTATAATTCCTACAACCAACTAGTGGTCGAAATGATATATTTGTGCCCTCCAATCGCGCCTTGTAGGACGTCCTCCCGTTTCATTCAGTACCTTCGTATGCACAACAGGAGGAAGTACATCCCCGATCATTGAACTTTCGACTTTCATTAGATACTTACAAACATTGGCACTTTACACGATCTCTGTACCCTAATGTCGCATGGATCGCCAATGTGTCTACGAATGGATTCACACCGCGGTACTATTCTGTGAAAATAGTCTGAGTCTCTTTTATTCTAGAAACAACTGCAGCAACTTTAGTATTTCTTGTCCATGCTTCGAAAGCACGAGGTGGAATCGGAACTGCCCGTGCCCATTGAAGGAGCATTCGTGAACAAATCCACCGTCAACGACTTGCAGCTACAGATCCTACCAAGAAAATATCCTAACTCATGAAAGGAGAACGTGTCGCTCCAACAAAAATATAACAAATATTTATGTTGTTTTTACGAAACTAACTCATGAGACGCATGTGCGGGAGTGAAAGTATAAGTTCCGCCCGTGTCGCTTGGGGATCGCGAACCTATTTGTAACTCTTGGAGTACGAGCACGCTCTAAGAAAAGGCACGACAATAATTGTCCAAAATATAGGGTAGTTTAGCAATATTCTGATAATTGTAGGGGCTGAAATTCGATAAATAACACTTGTTAAATGTGCAAAATAAATCTGAGAGTTGCAGGGGATGAAATTGGTATTAATACTTGTTAAATTTGCAGAATGAATAAAGCATAGACAACCGAAAAAATTGAATTCCTCTGCCGGGATTCGAACCCGGAATTCGAAGCCCCCAGGGGGGCCAACATCAAAGTCAAATAGATGATTTAAGTTTGTGCTACAGAGGATTGGTGTTCATGTCTCTCAAATCAAATTATATGTCATACGTACGAAACATGGCGAAGTCACACGGTTGCCTACGAGCTCGAGTCCTCCGGTCCATAGACGGACATGCAATCGATCCATGTTTCGTAAGAGCAGAACAACACTAGCTCTAATTCCTACAACCAACTAGTGGTCGAAATGATTTATTTGTGCCCTCCAATCGCGCCTTGTAGGACGTCCTCTCGTTTCATTCAGTACCTTCGTATGCAGAACAGGAGGAAGTACATCCCCGATCATTGAACTTTCGGCTTTCATTAGATACTTACAAACATTGGCACTTTACACGATCTCTGTACCCTAATGTCGCATGGATCGCCAATGTGTCTACGAATGGATTCACACCGCGGTACTATTCTGTGAAAATAGTCTGAGTCTCTTTTATTCTAGAAACAACTGCAGCAACTTTAGTATTTCTTGTCCATGCTTCGAAAGCACGAGGTGGAATCGGAACTGCCCGTGCCCATTGTAGGAGAATTCGTGAACAAATCCACCGTCAACGACTTGCAGCTACAGAAATAACTCCTACCAAGAAAATATCCTAACTCATGAAAGGAGAACGTGTCGCTCCAACAAAAATATAACAAATATTTATGTTGTTTTTACGAAACTAACTCATGAGACGCATGTGCGGGAGTGAAAGTATAAGTTCCGCCCGTGTCGCTTGGGGATCGCGAACCTATTTGTAACTCTTGGAGTACGAGCACGCTCTAAGAAAAGGCACGACAATAATTGTCCAAAATATAGGGTAGTTTAGCAATATTCTGATAATTGTAGGGGCTGAAATTCGATAAATAACACTTGTTAAATGTGCAAAATAAATCTGAGAGTTGCAGGGGATGAAATTGGTATTAATACTTGTTAAATTTGCAGAATGAATAAAGCATGGACAACCGAAAAAATTGAATTCCTCTGCCGGGATTTGAACCCGGAATTCCAAGCCCCCAGGGGGGCCAACATCAAAGTCAAATAGATGATTTAAGTTTGTGCTACAGAGGATTGGTGTTCATGTCTCTCAAATCAAATTATATGTCATACGTACGAAACATGGCGAAGTCACACGGTTGCCTAAGAGCTCGAGTCCTCCGGTCCATAGACGGATACGCAATCGATCCATGTTTCATGAGAGCAGAACAACACGAGCTATAATTCCTACAACCAACTAGTGGTCGAAATGATTTATTTGTGTCCTCCAATCGCGCCCTGTAGGACGTCCTCCCGTTTCATTCAGTACCTTCGTATGCACAACAGCAGGAAGTACATCCCCGATCATTGAACTTTGGGCTTTCATTAGATACTTACAAACATTGGCACTTTACGCGATCTCTGTATCCTAATGTCGCAAGGATCGCCAATGTGTCTACGAATGGATTCACACCGCGGTACTATTCTGTGAAAATAGTCAGAGTCTTTTTTATTCTAGAAACAATTGCAGCAACTTTAGTATTTCTTGTCCATTCTTCGAAAGCACGAGGTGGAATCGGAACTGCCCCTGCCCATTGAAGGAGCATTCGTGAACAAATCCACCGTCAACGACTTGCAGATGCATCAACAGACATAATTTCTATCAAGAAAATATCCTAACTCATGAAACGTGAACGTGTCGCTCCAACCAAAAAATAACAAATATTTATGTTGTTTTTACGAAACTAACTCATGAGACGCATGTGCGGGAGTGAAAGTATAAGTTCCGCCCGTGTCGCTTGGGGATCGCGAACCTATTTGTAACTCTTGGAGTACGAGCACGCTCTAGGAAAAGGCACGACAATAATTGTCCAAAATATTGGGTAGTTTAGCAATATTCCGATAATTGTAGGGGCTGAAGTTCGATAAATAACACTTGTTAAATGTGCAAAATAAATCTGAGAGTTTCAGGGGATGAAATTGGTATTAATACTTGTTAAATTTGCAGAATGAATAAAGCATGGACAACCAAAAAAATTGAATTCCTTTGCCGGGATTCGAACCCGGAATTCCAAGCCCCAGAGGGCCAACATCAAAGTTAAATAGATGATTTAAGTTTGTGCTACAGAGGATTGGTGTTCATGTCTCTCAAATCAAATTATATGTCATACGTACGACAACATGGCGAAGTCACACGGTTTCCTACGAGCTCGAGTCCTCCGGTCCATAGACGGATACGCAATCGATCCATGTTTCGTGAGAGCAGAACAACACGAGCTATAATTCCTACAACCAACTAGTGGTCGAAATGATTTATTTGTGCCCTCCAATCGCGCCCTGTAGGACGTCCTCCCGTTTCATTCAGTACCTTCGTATGCACAACAGGAGGAAGTACATCCCCGATCATTGAAATTTCGGCTTTCATTAGATACTTACAAACATTGGCACTTTACGCGATCTCTGTACCCTAATGTCACATGGATCGCCAATGTGTCTACGAATGGATTCACACCGCGGTGCTATTCTGTGAAAATAGTGTGAGTCTTTTTTATTCTAGAAACAATTGCAGCAATTTTAGTATTTCTTGTCCATGCTTCGAAAGCACGAGGTGGAATCGGAACTGCCCGTGCCCATTGAAGGAGCATTCGTGAACAAATCCACCGTCAACGACTTGCAGCTACATAAATAACTTCTACCAAGAAAATATCCTAACTCATGAAACGAGAACGTGTCGCTCCAACCAAAAAATAACAAATATTTATGTTGTTTTTACGAAACTAACTCATGAGACGCATGTGCGGGAGTGAAAGTATAAGTTCCTCCCGTGTCGCTTGGGGATCGCGAACCTATTTGTAACTCTTGGAGTACGAGCACGCTCTAAGAAAAGGCACGACAATAATTGTCCAAAATATAGGGTAGTTTAGCAATATTCTGATAATTGTAGGGGCTGAAATTCGATAAATAACACTTGTTAAATGTGCAAAATAAATCTGAGAGTTGCAGGGGATGAAATTGGTATTAATACTTGTTAAATTTGCAGAATGAATAAAGCATGGACAACAAAAAAAATTGAATTCCTCTGCCGGGATTCGAACCCGGAATTCCAAGCCCCCAGGGGGGCCAACATCAAAGTCAAATAGATGATTTAAGTTTGTGCTACAGAGGATTGGTGTTCATGTCTCTCAAATCAAATTATATGTCATACGTACGAAACATGGCGAAGTCACACGGTTGCCTAAGAGCTCGAGTCCTCCGGTCCATAGACGGACACGCAATCGATCCATGTTTCGTGAGAGCAGAACAACACGAGCTATAATTCCTACAACCAACTAGTGGTCGAAATGATTTATTTGTGTCCTCCAATTGCGCCCTGTAGGATGTCCTCCCGTTTCATTCAGTACCTTCGTATGCACAACAGCAGGAAGTACATCCCCGATCATTGAACTTTCGGCTTTCATTGGATACTAACAAACATTGGCACTTTACGCGATCTCTGTACCCTAATGTCGCAGGGATCGCCAATGTGTCTACGAATGGATTCACAACGCGGTACTATTCTGTGAAAATAGTCCGAGTCTTTTTTATTCTAGAAACAATTGCAGCAACTTTAGTATTTCTTGTCCATTCTTCGAAAGCACGAGGTGGAATCGGAACTTCCCCTGCCCATTGAAGGAGCATTCGTGAACAAATCCACCGTCAACGACTTGCAGATGCATCAACAGACATAACTTCTATCAAGAAAATATCCTAACTCATGAAACGTGAACGTGTCGCTCCAACCAAAAAATAACAAATATTTATGTTGTTTTTACGAAACTAATTCATGAGACGCATGTGCGGGAGTGAAAGTATAAGTTCCGCCCGTGTCGCTTGGGGATCGCGAACCTATTTGTAACTCTTGGAGTACGAGCACGCTCTAGGAAAAGGCACGACAATAATTGTCCAAAATATAGGGTAGTTTAGCAATATTCTGATAATTGTAGGGGCTGAAATTCGATAAATAACACTTGTTAAATGTTCAAAATAAATCTGAGAGTTGCAGGGGATGAAATTGGTGTTAATACTTGTTAAATTTGCAGAATGAATAAAGCATGGACAACCAAAAAAATTGAATTCCTTTGCCGGGATTCGAACCCGGAATTCCAAGCCCCCGGGGGGCCAACATCAAAGTCAAATAGATGATTTAAGTTTGTGCTACAGAGGATTGGTGTTCATGTCTCTCAAATCAAATTATATGTCATACGTACGACAACATGGCGAAGTCACACGGTTGCCTACGAGCTCGAGTCCTCCGGTCCATAGACGGATACGCAATCGATCCATGTTTCGTGAGAGCAGAACAACACGAGCTATAATTCCTACAACCAACTAGTGGTCGAAATGATTTATTTGTGCCCTCCAATCGCGCCCTGTAGGACGTCCTCCCGTTTCATTCAGTACCTTCGTATGCACAACAGGAGGAAGTACATCCCCGATCATTGAAATTTCGGCTTTCATTAGATACTTACAAACATTGGCACTTTACGCGATCTCTGTACCCTAATGTCACATGGATCGCCAATGTGTCTACGAATGGATTCACACCGCGGTACTATTCTGTGAAAATAGTGTGAGTCTTTTTTATTCTAGAAACAATTGCAGCAATTTTAGTATTTCTTGTCCATGCTTCGAAAGCACGAGGTGGAATCGGAACTGCCCGTGCCCATTGAAGGAGCATTCGTGAACAAATCCACCGTCAACGACTTGCAGCTACATAAATAACTTCTACCAAGAAAATATCCTAACTCATGAAACGAGAACGTGTCGCTCCAACCAAAAAATAACAAATATTTATGTTGTTTTTACTCATGAGACGCATGTGCGGGAGTGAAAGTATAAGTTCCGCCCGTGTCGCTTGGGGATCGCGAACCTAATTGTAACTCTTGGAGTACGAGCACGCTCTAAGAAAAGGCACGACAATAATTGTCCAAAATATAGGGTAGTTTAGCAATATTCTGATAATTGTAGGGGCTGAAATTCGATAAATAACACTTGTTAAATGTGCAAAATAAATCTGAGAGTTGCAGGGGATGAAATTGGTATTAATACTTGTTAAATTTGCAGAATGAATAAAGCATGGACAACCAAAAAAATTGAATTCCTCTGCCGGGATTCGAATCCGGAATTCCAAGCCCCCAAGGGGGCCAACATCAAAGTCAAATAGATGATTTAAGTTTGTGCTACAGAGGATTGGTGTTCATGTCTCTCAAATCAAATTATATGTCATACGTACGAAACATGGCGAAGTCACACGGTTGCCTAAGAGCTCGAGTCCTCCGCTCCATAGACGGATACGCAATCGATCCATGTTTCGTGAGAGCAGAACAACACGAGCTATAATTCCTACAACCAACTAGTGGTCGAAATGATTTATTTGTGCCCTCCAATCGCGCCCTGTAGGACGTCCTCCCGTTTCATTCAGTACCTTCGTATGCACAACAGCAGGAACTACATCCCCGATCATTGAACTTTCGGCTTTCAATAGATACTTACAAACATTGGCACTTTACGCGATCTCTGTACCCTAATGTCGCATGGATCGCCAATGTGTCTACGAATGGATTCACACCGCGGTACTATTCTATGAAAATAGTCTGAGTCTTTTTTATTCTAGAAACAATTGCAGCAACTTTAGTATTTCTTGTCCATGCTTCCAAAGCACGAGGTGGAATCGGAACTGCCCGAGCCCATTGAAGGAGCATTCGTGCACAAATCCACCGTCAACGACTTGCAGCAACAGAAATAACTTCTACCAAGAAAATATCCTAACTCATGAAACGAGAACGTGTCGCTCCAAACAAAAAATAACAAATATTTATGTTGTTTTTACGAAACTAACTCATGAGACGCATTTGCGGGAGTGAAAGTATAAGTTCCGCCCGTGTTGCTTGGGGATCGCGAACCTATTAGTAACTCTTGGAGTACGAGCACGCTCTAAGAAAAGGCACGACAATAATTGTCCAAAATATAGGGTAGTTTAGCAATATTCTGATAATTGTAGGGGCTGAAATTCGATAAATAACACTTGTTAAATGTGCAAAATAAATCTGAGAGTTGCAGGGGATGAAATTGGGATTAATACATGTTAAATTTGCAGAATGAATAAATCATGCACAATCAAAAAAATTGAATTCCTCTGCCGGGATTCGAACCCGGAATTCCAAGCCCCCAGGGGGGCCAACATCAAAGTCAAATAGTTGATTTAAGTTTGTGCTACAGAGGATTGGAGTTCATGTCTCTCAAATCAAATTATATGTCATACGTACGACAACATGGCGAAGTCACACGGTTGCCTACGAGCTCGAGTCCTCCGGTCCATAGACGGATACGCAATCGATCCATGTTTCGTGAGAGCAGAACAACACGAGCTATAATTCCTACAACCAACTAGTGGTCGAAATGATTTATTTGTGCCCTCCAATCGCGCCCTGTAGGACGTCCTCCCGTTTCATTCAGTACCTTCGTATGCACAACAGGAGGAAGTACATCCCCGATCATTGAAATTTCGGCTTTCATTAGATACTTACAAACATTGGCACTTTACGCGATCTCTGTACCCTAATGTCGCATGGATCGCCAATGTGTCTACGAATGGATTCACACGGCGGTACTATTCTGTGAAAATAGTCTGAGTCTTTTTTATTCTAGAAACAATTGCAGCAACTTTAGTATTTCTTGTCCATGCTTCAAAAGCACGAGGTGGAATCGGAACTGCCCGTGCCTATTCAAGGAGCATTCGTGAACAAATCCACCGTCAACGACTTGCAGCTACAGAAATAACTCCTACCAAGAAAATATCCTAACTCATGAAAGGAGAACGTGTCGCTCCAACAAAAATATAACAAATATTTTTGTTGTTTTTACGAAACTAACTCATGAGACGCATGTGCGGGAGTGAAAGTATAAGTTCCGCCCGTGTCGCTTGGGGATCGCGAACCTATTTGTAACTCTTGGAGTACGAGCACGCTCTAAGAAAAGGCACGACAATAATTGTCCAAAATATAGGGTAGTTTAGCAATATTCTGATAATTGTAGGGGCTGAAATTCGATAAATAACACTTGTTAAATGTGCAAAATAAATCTGAGAGTTGCACGGGATGAAATTGGTATTAATACTTGTTAAATTTGCAGAATGAATAAAGCATGGACAACCAAAAAAATTGAATTCCTCTGCCGGGATTTGAACCCGGAATTCCAAGCCCAGGGGGGCCAACATCAAAGTCAAATAGATGATTTAAGTTTGTGCTACAGAGGATTGGTGTTCATGTCTCTCAAATCAAATTATATGTCATACGTACGACAACATGGCGAAGTCACACGGTTGCCTACGAGCTCGAGTCCTCCGGTCCATAGACGGATACGCAATCGATCCATGTTCCGTGAGAGCAGAACAACACGAGCTATAATTCCTACAACCAACTAGTGGTCGAAATGATTTATTTGTGCCCTCCAATCGCGCCCTGTAGGACGTCCTCCCGTTTCACTCAGTACCTTCGTATGCACAACAGGAGGAAGTACATCCCCGATCATTGAAATTTCGGCTTTCATTAGATACTTACAAACATTGGCACTTTACGCGATCTCTGTACCCTAATGTCGCATGGATCGCCAATGTGTCTACGAATGGATTCACACGGCGGTACTATTCTGTGAAAATAGTCTGAGTCTTTTTTATTCTAGAAACAATTGCAGCAACTTTAGTATTTCTTGTCCATGCTTCGAAAGCACGAGGTGGAATCGGAACTGCCCGTGCCCATTGAAGGAGCATTCGTGAACAAATCCACCGTCAACGACTTGCACCTTCAGAAATAACTTCATCCAAGAAAATATCATAACTCATGAAACGAGAACGTGTCGCTCCAACCAAAAGATAACAAATATTTATGTTGTTTTTACGAAACTAACTCATGAGACGCATGTGCGGGAGTGAAAGTATAAGTTCCGCCCGTGTCGCTTGGGGATCGCGAACCTAATTGTAACTCTTGGAGTACGAGCACGCTCTAAGAAAAGGCACGACAATAATTGTCCAAAATATAGGGTAGTTTAGCAATATTCTGATAATTGTAGGGGCTGAAATTCGATAAATAACACTTGTTAAATGTGCAAAATAAATCTGAGAGTTGCAGGGGATGAAATTGGTATTAATACTTGTTAAATTTGCAGAATGAATAAAGCATGGACAACCAAAAAAATTGAATTCCTCTGCCGGGATTCGAATCCAGAATTCCAAGCCCCCAAGGGGGCCAACATCAAAGTCAAATAGATGATTTAAGTTTGTGCTACAGAGGATTGGTGTTCATGTCTCTCAAATCAAATTATATGTCATACGTACGAAACATGGCGAAGTCACACGGTTGCCTAAGAGCTCGAGTCCTCCGGTCCATAGACGGATACGCAATCGATCCATGTTTCGTGAGAGCAGAACAACACGAGCTATAATTCCTACAACCAACTAGTGGTCGAAATGATTTATTTGTGCCCTCCAATCGCGCCCTGTAGGACGTCCTCCCGTTTCATTCAGTACCTTCGTATGCACAACAGCAGGAACTACATCCCCGATCATTGAACTTTCGGCTTTCATTAGATACTTACAAACATTGGCACTTTACGCGATCTCTGTACCCTAATGTCGCATGGATCGCCAATGTGTCTACGAATGGATTCACACCGCGGTACTATTCTATGAAAATAGTCTGAGTCTTTTTTATTCTAGAAACAATTGCAGCAACTTTAGTATTTCTTGTCCATGCTTCCAAAGCACGAGGTGGAATCGGAACTGCCCGAGCCCATTGAAGGAGCATTCGTGCACAAATCCACCGTCAACGACTTGCAGCAACAGAAATAACTTCTACCAAGAAAATATCCTAACTCATGAAACGAGAACGTGTCGCTCCAAACAAAAAATAACAAATATTTATGTTGTTTTTACGAAACTAACTCATGAGACGCATTTGCGGGAGTGAAAGTATAAGTTCCGCCCGTGTTGCTTGGGGATCGCGAACCTATTAGTAACTCTTGGAGTACGAGCACGCTCTAAGAAAAGGCACGCCAATAATTGTCCAAAATATAGGGTAGTTTAGCAATATTCTGATAATTGTAGGGGCTGAAATTCGATAAATAACACTTGTTAAATGTGCAAAATAAATCTGAGAGTTGCAGGGGATGAAATTGGGATTAATACTTGTTAAATTTGCAGAATGAATAAATCATGCACAATCAAAAAAATTGAATTCCTCTGCCGGGATTCGAACCCGGAATTCCAAGCCCCCAGGGGGGCCAACATCAAAGTCAAATAGTTGATTTAAGTTTGTGCTACAGAGGATTGGAGTTCATGTCTCTCAAATCAAATTATATGTCATACGTACGACAACATGGCGAAGTCACACGGTTGCCTACGAGCTCGAGTCCTCCGGTCCATAGACGGATACGCAATCGATCCATGTTTCGTGAGAGCAGAACAACACGAGCTATAATTCCTACAACCAACTAGTGGTCGAAATGATTTATTTGTGCCCTCCAATCGCGCCCTGTAGGACGTCCTCCCGTTTCATTCAGTACCTTCGTATGCACAACAGGAGGAAGTACATCCCCGATCATTGAAATTTCGGCTTTCATTAGATACTTACAAACATTGGCACTTTACGCGATCTCTGTACCCTAATGTCGCATGGATCGCCAATGTGTCTACGAATGGATTCACACGGCGGTACTATTCTGTTAAAATAGTCTGAGTCTTTTTTATTCTAGAAACAATTGCAGCAACTTTAGTATTTCTTGTCCATGCTTCAAAAGCACGAGGTGGAATCGGAACTGCCCGTGCCTATTGAAGGAGCATTCGTGAACAAATCCACCGTCAACGACTTGCAGCTACAGAAATAACTCCTACCAAGAATATATCCTAACTCATGAAAGGAGAACGTGTCGCTCCAACAAAAATATAACAAATATTTTTGTTGTTTTTACGAAACTAACTCATGAGACGCATGTGCGGGAGTGAAAGTATAAGTTCCGCCCGTGTCGCTTGGGGATCGCGAACCTATTTGTAACTCTTGGAGTACGAGCACGCTCTAAGAAAAGGCACGACAATAATTGTCCAAAATATAGGGTAGTTTAGCAATATTCTGATAATTGTAGGGGCTGAAATTCGATAAATAACACTTGTTAAATGTGCAAAATAAATCTGAGAGTTGCACGGGATGAAATTGGTATTAATACTTGTTAAATTTGCAGAATGAATAAAGCATGGACAACCAAAAAAATTGAATTCCTCTGCCGGGATTTGAACCCGGAATTCCAAGCCCAGGGGGGCCAACATCAAAGTCAAATAGATGATTTAAGTTTGTGCTACAGAGGATTGGTGTTCATGTCTCTCAAATCAAATTATATGTCATACGTACGACAACATGGCGAAGTCACACGGTTGCCTACGAGCTCGAGTCCTCCGGTCCATAGACGGATACGCAATCGATCCATGTTCCGTGAGAGCAGAACAACACGAGCTATAATTCCTACAACCAACTAGTGGTCGAAATGATTTATTTGTGCCCTCCAATCGCGCCCTGTAGGACGTCCTCCCGTTTCACTCAGTACCTTCGTATGCACAACAGGAGGAAGTACATCCCCGATCATTGAACTTTCGGCTTTCATTAGATACTTACAAACATTGGCACTTTACGCGATCTCTGTACCCTAATGTCGCATGGATCGCCAATGTGTCTACGAATGGATTCACACGGCGGTACTATTCTGTGAAAATAGTCTGAGTCTTTTTTATTCTAGAAACAATTGCAGCAACTTTAGTATTTCTTGTCCATGCTTCGAAAGCACGAGGTGGAATCGGAACTGCCCGTGCCCATTGAAGGAGCATTCGTGAACAAATCCACCGTCAACGACTTGCACCTACAGAAATAACTTCATCCAAGAAAATATCATAACTCATGAAACGAGAACGTGTCGCTCCAACCAAAAGATAACAAATATTTATGTTGTTTTTACGAAACTAACTCATGAGACGCATGTGCGGGAGTGAAAGTATAAGTTCCGCCCACGTCGCTTGGGGATCGCGAACCTATTTGTAACTCTTGGAGTACGAGCACGCTCTAAGAAAAGGCACGACAATAATTGTCCAAAATATAGGGTAGTTTAGCAATATTCTGATAATTGTAGGGGCTGAAATTCGATAAATAACACTTGTTAAATGTTCAAAATAAATCTGAGAGTTGCAGGGGATGAAATTGGTATTAATACTTGTTAAATTTGCAGAATGAATAAAGCATGGACAACCAAAAAAATTGAATTCCTCTGTCGGGATTCGAACTTGGAATTCCAAGCCCCCAGGGGGGCCAACATCAAAGTCAAATAGATGATTTAAGTTTGTGCTACAGAGGATTGGTGTTAATGTCCCTCAAATCAAATTATATGTCATACGTACGACAACATGGCGAAGTCACACGGTTGCCTACGAGCTCGAGTCCTCCGGTCCATAGACGGATACGCAATCGATCCATGTTTCGTGAGAGCAGAACAACACGAGCTATAATTCCTACAACCAACTAGTGGTCGAAATGATTTATTTGTGCCCTCCAATCGCGCCCTGTAGGACGTCCTCCCGTTTCATTCAGTACCTTCGTATGCACAACAGGAGGAAGTACATCCCCGATCATTGAAATTTCGGCTTTCATTAGATACTTACAAACATTGGCACTTTACGCGATCTCTGTACCCTAATGTCGCATGGATCGCCAATGTGTCTACGAATGGATTCACACGGCGGTACTATTCTCTGAAAATAGTCTGAGTCTTTTTTATTCTAGAAACAATTGCAGCAACTTTAGTATTTCTTATCCATGCTTCGAAAGCACGAGGTGGAATCGGAACTGCCCGTGCCCATTGAAGGAGCATTCGTGAACAAATCCACCGTCAACGACTTGCACCTACAGAAATAACTTCTACCAAGAAAATATCATAACTCATGAAAGGAGAACGTGTCGCTCCAACAAAAATATAACAAATATTTATGTTGTTTTTACGAAACTAACTCATGAGACGCATGTGCGGGAGTGAAAGTATAAGTTCCGCCCGTGTCGCTTGGGGATCGCGAACCTATTTGTAACTCTTGGAGTACGAGCACGCTCTAAGAAAAGTCACAGCAATAATTGTCCAAAATATAGGATAGTTTAGCAATATTCTGATAATTGTAGGGGCTGAAATTCGATAAATAACACTTGTTAAATGTGCAAAATAAATCTGAGAGTTGCACGGGATGAAATTGGTATTAATACTTGTTAAATTTGCAGAATGAATAAAGCATGGACAACCAAAAAATTGAATTCCTCTGCCGGGATTCGAACCCGGAATTCCAAGCCCCCAGGGGGGCCAACATCAAAGTCAAATAGATGATTTAAGTTTGTGCTACAGAGGATTGGTGTTCATGTCTCTCAAATCAAATTATATGTCATACGTACGACAACATGGCGAAGTCACGCGGTTGCCTACGAGCTCGAGTCCTCCGGTCCATAGACGGATACGCAACCGATCCATGTTTCGTGAGAGCAGAACAACACGAGCTATAATTCCTACAACCAACTAGTGGTCGAAATGATTTATTTGTGCCCTCCAATCGCGCCCTGTAGGACGTCCTCCCGTTTCATTCAGTACCTTCGTATGCACAACAGGAGGAAGTACATCCCCGATCATTGAAATTTCGGCTTTCATTAGATACTTACAAACATTGGCACTTTACGCGATCTCTGTACCCTAATGTCGCATGGATCGCCAATGTGTCTACGAATGGATTCACACGGCGGTACTATTCTGTGAAAATAGTGTGAGTCTTTTTTATTCTAGAAACAATTGCAGCAACTTTAGTATTTCTTGTCCATGCTTCGAAAGCACGAGGTGGAATCGGAACTGCCCGTGCCCATTGAAGGAGCATTCGTGAACAAATCCACCGTCAACGACTTGCAGCTACAGAAATAACTCCTACCAAGAAAATATCCGAACTCATGAAAGGAGAACGTGTCGCTCCAACAAAAATATAACAAATATTTATGTTGTTTTTACGAAACTAACTCATGAGACGCATGTGCGGGAGTGAAAGTATAAGTTCCGCCCGTGTCGCTTGGGGATCGCGAACCTATTTGTAACTCTTGGAGTACGAGCACGCTCTAAGAAAAGGCACGACAATAATTGTCCAAAATATAGGGTAGTTTAGCAATATTCTGATAATTGTAGGGGCTGAAATTCGATAAATAACACTTGTTAAATGTGCAAAATAAATCTGAGAGTTGCAGGGGATGAAATTGGTATTAATACTTGTTAAATTTGCAGAATGAATAAAGCATGGACAACCAAAAAAATTGAATTCCTCTGTCGGGATTCGAACCCGGAATTCCAAGCCCCCAGGGGGGCCAACATCAAAGTCAAATAGATGATTTAAGTTTGTGATACAGAGGATTGGTGTTCATGTCTCTCAAATCAAATTATATGTCATACATACGACAACATGGCGAAGTCACACGGTTGCCTACGAGCTCGAGTCCTCCGGTCCATAGACGGATACGCAATCGATCCATGTTTGTGAGAGCAGAACAACACGAGCTATAATTCCTACAACCAACTAGTTGTCGAAATGATTTATTTGTGCCCTCCAATCGCGCCCTGTAGGACGTCCTCCCGTTTCATTCAGTACCTTCGTATGCACAACAGGAGGAAGTGCATCCCCGAGCATTGAAATTTCGGCTTTCATTAGATACTTACAAACATTGGCACTTTACGCGATCTCTGTACCCTAATGTCGCATGGATCGCCAATGTGTCTACGAATGGATTCACAATCGGAACTGCCCGTGCCCATTGAAGGAGCATTCGTGAACAAATCCACCGTCAACGACTTGCAGCTACATAAATAACTTCTACCAAGAAAATATCCTAACTCATGAAAGGAGAACGTGTCGCTCCAACCAAAAAATAACAAATATTTATGTTGTTTTTACGAAACTAACTCATGAGACGCATGTGCGGGAGTGAAAGTATAAGTTCCGCCCGTGTCGCTTGGGGATCGCGAACCTATTTGTAACTCTTGGAGTACGAGCACGCTCTAAGAAAAGGCACGACAATAATTGTCCAAAATATAGGGTAGTTTAGCAATATTATGATAATTGTAGGGGCTGAAATTCGATAAATAACACTTGTCAAAATGTGCAAAATAAATCTGAGAGTTGGAGGGGATGAAATTGGTATTAATACTTGTTAAATTTGCAGAATGAATAAAGCATGGACAACCAAAAAAATTGAATTCCTCTGCCGGGATTCGAACCCGGAATTCCAAGCCCCCAGGGGGGCCAACATCAAAGTCAAATAGATGATTTAAGTTTGTGCTACAGAGGATTGGTGTTCATGTTTCTCAAATCAAATTATATGTCATACGTACGACAACATGGCGAAGTCACACGGTTGCCTACGAGCTCGAGTCCTCCGGTCCATAGACGGATACGCAACCGATCCATGTTTCGTGAGAGCAGAACAACACGAGCTATAATTCCTACAACCAACTAGTGGTCGAAATGATTTATTTGTGCCCTCCAATCGCGCCCTGTAGGACGTCCTCCCGTTTCATTCAGTACCTTCGTATGCACAACAGGAGGAAGTACATCCCCGATCATTGAAATTTCGGCTTTCATTAGATACTTACAAACATTGGCACTTTACGCGATCTCTGTACCCTAATGTCGCATGGATCGCCAATGTGTCTACGAATGGATTCACACGGCGGTACTATTCTGTGAAAATAGTCAGAGTCTTTTTTATTCTAGAAACAATTGCAGCAACTTTAGTATTTCTTGTCCATGCTTCGAAAGCACGAGGTGGAAACGGAACTGCCCGTGCCCATTGAAGGAGCATTCGTGAACAAATCCACCGTCAACGACTTGCAGCTACAGAAATAACTCCTACCAAGAAAATATCCTAACTCATGAAAGGAGAACGTGTCGCTCCAACAAAAATATAACAAATATTTATGTTGTTTTTACGAAACTAACTCATGAGACGCATGTGCGGGAGTGAAAGTATAAGTTCCGCCCGAGTCGCTTGGGGATCGCGAACCTATTTGTAACTCTTGGAGTACGAGCACGCTCTAAGAAAAGGCACGACAATAATTGTCCAAAATATAGGGTAGTTTAGCAATATTCTGATAATTGTAGGGGCTGAAATTCGATAAATAACACTTGTTAACTGTGCAAAATAAATCTGAGAGTTGAAGGGGATGAAATTGGTATTAATACTTGTTAAATTTGCAGAATGAATAAAGCATGGACAACCAAAAAAATTGAATTCCTCTGTCGGGATTCGAACCCGGAATTCCAAGCCCCCGGGGGGCCAACATCAAAGTCAAATAGATGATTTAAGTTTGTGCTACAGAGGATTGGTGTTCATGTCTCTCAAATCAAATTATATGTCATACGTACGACAACATGGCGAAGTCACACGGTTGCCTACGAGCTCGAGTCCTCCGGTCCATAGACGGATACGCAATCGATCCATGTTTCGTGAGAGCAGAACAACACGAGCTATAATTCCTACAACCAACTAGTGGTCGAAATGATTTATTTGTGCCCTCCAATCGCGCCCTGTAGGACGTCCTCCCGTTTCATTCAGTATCTTCGTATGCACAACAGGAGGAAGTACATCCCCGATCATTGAAATTTCGGCTTTCATTAGATACTTACAAACATTGGCAGTTTACGCGATCTCTATACCCTAATGTCGCATGGATCGCCAATGTGTCTACGAATGGACTCACACGGCGGTACTATTCTGTGAAAATAGTCTGAGTCTTTTTTATTCTAGAAACAATTGCAGCAACTTTAGTATTTCTTGTCCATGCTTCGAAAGCACGAGGTGGAATCGGAACTGCCCGTGCCCATTGAAGGAGCATTCGTGAACAAATCCACCGTCAACGACTTGCAGCTACAGAAATAACTCCTACCAAGAAAATATCCGAACTCATGAAAGGAGAACGTGTCGCTCCAACAAAAATATA
Organism: Linanthus parryae; assembly: GCA_023055425.1. Classification (NCBI taxonomy): domain Eukaryota; kingdom Viridiplantae; phylum Streptophyta; class Magnoliopsida; order Ericales; family Polemoniaceae; genus Linanthus; species Linanthus parryae. Next base: position 922,421 of record JALGPY010000019.1, on the reverse strand, counting down.
ACAAATATTTATGTTGTTTTTACGAAACTAACTCATGAGACGCATGTGCGGGAGTGAAAGTATAAGTTCCGCCCGTGTCGCTTGGGGATCGCGAACCTATTTGTAACTCTTGGAGTACGAGCACGCTCTAAGAAAAGGCACGACAATAATTGTCCAAAATATAGGGTAGTTTAGCAATATTCTGATAATTGTAGGGGCTGAAATTCGATAAATAACACTTGTTAAATGTGCAAAATAAATCTGAGAGTTGCAGGGGATGAAATTGGTATTAATACTTGTTAAATTTGCAGAATGAATAAAGCATGGACAACCAAAAAAATTGAATTCCTCTGCCGGGATTCCAACGCGGAATTTCCAAGCCCCCAGGGGGGCCAACATCAAAGTCAAATAGATGATTTAAGTTTGTGATACAGAGGATTGGTGTTCATGTCTCTCAAATCAAATTATATGTCATACGTACGACAACATGGCGAAGTCACACGGTTGCCTACGAGCTCGAGTCCTCCGGTCCATAGACGGATACGCAATCGATCCATGTTTCGTGAGAGCAGAACAACACGAGCTATAATTCCTACAACCAACTAGTTGTCGAAATGATTTATTTGTGCCCTCCAATCGCGCCCTGTAGGACGTCCTCCCGTTTCATTCAGTACCTTCGTATGCACAACAGGAGGAAGTACATCCCCGAGCATTGAAATTTCGGCTTTCATTAGATACTTACAAACATTGGCACTTTACGCGATCTCTGTACCCTAATGTCGCATGGATCGCCAATGTGTCTACGAATGGATTCACAATCGGAACTGCCCGTGCCCATTGAAGGAGCATTCGTGAACAAATCCACCGTCAACGACTTGCAGCTACATAAATAACTTCTACCAAGAAAATATCCTAACTCATGAAACGAGAACGTGTCGCTCCAACCAAAAAATAACAAATATTTATGTTGTTTTTACGAAACTAACTCATGAGACGCATGTGCGGGAGTGAAAGTATAAGTTCCGCCCGTGTCGCTTGGGGATCGCGAACCTATTTGTAACTCTTGGAGTACGAGCACGCTCTAAGAAAAGGCACGACAATAATTGTCCAAAATATAGGGTAGTTTAGCAATATTATGATAATTGTAGGGGCTGAAATTCGATAAATAACACTTGTCAAAATGTGCAAAATAAATCTGAGAGTTGCAGGGGATGAAATTGGTATTAATACTTGTTAAATTTGCAGAATGAATAAAGCATGGACAACCAAAAAAATTGAATTCCTCTGCCGGGATTCGAACCCGGAATTCCAAGCCCCCAGGGGGGCCAACATCAAAGTCAAATAGATGATTTAAGTTTGTGCTACAGAGGATTGGTGTTCATGTTTCTCAAATCAAATTATATGTCATACGTACGACAACATGGCGAAGTCACACGGTTGCCTACGAGCTCGAGTCCTCCGGTCCATAGACGGATACGCAACCGATCCATGTTTCGTGAGAGCAGAACAACACGAGCTATAATTCCTACAACCAACTAGTGGTCGAAATGATTTATTTGTGCCCTCCAATCGCGCCCTGTAGGACGTCCTCCCGTTTCATTCAGTACCTTCGTATGCACAACAGGAGGAAGTACATCCCCGATCATTGAAATTTCGGCTTTCATTAGATACTTACAAACATTGGCACTTTACGCGATCTCTGTACCCTAATGTCGCATGGATCGCCAATGTGTCTACGAATGGATTCACACGGCGGTACTATTCTGTGAAAATAGTCAGAGTCTTTTTTATTCTAGAAACAATTGCAGCAACTTTAGTATTTCTTGTCCATGCTTCGAAAGCACGAGGTGGAAACGGAACTGCCCGTGCCCATTGAAGGAGCATTCGTGAACAAATCCACCGTCAACGACTTGCAGCTACAGAAATAACTCCTACCAAGAAAATATCCTAACTCATGAAAGGAAAACGTGTCGCTCCAACAAAAATATAACAAATATTTATGTTGTTTTTACGAAACTAACTCATGAGACGCATGTGCGGGAGTGAAAGTATAAGTTCCGCCCGAGTCGCTTGGGGATCGCGAACCTATTTGTAACTCTTGGAGTACGAGCACGCTCTAAAAAAGGCACGACAATAATTGTCCAAAATATAGGGTAGTTTAGCAATATTCTGATAATTGTAGGGGCTGAAATTCGATAAATAACACTTGTTAACTGTGCAAAATAAATCTGAGAGTTGAAGGGGATGAAATTGGTATTAATACTTGTTAAATTTGCAGAATGAATAAAGCATGGACAACCAAAAAAATTGAATTCCTCTGTCGGGATTCGAACCCGGAATTCCAAGCCCCCGGGGGGCCAACATCAAAGTCAAATAGATGATTTAAGTTTGTGCTACAGAGGATTGGTGTTCATGTCTCTCAAATCAAATTATATGTCATACGTACGACAACATGGCGAAGTCACACGGTTGCCTACGAGCTCGAGTCCTCCGGTCCATAGACGGATACGCAATCGATCCATGTTTCGTGAGAGCAGAACAACACGAGCTATAATTCCTACAACCAACTAGTGGTCGAAATGATTTATTTGTGCCCTCCAATCGCGCCCTGTAGGACGTCCTCCCGTTTCATTCAGTATCTTCGTATGCACAACAGGAGGAAGTACATCCCCGATCATTGAAATTTCGGCTTTCATTAGATACTTACAAACATTGGCACTTTACGCGATCTCTGTACCCTAATGTCGCATGGATCGCCAATGTGTCTACGAATGGATTCACACGGCGGTACTATTCTGTGAAAATAGTCTGAGTCTTTTTTATTCTAGAAACAATTGCAGCAACTTTAGTATTTCTTGTCCATGCTTCGAAAGCACGAGGTGGAATCGGAACTGCCCGTGCCAATTGAAGGAGCATTCGTGAACAAATCCACACTTGCAGCTACAGAAATAACTCCTACCAAGAAAATATCCTAACTCATGAAAGGAGAACGTGTCGCTCCAACAAAAATATAACAAATATTTATGTTGTTTTTACGAAACTAACTCATGAGACGCATGTGCGGGAGTGAAAGTATAAGTTCCGCCCGTGTCGCTTGGGGATCGCGAACCTATTTGTAACTCTCGGAGTACGAGCACGCTCTAAGAAAAGGCACGACAATAATTGTCCAAAATATAGGGTAGTTTAGCAATATTCTGATAATTGTAGGGGCTGAAATTCGATAAATAACACTTGTTAAATGTGCAAAATAAATCTGAGAGTTGCAGGGGATGAAATTGGTATTAATACTTGTTAAATTTGCAGAATGAATAAAGCATGGACAACCAAAAAAATTGAATTCCTCTGTCAGGATTCGAACCCGGAATTCCAAGCCCCCAGGGGGGCCAACATCAAAGTCAAATAGATGATTTAAGTTTGTGCTACAGAGGATTGGTGTTCATGCCTCTCAAATCAAATTATATGTCATACGTACGACAACATGGCGAAGTCACACGGTTGCCTACGAGCTCGAGTCCTCCGGTCCATAGACGGATACGCAATCGATCCATGTTTCGTGAGAGCAGAACAACACGAGCTATAATTCCTACAACCAACTAGTGGTCGAAATGATTTATTTGTGCCCTCCAATCGCGCCCTGTAGGACGTCCTCCCGTTTCATTCAGTACCTTCGTATGCACAACAGGAGGAAGTACATCCCCGATCATTGAAATTTCGGCTTTCATTAGATACTTACAAACATTGGCACTTTACGCGATCTCTGTACCCTAATGTCGCATGGATCGCCAATGTGTCTACGAATGGATTCACACCGCGGTACTATTCTGTGAAAATAGTGTGAGTCTTTTTTATTCTAGAAACAATTGCAGCAATTTAGTATTTCTTGTCCATGCTTCGAAAGCACGAGGTGGAATCGGAACTGCCCGTGCCCATTGAAGGAGCATTCGTGAACAAATCCACCGTCAACGACTTGCAGCTACATAAATAACTTCTACCAAGAAAATATCCTAACTCATGAAACGAGAACGTGTCGCTCCAACCAAAAAATAACAAATATTTATGTTGTTTTTACTCATGAGACGCATGTGCGGGAGTGAAAGTATAAGTTCCGCCCGTGTCGCTTGGGGATCGCGAACCTATTTGTAACTCTTGGAGTACGAGCACGCTCTAAGAAAAGGCACGACAATAATTGTCCAAAATATAGGGTAGTTTAGCAATATTATGATAATTGTATTGGCTGAAATTCGATAAATAACACTTGTTAAATGTGCAAAATAAATCTGAGAGTTGCAGGGGATGAAATTGGTATTAATACTTGTTAAATTTGAAGAATGAATAAAGCATGGACAACCAAAAAAATTGAATTCCTCTGCCGGGATTCGAACCCGGAATTCCAAGCCCCCAGGGGGGCCAACATCAAAGTCAAATAGATGATTTAAGTTTGTGCTACAGAGGATTGGTGTTCATGTTTCTCAAATCAAATTATATGTCATACGTACGACAACATGGCGAAGTCACACGGTTGCCTACGAGCTCGAGTCCTCCGGTCCATAGACGGATACGCAACCGATCCATGTTTCGTGAGAGCAGAACAACACGAGCTATAATTCCTACAACCAACTAGTGGTCGAAATGATTTATTTGTGCCCTCCAATCGCGCCCTGTAGGACGTCCTCCCGTTTCATTCAGTACCTTCGTATACACAACAGGAGGAAGTACATCCCCTATCATTGAAATTTCGGCTTTCATTAGATACTTACAAACATTGGCACTTTACGCGATCTCTGTACCCTAATGTCGCATGGATCGCCAATGTGTCTACGAATGGATTCACACGGCGGTACTATTCTGTGAAAATAGTCTGAGTCTTTTTTATTCTAGAAACAATTGCAGCAACTTTAGTATTTCTTGTCCATGCTTCGAAAGCACGAGGTGGAATCGGAACTGCCCGTGCCCATTGAAGGAGCATTCGTGAACAAATCCACCGTCAACGACTTGCAGCTACAGAAATAACTCCTACCAAGAAAATATCCTAACTCATGAAAGGAGAACGTGTCGCTCCAACAAAATTATAACAAATATTTATGTTGTTTTTACGAAACTAACTCATGAGACGCATGTGCGGGAGTGAAAGTATAAGTTCCGCCCGTGTCGCTTGGGGATCGCGAACCTATTTGTAACTCTTGGAGTACGAGCACGCTCTAAGAAAAGGCACGACAATAATTGTCCAAAATATAGGGTAGTTTAGCAATATTCTGATAATTGTAGGGGCTGAAATTCGATAAATAACACTTGTTAAATGTGCAAAATAAATCTGAGAGTTGCAGGGGATGAAATTGGTATTAATACTTGTTAAATTTGCAGAATGAATAAAGCATGGACAACCAAAAAATTGAATTCCTCTGTCGGGATTCGAACCCGGAATTCCAAGCCCCCAGGGGGGCCAACATCAAAGTCAAATAGATGATTTAAGTTTGTGCTACAGAGGATTGGTGTTTATGTCTCTCAAATCAAATTATATGTCATACGTACGACAACATGGCGAAGTCACACGGTTGCCTACGAGCTCGAGTCCTCCGGTCCATAGACGGATACGCAATCGATCCATGTTTCGTGAGAGCAGAACAACACGAGCTATAATTCCTACAACCAACTAGTGGTCGAAATGATTTATTTGTGCCCTCCAATCGCGCCCTGTAGGACGTCCTCCCGTTTCATTCAGTACCTTCGTATGCACAACAGGAGGTAGTACATCCCCGATCATTGAAATTTCGGCTTTCATTAGATACTTACAAACATTGGCACTTTACGCGATCTCTGTACCCTAATGTCGCATGGATAGCCAATGTGTCTACGAATGGATTCACACCGCGGTACTATTCTGTGAAAATAGTGTGAGTCTTTTTTATTCTAGAAACAATTGCAGCAATTTTAGTATTTCTTGTCCATGCTTCGAAAGCACGAGGTGGAATCGGAACTGCCCGTGCCCATTGAAGGAGCATTCGTGAACAAATCCACCGTCAACGACTTGCAGCTACATAAATAACTTCTACCAAGAAAATATCCTAACTCATGAAACGAGAACGTGTCGCTCCAACCAAAAAATAACAAATATTTATGTTATTTTTACTCATGAGACGCATGTGCGGGAGTGAAAGTATAAGTTCCGCCCGTGTCGCTTGGGGATCGCGAACCTATTTGTAACTCTTGGAGTACGAGCACGCTCTAAGAAAAGGCACGACAATAATTGTCCAAAATATAGGGTAGTTTAGCAATATTATGATAATTGTAGGGGCTGAAATTCGATAAATAACACTTGTTAAATGTGCAAACTAAATCTGAGAGTTGCAGGGGATGAAATTGGTATTAATACTTGTTAAATTTGCAGAATGAATAAAGCATGGACAACCAAAAAAATTGAATTCCGCTGCCGGGATTCGAACCCGGAATTCCAAGCCCCCAGGGGGGCCAACATCAAAGTCAAATAGATGATTTAAGTTTGTGCTACAGAGGATTGGTGTTCATGTTTCTCAAATCAAATTATATGTCATACGAACGACAACATGGCGAAGTCACACGGTTGCCTACGAGCTCGAGTCCTCCGGTCCATAGACGGATACGCAACCGATCCATGTTTCGTGAGAGCAGAACAACACGAGCTATAATTCCTACAACCAACTAGTGGTCGAAATGATTTATTTGTGCCCTCCAATCGCGCCCTGTAGGACGTCCTCCCGTTTCATTCAGTACCTTCGTATGCACAACAGGAGGAAGTACATCCCCGATCATTGAAATTTCGGCTTTCATTAGATACTTACAAACATTGGCACTTTACGCGATCTCTGTACCCTAATGTCGCATGGATCGCCAATGTGTCTACGAATGGATTCACACGGCGGTACTATTCTATGAAAATAGTCTGAGTCTTTTTTATTCTAGAAACAATTGCAGCAACTTTAGTATATCTTGCCCATGCTTCGAAAGCACGAGGTGGAATCGGAACTGCCCGTGCCCATTGAAGGAGCATTCGTGAACAAATCCACCGTCAACGACTTGCAGCTACAGAAATAACTCCTACCAAGAAAATATCCTAACTCATGAAAGGAGAACGTGTCGCTCCAACAAAAATATAACAAATATTTATGTTGTTTTTACGAAACTAACTCATGAGACGCATGTGCGGGAGTGAAAGTATAAGTTCCGCCCGTGTCGCTTGGGGATCGCGAACCTATTTGTAACTCTTGGAGTACGAGCACGCTCTAAGAAAAGGCACGACAATAATTGTCCAAAATATAGGGTAGTTTAGCAATATTCTGATAATTGTAGGGGCTGAAATTCGATAAATAACACTTGTTAAATGTGCAAAATAAATCTGAGAGTTGCAGGGGATGAAATTGGTATTAATACTTGTTAAATTTGCAGAATGAATAAAGCATGGACAACCAAAAAATTGAATTCCTCTGTCGGGATTCGAACCCGGAATTCCAAGCCCCCAGGGGGGCCAACATCAAAGTCAAATAGATGATTTAAGTTTGTGCTACAGAGGATTGGTGTTTATGTCTCTCAAATCAAATTATATGTCATACGTACGACAACATGGCGAAGTCACACGGTTGCCTACGAGCTCGAGTCCTCCGGTCCATAGACGGATACGCAATCGATCCATGTTTCGTGAGAGCAGAACAACACGAGCTATAATTCCTACAACCAACTAGTGGTCGAAATGATTTATTTGTGCCCTCCAATCGCGCCCTGTAGGACGTCCTCCCGTTTCATTCAGTACCTTCGTATGCACAACAGGAGGTAGTACATCCCCGATCATTGAAATTTCGGCTTTCATTAGATACTTACAAACATTGGCACTTTACGCGATCTCTGTACCCTAATGTCGCATGGATAGCCAATGTGTCTACGAATGGATTCACACCGCGGTACTATTCTGTGAAAATAGTGTGAGTCTTTTTTATTCTAGAAACAATTGCAGCAATTTTAGTATTTCTTGTCCATGCTTCGAAAGCACGAGGTGGAATCGGAACTGCCCGTGCCCATTGAAGGAGCATTCGTGAACAAATCCACCGTCAACGACTTGCAGCTACATAAATAACTTCTACCAAGAAAATATCCTAACTCATGAAACGAGAACGTGTCGCTCCAACCAAAAAATAACAAATATTTATGTTATTTTTACTCATGAGACGCATGTGCGGGAGTGAAAGTATAAGTTCCGCCCGTGTCGCTTGGGGATCGCGAACCTATTTGTAACTCTTGGAGTACGAGCACGCTCTAAGAAAAGGCACGACAATAATTGTCCAAAATATAGGGTAGTTTAGCAATATTATGATAATTGTAGGGGCTGAAATTCGATAAATAACACTTGTTAAATGTGCAAAATAAATCTGAGAGTTGCAGGGGATGAAATTGGTATTAATACTTGTTAAATTTGCAGAATGAATAAAGCATGGACAACCAAAAAAATTGAATTCCGCTGCCGGGATTCGAACCCGGAATTCCAAGCCCCCAGGGGGGCCAACATCAAAGTCAAATAGATGATTTAAGTTTGTGCTACAGAGGATTGGTGTTCATGTTTCTCAAATCAAATTATATGTCATACGAACGACAACATGGCGAAGTCACACGGTTGCCTACGAGCTCGAGTCCTCCGGTCCATAGACGGATACGCAACCGATCCATGTTTCGTGAGAGCAGAACAACACGAGCTATAATTCCTACAACCAACTAGTGGTCGAAATGATTTATTTGTGCCCTCCAATCGCGCCCTGTAGGACGTCCTCCCGTTTCATTCAGTACCTTCGTATGCACAACAGGAGGAAGTACATCCCCGATCATTGAAATTTCGGCTTTCATTAGATACTTACAAACATTGGCACTTTACGCGATCTCTGTACCCTAATGTCGCATGGATCGCCAATGTGTCTACGAATGGATTCACACGGCGGTACTATTCTATGAAAATAGTCTGAGTCTTTTTTATTCTAGAAACAATTGCAGCAACTTTAGTATATCTTGCCCATGCTTCGAAAGCACGAGGTGGAATCGGAACTGCCCGTGCCCATTGAAGGAGCATTCGTGAACAAATCCACCGTCAACGACTTGCAGCTACAGAAATAACTCCTACCAAGAAAATATCCTAACTCATGAAAGGAGAACGTGTCGCTCCAACAAAAATATAACAAATATTTATGTTGTTTTTACGAAACTAACTCATGAGACGCATGTGCGGGAGTGAAAGTATAAGTTCCGCCCGTGTCGCTTGGGGATCGCGAACCTATTTGTAACTCTTGGAGTACGAGCACGCTCTAAGAAAAGGCACGACAATAATTGTCCAAAATATAGGGTAGTTTAGCAATATTCTGATAATTGTAGGGGCTGAAATTCGATAAATAACACTTGTTAAATGTGCAAAATAAATCTGAGAGTTGCAGGGGATGAAATTGGTATTAATACTTGTTAAATTTGCAGAATGAATAAAGCATGGACAACCAAAAAAATTGAATTCCTTTGTCGGGATTCGAACCCGGAATTCCAAGCCCCCAGGGGGGCCAACATCAAAGTCAAATAGATGATTTAAGTTTGTGCTACAGAGGATTGGTGTTCATGTCTCTCAAATCAAATTATATGTCATACGTACGACAACATGGCGAAGTCACACGGTTGCCTACGAGCTCGAGTCCTCCGGTCCATAGACGGATACGCAATCGATCCATGTTTCGTGAGAGCAGAACAACACGAGCTATAATTCCTACAACCAACTAGTGGTCGAAATGATTTATTTGTGCCCTCCAATCGCGCCCTGTAGGACGTCCTCCCGTTTCATTCAGTACCTTCGTATGCACAACAGGAGGAAGTACATCCCCGATCATTGAAATTTCGGCTTTCATTAGATACTTACAAAAATTGGCACTTTACGCGATCTCTGTACCCTAATGTCGCATGGATCGCCAATGTGTCTACGAATGGATTCACACCGCGGTACTATTCTGTGAAAATAGTGTGAGTCTTTTTTATTCTAGAAACAATTGCAGCAATTTTAGTATTTCTTGTCCATGCTTCGAAAGCACGAGGTGGAATCGGAACTGCCCGTGCCCATTGAAGGAGCATTCGTGAACAAATCCACCGTCAACGACTTGCAGCTACATAAATAACTTCTACCAAGAAAATATCCTAACTCATGAAACGAGAACGTGTCGCTCCAACCAAAAGATAACAAATATTTATGTTGTTTTTACTCATGAGACGCATGTGCGGGAGTGAAAGTATAAGTTCCGCCCGTGTCGCTTGGGGATCGCGAACCTATTTGTAACTCTTGGAGTACGAGCACGCTCTAAGAAAAGGCACGACAATAATTGTCCAAAATATAGGGTAGTTTAGCAATATTATGATAATTGTAGGGGCTGAAATTCGATAAATAACACTTGTTAAATGTGCAAAATAAATCTGAGAGTTGCAGGGGATGAAATTGGTATTAATACTTGTTAAATTTGCAGAATGAATAAAGCAAGGACAACCAAAAAAATTGAATTCCTCTGCCGGGATTCGAACCCGGAATTCCAAGCCCCCAAGGGGGCCAACATCAAAGTCAAATAGATGATTTAAGTTTGTGCTACAGAAGATTGGTGTTCATGTTTCTCAAATCAAATTATATGTCATACGTACGACAACATGGCGAAGTCACACGGTTGCCTACGAGCTCGAGTCCTCCGGTCCGTAGACGGATACGCAACCGATCCATGTTTCGTGAGAGCAGAACAACACGAGCTATAATTCCTACAACCAACTAGTGGTCGAAATGATTTATTTGTGCCCTCCAATCGCGCCCTGTAGGACGTCCTCCCGTTTCATTCAGTACCTTCGTATGCACAACAGGAGAAAGTACATCCCCGATCATTGAAATTTCGGCTTTCATTAGATACTTACAAACATTGGCACTTTACGCGATCTCTGTACCCTAATGTCGCATGGATCGCCAATGTGCCTACGAATGGATTCACACGGCGGTACTATTCTGTGAAAATAGTCTGAGTCTTTTTTATTCTAGAAACAATTGCAGCAACTTTAGTATTTCTTGTCCATGCTTCGAAAGCACGAGGTGGAATCGGAACTGCCCGTGCCCATTGAAGGAGCATTCGTGAACAAATCCACCGTCAACGACTTGCAGCTACAGAAATAACTCCTACCAAGAAAATATCCTAACTCATGAAAGGAGAACGTGTCGCTCCAACAAAAATATAACAAATATTTATGTTGTTTTTACGAAACTAACTCATGAGACGCATGTGCGGGAGTGAAAGTATAAGTTCCGCCCGTGTCGCTTGGGGATCGCGAACCTATTTGTAACTCTTGGAGTACGAGCACGCTCTAAGAAAAGGCACGACAATAATTGTCCAAAATATAGGGTAGTTTAGCAATATTCTGATAATTGTAGGGGCTGAAATTCGATAAATAACACTTGTTAAATGTGCAAAATAAATCTGAGAGTTCCAGGGGATGAAATTGGTATTAATACTTGTTAAATTTGCAGAATGAATAAAGCATGGACAACCAAAAAAATTGAATTCCTCTGTCGGGATTCGAACCCGGAATTCCAAGCCCCCAGGGGGGCCAACATCAAAGTCAAATAGATGATTTAAGTTTGTGCTACAGAGGATTGGTGTTCATGTCTCTCAAATCAAATTATATGTCATACGTACGACAACATGGCGAAGTCACACGGTTGCCTACGAGCTCGAGTCCTCCGGTCCATAGACGGATACGCAATCGATCCATGTTTCGTGAGAGCAGAACAACACGAGCTATAATTCCTACAACCAACTAGTGGTCGAAATGATTTATTTGTGCCCTCCAATCGCGCCCTGTAGGACGTCCTCCCGTTTCATTCAGTACCTTCGTATGCACAACAGGAGGAAGTACATCCCGATCATTGAAATTTCGGCTTTCATTAGATACTTACAAACATTGGCACTTTACGCGATCTCTGTACCCTAATGTCGCATGGATCGCCAATGTGTCTACGAATGGATTCACACGGCGGTACTATTCTGTGAAAATAGTCTGAGTCTTTTTTATTCTAGAAACAATTGCAGCAACTTTAGTATTTCTTGTCCATGCTTCGAAAGCACGAGGTGGAATCGGAACTGCCCGTGCCCATTGAAGGAGCATTCGTGAACAAATCCACCGTCAACGACTTGCAGCTACAGAAATAACTTCTACCAAGAAAATATCATAACTCATGAAACGAGAACGTGTCGCTCCAACCAAAAAATAACAAATATTTATGTTGTTTTTACTCATGAGACGCATGTGCGGGAGTGAAAGTATAAGTTCCGCCCATGTCGCTTGGGGATCGCGAACCTATTTGTAACTCTTGGAGTACGAGCACACTTTAAGAAAAGGCACGACAATAATTGTCCAAAATATAGGGTAGTTTAGCAATATTCTGATAATTGTAGGGGCTGAAATTCGATAAATAACACTTGTTAAATGTGCAAAATAAATCTGAGAGCTGCAGGGGATGAAATTTGTATTAATACTTGTTAGATTTGCAGAATGAATAAAGCATGGACAACCAAAAAAATTGAATTCCTCTGCCGGGATTCAAACCCGGAATTCCAAGCCCCCAGGGGGGCCAACATCAAAGTCAAATAGATGATTTAAGTTTGTGCTACAGAGGATTTGTGTTCATGTCTCTCAAATCAAATTATATGTCATAGGTACGATAACATGGCGAAGTGTTGCCTACGAGCTCGAGTCCTCCGGTCCATAGACGGATACGCAATCGATCCATGTTTCGTGAGAGCAGAACAACACGAGCTATAATTCCTACAACCAACTAGTGGTCGAAATGATTTATTTGTGCCCTCCAATCGCGCCCTGTAGGACGTCCTCCCGTTTCATTCAGTACCTTCGTATGCACAACAGGAGGAAGTACATCCCCGATCATTGAAATTTCGGCTTTCATTAGATACTTACAAACATTGGCACTTTACGCGATCTCTGTACCCTAATGTCGCATGGATCGCCAATGTGTCTACGAATGGATTCACACGGCGGTACTATTCTGTGAAAATTGTCTGAGTCTTTTTTATTCTAGAAACAATTGCAGCAACTTTAGTATTTCTTGTCCATGCTTCGAAAGCACGAGGTGGAATCGGAACTGCCCGTGCCCATTGAAGGAGCATTCGTGAACAAATCCACCGTCAACGACTTGCAGCTACATAAATAACTTCTACCAAGAAAATATCCTAACTCATGAAACGAGAACGTGTCGCTCCAACCAAAAAATAACAAATATTTATGTTGTTTTTACTCATGAGACGCATGTGCGGGAGTGAAAGTATAAGTTCCGCCCGTGTCGCTTGGGCATCGCGAACCTATTTGTAACTCTTGGAGTACGAGCACGCTCTAAGAAAAGGCACGACAATAATTGTCCAAAATATAGGGTAGTTTAGCAATATTCTGATAATTGTAGGGGCTGAAATTCGATAAATAACACTTGTTAAATGTGCAAAATAAATCTGAGAGTTGCAGGGGATGAAATTGGTATTAATACTTGTTAAATTTGCAGAATGAATAAAGCATGGACAACCAAAAAAATTGAATTCCTCTGCCGGGATTCAAACCCGGAATTCCAAGCCCCCAGGGTGGCCAACATCAAAGTCAAATACATGATTTAAGTTTGTACTACAGAGGATTGGTGTTCATGTTTCTCAAATCAAATTATATGTCATACGTACGACAACATGGCGAAGTCACACGGTTGCTTACGAGCTCGAGTCCTCCGGTCCATAGACGGATACGCAACCGATCCATGTTTCGTGAGAGCAGAACAACACGAGCTATAATTCCTACAACCAACTAGTGGTCGAAATGATTTATTTGTGCCCTCCAATCGCGCCCTGTAGGACGTCCTCCCGTTTCATTCAGTACCTTCGTATGCACAACAGGAGGAAGTACATCCCCGATCATTGAAATTTCGGCTTTCATTAGATACTTACAAACATTGGCACTTTACGCGATCTCTGTACCCTAATGTCGCATGGAACGCCAATGTGTCTACGAATGGATTCACACGGCGGTACTATTCTGTGAAAATAGTCTGAGTCTTTTTTATTCTAGAAACAATTGCAGCAACTTTAGTATTTCTTGTCCATGCTTCGAAAGCACGAGGTGGAATCGGAACTGCCCGTGCCCATTGAAGGAGCATTCGTGAACAAATCCACCGTCAACGACTTGCAGCTACAGAAATAACTTCTACCAAGAAAATATCATAACTCATGAAACGAGAACGTGTCGCTCCAACCAAAAGATAACAAATATTTATGTTGTTTTTACGAAACTAACTCATGAGACGCATGTGCGGGAGTGAAAGTATAAGTTCCGCCCACGTCGCTTGGGGATCGCGAACCTATTTGTAACTCTTGGAGTACGAGCACGCTCTAAGAAAAGGCACGACAATAATTGTCCAAAATATAGGGTAGTTTAGCAATCTTCTGATAATTGTAGGGGCTGAAATTCGATAAATAACACTTGTTAAATGTGCAAAATAAATCTGAGAGTTGCAGGGGATGAAATTGGTATTAATACTTGTTAAATTTGCAGAATGAATAAAGCATGGACAACCAAAAAAATTGAATTCTTCTGTCGGGATTCGAACCCGGAATTCCAAGCCCCCAGGGGGGCCAACATCACAGTCAAATAGATGATTTAAGTTTGTGCTACAGAGGATTGGTGTTCATGTCTCTCAAATCAAATTATATGTCATACGTACGACAACATGGCGAAGTCACACGGTTGCCTACGAGCTCGAGTCCTCCGGTCCATAGACGGATACGAAATCGATCCATGTTTCGTGAGAGCAGAACAACACGAGCTATAATTCCTACAACCAACTAGTGGTCGAAATGATTTCTTTGTGCCCTCCAATCGCGCCCTGTAGGACGTCCTCCCGTTTCATTCAGTACCTTCGTATGCACAACAGGAGGAAGTACATCCCCGATCATTGAAATTTCGGCTTTCATTAGATACTTACAAACATTGGCACTTTACGCGATCTCTGTACCCTAATGTTGCATGGATCGCCAATGTGTCTACGAATGGATTCACACGGCGGTACTATTCTGTGAAAATAGTCTGAGTCTTTTTTATTCTAGAAACAATTGCAGCAACTTTAGTATTTCTTGTCCATGCTTCGAAAGCACGAGGTGGAATCGGAACTGCCCGTGCCCATTGAAGGAGCATTCGTGAACAAATCCACCGTCAACGACTTGCAGCTACATAAATAACTTCTACCAAGAAAATATCCTAACTCATGAAACGAGAACGTGTCGCTCCAACCAAAAAATAACAAATATTTATGTTGTTTTTACTCATGAGACGCATGTGCGGGAGTGAAAGTATAAGTTCCGCCCACGTCGCTTGGGGATCGCGAACCTATTTGTAACTCTTGGAGTACGAGCATGCTCTAAGAAAAGGCACGACAATAATTGTCCAAAATATAGGGTAGTTTAGCAATATTCTGATAATTGTAGGGTCTGAAATTCGATAAATAACACTTGTTAAATGTGCAAAATAAATCTGAGAGTTGCAGGGGATGAAATTGGTATTAATACTTGTTAAATTTGCAGAATGAATAAAGCATGGACAACCAAAAAAATTGAATTCCTTTGTCGGGATTCGAACCCGGAATTCCAAGCCCCCAGGGGGGCCAACATCACAGTCAAATAGATGATTTAAGTTTGTGCTACAGAGGATTGGTGTTCATGTCTCTCAAATCAAATTATATGTCATACGTACGACAACATGGCGAAGTCACACGGTTGCCTACGAGCTCGAGTCCTCCGGTCCATAGACGGATACGCAACCGATCCATGTTTCGTGAGAACAGAACAACACGAGCTATAATTCCTACAACCAACTAGTGGTCGAAATGATTTATTTGTGCCCTCCAATCGCGCCCTGTAGGACGTCCTCCCGTTTCATTCAGTATCTTCGTATGCACAACAGGAGGAAGTACATCCCCGATCATTGAAATTTGGGCATTCATTAGATACTTACAAACATTGGCACTTTACGCGATCTCTGTACCCTAATGTCGCATGGATCGCCAATGTGTCTACGAATGGATTCACACGGCGGTACTATTCTGTGAAAATAGTCTGAGTCTTTTTTATTCTAGAAACAATTGCAGCAACTTTAGTATTTCTTGTCCATGCTTCGAAAGCACGAGGTGGAATCGGAACTGCCCGTGCCCATTGAAGGAGCATTCGTGAACAAATCCACCGTCAACGACTTGCACCTACAGAAATAACTTCTACCAAGAAAATATCATAACTCATGAAACGAGAACGTGTCGCTCCAACCAAAAGATAACAAATATTTATGTTGTTTTTACGAAACTAACTCATGAGACGCATGTGCGGCAGTGAAAGTATAAGTTCCGCCCGTGTCGCTTGGGGATCGCGAACCTATTTGTAACTCTTGTAGTACGAGCACGCTCTAAGAAAAGGCACGACAATAATTGTCCAAAATATAGGGTAGTTTAGCAATATTCTGATAATTGTAGGGGCTGAAATTCGATAAATAACACTTGTTAAATGTGCAAAATAAATCTGAGAGTTGCAGGGGATGAAATTGGTATTAATACTTGTTAAATTTGCAGAATGAATAAAGCATGGACAACCAAAAAATTGAATTCCTCTGTCGGGATTCGAACCCGGAATTCCAAGCCCC
Source organism: Linanthus parryae (assembly GCA_023055425.1). Classification (NCBI taxonomy): domain Eukaryota; kingdom Viridiplantae; phylum Streptophyta; class Magnoliopsida; order Ericales; family Polemoniaceae; genus Linanthus; species Linanthus parryae. The sequence goes on along the minus strand of JALGPY010000019.1, from coordinate 905,699 downwards.
CAGGGGGGCCAACATCAAAGTCAAATAGATGATTTAAGTTTGTGCTACAGAGGATTGGTGTTTATGTCTCTCAAATCAAATTATATGTCATACGTACGACAACATGGCGAAGTCACACGGTTGCCTACGAGCTCGAGTCCTCCGGTCCATAGACGGATACGCAATCGATCCATGTTTCGTGAGAGCAGAACAACACGAGCTATAATTCCTACAACCAACTAGTGGTCGAAATGATTTATTTGTGCCCTCCAATCGCGCCCTGTAGGACGTCCTCCCGTTTCATTCAGTACCTTCGTATGCACAACAGGAGGTAGTACATCCCCGATCATTGAAATTTCGGCTTTCATTAGATACTTACAAACATTGGCACTTTACGCGATCTCTGTACCCTAATGTCGCATGGATAGCCAATGTGTCTACGAATGGATTCACACCGCGGTACTATTTGTTGGGGGATTATTCGTCTACTCGAATTCCCACCGCAACGGAAGCAAAAACAACGCCACACGATCACGCACTCAACACACGCCATATAGGAGAAGAAAACGACAACACAAGAATTTAACGTGGTTCGGCCAAACCGCCTACATCCACGGGAGGAGGAGAATTTCACTATATCAATGAGGGAATACATCGTAGGGGAGAGACGGCTCAATCCGCGGACCACGTCGACGCGGTACTCTCATCCTCATAGACTACATCTATGAAACCCTAACCTCACACATCCGCTCAAAGATATCTCTCACCAATCTCTCTCAACTCGACTCGACTCAATTAGAAACAATTGCTAGCACCTCTATTTATACTAATATAGAGGAGGTGGAAAAGCCCACCAAGCCCTAGCCATCACCTCCTTAGAGATCACCTCCTCAGAGATCACCTCCTCAGAGATCACCTCCTCAGAGGAAAAATTAGACGCATCGGGTACACCGATTTGTCTTGCGGAATTCGAGACAAACCCAACAAACTCCACCTTGGCTTGAATTCTGCAAGCGCCTAGCAAATTCCTCAGCCAACTCCGTTGTTGATGTCAACTCCGCCGCATCCACCATGCTCCAACTGCATGGACCGCCGTCGCACCTCTACCGAGATGCTCTGCACCCCCTCCTAGGGCACGCCTCGCACCCCCGACCCGGGTGCGTCCCAAAGCATGACACTTTGGGGAGTAGTGTGGTTCCATCTCTCCACTAGCTAGCTCATCACTGGAGAGTTCTCCACCACGTCAAGTGCAAACGAGACTCCCTTCCTCTTCACTACTGCAGTAGTTTTCTTCATCACCGTTCTCGTCACTTGAGCACCGTCTCGAACAACCTGCAACTTCTGCATAGCCTGCACTATCTCCATGCTCCAGCGTCCTCACACGTCAACCACGTGTTTCTCCACGCCAGCCCTGAGTGCTTCTACATGCCTTGTTGCTTCTCATGTTCGACCATACGCCTTCACCAAGACGTCTTGCAAAGCCACCACTTTGCGAACCCGCCGCGACTTACCTCTCTTCTTGCCTCGAGTTGCTCAAGAGTTATCGTCACGAACCACACACAGAGATATCAGGACGCCACCTCTGCCATGGCCTTGTCAACTGCGTCCACCACCTCGATCTCTGCCCTGGAGCTTCTTGTGAATTTCCTTGCAATAGTTGCCCACGTCTCTAGCCAGACTCCTCAACAACTGTTGCGTCTCGTGCTCACAATCACACAAAGTCTATGCTTCTTGCCTATGTTGAACAGCAGCTCCACCTGTCAACACACTCCCAAGCCTGCATAGGTTGCCAATCGAACGTTCAATTAGGAAAACGCCTCTAATTGACCCCACCTGATTGGACTTGAACTTGATTGACCCTGATCGCATCCCGTCGTCTTCGATCTTCCTACCGATATCGATTGATGCCGACCTTCTCAATCCACTCCGAATCTGAAAATTCTGACCGTACCGATGAATCCGCAACGTCCAAAAACATAGGTTTAGACTCCTGACTCATCCCAATCCGATCTACAGGCACGCCGTAACCACCCGAACAAGTTTGGACCGTTGGATTCCCGTTAGCACGCTGCCACGTCAGCATCCAGCAAAATCCGTCAACTTTTTGCACGATCTGACCCCGCCAATGCGTCCGGAGCGTCCAAAAACCTAGGGTTAGACTCCTGTTCGAGTCCAAACGGACTTACAGGCAGCTCAAACCAACCCAAATAATTTGGACCACTCGATCGCCTCCTTGCCGCGCTGGAGCACCGCGGATCTATCACACCTGATCCATCCGCCCAGCAGCAGCCCCATGTGCGCCAAACAACTGCCTTCTTCACCCTTTGGTTGGTAACAACCCGCCACCAACTCCATGTCACGAGCAGCTAACTTTTTTTTTCTTCTTTTCTTTGTTTTTCTTCGTCCTTTCACCTGTGTGCTCCACCCGGATCGTGAACCTGGCTCTGATACCACTTGTTGGGGGATTATTCGTCTACTCGAATTCCCACCGCAACGGAAGCAAAAACAACGCCACACGATCACGCACTCAACACACGCCATATAGGAGAAGAAAACGACAACACAAGAATTTAACGTGGTTCGGCCAAACCGCCTACATCCACGGGAGGAGGAGAATTTCACTATATCAATGAGGGAATACATCGTAGGGGAGAGACGGCTCAATCCGCGGACCACGTCGACGCGGTACTCTCATCCTCATAGACTACATCTATGAAACCCTAACCTCACACATCCGCTCAAAGATATCTCTCACCAATCTCTCTCAACTCGACTCGACTCAATTAGAAACAATTGCTAGCACCTCTATTTATACTAATATAGAGGAGGTGGAAAAGCCCACCAAGCCCTAGCCATCACCTCCTTAGAGATCACCTCCTCAGAGATCACCTCCTCAGAGATCACCTCCTCAGAGGAAAAATTAGACGCATCGGGTACACCGATTTGTCTTGCGGAATTCGAGACAAACCCAACACTATTCTGTGAAAATAGTGTGAGTCTTTTTTATTCTAGAAACAATTGCAGCAATTTTAGTATTTCTTGTCCATGCTTCGAAAGCACGAGGTGGAATCGGAACTGCCCGTGCCCATTGAAGGAGCATTCGTGAACAAATCCACCGTCAACGACTTGCAGCTACATAAATAACTTCTACCAAGAAAATATCCTAACTCATGAAACGAGAACGTGTCGCTCCAACCAAAAAATAACAAATATTTATGTTATTTTTACTCATGAGACGCATGTGCGGGAGTGAAAGTATAAGTTCCGCCCGTGTCGCTTGGGGATCGCGAACCTATTTGTAACTCTTGGAGTACGAGCACGCTCTAAGAAAAGGCACGACAATAATTGTCCAAAATATAGGGTAGTTTAGCAATATTATGATAATTGTAGGGGCTGAAATTCGATAAATAACACTTGTTAAATGTGCAAAATAAATCTGAGAGTTGCAGGGGATGAAATTGGTATTAATACTTGTTAAATTTGCAGAATGAATAAAGCATGGACAACCAAAAAAATTGAATTCCGCTGCCGGGATTCGAACCCGGAATTCCAAGCCCCCAGGGGGGCCAACATCAAAGTCAAATAGATGATTTAAGTTTGTGCTACAGAGGATTGGTGTTCATGTTTCTCAAATCAAATTATATGTCATACGAACGACAACATGGCGAAGTCACACGGTTGCCTACGAGCTCGAGTCCTCCGGTCCATAGACGGATACGCAACCGATCCATGTTTCGTGAGAGCAGAACAACACGAGCTATAATTCCTACAACCAACTAGTGGTCGAAATGATTTATTTGTGCCCTCCAATCGCGCCCTGTAGGACGTCCTCCCGTTTCATTCAGTACCTTCGTATGCACAACAGGAGGAAGTACATCCCCGATCATTGAAATTTCGGCTTTCATTAGATACTTACAAACATTGGCACTTTACGCGATCTCTGTACCCTAATGTCGCATGGATCGCCAATGTGTCTACGAATGGATTCACACGGCGGTACTATTCTATGAAAATAGTCTGAGTCTTTTTTATTCTAGAAACAATTGCAGCAACTTTAGTATATCTTGCCCATGCTTCGAAAGCACGAGGTGGAATCGGAACTGCCCGTGCCCATTGAAGGAGCATTCGTGAACAAATCCACCGTCAACGACTTGCAGCTACAGAAATAACTCCTACCAAGAAAATATCCTAACTCATGAAAGGAGAACGTGTCGCTCCAACAAAAATATAACAAATATTTATGTTGTTTTTACGAAACTAACTCATGAGACGCATGTGCGGGAGTGAAAGTATAAGTTCCGCCCGTGTCGCTTGGGGATCGCGAACCTATTTGTAACTCTTGGAGTACGAGCACGCTCTAAGAAAAGGCACGACAATAATTGTCCAAAATATAGGGTAGTTTAGCAATATTCTGATAATTGTAGGGGCTGAAATTCGATAAATAACACTTGTTAAATGTGCAAAATAAATCTGAGAGTTGCAGGGGATGAAATTGGTATTAATACTTGTTAAATTTGCAGAATGAATAAAGCATGGACAACCAAAAAATTGAATTCCTCTGTCGGGATTCGAACCCGGAATTCCAAGCCCCCAGGGGGGCCAACATCAAAGTCAAATAGATGATTTAAGTTTGTGCTACAGAGGATTGGTGTTTATGTCTCTCAAATCAAATTATATGTCATACGTACGACAACATGGCGAAGTCACACGGTTGCCTACGAGCTCGAGTCCTCCGGTCCATAGACGGATACGCAATCGATCCATGTTTCGTGAGAGCAGAACAACACGAGCTATAATTCCTACAACCAACTAGTGGTCGAAATGATTTATTTGTGCCCTCCAATCGCGCCCTGTAGGACGTCCTCCCGTTTCATTCAGTACCTTCGTATGCACAACAGGAGGTAGTACATCCCCGATCATTGAAATTTCGGCTTTCATTAGATACTTACAAACATTGGCACTTTACGCGATCTCTGTACCCTAATGTCGCATGGATAGCCAATGTGTCTACGAATGGATTCACACCGCGGTACTATTCTGTGAAAATAGTGTGAGTCTTTTTTATTCTAGAAACAATTGCAGCAATTTTAGTATTTCTTGTCCATGCTTCGAAAGCACGAGGTGGAATCGGAACTGCCCGTGCCCATTGAAGGAGCATTCGTGAACAAATCCACCGTCAACGACTTGCAGCTACATAAATAACTTCTACCAAGAAAATATCCTAACTCATGAAACGAGAACGTGTCGCTCCAACCAAAAAATAACAAATATTTATGTTATTTTTACTCATGAGACGCATGTGCGGGAGTGAAAGTATAAGTTCCGCCCGTGTCGCTTGGGGATCGCGAACCTATTTGTAACTCTTGGAGTACGAGCACGCTCTAAGAAAAGGCACGACAATAATTGTCCAAAATATAGGGTAGTTTAGCAATATTATGATAATTGTAGGGGCTGAAATTCGATAAATAACACTTGTTAAATGTGCAAAATAAATCTGAGAGTTGCAGGGGATGAAATTGGTATTAATACTTGTTAAATTTGCAGAATGAATAAAGCATGGACAACCAAAAAAATTGAATTCCGCTGCCGGGATTCGAACCCGGAATTCCAAGCCCCCAGGGGGGCCAACATCAAAGTCAAATAGATGATTTAAGTTTGTGCTACAGAGGATTGGTGTTCATGTTTCTCAAATCAAATTATATGTCATACGAACGACAACATGGCGAAGTCACACGGTTGCCTACGAGCTCGAGTCCTCCGGTCCATAGACGGATACGCAACCGATCCATGTTTCGTGAGAGCAGAACAACACGAGCTATAATTCCTACAACCAACTAGTGGTCGAAATGATTTATTTGTGCCCTCCAATCGCGCCCTGTAGGACGTCCTCCCGTTTCATTCAGTACCTTCGTATGCACAACAGGAGGAAGTACATCCCCGATCATTGAAATTTCGGCTTTCATTAGATACTTACAAACATTGGCACTTTACGCGATCTCTGTACCCTAATGTCGCATGGATCGCCAATGTGTCTACGAATGGATTCACACGGCGGTACTATTCTATGAAAATAGTCTGAGTCTTTTTTATTCTAGAAACAATTGCAGCAACTTTAGTATATCTTGCCCATGCTTCGAAAGCACGAGGTGGAATCGGAACTGCCCGTGCCCATTGAAGGAGCATTCGTGAACAAATCCACCGTCAACGACTTGCAGCTACAGAAATAACTCCTACCAAGAAAATATCCTAACTCATGAAAGGAGAACGTGTCGCTCCAACAAAAATATAACAAATATTTATGTTGTTTTTACGAAACTAACTCATGAGACGCATGTGCGGGAGTGAAAGTATAAGTTCCGCCCGTGTCGCTTGGGGATCGCGAACCTATTTGTAACTCTTGGAGTACGAGCACGCTCTAAGAAAAGGCACGACAATAATTGTCCAAAATATAGGGTAGTTTAGCAATATTCTGATAATTGTAGGGGCTGAAATTCGATAAATAACACTTGTTAAATGTGCAAAATAAATCTGAGAGTTGCAGGGGATGAAATTGGTATTAATACTTGTTAAATTTGCAGAATGAATAAAGCATGGACAACCAAAAAAATTGAATTCCTTTGTCGGGATTTGAACCCGGAATTCCAAGCCCCCAGGGGGGCCAACATCAAAGTCAAATAGATGATTTAAGTTTGTGCTACAGAGGATTGGTGTTCATGTCTCTCAAATCAAATTATATGTCATACGTACGACAACATGGCGAAGTCACACGGTTGCCTACGAGCTCGAGTCCTCCGGTCCATAGACGGATACGCAATCGATCCATGTTTCGTGAGAGCAGAACAACACGAGCTATAATTCCTACAACCAACTAGTGGTCGAAATGATTTATTTGTGCCCTCCAATCGCGCCCTGTAGGACGTCCTCCCGTTTCATTCAGTACCTTCGTATGCACAACAGGAGGAAGTACATCCCCGATCATTGAAATTTCGGCTTTCATTAGATACTTACAAAAATTGGCACTTTACGCGATCTCTGTACCCTAATGTCGCATGGATCGCCAATGTGTCTACGAATGGATTCACACCGCGGTACTATTCTGTGAAAATAGTGTGAGTCTTTTTTATTCTAGAAACAATTGCAGCAATTTTAGTATTTCTTGTCCATGCTTCGAAAGCACGAGGTGGAATCGGAACTGCCCGTGCCCATTGAAGGAGCATTCGTGAACAAATCCACCGTCAACGACTTGCAGCTACATAAATAACTTCTACCAAGAAAATATCCTAACTCATGAAACGAGAACGTGTCGCTCCAACCAAAAGATAACAAATATTTATGTTGTTTTTACTCATGAGACGCATGTGCGGGAGTGAAAGTATAAGTTCCGCCCGTGTCGCTTGGGGATCGCGAACCTATTTGTAACTCTTGGAGTACGAGCACGCTCTAAGAAAAGGCACGACAATAATTGTCCAAAATATAGGGTAGTTTAGCAATATTATGATAATTGTAGGGGCTGAAATTCGATAAATAACACTTGTTAAATGTGCAAAATAAATCTGAGAGTTGCAGGGGATGAAATTGGTATTAATACTTGTTAAATTTGCAGAATGAATAAAGCAAGGACAACCAAAAAAATTGAATTCCTCTGCCGGGATTCGAACCCGGAATTCCAAGCCCCCAAGGGGGCCAACATCAAAGTCAAATAGATGATTTAAGTTTGTGCTACAGAAGATTGGTGTTCATGTTTCTCAAATCAAATTATATGTCATACGTACGACAACATGGCGAAGTCACACGGTTGCCTACGAGCTCGAGTCCTCCGGTCCGTAGACGGATACGCAACCGATCCATGTTTCGTGAGAGCAGAACAACACGAGCTATAATTCCTACAACCAACTAGTGGTCGAAATGATTTATTTGTGCCCTCCAATCGCGCCCTGTAGGACGTCCTCCCGTTTCATTCAGTACCTTCGTATGCACAACAGGAGAAAGTACATCCCCGATCATTGAAATTTCGGCTTTCATTAGATACTTACAAACATTGGCACTTTACGCGATCTCTGTACCCTAATGTCGCATGGATCGCCAATGTGCCTACGAATGGATTCACACGGCGGTACTATTCTGTGAAAATAGTCTGAGTCTTTTTTATTCTAGAAACAATTGCAGCAACTTTAGTATTTCTTGTCCATGCTTCGAAAGCACGAGGTGGAATCGGAACTGCCCGTGCCCATTGAAGGAGCATTCGTGAACAAATCCACCGTCAACGACTTGCAGCTACAGAAATAACTCCTACCAAGAAAATATCCTAACTCATGAAAGGAGAACGTGTCGCTCCAACAAAAATATAACAAATATTTATGTTGTTTTTACGAAACTAACTCATGAGACGCATGTGCGGGAGTGAAAGTATAAGTTCCGCCCGTGTCGCTTGGGGATCGCGAACCTATTTGTAACTCTTGGAGTACGAGCACGCTCTAAGAAAAGGCACGACAATAATTGTCCAAAATATAGGGTAGTTTAGCAATATTCTGATAATTGTAGGGGCTGAAATTCGATAAATAACACTTGTTAAATGTGCAAAATAAATCTGAGAGTTCCAGGGGATGAAATTGGTATTAATACTTGTTAAATTTGCAGAATGAATAAAGCATGGACAACCAAAAAAATTGAATTCCTCTGTCGGGATTCGAACCCGGAATTCCAAGCCCCCAGGGGGGCCAACATCAAAGTCAAATAGATGATTTAAGTTTGTGCTACAGAGGATTGGTGTTCATGTCTCTCAAATCAAATTATATGTCATACGTACGACAACATGGCGAAGTCACACGGTTGCCTACGAGCTCGAGTCCTCCGGTCCATAGACGGATACGCAATCGATCCATGTTTCGTGAGAGCAGAACAACACGAGCTATAATTCCTACAACCAACTAGTGGTCGAAATGATTTATTTGTGCCCTCCAATCGCGCCCTGTAGGACGTCCTCCCGTTTCATTCAGTACCTTCGTATGCACAACAGGAGGAAGTACATCCCGATCATTGAAATTTCGGCTTTCATTAGATACTTACAAACATTGGCACTTTACGCGATCTCTGTACCCTAATGTCGCATGGATCGCCAATGTGTCTACGAATGGATTCACACGGCGGTACTATTCTGTGAAAATAGTCTGAGTCTTTTTTATTCTAGAAACAATTGCAGCAACTTTAGTATTTCTTGTCCATGCTTCGAAAGCACGAGGTGGAATCGGAACTGCCCGTGCCCATTGAAGGAGCATTCGTGAACAAATCCACCGTCAACGACTTGCAGCTACAGAAATAACTTCTACCAAGAAAATATCATAACTCATGAAACGAGAACGTGTCGCTCCAACCAAAAAATAACAAATATTTATGTTGTTTTTACTCATGAGACGCATGTGCGGGAGTGAAAGTATAAGTTCCGCCCATGTCGCTTGGGGATCGCGAACCTATTTGTAACTCTTGGAGTACGAGCACACTTTAAGAAAAGGCACGACAATAATTGTCCAAAATATAGGGTAGTTTAGCAATATTCTGATAATTGTAGGGGCTGAAATTCGATAAATAACACTTGTTAAATGTGCAAAATAAATCTGAGAGCTGCAGGGGATGAAATTTGTATTAATACTTGTTAGATTTGCAGAATGAATAAAGCATGGACAACCAAAAAAATTGAATTCCTCTGCCGGGATTCGAACCCGTAATTCCAAGCCCCCAGGGGGGCCAACATCAAAGTCAAATAGATGATTTAAGTTTGTGCTACAGAGGATTTGTGTTCATGTCTCTCAAATCAAATTATATGTCATAGGTACGATAACATGGCGAAGTGTTGCCTACGAGCTCGAGTCCTCCGGTCCATAGACGGATACGCAATCGATCCATGTTTCGTGAGAGCAGAACAACACGAGCTATAATTCCTACAACCAACTAGTGGTCGAAATGATTTATTTGTGCCCTCCAATCGCGCCCTGTAGGACGTCCTCCCGTTTCATTCAGTACCTTCGTATGCACAACAGGAGGAAGTACATCCCCGATCATTGAAATTTCGGCTTTCATTAGATACTTACAAACATTGGCACTTTACGCGATCTCTGTACCCTAATGTCGCATGGATCGCCAATGTGTCTACGAATGGATTCACACGGCGGTACTATTCTGTGAAAATTGTCTGAGTCTTTTTTATTCTAGAAACAATTGCAGCAACTTTAGTATTTCTTGTCCATGCTTCGAAAGCACGAGGTGGAATCGGAACTGCCCCTGCCCATTGAAGGAGCATTCGTGAACAAATCCACCGTCAACGACTTGCAGCTACATAAATAACTTCTACCAAGAAAATATCCTAACTCATGAAACGAGAACGTGTCGCTCCAACCAAAAAATAACAAATATTTATGTTGTTTTTACTCATGAGACGCATGTGCGGGAGTGAAAGTATAAGTTCCGCCCGTGTCGCTTGGGCATCGCGAACCTATTTGTAACTCTTGGAGTACGAGCACGCTCTAAGAAAAGGCACGACAATAATTGTCCAAAATATAGGGTAGTTTAGCAATATTATGATAATTGTAGGGGCTGAAATTCGATAAATAACACTTGTTAAATGTGCAAAATAAATCTGAGAGTTGCAGGGGATGAAATTGGTATTAATACTTGTTAAATTTGCAGAATGAATAAAGCATGGACAACCAAAAAAATTGAATTCCTCTGCCGGGATTCAAACCCGGAATTCCAAGCCCCCAGGGTGGCCAACATCAAAGTCAAATACATGATTTAAGTTTGTACTACAGAGGATTGGTGTTCATGTTTCTCAAATCAAATTATATGTCATACGTACGACAACATGGCGAAGTCACACGGTTGCTTACGAGCTCGAGTCCTCCGGTCCATAGACGGATACGCAACCGATCCATGTTTCGTGAGAGCAGAACAACACGAGCTATAATTCCTACAACCAACTAGTGGTCGAAATGATTTATTTGTGCCCTCCAATCGCGCCCTGTAGGACGTCCTCCCGTTTCATTCAGTACCTTCGTATGCACAACAGGAGGAAGTACATCCCCGATCATTGAAATTTCGGCTTTCATTAGATACTTACAAACATTGGCACTTTACGCGATCTCTGTACCCTAATGTCGCATGGAACGCCAATGTGTCTACGAATGGATTCACACGGCGGTACTATTCTGTGAAAATAGTCTGAGTCTTTTTTATTCTAGAAACAATTGCAGCAACTTTAGTATTTCTTGTCCATGCTTCGAAAGCACGAGGTGGAATCGGAACTGCCCGTGCCCATTGAAGGAGCATTCGTGAACAAATCCACCGTCAACGACTTGCAGCTACAGAAATAACTTCTACCAAGAAAATATCATAACTCATGAAACGAGAACGTGTCGCTCCAACCAAAAGATAACAAATATTTATGTTGTTTTTACGAAACTAACTCATGAGACGCATGTGCGGGAGTGAAAGTATAAGTTCCGCCCACGTCGCTTGGGGATCGCGAACCTATTTGTAACTCTTGGAGTACGAGCACGCTCTAAGAAAAGGCACGACAATAATTGTCCAAAATATAGGGTAGTTTAGCAATATTCTGATAATTGTAGGGGCTGAAATTCGATAAATAACACTTGTTAAATGTGCAAAATAAATCTGAGAGTTGCAGGGGATGAAATTGGTATTAATACTTGTTAAATTTGCAGAATGAATAAAGCATGGACAACCAAAAAAATTGAATTCTTCTGTCGGGATTCGAACCCGGAATTCCAAGCCCCCAGGGGGGCCAACATCACAGTCAAATAGATGATTTAAGTTTGTGCTACAGAGGATTGGTGTTCATGTCTCTCAAATCAAATTATATGTCATACGTACGACAACATGGCGAAGTCACACGGTTGCCTACGAGCTCGAGTCCTCCGGTCCATAGACGGATACGAAATCGATCCATGTTTCGTGAGAGCAGAACAACACGAGCTATAATTCCTACAACCAACTAGTGGTCGAAATGATTTCTTTGTGCCCTCCAATCGCGCCCTGTAGGACGTCCTCCCGTTTCATTCAGTACCTTCGTATGCACAACAGGAGGAAGTACATCCCCGATCATTGAAATTTCGGCTTTCATTAGATACTTACAAACATTGGCACTTTACGCGATCTCTGTACCCTAATGTTGCATGGATCGCCAATGTGTCTACGAATGGATTCACACGGCGGTACTATTCTGTGAAAATAATCTGAGTCTTTTTTATTCTAGAAACAATTGCAGCAACTTTAGTATTTCTTGTCCATGCTTCGAAAGCACGAGGTGGAATCGGAACTGCCCGTGCCCATTGAAGGAGCATTCGTGAACAAATCCACCGTCAACGACTTGCAGCTACATAAATAACTTCTACCAAGAAAATATCCTAACTCATGAAACGAGAACGTGTCGCTCCAACCAAAAAATAACAAATATTTATGTTGTTTTTACTCATGAGACGCATGTGCGGGAGTGAAAGTATAAGTTCCGCCCACGTCGCTTGGGGATCGCGAACCTATTTGTAACTCTTGGAGTACGAGCATGCTCTAAGAAAAGGCACGACAATAATTGTCCAAAATATAGGGTAGTTTAGCAATATTCTGATAATTGTAGGGTCTGAAATTCGATAAATAACACTTGTTAAATGTGCAAAATAAATCTGAGAGTTGCAGGGGATGAAATTGGTATTAATACTTGTTAAATTTGCAGAATGAATAAAGCATGGACAACCAAAAAAATTGAATTCCTTTGTCGGGATTCGAACCCAGAATTCCAAGCCCCCAGGGGGGCCAACATCACAGTCAAATAGATGATTTAAGTTTGTGCTACAGAGGATTGGTGTTCATGTCTCTCAAATCAAATTATATGTCATACGTACGACAACATGGCGAAGTCACACGGTTGCCTACGAGCTCGAGTCCTCCGGTCCATAGACGGATACGCAACCGATCCATGTTTCGTGAGAACAGAACAACACGAGCTATAATTCCTACAACCAACTAGTGGTCGAAATGATTTATTTGTGCCCTCCAATCGCGCCCTGTAGGACGTCCTCCCGTTTCATTCAGTATCTTCGTATGCACAACAGGAGGAAGTACATCCCCGATCATTGAAATTTGGGCATTCATTAGATACTTACAAACATTGGCACTTTACGCGATCTCTGTACCCTAATGTCGCATGGATCGCCAATGTGTCTACGAATGGATTCACACGGCGGTACTATTCTGTGAAAATAGTCTGAGTCTTTTTTATTCTAGAAACAATTGCAGCAACTTTAGTATTTCTTGTCCATGCTTCGAAAGCACGAGGTGGAATCGGAACTGCCCGTGCCCATTGAAGGAGCATTCGTGAACAAATCCACCGTCAACGACTTGCACCTACAGAAATAACTTCTACCAAGAAAATATCATAACTCATGAAACGAGAACGTGTCGCTCCAACCAAAAGATAACAAATATTTATGTTGTTTTTACGAAACTAACTCATGAGACGCATGTGCGGCAGTGAAAGTATAAGTTCCGCCCGTGTCGCTTGGGGATCGCGAACCTATTTGTAACTCTTGTAGTACGAGCACGCTCTAAGAAAAGGCACGACAATAATTGTCCAAAATATAGGGTAGTTTAGCAATATTATGATAATTGTAGGGGCTGAAATTCGATAAATAACACTTGTTAAATGTGCAGAATAAATCTGAGAGTTGCAGGGGATGAAATTGGTATTAAAACTTGTTAAATTTGCAGAATGAATAAAGCATGGACAACCAAAAAAATTGAATTCCTCTGCCGGGATTCGAACCCGGAATTCCAAGCCCCCAGGGGGGCCAACATCAAAGTCAAATAGATGATTTAAGTTTGTGCTACAGAGGATTGGTGTTCATGTCTCTCAAATCAAATTATATGTCATACGTACGACAACATGGCGAAGTCACACGGTTGCCTACGAGCTCGAGTCCTCCGGTCCATAGACGGATACGCAATCGATCCATGTTTCGTGAGAGCAGAACAACACGAGCTATAATTCCTACAACCAACTAGTGGTCGAAATGATTTATTTGTGCCCTCCAATCGCGCCCTGTAGGACGTCCTCCCGTTTCATTCAGTACCTTCGTATGCACAACAGGAGGAAGTACATCCCCGATCATTGAAATTTCGGCTTTCATTAGATACTTACAAACATTGGCACTTTACGCGATCTCTGTACCCTAATGTCGCATGGATCGCCAATGTGTCTACGAATGGATTCACACGGCGGTACTATTCTGTGAAAATAGTCTGAGTCTTTTTTATTCTAGAAACAATTGCAGCAACTTTAGTATTTCTTGTCCATGCTTCGAAAGCACGAGGTGGAATCGGAACTGCCCGTGCCCATTGAAGGAGCATTCGTGAACAAATCCACCGTCAACGACTTGCAGCTACAGAAATAACTTCTACCAAGAAAATATCCTAACTCATGAAACGAGAACGTGTCGCTCCAACCAAAAAATAACAAATATTTATGTTGTTTTTACTCATGAGACGCATGTGCGGGAGTGAAAGTATAAGTTCCGCCCGTGTCGCTTGGGGATCGCGAACCTATTTGTAACTCTTGGAGTACGAGTACGCTCTAAGAAAAGGCACGACAATAATTGTCCAAAATATAGGGTAGTTTAGCAATATTATGATAATTGTAGGGGCTGAAATTCGATAAATAACACTTGTTAAATGTGCAAAATAAATCTGAGAGTTGCAGGGGATGAAATTGGTATTAATACTTGTTAAATTTGCAGAATGAATAAAGCATGGACAACCAAAAAAATTGAAATCCTCTGCCGGGATTCGAACCCGGAATGCCAAGCCCCCAGGGGGGCCAACATCAAAGTCAAATAGATGATTTAAGTTTGTGCTACAGAGGATTGGTGTTCATGTCTCTCAAATCAAATTATATGTCATACGTACGACAACATGGCGAAGTCACACGGTTGCCTACGAGCTCGAGTCCTCCGGTCCATAGACGGATACGCAACCGATCCATGTTTCGTGAGAGCAGAACTACACGAGCTATAATTCCTACAACCAACTAGTGGTCGAAATGATTTATTTGTGCCCTCCAATCGCGCCCTGTAGGACGTCCTCCCGTTTCATTCAGTACCTTCGTATGCACAACAGGAGGAAGTACATCCCCGATCATTGAAATTTCGGCTTTCATTAGATACTTACAAACATTGGCACTTTACGCGATCTCTGTACCCTAATGTCGCATGGATCGCCAATGTGTCTACGAATGGATTCACACGGCGGTACTATTCTGTGAAAATAGTCTAAGTCTTTTTTATTCTAGAAACAATTGCAGCAACTTCAGTATTTCTTGTCCATGCTTCGAAAGCACGAGGTGGAATCGGAACTGCCCGTGCCCATTGAAGGAGCATTCGTGAACAAATCCACCGTCAACGACTTGCAGCTACAGAAATAACTCCTACCAAGAAAATATCCTAACTCAAGAAAGGAGAACGTGTCGCTCCAACAAAAATATAACAAATATTTATGTTGTTTTTACGAAACTAACTCATGAGACGCATGTGCGGGAGTGAAAGTATAAGTTCCGCCCGTGTCGCATGGGGATCGCGAACCTATTTGTAACTCTTGGAGTACGAGCACGCTCTAAGAAAAGGCACGACAATAATTGTCCAAAATATAGGGTAGTTTAGCAATATTCTGATAATTGTAGGGGCTGAAATTCGATAAATAACACTTGTTAAATGTGCAAAATAAATCTGAGAGTTGCAGGGGATGAAATTGGTATTAATACTTGTTAAATTTGCAGAATGAATAAAGCATGGACAACCAAAAAAATTGAATTCCTCTGTCGGGATTCGAACCCGGAATTCCAAGCCCCCAGGGGGGCCAACATCAAAGTCAAATAGATGATTTAAGTTTGTGCTACAGAGGATTGGTGTTCATGTCTCTCAAATAAAAATATATGTCATACGTACGACAACATGGCGAAGTCACACGGTTGCCTACGAGCTCGAGTCCTCCGGTCCATAGACGGATACGCAATCGATCCATGTTTCGTGAGAGCAGAACAACACGAGCTATAATTCCTACAACCAACTAGTGGTCGAAATGATTTATTTGTGCCCTCCAATCGCGCCCTGTAGGACGTCCTCCCGTTTCATTCAGTACCTTCGTATGCACAACAGGAGGAAGTACATCCCCGATCATTGAAATTTCGGCTTTCATTAGATACTTACAAACATTGGCACTTTACGCGATCTCTGTACCCTAATGTCGCATGGATCGCCAATGTGTCTACGAATGGATTCACACGGCGGTACTATTCTGTGAAAATAGTCTGAGTCTTTTTTATTCTAGAAACAATTGCAGCAATTTTAGTATTTCTTGTCCATGCTTCGAAAGCACGAGGTGGAATCGGAACTGCCCGTGCCCATTGAAGGAGCATTCGTGAACAAATCCACCGTCAACGACTTGCAGCTACATAAATAACTTCTACCAAGAAAATATCATAACTCATGAAACGATAACGTGTCGCTCCAACCAAAAGATAACAAATATTTATGTTGTTTTTACTCATGAGACGCATGTGGGGGAGTGAAAGTATAAGTTCCGCCCGTGTCGCTTGGGGATCGCGAACCTATTTGTAACTCTTGGAGTACGAGCACGCTCTAAGAAAAGGCACGACAATAATTGTCCAAAATATAGGGTAGTTTAGCAATATTATGATAATTGTAGGGGCTGAAATTCGATAAATAACACTTGTTAAATGTGCAAAATAAATCTGAGAGTTGCAGGGGATGAAATTGGTATTAATACTTGTTAAATTTGCAGAATGAATAAAGCATGGACAACCAAAAAAATTGAATTCCTCTGCCGGGATTCGAACCCGGAATTCCAAGCCCCCAGGGGGGCCAACATCAAAGTCAAATAGATGATTTAAGTTTTTGCTACAGAGGATTGGTGTTCATGTTTCTCAAATCAAATTATATGTCATACGTACGACAACATGGCGAAGTCACACGGTTGCCTACGAGCTCGAGTCCTCCGGTCCATAGACGGATACGCAACCGATCCATGTTTCGTGAGAGCAGAACAACACGAGCTATAATTCCTACAACCAACCAGTGGTCGAAATGATTTATTTGTGCCCTCCAATCGCGCCCTGTAGGACGTCCTCCCGTTTCATTCAGTACCTTCGTATGCACAACAGGAGGAAGTACATCCCCGATCATTGAAATTTCGGCTTTCATTAGATACTTACAAACATTGGCACTTTACGCGATCTCTGTACCCTAATGTCGCATGGATCGCCAATGTGTCTACGAATGGATTCACACGGCGGTACTATTCTGTGAAAATAGTCTAAGTCTTTTTTATTCTAGAAACAATTGCAGCAACTTCAATATTTCTTGTCCATGCTTCGAAAGCACGAGGTGGAATCGGAACTGCCCGTGCCCATTGAAGGAGCATTCGTGAACAAATCCACCGTCAACGACTTGCAGCTACAGAAATAACTCCTACCAAGAAAATATCCTAACTCAAGAAAGGAGAACGTGTCGCTCCAACAAAAATATAACAAATATTTATGTTGTTTTTACGAAACTAACTCATGAGACGCATGTGCGGGAGTGAAAGTATAAGTTCCGCCCGTGTCGCTTGGGGATCGCGAACCTATTTGTAACTCTTGGAGTACGAGCACGCTCTAAGAAAAGGCACGACAATAATTGTCCAAAATATAGGGTAGTTTAGCAATATTCTGATAATTGTAGGGGCTGAAATTCGATAAATAACACTTATTAAATGTGCAAAATAAATCTGAGAGTTGCAGGGGATGAAATTGGTATTAATACTTGTTAAATTTGCAGAATGAATAAAGCATGGACAACCAAAAAAATTGAATTCCTCTGTCGGGATTCGAACCCGGAATTCCAAGCCCCCAGGGGGGCCAACATCAAAGTCAAATAGATGATTTAAGTTTGTGCTACAGAGGATTGGTGTTCATGTCTCTCAAATCAAATTATATGTCATACGTACGACAACATGGCGAAGTCACACGGTTGCCTACGAGCTCGAGTCCTCCGGTCCATAGACGGATACGCAATCGATCCATGTTTCGTGAGAGCAGAACAACACGAGCTATAATTCCTACAACCAACTAGTGGTCGAAATGATTTATTTGTGCCCTCCAATCGCGCCCTGTAGGACGTCCTCCCGTTTCATTCAGTACCTTCGTATGCACAACAGGAGGAAGTACATCCCCGATCATTGAAATTTCGTCTTTCATTAGATACTTACAAACATTGGCACTTTACGCGATCTCTGTACCCTAATGTCGCATGGATCGCCAATGTGTCTACGAATGGATTCACACGGCGGTACTATTCTGTGAAAATAGTCTGAGTCTTTTTTATTCGAGAAACAATTGCAGCAACTTTAGTATTTCTTGTCCATGCTTCGAAAGCACGAGGTGGAATCGGAACTGCCCGTACCCATTGAAGGAGCATTCGTGAACAAATCCACCGTCAACGACTTGCACCTACAGAAATAACTTCTACCAAGAAAATATCATAACTCATGAAACGAGAACGTGTCGCTCCAACCAAAAGATAACAAATATTTATGTTGTTTTTACGAAACTAACTCATGAGACGCATGTGCGGGAGTGAAAGTATAAGTTCCGCCCACGTCGCTTGGGGTTTGCGAACCTATTTGTAACTCTTGGAGTACGAGCACGCTCTAAGAAAAGGCACGACAATAATTGTCCAAAATATAGGGTAGTTTAGCAATATTCTGATAATTGTAGGGGCTGAAATTAGATAAATAACACTTGTTAAATGTGCAAAATAAATCTGAGAGTTGCAGGGGATGAAATTGGTATTAATACTTGTTAAATTTGCAGAATGAATAAAGCATGGACAACCAAAAAAATTGAATTCCTCTGCGGGATTCGAAACCGAAATTCGGAATTCCAAGCCCCCAGGGGGGCCAACATCAAAGTCAAATAGATGATTTAAGTTTGTGCTACAGAGGATTGGTGTTCATGTCTCTCAAATCAAATTATATGTCATACGTACGACAACATGGCGAAGTCACACGGTTGCCTACGAGCTCGAGTCCTCCGGTCCATAGACGGATACGCAATCGATCCATGTTTCGTGAGAGCAGAACAACACGAGCTATAATTCCTACAACCAACTAGGTCGAAATGATTTATTTGTGCCCTCCAATCGCGCCCTGTAGGACGTCCTCCCGTTTCATTCAGTACCTTCGTATGCACAACAGGAGGAAGTACATCCCCGATCATTGAAATTTCGGCTTTCATTAGATACTTACAAACATTGGCACTTTACGCGATCTCTGTACCCTAATGTCGCATGGATCGCCAATGTGTCTACGAATGGATTCACACGGCGGTACTATTCTGTGAAAATAGTCTGAGTCTTTTTTAATCTAGAAACAATTGCAGCAACTTTAGTATTTCTTGTCCATGCTTCGAAAGCACGAGGTGGAATCGGAACTGCCCGTGCCCATTGAAGGAGCATTCGTGAACAAATCCACCGTCAACGACTTGCAGCTACAGAAATAACTTCTACCAAGAAAATATCATAACTCATGAAACGAGAACGTGTCGGTCCAACCAAAAGATAACAAATATTTATGTTGTTTTTACGAAACTAACTCATGAGACGCATGTGCGGGAGTGAAAGTATAAGTTCCGCCCATGTCGCTTGGGGATCGCGAACCTATTTGTAACTCTTGGAGTACGAGCACGCTCTAAGAAAAGGCACGACAATAATTGTCCAAAATATAGGGTAGTTTAGCAATATTATGATAATTGTAGGGGCTGAAATTCGATAAATAACACTTGTTAAATGTGCAAAATAAATCTGAGAGTTGCAGGGGATGAAATTGGTATTAATACTTGTTAAATTTGCAGAATGAATAAAGCATGGACAACCAAGAAAATTGAATTCCTCTGCCGGGATTCGAACGCGGAATTCCAAGCCCCCAGGGGGGCCAACATCAAAGTCAAATAAACGATTTAAGTTTGTGCTACAGAGGATTGGTGTTCATGTCTCTCAAATCAAATTATATGTCATACGTACGACAACATGGCGAAGTCACACGGTTTCCTACGAGCTCGAGTCCTCCGGTCCATAGACGGATACGCAATCGATCCATGTTTCGTGAGAGCAGAACAACACGAGCTATAATTCCTACATCCAACTAGTGGTCGAAATGATTTATTTGTGCCCTCCAATCGCGCCCTGTAGGACGTCCTCCCGTTTCATTCAGTACCTTCGTATGCACAACAGGAGGAAGTACATCCCCGATCATTGAAATTTCGGCTTTCATTAGATACTTACAAACATTGGCACTTTACGCGATCTCTGTACCCTAATGTCGCATGGATCGCCAATGTGTCTACGAATGGATTCACACAGCGGTACTATTCTGTGAAAATAGTCTGAGTCTTTTTTATTCTAGAAACAATTGCAGCAACTTTAGTATTTCTTGTCCATGCTTCGAAAGCAAGAGGCGGAATCGGAACTGCCCGTGCTTATTGAAGGAGCATTCGTGAACAAATCCACCGTCAACGACTTGCAGCTACAGAAATAACTTCTACCAAGAAAATATCATAACTCATGAAACGAGAACGTGTCGCTCCAACCAAAAAATAACAAATATTTATGTTGTTTTTACGAAACTAACTCATGAGACGCATGTGCGGGAGTGAAAGTATAAGTTCCGCCCATGTCGCTTGGGGATCGCGAACCTATTTGTAACTCTTGGAGTACGAGCACGCTCTAAGAAAAGGTACGACAATAATTGTCCAAAATATAGGGTAGTTTAGCAATATTATGATAATTGTAGGGGCTGAAATTCGATAAATAACACTTGTTAAATGTGCAAAATAAATCTGAGAGTTGCAGGGGATGAAATTGGTATTAATACTTGTTAAATTTGCAGAATGAATAAAGCATGGCCAACCAAAAAAATTGAATTCCTCTGCCGGGATTCGAACCCGGAATTCCAAGCGCTCAGAGGGGCCAACATCAAAGTCAAATAGATGATTTAAGTTTGTGCTACAAAGGATTGGTGTTCATGTCTCTCAAATCAAATTATATGTCATACGTACGACAACATGGCGAAGTCACACGGTTGCCTACGAGCTCAAGTCCTCCGGTCCATAGACGGATACGCAATCGATCCATGTTTCGTGAGAGCAGAACAACACGAGCTATAATTCCTACAACCAACTAGTGGTCGAAATGATTTATTTGTGCCCTTTAATCGCGCCCTGTAGGACGTCCTCCTGTTTCATTCAGTACATTCGTATGCACAACAGGAGGAAGTACATCCCCGATCATTGAAATTTCTGCTTTCATTAGATACTTACAAACATTGGCACTTTACGCGATCTCTGTGCCCTAATGTCGCATGGATCGCCGATGTGTCTACGAATGGATTCACACGGCGGTACTATTCTGTGAAAATAGTCTGAGTCTTTTTTATTCTAGAAACAATTGCAGCAACTTTAGTATTTCTTGTCCATGCTTCAAAAGCACGAGGTGGAATCGGAACTGCCCGTGCCCATTGAAGGAGCATTCGTGAACAAATCCACCGTCAACGACTTGCAGCTACAGAAATAACTTCTACCAATAAAATATCATAACTCATGAAACGAGAACGTGTCGCTCCAACCAAAAAATAGCAAATATTTATGTTGTTTTTACGAAACTAACTCATGAGACGCATGTGCGGGAGTGAAAGTATAAGTTCCGCCCATGTCGCTTCGGGATCGCGAACCTATTTGTAACTCTTGGAGTACGAGCACGCTCTATGAAAAGGCACGACAATAATTGTCCAAAATATAGGGTAGTTTAGCAATATTCTGATAATTGTAGGGGCTGAAATTCGATAAATAACACTTGTTAAATGTGCAAAATAAATCTGAGAGTTGCAGGGGATGAAATTGGTATTAATACTTGTTAAATTTGCAGAATGAATAAAGCATGGACAACCAAAAAAATTGAATTCCTCTGTCGGGATTCGAACCCGGAATTCCAAGCCCCCAGGGGGGCCAACATTAAAGTCAAATAGATGATTTAAGTTTGTGCTACAGAGGATTGGTGTTCATGTCTCTCAAATCAAATTATATGTCATACGTACGACAACATGGCGAAGTCACACGGTTGCCTACGAGCTCGAGTCCTCCGGTCCATAGACGGATACGCAATCGATCCATGTTTCGTGAGAGCAGAACAACACGAGCTATAATTCCTACAACCAACTAGTGGTCGAAATGATTTATTTGTGCCCTCCAATCGCGCCCTGTAGGACGTCCTCCCGTTTCATTCAGTACCTTCGTATGCACAGCAGGAGGAAGTACATCCCCGATCATTGAAATTTCGGCTTTCATTAGATACTTACAAACATTGGCACTTTACGCGATCTCTGTACCCTAATGTCGCATGGATCGCCAATGTGTCTACGAATGGATTCACACGGCGGTACTATTCTGTGAAAATAGTCTGAGTCTTTTTTATTCTAGAAACAATTGCAGCAACTTTAGTATTTCTTGTCCATGCTTCGAAAGCACGAGGTGGAATCGGAACTGCCCGTGCCCATTGAAGGAGCATTCGTGACAAATCCACCGTCAACGACTTGTAGCTACAGAAATAACTTCTACCAAGAAAATATCATAACTCATGAAACGAGAACGTGTCGCTCCAACCAAAAAATAACAAATATTTATGTTGTTTTTACGAAATTAACTCATGAGACGCATGTGCGGGAGTGAAAGTATAAGTTCCGCCCATGTCGCTTGGGGATCGCGAACCTATTTGTAACTCTTGGAGTACGAGCACGCTCTAAGAAAAGGCACGACAATAATTGTCCAAAATATAGGGTAGTTTAGCAATATTATGATAATTGTAGGGGCTGAAATTCGATAAATAACACTTGTTAAATGTGCAAAATAAATCTGAGAGTTGCAGGGGATGAAATTGGTATTAATACTTGTTAAATTTGCAGAATGAATAAAGCATGGACAACCAAGAAAATTGAATTCCTCTGCCGGGATTCGAACCCGGAATTCCAAGCCCCCAGGGTGGCCAACATCAAAGTCAAATAGATGATTTAAGTTTGTGCTACAGAGGATTGGTGTTCATGTCTCTCAAATCAAATTATATGTCATACTTACGACAACATGGCGAAGTCACACGGTTGCCTACGAGCTCGAGTCCTCCGGTCCATAGACGGATACGCAATCGATCCATGTTTCGTGAGAGCAGAACAACACGAGCTGTAATTCCTACAACCAACTAGTGGTCGAAATGATTTATTTGTGCCCTCCAATCGCGCCCTGTAGGACGTCCTCCCGTTTCATTCAGTACCTTCGTATGCACAACAGGAGAAAGAACATCCCCGATCATTGAAATTTCGGCTTTCATTAGATACTTACAAACATTGGCACTTTACGCGATCTCTGTACCCTAATGTCGCATGGATCGCCAATGTGTCTACGAATGGATTCACACGGCGGTACTATTCTGTGAAAATAGTCTGAGTCTTTTTTATTCTAGAAACAATTGCAGCAACTTTAGTATTTCTTGTCCATGCTTCGAAAGCACGAGGTGGAATCGGAACTGCCCGTGCCCATTGAAGGAGCATTCGTGAACAAATCCACCGTCAACGACTTGCAGCTACAGAAATAACTTCTACCAAGAAAATATCATAACTCATGAAACGAGAACGTGTCGCTCCAACCAAAAAATAACAAATATTTATGTTGTTTTTACGAAACTAACTCATGAGACGCATGTGCGGGAGTCAAAGTATAAGTTCCGCCCATGTCGCTTGGGGATCGCGAACCTATTTGTAACTCTTGGAGTACGAGCACGCTCTAAGAAAAGGCACGACAATAATTGTCCAAAATATAGGGTAGTTTAGCAATATTATGATAATTGTAGGGGCTGAAATTCGATAAATAACACTTGTTAAATGTGCAAAATAAATCTGAGAGTTGCAGGGGATGAAATTGGTATTAATACTTGTTAAATTTGCAGAATGAATAAAGCATGGACAACCAAAAAAATTGAATTCCTCTGCCGGGATTCGAACCCGGAATTCCAAGCCCCCAGAGGGGCCAACATCAAAGTCAAATAGATGATTTAAGTTTGTGCTACAGAGGATTGGTGTTCATGTCTCTCAAATCAAATTATATGTCATACGTACGACAACATGGCGAAGTCACACGGTTGCCTACGAGCTCGAGTCCTCCGGTCCATAGACGGATACGCAATCGATCCATGTTTCGTGAGAGCAGAACAACACGAGCTATAATTCCTACAACCAACTAGTGGTCGAAATGATTTATTTGTGCCCTCCAATCGCGCCCTGTAGGACGTCCTCCTGTTTCATTCAGTACCTTCGTATGCACAACAGGAGGAAGTACATCCCCGATCATTGAAATTTCGGCTTTCATTAGATACTTACAAACATTGGCACTTTACGCGATCTCTGTGCCCTAATGTCGCATGGATCGCCAATGTGTCTACGAATGGATTCACACGGCGGTACTATTCTGTGAAAATAGTCTGAGTCTTTTTTATTCTAGAAACAATTGCAGCAACTTTAGTATTTCTTGTCCATGCTTCGAAAGCACGAGGTGGAATCGGAACTGCCCGTGCCCATTGAAGGAGCATTCGTGAACAAATCCACCGTCAACGACTTGCAGCTACAAAAATAACTTCTACCAAGAAAATATCATAACTCATGAAACGAGAACGTGTCGCTCCAACCAAAAAATAGCAAATATTTATGTTGTTTGTACGAAACTAACTCATGAGACGCATGTGCGGGAGTGAAAGTATAAGTTCCGCCCATGTCGCTTGGGGATCGCGAACCTATTTGTAACTCTTGGAGTACGAGCACGCTCTAAGAAAAGGCACGACAATAATTGTCCAAAATATAGGGTAGTTTAGCAATATTCTGATAATTGAAGGGGCTGAAATTCGATAAATAACACTTGTTAAATGTGCAAAATAAATCTGAGAGTTGCAGGGGATGAAATTGGTATTAATACTTGTTAAATTTGCAGAATGAATAAAGCATGGACAACGAAAAAAAATTGAATTCCTCTGTCGGGATTCGAACCCGGAATTCCAAGCCCCCAGGGGGGCCAACATCAAAGTCAAATAGATGATTTAAGTTTGTGCTACAGAGGATTGGTGTTCATGTCTCTCAAATCAAATTATATGTCATACGTACGACAACATGGCGAAGTCACACGGTTGCCTACGAGCTCGAGTCCTCCGGTCCATAGACGGATACGCAATCGATCCATGTTTCGTGAGAGCAGAACAACACGAGCTATAATTCCTACAACCAACTAGTGGTCGAAATGATTTATTTGTGCCCTCCAATCGCGCCCTGTAGGACGTCCTCCCGTTTCATTCAGTACCTTCGTATGCACAACAGGAGGAAGTACATCCCCGATCATTGAAATTTCGGCTTTCATTAGATACTTACAAACATTGGCACTTTACGCGATCTCTGTACCCTAATGTCGCATGGATCGCCAATGTGTCTACGAATGGATTCACACGGCGGTACTATTCTGTGAAAATAGTCTGAGTCTTTTTTATTCTAGAAACAATTGCAGCAACTTTAGTATTTCTTGTCCATGCTTCGAAAGCACGAGGTGGAATCGGAACTGCCCGTGCCCATTGAAGGAGCATTCGTGAACAAATCCACCGTCAACGACTTGCATCTACAGAAATAACTTCTACCAAGAAAATATCATAACTCATGTAACGAGAACGTGTCGCTCCAACCAAAATATAACAAATATTTATGTTGTTTTTACGAAATTAACTCATGAGACGCATGTGCGGGAGTGAAAGTATAAATTCCGCCCATGTCGCTTGGGGATCGCGAACCTATTTGTAACTCTTGGAGTACGAGCACGCTTTAAGAAAAGGCACGACAATAATTGTCCAAAATATAGGGTAGTTTAGCAATATTCTGATAATTGTAGGGGCTGAAATTCGATAAATAACACTTGTTAAATGTGCAAAATAAATCTGAGAGTTGCAGGGGATGAAATTTGTATTAATACTTGTTAGATTTGCAGAATGAATAAAGCATGGACAACCAAAAAAATTGAATTCCTCTGCCGGGATTCGAACCGGGAATTCCAAGCCCCCAGGGGGGCCAACATCACAGTCAAATAGATGATTTAAGTTTGTGCTACAGAGGATTGGTGTTCATGTCTCTCAAATCAAATTATATGTCATACGTACGACAACATGGCGAAGTCACACGGTTGCCTACGAGCTCGAGTCCTCCGGTCCATAGACGGATACGCAATCGATCCATGTTTCGTGAGAGCAGAACAACACGAGCTATAATTCCTACAACCAACTAGTGGTCGAAATGATTTATTTGTGCCCTCCAATCGCGCCCTGTAGGACGTCCTCCCGTTTCATTCAGTACCTTCGTATGCATAACAGGAGGAAGTACATCCCTGATCATTGAAATTTCGGCTTTCATTAGATACTTACAAACATTGGCACTTTACGCGATCTCTGTACCCTAATGTCGCATGGATCGCCAATGTGTCTACGAATGGATTCACACGGCGGTACTATTCTGTGAAAATAGTCTGAGTCTTTTTTATTCTAGAAACAATTGCAGCAACTTTAGTATTTCTTGTCCATGCTTCAAAAGCACGAGGTGGAATCGGAACTGCCCGTGCCCATTGAAGGAGCATTCGTGAACAAATCCACCGTCAACGACTTGCAGCTACAGAAATAAGTTCTACCAAGAAAATATCATAACTCATGAAACGAGAACGTGTCGCTCCAACCAAAATATAACAAATATTTATGTTGTTTTTACGAAATTAACTCATGAGACGCATGTGCGGGAGTGAAAGTATAAGTTCCGCCCATGTCACTTGCGGATCGCGAACCTATTTGTAACTCTTGGAGTACGAGCACGCTTTAAGAAAAGGCACGACAATAATTGTCCAAAATATAGGGTAGTTTAGCAATATTCTGATAATTGTAGGGGCTGAAATTCGATAAATAACACTTGTTAAATGTGCAAAATAAATCTGAGAGTTGCAGGGGATGAAATTTGTATTAATACTTGTTAGATTTGCAGAATGAATAAAGCATGGACAACCAAAAAAATTGAATTCCTCTGCCGGGATTCGAACCCGGAATTCCAAGCCCCCAGGGGGGCCAACATCACAGTCAAATAGATGATTTAAGTTTGTGCTACAGAGGATTGGTGTTCATGTCTCTCAAATCAAATTATATGTCATACGTACGACAACATGGCGAAGTCACACGGTTGCCTACGAGCTCGAGTCCTCCGGTCCATAGACGGATACGCAATCGATCCATGTTTCGTGAGAGCAGAACAACACGAGCTGTAATTCCTACAACCAACTAGTGGTCGAAATGATTTATTTGTGCCCTCCAATCGCGCCCTGTAGGACGTCCTCCCGTTTCATTCAGTACCTTCGTATGCACAACAGGAGAAAGAACATCCCCGATCATTGAAATTTCGGCTTTCATTAGATACTTACAAACATTGGCACTTTACGCGATCTCTGTACCCTAATGTCGCATGGATCGCCAATGTGTCTACGAATGGATTCACACGGCGGTACTATTCTGTGAAAATAGTCTGAGTCTTTTTTATTCTAGAAACAATTGCAGCAACTTTAGTATTTCTTGTCCATGCTTCGAAAGCACGAGGTGGAATCGGAACTGCCCGTGCCCATTGAAGGAGCATTCGTGAACAAATCCACCGTCAACGACTTGCAGCTACAGAAATAACTTCTACCAAGAAAATATCATAACTCATGAAACGAGAACGTGTCGCTCCAACCAAAAAATAACAAATATTTATGTTGTTTTTACGAAACTAACTCATGAGACGCATGTGCGGGAGTGAAAGTATAAGTTCCGCCCACGTCGCTTGGGGATCGCGAACCTATTTGTAACTCTTGGAGTACGAGCACGCTCTAAGAAAAGGCACGACAATAATTGTCCAAAATATAGGGTAGTTTAGCAATATTATGATAATTGTAGGGGCTGAAATTCGATAAATAACACTTGTTAAATGTGCAAAATAAATCTGAGAGTTGCAGGGGATGAAATTGGTATTAATACTTGTTAAATTTGCAGAATGAATAAAGCATGGACAACCAAAAAAATTGAATTCCTCTGCCGGGATTCGAACCCGGAATTCCAAGCCCCCAGAGGGGCCAACATCAAAGTCAAATAGATGATTTAAGTTTGTGCTACAGAGGATTGGTGTTCATGTCTCTCAAATCAAATTATATGTCATACGTACGACAACATGGCGAAGTCACACGGTTGCCTACGAGCTCGAGTCCTCCGGTCCATAGACGGATACGCAATCGATCCATGTTTCGTGAGAGCAGAACAACACGAGCTATAATTCCTACAACCAACTAGTGGTCGAAATGATTTATTTGTGCCCTCCAATCGCGCCCTGTAGGACGTCCTCCTGTTTCATTCAGTACCTTCGTATGCACAACAGGAGGAAGTACATCCCCGATCATTGAAATTTCGGCTTTCATTAGATACTTACAAACATTGGCACTTTACGCGATCTCTGTGCCCTAATGTCGCATGGATCGCCAATGTGTCTACGAATGGATTCACACGGCGGTACTATTCTGTGAAAATAGTCTGAGTCTTTTTTATTCTAGAAACAATTGCAGCAGTTTTAGTATTTCTTGTCCATGCTTCGAAAGCACGAGGTGGAATCGGAACTGCCCGTGCCCATTGAAGGAGCATTCGTGAACAAATCCACCGTCAACGACTTGCAGCTACAAAAATAACTTCTACCAAGAAAATATCATAACTCATGAAACGAGAACGTGTCGCTCCAACCAAAAAATAGCAAATATTTATGTTGTTTGTACGAAACTAACTCATGAGACGCATGTGCGGGAGTGAAAGTATAAGTTCCGCCCATGTCGCTTGGGGATCGCGAACCTATTTGTAACTCTTGGAGTACGAGCACGCTCTAAGAAAAGGCACGACAATAATTGTCCAAAATATAGGGTAGTTTAGCAATATTCTGATAATTGAAGGGGCTGAAATTCGATAAATAACACTTGTTAAATGTGCAAAATAAATCTGAGAGTTGCAGGGGATGAAATTGGTATTAATACTTGTTAAATTTGCAGAATTAATAAAGCATGGACAACGAAAAAAATTGAATTCCTCTGTCGGGATTCGAACCCGGAATTCCAAGCCCCCAGGGGGGCCAACATCAAAGTCAAATAGATGATTTAAGTTTGTGCTACAGAGGATTGGTGTTCATGTTTCTGAAATCAAATTATATGTCATACGTACGACAACATGGCGAAGTCACACGGTTGCCTACGAGCTCGAGTCCTCCGGTCCATAGACGGATACGCAATCGATCCATGTTTCGTGAGAGCAGAACAACACGAGCTATAATTCCTACAACCAACTAGTGGTCGAAATGATTTATTTGTGCCCTCCAATCGCGCCCTGTAGGACGTCCTCCCGTTTCATTCAGTACCTTCGTATGCACAACAGGAGGAAGTACATCCCCGATCATTGAAATTTCGGCTTTCATTAGATACTTACAAACATTGGCACTTTACGCGATCTCTGTACCCTAATGTCGCATGGATCGCCAATGTGTCTACGAATGGATTCACACGGCGGTACTATTCTGTGAAAATAGTCTGAGTCTTTTTTATTCTAGAAACAATTGCAGCAACTTTAGTATTTCTTGTCCATGCTTCGAAAGCACGAGGTGGAATCGGAACTGCCCGTGCCCATTGAAGGAGCATTCGTGAACAAATCCACCGTCAACGACTTGCAGCTACAGAAATAACTTCTACCAAGAAAATATCATAACTCATGTAACGAGAACGTGTCGCTCCAACCAAAATATAACAAATATTTATGTTGTCTTTACGAAATTAACTCATGAGACGCATGTGCGGGAGTGAAAGTATAAGTTCCGCCCATGTCGCTTGGGGATCGCGAACCTATTTGTAACTCTTGGAGTACGAGCACGCTTTAAGAAAAGGCACGACAATAATTGTCCAAAATATAGGGTAGTTTAGCAATATTCTGATAATTGTAGGGGCTGAAATTCGATAAATAACACTTGTTAAATGTGCAAAATAAATCTGAGAGTTGCAGGGGATGAAATTTGTATTAATACTTGTTAGATTTGCAGAATGAATAAAGCATGGACAACCAAAAAAATTGAATTCCTCTGCCGGGATTCGAACCGGGAATTCCAAGCCCCCAGGGGGGCCAACATCACAGTCAAATAGATGATTTAAGTTTGTGCTACAGAGGATTGGTGTTCATGTCTCTCAAATCAAATTATATGTCATACGTACGACAACATGGCGAAGTCACACGGTTGCCTACGAGCTCGAGTCCTCCAGTCCATAGACGGATACGCAATCGATCCATGTTTCGTGAGAGCAGAACAACACGAGCTATAATTCCTACAACCAACTAGTGGTCGAAATGATTTATTTGTGCCCTCCAATCGCGCCCTGTAGGACGTCCTCCCGTTTCATTCAGTACCTTCGTATGCACAACAGGAGGAAGTACATCCCCGATCATTGAAATTTCGGCTTTCATTAGATACTTACAAACATTGGCACTTTACGCGATCTCTGTACCCTAATGTCGCATGGATCGCCAATGTGTCTACGAATGGATTCACACGGCGGTACTATTCTGTGAAAATAGTCTGAGTCTTTTTTATTCTAGAAACAATTGCAGCAACTTTAGTATTTCTTGTCCATGCTTCGAAAGCACGAGGTGGAATCGGAACTGCCCGTGCCCATTGAAGGAGCATTCGTGAACAAATCCACCGTCAACGACTTGCAGCTACAAAAATAACTTCTACCAAGAAAATATCATAACTCATGAAACGAGAACGTGTCGCTCCAACCAAAAAATAGCAAATATTTATGTTGTTTGTACGAAACTAACTCATGAGACGCATGTGCGGGAGTGAAAGTATAAGTTCCGCCCATGTCGCTTGGGGATCGCGAACCTATTTGTAACTCTTGGAGTACGAGCACGCTCTAAGAAAAGGCACGACAATAATTGTCCAAAATATAGGGTAGTTTAGCAATATTCTGATAATTGAAGGGGCTGAAATTCGATAAATAACACTTGTTAAATGTGCAAAATAAATCTGAGAGTTGCAGGGGATGAAATTGGTATTAATACTTGTTAAATTTGCAGAATGAATAAAGCATGGACAACGAAAAAAATTGAATTCCTCTGTCGGGATTCGAACCCGGAATTCCAAGCCCCCAGGGGGGCCAACATCAAAGTCAAATAGATGATTTAAGTTTGTGCTACAGAGGATTGGTGTTCATGTCTCTCAAATCAAATTATATGTCATACGTACGACAACATGGCGAAGTCACACGGTTGCCTACGAGCTCGAGTCCTCCGGTCCATAGACGGATACGCAATCGATCCATGTTTCGTGAGAGCAGAACAACACGAGCTATAATTCCTACAACCAACTAGTGGTCGAAATGATTTATTTGTGCCCTCCAATCGCGCCCTGTAGGACGTCCTCCGGTTTCATTCAGTACCTTCGTATGCACAACAGGAGGAAGTACATCCCCGATCATTGAAATTTCGGCTTTCATTAGATACTTACAAACATTGGCACTTTACGCGATCTCTGTACCCTAATGTCGCATGGATCGCCAATGTGTCTACGAATGGATTCACACGGCGGTACTATTCTGTGAAAATAGTCTGAGTCTTTTTTATTCTAGAAACAATTGCAGCAACTTTAGTATTTCTTGTCCATGCTTCGAAATCACGAGGTGGAATCGGAACTGCCCGTGCCCATTGAAGGAGCATTCGTGAACAAATCCACCGTCAACGACTTGCAGCTACAGAAATAACTTCTACCAAGAAAATATCATAACTCATGAAACGAGAACGTGTCGCTCCAACCAAAATATAACAAATATTTATGTTGTTTTTACGAAATTAACTCATGAGACGCATGTGCGGGAGTGAAAGTATAAGTTCCGCCCATGTCACTTGCGGATCGCGAACCTATTTGTAACTCTTGGAGTACGAGCACGCTTTAAGAAAAGGCACGACAATAATTGTCCAAAATATAGGGTAGTTTAGCAATATTCTGATAATTGTAGGGGCTGAAATTCGATAAATAACACTTGTTAAATGTGCAAAATAAATCTGAGAGTTGCAGGGGATGAAATTGGTATTAATACTTGTTAAATTTGCAGAATTAATAAAGCATGGACAACGAAAAAAATTGAATTCCTCTGTCGGGATTCGAACCCGGAATTCCAAGCCCCCAGGGGGGCCAACATCAAAGTCAAATAGATGATTTAAGTTTGTGCTACAGAGGATTGGTGTTCATGTTTCTGAAATCAAATTATATGTCATACGTACGACAACATGGCGAAGTCACACGGTTGCCTACGAGCTCGAGTCCTCCGGTCCATAGACGGATACGCAATCGATCCATGTTTCGTGAGAGCAGAACAACACGAGCTATAATTCCTACAACCAACTAGTGGTCGAAATGATTTATTTGTGCCCTCCAATCGCGCCCTGTAGGACGTCCTCCCGTTTCATTCAGTACCTTCGTATGCACAACAGGAGGAAGTACATCCCCGATCATTGAAATTTCGGCTTTCATTAGATACTTACAAACATTGGCACTTTACGCGATCTCTGTACCCTAATGTCGCATGGATCGCCAAT
Source organism: Linanthus parryae (assembly GCA_023055425.1). Taxonomy (NCBI): domain Eukaryota; kingdom Viridiplantae; phylum Streptophyta; class Magnoliopsida; order Ericales; family Polemoniaceae; genus Linanthus; species Linanthus parryae. The sequence continues at coordinate 872,865 of JALGPY010000019.1, read as the reverse complement.
GTGTCTACGAATGGATTCACACGGCGGTACTATTCTGTGAAAATAGTCTGAGTCTTTTTTATTCTAGAAACAATTGCAGCAACTTTAGTATTTCTTGTCCATGCTTCGAAAGCACGAGGTGGAATCGGAACTGCCCGTGCCCATTGAAGGAGCATTCGTGAACAAATCCACCGTCAACGACTTGCAGCTACATAAATAACTTCTACCAAGAAAATATCCTAACTCATGAAACGAGAACGTGTCGCTCCAACCAAAAAATAACAAATATTTATGTTGTTTTTACTCATGAGACGCATGTGCGGGAGTGAAAGTATAAGTTCCGCCCGTGTCGCTTGGGGATCGCGAACCTATTTGTAACTCTTGGAGTACGAGCACGCTCTAAGAAAAGGCACGACAATAATTGTTCAAAATATAGGGTAGTTTAGCAATATTATGATAATTGTAGGGGCTGAAATTCGATAAATAACACTTGTTAAATGTGCAAAATAAATCTGAGAGTTGCAGGGGATGAAATTGGTATTAATACTTGTTAAATTTGCAGAATGAATAAAGCATGGACAACCAAAAAAATTGAATTCCTCTGCCGGGATTCAAACCCGGAATTCCAAGCCCCCAGGGTGGCCAACATCAAAGTCAAATACATGATTTAAGTTTGTACTACAGAGGATTGGTGTTCATGTTTCTCAAATCAAATTATATGTCATACGTACGACAACATGGCGAAGTCACACGATTGCCTACGAGCTCGAGTCCTCCGGTCCATAGACGGATACGCAACCGATCCATGTTTCGTGAGAGCAGAACAACACGAGCTATAATTCCTACAACCAACTAGTGGTCGAAATGATTTATTTGTGCCCTCCAATCGCGCCCTGTAGGACGTCCTCCCGTTTCATTCAGTACCTTCGTATGCACAACAGGAGGAAGTACATCCCCGATCATTGAAATTTCGGCTTTCATTAGATACTTACAAACATTGGCACTTTACGCGATCTCTGTACCCTAATGTCGCATGGAACGCCAATGTGTCTACGAATGGATTCACACGGCGGTACTATTCTGTGAAAATAGTCCGAGTCTTTTTTATTCTAGAAACAATTGCAGCAACTTTAGTATTTCTTGTCCATGCTTCGAAAGCACGAGGTGGAATCGGAACTGCCCGTGCCCATTGAAGGAGCATTCGTGAACAAATCCACCGTCAACGACTTGCAGCTACAGAAATAACTTCTACCAAGAAAATATCATAACTCATGAAACGAGAACGTGTCGCTCCAACCAAAAGATAACAAATGTTTATGTTGTTTTTACGAAACTAACTCATGAGACGCATGTGCGGGAGTGAAAGTATAAGTTCCGCCCACGTCGCTTGGGGATCGCGAACCTATTTGTAACTCTTGGAGTACGAGCACGCTCTAAGAAAAGGCACGACAATAATTGTCCAAAATATAGGGTAGTTTAGCAATATTCTGATAATTGTAGGGGCTGAAATTCGATAAATAACAGTTGTTAAATGTGCAAAATAAATCTGAGAGTTGCAGGGGATGAAATTGGTATTAATACTTGTTAAATTTGCAGAATGAATAAAGCATGGACAACCAAAAAAATTGAATTCCTCTGTCGGGATTCGAACCCGGAATTCCAAGCCCCCAGGGGGGCCAACATCACAGTCAAATAGATGATTTAAGTTTGTGCTACAGAGGATTGGTGTTCATGTCTCTCAAATCAAATTATATGTCATACGTACGACAACATGGCGAAGTCACACGGTTGCCTACGAGCTCGAGTCCTCCGGTCCATAGACGGATACGCAATCGATCCATGTTTCGTGAGAGCAGAACAACACGAGCTATAATTCCTACAACCAACTAGTGGTCGAAATGATTTATTTGTGCCCTCCAATCGCGCCCTGTAGGACGTCCTCCCGTTTCATTCAGTACCTTCGTATGCACAACAGGAGGAAGTACATCCCCGATCATTGAAATTTCGGCTTTCATTAGATACTTACAAACATTGGCACTTTACGCGATCTCTGTACCCTAATGTCGCATGGGTCGCCAATGTGTCTACGAATGGATTCACACGGCGGTACTATTCTGTGAAAATAGTCCGAGTCTTTTTTATTCTAGAAACAATTGCAGCAACTTTAGTATTTCTTGTCCATGCTTCGAAAGCACGAGGTGGAATCGGAACTGCCCGTGCCCATTGAAGGAGCATTCGTGAACAAATCCACCGTCAACGACTTGCAGCTACAGAAATAACTTCTACCAAGAAAATATCATAACTCATGAAACGAGAACGTGTCGCTCCAACCAAAAGATAACAAATGTTTATGTTGTTTTTACGAAACTAACTCATGAGACGCATGTGCGGGAGTGAAAGTATAAGTTCCGCCCACGTCGCTTGGGGATCGCGAACCTATTTGTAACTCTTGGAGTACGAGCACGCTCTAAGAAAAGGCACGACAATAATTGTCCAAAATATAGGGTAGTTTAGCAATATTCTGATAATTGTAGGGGCTGAAATTCGATAAATAACAGTTGTTAAATGTGCAAAATAAATCTGAGAGTTGCAGGGGATGAAATTGGTATTAATACTTGTTAAATTTGCAGAATGAATAAAGCATGGACAACCAAAAAAATTGAATTCCTCTGTCGGGATTCGAACCCGGAATACCAAGCCCCCAGGGGGGCCAACATCACAGTCAAATAGATGATTTAAGTTTGTGCTACAGAGGATTGGTGTTCATGTCTCTCAAATCAAATTATATGTCATACGTACGACAACATGGCGAAGTCACACGGTTGCCTACGAGCTCGAGTCCTCCGGTCCATAGACGGATACGCAATCGATCCATGTTTCGTGAGAGCAGAACAACACGAGCTATAATTCCTACAACCAACTAGTGGTCGAAATGATTTATTTGTGCCCTCCAATCGCGCCCTGTAGGACGTCCTCCCGTTTCATTCAGTACCTTCGTATGCACAACAGGAGGAAGTACATCCCCGATCATTGAAATTTCGGCTTTCATTAGATACTTACAAACATTGGCACTTTACGCGATCTCTGTACCCTAATGTCGCATGGGTCGCCAATGTGTCTACGAATGGATTCACACGGCGGTACTATTCTGTGAAAATAGTCTGAGTCTTTTTTATTCTAGAAACAATTGCAGCAACTTTAGTATTTCTTGTCCATGCTTCGAAAGCACGAGGTTGAATCGGAACTGCCCGTGCCCATTGAAGGCGCATTCGTGAACAAATCCACCGTCAACGACTTGCAGCTACAGAAATAACTTCTACCAAGAAAATATCATAACTCATGAAACGAGAACGTGTCGCTCCAACCAAAATATAACAAATATTTATGTTGTTTTTACGAAATTAACTCATGAGACGCATGTGCGGGAGTGAAAGTATAAGTTCCGCCCATGTCGCTTGGGGATCGCGAACCTATTTGTAACTCTTGGAGTACGAGCACGCTTTAAGAAAAGGCACGACAATAATTGTCCAAAATATAGGGTAGTTTGGCAATATTCTGATAATTGTAGGGGCTGAAATTCGATAAATAACACTTGTTAAATGTGCAAAATAAATCTGAGAGTTGCAGGGGATGAAATTTGTATTAATACTTGTTAGATTTGCAGAATGAATAAAGCATGGACAACCAAAAAAATTGAATTCCTCTGCCGGGATTCGAACCCGGAATTCCAAGCCCCCAGGGGGGCCAACATCACAGTCAAATAGATGATTTAAGTTTGTGCTACAGAGGATTGGTGTTCATGTCTCTCAAATCAAATTATATGTCATACGTACGACAACATGGCGAAGTCACACGGTTGCCTACGAGCTCGAGTCCTCCGGTCCATAGACGGATACGCAATCGATCCATGTTTCGTGAGAGCAGAACAACACGAGCTATAATTCCTACAACCAACTAGTGGTCGAAATGATTTATTTGTGCCCTCCAATCGCGCCCTGTAGGACGTCCTCCCGTTTCATTCAATACCTTTGTATGCACAACAGGAGGAAGTACATCCCCGATCATTGAAATTTCGGCTTTCATTAGATACTTACAAACATTGGCACTTTACGCGATCTCTGTACCCTAATGTCGCATGGATCGCCAATGTGTCTACGAATGGATTCACACGGCGGTACTATTCTGTGAAAATAGTCTGAGTCTTTTTTATTCTAGAAACAATTGCAGCAACTTTAGTATTTCTTGTCCATGCTTCGAAAGCACGAGGTGGAATCGGAACTGCCCGTGCCCATTGAAGGAGCATTCGTGAACAAATCCACCGTCAACGACTTGCAGCTACATAAATAACTTCTACCAAGAAAATATCCTAACTCATGAAACGAGAACGTGTCGCTCCAACCAAAAAATAACAAATATTTATGTTGTTTTTACTCATGAGACGCATGTGCGGGAGTGAAAGTATAAGTTCCGCCCGTGTCGCTTGGGGATCGCGAACCTATTTGTAACTCTTGGAGTACGAGCACGCTCTAAGAAAAGGCACGACAATAATTGTCCAAAATATAGGGTAGTTTAGCAATATTATGATAATTGTAGGGGCTGAAATTCGATAAATAACACTTGTTAAATGTGCAAAATAAATCTGAGAGTTGCAGGGGATGAAATTGGTATTAATACTTGTTAAATTTGCAGAATGAATAAAGCATGGACAACCAAAAAAATTGAATTCCTCTGCCGGGATTCAAACCCGGAATTCCAAGCCCCCAGGGTGGCCAACATCAAAGTCAAATACATGATTTAAGTTTGTACTACAGAGGATTGGTGTTCATGTTTCTCAAATCAAATTATATGTCATACGTACGACAACATGGCGAAGTCACACGGTTGCCTACGAGCTCGAGTCCTCCGGTCCATAGACGGATACGCAACCGATCCATGTTTCGTGAGAGCAGAACAACACGAGCTATAATTCCTACAACCAACTAGTGGTCGAAATGATTTATTTGTGCCCTCCAATCGCGCCCTGTAGGACGTCCTCCCGTTTCATTCAGTACCTTCGTATGCACAACAGGAGGAAGTACATCCCCGATCATTGAAATTTCGGCTTTCATTAGATACTTACAAACATTGGCACTTTACGCGATCTCTGTACCCTAATGTCGCATGGATCGCCAATGTGTCTACGAATGGATTCACACGGCGGTACTATTCTGTGAAAATAGTCTGAGTCTTTTTTATTCTAGAAACAATTGCAGCAACTTTAGTATTTCTTGTCCATGCTTCGAAAGCACGAGGTGGAATCGGAACTGCCCGTGCCCATTGAAGGAGCATTCGTGAACAAATCCACCGTCAACGACTTGCAGCTACAGAAATAACTTCTACCAAGAAAATATCATAACTCATGTAACGAGAACGTGTCGCTCCAACCAAAATATAACAAATATTTATGTTGTCTTTACGAAATTAACTCATGAGACGCATGTGCGGGAGTGAAAGTATAAGTTCCGCCCATGTCGCTTGGGGATCGCGAACCTATTTGTAACTCTTGGAGTACGAGCACGCTTTAAGAAAAGGCACGACAATAATTGTCCAAAATATAGGGTAGTTTAGCAATATTCTGATAATTGTAGGGGCTGAAATTCGATAAATAACACTTGTTAAATGTGCAAAATAAATCTGAGAGTTGCAGGGGATGAAATTTGTATTAATACTTGTTAGATTTGCAGAATGAATAAAGCATGGACAACCAAAAAAATTGAATTCCTCTGCCGGGATTCGAACCGGGAATTCCAAGCCCCCAGGGGGGCCAACATCACAGTCAAATAGATGATTTAAGTTTGTGCTACAGAGGATTGGTGTTCATGTCTCTCAAATCAAATTATATGTCATACGTACGACAACATGGCGAAGTCACACGGTTGCCTACGAGCTCGAGTCCTCCAGTCCATAGACGGATACGCAATCGATCCATGTTTCGTGAGAGCAGAACAACACGAGCTATAATTCCTACAACCAACTAGTGGTCGAAATGATTTATTTGTGCCCTCCAATCGCGCCCTGTAGGACGTCCTCCCGTTTCATTCAGTACCTTCGTATGCACAACAGGAGGAAGTACATCCCCGATCATTGAAATTTCGGCTTTCATTAGATACTTACAAACATTGGCACTTTACGCGATCTCTGTACCCTAATGTCGCATGGATCGCCAATGTGTCTACGAATGGATTCACACGGCGGTACTATTCTGTGAAAATAGTCTGAGTCTTTTTTATTCTAGAAACAATTGCAGCAACTTTAGTATTTCTTGTCCATGCTTCGAAAGCACGAGGTGGAATCGGAACTGCCCGTGCCCATTGAAGGAGCATTCGTGAACAAATCCACCGTCAACGACTTGCAGCTACAAAAATAACTTCTACCAAGAAAATATCATAACTCATGAAACGAGAACGTGTCGCTCCAACCAAAAAATAGCAAATATTTATGTTGTTTGTACGAAACTAACTCATGAGACGCATGTGCGGGAGTGAAAGTATAAGTTCCGCCCATGTCGCTTGGGGATCGCGAACCTATTTGTAACTCTTGGAGTACGAGCACGCTCTAAGAAAAGGCACGACAATAATTGTCCAAAATATAGGGTAGTTTAGCAATATTCTGATAATTGAAGGGGCTGAAATTCGATAAATAACACTTGTTAAATGTGCAAAATAAATCTGAGAGTTGCAGGGGATGAAATTGGTATTAATACTTGTTAAATTTGCAGAATGAATAAAGCATGGACAACGAAAAAAATTGAATTCCTCTGTCGGGATTCGAACCCGGAATTCCAAGCCCCCAGGGGGGCCAACATCAAAGTCAAATAGATGATTTAAGTTTGTGCTACAGAGGATTGGTGTTCATGTCTCTCAAATCAAATTATATGTCATACGTACGACAACATGGCGAAGTCACACGGTTGCCTACGAGCTCGAGTCCTCCGGTCCATAGACGGATACGCAATCGATCCATGTTTCGTGAGAGCAGAACAACACGAGCTATAATTCCTACAACCAACTAGTGGTCGAAATGATTTATTTGTGCCCTCCAATCGCGCCCTGTAGGACGTCCTCCGGTTTCATTCAGTACCTTCGTATGCACAACAGGAGGAAGTACATCCCCGATCATTGAAATTTCGGCTTTCATTAGATACTTACAAACATTGGCACTTTACGCGATCTCTGTACCCTAATGTCGCATGGATCGCCAATGTGTCTACGAATGGATTCACACGGCGGTACTATTCTGTGAAAATAGTCTGAGTCTTTTTTATTCTAGAAACAATTGCAGCAACTTTAGTATTTCTTGTCCATGCTTCGAAATCACGAGGTGGAATCGGAACTGCCCGTGCCCATTGAAGGAGCATTCGTGAACAAATCCACCGTCAACGACTTGCAGCTACAGAAATAACTTCTACCAAGAAAATATCATAACTCATGAAACGAGAACGTGTCGCTCCAACCAAAATATAACAAATATTTATGTTGTTTTTACGAAATTAACTCATGAGACGCATGTGCGGGAGTGAAAGTATAAGTTCCGCCCATGTCACTTGCGGATCGCGAACCTATTTGTAACTCTTGGAGTACGAGCACGCTTTAAGAAAAGGCACGACAATAATTGTCCAAAATATAGGGTAGTTTAGCAATATTCTGATAATTGTAGGGGCTGAAATTCGATAAATAACACTTGTTAAATGTGCAAAATAAATCTGAGAGTTGCAGGGGATGAAATTGGTATTAATACTTGTTAAATTTGCAGAATTAATAAAGCATGGACAACGAAAAAAATTGAATTCCTCTGTCGGGATTCGAACCCGGAATTCCAAGCCCCCAGGGGGGCCAACATCAAAGTCAAATAGATGATTTAAGTTTGTGCTACAGAGGATTGGTGTTCATGTTTCTGAAATCAAATTATATGTCATACGTACGACAACATGGCGAAGTCACACGGTTGCCTACGAGCTCGAGTCCTCCGGTCCATAGACGGATACGCAATCGATCCATGTTTCGTGAGAGCAGAACAACACGAGCTATAATTCCTACAACCAACTAGTGGTCGAAATGATTTATTTGTGCCCTCCAATCGCGCCCTGTAGGACGTCCTCCCGTTTCATTCAGTACCTTCGTATGCACAACAGGAGGAAGTACATCCCCGATCATTGAAATTTCGGCTTTCATTAGATACTTACAAACATTGGCACTTTACGCGATCTCTGTACCCTAATGTCGCATGGATCGCCAATGTGTCTACGAATGGATTCACACGGCGGTACTATTCTGTGAAAATAGTCTGAGTCTTTTTTATTCTAGAAACAATTGCAGCAACTTTAGTATTTCTTGTCCATGCTTCGAAAGCACGAGGTGGAATCGGAACTGCCCGTGCCCATTGAAGGAGCATTCGTGAACAAATCCACCGTCAACGACTTGCAGCTACATAAATAACTTCTACCAAGAAAATATCCTAACTCATGAAACGAGAACGTGTCGCTCCAACCAAAAAATAACAAATATTTATGTTGTTTTTACTCATGAGACGCATGTGCGGGAGTGAAAGTATAAGTTCCGCCCGTGTCGCTTGGGGATCGCGAACCTATTTGTAACTCTTGGAGTACGAGCACGCTCTAAGAAAAGGCACGACAATAATTGTCCAAAATATAGGGTAGTTTAGCAATATTATGATAATTGTAGGGGCTGAAATTCGATAAATAACACTTGTTAAATGTGCAAAATAAATCTGAGAGTTGCAGGGGATGAAATTGGTATTAATACTTGTTAAATTTGCAGAATGAATAAAGCATGGACAACCAAAAAAATTGAATTCCTCTGCCGGGATTCAAACCCGGAATTCCAAGCCCCCAGGGTGGCCAACATCAAAGTCAAATACATGATTTAAGTTTGTACTACAGAGGATTGGTGTTCATGTTTCTCAAATCAAATTATATGTCATACGTACGACAACATGGCGAAGTCACACGATTGCCTACGAGCTCGAGTCCTCCGGTCCATAGACGGATACGCAACCGATCCATGTTTCGTGAGAGCAGAACAACACGAGCTATAATTCCTACAACCAACTAGTGGTCGAAATGATTTATTTGTGCCCTCCAATCGCGCCCTGTAGGACGTCCTCCCGTTTCATTCAGTACCTTCGTATGCACAACAGGAGGAAGTACATCCCCGATCATTGAAATTTCGGCTTTCATTAGATACTTACAAACATTGGCACTTTACGCGATCTCTGTACCCTAATGTCGCATGGAACGCCAATGTGTCTACGAATGGATTCACACGGCGGTACTATTCTGTGAAAATAGTCCGAGTCTTTTTTATTCTAGAAACAATTGCAGCAACTTTAGTATTTCTTGTCCATGCTTCGAAATCACGAGGTGGAATCGGAACTGCCCGTGCCCATTGAAGGAGCATTCGTGAACAAATCCACCGTCAACGACTTGCAGCTACAGAAATAACTTCTACCAAGAAAATATCATAACTCATGAAACGAGAACGTGTCGCTCCAACCAAAATATAACAAATATTTATGTTGTTTTTACGAAATTAACTCATGAGACGCATGTGCGGGAGTGAAAGTATAAGTTCCGCCCATGTCACTTGCGGATCGCGAACCTATTTGTAACTCTTGGAGTACGAGCACGCTTTAAGAAAAGGCACGACAATAATTGTCCAAAATATAGGGTAGTTTAGCAATATTCTGATAATTGTAGGGGCTGAAATTCGATAAATAACACTTGTTAAATGTGCAAAATAAATCTGAGAGTTGCAGGGGATGAAATTGGTATTAATACTTGTTAAATTTGCAGAATTAATAAAGCATGGACAACGAAAAAAATTGAATTCCTCTGTCGGGATTCGAACCCGGAATTCCAAGCCCCCAGGGGGGCCAACATCAAAGTCAAATAGATGATTTAAGTTTGTGCTACAGAGGATTGGTGTTCATGTTTCTGAAATCAAATTATATGTCATACGTACGACAACATGGCGAAGTCACACGGTTGCCTACGAGCTCGAGTCCTCCGGTCCATAGACGGATACGCAATCGATCCATGTTTCGTGAGAGCAGAACAACACGAGCTATAATTCCTACAACCAACTAGTGGTCGAAATGATTTATTTGTGCCCTCCAATCGCGCCCTGTAGGACGTCCTCCCGTTTCATTCAGTACCTTCGTATGCACAACAGGAGGAAGTACATCCCCGATCATTGAAATTTCGGCTTTCATTAGATACTTACAAACATTGGCACTTTACGCGATCTCTGTACCCTAATGTCGCATGGATCGCCAATGTGTCTACGAATGGATTCACACGGCGGTACTATTCTGTGAAAATAGTCTGAGTCTTTTTTATTCTAGAAACAATTGCAGCAACTTTAGTATTTCTTGTCCATGCTTCGAAAGCACGAGGTGGAATCGGAACTGCCCGTGCCCATTGAAGGAGCATTCGTGAACAAATCCACCGTCAACGACTTGCAGCTACATAAATAACTTCTACCAAGAAAATATCCTAACTCATGAAACGAGAACGTGTCGCTCCAACCAAAAAATAACAAATATTTATGTTGTTTTTACTCATGAGACGCATGTGCGGGAGTGAAAGTATAAGTTCCGCCCGTGTCGCTTGGGGATCGCGAACCTATTTGTAACTCTTGGAGTACGAGCACGCTCTAAGAAAAGGCACGACAATAATTGTCCAAAATATAGGGTAGTTTAGCAATATTATGATAATTGTAGGGGCTGAAATTCGATAAATAACACTTGTTAAATGTGCAAAATAAATCTGAGAGTTGCAGGGGATGAAATTGGTATTAATACTTGTTAAATTTGCAGAATGAATAAAGCATGGACAACCAAAAAAATTGAATTCCTCTGCCGGGATTCAAACCCGGAATTCCAAGCCCCCAGGGTGGCCAACATCAAAGTCAAATACATGATTTAAGTTTGTACTACAGAGGATTGGTGTTCATGTTTCTCAAATCAAATTATATGTCATACGTACGACAACATGGCGAAGTCACACGATTGCCTACGAGCTCGAGTCCTCCGGTCCATAGACGGATACGCAACCGATCCATGTTTCGTGAGAGCAGAACAACACGAGCTATAATTCCTACAACCAACTAGTGGTCGAAATGATTTATTTGTGCCCTCCAATCGCGCCCTGTAGGACGTCCTCCCGTTTCATTCAGTACCTTCGTATGCACAACAGGAGGAAGTACATCCCCGATCATTGAAATTTCGGCTTTCATTAGATACTTACAAACATTGGCACTTTACGCGATCTCTGTACCCTAATGTCGCATGGAACGCCAATGTGTCTACGAATGGATTCACACGGCGGTACTATTCTGTGAAAATAGTCCGAGTCTTTTTTATTCTAGAAACAATTGCAGCAACTTTAGTATTTCTTGTCCATGCTTCGAAAGCACGAGGTGGAATCGGAACTGCCCGTGCCCATTGAAGGAGCATTCGTGAACAAATCCACCGTCAACGACTTGCAGCTACAGAAATAACTTCTACCAAGAAAATATCATAACTCATGAAACGAGAACGTGTCGCTCCAACCAAAAGATAACAAATGTTTATGTTGTTTTTACGAAACTAACTCATGAGACGCATGTGCGGGAGTGAAAGTATAAGTTCCGCCCACGTCGCTTGGGGATCGCGAACCTATTTGTAACTCTTGGAGTACGAGCACGCTCTAAGAAAAGGCACGACAATAATTGTCCAAAATATAGGGTAGTTTAGCAATATTCTGATAATTGTAGGGGCTGAAATTCGATAAATAACAGTTGTTAAATGTGCAAAATAAATCTGAGAGTTGCAGGGGATGAAATTGGTATTAATACTTGTTAAATTTGCAGAATGAATAAAGCATGGACAACCAAAAAAATTGAATTCCTCTGTCGGGATTCGAACCCGGAATTCCAAGCCCCCAGGGGGGCCAACATCACAGTCAAATAGATGATTTAAGTTTGTGCTACAGAGGATTGGTGTTCATGTCTCTCAAATCAAATTATATGTCATACGTACGACAACATGGCGAAGTCACACGGTTGCCTACGAGCTCGAGTCCTCCGGTCCATAGACGGATACGCAATCGATCCATGTTTCGTGAGAGCAGAACAACACGAGCTATAATTCCTACAACCAACTAGTGGTCGAAATGATTTATTTGTGCCCTCCAATCGCGCCCTGTAGGACGTCCTCCCGTTTCATTCAGTACCTTCGTATGCACAACAGGAGGAAGTACATCCCCGATCATTGAAATTTCGGCTTTCATTAGATACTTACAAACATTGGCACTTTACGCGATCTCTGTACCCTAATGTCGCATGGGTCGCCAATGTGTCTACGAATGGATTCACACGGCGGTACTATTCTGTGAAAATAGTCCGAGTCTTTTTTATTCTAGAAACAATTGCAGCAACTTTAGTATTTCTTGTCCATGCTTCGAAAGCACGAGGTGGAATCGGAACTGCCCGTGCCCATTGAAGGAGCATTCGTGAACAAATCCACCGTCAACGACTTGCAGCTACAGAAATAACTTCTACCAAGAAAATATCATAACTCATGAAACGAGAACGTGTCGCTCCAACCAAAAGATAACAAATGTTTATGTTGTTTTTACGAAACTAACTCATGAGACGCATGTGCGGGAGTGAAAGTATAAGTTCCGCCCACGTCGCTTGGGGATCGCGAACCTATTTGTAACTCTTGGAGTACGAGCACGCTCTAAGAAAAGGCACGACAATAATTGTCCAAAATATAGGGTAGTTTAGCAATATTCTGATAATTGTAGGGGCTGAAATTCGATAAATAACAGTTGTTAAATGTGCAAAATAAATCTGAGAGTTGCAGGGGATGAAATTGGTATTAATACTTGTTAAATTTGCAGAATGAATAAAGCATGGACAACCAAAAAAATTGAATTCCTCTGTCGGGATTCGAACCCGGAATTCCAAGCCCCCAGGGGGGCCAACATCACAGTCAAATAGATGATTTAAGTTTGTGCTACAGAGGATTGGTGTTCATGTCTCTCAAATCAAATTATATGTCATACGTACGACAACATGGCGAAGTCACACGGTTGCCTACGAGCTCGAGTCCTCCGGTCCATAGACGGATACGCAATCGATCCATGTTTCGTGAGAGCAGAACAACACGAGCTATAATTCCTACAACCAACTAGTGGTCGAAATGATTTATTTGTGCCCTCCAATCGCGCCCTGTAGGACGTCCTCCCGTTTCATTCAGTACCTTCGTATGCACAACAGGAGGAAGTACATCCCCGATCATTGAAATTTCGGCTTTCATTAGATACTTACAAACATTGGCACTTTACGCGATCTCTGTACCCTAATGTCGCATGGGTCGCCAATGTGTCTACGAATGGATTCACACGGCGGTACTATTCTGTGAAAATAGTCTGAGTCTTTTTTATTCTAGAAACAATTGCAGCAACTTTAGTATTTCTTGTCCATGCTTCGAAAGCACGAGGTTGAATCGGAACTGCCCGTGCCCATTGAAGGCGCATTCGTGAACAAATCCACCGTCAACGACTTGCAGCTACAGAAATAACTTCTACCAAGAAAATATCATAACTCATGAAACGAGAACGTGTCGCTCCAACCAAAATATAACAAATATTTATGTTGTTTTTACGAAATTAACTCATGAGACGCATGTGCGGGAGTGAAAGTATAAGTTCCGCCCATGTCGCTTGGGGATCGCGAACCTATTTGTAACTCTTGGAGTACGAGCACGCTTTAAGAAAAGGCACGACAATAATTGTCCAAAATATAGGGTAGTTTGGCAATATTCTGATAATTGTAGGGGCTGAAATTCGATAAATAACACTTGTTAAATGTGCAAAATAAATCTGAGAGTTGCAGGGGATGAAATTTGTATTAATACTTGTTAGATTTGCAGAATGAATAAAGCATGGACAACCAAAAAAATTGAATTCCTCTGCCGGGATTCGAACCCGGAATTCCAAGCCCCCAGGGGGGCCAACATCACAGTCAAATAGATGATTTAAGTTTGTGCTACAGAGGATTGGTGTTCATGTCTCTCAAATCAAATTATATGTCATACGTACGACAACATGGCGAAGTCACACGGTTGCCTACGAGCTCGAGTCCTCCGGTCCATAGACGGATACGCAATCGATCCATGTTTCGTGAGAGCAGAACAACACGAGCTATAATTCCTACAACCAACTAGTGGTCGAAATGATTTATTTGTGCCCTCCAATCGCGCCCTGTAGGACGTCCTCCCGTTTCATTCAATACCTTTGTATGCACAACAGGAGGAAGTACATCCCCGATCATTGAAATTTCGGCTTTCATTAGATACTTACAAACATTGGCACTTTACGCGATCTCTGTACCCTAATGTCGCATGGATCGCCAATGTGTCTACGAATGGATTCACACGGCGGTACTATTCTGTGAAAATAGTCTGAGTCTTTTTTATTCTAGAAACAATTGCAGCAACTTTAGTATTTCTTGTCCATGCTTCGAAAGCACGAGGTGGAATCGGAACTGCCCGTGCCCATTGAAGGAGCATTCGTGAACAAATCCACCGTCAACGACTTGCAGCTACATAAATAACTTCTACCAAGAAAATATCCTAACTCATGAAACGAGAACGTGTCGCTCCAACCAAAAAATAACAAATATTTATGTTGTTTTTACTCATGAGACGCATGTGCGGGAGTGAAAGTATAAGTTCCGCCCGTGTCGCTTGGGGATCGCGAACCTATTTGTAACTCTTGGAGTACGAGCACGCTCTAAGAAAAGGCACGACAATAATTGTCCAAAATATAGGGTAGTTTAGCAATATTATGATAATTGTAGGGGCTGAAATTCGATAAATAACACTTGTTAAATGTGCAAAATAAATCTGAGAGTTGCAGGGGATGAAATTGGTATTAATACTTGTTAAATTTGCAGAATGAATAAAGCATGGACAACCAAAAAAATTGAATTCCTCTGCCGGGATTCAAACCCGGAATTCCAAGCCCCCAGGGTGGCCAACATCAAAGTCAAATACATGATTTAAGTTTGTACTACAGAGGATTGGTGTTCATGTTTCTCAAATCAAATTATATGTCATACGTACGACAACATGGCGAAGTCACACGGTTGCCTACGAGCTCGAGTCCTCCGGTCCATAGACGGATACGCAACCGATCCATGTTTCGTGAGAGCAGAACAACACGAGCTATAATTCCTACAACCAACTAGTGGTCGAAATGATTTATTTGTGCCCTCCAATCGCGCCCTGTAGGACGTCCTCCCGTTTCATTCAGTACCTTCGTATGCACAACAGGAGGAAGTACATCCCCGATCATTGAAATTTCGGCTTTCATTAGATACTTACAAACATTGGCACTTTACGCGATCTCTGTACCCTAATGTCGCATGGAACGCCAATGTGTCTACGAATGGATTCACACGGCGGTACTATTCTGTGAAGATAGTCTGAGTCTTTTTTATTCTAGAAACAATTGCAGCAACTTTAGTATTTCTTGTCCATGCTTCGAAAGCACGAGGTGGAATCGGAACTGCCCGTGCCCATTGAAGGAGCATTCGTGAACAAATCCACCGTCAACGACTTGCAGCTACATAAATAACTTCTACCAAGAAAATATCCTAACTCATGAAACGAGAACGTGTCGCTCCAACCAAAAAATAACAAATATTTATGTTGTTTTTACTCATGAGACGCATGTGCGGGAGTGAAAGTATAAGTTCCGCCCGTGTCGCTTGGGGATCGCGAACCTATTTGTAACTCTTGGAGTACGAGCACGCTCTAAGAAAAGGCACGACAATAATTGTCCAAAATATAGGGTAGTTTAGCAATATTATGATAATTGTAGGGGCTGAAATTCGATAAATAACACTTGTTAAATGTGCAAAATAAATCTGAGAGTTGCAGGGGATGAAATTGGTATTAATACTTGTTAAATTTGCAGAATGAATAAAGCATGGACAACCAAAAAAATTGAATTCCTCTGCCGGGATTCAAACCCGGAATTCCAAGCCCCCAGGGTGGCCAACATCAAAGTCAAATACATGATTTAAGTTTGTACTACAGAGGATTGGTGTTCATGTTTCTCAAATCAAATTATATGTCATACGTACGACAACATGGCGAAGTCACACGGTTGCCTACGAGCTCGAGTCCTCCGGTCCATAGACGGATACGCAACCGATCCATGTTTCGTGAGAGCAGAACAACACGAGCTATAATTCCTACAACCAACTAGTGGTCGAAATGATTTATTTGTGCCCTCCAATCGCGCCCTGTAGGACGTCCTCCCGTTTCATTCAGTACCTTCGTATGCACAACAGGAGGAAGTACATCCCCGATCATTGAAATTTCGGCTTTCATTAGATACTTACAAACATTGGCACTTTACGCGATCTCTGTACCCTAATGTCGCATGGAACGCCAATGTGTCTACGAATGGATTCACACGGCGGTACTATTCTGTGAAAATAGTCTGAGTCTTTTTTATTCTAGAAACAATTGCAGCAACTTTAGTATTTCTTGTCCATGCTTCGAAAGCACGAGGTGGAATCGGAACTGCCCGTGCCCATTGAAGGAGCATTCGTGAACAAATCCACCGTCAACGACTTGCAGCTACAGAAATAACTTCTACCAAGAAAATATCATAACTCATGAAACGAGAACGTGTCGCTCCAACCAAAAGATAACAAATGTTTATGTTGTTTTTACGAAACTAACTCATGAGACGCATGTGCGGGAGTGAAAGTATAAGTTCCGCCCACGTCGCTTGGGGATCGCGAACCTATTTGTAACTCTTGGAGTACGAGCACGCTCTAAGAAAAGGCACGACAATAATTGTCCAAAATATAGGGTAGTTTAGCAATATTCTGATAATTGTAGGGGCTGAAATTCGATAAATAACACTTGTTAAATGTGCAAAATAAATCTGAGAGTTGCAGGGGATGAAATTGGTATTAATACTTGTTAAATTTGCAGAATGAATAAAGCATGGACAACCAAAAAAATTGAATTCCTCTGTCGGGATTCGAACCCGGAATTCCAAGCCCCCAGGGGGGCCAACATCACAGTCAAATAGATGATTTAAGTTTGTGCTACAGAGGATTGGTGTTCATGTCTCTCAAATCAAATTATATGTCATACGTACGACAACATGGCGAAGTCACACGGTTGCCTACGAGCTCGAGTCCTCCGGTCCATAGACGGATACGCAATCGATCCATGTTTCGTGAGAGCAGAACAACACGAGCTATAATTCCTACAACCAACTAGTGGTCGAAATGATTTATTTGTGCCCTCCAATCGCGCCCTGTAGGACGTCCTCCCGTTTCATTCAGTACCTTCGTATGCACAACAGGAGGAAGTACATCCCCGATCATTGAAATTTCGGCTTTCATTAGATACTTACAAACATTGGCACTTTACGCGATCTCTGTACCCTAATGTCGCATGGATCGCCAATGTGTCTACGAATGGATTCACACGGCGGTACTATTCTGTGAAAATAGTCTGAGTCTTTTTTATTCTAGAAACAATTGCAGCAACTTTAGTATTTCTTGTCCATGCTTCGAAAGCACGAGGTGGAATCGGAACTGCCCGTGCCCATTGAAGGAGCATTCGTGAACAAATCCACAGGCAACGACTTGCAGCTACATAAATAACTTCTACCAAGAAAATATCCTAACTCATGAAACGAGAACGTGTCGCTCCAACCAAAAAATAACAAATATTTATGTTGTTTTTACTCATGAGACGCATGTGCGGGAGTGAAAGTATAAGTTCCGCCCGTGTCGCTTGGGGATCGCGAACCTATTTGTAACTCTTGGAGTACGAGCACGCTCTAAGAAAAGGCACGACAATAATTGTCCAAAATATAGGGTAGTTTAGCAATATTATGATAATTGTAGGGGCTGAAATTCGATAAATAACACTTGTTAAATGTGGAAAATAAATCTGAGAGTTGCAGGGGATGAAATTGGTATTAATACTTGTTAAATTTGAAGAATGAATAAAGCATGGACAACCAAAAAAATTGAATTCCTCTGCCGGGATTCGAACCCGGAATTCCAAGGCCCCAGGGGGGCCAACATCAAAGTCAAATAGATGATTTAAGTTTGTGCTACAAAGGATTGGTGTTCATGTTTCTCAAATCAAATTATATGTCATACGTACGACAACATGGCGAAGTCACACGGTTGCCTACGAGCTCGAGTCCTCCGGTCCATAGACGGATACGCAACCGATCCATGTTTCGTGAGAGCAGAACAACACGAGCTATAATTCCTACAACCAACTAGTGGTCGAAATGATTTATTTGTGCCCTCCAATCGCGCCCTGTAGGACGTCCTCCCGTTTCATTCAGTACCTTCGTATGCACAACAGGAGGAAGTACATCCCCGATCATTGAAATTTCGGCTTTCATTAGATACTTACAAACATTGGCACTTTACGCGATCTCTGTACCCTAATGTCGCATGGATCGCCAATGTGTCTACGAATGGATTCACACGGCGGTACTATTCTGTGAAAATAGTCTGAGTCTTTTTTATTCTAGAAACAATTGCAGCAACTTTAGTATTTCTTGTCCATGCTTCGAAAGCACGAGGTGGAATCGGAACTGCCCGTGCCCATTGAAGGAGCATTCGTGAACAAATCCACAGGCAACGACTTGCAGCTACATAAATAACTTCTACCAAGAAAATATCCTAACTCATGAAACGAGAACGTGTCGCTCCAACCAAAAAATAACAAATATTTATGTTGTTTTTACTCATGAGACGCATGTACGGGAGTGAAAGTATAAGTTCCGCCCGTGTCGCTTGGGGATCGCGAACCTATTTGTAACTCTTGGAGTACGAGCACGCTCTAAGAAAAGGCACGACAATAATTGTCCAAAATATAGGGTAGTTTAGCAATATTATGATAATTGTAGGGGCTGAAATTCGATAAATAACACTTGTTAAATGTGCAAAATAAATCTGAGAGTTGCAGGGGATGAAATTGGTATTAATACTTGTTAAATTTGCAGAATGAATAAAGCATGGACAACCAAAAAAATTGAATTCCTCTGCCGGGATTCGAACCCGGAATTCCAAGGCCCCAGGGGGGCCAACATCAAAGTCAAATAGATGATTTAAGTTTGTGCTACAAAGGATTGGTGTTCATGTTTCTCAAATCAAATTATATGTCATACGTACGACAACATGGCGAAGTCACACGGTTGCCTACGAGCTCGAGTCCTCCGGTCCATAGACGGATACGCAACTGATCCATGTTTCGTGAGAGCAGAACAACACGAGCTATAATTCCTACAACCAACTAGTGGTCGAAATGATTTATTTGTGCCCTCCAATCGCGCCCTGTAGGACGTCCTCCCGTTTCATTCAGTACCTTCGTATGCACAACAGGAGGAAGTACATCCCCGATCATTGAAATTTCGGCTTTCATTAGATACTTACAAACATTGGCACTTTACGCGATCTCTGTACCCTAATGTCGCATGGATCGCCAATGTGTCTACGAATGGATTCACACGGCGGTATTATTCTGTGAAAATAGTCTGAGTCTTTTTTATTCTAGAAACAATTGCAGCAACTTTAGTATTTCTTGTCCATGCTTCGAAAGCACGAGGTGGAATCGGAACTGCCCGTGCCCATTGAAGGAGCATTCGTGAACAAATCCACAGGCAACGACTTGCAGCTACATAAATAACTTCTACCAAGAAAATATCCTAACTCATGAAACGAGAACGTGTCGCTCCAACCAAAAAATAACAAATATTTATGTTGTTTTTACTCATGAGACGCATGTGCGGGAGTGAAAGTATAAGTTCCGCCCGTGTCGCTTGGGGATCGCGAACCTATTTGTAACTCTTGGAGTACGAGCACGCTCTAAGAAAAGGCACGACAATAATTGTCCAAAATATAGGGTAGTTTAGCAATATTATGATAATTGTAGGGGCTGAAATTCGATAAATAACACTTGTTAAATGTGCAAAATAAATCTGAGAGTTGCAGGGGATGAAATTGGTATTAATACTTGTTAAATTTGCAGAATGAATAAAGCATGGACAACCAAAAAAATTGAATTCCTCTGCCGGGATTCGAACCCGGAATTCCAAGGCCCCGGGGGGCCAACATCAAAGTCAAATAGATGATTTAAGTTTGTGCTACAAAGGATTGGTGTTCATGTTTCTCAAATCAAATTATATGTCATACGTACGACAACATGGCGAAGTCACACGGTTGCCTACGAGCTCGAGTCCTCCGGTCCATAGACGGATACGCAACCGATCCATGTTTCGTGAGAGCAGAACAACACGAGCTATAATTCCTACAACCAACTAGTGGTCGAAATGATTTATTTGTGCCCTCCAATCGCGCCCTGTAGGACGTCCTCCCGTTTCATTCAGTACCTTCGTATGCACAACAGGAGGAAGTACATCCCCGATCATTGAAATTTCGGCTTTCATTAGATACTTACAAACATTGGCACTTTACGCGATCTCTGTACCCTAATGTCGCATGGAACGCCAATGTGTCTACGAATGGATTCACACGGCGGTACTATTCTGTGAAGATAGTCTGAGTCTTTTTTATTCTAGAAACAATTGCAGCAACTTTAGTATTTCTTGTCCATGCTTCGAAAGCACGAGGTGGAATCGGAACTGCCCGTGCCCATTGAAGGAGCATTCGTGAACAAATCCACCGTCAACGACTTGCAGCTACAGAAATAACTTCTACCAAGAAAATATCATAACTCATGAAACGAGAACGTGTCGCTCCAACCAAAAGATAACAAATATTTATGTTGTTTTTACGAAACTAACTCATGAGACGCACGTGCGGGAGTGAAAGTATAAGTTCCGCCCACGTCGCTTGGGGATCGCGAACCTATTTGTAACTCTTGGAGTACGAGCACGCTCTAAGAAAAGGCACGACAATAATTGTCCAAAATATAGGGTAGTTTAGCAATATTCTGATAATTGTAGGGGCTGAAATTCGATAAATAACACTTGTTAAATGTGCAAAATAAATCTGAGAGTTGCAGGGGATGAAATTGGTATTAATACTTGTTAAATTTGCAGAATGAATAAAGCATGGACAACCAAAAAAATTGAATTCCTCTGTCGGGATTCGAACCCGGAATTCCAAGCCCCCGGGGGGCCAACATCAAAGTCAAATAGATGATTTAAGTTTGTGCTTCAGAGGATTGGTGTTCATGTCTCTCAAATCAAATTATATGTCATACGTAGGACAACATGGCGAAGTCACACGGTTGCCTACGAGCTCGAGTCCTCCGGTCCATTGACGGATACGCAACCGATCCATGTTTCGTGAGAGCAGAACAACACGAGCTATAATTCCTACAACCAACTAGTGGTCGAAATGATTTATTTGTGCCCTCCAATCGCGCCCTGTAGGACGTCCTCCCGTTTCATTCAGTACCTTCGTATGCACAACAGGAGGAAGTACATCCCCGATCATTGAAATTTGCGCTTTCATTAGATACTTACAAACATTGGCACTTTACGCGATCTCTGTACCCTAATGTCGCATGGATCGCCAATGTGTCTACGAATGGATTCACACGGCGGTACTATTCTGTGAAAATAGTCTGAGTCTTTTTTATTCTAGAAACAATTGCAGCAACTTTAGTATTTCTTGTCCATGCTTCGAAAGCACGAGGTGGAATCGGAACTGCCCGTGCCCATTGAAGGAGCATTCGTGAACAAATCCACCGTCAACGACTTGCACCTACAGAAATAACTTCTACCAAGAAAATATCATAACTCATGAAACGAGAACGTGTCGCTCCAACCAAAAGATAACAAATATTTATGTTGTTTTTACGAAACTAACTCATGAGACGCATGTGCGGGAGTGAAAGTATAAGTTCCGCCCACGTCGCTTGGGGATTGCGAACCTATTTGTAACTCTTGGAGTACGAGCACGCTCTAAGAAAAGGCACGACAATAATTGTCCAAAATATAGGGAAGTTTAGCAATATTCTGATAATTGTAGGGGCTGAAATTAGATAAATAACACTTGTTAAATGTGCAAAATAAATCTGAGAGTTGCAGGGGATGAAATTGGTATTAATACTTGTTAAATTTGCAGAATGAATAAAGCATGGACAACCAAAAAAATTGAATTCCTCTGCCGGGATTCGAACCCGGAATTCCAAGCCCCCACGGGGGCCAACATCAAAGTCAAATAGATGATTTAAGTTTGTGCTACAGAGGATTGGTGTTCATGTCTCTCAAATCAAATTATATGTCATACGTACGAAAACATGGCGAAGTCACACGGTTGCCTACGAGCTCGAGTCCTCCGGTCCATAGACGGATACGCAATCGATCCATGTTTCGTGAGAGCAGAACAACACGAGCTATAATTCCTACAACCAACTAGTGGTCGAAATGATTTATTTGTGCCCTCCAATCGCGCCCTGTAGGACGTCCTCCCGTTTCATTCAGTACCTTCGTATGCACAACAGGAGGAAGTACATCCCCGATCATTGAAATTTCGGCTTTCATTAGATACTTACAAACATTGGAACTTTACGCGATCTCTGTACCCTAATGTCGCATGGATCGCCAATGTGTCTACGAATGGATTCACACGGCGGTACTATTCTGTGAAAATAGTCTGAGTCTTTTTTATTCTAGAAACAATTGCAGCAACTTTAGTATTTCTTGTTCATGCTTCGAAAGCACGAGGTGGAATCGGAACTGCCCGTGCCCATTGAAGGAGCATTCGTGAACAAATCCACCGTCAACGACTTGCAGCTACAGAAATAACTTCTACCAAGAAAATATCATAACTCATGAAACGAGAACGTGTCGCTCCAACCAAAAGATAACAAATATTTATGTTGTTTTTACGAAACTAACTCATGAGACGCATGTGCGGGAGTGAAAGTATAAGTTCCGCCCAGGTCGCTTGGGGATCGCGAACCTATTTGTAACTCTTGGAGTACGAGCACGCTCTAAGAAAAGGCACGACAATAATTGTCCAAAATATAGGGCAGTTTAGCAATATTATGATAATTGTAGGGGCTGAAATTCGATAAATAACACTTGTTAAATGTGCAAAATAAATCTGAGAGTTGCAGGGGATGAAATTGGTATTAATACTTGTTAAATTTGCAGAATGAATAAAGCATGGACAACCAAAAAAATTGAATTCCTCTGTCGGGATTCGAACCCGGAATTCCAAGCCCCCAGGGGGGCCAACATCAAAGTCAAATAGATGATTTAAGTTTGTGCTACAGAGGATAGGTGTTCGTGTCTCTCAAATCAAATTATATGTCATACGTACGACAACATGGCAAAGTCACACGGTTGCCTACGAGCTCGAGTCCTCCGGTCCATAGACGGATACGCAATCGATCCATGTTTCGTGAGAGCAGAACAACACGAGCTATAATTCCTACAACCAACTAGTGGTC
Organism: Linanthus parryae; assembly: GCA_023055425.1. NCBI lineage: Eukaryota > Viridiplantae > Streptophyta > Magnoliopsida > Ericales > Polemoniaceae > Linanthus > Linanthus parryae. The sequence goes on along the minus strand of JALGPY010000019.1, from coordinate 849,351 downwards.
GAAATGATTTATTTGTGCCCTCCAATCGCGCGCTGTAGGACGTCCTCCCGTTTCATTCAGTACCTTCGTATGCACAACAGGAGGAAGTACATCCCCGATCATTGAAATTTCGGCTTTCATTAGATACTTACAAACATTGGCACTTTACGCGATCTCTGTACCCTAATGTCGCATGGATCGCCAATGTGTCTACGAATGGATTCACACGGCGGTACTATTCTGTGAAAATAGTCTGAGTCTTTTTTATTCTAGAAACAATTGCAGCAACTTTAGTATTTCTTGTCCATGCTTCGAAAGCACAAGGTGGAATCGGAACTGCCCGTGCCCATTGAAGGAGCATTCGTGAACAAATCCACCGTCAACGACTTGCAGCTACAGAAATAACTTCTACCAAGAAAATATCATAACTCATGAAACGAGAATGTGTCGCTCCAACCAAAAACTAACAAATATTTATGTTGTTTTTACGAAACTAACTCATGAGACGCATGTGCGGGAGTGAAAGTATAAGTTCCGCCCATGTCGCTTGGGGATCGCGAACCTATTTGTAACTCTTGGAGTACGAGCACGCTCTAAGAAAAGGCACGACAATAATTGTCCAAAATATAGGGTAGTTTAGCAATATTATGATAATTGTAGGGGCTGAAATTCGATAAATAACACTTGTTAAATGTGCAAAATAAATCTGAGAGTTGCAGGGGATGAAATTGGTATTAAAACTTGTTAAATTTGCAGATTGAATAAAGCATGGACAACCAAAAAAATTGAATTCCTCTGTCGGGATTCGAACCCGGAATTCCAAGCCCCCGGGGGGGCCAACATCAAAGTCAAATAGATGATTTAAGTTTGTGCTACAGAGGATAGGTGTTCGTGTCTCTCAAATCAAATTATATGTCATACGTACGACAACATGGCGAAGTCACACGGTTGCCTACGAGCTCGAGTCCTCCGGTCCATAGACGGATACGCAATCGATCCATGTTTCGTGAGAGCAGAACAACACGAGCTATAATTCCTACAACCAACTAGTGGTCGAAATGATTTATTTGTGCCCTCCAATCGCACCCTGTAGGACGTCCTCCCGTTTCATTCAGTACCTTCGTATGCACAACAGGAGGAAGAACATCCCCGATCATTGAAATTTCGGCTTTCATTAGATACTTACAAACATTGGCACTTTACGCGATCTCTGTACCCTAATGTCGCATGGAACGCCAATGTGTCTACGAATGGATTCACACGGCGGTACTATTCTGTGAAAATAGTCTGAGTCTTTTTTATTCTAGAAACAATTGCAGCAACTTTAGTATTTCTTGTCCATGCTTCGAAAGCACGAGGTGGAATCGGAACTGCCCGTGCCCATTGAAGGAGCATTCGTGAACAAATCCACCGTCAACGACTTGCAGCTACAGAAATAACTTCTACCAAGAAAATATCATAACTCATGAAACGAGAACGTGTCGCTCCAACCAAAAGATAACAAATGTTTATGTTGTTTTTACGAAACTAACTCATGAGACGCATGTGCGGGAGTGAAAGTATAAGTTCCGCCCACGTCGCTTGGGGATCGCGAACCTATTTGTAACTCTTGGAGTACGAGCACGCTCTAAGAAAAGGCACGACAATAATTGTCCAAAATATAGGGTAGTTTAGCAATATTCTGATAATTGTAGGGGCTGAAATTCGATAAATAACACTTGTTAAATGTGCAAAATAAATCTGAGAGTTGCAGGGGATGAAATTGGTATTAATACTTGTTAAATTTGCAGAATGAATAAAGCATGGACAACCAAAAAAATTGAATTCCTCTGTCGGGATTCGAACCCGGAATTCCAAGCCCCCAGGGGGGCCAACATCAAAGTCAAATAGATGATTTAACTTTGTGCTACAGAGGATTGGTGTTCATGTCTCTCAAATCAAATTATATGTCATACGTACGACAACATGGCGAAGTCACACGGTTGCCTACGAGCTCGAGTCCTCCGGTCCATAGACGGATACGCAATCGATCCATGTTTCGTGAGAGCAGAACAACACGAGCTATAATTCCTACAACCAACTAGTTGTCGAAATGATTTATTTGTGCCCTCCAATCGCGCCCTGTAGGACGTCCTCCCGTTTCATTCAGTACCTTCGTATGCACAACAGGAGGAAGTACATCCCCGAGCATTGAAATTTCGGCTTTCATTAGATACTTACAAACATTGGCACTTTACGCGATCTCTGTACCCTAATGTCGCATGGATCGCCAATGTGTCTACGAATGGATTCACAATCGGAACTGCCCGTGCCCATTGAAGGAGCATTCGTGAACAAATCCACCGTCAACGACTTGCAGCTACATAAATAACTTCTACCAAGAAAATATCCTAACTCATGAAACGAGAACGTGTCGCTCCAACCAAAAAATAACAAATATTTATGTTGTTTTTACGAAACTAACTCATGAGACGCATGTGCGGGAGTGAAAGTATAAGTTCCGCCCGTGTCGCTTGGGGATCGCGAACCTATTTGTAACTCTTGGAGTACGAGCACGCTCTAAGAAAAGGCACGACAATAATTGTCCAAAATATAGGGTAGTTTAGCAATATTATGATAATTGTAGGGGCTGAAATTCGATAAATAACACTTGTCAAAATGTGCAAAATAAATCTGAGAGTTGCAGGGGATGAAATTGGTATTAATACTTGTTAAATTTGCAGAATGAATAAAGCATGGACAACCAAAAAAATTGAATTCCTCTGCCGGGATTCGAACCCGGAATTCCAAGCCCCCAGGGGGGCCAACATCAAAGTCAAATAGATGATTTAAGTTTGTGCTACAGAGGATTGGTGTTCATGTCTCTCAAATTAAATTATATGTCATACGTACGACAACATGGCGAAGTCACACGGTTGCCTACGAGCTCGAGTCCTCCGGTCCATAGACGGATACGCAATCGATCCATGTTTCGTGAGAGCAGAACAACACGAGCTATAATTCCTACAACCAACTAGTGGTCGAAATGATTTATTTGTGCCCTCCAATCGCGCCCTGTAGGACGTCCTCCCGTTTCATTCAGTACCTTCGTATGCACAACAGGAGGAAGATCATCCCCGATCATTGAAATTTCGGCTTTCATTAGATACTTACAAACATTGGCACTTTACGCGATCTCTGTACCCTAATGTCGCATGGAACGCCAATGTGTCTACGAATGGATTCACACGGCGGTACTATTCTGTGAAAATAGTCTGAGTCTTTTTTATTCTAGAAACAATTGCAGCAACTTTAGTATTTCTTGTCCATGCTTCGAAAGCACGAGGTGGAATCGGAACTGCCCGTGCCCATTGAAGGAGCATTCGTGGACAAATCCACCGTCAACGACTTGCAGCTACAGAAATAACTTCTACCAAGAAAATATCATAACTCATGAAACGAGAACGTGTCGCTCCAACCAAAAGATAACAAATGTTTATGTTGTTTTTACGAAACTAACTCATGAGACGCATGTGCGGGAGTGAAAGTATAAGTTCCGCCCACGTCGCTTGGGGATCGCGAACCTATTTGTAACTCTTGGAGTACGAGCACGCTCTAAGAAAAGGCACGACAATAATTGTCCAAAATATAGGGTAGTTTAGCAATATTCTGATAATTGTAGGGGCTGAAATTCGATAAATAACACTTGTTAAATGTGCAAAATAAATCTGAGAGTTGCAGGGGATGAAATTGGTATTAATACTTGTTAAATTTGCAGAATGAATAAAGCATGGACAACCAAAAAAATTGAATTCCTCTGTCGGGATTCGAACCCGGAATTCCAAGCCCCCAGGGGGGCCAACATCAAAGTCAAATAGATGATTTAACTTTGTGCTACAGAGGATTGGTGTTCATGTCTCTCAAATCAAATTATATGTCATACGTACGACAACATGGCGAAGTCACACGGTTGCCTACGAGCTCGAGTCCTCCGGTCCATAGACGGATACGCAATCGATCCATGTTTCGTGAGAGCAGAACAACACGAGCTATAATTCCTACAACCAACTAGTGGTCGAAATGATTTATTTGTGCCCTCCAATCGCGCCCTGTAGGACGTCCTCCCGTTTCATTCAGTACCTTCGTATGCACAACAGGAGGAAGTACATCCCCGATCATTGAAATTTCGGCTTTCATTAGATACTTACAAACATTGGCACTTTACGCGATCTCTGTACCCTAATGTCGCATGGATCGCCAATGTGTCTACGAATGGATTCACACGGCGGTACTATTCTGTGAAAATAGTCTGAGTCTTTTTTATTCTAGAAACAATTGCAGCAACTTTAGTATTTCTTGTCCATGCTTCGAAAGCACGAGGTGGAATCGGAACTGCCCGTGCCCATTGAAGGAGCATTCGTGAACAAATCCACCGTCAACGACTTGCAGCTACAGAAATAACTTCTACCAAGAAAATATCATAACTCATGAAACGAGAACGTGTAGCTCCAACCAAAAGATAACAAATGTTTATGTTGTTTTTACGAAACTAACTCATGAGACGCATGTGCGGGAGTGAAAGTATAAGTTCCGCCCACGTCGCTTGGGGATCGCGAACCTATTTGTAACTCTTGGAGTACGAGCACGCTCTAAGAAAAGGCACGACAATAATTGTCCAAAATATAGGGTAGTTTAGCAATATTCTGATAATTGTAGGGGCTGAAATTCCATAAATAACACTTGTTAAATGTGCAAAATAAATCTGAGAGTTGCAGGGGATGAAATTGGTATTAAAACTTGTTAAATTTGCAGAATGAATAAAGCATGGACAACCAAAAAAATTGAATTCCTCTGTCGGGATTCGAACCCGGAATTCCAAGCCCCCAGGGGGGCCAACATCAAAGTGAAATAGATGATTTAACTTTGTGCTACAGAGGATTGGTGTTCATGTCTCTCAAATCAAATTATATGTCACACGTACGACAACATGGCGAAGTCACACGGTTGCCTACGAGCTCGAGTCCTCCGGTCCATAGACGGATACGCAATCGATCCATGTTTCGTGAGAGCAGAACAACACGAGCTATAATTCCTACAACCAACTAGTGGTCGAAATGATTTATTTGTGCCCTCCAATCGCGCCCTGTAGGACGTCCTCCCGTTTCATTCAGTACCTTCGTATGCACAACAGGAGGAAGTACATCCCCGATCATTGAAATTTCGGCTTTCATTAGATACTTACAAACATTGGAACTTTACGCGATCTCTGTACCCTAATGTCGCATGGATCGCCAATGTGTCTACGAATGGATTCACACGGCGGTACTATTCTGTGAAAATAGTCTGAGTCTTTTTTATTCTAGAAACAATTGCAGCAACTTTAGTATTTCTTGTCCATGCTTCGAAAGCACGAGGTGGAATCGGAACTGCCCGTGCCCATTGAAGGAGCATTCGTGAACAAATCCACCGTCAACGACTTGCAGCTACAGAAATAACTTCTACCAAGAAAATATCATAACTCATGAAACGAGAATGTGTCGCTCCAACCAAAATATAACAAATATTTATGTTGTTTTTACGAAATTAACTCATGAGACGCATGTGCGGGAGTGAAAGTATAAGTTCCGCCCATGTCGCATGGGGATCGCGAACCTATTTGTAACTCTTGGAGTACGAGCACGCTTTAAGAAAAGGCACGACAATAATTGTCCAAAATATAGGGTAGTTTGGCAATATTCTGATAATTGTAGGGGCTGAAATTCGATAAATAACACTTGTTAAATGTGCAAAATAAATCTGAGAGTTGCAGGGGATGAAATTGGTATTAGTACTTGTTAAATTTGCAGAATGAATAAAGCATGGACAACCAAAAAAATTGAATTCCTCTGCCGGGATTCGAACCCGGAATTCCAAGCCCCCAGGGGGGCCAACATCAAAGTCAAATAGATGATTTAACTTTGTGCTACAGAGGATTGGTGTTCATGTCTCTCAAATCTAATTATATGTCATACGTACGACAACATGGCGAAGTCACACGGTTGCCTACGAGCTCGAGTCCTCCGGTCCATAGACGGATACGCAATCGATCCATGTTTCGTGAGAGCAGAACAACACGAGCTATAATTCCTACAACCAACTAGTGGTCGAAATGATTTATTTGTGCCCTCCAATCGCGCCCTGTAGGACGTCCTCCCGTTTCATTCAGTACCTTCGTATGCACAACAGGAGGAAGTACATCCCCGATCATTGAAATTTCGGCTTTCATTAGATACTTACAAACATTGGCACTTTACGCGATCTCTGTACCCTAATGTCGCATGGATCGCCAATGTGTCTACGAATGGATTCACACGGCGGTACTATTCTGTGAAAATAGTCTGAGTCTTTTTTATTCTAGAAACAATTGCAGCAACTTTAGTATTTCTTGTCCATGCTTCGAAAGCACGAGGTGGAATCGGAACTGCCCGTGCCCATTGAAGGAGCATTCGTGAACAAATCCACCGTCAACGACTTGCAGCTACAGAAATAACTTCTACCAAGAAAATATCATAACTCATGAAACGAGAACGTGTCGCTCCAACCAAAAAATAACAAATATTTATGTTGTTTTTACGAAACTAACTCATGAGACGCATGTGCGGGAGTGAAAGTATAAGTTCCGCCCATGTCGCTTGGGGATCGCGAACCTATTTGTAACTCTTGGAGTACGAGCACGCTCTAAGAAAAGGCACGACAATAATTGTCCAAAATATAGGGTAGTTTAGCAATATTCTGATAATTGTAGGGGCTGAAATTCGATAAATAACACTTGTTAAATGTGCAAAATAAATCTGAGAGTTGCAGGGGATACTTGTTAAATTTGCAGAATGAATAAAGCATGGACAACCAAAAAAATTGAATTCCTCTGCCGGGATTCGAACCCGGAATTCCAAGCCCCCAGGGGGGCCAACATCAAAGTCAAATAGATGATTTAAGTTTGTGCTACAGAGGATTGGTGTTCATGTCTCTCAAATCAAATTATATGTCATACGTACGACAACATGGCGAAGTCACACGGTTGCCTACGAGCTCGAGTCCTCCGGTCCATAGACGGATACGCAATCGATCCATGTTTCGTGAGAGCAGAACAACACGAGCTATAATTCCTACAACCAACTAGTGGTCGAAATGATTTATTTGTGCCCTCCAATCGCGCCCTGTAGGACGTCCTCCCGTTTCATTCAGTACCTTCGTATGCACAACAGGAGGAAGTACATCCCCGATCATTGAAATTTCGGCTTTCATTAGATACTTACAAACATTGGCACTTTACGCGATCTCTGTACCCTAATGTCGCATGGATCGCCAATGTGTCTACGAATGGATTCACACGGCGGTACTATTCTGTGAAAATAGTCTGAGTCTTTTTTATTCTAGAAACAATTGCAGCAACTTTAGTATTTCTTGTCCATGCTTCGAAAGCACGAGGTGGAATCGGAACTGCCCGTGCCCATTGAAGGAGCATTCGTGAACAAATCCACCGTCAACGACTTGCAGCTACAGAAATAACTTCTACCAAGAAAATATCCTAACTCATGAAACGAGAACGTGTCGCTCCAACCAAAAAATAACAAATATTTATGTTGTTTTTACGAAACTAACTCATGAGACGCATGTGCGGGAGTGAAAGTATAAGTTCCGCCCATGTCGCTTGGGGATCGTGAACCTATTTGTAACTCTTGGAGTACGAGCACGCTCTAAGAAAAGGCACGACAATAATTGTCCAAAATATAGGGTAGTTTAGCAATATTATGATAATTGTAGGGGCTGAAATTCGATAAATAACACTTGTTAAATGTGCAAAATAAATCTGAGAGTTGCAGGGGATGAAATTGGTATTAGTACTTGTTAAATTTGCAGAATGAATAAAGCATGGACAACCAAAAAAATTGAATTCCTCTGCCGGGATTCGAACCCGGAATTTCAAGCCCCCAGGGGGGCCAACATCAAAGTCAAATAGATGATTTAAGTTTGTGCTACAGAGGATTGGTGTTCATGTCTCTCTAATCAAATTATATGTCATACGTACGACAACATGGCGAAGTCACACGGTTGCCTACGAGCTCGAGTCCTCCGGTCCATAGACGGATACGCAATCGATCCATGTTTCGTGAGAGCAGAACAACACGAGCTATAATTCCTACAACCAACTAGTGGTCGAAATGATTTATTTGTGCCCTCCAATCGCGCCCTGTAGGACGTCCTCCCGTTTCATTCAGTACCTTCGTATGCACAACAGGAGGAAGTACATCCCCGATCATTGAAATTTCGGCTTTCATTAGATACTTACAAACATTGGCACTTTACGCGATCTCTGTACCCTAATGTCGCATGGATCGCCAATGTGTCTACGAATGGATTCACACGGCGGTACTATTCTGTGAAAATAGTCTGAGTCTTTTTTATTCTAGAAACAATTGCAGCAACTTTAGTATTTCTTGTCCATGCTTCGAAAGCACGAGGTGGAATCGGAACTGCCCGTGCCCATTGAAGGAGCATTCGTGAACAAATCCACCGTCAACGACTTGCAGCTACAGAAATAACTTCTACCAAGAAAATATCATAACTCATGAAACGAGAACGTGTCGCTCCAACCAAAAAATAACAAATATTTATGTTGTTTTTACGAAACTAACTCATGAGACGCATGTGCGGGAGTGAAAGTATAAGTTCCGCCCATGTCGCTTGGGGATCGCGAACCTATTTGTAACTCTTGGAGTACGAGCACGCTCTAAGAAAAAGGCACGACAATAATTGTCCAAAATATAGGGTAGTTTAGCAATATTATGATAATTGTAGGGGCTGAAATTCGATAAATAACACTTGTTAAATGTGCAAAATAAATCTGAGAGTTGCAGGGGATGAAATTGGTATTAATACTTGTTAAATTTGCAGAATGAATAAAGCATGGACAACCAAAAAAATTGAATTCCTCTGCCGGGATTCGAACCCGGAATTCCAAGCCCCCAGGGGGGCCAACATCAAAGTCAAATAGATGATTTAAGTTTGTGCTACAGAGGATTGGTGTTCATGTCTCTCAAATCAAATTATATGTCATACGTACGACAACATGGCGAAGTCACACGGTTGCCTACGAGCTCGAGTCCTCCGGTCCATAGACGGATACGCAATCGATCCATGTTTCGTGAGAGCAGAACAACACGAGCTATAATTCCTACAACCAGCTAGTGGTCGAAATGATTTATTTGTGCCCTCCAATCGCGCCCTGTAGGACGTCCTCCCGTTTCATTCAGTACCTTCGTATGCACAACAGGAGGAAGTACATCCCCGATCATTGAAATTTCGGCTTTCATTAGATACTTACAAACATTGGCACTTTACGCGATCTCTGTACCCTAATGTCGCATGGATCGCCAATGTGTCTACGAATGGATTCACACGGCGGTACTATTCTGTGAAAATAGTCTGAGTCTTTTTTATTCTAGAAACAATTGCAGCAACTTTAGTATTTCTTGTCCATGCTTCGAAAGCACGAGGTGGAATCGGAACTGCCCGTGCCCATTGAAGGAGCATTCGTGAACAAATCCACCGTCAACGACTTGCAGCTACAGAAATAACTTCTACCAAGAAAATATCATAACTCATGAAACGAGAACGTGTCGCTCCAACCAAAAAATAACAAATATTTATGTTGTTTTTACGAAACTATCTCATGAGACGCATGTGCGGGAGTGAAAGTATAAGTTCCGCCCATGTCGCTTGGGGATCGCGAACCTATTTGTAACTCTTGGAGTACGAGCACGCTCTAAGAAAAGGCACGACAATAATTGTCCAAAATATAGGGTAGTTTAGCAATATTATGATAATTATAGGGGCTGAAATTCGATAAATAACACTTGTTAAATGTGCAAAATAAATCTGAGAGTTGCAGGGGATGAAATTGGTATTAGTACTTGTTAAATTTGCAGAATGAATAAAGCATGGACAACCAAAAAAATTGAATTCCTCTGCCGGGATTCGAACCCGGAATTCCAAGCCCCCAGGGGGGCCAACATCAAAGTCAAATAGATGATTTAAGTTTGTGCTACAGAGGATTGGTGTTCATGTCTCTCAAATCAAATTATATGTCATACGTACGACAACATGGCGAAGTCACACGGTTGCCTACGAGCTCGAGTCCTCCGGTCCATAGACGGATACGCAATCGATCCATGTTTCGTGAGAGCAGAACAACACGAGCTATAATTCCTACAACCAACTAGTGGTCGAAATGATTTATTTGTGCCCTCCAATCGCGCCCTGTAGGACGTCCTCCTGTTTCATTCAGTATCTTCGTATGCACAACAGGAGGAAGTACATCCCCGATCATTGAAATTTCGGCTTTCATTAGATACTTACAAACATTGGCACTTTACGCGATCTCTGTACCCTAATGTCGCATGGATCGCCAATGTGTCTACGAATGGATTCACACGGCAGTACTATTCTGTGAAAATAGTCTGAGTCTTTTTTATTCTAGAAACAATTGCAGCAACTTTAGTATTTCTTGTCCATGCTTCGAAAGCACGAGGTGGAAACTGCCCGTGCCCATTGAAGGAGCATTCGTGAACAAATCCACCGTCAACGACTTGCAGCTACAGAAATAACTTCTACCAAGAAAATATCATAACTCATGAAACGAGAACGTGTCGCTCCAACCAAAAAATAACAAATATTTATGTTGTTTTTACGAAACTAACTCATGAGACGCATGTGCGGGAGTGAAAGTATAAGTTCCGCCCATGTCGCTTGGGGATCGCGAACCTATTTGTAACTCTTGGAGTACGAGCACGCTCTAAGAAAAGGCACGACAATAATTGTCCAAAATATAGGGTAGTTTAGCAATATTCTGATAATTGTAGGGGCTGAAATTCGATAAATAACACTTGTTAAATGTGCAAAATAAATCTGAGAGTTGCAGGGGATGAAATTGGTATTAATACTTGTTTAAATTTGCAGAATGAATAAAGCATGGACAACCAAAAAAATTGAATTCCTCTGCCGGGATTCGAACCAGGAATTCCAAGCCCCCAGGGGGGCCAACATCAAAGTCAAATAGATGATTTAAGTTTGTGCTACAGAGGATTGGTGTTCATGTCTCTCAAATCAAATTATATGTCATACGTACGACAACATGGCGAAGTCACACGGTTGCCTACGAGCTCGAGTCCTCCGGTCCATAGACGGATACGCAATCGATCCATGTTTCGTGAGAGCAGAACAACACGAGCTATAATTCCTACAACCAACTAGTGGTCGAAATGATTTATTTGTGCCCTCCAATCGCGCCCTGTAGGACGTCCTCCCGTTTCATTCAGTACCTTCGTATGCACAACAGGAGGAAGTACATCCCCGATCATTGAAATTTCGGCTTTCATTAGATACTTACAAACATTGGCACTTTACGCGATCTCTGTACCCTAATGTCGCATGGATCGCCAATGTGTCTACGAATGGATTCACACGGCGGTACTATTCTGTGAAAATAGTCTGAGTCTTTTTTATTCTAGAAACAATTGCAGCAACTTTAGTATTTCTTGTCCATGCTTCGAAAGCACGAGGTGGAATCGGAACTGCCCGTGCCCATTGAAGGAGCATTCGTGAACAAATCCACCGTCAACGACTTGCAGCTACAGAAATAACTTCTACCAAGAAAATATCATAACTCATGAAACGAGAACGTGTCGCTCCAACCAAAAAATAACAAATATTTATGTTGTTTTTACGAAACTAACTCATGAGACGCATGTGCGGGAGTGAAAGTATAAGTTCCGCCCATGTCGCTTGGGGATCGCGAACCTATTTGTAACTCTTGGAGTACGAGCACGCTCTAAGAAAAGGCACGACAATAATTGTCCAAAATATAGGGTAGTTTAGCAATATTATGATAATTGTAGGGGCTGAAATTCGATAAATAACACTTGTTAAATGTGCAAAATAAATCTGAGAGTTGCAGGGGATGAAATTGGTATTAGTACTTGTTAAATTTGCAGAATGAATAAAGCATGGACAACCAAAAAAATTGAATTCCTCTGCCGGGATTCGAACCCGGAATTCCAAGACCCCAGGGGGGCCAACATCAAAGTCAAATAGATGATTTAAGTTTGTGCTACAGAGGATTGGTGTTCATGTCTCTCAAATCAAATTATATGTCATACGTACGACAACATGGCGAAGTCACACGGTTGCCTACGAGCTCGAGTCCTCCGGTCCATAGACGGATACGCAATCGATCCATGTTTCGTGAGAGCAGAACAACACGAGCTATAATTCCTACAACCAACTAGTGGTCGAAATGATTTATTTGTGCCCTCCAATCGCGCCCTGTAGGACGTCCTCCCGTTTCATTCATTACCTTCGTATGCACAACAGGAGGAAGTACATCCCCGATCATTGAAATTTCGGCTTTCATTAGATACTTACAAACATTGGCACTTTACGCGATCTCTGTACCCTAATGTCGCATGGATCGCCAATGTGTCTACGAATGGATTCACACGGCGGTACTATTCTGTGAAAATAGTCTGAGTCTTTTTTATTCTAGAAACAATTGCAGCAACTTTAGTATTTCTTGTCCATGCTTCGAAAGCACGAGGTGGAATCGGAACTGCCCGTGCCCATTGAAGGAGCATTCGTGAACAAATCCACCGTCAACGACTTGCAGCTACAGAAATAACTTCTACCAAGAAAATATCATAACTCATGAAACGAGAACGTGTCGCTCCAACCAAAAAATAACAAATATTTATGTTGTTTTTACGAAACTAACTCATGAGACGCATGTGCGGGAGTGAAAGTATAAGTTCCGCCCATGTCGCTTGGGGATCGCGAACCTATTTGTAACTCTTGGAGTACGAGCACGCTCTAAGAAAAGGCACGACAATAATTGTCCAAAATATAGGGTAGTTTAGCAATATTATGATAATTGTAGGGGCTGAAATTCGATAAATAACACTTGTTAAATGTGCAAAATAAATCTGAGAGTTGCAGGGGATGAAATTGGTATTAATACTTGTTAAATTTGCAGAATGAATAAAGCATGGACAACCAAAAAAATTGAATTCCTCTGCCGGGATTCGAACCCGGAAGTCCAAGCCCCCAGGGGGGCCAACATCAAAGTCAAATAGATGATTTAAGTTTGTGCTACAGAGGATTGGTGTTCATGTCTCTCAAATCAAATTATATGTCATACGTACGACAACATGGCGAAGTCACACGGTTGCCTACGAGCTCGAGTCCTCCGGTCCATAGACGGATACGCAATCGATCCATGTTTCGTGAGAGCAGAACAACACGAGCTATAATTCCTACAACCAACTAGTGGTCGAAATGATTTATTTGTGCCCTCCAATCGCGCCCTGTAGGACGTCCTCCCGTTTCATTCAGTACCTTCGTATGCACAACAGGAGGAAGTACATCCCCGATCATTGAAATTTCGGCTTTCATTAGATACTTACAAACATTGGCACTTTACGCGATCTCTGTACCCTAATGTCGCATGGATCGCCAATGTGTCTACGAATGGATTCACACGGCGGTACTATTCTGTGAAAATAGTCTGAGTCTTTTTTATTCTAGAAACAATTGCAGCAACTTTAGTATTTCTTGTCCATGCTTCGAAAGCACGAGGTGGAATCGGAACTGCCCGTGCCCATTGAAGGAGCATTCGTGAACAAATCCACCGTCAACGACTTGCAGCTACAGAAATAACTTCTACCAAGAAAATATCATAACTCATGAAACGAGAACGTGTCGCTCCAACCAAAAAATAACAAATATTTATGTTGTTTTTACGAAACTAACTCATGAGACGCATGTGCGGGAGTGAAAGTATAAGTTCCGCCCATGTCGCTTGGGGATCGCGAACCTATTTGTAACTCTTGGAGTACGAGCACGCTCTAAGAAAAGGCACGACAATAATTGTCCAAAATATAGGGTAGTTTAGCAATATTATGATAATTGTAGGGGCTGAAATTCGATAAATAACACTTGTTAAATGTGCAAAATAAATCTGAGAGTTGCAGGGGATGAAATTGGTATTAATACTTGTTAAATTTGCAGAATGAATAAAGCATGGACAACCAAAAAAATTGAATTCCTCTGCCGGGATTCGAACCCGGAATTCCAAGCCCCCAGAGGGGCCAACATCAAAGTCAAATAGATGATTTAAGTTTGTGCTACAGAGGATTGGTGTTCATGTCTCTCAAATCAAATTATATGTCATACGTACGACAACATGGCGAAGTCACACGGTTGCCTACGAGCTCGAGTCCTCCGGTCCATAGACGGATACGCAATCGATCCATGTTTCGTGAGAGCAGAACAACACGAGCTATAATTCCTACAACCAACTAGTGGTCGAAATGATTTATTTGTGCCCTCCAATCGCGCCCTGTAGGACGTCCTCCCGTTTCATTCAGTACCTTCGTATGCACAACAGGAGGAAGTACATCCCCGATCATTGAAATTTCGGCTTTCATTAGATACTTACAAACATTGGCACTTTACGCTATCTCTGTACCCTAATGTCGCATGGATCGCCAATGTGTCTACGAATGGATTCACACGGCGGTACTATTCTGTGAAAATAGTCTGAGTCTTTTTTATTCTAGAAACAATTGCAGCAACTTTAGTATTTCTTGTCCATGCTTCGAAAGCAAGAGGTGGAATCGGAACTGCCCGTGCCCATTGAAGGAGCATTCGTGAACAAATCCACCGTCAACGACTTGCAGCTACAGAAATAACTTCTACCAAGAAAATATCATAACTCATGAAACGAGAACGTGTCGCTCCAACAAAAAAATAACAAATATTTATGTTGTTTTTACGAAACTAACTCATGAGACGCATGTGCGGGAGTGAAAGTATAAGTTCCGCCCATGTCGCTTGGGGATCGCGAACCTATTTGTAACTCTTGGAGTACGAGCACGCTCTAAGAAAAGGCACGACAATAATTGTCCAAAATATAGGGTAGTTTAGCAATATTATGATAATTGTAGGGGCTGAAATTCGATAAATAACACTTGTTAAATGTGCAAAATAAATCTGAGAGTTGCAGGGGATGAAATTGGTATTAATACTTGTTAAATTTGCAGAATGAATAAAGCATGGACAACCAAAAAAATTGAATTCCTCTGCCGGGATTCGAACCCGGAATTCCAAGCCCCCAGGGGGGCCAACATCAAAGTCAAATAGATGATTTAAGTTTGTGCTACAGAGGATTGGTGTTCATGTCTCTCAAATCAAATTATATGTGAAACGTACGACAACATGGCGAAGTCACACGGTTGCCTACGAGCTCGAGTCCTCCGGTCCATAGACACATACGCAATCGATCCATGTTTCGTGAGAGCAGAACAACACGAGCTATAATTCCTACAACCAACTAGTGGTCGAAATGATTTATTTGTGCCCTCCAATCGCGCCGTGTAGGACGTCCTCCCGTTTCATTCAGTACCTTCGTATGCACAACAGGAGGAAGTACATCCCCGATCATTGAAATTTCGGCTTTCATTAGATACTTACAAACATTGGCACTTTACGCGATCTCTGTACCCTAATGTCGCATGGATCGCCAATGTGTCTACGAATGGATTCACACGGCGGTACTATTCTGTGAAAATAGTCTGAGTCTTTTTTATTCTAGAAACAATTGCAGCAACTTTAGTATTTCTTGTCCATGCTTCGAAAGCACGAGGTGGAATCGGAACTGCCCGTGCCCATTGAAGGAGCATTCGTGAACAAATCCACCGTCAACGACTTGCAGCTACAGAAATAACTTCTACCAAGAAAATATCATAACTCATGAAACGAGAACGTGTCGCTCCAACCAAAAAATAACAAATATTTATGTTGTTTTTACGAAACTAACTCATGAGACGCATGTGCGGGAGTGAAAGTATAAGTTCCGCCCATGTCGCTTGGGGATCGCGAACCTATTTGTAACTCTTGGAGTACGAGCACGCTCTAAGAAAAGGCACAACAATAAATGTCCAAAATATAGGGTAGTTTAGCAATATTATGATAATTGTAGGGGCTGAAATTCGATAAATAACACTTGTTAAATGTGCAAAATAAATCTGAGAGTTGCAGGGGATGAAATTGGTATTAATACTTGTTAAATTTGCAGAATGAATAAAGCATGGACAACCAAAAAAATTGAATTCCTCCGCCGGGATTCGAACCCGGAATTCCAAGCACCCAGGGGGGCCAACATCAAAGTCAAATAGATGATTTAAGTTTGTGCTACAGAGGATTGGTGTTCATGTCTCTCAAATCAAATTATATGTCATACGTACGACAACATGGCGAAGTCACACGGTTGCCTACGAGCTCGAGTCCTCCGGTCCATAGACGGATACGCAATCTATCCATGTTTCGTGAGAGCAGAACAACACGAGCTATAATTCCTACAACCAACTAGTGGTCGAAATGATTTATTTGTGCCCTCCAATCGCGCCGTGTAGGACGTCCTCCCGTTTCATTCAGTACCTTCGTATGCACAACAGGAGGAAGTACATCCCCGATCATTGAAATTTCGGCTTTCATTAGATACTTACAAACATTGGCACTTTACGCGATCTCTGTACCCTAATGTCGCATGGATCGCCAATGTGTCTACGAATGGATTCACACGGCGGTACTATTCTGTGAAAATAGTCTGAGTCTTTTTTATTCTAGAAACAATTGCAGCAACTTTAGTATTTCTTGTCCATGCTTCGAAAGCACGAGGTGGAATCGGAACTGCCCGTGCCCATTGAAGGAGCATTCGTGAACAAATCCACCGTCAACGACTTGCAGCTACAGAAATAACTTCTACCAAGAAAATATCATAACTCATGAAACGAGAACGTGTCGCTCCAACCAAAAAATAACAAATATTTATGTTGTTTTTACGAAACTAACTCATGAGACGCATGTGCGGGAGTGAAAGTATAAGTTCCGCCCATGTCGCTTGGGGATCGCGAACCTATTTGTAACTCTTGGAGTACGAGCACGCTCTAAGAAAAGGCACAACAATAAATGTCCAAAATATAGGGTAGTTTAGCAATATTATGATAATTGTAGGGGCTGAAATTCGATAAATAACACTTGTTAAATGTGCAAAATAAATCTGAGAGTTGCAGGGGATGAAATTGGTATTAATACTTGTTAAATTTGCAGAATGAATAAAGCATGGACAACCAAAAAAATTGAATTCCTCCGCCGGGATTCGAACCCGGAATTCCAAGCCCCCAGGGGGGCCAACATCAAAGTCAAATAGATGATTTAAGTTTGTGCTACAGAGGATTGGTGTTCATGTCTCTCAAATCAAATTATATGTCATACGTACGACAACATGGCGAAGTCACACGGTTGCCTACGAGCTCGAGTCCTCCGGTCCATAGACGGATACGCAATCTATCCATGTTTCGTGAGAGCAGAACAACACGAGCTATAATTCCTACAACCAACTAGTGGTCGAAATGATTTATTTGTGCCCTCCAATCGCGCCGTGTAGGACGTCCTCCCGTTTCATTCAGTACCTTCGTATGCACAACAGGAGGAAGTACATCCCCGATCATTGAAATTTCGGCTTTCATTAGATACTTACAAACATTGGCACTTTACGCGATCTCTGTACCCTAATGTCGCATGGATCGCCAATGTGTCTACGAATGGATTCACACGGCGGTACTATTCTGTGAAAATAGTCTGAGTCTTTTTTATTCTAGAAACAATTGCAGCAACTTTAGTATTTCTTGTCCATGCTTCGAAAGCACGAGGTGGAATCGGAACTGCCCGTGCCCATTGAAGGAGCATTCGTGAACAAATCCACCGTCAACGACTTGCAGCTACAGAAATAACTTCTACCAAGAAAATATCATAACTCATGAAACGAGAACGTGTCGCTCCAACCAAAAAATAACAAATATTTATGTTGTTTTTACGAAACTAACTCATGAGACGCATGTGCGGGAGTGAAAGTATAAGTTCCGCCCATGTCGCTTGGGGATCGCGAACCTATTTGTAACTCTTGGAGTACGAGCACGCTCTAAGAAAAGGCACAACAATAAATGTCCAAAATATAGGGTAGTTTAGCAATATTATGATAATTGTAGGGGCTGAAATTCGATAAATAACACTTGTTAAATGTGCAAAATAAATCTGAGAGTTGCAGGGGATGAAATTGGTATTAATACTTGTTAAATTTGCAGAATGAATAAAGCATGGACAACCAAAAAAATTAAATTCCTCCGCCGGGATTCGAACCCGGAATTCCAAGCCCCCAGGGGGGCCAACATCAAAGTCAAATAGATGATTTAAGTTTGTGCTACAGAGGATTGGTGTTCATGTCTCTCAAATCAAATTATATGTCATACGTACGACAACATGGCGAAGTCACACGGTTGCCTACGAGCTCGAGTCCTCCGGTCCATAGACGGATATGCAATCTATCCATGTTTCGTGAGAGCAGAACAACACGAGCTATAATTCCTACAACCAACTAGTGGTCGAAATGATTTATTTGTGCCCTCCAATCGCGCCGTGTAGGACGTCCTCCCGTTTCATTCAGTACCTTCGTATGCACAACAGGAGGAAGTACATCCCCGATCATTGAAATTTCGGCTTTCATTAGATACTTACAAACATTGGCACTTTACGCGATCTATGTACCCTAATGTCGCATGGATCGCCAATGTGTCTACGAATGGATTCACACGGCGGTACTATTCTGTGAAAATAGTCTGAGTCTTTTTTATTCTAGAAACAATTGCAGCAACTTTAGTATTTCTTGTCCATGCTTCGAAAGCACGAGGTGGAATCGGAACTGCCCGTGCCCATTGAAGGAGCATTCGTGAACAAATCCACCGTCAACGACTTGCAGCTACAGAAATAACTTCTACCAAGAAAATATCATAACTCATGAAACGAGAACGTGTCGCTCCAACCAAAAAATAACAAATATTTATGTTGTTTTTACGAAACTAACTCATGAGACGCATGTGCGGGAGTGAAAGTATAAGTTCCGCCCATGTCGCTTGGGGATCGCGAACCTATTTGTAACTCTTGGAGTACGAGCACGCTCTAAGAAAAGGCACAACAATAAATGTCCAAAATATAGGGTAGTTTAGCAATATTATGATAATTGTAGGGGCTGAAATTCGATAAATAACACTTGTTAAATGTGCAAAATAAATCTGAGAGTTGCAGGGGATGAAATTGGTATTAATACTTGTTAAATTTGCAGAATGAATAAAGCATGGACAACCAAAAAAATTGAATTCCTCCGCCGGGATTCGAACCCGGAATTCCAAGCCCCCAGGGGGGCCAACATCAAAGTCAAATAGATGATTTAAGTTTGTGCTACAGAGGATTGGTGTTCATGTCTCTCAAATCAAATTATATGGCATACGTACGACAACATGGCGAAGTCACACGGTTGCCTACGAGCTCGAGTCCTCCGGTCCATAGACGGATACGCAATCTATCCATGTTTCGTGAGAGCAGAACAACACGAGCTATAATTCCTACAACCAACTAGTGGTCGAAATGATTTATTTGTGCCCTCCAATCGCGCCGTGTAGGACGTCCTCCCGTTTCATTCAGTACCTTCGTATGCACAACAGGAGGAAGTACATCCCCGATCATTGAAATTTCGGCTTTCATTAGATACTTACAAACATTGGCACTTTACGCGATCTCTGTACCCTAATGTCGCATGGATCGCCAATGTGTCTACGAATGGATTCACACGGCGGTACTATTCTGTGAAAATAGTCTGAGTCTTTTTTATTCTAGAAACAATTGCAGCAACTTTAGTATTTCTTGTCCATGCTTCGAAAGCACGAGGTGGAATCGGAACTGCCCGTGCCCATTGAAGGAGCATTCGTGAACAAATCCACCGTCAACGACTTGCAGCTACAGAAATAACTTCTACCAAGAAAATATCATAACTCATGAAACGAGAACGTGTCGCTCCAACCAAAAAATAACAAATATTTATGTTGTTTTTACGAAACTAACTCATGAGACGCATGTGCGGGAGTGAAAGTATAAGTTCCGCCCATGTCGCTTGGGGATCGCGAACCTATTTGTAACTCTTGGAGTACGAGCACGCTCTAAGAAAAGGCACAACAATAAATGTCCAAAATATAGGGTAGTTTAGCAATATTATGATAATTGTAGGGGCTGAAATTCGATAAATAACACTTGTTAAATGTGCAAAATAAATCTGAGAGTTGCAGGGGATGAAATTGGTATTAATACTTGTTAAATTTGCAGAATGAATAAAGCATGGACAACCAAAAAAATTAAATTCCTCCGCCGGGATTCGAACCCGGAATTCCAAGCCCCCAGGGGGGCCAACATCAAAGTCAAATAGATGATTTAAGTTTGTGCTACAGAGGATTGGTGTTCATGTCTCTCAAATCAAATTATATGTCATACGTACGACAACATGGCGAAGTCACACGGTTGCCTACGAGCTCGAGTCCTCCGGTCCATAGACGGATATGCAATCTATCCATGTTTCGTGAGAGCAGAACAACACGAGCTATAATTCCTACAACCAACTAGTGGTCGAAATGATTTATTTGTGCCCTCCAATCGCGCCGTGTAGGACGTCCTCCCGTTTCATTCAGTACCTTCGTATGCACAACAGGAGGAAGTACATCCCCGATCATTGAAATTTCGGCTTTCATTAGATACTTACAAACATTGGCACTTTACGCGATCTCTGTACCCTAATGTCGCATGGATCGCCAATGTGTCTACGAATGGATTCACACGGCGGTACTATTCTGTGAAAATAGTCTGAGTCTTTTTTATTCTAGAAACAATTGCAGCAACTTTAGTATTTCTTGTCCATGCTTCGAAAGCACGAGGTGGAATCGGAACTGCCCGTGCCCATTGAAGGAGCATTCGTGAACAAATCCACCGTCAACGACTTGCAGCTACAGAAATAACTTCTACCAAGAAAATATCATAACTCATGAAACGAGAACGTGTCGCTCCAACCAAAAAATAACAAATATTTATGTTGTTTTTACGAAACTAACTCATGAGACGCATGTGCGGGAGTGAAAGTATAAGTTCCGCCCATGTCGCTTGGGGATCGCGAACCTATTTGTAACTCTTGGAGTACGAGCACGCTCTAAGAAAAGGCACGACAATAAATGTCCAAAATATAGGGTAGTTTAGCAATATTATGATAATTGTAGGGGCTGAAATTCGATAAATAACACTTGTTAAATGTGCAAAATAAATCTGAGAGTTGCAGGGGATGAAATTGGTATTAATACTTGTTAAATTTGCAGAATGAATAAAGCATGGACAACCAAAAAAATTGAATTCCTCCGCCGGGATTCGAACCCAGAATTCCAAGACCCCAGGGGGGCCAACATCAAAGTCAAATAGATGATTTAAGTTTGTGCTACAGAGGATTGGTGTTCATGTCTCTCAAATCAAATTATATGTCATACGTACGACAACATGGCGAAGTCACACGGTTGCCTACGAGCTCGAGTCCTCCGGTCCATAGACGGATACGCAATCGATCCATGTTTCGTGAGAGCAGAACAACACGAGCTATAATTCCTACAACCAACTAGTGGTCGAAATGATTTATTTGTGCCCTCCAATCGCGCCGTGTAGGACGTCCTCCCGTTTCATTCAGTACCTTCGTATGCACAACAGGAGGAAGTACATCCCCGATCATTGAAATTTCGGCTTTCATTAGATACTTACAAATGGCACTTTACGCGATCTCTGTACCCTAATGTCGCATGGATCGCCAATGTGTCTACGAATGGATTCACACGGCGGTACTATTCTGTGAAAATAGTCTGAGTCTTTTTTATTCTAGAAACAATTGCAGCAACTTTAGTATTTCTTGTCCATGCTTCGAAAGCACGAGGTGGAATCGTAACTGCCCGTGCCCATTGAAGGAGCATTCGTGAACAAATCCACCGTCAACGACTTGCAGCTACAGAAATAACTTCTACCAAGAAAATATCATAACTCATGAAACGAGAACGTGTCGCTCCAACAAAAAAATAACAAATATTTATGTTTTTTTTACGAAACTAACTCATGAGACGCATGTGCGGGAGTGAAAGTATAAGTTCCGCCCATGTCGCTTGGGGATCGCGAACCTATTTGTAACTCTTGGAGTACGAGCACGTTCTAAGAAAAGGCACGACAATAAATGTCCAAAATATAGGGTAGTTTAGCAATATTGTGATAATTGTAGGGGCTGAAATTCGATAAATAACACTTGTTAAATGTGCAAAATAAATCTGAGAGTTGCAGGGGATAAAATTGGTATTAATACTTGTTAAATTTGCAGAATGAATAAAGCATGGACAACCAAAAAAATTGAATTCCTCTGCCGGGATTCAAACCCGGAATTCCAAGCCCCCAGGGGGGCCAACATCAAAGTCAAATAGATGATTTAGGTTTGTGCTACAGAGGATTGGTGTTCATGTCTGTCAAATCAAATTATATGTCATACGTACGACAACATGGCGAAGTCACACGGTTGCCTACGAGCTCGAGTCCTCCGGTCCATAGACAGATACGCAATCGATCCATGTTTCGTGAGAGCAGAACAACACGAGCTATAATTCCTACAACCAACTAGTGGTCGAAATGATTTATTTGTGCCCTCCAATCGCGCCGTGTAGGACGTCCTCCCGTTTCATTCAGTACCTTCGTATGCACAACAGGAGGAAGTACATCCCCGATCATTGAAATTTCGGCTTTCATTAGATACTTACAAATGGCACTTTACGCGATCTCTGTACCCTAATGTCGCATGGATCGCCAATGTGTCTACGAATGGATTCACACGGCGGTACTATTCTGTGAAAATAGTCTGAGTCTTTTTTATTCTAGAAACAATTGCAGCAACTTTAGTATTTCTTGTCCATGCTTCGAAAGCACGAGGTGGAATCGGAACTGCCCGTGCCCATTGAAGGAGCATTCGTGAACAAATCCACCGTCAACGAGTTGCAGCTACAGAAATAACTTCTACCAAGAAAATATCATAACTCATGAAACGAGAACGTGTCGCTCCAACAAAAAAATAACAAATATTTATGTTTTTTTTACGAAACTAACTCATGAGACGCATGTGCGGGAGTGAAAGTATAAGTTCCGCCCATGTCGCTTGGGGATCGCGAACCTATTTGTAACTCTTGGAGTACGAGCACATTCTAAGAAAAGGCACGACAATAAATGTCCAAAATATAGGGTAGTTTAGCAATATTGTGATAATTGTAGGGGCTGAAATTCGATAAATAACACTTGTTAAATGTGCAAAATAAATCTGAGAGTTGCAGGGGATAAAATTGGTATTAATACTTGTTAAATTTGCAGAATGAATAAAGCATGGACAACCAAAAAAATTGAATTCCTCTGCCGGGATTCGAACCCGGAATTCCAAGCCCCCAGAGGGGCCAACATCAAAGTCAAATAGATGATTTAAGTTTGTGCTACAGAGGATTGGTGTTCATGTTTCTCAAATCAAATTATATGTCATACGTACGACAACATGGCGAAGTCACACGGTTGCCTACGAGCTCGAGTCCTCCGGTCCATAGATGGATACGCAATCGATCCATGTTTCGTGAGAGCAGAACAACACGAGCTATAATTCCTACAACCAACTAGTGGTCGAAATGATTTATTTGTGCCCTCCAATCGCGCCCTGTAGGACGTCCTCCCGTTTCATTCAGTACCTTCGTATGCACAACAGGAGGAAGTACATCCCCGATCATTGAAATTTCAGCTTTCATTAGATACTTACAAACATTGGCACTTTACGCGATCTCTGTACCCTAATGTCGCATGGATCGCCAATGTGTCTACGAATGGATTCACACGGCGGTACTATTCTGTGAAAATAGTCTGAGTCTTTTTTATTCTAGAAACAATTGCAGCAACTTTAGTATTTCTTGTCCATGCTTCGAAAGCACGAGGTGGAATCGGAACTGCCCGTGCCCATTGAAGGAGCATTCGTGAACAAATCCACTGTCAACGACTTGCAGCTACAGAAATAACTTCTACCAAGAAAATATCATAACTCATGAAACGAGAACGTGTCGCTCCAACCAAAAAATAACAAATATTTATGTTGTTTTTACGAAACTAACTCATGAGACGCATGTGCTGGAGTGAAAGTATAAGTTCCGCCCATGTCGCTTGGGGATCGGGAACCTATTTGTAACTCTTGGAGTACGAGCACGCTCTAAGAAAAGGCACGACAATAATTGTCCAAAATATAGGGTAGTTTAGCAATATTCTGATAATTGTAGGGGCTGAAATTCGATAAATAACACTTGTTAAATGTGCAAAATAAATCTGAGAGTTGCAGGGGATGAAATTGGTATTAATACTTGTTAAATTTGCAGAATGAATAAAGCATGGACAACCAAAAAAATTGAATTCCTCTGCCGGGATTCGAACCCGGAATTCCAAGCCCCCAGGGGGGCCAACATCAAAGTCAAATAGATGATTTAAGTTTGTGCTACAGAGGATTGGTGTTCATGTCTCTCAAATCAAATTATATGTCATACGTACGACAACATGGCGAAGTCACACGGTTGCCTACGAGCTCGAGTCCTCCGGTCCATAGACGGATACGCAATCGATCCATGTTTCGTGAGAGCAGAACAACACGAGCTATAATTCCTACAACCAACTAGTGGTCGAAATGATTTATTTGTGCCCTCCAATCGCGCCCTGTAGGACGTCCTCCCGTTTCATTCAGTACCTTCGTATGCACAACAGGAGGAAGTACATCCCCGATCATTGAAATTTCGGCTTTCATTAGATACTTACAAACATTGGCACTTTACGCGATCTCTGTACCCTAATGTCGCATGGATCGCCAATGTGTCTACGAATGGATTCACACGGCGGTACTATTCTGTGAAAATAGTCTGAGTCTTTTTTATTCTAGAAACAATTGCAGCAACTTTAGTATTTCTTGTCCATGCTTCGAAAGCACGAGGTGGAATCGGAACTGCCCGTGCCCATTGAAGGAGCATTCGTGAACAAATCCACCGTCAACGACTTGCAGCTACAGAAATAACTTCTACCAAGAAAATATCATAACTCATGAAACGAGAACGTGTCGCTCCAACCAAAAAATAACAAATATTTATGTTGTTTTTACGAAACTAACTCATGAGACGCATGTGCGGGAGTGAAAGTATAAGTTCCGCCCATGTCGCTTGGGGATCGCGAACCTATTTGTAACTCTTGGAGTACGAGCACGCTCTAAGAAAAGGCACGACAATAATTGTCCAAAATATAGGGTAGTTTAGCAATATTATGATAATTGTAGGGGCTGAAATTCGATAAATAACACTTGTTAAATGTGCAAAATAAATCTGAGAGTTGCAGGGGATGAAATTGGTATTAATACTTGTTAAATTTGCAGAATGAATAAAGCATGGACAACCAAAAAAATTGAATTCCTCCGCCGGGATTCGAACCCGGAATTCCAAGCCCCCAGGGGGGCCAACATCAAAGTCAAATAGATGATTTAAGTTTGTGCTACAGAGGATTGGTGTTCATGTCTCTCAAATCAAATTATATGTCATACGTACGACAACATGGCGAAGTCACACGGTTGCCTACGAGCTCGAGTCCTCCGGTCCATAGACGGATACGCAATCGATCCATGTTTCGTGAGAGCAGAACAACACGAGCTATAATTCCTACAACCAACTAGTGGTCGAAATGATTTATTTGTGCCCTCCAATCGCGCCCTGTAGGACGTCCTCCCGTTTCATTCAGTACCTTCGTATGCACAACAGGAGGAAGTACATCCCCGATCATTGAAATTTCGGCTTTCATTAGATACTTACAAACATTGGCACTTTACGCGATCTCTGTACCCTAATGTCGCATGGATCGCCAATGTGTCTACGAATGGATTCACACGGCGGTACTATTCTGTGAAAATAGTCTGAGTCTTTTTTATTCTAGAAACAATTGCAGCAACTTTAGTATTTCTTGTCCATGCTTCGAAAGCACGAGGTGGAATCGGAACTGCCCGTGCCCATTGAAGGAGCATTCGTGAACAAATCCACCGTCAACGACTTGCAGCTACAGAAATAACTTCTACCAAGAAAATATCATAACTCATGAAACGAGAACGTGTCGCTCCAACCAAAAAATAACAAATATTTATGTTGTTTTTACGAAACTAACTCATGAGACGCATGTGCGGGAGTGAAAGTATAAGTTCCGCCCATGTCGCTTGGGGATCGCGAACCTATTTGTAACTCTTGGAGTACGAGCACGCTCTAAGAAAAGGCACGACAATAAATGTCCAAAATATAGGGTAGTTTAGCAATATTATGATAATTGTAGGGGCTGAAATTCGATAAATAACACTTGTTAAATGTGCAAAATAAATCTGAGAGTTGCAGGGGATGAAATTGGTATTAATACTTGTTAAATTTGCAGAATGAATAAAGCATGGACAACCAAAAAAATTGAATTCCTCCGCCGGGATTCGAACCCGGAATTCCAAGCCCCCAGGGGGGCCAACATCAAAGTCAAATAGATGATTTAAGTTTGTGCTACAGAGGATTGGTGTTCATGTCTCTCAAATCAAATTATATGTCATACGTACAACAACATGGCGAAGTCACACGGTTGCCTACGAGCTCGAGTCCTCCGGTCCATAGACGGATACGCAATCTATCAATGTTTCGTGAGAGCAGAACAACACGAGCTATAATTCCTACAACCAACTAGTGGTCGAAATGATTTATTTGTGCCCTCCAATCGCGCCGTGTAGGACGTCCTCCCGTTTCATTCAGTACCTTCGTATGCACAACAGGAGGAAGTACATCCCCGATCATTGAAATTT
The DNA here is from genome assembly GCA_023055425.1 of Linanthus parryae. Taxonomy (NCBI): domain Eukaryota; kingdom Viridiplantae; phylum Streptophyta; class Magnoliopsida; order Ericales; family Polemoniaceae; genus Linanthus; species Linanthus parryae. Next base: position 822,482 of record JALGPY010000019.1, on the reverse strand, counting down.
CGGCTTTCATTAGATACTTACAAACATTGGCACTTTACGCGATCTCTGTACCCTAATGTCGCATGGATCGCCAATGTGTCTACGAATGGATTCACACGGCGGTACTATTCTGTGAAAATAGTCTGAGTCTTTTTTATTCTAGAAACAATTGCAGCAACTTTAGTATTTCTTGTCCATGCTTCGAAAGCACGAGGTGGAATCGGAACTGCCCGTGCCCATTGAAGGAGCATTCGTGAACAAATCCACCGTCAACGACTTGCAGCTACAGAAATAACTTCTACCAAGAAAATATCATAACTCATGAAACGAGAACGTGTCGCTCCAACCAAAAAATAACAAATATTTATGTTGTTTTTACGAAACTAACTCATGAGACGCATGTGCTGGAGTGAAAGTATAAGTTCCGCCCATGTCGCTTGGGGATCGCGAACCTATTTGTAACTCTTGGAGTACGAGCACGCTCTAAGAAAAGGCACGACAATAATTGTCCAAAATATAGGGTAGTTTAGCAATATTATGATAATTGTAGGGGCTGAAATTCGATAAATAACACTTGTTAAATGTGCAAAATAAATCTGAGAGTTGCAGGGGATGAAATTGGTATTAATACTTGTTAAATTTGCAGAATGAATAAAGCATGGACAACCAAAAAAATTGAATTCCTCTGCCGGGATTCGAACCCGGAAGTCCAAGCCCCCAGGGGGGCCAACATCAAAGTCAAATAGATGATTTAAGTTTGTGCTACAGAGGATTGGTGTTCATGTCTCTCAAATCAGATTATATGTCATACGTACGACAACATGGCGAAGTCACACGGTTGCCTACGAGCTCGAGTCCTCCGGTCCATAGACGGATACGCAATCGATCCATGTTTCGTGAGAGCAGAACAACACGAGCTATAATTCCTACAACCAACTAGTGGTCGAAATGATTTATTTGTGCCCTCCAATCGCGCCCTGTAGGACGTCCTCCCGTTTCATTCAGTACCTTCGATTGCACAACAGGAGGAAGTACATCCCCGATCATTGAAATTTCGGCTTTCATTAGATACTTACAAACATTGGCACTTTACGCGATCTCTGTACCCTAATGTCGCATGGATCGCCAATGTGTCTACGAACGGATTCACACGGCGGTACTATTCTGTGAAAATAGTCTGAGTCTTTTTTATTCTAGAAACAATTGCAGCAACTTTAGTATTTCTTGTCCATGCTTCGAAAGCACGAGGTGGAATCGGAACTGCCCGTGCCCATTGAAGGAGCATTCGTGAACAAATCCACCGTCAACGACTTGCAGCTACAGAAATAACTTCTACCAAGAAAATATCATAACTCATGAAACGAGAACGTGTCGCTCCAACCAAAAAATAACAAATATTTATGTTGTTTTTACGAAACTAACTCATGAGACGCATGTGCGGGAGTGAAAGTATAAGTTCCGCCCATGTCGCTTGGGGATCGCGAACCTATTTGTAACTCTTGGAGTACGAGCACGCTCTAAGAAAAGGCACGACAATAATTGTCCAAAATATAGGGTAGTTTAGCAATATTATGATAATTGTAGGGGCTGAAATTCGATAAATAACACTTGTTAAATGTGCAAAATAAATCTGAGAGTTGCAGGGGATGAAATTGGTATTAATACTTGTTAAATTTGCAGAATGAATAAAGCATGGACAACCAAAAAAATTGAATTCCTCTGCCGGGATTCGAACCCGGAAGTCCAAGCCCCCAGGGGGGCCAACATCAAAGTCAAATAGATGATTTAAGTTTGTGCTACAGAGGATTGGTGTTCATGTCTCTCAAATCAGATTATATGTCATACGTACGACAACATGGCGAAGTCACACGGTTGCCTACGAGCTCGAGTCCTCCGGTCCATAGACGGATACGCAATCGATCCATGTTTCGTGAGAGCAGAACAACACGAGCTATAATTCCTACAACCAACTAGTGGTCGAAATGATTTATTTGTGCCCTCCAATCGCGCCCTGTAGGACGTCCTCCCGTTTCATTCAGTACCTTCGATTGCACAACAGGAGGAAGTACATCCCCGATCATTGAAATTTCGGCTTTCATTAGATACTTACAAACATTGGCACTTTACGCGATCTCTGTACCCTAATGTCGCATGGATCGCCAATGTGTCTACGAACGGATTCACACGGCGGTACTATTCTGTGAAAATAGTCTGAGTCTTTTTTATTCTAGAAACAATTGCAGCAACTTTAGTATTTCTTGTCCATGCTTCGAAAGCACGAGGTGGAATCGGAACTGCCCGTGCCCATTGAAGGAGCATTCGTGAACAAATCCACCGTCAACGACTTGCAGCTACAGAAATAACTTCTACCAAGAAAATATCATAACTCATGAAACGAGAACGTGTCGCTCCAACCAAAAAATAACAAATATTTATGTTGTTTTTACGAAACTAACTCATGAGACGCATGTGCGGGAGTGAAAGTATAAGTTCCGCCCATGTCGCTTGGGGATCGCGAACCTATTTGTAACTCTTGGAGTACGAGCACGCTCTAAGAAAAGGCACGACAATAATTGTCCAAAATATAGGGTAGTTTAGCAATATTATGATAATTGTAGGGGCTGAAATTCGATAAATAACACTTGTTAAATGTGCAAAATAAATCTGAGAGTTGCAGGGGATGAAATTGGTATTAATACTTGTTAAATTTGCAGAATGAATAAAGCATGGACAACCAAAAAAATTGAATTCCTCTGCCGGGATTCGAACCCGGAATTCCAAGCCCCCAGAGGGGCCAACATCAAAGTCAAATAGATGATTTAAGTTTGTGCTACAGAGGATTGGTGTTCATGTCTCTCAAATCAAATTATATGTCATACGTACGACAACATGGCGAAGTCACACGGTTGCCTACGAGCTCGAGTCCTCCGGTCCATAGACGGATACGCAATCGATCCCTGTTTCGTGAGAGCAGAACAACACGAGCTATAATTCCTACAACCAACTAGTGGTCGAAATGATTTATTTGTGCCCTCCAATCGCGCCCTGTAGGACGTCCTCCCGTTTCATTCAGTACCTTCGTATGCACAACAGGAGGAAGTACATCCCCGATCATTGAAATTTCGGCTTTCATTAGATACTTACAAACATTGGCACTTTACGCTATCTCTGTACCCTAATGTCGCATGGATCGCCAATGTGTCTACGAATGGATTCACACGGCGGTACTATTCTGTGAAAATAGTCTGAGTCTTTTTTATTCTAGAAACAATTGCAGCAACTTTAGTATTTCTTGTCCATGCTTCGAAAGCACGAGGTGGAATCGGAACTGCCCGTGCCCATTGAAGGAGCATTCGTGAACAAATCCACCGTCAACGACTTGCAGCTCCAGAAATAACTTCTACCAAGAAAATATCATAACTCATGAAACGAGAACGTGTCGCTCCAACCAAAAAATTAACAAATATTTATGTTGTTTTTACGAAACTAACTCATGAGACGCATGTGCGGGAGTGAAAGTTTAAGTTCCGCCCATGTCGCTTGGGGATCGCGAACCTATTTGTAACTCTTGGAGTACGAGCACGCTCTAAGAAAAGGCACGACAATAATTGTCCAAAATATAGGGTAGTTTAGCAATATTATGATAATTGTAGGGGCTGAAATTCGATAAATAACACTTGTTAAATGTGCAAAATAAATCTGAGAGTTGCAGGGGATGAAATTGGTATTAATACTTGTTAAATTTGCAGAATGAATAAAGCATGGACAACCAAAAAAATTGAATTCCTCTGCCGGGATTCGAACCCGGAATTCCAAGCCCCCAGGGGGGCCAACATCAAAGTCAAATAGATGATTTAAGTTTGTGCTACAGAGGATTGGTGTTCATGTCTCTCAAATCAAATTATATGTCATACGTACGACAACATGGCGAAGTCACACGGTTGCCTACGAGCTCGAGTCCAACGGTCCATAGACGGATACGCAATCGATCCATGTTTCGTGAGAGCAGAACAACACGAGCTATAATTCCTACAACCAACTAGTGGTCGAAATGATTTATTTGTGCCCTCCGATCGCGCCCTGTAGGACGTCCTCCCGTTTCATTCAGTACCTTCGTATGCACAACAGGAGGAAGTACATCCCCGATCATTGAAATTTCGGCTTTCATTAGATACTTACAAACATTGGCACTTTACGCGATCTCTGTACCCTAATGTCGCATGGATCGCCAATGTGTCTACGAATGGATTCACACGGCGGTACTATTCTGTGAAAATAGTCTGAGTCTTTTTTATTCTAGAAACAATTGCAGCAACTTTAGTATTTCTTGTCCATGCTTTGAAAGCACGAGGTGGAATCGGAACTGCCCGTGCCCATTGAAGGAGCATTCGTGAACAAATCCACCGTCAACGACTTGCAGCTACAGAAATAACTTCTACCAAGAAAATATCATAACTCATGAAACGAGAACGTGTCGCTCCAACCAAAAAATAACAAATATTTATGTTGTTTTTACGAAACTAACTCATGAGACGCATGTGCGGGAGTGAAAGTATAAGTTCCGCCCATGTCGCTTGGGGATCGCGAACCTATTTGTAACTCTTGGAGTACGAGCACGCTCTAAGAAAAGGCACGACAATAATTGTCCAAAATATAGGGTAGTTTAGCAATATTATGATAATTGTAGGGGCTGAAATTCGATAAATAACACTTGTTAAATGTGCAAAATAAATCTGAGAGTTGCAGGGGATGAAATTGGTATTAATACTTGTTAAATTTGCAGAATGAATAAAGCATGGACAACCAAAAAAATTGAATTCCTCTGCCGGGATTCGAACCCGGAATTCCAAGCCCCCAGGGGGGCCAACATCAAAGTCAAATAGATGATTTAAGTTTGTGCTACAGAGGATTGGTGTTCATGTCTCTCAAATCAAATTATATGTCATACGTACGACAACATGGCGAAGTCACACGGTTGCCTACGAGCTCGAGTCCTCCTGTCCATAGACGGATACGCAATCGATCCATGTTTCGTGAGAGCAGAACAACACGAGCTATAATTCCTACAACCAACTAGTGGTCGAAATGATTTATTTGTGCCCTCCAATCGCGCCTTGTAGGACGTCCTCCCGTTTCATTCAGTACCTTCGTATGCACAACAGGAGGAAGTACATCCCCGATCATTGAAATTTCGGCTTTCATTAGATACTTACAAACATTGGCACTTTACGCGATCTCTGTACCCTAATGTCGCATGGATCGCCAATGTGTCTACGAATGGATTCACACGGCGGTACTATTCTGTGAAAATAGTCTGAGTCTTTTTTATTCTAGAAACAATTGCAGCAACTTTAGTATTTCTTGTCCATGCTTCGAAAGCACGAGGTGGAATCGGAACTGCCCGTGCCCATTGAAGGAGCATTCGTGAACAAATCCACCGTCAACGACTTGCAGCTACAGAAATAACTTCTACCAAGAAAATATCATAACTCATGAAACGAGAACGTGTCTCTCCAACCAAAAAATAACAAATATTTATGTTGTTTTTACGAAACTAACTCATGAGACGCATGTGCGGGAGTGAAAGTATAAGTTCCGCCCATGTCGCTTGGGGATCGCGAACCTATTTGTAACTCTTGGAGTACGAGCACGCTCTAAGAAAAGGCACGACAATAATTGTCCAAAATATAGGGTAGTTTAGCAATATTATGATAATTGTAGGGGCTGAAATTCGATAAATAACACTTGTTAAATGTGCAAAATAAATCTGAGAGTTGCAGGGGATGAAATTGGTATTAATACTTGTTAAATTTGCAGAATGAATAAAGCATGGACAACCAAAAAAATTGAATTCCTCTGCCGGGATTCAAACCCGGAATTCCAAGCCCCCAGGGGGGCCAACATCAAAGTCAAATAGATGATTTAAGTTTGTGCTACAGAGGATTGGTGTTCATGTCTCTCAAATCAAATTATATGTCATACGTACGACAACATGGCGAAGTCACACGGTTGCCTACGAGCTCGAGTCCTCCGGTCCATAGACGGATACGCAATCGATCCATGTTTCGTGAGAGCAGAACAACACAAGCTATAATTCCTACAACCAACTAGTGGTCGAAATGATTTATTTGTGCCCTCCAATCGCGCCCTGTAGGACGTCCTCCCGTTTCATTCAGTACCTTCGTATGCACAACAGGAGGAAGTACATCCCCGATCATTGAAATTTCGGCTTTCATTAGATACTTACAAACATTGGCACTTTACGCGATCTCTGTACCCTAATGTCGCATGGATCGCCAATGTGTCTACGAATGGATTCACACGGCGGTACTATTCTGTGAAAATAGTCTGAGTCTTTTTTATTCTAGAAACAATTGCAGCAACTTTAGTATTTCTTGTCCATGCTTCGAAAGCACGAGGTGGAATCGGAACTGCCCGTGCCCATTGAAGGAGCATTCGTGAACAAATCCACCGTCAACGACTTGCAGCTACAGAAATAACTTCTACCAAGAAAATATCATAACTCATGAAACGAGAACGTGTCGCTCCAACCAAAATATAACAAATATTTATGTTGTTTTTACGAAATTAACTCATGAGACGCATGTGCGGGAGTGAAAGTATAAGTTCCGCCCATGTCACTTGCGGATCGCGAACCTATTTGTAACTCTTGGAGTACGAGCACGCTTTAAGAAAAGGCACGACAATAATTGTCCAAAATATAGGGTAGTTTAGCAATATTCTGATAATTGTAGGGGCTGAAATTCGATAAATAACACTTGTTAAATGTGCAAAATAAATCTGAGAGTTGCAGGGGATGAAATTTGTATTAATACTTGTTAGATTTGCAGAATGAATAAAGCATGGACAACCAAAAAAATTGAATTCCTCTGCCGGGATTCGAACCCGGAATTCCAAGCCCCCAGAGGGGCCAACATCACAGTCAAATAGATGATTTAAGTTTGTGCTACAGAGGATTGGTGTTCATGTCTCTCAAATCAAATTATATGTCATACGTACGACAACATGGCGAAGTCACACGGTTGCCTACGAGCTCGAGTCCTCCGGTCCATAGACGGATACGCAATCGATCCATGTTTCGTGAGAGCAGAACAACACGAGCTATAATTCCTACAACCAACTAGTGGTCGAAATGATTTATTTGTGCCCTCCAATCGCGCCCTGTAGGACGTCCTCCCGTTTCATTCAGTACCTTCGTATGCACAACAGGAGGAAGTACATCCCCGATCATTGAAATTTCGGCTTTCATTAGATACTTACAAACATTGGCACTTTACGCGATCTCTGTACCCTAATGTCGCATGGATCGCCAATGTGTCTACGAATGGATTCACACGGCGGTACTATTCTGTGAAAATAGTCTGAGTCTTTTTTATTCTAGAAACAATTGCAGCAACTTTAGTATTTCTTGTCCATGCTTCGAAAGCACGAGGTGGAATCGGAACTGCCCGTGCCCATTGAAGGAGCATTCGTGAACAAATCCACCGTCAACGACTTGCAGCTACAGAAATAACTTCTACCAAGAAAATATCATAACTCATGAAACGAGAACGTGTCGCTCCAACCAAAAAATAACAAATATTTATGTTGTTTTTACGAAACTAACTCATGAGACGCATGTGCGGGAGTGAAAGTATAAGTTCCGCCCATGTCGCTTGGGGATCGCGAACCTATTTGTAACTCTTGGAGTACGAGCACGCTCTAAGAAAAGGCACGACAATAATTGTCCAAAATATAGGGTAGTGTAGCAATATTATGATAATTGTAGGGGCTGAAATTCGATAAATAACACTTGTTAAATGTGCAAAATAAATCTGAGAGTTGCAGGGGATGAAATTGGTATTAATACTTGTTAAATTTGCAGAATGAATAAAGCATGGACAACCAAAAAAATTGAATTCCTCTGCCGGGATTCGAACCCGGAATTCCAAGCCCCCAGGGGGGCCAACATCAAAGTCAAATAGATGATTTAAGTTTGTGCTACAGAGGATTGGTGTTCATGTCTCTCAAATCAAATTATATGTCATACGTACGACAACATGGCGAAGTCACACGGTTGCCTACGAGCTCGAGTCCTCCTGTCCATAGACGGATACGCAATCGATCCATGTTTCGTGAGAGCAGAACAACACGAGCTATAATTCCTACAACCAACTAGTGGTCGAAATGATTTATTTGTGCCCTCCAATCGCGCCTTGTAGGACGTCCTCCCGTTTCATTCAGTACCTTCGTATGCACAACAGGAGGAAGTACATCCCCGATCATTGAAATTTCGGCTTTCATTAGATACTTACAAACATTGGCACTTTACGCGATCTCTGTACCCTAATGTCGCATGGATCGCCAATGTGTCTACGAATGGATTCACACGGCGGTACTATTCTGTGAAAATAGTCTGAGTCTTTTTTATTCTAGAAACAATTGCAGCAACTTTAGTATTTCTTGTCCATGCTTCGAAAGCACGAGGTGGAATCGGAACTGCCCGTGCCCATTGAAGGAGCATTCGTGAACAAATCCACCGTCAACGACTTGCAGCTACAGAAATAACTTCTACCAAGAAAATATCATAACTCATGAAACGAGAACGTGTCTCTCCAACCAAAAAATAACAAATATTTATGTTGTTTTTACGAAACTAACTCATGAGACGCATGTGCGGGAGTGAAAGTATAAGTTCCGCCCATGTCGCTTGGGGATCGCGAACCTATTTGTAACTCTTGGAGTACGAGCACGCTCTAAGAAAAGGCACGACAATAATTGTCCAAAATATAGGGTAGTTTAGCAATATTATGATAATTGTAGGGGCTGAAATTCGATAAATAACACTTGTTAAATGTGCAAAATAAATCTGAGAGTTGCAGGGGATGAAATTGGTATTAATACTTGTTAAATTTGCAGAATGAATAAAGCATGGACAACCAAAAGAATTGAATTCCTCTGCCGGGATTCGAACCCGGAATTCTAAGCCCCCAGGGGGGCCAACATCAAAGTCAAATAGATGATTTAAGTTTGTGCTACAGAGGATTGGTGTTCATGTCTCTCAAATCAAATTATATGTCATACGTACGACAACATGGCGAAGTCACACGGTTGCCTACGAGCTCGAGTCCTCCGGTCCATAGACGGATACGCAATCGATCCATGTTTCGTGAGAGCAGAACAACACGAGCTATAATTCCTACAACCAACTAGTGGTCGAAATGATTTATTTGTGCCCTCCAATCGCGCCCTGTAGGACGTCCTCCCGTTTCATTCAGTACCTTCGTATGCACAACAGGAGGAAGTACATCCCCGATCATTGAAATTTCGGCTTTCATTAGATACTTACAAACATTGGCACTTTACGCGATCTCTGTACCCTAATGTCGCATGGATCGCCAATGTGTCTACGAATGGATTCACACGGCGGTACTATTCTGTGAAAATAGTCTGAGTCTTTTTTATTCTAGAAACAATTGCAGCAACTTTAGTATTTCTTGTCCATGCTTCGAAAGCACGAGGTGGAATCGGAACTGCCCGTGCCCATTGAAGAAGCATTCGTGAACAAATCCACCGTCAACGACTTGCAGCTACAGAAATAACTTCTACCAAGAAAATATCATAACTCATGAAACGAGAACGTGTCGCTCCAACCAAAAAATAACAAATATTTATGTTGTTTTTACGAAACTAACTCATGAGAGGCATGTGCGGGAGTGAAAGTATAAGTTCCGCCCATGTCGCTTGGGGATCGCGAACCTATTTGTAACTCTTGGAGTACGAGCACGCTCTAAGAAAAGGCACGACAATAATTGTCCAAAATATAGGGTAGTTTAGCAATATTATGATAATTGTAGGGGCTGAAATTCGATAAATAACACTTGTTAAATGTGCAAAATAAATCTGAGAGTTGCAGGGGATGAAATTGGTATTAATACTTGTTAAATTTGCAGAATGAATAAAGCATGGACAACCAAAAGAATTGAATTCCTCTGCCGGGATTCGAACCCGGAATTCTAAGCCCCCAGGGGGGCCAACATCAAAGTCAAATAGATGATTTAAGTTTGTGCTACAGAGGATTGGTGTTCATGTCTCTCAAATCAAATTATATGTCATACGTACGACAACATGGCGAAGTCACACGGTTGCCTACGAGCTCGAGTCCTCCGGTCCATAGACGGATACGCAATCGATCCATGTTTCGTGAGAGCAGAACAACACGAGCTATAATTCCTACAACCAACTAGTGGTCGAAATGATTTATTTGTGCCCTCCAATCGCGCCCTGTAGGACGTCCTCCCGTTTCATTCAGTACCTTCGTATGCACAACAGGAGGAAGTACATCCCCGATCATTGAAATTTCGGCTTTCATTAGATACTTACAAACATTGGCACTTTACGCGATCTCTGTACCCTAATGTCGCATGGATCGCCAATGTGTCTACGAATGGATTCACACGGCGGTACTATTCTGTGAAAATAGTCTGAGTCTTTTTTATTCTAGAAACAATTGCAGCAACTTTAGTATTTCTTGTCCATGCTTCGAAAGCACGAGGTGGAATCGGAACTGCCCGTGCCCATTGAAGGAGCATTCGTGAACAAATCCACCGTCAACGACTTGCAGCTACAGAAATAACTTCTACCAAGAAAATATCATAACTCATGAAACGAGAACGTGTCGCTCCAACCAAAAAATAACAAATATTTATGTTGTTTTTACGAAACTAACTCATGAGACGCATGTGCGGGAGTGAAAGTATAAGTTCCGCCCATGTCGCTTGGGGATCGCGAACCTATTTGTAACTCTTGGAGTACGAGCACGCTCTAAGAAAAGGCACGACAATAATTGTCCAAAATATAGGGTAGTTTAGCAATATTATGATAATTGTAGGGGCTGAAATTCAATAAATAACACTTGTTAAATGTGCAAAATAAATCTGAGAGTTGCAGGGGATGAAATTGGTATTAATACTTGTTAAATTTGCAGAATGAATAAAGCATGGACAACCAAAAAAATTGAATTCCTCTGCCGGGATTCGAACCCGGAATTCCAAGCCCCCAGGGGGGCCAACATCAAAGTCAAATAGATGATTTAAGTTTGTGCTACAGAGGATTGGTGTTCATGTCTCTCAAATCAAATTATATGTCATACGTACGACAACATGGCGAAGTCACACGGTTGCCTACGAGCTCGAGTCCTCCGGTCCATAGACGGATACGCAATCGATCCATGTTTCGTGAGAGCAGAACAACACGAGCTATAATTCCTACAACCAACTAGTGGTCGAAATGATTTATTTGTGCCCTCCAATCGCGCCCTGTAGGACGTCCTCCCGTTTCATTCAGTACCTTCGTATGCACAACAGGAGGAAGTACATCCCCGATCATTCAAATTTCGGCTTTCATTAGATACTTACAAACATTGGCACTTTTACGCGATCTCTGTACCCTAATGTCGCATGGATCGCCAATGTGTCTACGAATGGATTCACACGGCGGTACTATTCTGTGAAAATAGTCTGAGTCTTTTTTATTCTAGAAACAATTGCAACAACTTTATTATTTCTTGTCCATGCTTCGAAAGCACGAGGTGGAATCGGAACTGCCCGTGCCCATTGAAGGAGCATTCGTGAACAACTCCACCGTCAACGACTTGCAGCTACAGAAATAACTTCTACCAAGAAAATATCATAACTCATGAAACGAGGTGTCGCTCCAACCAAAAAATAACAAATATTTATGTTGTTTTTACGAAACTAACTCATGAGACGCATGTGCGGGAGTGAAAGTATAAGTTCCGCCCATGTCGCTTGGGGATCGCGAACCTTTTTGTAACTCTTGGAGTACGAGCACGCTCTAAGAAAAGGCACGACAATAATTGTCCAAAATATAGGGTAGTTTAGCAATATTATGATAATTGTAGGGGCTGAAATTCGATAAATAACACTTGTTAAATGTGCAAAATAAATCTGAGAGTTGCAGGGGATGAAATTGGTATTAATACTTGTTAAATTTGCAGAATGAATAAAGCATGGACAACCAAAAAAATTGAATTCCTCTGCCGGGATTCGAACCCGGAATTCCAAGCCCCCAGGGGGGCCAACATCAAAGTCAAATAGATGATTTAAGTTTGTGCTACAGAGGATTGGTGTTCATGTCTCTCAAATCAAATTATATTTCATACGTACGACAACATGGCGAATTCACACGGTTGCCTACGAGCTCGAGTCCTCCGGTCCATAGACGGATACGCAATCGATCGATGTTTCGTGAGAGCGGAACAACACGAGCTATAATTCCTACAACCAACTAGTGGTCGAAATGATTTATTTGTGCCCTCCAATCGCGCCCTGTAGGACGTCCTCCCGTTTCATTCAGTACCTTCGTATGCACAACAGGAGGAAGTACATCCCCGATCATTGAAATTTCGGCTTTCATTAGATACTTACAAACATTGGCACTTTACGCTATCTATGTACCCTAATGTCGCATGGATCGCCAATGTGTCTACGAATGGATTCACACGGCGGTACTATTCTGTGAAAATAGTCTGAGTCTTTTTTATTCTAGAAACAATTGCAGCAACTTTAGTATTTCTTGTCCATGCTTCGAAAGCACGAGGTGGAATCGGAACTGCCCGTGCCCATTGAAGGAGCATTCGTGAACAAATCCACCGTCAACGACTTGCAGCTACAGAAATAACTTCTACCAAGAAAATATCATAACTCATGAAACGAGAACGTGTCGCTCCAACCAAAAAATAACAAATATTTATGTTGTTTTTACGAAACTAACTCATGAGAGGCATGTGCGGGAGTGAAAGTATAAGTTCCGCCCATGTCGCTTGGGGATCGCGAACCTATTTGTAACTCTTGGAGTACGAGCACGCTCTAAGAAAAGGCACGACAATAATTGTCCAAAATATAGGGTAGTTTAGCAATATTATGATAATTTTAGGGGCTGAAATTCGATAAATAACACTTGTTAAATGTGCAAAATAAATCTGAGAGTTGCAGGGGATGAAATTGGTATTAATACTTGTTAAATTTGCAGAATGAATAAAGCATGGACAACCAAAAGAATTGAATTCCTCTGCCGGGATTCGAACCCGGAATTCTAAGCCCCCAGGGGGGCCAACATCAAAGTCAAATAGATGATTTAAGTTTGTGCTACAGAGGATTGGTGTTCATGTCTCTCAAATCAAATTATATGTCATACGTACGACAACATGGCGAAGTCACACGGTTGCCTACGAGCTCGAGTCCTCGGGTCCATAGACGGATACGCAATCGATCCATGTTTCGTGAGAGCAGAACAACACGAGCTATAATTCCTACAACCAACTAGTGGTCGAAATGATTTATTTGTGCCCTCCAATCGCGCCCTGTAGGACGTCCTCCCGTTTCATTCAGTACCTTCGTATGCACAACAGGAGGAAGTACATCCCCGATCATTGAAATTTCGGCTTTCATTAGATACTTACAAACATTGGCACTTTACGCTATCTATGTACCCTAATGTCGCATGGATCGCCAATGTGTCTACGAATGGATTCACACGGCGGTACTATTCTGTGAAAATAGTCTGAGTCTTTTTTATTCTAGAAACAATTGCAGCAACTTTAGTATTTCTTGTCCATGCTTCGAAAGCACGAGGTGGAATCGGAACTGCCCGTGCCCATTGAAGGAGCATTCGTGAACAAATCCACCGTCAACGACTTGCAGCTACAGAAATAACTTCTACCAAGAAAATATCATAACTCATGAAACGAGAACGTGTCGCTCCAACCAAAAAATTAACAAATATTTATGTTGTTTTTACGAAACTAACTCATGAGACGCATGTGCGGGAGTGAAAGTTTAAGTTCCGCCCATGTCGCTTGGGGATCGCGAACCTATTTGTAACTCTTGGAGTACGAGCACGCTCTAAGAAAAGGCACGACAATAATTGTCCAAAATATAGGGTAGTTTAGCAATATTATGATAATTGTAGTGGCTGAAATTCGATAAATAACACTTGTTAAATGTGCAAAATAAATCTGAGAGTTGCAGGGGATGAAATTGGTATTAATACTTGTTAAATTTGCAGAATGAATAAAGCATGGACAACCAAAAAAATTGAATTCCTCTGCCGGGATTCGAACCCGGAATTCCAAGCCCACAGGGGGGCCAACATCAAAGTCAAATAGATGATTTAAGTTTGTGCTACAGAGGATTGGTGTTCATGTCTCTCAAATCAAATTATATGTCATACGTACGACAACATGGCGAAGTCACACGGTTGCCTACGAGCTCGAGTCCTCCGGTCCATAGACGGATACGCAATCGATCCATGTTTCGTGAGAGCAGAACAACACGAGCTATAATTCCTACAACCAACTAGTGGTCGAAATGATTTATTTGTGCCCTCCAATCGCGCCCTGTAGGACGTCCTCTTGTTTCATTCAGTACCTTCGTATGCACAACAGGAGGAAGTACATCCCCGATCATTGAAATTTCGGCTTTCATTAGATACTTACAAACATTGGCACTTTACGCGATCTCTGTACCCTAATGTCGCATGGATCGCCAATGTGTCTACGAATGGATTCACACGGTGGTACTATTCAGTGAAAATAGTCTGAGTCTTTTTTATTCTAGAAACAATTGCAGCAACTTTAGTATTTCTTGTCCATGCTTCGAAAGCACGAGGTGGAATCGGAACTGCCCGTGCCCATTGAAGGAGCATTCGTGAACAAATCCACCGTCAACGACTTGCAGCTACAGAAATAACTTCTACCAAGAAAATATCATAACTCATGAAACGAGAACGTGTCGCTCCAACCAAAAAATAACAAATATTTATGTTGTTTTTACGAAACTAACTCATGAGACGCATGTGCGGGAGTGAAAGTATAAGTTCCGCCCATGTCGCTTGGGGATCGCGAACCTATTTGTAACTCTTGGAGTACGAGCACGCTCTAAGAAAAGGCACGACAATAATTGTCCAAAATATAGGGTAGTTTAGCAATATTATGATAATTGTAGGGGCTGAAATTCGATAAATAACACTTGTTAAATGTGCAAAATAAATCTGAGAGTTGCAGGGGATGAAATTGGTATTAATACTTGTTAAATTTGCAGAATGAATAAAGCATGGACAACCAAAAAAATTGAATTCCTCTGCCGGGATTCGAACCCGGAATTCCAAGCCCCCAGAGGGGCCAACATCAAAGTCAAATAGATGATTTAAGTTTGTGCTACAGAGGATTGGTGTTCATGTCTCTCAAATCAAATTATATGTCATACGTACGACAACATGGCGAAGTCACACGGTTGCCTACGAGCTCGAGTCCTCCGGTCCATAGACGGATACGCAATCGATCCATGTTTCGTGAGAGCAGAACAACACGAGCTATAATTCCTACAACCAACTAGTGGTCGAAATGATTTATTTGTGCCCTCCAATCGCGCCCTGTAGGACGTCCTCCCGTTTCATTCAGTACCTTCGTATGCACAACAGGAGGAAGTACATCCCCGATCATTGAAATTTCGGCTTTCATTAGATACTTACAAACATTGGCACTTTACGCGATCTCTGTACCCTAATGTCGCATGGATCGCCAATGTGTCTACGAATGGATTCACACGGCGGTACTATTCTGTGAAAATAGTCTGAGTCTTTTTTATTCTAGAAACAATTGCAGCAACTTTAGTATTTCTTGTCCATGCTTCGAAAGCACGAGGTGGAATCGGAACTGCCCGTGCCCATTGAAGGAGCATTCGTGAACAAATCCACCGTCAACGACTTGCAGCTACAGAAATAACTTCTACCAAGAAAATATCATAACTCATGAAACGAGAACGTGTCGTTCCAACCAAAAAATAACAAATATTTATGTTGTTTTTACGAAACTAACTCATGAGACGCATGTGCGGGAGTGAAAGTATAAGTTCCGCCCATGTCGCTTGGGGATCGCGAACCTATTTGTAACTCTTGGAGTACGAGCACGCTCTAAGAAAAGGCACGACAATAATTGTCCAAAATATAGGGTAGTTTAGCAATATTATGATAATTGTAGGGGCTGAAATTCGATAAATAACACTTGTTAAATGTGCAAAATAAATCTGAGAGTTGCAGGGGATGAAATTGGTATTAATACTTGTTAAATTTGCAGAATGAATAAAGCATGGACAACCAAAAAAATTGAATTCCTCTGCCGGGATTCGAACCCGGAATTCCAAGCCCCCAGGGGGGCCAACATCAAAGTCAAATAGATGATTTAAGTTTGTGCTACAGAGGATTGGTGTTCATGTCTCTCAAATCAAATTATATGTCAAACGTACGACAACATGGCGAAGTCACACGGTTGCCTACGAGCTCGAGTCCTCCGGTCCATAGACGCATACGCAATCGATCCATGTTTCGTGAGAGCAGAACAACACGAGCTATAATTCCTACAACCAACTAGTGGTCGAAATGATTTATTTGTGCCCTCCAATCGCGCCCTGTAGGACGTCCTCCCGTTTCATTCAGTACCTTCGTATGCACAACAGGAGGAAGTACATCCCCGATCATTGAAATTTCGGCTTTCATTAGATACTTACAAACATTGGCACTTTACGCGATCTCTGTACCCTAATGTCGCATGGATCGCCAATGTGTCTACGAATGGATTCACACGGCGGTACTATTCTGTGAAAATAGTCTGAGTCTTTTTTATTCTAGAAACAATTGCAGCAACTTTAGTATTTCTTGTCCATGCTTCGAAAGCACGAGGTGGAATCGGAACTGCCCGTGCCCATTGAAGGAGCATTCGTGAACAAATCCACCGTCAACGACTTGCAGCTACAGAAATAACTTCTACCAAGAAAATATCATAACTCATGAAACGAGAACGTGTCGTTCCAACCAAAAAATAACAAATATTTATGTTGTTTTTACGAAACTAACTCATGAGACGCATGTGCGGGAGTGAAAGTATAAGTTCCGCCCATGTCGCTTGGGGATCGCGAACCTATTTGTAACTCTTGGAGTACGAGCACGCTCTAAGAAAAGGCACGACAATAATTGTCCAAAATATAGGGTAGTTTAGCAATATTATGATAATTGTAGGGGCTGAAATTCGATAAATAACACTTGTTAAATGTGCAAAATAAATCTGAGAGTTGCAGGGGATGAAATTGGTATTAATACTTGTTAAATTTGCAGAATGAATAAAGCATGGACAACCAAAAAAATTGAATTCCTCTGCCGGGATTCGAACCCGGAATTCCAAGCCCCCAGGGGGGCCAACATCAAAGTCAAATAGATGATTTAAGTTTGTGCTACAGAGGATTGGTGTTCATGTCTCTCAAATCAAATTATATGTCAAACGTACGACAACATGGCGAAGTCACACGGTTGCCTACGAGCTCGAGTCCTCCGGTCCATAGACGCATACGCAATCGATCCATGTTTCGTGAGAGCAGAACAACACGAGCTATAATTCCTACAACCAACTAGTGGTCGAAATGATTTATTTGTGCCCTCCAATCGCGCCCTGTAGGACGTCCTCCCGTTTCATTCAGTACCTTCGTATGCACAACAGGAGGAAGTACATCCCCGATCATTGAAATTTCGGCTTTCATTAGATACTTACAAACATTGGCACTTTACGCGATCTCTGTACCCTAATGTCGCATGGATCGCCAATGTGTCTACGAATGGATTCACACGGCGGTACTATTCTGTGAAAATAGTCTGAGTCTTTTTTATTCTAGAAACAATTGCAGCAACTTTAGTATTTCTTGTCCATGCTTCGAAAGCACGAGGTGGAATCGGAACTGCCCGTGCCCATTGAAGGAGCATTCGTGAACAAATCCACCGTCAACGACTTGCAGCTACAGAAATAACTTCTACCAAGAAAATATTATAACTCATGAAACGAGAACGTGTCGCTCCAACCAAAAAATAACAAATATTTATGTTGTTTTTACGAAACTAACTCATGAGACGCATGTGCGGGAGTGAAAGTATAAGTTCCGCCCATGTCGCTTGGGGATCGCGAACCTATTTGTAACTCTAGGAGTACGAGCACGCTCTAAGAAAAAGGCACGACAATAATTGTCCAAAATATAGGGTAGTTTAGCAACATCATCTGAGAGTTGCAGGGGATGAAATTGGTATTAATACTTGTTAAATTTGCAGAATGAATAAAGCATGGACAACCAAAAAAATTGAATTCCTCTGCCGGGATTCGAACCCGGAATTCCAAGCCAACAGGTTGGGCAACATCAAAGTCAAATAGATGATTTAAGTTTGTGCTACAGAGGATTAGTGTTCATGTCTCTCAAATCAAATTATATGTCATACGTACGACAACATGGCGAAGTCACACGGTTGCCTACGAGCTCGAGTCCTCCGGTCCATAGACGGATACGCAATCGATCCATGTTTCGTGAGAGCAGAACAACACGAGCTATAATTCCTACAACCAACTAGTGGTCGAAATGATTTATTTGTGCCCTCCAATCGCGCCCTGTAGGACGTCCTCCCGTTTCATTCAGTACCTTCGTATGCACAACAGGAGGAAGTACATCCCCGATCATTGAAATTTCGGCTTTCATTAGATACTTACAAACATTGGCACTTTACGCGATCTCTGTACCCTAATGTCGCTTGGATCGCCAATGTGTCTACGAATGGATTCACACGGCGGTACTATTCTGTGAAAATAGTCTGAGTCTTTTTTATTCTAGAAACAATTGCAGCAACTTTAGTATTTCTTGTCCATGCTTCGAAAGCACGAGGTGGAATCGGAACTGCCCGTGCCCATTGAAGGAGCATTCGTGAACAAATCCACCGTCAACGACTTGCAGCTACAGAAATAACTTCTACCAAGAAAATATCATAACTCATGAAACGAGAACGTGTCGCTCCAACCAAAAAATAACAAATATTTATGTTGTTTTTACGAAACTAACTCATGAGACGCATGTGCGGGAGTGAAAGTATAAGTTCCGCCCATGTCGCTTGGGGATCGCGAACCTATTTGTAACTCTTGGAGTACGAGCACGTTCTAAGAAAAGGCACAACAATAATTGTCCAAAATATAGGGTAGTTTAGCAACATCATCTGAGAGTTGCAGGGGATGAAATTGGTATTAATACTTGTTAAATTTGCAGAATGAATAAAGCATGGACAACCAAAAAAATTGAATTCCTCTGCCGGGATTCGAACCCGGAATTCCAAGCCCCCAGGGGGGGCAACATCAAAGTCAAATAGATGATTTAAGTTTGTGCTACAGAGGATTAGTGTTCATGTCTCTCAAATCAAATTATATGTCATACGTACGACAACATGGCGAAGTCACACGGTTGCCTACGAGCTCGAGTCCTCCGGTCCATAGACGGATACGCAATCGATCCATGTTTCGTGAGAGCAGAACAACACGAGCTATAATTCCTACAACCAACTAGTGGTCGAAATGATTTATTTGTGCCCTCCAATCGCGCCCTGTAGGACGTCCTCCCGTTTCATTCAGTACCTTCGTATGCACAACAGGAGGAAGTACATCCCCGATCATTGAAATTTCGGCTTCCATTAGATACTTACAAACATTGGCACTTTACGCGATCTCTGTACCCTAATGTCGCATGGATCGCCAATGTGTCTACGAATGGATTCACACGGCGGTACTATTCTGTGAAAATAGTCTGAGTCTTTTTTATTCTAGAAACAATTGCAGCAACTTTAGTATTTCTTGTCCATGCTTCGAAAGCACGAGGTGGAATCGGAACTGCCCGTGCCCATTGAAGGAGCATTCGTGAACAAATCCACCGTCAACGACTTGCAGCTACAGAAATAACTTCTACCAAGAAAATATCATAACTCATGAAACGAGAACGTGTCGCTCCAACCAAAAAATAACAAATATTTATGTTGTTTTTACGAAACTAACTCATGAGACGCATGTGCGGGAGTGAAAGTATAAGTTCCGCCCATGTCGCTTGGGGATCGCGAACCTATTTGTAACTCTTGGAGTACGAGCACGCTCTAAGAAAAGGCACGACAATAATTGTCCAAAATATAGGGTAGTTTAGCAATATTATGATAATTGTAGGGGCTGAAAATCGATAAATAACACTTGTTAAATGTGCAAAATAAATCTGAGAGTTGCAGGGGATGAAATTGGTATTAATACTTGTTAAATTTGCAGAATGAATAAAGCATGGACAACCAAAAAAATTGAATTCCTCTGCCGGGATTCGAACCCGGAATTCCAAGCCCCCAGAGGGGCCAACTGTTAGAAGGTAGACTCAAATTTGTTCTAATGCGAAGAAAACAAAGGTGAAGAATAACAAAAATATAAATCAAACTTACCGAATAAAAGTCAACTAAAACGGAGATGATTTGAAGGACAGTCTCGTACTACGACGATCTCCGTAAAGCATTATTCGCCCCCCACAGTTGGTGCGTCTTTGTGAAATACTACAAGGCGAATTGCTCCCCAGGATAAAAGTCCTTCCTGTACTGTAGACGATGCACCAGTGTACAGTACACAGCGAACAAAATTATGTTTGATAGAGATTGAGAGAATAAGAAGATGATTATTGGAATGACTAGAATGAGAGGAGAGGCTGCTATTTATTGAAATAAGACACCTCTTACGAATAGTTGCAACTGTTCATTTCATATTGAAAGGTTGCAACTTTTCAATTCAAAGTAAAAAAGCGCAACTAATTTACATTCCTCAATTAGAGACGACAACCTTTAATGTCTCATTTTTCATTCATAAATAAATGATTTTGACGGATGAGATCTAGAACTAATCTCTTTACTTCAATAATTTTATGTAAGCTCTCAAGTGAGCTTTCTCGAACCCGGGTTTAAAGTCGAGTCAAAATCATATTTTCCAACAATCCCCCACATGAATGACAAATTAGCGTTGAAGCTCAAAGTGTCAATTGGTATTCTGGACTCAATTCTCTCAGTAGTTAATTAATTGCATAAAGAGAAGTAGCCTTAGGCCTTGAACTTTTCCATTAGTGAGATACTATAGGGTATACTGGCTAGACAGTGTGCGAAGCGCTTTGAACTGTTTTGCCGTGGTGTATACCTAGTCGATAGTAACCACACAATTAATTTCCAGAACATAGTTTGTTCTCATGGTTGTGCTCATTTTGGCCTTGAGACACTATTGCCTGGTTTCATGAGTAGTCTTAGAGGAGTATGCCTTGTCATCCTCCTAGAACCGGCCCTCAGTTCCTACTCACATAGGTGAGACACATTTAAGGGTATCTATCCATACTCGTCTTAACATGTGGTCTCATTAAAAGCATTGCTTACCCTGGTCCTACCACTCGTCGTCCTAAGAATGGGGTCGAAATTATGTTTCCTTTGGTGAGTGATTTTGATATTTGCACAAATAGTTAGGTTGTCCCTTTTGAACCTAGTTCTTGGGATCTCCAGTCACCTAGGTTGGGTTTTCCGCTATCGTGCAACTCTTACGAGTTTGGCATAATCCCCATTCCCCTTGACGAAGCTGCAACTCGTTCTCTCCATAAACCTTTAGTCAACGGATCCGTTTTCTTTTGACTTTACACAATCGATCGATCGTATTTTTTGTGTGTGTGAGAGAAGTTGCTTAATGGTATCTCGTCTAAAATAGATGTCTAGACTTACCATTATTCATATTACTTTGTGTTTAAATAGGAGACACAAATTTTGGCCGAGTTGGAGTATCTTCGAGGAAGTAATGAAGCCATTTTACTTCTTCCCCTTCCTTGTCTGACTCTAGGAATTATGCTTCCATAGTAGACCTTGCAATGCACGTATGCTTTGAAGATTTCCAACTAATTGCCATTCTACCGAGAGTGAATAAAAATTCACTTGTGGATTAGTGATCTCTTAAATTAGAGATTCACTTGATCTTTCTTAGTGATCCTTATTTGGTAAGGAGAATAATTAAGCTTTCTATGAGGAGGCTTACTAGTACACCATCACAAGGATTGGTACAAAATGTTTGCAAACCCACACATAAACTCATGAGTTGCATGCTTCTTTTTCTTTGTATTATTTACAACGATTATTCTCCCTTTCCTAGGATTTATATTGGAACAAGCCTCATTGTTTGATTGTAACGGATGCATCCTCGTAAATGCATTCTAGTCGAGACTATTTAACTGCTTCACAATATTAGCATTGAACATACCATTCCGGTAGAGCACAAAAGCAATCCATATTGTGGGACATCCCCCACAATCATAACTATAATTCCTTTTCATTATTTAAGAAGGATATGTCAAATTAATTGCTCATTCTCCGCTTATTATCTCTACATGATAATAAAAGATTTAATATGGAACTCTCTCTATTCATGAAACTTTGGATCATGAATTCCATCGAAATGTTTAAATGACCTTGTAATTTATTGGTCCAAATACCAATAACCATGAATTTTATGTTGTCCAAATTATGCAATAGAAAACAAATCATAAGTACTATGAAACTCCTGATTTGCGTTATACTAAATTGCATATCCATGAGTACTTGAAAACTCTTGGAATGATGTGTGATTGATAATCGATCATAACGACAACTTCGAATTGCATATCCAAGAGTGCTTGAAAACTCTTGGACTTCACGAGGTCTAGGAAACTCTTGAAATGTGTGCTAGGTACACAACACAAATCGCTTGTCTACACTATAGAGAAACATGAGTTTCTAACGAGTCACCAAATATGGTAACTACTATGTGTACTTATTCTAAAACCCATATTAAATAGGTCAAGTAGCGGAGTTTACGATTGATACACCTTATGCTGCTGAGGGTTTTTTCTTTTTGAATGATCAGATAAAGAGAAAAACCATAGTCTCTTTCTTTGAGTACCACAAGGGCCTTTATTCTTCTCATTATGAATTTCATGTCTCAAGCTTGTAGGCAATAAATAGCGAAGCTTGGTGCATACTTTAGATCACGCACGTGTCGGTGTGAATCAATTCGAAGGTCTCATCATTTCCTCGATGCATGATTCATGCTTGTGATCTAAAATAGTTGCATTTTGAGAAGATGATCAAAAATTATTAATTTACGGCTGTAAACGTAATAATATGACCAATTTTTTTTTTTATGTCGTAAACAAGACATAGAAGATTTTCCCAAATATACAAGTTTGTTTACCTATGTAAACAAACTTGAACATCCTTTGACGCCCTGACTCATCGAGGGAACACCCTTCAGCGTTAGGGAAATATCCCGTAATGTTATAGACAAAAACTGCCACCGTAACTCCATAAGAACTATGGCGACGAAAATAATAAAGATATATAAGCACGCTGAGAATGAACCCTTATTTGTCTTTCCCTTGGGTTTCCCTCTCTTTACTTTCTGTAACCCATACAGTTAGGTACAAACCAGAATTGAAATAGTATAGGTCTATTAGATGAAGACAATTAAAGACTTGGAGGAGATGAGCACATGGACGATTTTTTTTTTTTTTTTTTATATCATCTGGTGAGAGATCTTTGAAAACAATCAGTACTTCAACAGAAAATTAGGCAGGTGTAGATACTGCTTTATGACATGGCAGATCTGGGCCACGTGGCGACCATCCAGCACACCATATTGTGCTCCACACACACAGGATCACCAGCCGAGCTGATCCATGTGGGGGCTGCGAGACAGAGCCCTCGCATACCACTGCACGGGACTTGTAGGGACTTGTGGTTTGGAGGCTAGGGTAAGCCCTGTCGCGTGCGAGCCAAGCCCGCGCGCGACCTTTAGTAACTGTTTTGAGAGATCTTTGGCACGAGCTCCCTAGACCCGGTCAATCCGGTCAAACCCGGTCAACCTCGTAACGGTTCCGGTACTCGCGCACCACGTGCTCTAACGGTTCCTATATACTCGGACGAACGTGCCGTTATGGTTAAGCTAATTAAGCCGCCATTAATGGGCGCATTAACCACACTACAACGGTCACGTTCTCCAGTATATATATATCGTTACTCTTTCCATACAAAGAAGAACAACACTGCCATACGCGGAAGCTCTGCCAAACCTCTGTCTCTCTCTCAGACATTGCTACTGACTTACTCTCTCCCTACACACACCCCTATTCTTCCTGTGCGATCCCTGATCCACTACGTACGGTGTACACGGAGGTCTCCCTGCCGGAATCTCTTGTGCACATTTTGGTGAACCCGACGTGAAACTTACCGGCAAAAGCAACCATGTCTCAGGAGGATGATGTCAGCAACCGGTCGCCTTCCACCGAAACTCCCTCGGGAGACGAAGTCCGCCGTACTCCGACGACTCCCGGCGAGGCACCGACTTTGGAGTCTTTGGACGCCACTGTCCAAAGTCAGGCAAAAGCTCTCAAGTCTCAATCTGTGCAGTTGGAACGGATCTTGGCCGTTCTGGGCACCCTTGCGCCAAATCCTCCACCAGCCACCGCTATCCCTCAGGGAGGAGGAACCCCTACTGCTCCAGGATTGGGAGTGTCAGCCACGCCTCCCAACCCTCATCTGCAAACTCCACCGTCAGCCGTGCAGCTGCCTTCGGTCCAAGGATCAACAGCGCAAATGCTACCCCCTGCCGCTCACGCCTCTCAGCCCACGGCTTTGGCGTCTAACCCAACTTTGCAGTACACTCTGCCTCCACCAGCGATGATTTGGGGAAACGCGGGCAGTCAATACACTCCCAATCCTCCGGCGGCATATGTGTCGCCACCGCCTACGGCAACCCCTCCGGCAACTACCGAGGGAAGCCTCCCAGAATGCATGACGTCCTTGCAGAAGCGCGTGGACTCCATCCTAGCTCATCAGTCGCTCGCGGATACCATCATCCCGAAGCTAGACAACGATCCACCTATTCCACGAGAGATCTATCTCATGCCTAACCCGGCGGGGTACAAGGCTCCCAAATGGGATAAGTTCGAGGACGTCAACGGGAACGCTCATGAGCATGTCATGCGTTTCATTGACGTCATGGGTCCACACGGAGCTGACCCCAAGCTGCTGATGCGAGAGTTCCCAAAGACTCTTGGGAATGTAGCATACAAATGGTACCGGACGCTGGAGGCCGGATCTGTGAAGACTTGGGACGACATGGTCCAGAAGTTCTATACCAAGTTCTTCCAGATGGAAGAGATGGTAACAATGATCCATCTCTCGTGAAAAACTAAAGGAGATACTTACATCCCCAAAGATTATGATCGCGCCTCAACTGGGATCACCGCTGCTGCTATATCT
Source organism: Linanthus parryae (assembly GCA_023055425.1). Lineage (NCBI taxonomy): Eukaryota > Viridiplantae > Streptophyta > Magnoliopsida > Ericales > Polemoniaceae > Linanthus > Linanthus parryae. Next base: position 797,291 of record JALGPY010000019.1, on the reverse strand, counting down.
TACATCAACAAGGAGATCTATAGGAGCACTCTTGGCCCAGGTATATGAGGGCCAAGAGAGGCCTATCTATTACATCTCTCGCATTGTGCAGCCTGCTGAATCAAGGTACACAGACATCGAACGTCATTGCCTTGCTTTATTCTTTGTGATAGAGAAGTTGAGACACTATTTTGCATCGCACAAAGTAGTGGTGGTCACCAAAAGCGACCCCATAAGATACTTGCTAACTCACACTACTCCGGGCGGGAGATTGGCGAAATGGTATATGACCATCTCTCAATACGACATCACATGCGTGAAGCCAAGAGCGATCAAGTCGCAGGCGGTAGCAGATCTGTTGGCACAGTTCCCCGACAACAGTCACGAACCCGTGATCGAGGAAGAACTCGAAGGCCCTGAAATCTACGCGATCGACGTGCCCTATTGGACCCTCCACTTCGATGGTTCGTCAACCATAAAAGGCGGGGGCATTGGGATAGTCTTGACAAAGCCCGACGGGGAAGTCATACAGATGTCCGCAAAACTCAATTTCGCAGTCACGAACAACGAGGCGGAATACGAGGCTCTTATCGCGGGACTCCGTGCGGCGAAAGCTTTAGAAGTGAGCAACTTAACGGTCATGGGAGATTCCAAACTGATTGTTAAGCAAGCCTCGGGCGAATATGGTTTAAAGGAAATCAACCTCCTGTCATACCGCACTCTGGTGCAAAAGTTGATGCAGCAATTCTGTGACGTGAAATACGAGCACAAGCCCCGAGCGGACAACAGGCATGCAGACGCCTTAGCAACTCTGGGATCTAAGGTCAGCATAGACAAATGCCCCGCAAGGATTTCCATCGAAGTGCGAACATCGTCGGCATTAACAGAAGATGCGTGCGACGACGAACACATGGATGACGCAGACTGGCGAAAAGCAATCCTGCAAGCCATTGCGAAAGGCACCAGCAGCGAGAGCTGGGCACTCACGAAAGGATATTGTATCCATGACAACACCCTTTACTACAAGGGCCCCGGAGGAATACTCATGCGATGTGTCTCCGAGCAAGAGGGACAACAGCTGCTGGAAAAGATTCACCAACACGCTTGCGGAGAAAGCGAGGTGTCAATCTACAGGAAAGCTCAGAGATATGGCATCCATTGGCCAAGCATGTCTACAGCCGCAGCCCTGATACAAGGGAAGTGCGAAAATTGCGCACTAATCAAAGATTCTCTACTTGTCGCTCTAATCGATGACGACACAGACTGGAGAAAGCCATTGTTTGAATTCCTCACCAAGGGCACTGTACCCGAATCGAGAAAAGATGCAGATAAATTGAGGAGGAAAGCTTCTCGATATGTGGTTCAAGAAAACCTGCTTTGGCGAAAAGGTCACGAGGGCAACTTGCTGCGATGCCTAGACGATAGGGAAGCACAAGAAGTCATGGATCTCTCTCATCAGGTGGAACACCAGGGAGGTGCGAAATTATGCAGACAGCTCCTCTCAATCGGATACTTCTGGCCCACGATGGAAGTCGATTGCCGCACCAAGGTGCGACGCTGCCAAGAATGTCAATTCAAAGGGAACCTAGTGCACGCTCCTGCTGTGGATCTACATGCATTAGGAACGCCATGGCCATTTCACACATGGGCTTTGGACTTCATCGGCCCCATCCGACCAACGTCACATGGGAACCATTTCATTCTCACCGCAACTGAGCTGTTCACCAAATGGGTGGAAGCAATACCGCTGAAGACGGCAAATGCGCTGGCTGTGGTCAACTTCATCCAGGAAAACATCGTATGCAGGTTCGGAATCCCGAATACTATTCTTTCAGATAACGGTACTCCTTTTGTTAATCGTCAGGTAGCTACAAAACTTGCGGAGTACAATATCAGGCAGATATGCTCTACCCCCTATTATCCAAAGGGAAACGGGCAAGCCGAGGCGACTAACAAAACGCTGCTGAGAATTCTGAGCAAGATGGTCGCGGATGACCACAAGAAGTGGGCCGACTCTCTTAACATAGCTCTGTGGGCCTACAGAACTTCTCCAAGGACACCCACAGGGGCCTCGCCATTTCTACTATGTTATGGGGCCGAAGCTGTGGTACCTGCGGAGGTCAGAGTCAATTCGGCAAGGCTGGCCTTCCACGCGCTCTACGAAAACCAACGCGATCATGATTTAGTCTTGCTGGAAGAAAAGCGAGAACAAGCCAAAAGGACTAACAAGCGGTACCAAGAAAGAATCGCTCGCGCCTACAACAAGACAGTCCAGCGGCGGGATTTCGCAGTTGGCGATCTGGTCTTGCGCGCATCTGACCACTGCATGCGAGAAGCAACCCACCCAAAGTTCGCAGCTAACTGGGAGGGACCCTTCGAAGTCACAGAAGTCTTCGATAGTGGCTACTGCAGCATACGAAGGTTGCACGGCACAACCTCGACTCCAAGCTCAGTCAACATGCGTTGGATCAAGAAGTACTATCCCTGACTTCTCTTATTTCATACGTTTTATGATAACGTTGCTTAATATCTCATGTGGCTACGATTGACGCAATCTCCTCTCCCATATGAGAGGATTGTAATCCTATCTCTTCCATATGAAGGCATTATAATAAAAGAATTCTCCCAAATGAGAAGTTCATATTTCTAGTCGCTTTTATTGCTCTATTTTATTTGGTATCACTGTTAACAATGATTTATTCGCTGCAATAGCAATGTATACAACTGCGATCTTAATTGATCATCAAAGCCTATCTCTTACGATAGCAGCAAATGCAAACGCGATCTTAATTGATCATCAAAGCCTATCTCTTACGATAGCAGCAAATGCAAACGCGATCTTAACTGATCATCAAAAGCCTATCTCTTACGATAGCACAAGCACAAATGCGATCTTAAGTGATCATCTAAAGCCCATCTCCTACGATGGCAGCCAATGCAAATGTGATCTTAATCGATCATCTAAAGCCTATCTCTTACGATAGCAGCTATATGTGAATGCGATCTTAAAGTGATCATCTAAAGCCCATCTCCTACGATGGCAGCCAATGCAAATGTGATCTTAATCGATCATCTAAAGCCTATCTCTTACGATAGCAGCTATACGTGAATGCGATCTTAAAGTGATCATCTAAAGCCCATCTCCTACGATGGCAGCCAATGCAAATGTGATCTTAATCGATCATCTAAAGCCTATCTCTACGATAGCAACAAACACAAATGCGATCTTAAGTGATCATTTAAAGCCTATCTCTCTATGATAGCAACAAACACAAATGCGATCTTAAGTGATCATTAAAGCCTATCTTTTACGATAGCAGCCAAACGCCAATGCGATCTTAAGTGATCATTTAAAGCCTATCTCTCATGGTAGCAAACAAATGCAAATGCGATCTTAAGTGATCATTAAAGCCTATCTCTTACGATAGCAACAAACACAAATGCGATCTTAAGTGATCATTAAAAGCCTATCTCTACGATAGCAACAAATACAAATGCGATCTTAAGTGATCATTAAAGCCTATCCCTTACGATAGCAGCCGAACGCAATGCGATCTTAAGTGATCATTTAAAGCCTATCTCTCATGGTAGCAATCAAATGCAAATGCAATCTTAAGTGATCATTAAAGCCTATCTCTTACGATAGCACCCAAATGTAAATACGATCTTACATGATTGTCCAAAGCCTATCTTTTGCGATAGCAGCGAAATACAAAAACGATCTCAATCGATCATCTAACGCCTATCTCTTGAGATAGCGGGCTATACAGATGCGATCTTATAGTGATCTTCTCAAGCCTATCTGTTACGATAGCAATTTTGGTTAATTATCCAAACCCGTCTGATATGATGGCAACGCGAGTGCAGAATCATCTTATTACATCTTCTAAAGATCTGTCTGCTATGATAGCAGTTTATGCGAGAAACGATCTCAAACAAAGCCTATCTTCTATGATAGCAATTCGCACAGCTCAACGATCGTGATTGATCTCTGGAAAATTATCTGGAACGATAGCAATGTTGTGAACGTGATCCCATACGATTTACAAAGACCAACTACAAGCCCATCCGTAAAGATGGCACAGCTGCGAAGTTACGATCTCGAATGATCTATCGAAACATTTGCAAGTTGACATCGCATATGTGAAATCTTTACATGTCATTATGCAAGGCAAAACAAGCCGAAACGCATGCGAAATTGTATTTTGTTGCAAAGAACAGATGACACAAATACTATTTATCATTATGAGTCAAATGACTTGCAATTTATCTATCTAGATAGCAGCTTACAAGCGAAAAGCTCGCATCTAACTACACAGCCAACACGGCTTACAATACATTCGAAAAATGGCTGATCAGCCAGCAGAGACACGGTACGGAAACCCGGACTGCAAAGAATGAACCGCCCTGGCTTCAAGCGCCGGCTACACGATGCCCAAATCTGTGGGTGACATCTGTAGCAAAGGGGATCTCGCTCTGAGAAGAGCCACATGAAACCATACGCTCGACATTCCGCTATCCGACAAGACCGTTGTCAGATACGCTCCCCATAACATTTGCCCAAGGAACCACCAGTTCCAGCGATCAAGCTGCAAGCAGAAGCTCCGACGGGCAAGGGCTCCTTGTAGACGTGGATGAACACAGCGGTTTACAACCCTGAGTTCAAGAACGTGGGGGCAATAAATTCTCCTCCAGGGATGCTGGAGGAGAATCACGCCGTTCATTACGAGACGGTAGCACGGTCACTACGGCGCTGCACCTCGCCATGAGGCGGCCGGAAACATGACCTGCACACATAATACACGAAGAAATTTCTTCGAACGTATATGAGATATTATCTGCATCCTCTTTATGATGGTTATAAACAGCAATAAGCCTCATAAAGTGGATCTTGGAAACTATTTCTATAGCACAAAGCGCAAACTCAGGATTCAAAACTTGAAGTTGCCATGAATCAACGAAAAGCAAGCGTTGAAGCCAGCAGTCGCAAGGACTCACGGCAAAACACATGTTTGGGATGAAGAACCCAAATGGCAAACACGGGGTTTATATAGGCCCTGTGGAGACTCTTCGGTTGCTTAAGATGAGTCAGCAAATTTGAAAAGAGGGTAAGTTCAATCACTTACGCCTTGAAAAGCGGTAACAATCAATTACCCTACTAAAGGCTACGTCGATTCGGTTGCGTATCCTAATAAATGACGGATAGTCATGATTCGGATGGACTTCCCAACGGAAGCGTGCTCATCTGCCGAGAAATTAGCGCGAAAATCAAGCAAACAATCAATTGCTGATGTCATAATTGGATATGCACAGAAATGTCCAATCAAATCCCGAAAGGGGCAAAACGGGCAAACTCATTGCTTGTTGTTAAAAAGAAGGGGGAGAAACCCTAGCAACATTACATTAATGTTTCAAAATATTACATTAATGTCTCAACCATTTCCTGTTTTCTTTTCAAAATTCGAAAAGTCAAAACAAATTTTTGACTAAGGAGTCCTGGGGCTCGAACTGCTCGATCAGCCTCTCCACTTGTTGCACTTCTTGCTTTAGTTGCTCACACTTGGCGTTCATTTCCTGATACAGCTTCAAAGCTTCATCAACCTTTTGCTTCTGTTGCTCCACCTTCTGCATCTCAGCTGCGAGATTCTGGTGCCCGAGATTCAAAGTTACAGCTGCGCGAATCAGTGTAACTCTGTCCTTGAGAAATTTGAAACCAAGTCTGCCTTGGACTTTGAGCACGAGATTTTGGCACATGCCACACAGCAATTCGGCACTCTGGGCCGAAATGGTCGCAGGTGTAGCCGCACACAGCTGCTCTAGTATCCAGATGGCTTCAGTAAGGAATAGTCTCCTGTCAAAAGGACTGATTTCCAGACATCTCACAAACGATCGGGGGTATCTGAGGCGCATTCGAACCACCCAGTCTACATCGGTTTGCTTCAAACCTGAGACATCAAAAACAAGTCATGAGGTCAAAACTCGCAAGCAAATAATGCGACGTGCGAATGGTAAAATCCCTGCTTACCAGTGCCTTCCAGAATTTCATGAATAGAGGGAATGCGAGCCACCGGGTTGTTCGAAGACTGCCCTCGCTCCATGGCTCTCCTATCAGCTGCGAGCTCCAAACTCTCATAGTTAGGAGGAAGAGTGTAAGCTGCACCAGCTGCGATTACATTCCCAACCTGCGAGCCCCAAATGCTCCACGCAGGAATAGGTGCTCCTGGCTCAGTCATCGCCGGAGGCACAACCGAAGTCGCTGGACGGAAGACACTATCAGATGCGAAAATGTTGGCATCACTTGTCCTTTCCTCCTCACCACCGGTACGGACACCTTCGTCCATCGGCACAGCATCAGCTTCGACGTCATCGGAGAGTTCAATGACATCCTCGAGATGCTCACTTGCGTGTCCAGCGGCTGCGACGGGCTTCTCAGTAGGGGAGCTCAAAATTGGAACATGGGATGCAGAAGTCTGGCTTCTCTGCTCCAGCTCAGGTTCCTCAGCATGACCTGCGATACCGAATGTGATAACGTGAGGTAACTTGTGTTATAAGTTATTTCGTTATCTTTGCTAAAGCTAAGAATAAGCACCTCCACGCGAAGGTGGGATTGAGGTATCCTCATCATACACTAGGGACGTAGAACCGTGCCCTATCAGTGTATCCTCACTAAGCAAATCTTTAAGAGAGGCGTGACCTGGGATGCGATTAAACCAGTCATGACTTTGTCTCAAATAGTTACAGCCTAGTACGTGCATACCACTCAAAATGATTACCTGAGGGTTCTCCGCATTTGCTTACCAACCAACGGCGAATGTCAGGCTTTGACACACCGTGCTTCAACGCACCCACAATTACATCTCTATAAGTAACTGCGAGATTGAAGATCTCACCTTTATCGCCACCCGCGATATCTGCGAAGTCTGCTTGGACTTGCTCTAGCTCTGCTGCGTCCTCTCCAGGAACCTCATTCTCCTCCTCCATATGAGGAGCAACTTCTTCGGGAAGCTCGTCTTCCTCGCCAACTGGACGCACTAAGTCGTCGACATGCTGCTCTTCGAGGCTCCGTTGCTTCACACGCTCGAGCTCCTCTTCCTCTCGCTGCCTTCTTCTTTCAGCAGCCTCCGCGGCTGTCCTCCGGGACTCAGCAAGAACATCCTCGCTTATGGGATCATCTGAAACGCCAGAATGAACATCTCTCTTTTGCCTCTTGGCCACAAAGCCACAAACGGCTTCGTCATCATCATCTGCGAATACACAATTGGTTCAAAGAGAAGAACTGCATAGAAGTCATGATAAAGGATAAGGAAATGCGACGGAAGTACCTCCTGACTCTTCCTCGCGCATCACAACTGTTCCTTCTTCTTCTTCTTCATTACTTGCTTGGGGCTCCTGTCTCTCTTCCTCTTCCTCTTGGTTGAAAGGAACGAAAGTTTCAACCGCGAGATCTTTTCGCACCTTGCTGGGCATGCGACCCTTACCTTTGTCCTTGACAGAAAGGGACCTCACTGGGGGCGAAGCTGGAGCGCTCCTAGGGGAAGAAATCGTAAATTCCCTTTTGCCTAGGTCTTTTCACTCTCGGCGCCACAGTCGCCGGAAGGGACGGGTCATCTCTAGGAGGAGACGGAGCCGGAGGGTTGTCTATCAGCGAGTCAGCGAAAGTATTCATGACTGCGCGAACCTTCGTTTCGACCTCGGCGTCCATCCTCCATGCTAGCCGGTACGACTCCCCCTTCCTTCGGGTGGCGACAATGGTGTCCACCAGCGATTTGGAACGGTCACCAGCTGCGAACCTCCGCACATGACACTGGACAATACAGAACGAAAAGCGTCAGTGCAAGCAAATCAAAGAGCTTAAAAGCACATAAGGAAACTGCTTACCTCAGCAAACGCCTTGCTATATTTGATGACCTGCGTGTCACCCTTCTTGATTGCATCGACCTGCTCCTTCAGAATGAAATCGGGGCACAAATGATTCTCGCGGTCCAACAACGAGTAGCAACCGTACTCAGACTCGCTCAAACTGCAATTGGGGCGAAACGGAAAGGAGTTTCTCTTAATCAAGGGGGCCCTTCCTGGCTGCGCCGCCGCCTCCGTCTCCATCCTCGTCTGCTGGGCAATCCAGTATGCGATCCAGTTCTGGGAACAGCCACCCTTGCGAGTTCCCGCAGGCTGCTCGAAGGGAAGATTGCTCATGAGGACCGTCTTGCACTCCTTTGTCAGCAAGCGCTTGTAGCACCCTCTGACGATAGACTGGGGCCAGATTGATGGGGCCACCGCATCGAAACCAAACTGAGGAGAGACCCGAGTGGGGTCAACATCCACTGTAAGCCTTTCATATCGTGGCGCGAGCTCACGAATGTGCTCTGCAAGTGCAGGAAGAGAACCTCGCAGACACCAGCAAAAGAACTCACGATAGCGCTCGTGGAAATGCGGCCCCTTTTCAAAAAGAAGGTCTTCTGACAAGACCATGCCTTTGGAAGGATATAGCTTTGGAAACCACCGCACATTCTCGACACGTGTGGCGTATGGCCTGGCAGTGAACTCCCTTCGTTTGTCGCATATCAAGCTCCAAGTACACTTGGTGTTGCTTGCTCCAAACCATCTCGCAGCTCTCCCGCTGTTGAACGCTTCCGTCTCGCCTGGGGGACACCACTTCTCAAGTGGGAGGGGAGTTGGAGCATAAGACGGCCAGCGCTCAAAAACCCACATTGTCAAAAAGCTGATATTGACAAAGGTCAGAACATCGAGACGGCCGCGCGATTCCCTCATCGCCAGAACCAGCTGGTCCAGCCTATAATATAACGTGCCCAAGACCAAGGGTCCAAGTGCGACCCTCTGGCCAAGAGCGAGCCTCACCGCAAGTGGCAGCACATGGTAAAAGACCCCGTCATGGGGGTGACCATCAATCAGATACCTCGACAGCCAAGCACAAAGAAAGGCGCAAAGGGTCAGATGATAACCCTTGCCCTCTACGTAATTCTCGGCCTTCGGGTTTCCGCTCAAAAGCTTCTTAGTAATGCTGCTGCTCGCATAGTCTCGGAAGAAATACTGCAACCACTTGTTCCAGGTATTCTTCGCAGATGTATCAACCAGCTGCCAGTTCGGAAGAGGTTTTGTACTGGTCCACCGAGTGGAGATTTTCTTTACCTCTGCTAGGCACTCCTCCATCTGCGCGTACAAGGCCAATTCCGCAGATGTCCTTAGGTGACTCAAGGGGTCCACCTCGCCCATGGGGGAAAGCTCATACAGCATTTGAACGTCCTCGAGCGTGGGGGCAGCCTCGAACTCAGCAAAATGAAACGTGTGAGTCGCAGGCGAATAGCGGGACAGAAGGTCTAGAAGCATGGACTGATCCAACTTCACGGCAGCACCCTTCATAGCACGGACAGCGAAGAAAATGCCGGCTTCATCGAGAGTTTCGGCGTAATTACCCAACACGTGGTCAGTCCACTCATCCATATAGTCCAACTTCTGGACAAACGCCTGAGTAGAAATTGCAGTGTATGGGAAGTGCCCGTTCTCGATTCCCAATCGAACCACATCCTCGGAGCCAACTAACTCGAGCAAGGCTGAGTTAACTGGGCGAGTAAGCGTTAACAACTGCTCAACTGGAACAGGATCAGGCATCCTCTTCGCCTTCACCCTCGCGTGGTAAAAATCCTTCCCACCCAGAAAGGGGGCTTTCCGCCACAGAGCCTGCGGAAGCTCCGGCATCTCTTCATCTTCCTTGACGGGTCTGGTTACTCTTGTTTTGGCCATTCCTGCGAAAGGGCAAAAAAAAGGGGGGAGAAATACCACACTTCAGTTTGAATTTTGGAATTCGAAGATCTATGCAAAGGAAAGCAAACAGTTCCGGTGCCGATTTCAGAAATTGGGGATTTGCAAGACCCAATATCGTTGAAAGATTAAAACGAAGCAAGTTTAAAGATCAAAGCCTCTTCACAGATTTGATGGGTTTACAGATTCAACGCAGTTCAAGGCAAACGCCGGTATTCTAAAATCAAAAAAGTAAACGAGGCCAACCTTGTTTCCTTGAAGCCTGCTTGGATATGCACAGTTGAAGAATACGATTTGCAGTTCTGAACTGGTGGTTGATGATCTGGATCTGCTCTCGAAGATCTCCGGGTACCATTCACTTTAAGAGAAAGAAGTGATGCTTTGCAATAATGGGATACAAGGTATTTATCCAAAAGAATGAGGGGTTGCGTCCCTTCAGTAGTCGAATCGCAACCGTCACCGCCGTGTCGCGCAATCACAGGACGGGCTGACGTCACGCCTAAAACCCTAAAGGTCAGACGGCACGACTCTAGGGGTTTTAGGTCATAATGACACGCACGGGGGCTGAACTTACCCGTATTTGAATTGGTGCGTGGCGACGACGCGCATGTTGGTTTCCGCGCATGGAAGCCTATACAGCTATGAGCCTTCACGCGCAGAAAGGGGGCTAATGTAGATACTGCTTTATGACATGGCAGATCTGGGCCACGTGGCGACCATCCAGCACACCATATTGTGCTCCACACACACAGGATCACCAGCCGAGCTGATCCATGTGGGGGCTGCGAGACAGAGCCCTCGCATACCACTGCACGGGACTTGTAGGGACTTGTGGTTTGGAGGCTAGGGTAAGCCCTGTCGCGTGCGAGCCAAGCCCGCGCGCGACCTTTAGTAACTGTTTTGAGAGATCTTTGGCACGAGCTCCCTAGACCCGGTCAATCCGGTCAAACCCGGTCAACCTCGTAACGGTTCCGGTACTCGCGCACCACGTGCTCTAACGGTTCCTATATACTCGGACGAACGTGCCGTTATGGTTAAGCTAATTAAGCCGCCATTAATGGGCGCATTAACCACACTACAACGGTCACGTTCTCCAGTATATATATATCGTTACTCTTTCCATACAAAGAAGAACAACACTGCCATACGCGGAAGCTCTGCCAAACCTCTGTCTCTCTCTCAGACATTGCTACTGACTTACTCTCTCCCTACACACACCCCTATTCTTCCTGTGCGATCCCTGATCCACTACGTACGGTGTACACGGAGGTCTCCCTGCCGGAATCTCTTGTGCACAGCAGGCGAATCTAATAGGAAGGACAACCCAAAGAAAGGGTCACACCTAATGAGAGGGACACAACCATTTCAGAGAGGCACCATGCGAATACGTAACCGCTTGCAAACGGTTATAAACCCGATGATCATCATCAAACAAGACTAAGAAACTAAAAAAATTGTCCTGTTAAGAATGTTAAAAGACACAACAATTTATCTTTCACAAACTGTACAAAGAGATCCAGTATTCCTTCTCTCTATGATCATGGCGATTCCGTCCATTCTCCGATCGCAAGTTTGCCTCTTTCGTCCCTACAGTTCACATATATTTTGTCTACAAAACAAAACCACAGTCCTTGCCCTCAAACAAATCAGCCTGAATGAAACAGCGTGAGTCACAAATTCGGTCGAAATTCGACTTGGTACTCACGTTGTTTCCGACAGAATTAAGAGCAACCCCTCGCCAAATAGACGAGTTTACAAACAGGCTCCAGGAGTCGTCCCTAACCTCCAGCCGGGTTAACACGCGACAGAAATGAAAACAAAATAAATTTCGTCCAAACCCTAGCAACAGTTTTCAAAAGAGAAATTCGGCGTACCTTACGAACCGTCTTCGACTTTACACATGGTGGTCGCGGCTGCGAATCCGCCCTCCGCTTATGCTGATGCGACGACTGCCGAATCAACGCTTTCAACACTCCCTTCAACAAATCCCTAAATTCGCCGAATCGATTGCAATTATCAAACCCAGTTCGTTGAAATCAGAAGCCTTTACTGACCCAATTCGTCGAATCGGTTGCAGAGTCTGAGGATCTTCTCAGTTTTGAATAAACTTGTGGAAATGGCTTCACCAGCCCGTCTGCGAGAATAAATCCTTACAGGCGGCTGAAGAACCCTCCAACTAAATTTGTGCTTTCGTCTTGCAATCACAAGAAACAACCAGTGCACAAACAATTGAATATACTTGAAAATACAACCAGATCATTTTGGGTGAAAGGAGGTTTTCACACTCAGTTGCGGAGAAGACTGCAAATTCATTCATTTCGAGTTTTGAGGGACGATCGTCTTCTTCTGCCCCGACAACGGCTTATTGCTCTGTTTCGGGTTCACCGAAAGAGGACGGCTCGGAGACGTTGACCGGTCGAAGCAAATTGAACCGACGCAACGAGGAGGCGCAAGAAGAAGACGATTGACAGAGAGAGCCGTACCGAACCAAATCACTTGGAGGAAGTCGAAATTTACAACCAACATAGGCGGTCTGAGGGAGACTTTGGCCCCTGGTAACTACTCCGAAGCCTCGATTTGATCCATAAAGAAGAAGGCCACTATATTGTTGCACAAGTAGAGAAAGATGGAGGGGGTTTTTTTTTTTTCCACTGGAGTAGTACGTCTTCATTTCAGTACTCTCTTTGCAACAACAAAGATGAAAAAAAAAAAGGAGAGATTTGAACATAAATTGTACCAACTCTGTTAACTGTAGCAGATTATTAAATTTTAAACATATGAGGTCTGATATATGTACAATCTCAACTAACTGCACAATCTCAATTTCAATCTCAATCTCAATCTCAATCTCAACGTTTCAGGTTGTATGTAATATTTCTCAGTTACAGACAGCAAGATCGTCAAATTAATCTGATTGCAGAAAGAATTACTGGACCAACTTCACAAACTGTTTTCAGAATTGTGAAGAACAAAGAGAGTCTAAATAATGCTTTACGATTGTTAGAAGGTAGACTCAAATTTGTTCTAATGCGAAGAAAACAAAGGTGAAGAATAACAAAAATATAAATCAAACTTACCGAATAAAAGTCAACTAAAACGGAGATGATTTGAAGGACAGTCTCGTACTACGACGATCTCCGTAAAGCATTATTCGCCCCCCACAGTTGGTGCGTCTTTGTGAAATACTACAAGGCGAATTGCTCCCCAGGATAAAAGTCCTTCCTGTACTGTAGACGATGCACCAGTGTACAGTACACAGCGAACAAAATTATGTTTGATAGAGATTGAGAGAATAAGAAGATGATTATTGGAATGACTAGAATGAGAGGAGAGGCTGCTATTTATTGAAATAAGACACCTCTTACGAATAGTTGCAACTGTTCATTTCATATTGAAAGGTTGCAACTTTTCAATTCAAAGTAAAAAAGCGCAACTAATTTACATTCCTCAATTAGAGACGACAACCTTCAATGTCTCATTTTTCATTCATAAATAAATGATTTTGACGGATGAGATCTAGAACTAATCTCTTTACTTCAATAATTTTATGTAAGCTCTCAAGTGAGCTTTCTCGAACCCGGGTTTAAAGTCGAGTCAAAATCATATTTTCCAACACCAACATCAAAGTCAAATAGATGATTTAAGTTTGTGCTACAGAGGATTGGTGTTCATGTCTCTCAAATCAAATTATATGTCATACGTACGACAACATGGCGAAGTCACACGGTTGCCTACGAGCTCGAGTCCTCCGGTCCATAGACGGATACGCAATCGATCCATGTTTCGTGAGAGCAGAACAACACGAGCTATAATTCCTACAACCAACTAGTGGTCGAAATGATTTATTTGTGCCCTCCAATCGCGCCCTGTAGGACGTCCTCCCGTTTCATTCAGTACCTTCGTATGCACAACAGGAGGAAGTACATCCCCGATCATTGAAATTTCGGCTTTCATTAGATACTTACAAACATTGGCACTTTACGCTATCTCTGTACCCTAATGTCGCATGGATCGCCAATGTGTCTACGAATGGATTCACACCGCGGTACTATTATGTGAAAATAGTCTGAGTCTTTTTTATTCTAGAAACAATTGCAGCAACTTTAGTATTTCTTGTCCATGCTTCGAAAGCACGAGGTGGAATCGGAACTGCCCGTGCCCATTGAAGGAGCATTCGTGAACAAATCCACCGTCAACGACTTGCAGCTACAGAAATAACTTCTACCAAGAAAATATCATAACTCATGAAACGAGAACGTGTCGCTCCAACCAAAAAATAACAAATATTTATGTTGTTTTTACGAAACTAACTCATGAGACGCATGTGCGGGAGTGAAAGTATAAGTTCCGCCCATGTCGCTTGGGGATCGCGAACCTATTTGTAACTCTTGGAGTACGAGCACGCTCTAAGAAAAGGCACGACAATAATTGTCCAAAATATAGGGTAGTTTAGCAATATTATGATAATTGTAGGGGCTGAAAATCGATAAATAACACTTGTTAAATGTGCAAAATAAATCTGAGAGTTGCAGGGGATGAAATTGGTATTAATACTTGTTAAATTTGCAGAATGAATAAAGCATGGACAACCAAAAAAATTGAATTCCTCTGCCGGGATTCGAACCCGGAATTCCAAGCCCCCAGGGGGGCCAACATCAAAGTCAAATAGATGATTTAAGTTTGTGCTACAGAGGATTGGTGTTCATGTCTCTCAAATCAAATTATATGTCAAACGTACGACAACATGGCGAAGTCACACGGTTGCCTACGAGCTCGAGTCCTCCGGTCCATAGACGCATACGCAATCGATCCATGTTTCGTGAGAGCAGAACAACACGAGCTATAATTCCTACAACCAACTAGTGGTCGAAATGATTTATTTGTGCCCTCCAATCGCGCCCTGTAGGACGTCCTCCCGTTTCATTCAGTACCTTCGTATGCACAACAGGAGGAAGTACATCCCCGATCATTGAAATTTCGGCTTTCGTTAGATACTTACAAACATTGGCACTTTACGCGATCTCTGTACCCTAATGTCGCATGGATCGCCAATGTGTCTACGAATGGATTCACACGGCGGTACTATTCTGTGAAAATAGTCTGAGTCTTTTTTATTCTAGAAACAATTGCAGCAACTTTAGTATTTCTTGTCCATGCTTCGAAAGCACGAGGTGGAATCGGAACTGCCCGTGCCCATTGAAGGAGCATTCGTGAACAAATCCACCGTCAACGACTTGCAGCTACAGAAATAACTTCTACCAAGAAAATATCATAACTCATGAAACGAGAACGTGTCGCTCCAACCAAAAAATAACAAATATTTATGTTGTTTTTACGAAACTAACTCATGAGACGCATGTGCGGGAGTGAAAGTATAAGTTCCGCCCATGTCGCTTGGGGATCGCGAACCTATTTGTAACTCTAGGAGTACGAGCACGCTCTAAGAAAAGGCACGACAATAATTGTCCAAAATATAGGGTAGTTTAGCAACATCATCTGAGAGTTGCAGGGGATGAAATTGGTATTAATACTTGTTAAATTTGCAGAATGAATAAAGCATGGACAACCAAAAAAATTGAATTCCTCTGCCGGGATTCGAACCCGGAATTCCAAGCCAACAGGTTGGGCAACATCAAAGTCAAATAGATGATTTAAGTTTGTGCTACAGAGGATTAGTGTTCATGTCTCTCAAATCAAATTATATGTCATACGTACGACAACATGGCGAAGTCACACGGTTGCCTACGAGCTCGAGTCCTCCGGTCCATAGACGGATACGCAATCGATCCATGTTTCGTGAGAGCAGAACAACACGAGCTATAATTCCTACAACCAACTAGTGGTCGAAATGATTTATTTGTGCCCTCCAATCGCGCCCTGTAGGACGTCCTCCCGTTTCATTCAGTACCTTCGTATGCACAACAGGAGGAAGTACATCCCCGATCATTGAAATTTCGGCTTTCATTAGATACTTACAAACATTGGCACTTTACGCGATCTCTGTACCCTAATGTCGCTTGGATCGCCAATGTGTCTACGAATGGATTCACACGGCGGTACTATTCTGTGAAAATAGTCTGAGTCTTTTTTATTCTAGAAACAATTGCAGCAACTTTAGTATTTCTTGTCCATGCTTCGAAAGCACGAGGTGGAATCGGAACTGCCCGTGCCCATTGAAGGAGCATTCGTGAACAAATCCACCGTCAACGACTTGCAGCTACAGAAATAACTTCTACCAAGAAAATATCATAACTCATGAAACGAGAACGTGTCGCTCCAACCAAAAAATAACAAATATTTATGTTGTTTTTACGAAACTAACTCATGAGACGCATGTGCGGGAGTGAAAGTATAAGTTCCGCCCATGTCGCTTGGGGATCGCGAACCTATTTGTAACTCTTGGAGTACGAGCACGTTCTAAGAAAAGGCACAACAATAATTGTCCAAAATATAGGGTAGTTTAGCAACATCATCTGAGAGTTGCAGGGGATGAAATTGGTATTAATACTTGTTAAATTTGCAGAATGAATAAAGCATGGACAACCAAAAAATTGAATTCCTCTGCCGGGATTCGAACCCGGAATTCCAAGCCCCCAGGGGGGGCAACATCAAAGTCAAATAGATGATTTAAGTTTGTGCTACAGAGGATTAGTGTTCATGTCTCTCAAATCAAATTATATGTCATACGTACGACAACATGGCGAAGTCACACGGTTGCCTACGAGCTCGAGTCCTCCGGTCCATAGACGGATACGCAATCGATCCATGTTTCGTGAGAGCAGAACAACACGAGCTATAATTCCTACAACCAACTAGTGGTCGAAATGATTTATTTGTGCCCTCCAATCGCGCCCTGTAGGACGTCCTCCCGTTTCATTCAGTACCTTCGTATGCACAACAGGAGGAAGTACATCCCCGATCATTGAAATTTCGGCTTCCATTAGATACTTACAAACATTGGCACTTTACGCGATCTCTGTACCCTAATGTCGCATGGATCGCCAATGTGTCTACGAATGGATTCACACGGCGGTACTATTCTGTGAAAATAGTCTGAGTCTTTTTTATTCTAGAAACAATTGCAGCAACTTTAGTATTTCTTGTCCATGCTTCGAAAGCACGAGGTGGAATCGGAACTGCCCGTGCCCATTGAAGGAGCATTCGTGAACAAATCCACCGTCAACGACTTGCAGCTACAGAAATAACTTCTACCAAGAAAATATCATAACTCATGAAACGAGAACGTGTCGCTCCAACCAAAAAATAACAAATATTTATGTTGTTTTTACGAAACTAACTCATGAGACGCATGTGCGGGAGTGAAAGTATAAGTTCCGCCCATGTCGCTTGGGGATCGCGAACCTATTTGTAACTCTTGGAGTACGAGCACGCTCTAAGAAAAGGCACGACAATAATTGTCCAAAATATAGGGTAGTTTAGCAATATTATGATAATTGTAGGGGCTGAAAATCGATAAATAACACTTGTTAAATGTGCAAAATAAATCTGAGAGTTGCAGGGGATGAAATTGGTATTAATACTTGTTAAATTTGCAGAATGAATAAAGCATGGACAACCAAAAAAATTGAATTCCTCTGCCGGGATTCGAACCCGGAATTCCAAGCCCCCAGAGGGGCCAACATCAAAGTCAAATAGATGATTTAAGTTTGTGCTACAGAGGATTGGTGTTCATGTCTCTCAAATCAAATTATATGTCATACGTACGACAACATGGCGAAGTCACACGGCTGCCTACGAGCTCGAGTCCTCCGGTCCATAGACGGATACGCAATCGATCCATGTTTCGTGAGAGCAGAACAACACGAGCTATAATTCCTACAACCAACTAGTGGTCGAAATGATTTATTTGTGCCCTCCAATCGCGCCCTGTAGGACGTCCTCCCGTTTCATTCAGTACCTTCGTATGCACAACAGGAGGAAGTACATCCCCGATCATTGAAATTTCGGCTTTCATTAGATACTTACAAACATTGGCACTTTACGCTATCTCTGTACCCTAATGTCGCATGGATCGCCAATGTGTCTACGAATGGATTCACACGGCGGTACTATTCTGTGAAAATAGTCTGAGTCTTTTTTATTCTAGAAACAATTGCAGCAACTTTAGTATTTCTTGTCCATGCTTCGAAAGCACGAGGTGGAATCGGAACTGCCCGTGCCCATTGAAGGAGCATTCGTGAACAAATCCACCGTCAACGACTTGCAGCTACAGAAATAACTTCTACCAAGAAAATATCATAACTCATGAAACGAGAACGTGTCGCTCCAACCAAAAAATTAACAAATATTTATGTTGTTTTTACGAAACTAACTCATGAGACGCATGTGCGGGAGTGAAAGTATAAGTTCCGCCCATGTCGCTTGGGGATCGCGAACCTATTTGTAACTCTTGGAGTACGAGCACGCTCTAAGAAAAGGCACGACAATAATTGTCCAAAATATAGGGTAGTTTAGCAATATTATGATAATTGTAGGGGCTGAAATTCGATAAATAACACTTGTTAAATGTGCAAAATAAATCTGAGAGTTGCAGGGGATGAAATTGGTATTAATACTTGTTAAATTTGCAGAATGAATAAAGCATGGACAACCAAAAAAATTGAATTCCTCTGCCGGGATTCGAACCCGGAATTCCAAGCCCCCAGAGGGGCCAACATCAAAGTTAAATAGATGATTTAAGTTTGTGCTACAGAGGATTGGTGTTCATGTCTCTCAAATCAAATTATATGTCATACGTACGACAACATGGCGAAGTCACACGGTTGCCTACGAGCTCGAGTCCTCCGGTCCATAGACGGATACGCAATCGATCCATGTTTCGTGAGAGCAGAACAACACGAGCTATAATTCCTACAACCAACTAGTGGTCGAAATGATTTATTTGTGCCCTCCAATCGCGCCCTGTAGGACGTCCTCCCGTTTCATTCAGTACCTTCGTATGCACAACAGGAGGAAGTACATCCCCGATCATTGAAATTTCGGCTTTCATTAGATACTTACAAACATTGGCACTTTACGCGATCTCTGTACCCTAATGTCGCATGGATCGCCAATGTGTCTACGAATGGATTCACACGGCGGTACTATTCTGTGAAAATAGTCTGAGTCTTTTTTATTCTAGAAACAATTGCAGCAACTTTAGTATTTCTTGTCCATGCTTCGAAAGCACGAGGTGGAATCGAAACTGCCCGTGCCCATTGAAGGAGCATTCGTGAACAAATCCACCGTCAACGACTTGCAGCTACAGAAATAACTTCTACCAAGAAAATATCATAACTCATGAAACGAGAACGTGTCGCTCCAACCAAAAAATAACAAATATTTATGTTGTTTTTACGAAACTAACTCATGAGACGCATGTGCGGGAGTGAAAGTATAAGTTCCGCCCATGTCGCTTGGGGATCGCGAACCTATTTGTAACTCTTGGAGTACGAGCACGCTCTAAGAAAAGGCACGACAATAATTGTCCAAAATATAGGGCAGTTTAGCAATATTATGATAATTGTAGGGGCTGAAATTCGATAAATAACACTTGTTAAATGTGCAAAATAGTCTGAGTCTTTTTTATTCTAGAAACAATTGCAGCAACTTTAGTATTTCTTGTCCATGCTTCCAAAGCACGAGGTGGAATCGGAACTGCCCGTGCCCATTGAAGGAGCATTCGTGAACAAATCCACCATCAACGACTTGCAGCTACAGAAATAACTTCTACCAAGAAAATATCATAACTCATGAAACGAGAACGTGTCGCTCCAACCAAAAAATAACAAATATTTATGTTGTTTTTACGGAACTAACTCATGAGACGCATGTGCGGGAGTGAAAGTATAAGTTCCGCCCATGTCGCTTGGGGATCGCGAACCTATTTGTAACTCTTGGAGTACGAGCACGCTCTAAGAAAAGGCACGACAATAATTGTCCAAAATATAGGGAAGTTTAGCAATATTATGATAATTGTAGGGGCTGAAATTCGATAAATAACACTTGTTAAATGTGCAAAATAGTCTGAGTCTTTTTTATTCTAGAAACAATTGCAGCAACTTTAGTATTTCTTGTCCATGCTTCGAAAGCACGAGGTGGAATCGGAACTGCCCGTGCCCATTGAAGGAGCATTCGTGAACAAATCCACCGTCAACGACTTGCAGCTACAGAAATAACTTCTACCAAGAAAATATCATAACTCATGAAACGAGAACGTGTCGCTCCAACCAAAAAATAACAAATATTTATGTTGTTTTTACGAAACTAACTCATGAGACGCATGTGCGGGAGTGAAAGTATAAGTTCCGCCCATGTCGCTTGGGGATCGCGAACCTATTTGTAACTCTTGGAGTACGAGCACGCTCTAAGAAAAGGCACGACAATAATTGTCCAAAATATAGGGCAGTTTAGCAATATTATGATAATTGTAGGGGCTGAAATTCGATAAATAACACTTGTTAAATGTGCAAAATAAATCTGAGAGTTGCAGGGGATGAAATTGGTATTAATACTTGTTAAATTTGCAGAATGAATAAAGCATGGACAACCAAAAAAATTGAATTCCTCTGCCGGGATTCGAACCCGGAATTCCAAGCCCACAGGGGGGCCAACATCAAAGTCAAATAGATGATTTAAGTTTGTGCTACAGAGGATTGGTGTTCATGTCTCTCAAATCAAATTATATGTCATACGTACGACAACATGGCGAAGTCACACGGTTGCCTACGAGCTCGAGTCCTCCGGTCCATAGACGGATACGCAATCGATCCATGTTTCGTGAGAGCAGAACAACACGAGCTATAATTCCTACAACCAACTAGTGGTCGAAATGATTTATTTGTGCCCTCCAATCGCGCCCTGTAGGACGTCCTCCCGTTTCATTCAGTACCTTCGTATGCACAACAGGAGGAAGTACATCCCCGATCATTGAAATTTCGGCTTTCATTAGATACTTACAAACATTGGCACTTTACGCGATCTCTGTACCCTAATGTCGCATGGATCGCCAATGTGTCTACGAACGGATTCACACGGCGGTACTATTCTGTGAAAATAGTCTGAGTCTTTTTTATTCTAGAAACAATTGCAGCAACTTTAGTATTTCTTGTCCATGCTTCGAAAGCACGAGGTGGAATCGGAACTGCCCGTGCCCATTGAAGGAGCATTCGTGAACAAATCCACCGTCAACGACTTGCAGCTACAGAAATAACTTCTACCAAGAAAATATCATAACTCATGAAACGAGAACGTGTCGCTCCAACCAAAAAATAACAAATATTTATGTTGTTTTTACGAAACTAACTCATGAGACGCATGTGCGGGAGTGAAAGTATAAGTTCCGCCCATGTCGCTTGGGGATCGCGAACCTATTTGTAACTCTTGGAGTACGAGCACGCTCTAAGAAAAGGCACGACAATAATTGTCCAAAATATAGGGTAGTTTAGCAATATTATGATAATTGTAGGGGCTGAAATTCGATAAATAACACTTGTTAAATGTGCAAAATAAATCTGAGAGTTGCAGGGGATGAAATTGGTATTAATACTTGTTAAATTTGCAGAATGAATAAAGCATGGACAACCAAAAAAATTGAATTCCTCTGTCGGGATTCGAACCCGGAATTCCAAGCCCCCAGGGGGGCCAACATCAAAGTCAAATAGATGATTTAACTTTGTGCTACAGAGGATTGGTGTTCATGTCTCTCAAATCAAATTATATGTCATACGTACGACAACATGGCGAAGTCACACGGTTGCCTACGAGCTCGAGTCCTCCGGTCCATAGACGGATACGCAATCGATCCATGTTTCGTGAGAGCAGAACAACACGAGCTATAATTCCTACAACCAACTAGTGGTCGAAATGATTTATTTGTGCCCTCCAATCGCGCCCTGTAGGACGTCCTCCCGTTTCATTCAGTACCTTCGTATGCACAACAGGAGGAAGTACATCCCCGATCATTGAAATTTCGGCTTTCATTAGATACTTACAAACATTGGCACTTTACGCGATCTCTGTACCCTAATGTGGCATGGATCGCCAATGTGTCTACGAATGGATTCACACGGCGGTACTATTCTGTGAAAATAGTCTGAGTCTTTTTTATTCTAGAAACAATTGCAGCAACTTTAGTATTTCTTGTCCATGCTTCGAAAGCACGAGGTGGAATCGGAACTGCCCGTGCCCATTGAAGGAGCATTCGTGAACAAATCCACCGTCAACGACTTGCAGCTACAGAAATAACTTCTACCAAGAAAATATCATAACTCATGAAACGAGAACGTGTCGCTCCAACCAAAAAATAACAGATATTTATGTTGTTTTTACGAAACTAACTCATGAGACGCATGTGCGGGAGTGAAAGTATAAGTTCCGCCCATGTCGCTTGGGGATCGCGAACCTATTTGTAACTCTTGGAGTACGAGCACGCTCTAAGAAAAGGCACGACAATAATTGTCCAAAATATAGGGTAGTTTAGCAATATTCTGATAATTGTAGGGGCTGAAATTCGATAAATAACACTTGTTAAATGTGCAAAATAAATCTGAGAGTTGCAGGGGATGAAATTGGTATTAATACTTGTTAAATTTGCAGAATGAATAAAGCATGGACAACCAAAAAAATTGAATTCCTCTGCCGGTATTCGTACCCGGAATTCCAAGCCCCCAGGGGGGCCAACATCAAAGTCAAATAGATGATTTAAGTTTGTGCTACAGAGGATTGGTGTTCATGTCTCTCAAATCAAATTATATGTCATAGGTACGACAACATGGCGAAGTCACACGGTTGCCTACGAGCTCGAGTCCTCCGGTCCATAGACGGATACGCAATCGATCCATGTTTCGTGAGAGCAGAACAACACGAGCTATAATTCCTACAACCAACTAGTGGTCGAAATGATTTATTTGTGCCCTCCAATCGCGCCCTGTAGGATGTCCTCCCGTTTCATTCAGTACCTTCGTATGCACAACAGGAGGAAGTACATCCCCGATCATTGAAATTTCGGCTTTCATTAGATACTTACAAACATTGGCACTTTACGCGATCTCTGTACCCTAATGTCGCATGGATCGCCAATGTGTCTACGAACGGATTCACACGGCGGTACTATTCTGTGAAAATAGTCTGAGTCTTTTTTATTCTAGAAACAATTGCAGCAACTTTAGTATTTCTTGTCCATGCTTCGAAAGCACGAGGTGGAATCGGAACTGCCCGTGCCCATTGAAGGAGCATTCGTGAACAAATCCACCGTCAACGACTTGCAGCTACAGAAATAACTTCTACCAAGAAAATATCATAACTCATGAAACGAGAACGTGTCGCTCCAACCAAAAAATAACAAATATTTATGTTGTTTTTACGAAACTAACTCATGAGACGCATGTGCGGGAGTGAAAGTATAAGTTCCGCCCATGTCGCTTGGGGATCGCTAACCTATTTGTAACTCTTGGAGTACGAGCACGCTCTAAGAAAAGGCACGACAATAATTGTCCAAAATATAGGGTAGTTTAGCAATATTATGATAATTGTAGGGGCTGAAATTCGATAAATAACACTTGTTAAATGTGCAAAATAAATCTGAGAGTTGCAGGGGATGAAATTGGTATTAATACTTGTTAAATTTGCAGAATGAATAAAGCAAGGACAACCAAAAAAATTGAATTCCTCTGCCGGGATTCGAATCCGGAATTCCAAGCCCCCAGGGGGGCCAACATCAAAGTCAAATAGATGATTTAAGTTTGTGCTATAGAGGATTGGTGTTCATGTCTCTCAAATCAAATTATATGTCATACGTACGACAACATGGCGAAGTCACACGGTTGCCTACGAGCTCGAGTCCTCCGGTCCATAGACGGATACGCAATCGATCCATGTTTCGTGAGAGCAGAACAACACGAGCTATAATTCCTACAACCAACTAGTGGTCGAAATGATTTATTTGTGCCCTCCAATCGCGCCCTGTAGGACGTCCTCCCGTTTCATTCAGTACCTTCGTATGCACAACAGGAGGAAGTACATCCCCGATCATTGAAATTTCGGCTTTCATTAGATACTTACAAACATTGGCACTTTACGCGATCTCTGTACCCTAATGTCGCATGGATCGCCAATGTGTCTACAAATGGATTCACACGGCAGTACTATTCTGTGAAAATAGTCTGAGTCTTTTTTATTCTAGAAACAATTGCAGCAACTTTAGTATTTCTTGTCCATGCTTCGAAAGCACGAGGTGGAATCGGAACTGCCCGTGCCCATTGAAGGAGCATTCGTGAACAAATCCACCGTCAACGACTTGCAGCTACAGAAATAACTTCTACCAAAAAAATATCATAACTCATGAAACGAGAACGTGTCGCTCCAACCAAAAAATAACAAATATTTATGTTGTTTTTACGAAACTAACTCATGAGACGCATGTGCGGGAGTGAAAGTATAAGTTCCGCCCATGTCGCTTGGGGATCGCGAATCTATTTGTAACTCTTGGAGTACGAGCACGCTCTAAGAAAAGGCACGACAATAATTGTCCAAAATATAGGGTAGTTTAGCAACATCATCTGAGAGTTGCAGGGGATGAAATTGGTATTAATACTTGTTAAATTTGCAGAATGAATAAAGCATGGACAACCAAAAAAATTGAATTCCTCTGCCGGGATTCGAACCCGGAATTCCAAGCCCCCAAGGGGGGGCAACATCAAAGTCAAATAGATGATTTAAGTTTGTGCTACAGAGGATTAGTGTTCATGTCTCTCAAATCAAATTATATGTCATACGTACGACAACATGGCGAGGTCACACGGTTGCCTACGAGCTCGAGTCCTCCGGTCCATAGACAGATACGCAATCGATCCATGTTTCGTGAGAGCAGAACAACACGAGCTATAATTCCTACAACCAACTAGTGGTCGAAATGATTTATTTGTGCCCTCCAATCGCGCCCTGTAGGACGTCCTCCCGTTTCATTCAGTACCTTCGTATGCACAACAGGAGGAAGTACATCCCCGATCATTGAAATTTCGGCTTTCATTAGATACTTACAAACATTGGCACTTTACGCGATCTCTGTACCCTAATGTCGCATGAATCGCCAATGTGTCTACGAATGGATTCACACGGCGGTACTATTCTGTGAAAATAGTCTGAGTTTTTTTTATTCTAGAAACAATTGCAGCAACTTTAGTATTTCTTGTCCATGCTTCGAAAGCACGAGGTGGAATCGGAACTGCCCGTGCCCATTGAAGGAGCATTCGTGAACAAATCCACCATCAACGACTTGCAGCTACATTGCAACTACAGACATAACTTCTATCAAAAAAATATCCTAACTCATGAAACGTGAACTTGTGCCTCGTTGCCAAGTGCCAAGTGCTTCACACGCGCGCGTGTGGGTTCTACTTAACTAATGACTATCTGTTTATTTTATTAAATGTATCGTCCAAGTCATCAGAAATGAACCCATTGGTAAACTCTCCACATTCCTGTGTGGGACTAATGCACGATGAAAATCACTAGATTCTGCAACACATGCAACCTATTGTTAATAATTGCTTTTTCATTTGGAAAATTGAGACTGTGCAGCAATCCGTTTATTTTTTCGACGAGGAATTGGTGCATTCCCTTTCTTTAGGTTGTAACAGAATTTCAATTCAGTCAATATTAACTCATTTCCCTCTCAGATTATCTCTCTCCTCTTCTTCCCTCCTTCGGTGTTCTTCATTCCTCAAGAACCCTAATTCATTTTGTTGATGAATTTGTAATTGGTTAATAGTCCAAATCAGAGAGAGGGGTGGGAATCAAAGGAGAGACGGCGGCGGACTGGAGCTCCTTCCTCAAGAAGAGGATAAGATGGCCACACTCCTTGGCACCCTAGTTGGCACCCTACAACTATATGCTTAACACATGCAAACTTGAAGTGCCGGCTCAGGTCTTCGACCATCGAGTCAGTCAGTCGGTCTTTACATGTGTTGTATCCTCTTTGTTAGAATCTTGGGCCCGAATTGTTCTTGTTAGGAGAAAACAGTAAGTGAAAGTAGATTATAAGAAGAAGAAGAAGACTTACATATAGATATACGATTGAGTGCGGAAATAATCTGTTGAAGAATAGTCTCGTACATTCATGATCTCCGTGAGACATTATTCGTCGGGTACTGTTTGTGCATTGGTTTTTGCAGTGCGGAATTCTCCCAGGAAAAAAGTTCTTCCGATGTTGTAGAGGAAGCATCGATTCCACAACACCCAAGTACCGCGGCTAGTAGTAGAGAATTTGTAGAGAGTTTATAGACAGCAGAATGAATGAATTTGGAATGGAAAATTTCTGAGACAGAAGACTGTCGTTATAGGCATTGAATGGGTTGGTTAGAGAGACATAACTGTTCGAACAGTTGCAACTGTTGGTTTTGAGCAGTTAATTAACCGTTTGATTAATTAACGAAACTGAAACGAAATTGTTTATGTTTAACTTTTTGGATTAGTTTCTAGCCCAAAAAGAATTAGTCCACGGTAAAGCCCAACAACCCAAGCCCACGCCACGACCCGTGCTAGAACTCGAGACCGAGCCGAGCCAGAGAGACGGCGTCGGCGGCACGTGTGTTGAGATTCGGACCATAGCTAGGTCCTCCCTCCTTAACAAAAGTTCTTCACCCAAAGTGCGTGCCCTTATAGTCTAAGGTTGAAGTATATGAACTCCTCAATCTCTCTCTTTCCATTTATGCGGGATGATTTATTTTGGGAACATAAACCCAAACATAAATCCCCATCTTCGACGACTTATTGATCATTCATTTCTTAATGGTTTTTTTGTAGAGATCCATAATTCTTATAATTATTACTATTGCTATTACTGCTATAATAGTTATCATTTTGTTATCAGTTGATGTGTTCATGTAGTATTTGAAAAATTGTTTGATTTAAAATGTGGATAAATAATGTCCATATGGGTTTAATGATCATTCGTGTGTTAATATGTATTATATATAGTTACAACATCCATTTTCTTCGTTTAGGGGGTAGGTGTTTGTATATATTCTAGAGTCAGTGGGTTGTAGTGTCTTTTAAAAAACTCTATAACAAGAGGGCTGAAATTATGAACACGTTAGAAACAAGAAAAAAAAATCAGTAGCAATGCAGGAGCGTTGTAGAAACCCTCTCACCTCCATTGTTGCTTCTTCGTTCTTCTTCCGATGCATCGCCACAAGGAGTTTACGACGATATTTTCCATTTACCGTGACTCTTAGTCTCCGTTTTTCATTATGATCTAATCTTTGTAGATAGCACTTCTCCATATTTTTCAGTCTTTTTTTCAGTTTATCAGTCAATTTTCATTCACTCAGTCAAATAAAAGTATATAATTGGTCACCTAAAACTCATTATCTCACAATCTTGTAGAAGGGAGTATTGGTCTGCGCGTCAAGAGCTTCGAAACGGTACAAAAATTTGCATCTCTCGGTGAAGTCAAAAAATCACGCGTTTCACGCTAGGTAGGGAAATTAACTGATTTTGACATTGCAATTTGTATAATTCTGATAAACTTACAATATGTTTTCATGTAATGGTGTGATTTGAATGTGTGAAGTGTATGTCATTCGATTTATAAGAACTTTGTTGATTGTGCTATGTGAATTGATTATATACGAATGCGTGAAAGTTGCTGAAGTGATGAGTTTGTTATATGTTTGTGTAATTGGAAATTGACGGGCTGTTTTAATTAGAGTTGAGATATTGTAGGGTGTGAGAACCCGATTGAGTCATATGGTGTGTGTGTGTCTTGGGGAGAGTGTCGTTGAGCAAGTTGGGCTTGGTGCCCATCGGTGAAAGACCGTAAATCCGCGCGGGAGGTGCCTGACCGTCCTTCGGGTTAGTAACCCGTAAAGTTGTGCCGTGTATTTGGGTTGCCTGTTCCCTCGGTTTGATACCGTAAATGGTTGTGTGTTTGGGTTTCCTGTTCCCTCGGTTTGATACCGTAAACGGCCGTGTCTTTGGGTTGCCTGGTCCCTCGGTTTAAGTCCGTAAACGGCCGTGTGTTTGGTACACATCCTCTAGTTGTTCATGGTTTGGTATTTGGTCGAGCATATGTTATCATTAGTTGTTTGATTTATATATTGTGGTCATCGATTTACATATGTTATGTATGTCTCTCTTATACTTGTAATGTCTGTTTTAGTTATTTTCCTACTGGGTTGTGGTTGCTCATCATACTATTTTTCAGGCGAGAATGCAACACGTTGAAGACATGGAAGCTCTCATTTGATTCTTGCTTTAGATTTTATTGTTAGACGGTTGTTGGAGCTAATTCAGCTTGTTATGTGACTTTAGTTGCATTTGTCAATAAGGTGAAAGGTGTAGACGATTATGCATACTTGCACGTTTTGGAGGTCCGTTGGCCTAGTTATGGGATTTGATGTCTTTCATGTTGGTTCATGTAAAAATTCTTCAATATTTTTCTTAGTAATATGATGTTGTTATCTTCCTTTGAAACACTTCTCATGTTAATTGAATTGCGTTCGAACAAAATATTAGTTGTTTCGCTTAAACTTAAAAGATTATACATGCTGCTACAATTTTTCTTACATGATATCCGTCCAACGGATCGAAGTGATTCAAAATAATTTGTAAACTATACACATATTAGTAGTTGCAAGATAAATTTGGTAGGTAGTTAACGGTCATATTGCCCAGAAACATTTTTTTAAGTTGGTCTTTCTGTTCTGATTTTTTTTGTTCCATCAGTCATCTCACGAAAAAAATAAATAATTAAATATCGGTAACTCCGAATCAAAAACTGTTTTATATGGGTATATTAGACATGTTTGGGAACCTCTCTGAAAAATTTCATGTTCTTTGGGCATATAGTTTATGGGTAATTGAATTTTGAAAGTTCGGGTTATAGTTCCAAATTTTCTGCCGACCAGCCGCACGTTTGGGCTTGTATCTTCCGAAGCCCTACACTCTTTTAAAAAAAAATTTAGATGGTTTAGTTAGACATATCTAGGATATCTCCAACCAAGTTTCGTAATTTTTCACCGAGCCGTTTAGGAGATATAAAATTTCTAAACCGAACTGTCTTAATTGTCCATTTTCAGCGTATTGTTTGTGAATATGGTTACATTCTCGGGTCTTGGGGATCCAGGTTGTGACATTTTTACAAGAAAGTTACCTGAACGATCAAAAATTTCCCCTCTATACGACGATGCAATTGGTGTTTTAAACTCTCAGATGAGTCAGGTTAAAACCAAGCTCAAAGCCGGGTACAAACCGACGTGTCGAAGACCATATTTCCAACAATCCCCCACATGATTGACCAATCAGCGTCGAAGCCGGAAGATCAAATCAGTATAGTGGATTCAATTCTCTTTGTTTGTAATTAATTACCTAAAGAAAAGTAGCCTTAGGCCTTGAACTTTTCCATTAGTGAGATACTACACGGTATATTGGACTAGTCGGTGTGCGAAGCGCTTTGAACTGCTTTGCTGTGGTGTATACCTAGTCGATAGTAACCACATAGTTAATACTTGAGCATAGTATGTTCTCATAGTTGTGCTCATTTTGGCCTTTAGACACTATTGTCTGGTTTCATGAGTAGTCTTAGAGGATTATGACTTGTCATCCTCTTAGAACCGGACCTTGTTCCTACTCAAATAGGTTAGATACATTTAAGGGTATATATCCATACTCGTTTTAACATGTCATCTCATTAAAAAGCATTGTTTACCCTGTTCTTATCACTCGTCTCCCCAGGAATAGGATTGAAACATAATTTCTTTCGAGAGTGATCTCCAATCTCCTAGGTTAGGTTGTCCCTTTAGAACCTAGTTAATGGGATCTCCAATCTCCTAGGTTGGGTTTTCAGCTATCGTGAAACTCTTTACGAGTTTGGCATTAGCCCCATTCCCCTTGACGAACTTGAAACTAATTCTCTCGGTAGACTTTTGGTCAGCGGATCTGCTAAGTTTTCTTTTGACTTTACATAATCGATCGATATTATCCCTTGTGAGAGAATTTGCCTACTGGTATTATGTCTTTGTCTCATGTGTCGAGACTTACCATTGTATATACTATTTTGTGCCTTGCCTATTGCACCTGGTTGTCCCAGTGAATGCAAATAGCTGGAACTGGTTGTGGCCATATTGGAATATCCTCAAAGAAATGGAAAAGCCATTCAGCTTCTTCCCCTTCCTTGTGTAACACAATGAATTCTGATTTCATAGTAGACCTTGCACTGCACGTCTGCTTTGCGGATTTCCAACATATTGTCGCTCCTATGAGTGTAAATACATAATAACTCATTGATTTGGAATCTTTTGTATCAGATATCCAATTAGCATCGCATTATCCTTCTAGTACAACACGATAGTTGGAGTATTGTAATCCTAGAGTTTTATTTTATCGTAGATACCTTAATACTCGGATTGTAGTTGTCCATTGATCCTTTCCAGGGTTACTGGTGAACCGACTAAGTTTTCCAACTGCTTGTGAGACGTCTGGCCTAGTACAACTCCTGAAGTACATATTTGAGCATACTATAATTGCTTGATAGCCCGACCAAGATTTTTGGCGAGATGCATATTCACATCGACTGCTGTCTTTAGTGGTTTGTTGTTAGTTTGGTTAAACTTCTCGAGAACTTTCTCTATATAGTGAGACTGAGTAAACGCATAGCCATTTGGAGTTCTAGAAGTCTTTATTCCTAGAATAACATCTGCTTCCCCTAAATCTTTCATGTCGAATGTTGTGGACAATAATATTTTGGTGGCACATATTATTGTCTCATTGCTTCCAAAGATTAACATATCGTCCATGAAAGTGTGTAATGCATGTAAAATACAGGATCAAGATACTCTAGAAGGGGGGGGGGTGGGGTTGAATAGAGTATGCAATCTTTTGCTAAAAATGGGATTTTAAAACTTAACAGAAAGATTTGATAGATTCTCAAAGCTTTGGACAAATATAGTAGTTGATTGAAACTGATAGAAACTATTTAAAGCTTCAAAGCTTTGAAGCAGTAAATCCTCCAAAGCTTTTGCGCTGCTCTGTGTTGAATATTTTTGTATGCATAAGGAAATGCAGTAATGTAGAGTAAAGAACACAATAATTTTTTTATGAAGTTCAGCCACCAATGGGCCTACTATCCGCCTGAGGGATACTATGCCTCTAGGATTTAATCACCTTCTTGTTAATCACTGACGTAGCCCTAGATCTCAAGACTAAGTGAACTCCCTTACACCTATACAGCTTGTGGTTCCAAACCAATCTAGTTACAGCTACAATATAATGAAACAATAAGAACCTCTTGTTGTTCACTTGAAAACTAACTCTAATACTTAATGATGTTTAGGAACTCTAATGAATATAAAGATTTAAACACAAGTACGAAGAACACAGAAAAAAGAATAATCTTGAAGCTTGAAGTGTTCTTCAGAGTATCGGGAATGATTGAGATGAATGATCTTCTCCAAGGTTGAGCTCTCAATCTGTTCGAATGGTTGAAGAGTTGTTGTTTGATCTCCTATGTGTTTTCTATGTCAATCACCTCTCTGTTGCAGCTTGAAATCAAACTCAATTTATAACAACTTTGCAGCAACAGCTTGAGAGATTTTAGGAACTAACTCTTGAAAATCCTCAACAACCTAACAACAATCTTAATCAGGTAAATTAAAATGGCTATATTGACTTGATCATCCAGATTTGATGAAAGCCTAGCCCTGCAAAACTTGAACACAAGTTAAGACAAGTGTGCACAAGAGATTCCGACGGGGAGACCTCCGTGTGCACCGTGTGTAGTGGATCAAGGATCGCACAGGAAGAGTGGGGTTGTGTGTAGGGAGAGAGTAAGTCAATAGCAATGTCTGAGAGAGAGACAGAGGTTTGGCAGAGCTTCCGTGTATGGCAGTGTGTTCTCCTTTGTATGGAAAGGTTGACGATCTATATATATTGGAGAACATGACCGTTGTAGTGTGGTTAATGCGCCCATTAATGGCGGCTTAATTAGCTTAACCAAAACGGCACGTCCGTCCGAGTATATAGGGACCGTTAGAGCACGTGGTGCGCGAATACCGGAACCGTTACGAGGTTGACCGGGTTTGACCGGGTCGACCGGGTTTATGGAGCTCGTGCCATAAATCTCTCAAAACAGTTACTAAAGGTCGCGTGCGGGCTTGGCTCGCACGCGAAAGGGCTTACTCTAGCCTCCAAACCACTAAGTCCCTACAAGTCCCGTGCAGTGGTATGCGAGGGCTCTGTCTCGCAGCCCCCACATGGATCAGCTCGGCTGGTGATCCAGTGTGTATGGAGCACAATATGGTGTGCTGGATGGCTGCCACGTGGCCAAGATCTGTCATGTCAGAAAGTAGTATCTACATTATCCCCCTTTCTGCGCGTGAAGACTCATAGCCGTATAGACTTCCATGCGCGGAAACCAACATACGCGTCGCCGCCACGCACCAATTCAAATACGGGTAAGTTCAGCCCCCGTGCGTGTCATTATGACCTAAAACCCCTAGAGTCGTGCCGTCTGACCTTTAGGGTTTTAGGCGTGACGTCAGCTTGTCCTGCGATTGCGCGATTCGACGGTGACGGTTGCGATTCGACTTTCGAAAGGACGCAACCCTTCATTGTTTTGGATAAATACCTTGTATCCCCCATTATTGCAAAGCATCACTTCTTTCTCTTAAAGTGAATGGTATCCGGAGATCTTCGAGAGCAGATCCAGATAATCAATCACCAGTTCAGAACTGCAAATCGTATTCTTCAATTGTGCATATCCAAGCAGGCTTCAAGAAAACAAGGTTGGCCTCGTTTACTTTTGATTTAAGATACCAGTGTTTGCCTTGAACTGCGTTGAATCTGTAAACCCATGAAATTTGTGAAGAGGCTTTGATCTTGAACCCGCTTCGTTTTAATCTTTCAACAATATTGGATCTTGCAACTCCCCAATTTCTGAAATCAATACCGGAACTGTTCGTCTTCCTTTGCATAGATCTTGAATTCC
The DNA here is from genome assembly GCA_023055425.1 of Linanthus parryae. NCBI lineage: Eukaryota > Viridiplantae > Streptophyta > Magnoliopsida > Ericales > Polemoniaceae > Linanthus > Linanthus parryae. The sequence goes on along the minus strand of JALGPY010000019.1, from coordinate 764,551 downwards.
AAAATTCAAACTGAAGTGTGGTATTTCTCCCCCCTTTTTCTTGCTCTTCCGCAGGAATGGCCAAGACAAGAGTAACCAGACCCGTCAAGGAAGATGAAGAGATACCCGACCTTCCGCAGGCCTTGTGGCGAAAAGCCCCCTTTTTAGGCGGCAAAGATTTCTACCATGCGAGGGTAAAGGCGAAGAGGATGCCTGATCCTGTTCCAGTTGAGCGGTTGCTGACGCTGACTCGCCCAGTTAACTCAGCCTTGCTCGAGTTGGTTGGTTCCGAGGATGTAGTTCGATTGGGGATCGAGAACGGGCACTTCCCATATACTGCGATTTCTACTCAGGCGTTCGTCCAGAAATTGGACTATATGGACGAGTGGATTGACCACGTGTTGGATCATCACGCCGTGACTCTTAATGAAGCCGGCGTATACTTTGCTATCCATGCTATGAAGGGTGCTGCCGTGAAGTTGGATCAGTCCATGCTTCTAGACCTTCTGTCCCGTTACTCGCCTGCGACTCATACGTTCCATTTTGCTGAGTTCGAGGCTGCCCCGACACTCGAGGACGTTCAAATGCTGTACAAGCTTTCCCCCATGGGCGAGGTGGACCCTCTGAGTCCCTTGAGGACATCTGCGGAGATTGCCTTGTACACGCAAATGGAGGAATGCCTAGCAGAGGTGAAGAAAATCTCCACTCGGTGGACCACTACGAAGCCTCTTCCGAACTGGCAGCTGGTTGATACATCCGCGAAGAATACCTGGAACAAATGGTTGCAGTACTTCTTTCGAGATTATGCGAACATCAGCATTACTAAGAAACTTGTGAGTGAAGATCCAGAGGCCGAGAATTACGTAGAGGGCAAGGGTTATCACTTGACTCTTTGTGCTTTTCTCTGTGCGTGGCTGTCGAGGTACTTGATTGATGGTCACCCCCATGACGGAGTCTTCTACCATGTGTTGCCACTTGCTGTAAGGCTCACTCTTGGCCAGAGAGTCGCACTCGGACCCTTGGTCTTGGGCACGCTGTACTATAGGCTTGATCAGCAGGTTCTGGCTATGAGGGAGTCGCGTGGCCGCCTTGATGTACTGACTTTTGTCAATATTTCCTTTTTGACAATGTGGGTGTTCGAGCGCTGGCCGTCTTATGCTCCAACTGCTCTCCAACCTGACAAGTGGTGTCCCCCAGGCGAGACAGAAGCACGCAACAGCGGAAGAGCTACGAGATGGTTCGGAACAGGCAACACCAAGTGCGTTTGGAGTTTGATATGCGACAAACGGAAGGAGTTTACTGCCAGGCCCTATGCCACGCGCATTGAGAATCTGCGATGGTTCCCAAAGCTGTACCCCTCTAAAGGCATGGTCTTTTCAGAAGAGCTTCTCTTTGAAGGGAGACCTCATTTCCATGAGCGCTACCGCGAGTTCTTCTGCTGGTGTCTGCGAGGTTCCCTTCCTGCCCTTGCAGAGCATATTCGTGAGCTCGCACCGAGGTATGAAAAGCTTACCGTGGACGTTGACCCCACTCGAGTTTCTCCTCAGTTTGGTTTTGATGCGGTGGCCCCATCAATCTGGCCCCAGTCCATTGTCAGAGGATGCTACAAGCGCTTGCTAACAAAGGAGTGCAAGACGGTTTTCATGAACAACCTTCCTTTTTAGCAGCCTGCGGGAACCCGCGAGGGTGGTTGTTCCTAGAACTGGCTCGCATACTGGGTTGCCCAGCAAACGAGGACTGAGACGGAGTCGGCCGCGCAGCCAGGTAGATCTCCCTTGATCAAAAGGAACCCTTTTTCGTTTCGCCCTACTTGCAGTCTGAGCGAGTCTGAGTATGGTTGTTACTCACTGTGGGATCGGGAGAACCATTTGTGCCCTGATGTCATTCTGAAGGAGCAAGTTGCCGCAATTAAGAAGGGCGATACGCATGTCGTCAGATATAGCAAGGCATTTGCTGAGGTAAGCAGTTTCTCCTCATGCATTAAGCTTCTTGATTTCCTTATGCTGACATCTTTTACTCTGTACGGTTGTAGTGTCATGTGCGGCGATTCGCATCTGGCGATCGCTCCAAGTCATTGGTCAACGCCATCGTTGCCACCAGGAGAGAAGGGCAGTCGTTCCGGCTATCGTGGAGGATGGAATCTGAGCTCGAAATGAAGATTCGCGCGGTCATGAATGCTTTTGCTGACTCGCTGATAGACAATCCTCCGGCTCCGTCTCCTCCTGGAGATGACCCGTCTCCTCCAGCGACTGCGGCGCCAAGAGTGAAGAGACCTAGGCAAAAGGGAATTACGATTTCTTCCCCTAGGAATGCCCCAGCTTCTCCCCCAGTGAGGTCCCTTTCTATCAAGGACAAAGGCAAAGGTCGCATGCCCAGCAAAGTGCAGAAAGATCTCGCAGTTGAGACCTTTGTTCCATTCAATCAAGAGGAAGAAGAAGAGAGGCAGGAGCCCCAAGCAAGTGATGTAGAAGAAGTAACAGTTGTGATGCATGAGGAAGAATCAGGAGGTACCTCCGTCGCATTTCCTTTCCCGTTATCGTAACTTCTTTGCACTTCTTTTCTTTAAACGAATTGGGTATTCGCAGATGGTGATGATGAAACCATTGGTGGCCTTGTGGCCAAGAGACAAAAGAGAGATGCCCATTCTGGCATTCCAGATGAGCCCATAAGCGAGGACGTTCTTGCTGAGTCCCGGAAGACAGCCGCGGAGGCTGCTGAAAGAAGAAGGCGGCGAGAGGAAGAGGAGCTCGAGCGTGTGAAACAGCGGAGCCTTGAAGAGCAGCATGTTGACGACTTAGTGCGTCCAGTTGGCGAGGAAGACGAGCTTCCCGAAGAAGTGGCTCCTCATGCGGAAGAGGAAGATGAGGTTCCCGGAGAGGATGCAGCGGCCTTGGAGCAAGTCCAAGCAGACTTCGAAGAGATCGCAGGTGGCGACAAAGGTGAGATCTTCAATCTCGTAGTAACTTATAGAGATGTTATTGTGGGTGCGTTAAAGCATGGTGTGTCAAAGGCTGACATTCGCCGTTGGTTAGTAGGCAAATGCGGAGAACCTTCAGGTAACTATTTTAGTGATACGCACGTACTAGGCTCTTAGCAACTTAAGGCAGAATCATGACTGGTTTATTCGCATCCCAGGTCACGCTTCTCTTAAAGAATTGCTTAGTGAGGACACACTGATAGGGCATGGTTCCACGTCCTTAGTGTATGATGAGGATACCTCAATCCCACCTTCGCGTGGAGGTGCTTTCTCTTAGCTTCAACAAAGATAGCAAAATAACTTATAACGCAAGTTACCTCATGTCATCGCATTTAATGTCGCAGGTTATGCTGAAGAACCAGAGCTGGAGCAGAGAAGTCAGCCTTCTGCGCCCTATGTTCCAATTCCGAGCCCCCATACCGAGAAGCCCGTCGCAGCTGCTGACCACACGGGTGAGCCTCTTGAGGACATCATCGAGCTTTCCGACGATGCTGGAGCTGACACTGTGTTGATGGATGAAGATGTCCATGCTAGTGCTGAGGTAGGAAGGACAAGTGCTGCTAATGTTCTCGCATCTGAGAGCGTCCTTCGCCAAGCGACTTCGGCTGTCCCTTCGCCTCCGGCGACGACTGAGCCCGAGGCACCTATTCCTGCGTGGAGCATTTGGGGCTCGCAGGTTGGGAATGCAGTCGCAGCTGGTGCGGCCTACACTCTTCCTCCCGACTACGAGAGATTGGAGCTCGCAGCTGATAGGAGAGCTATGGAGCGAGGACAATCTTTGAACAACCCGGCAGCCCGCATTCCTTCCCTTCATGAGATTCTGGAAGGAACTGGTAAGTAGAGCTTTACTGTTCGCACGTCGCATTATTCGCTTGCGAGTTTTGACATCATAACCTATTTTTGACGTCTCCTCAGGTTTGAAGCAGACCGATGTAGACTGGGTGGTTCGAATGCGTCTGACCTACCCCCGATCATTTGTGAGATCTCTGGAGATCGGGCCTTTTGACAGGAGGCTGTTCCTTACTGAAGCCATTTGGATATTGGAGCAGCTGTCTGCGGCTACACCTGCGACCATTTCGGTCCAGAGTGCGGAATTGTTATGCGGCATGTGCCAAAATCTCGTGACCAAAGTTCAAGGCAGAATGGGCTTCAAGTTTCTTAAGGACAGAGTCACGCTGATTCGCGCGGCCATAACTTTGAAACTCGGTCACCAGAATCTCGCAGCTGAGATGCAGAAGGTGGAGCAGCAGAAGCAAAAGGTTGATGAAGCTCTGAAGCTGTATCATGAGATGAATGCTAGGTGCGAGCTACTGAAGCAAGAAGTGAAACAAGTGGAGAAGCTGAGCGAGCAGTTCGAGCCCCAAGACTCCTTAATCAAGAATTTGCTTTGATTTTCGAATTTTGCAAAAAATAGCAAGAAAATGTCTGGAAAATTAATGTAATGTCTTGAACATTAATGTAATGCTGCTAGGGTTTCTCCCCCTTTTTTTTTTAACAAAAACAATGAATTTTCCCGTTTTGCCCTTTTCCGGGATTTGATTGGATATTTCTGTGCATATCCAATTATGACATCAGCAATTGATTCTCTGCTTGATTTCCGCGCTAATTTCTCGGCAGATAAGCACGCTTTCGTTGGGAAGTCCATCCGAATCATGACTATCCGTCATTTATTAGGATACGCAACTGAATCGTCGTAGCCTTTAGTAGGGTAATTGATTGTTACCGCTTTTCAAGGCGTAAGTGATTGAACTTACCCTCTTTTTGAATTTTGCTGACTCATCTTAGGCAACCGAAGAGTCTGTACAGGGTCTATATAAACCCTGTCTTTGCTATTTGGGTTCTTCATCCCAAACATGTGCTTTGCCGTGAGTCCTTACGACTGCTGGCTTCAACGCTTGTTTTTCGTTGATTCATGGCAACTTCAAGTTTCGAATCCTGAGTTTGCGCTTTGTGCTATAGAAATAGTTTCCAAGATCCACTTTATGAGGCTTATTGCTCTTTATAACCATCATAAAGAAGATGCAGATAATATCTCATGTGTGTTCGAAGAAATTTCTTCGTGTATTATGTGTGCAGGTCATGTTTCCGGCCGCCTCGTGGTGAGGTGCGGCGCCGAAGTGACCGTGCTACCGTCTCGTAATGAACGGCGGAATTCTCCTCCAGCATCCCTGGAGGAGGGTTTTTTGCCTCTTCGTTTTTGAAATCAGGGTGCTCGTCAATGCCCTTGTCCAACATGACAAGGAATCCATCACCAGAGGAATGACTGCTTCGCCTGTTTTGCAGAGTAGCATATGTCGAAACAGGAAGCTCCTCCGGCGCCTACCTTGATCAGACAGAGGCTTTTGTCACCCCTTGGGGTCCTGGGCGTATCGTTTCCCAGGTTTCGCGGCTAGGGATGTAGCGAATGACAAGCTGATCTCTTCGCGGCAGCATCCCTTTTGCTACGGATCTTTGGCCGCAGATCTGCGTGTTGCGTAGCCGGCGTTGAAACCGGTGGGTTCATCCTTTTCTAGTCGGAATTCCCGTAGTGTGTTTCTGGCTTGTCAGCCATTTTTCGAATGTATTGTAAGCCAGTTTGGCTGCGTAGTTAGATTCGAGTTCTTCGCTTGTAAGCTGCTATCTAGACAGATAAATTGTAAATCATTTGGCTCGTAATGATAAATAGCTTTTTGTATTATCTGCTGTCTCTTTACAACAAAATACAATTTCGCATGCGTTTCGGCATATTTCGCCTTGCATAGTGCTATGTAATTGTTTCGCATCTGCGATATATTGATTCGCGGTTGTTTCACTAGATCGTTCGAGATCGTATCTTCGCAGCTGTGCCATCCCGGCAGATGGGCTTGTGGTTGGCCATTGTGGATCATTTAAGATCATTTTCACAATGTTGTTGTCGTAGTAGATAGTCTTTAGCAGATCAATTAAGATCGTTAAGTAGTGCGAATTGCTATCATGGCAGATAGGCTTTATTAGAGAATCGATTGAGATCATTTCTCACATAAACTGCTATCGCAACAGATAGACTTCTAGAAGATCTAACAAGATCATTTTGCGCATGCGTTGCCATCGTAGCAGATAGGCTTGGGCGATCAAGTAAAATCGCTTTGCATATAAGTTGCTATCGTAACAGATAGGCTTAGATAATCAACTAAAATCACTTTGCATATAAGTTGCTATCGTAGCAGATAGGCTTGGGTGATCAATTAAGATCGCATTTAGACAGGCCGCTATCGTAAGAGATAGGCTTATATGATCAATTAAGATCGCATTTGTACAGGCTACTATCGTGAGAGATAGGCTTATATGATCGATTAAGATCGCATTTGTATAGGCTGCTATCGTAAGAGATAGGCTTAAAGGATCAATTATGATCGCATAGGTTGCTATCATAACAGATAGGCTTTTATGATCAATTAAGCTCGTACTTGTATAGGCTGCTATCGTAACAGATAGGCTTCTATGATCGATTAAGATCGCACTTGTATAGGCTGCTATCGTAACAGATAGGCTTTTATGATCGATTAAGATCGCATTTGCATTGGCTGCTATCGTGAGAGATAGGCTTAGATGATCACTTAAGATCGCATTGCATTGGCTGCTATCGTAAGAGATAGGCTTAGATGATCACTTAAGATCGCATTTGCATTGGCTGCTATCGTGAGAGATAGGCTTAGATGATCACTTAAGATCGCATTTGCATTGGCTGCTATCGTGAGAGATAGGCTTAGATGATCACTTAAGATCGCATTGCATTGGCTGCTATCGTAAGAGATAGGCTTAGATGATCACTTAAGATCGCATTTGCATTGGCTGCTATCGTGAGAGATAGGCTTAGATGATCACTTAAGATCGCATTTGCATTGCTGCTATCGTAAGAGATAGGCTTAGATGATCACTTAAGATCGCATTTGCATTGGCTGCTATCGTGAGAGATAGGCTTAGATGATCACTTAAGATCGCATTTGCATTGGCTGCTATCGTGAGAGATAGGCTTAGATGATCACTTAAGATCGCATTTGCATTGATTGCTATTGCGGCGAATAAACCATTGTTAAAAGTAATAACAAACTGAATGGAACAACATAAACAGCTAGAAATGTGAACTTCTCGTTTGGGAGAATTCTTTTATTACAACGCTCTCATATGGGAGAGATGAGATTACAATCCTCTCATATGGGAGAGGAGATTGCGTAAATCATAGCCACATGAGACATTAAACAACGTTATCATAGAACGTATGAAATGAGAGAAGTCAGGGATAGTACTTCTTGATCCAGCGCATGTTGACTGAACTCGGAGTTGAGGTTGTGCCGTGCAACCTTCGTATGCTGCAGTAGCCACTATCGAAGACTTCTGTGACTTCGAAGGGTCCTTCCCAATTAGCTGCGAACTTTGGGTGAGTTGCTTCTCGCATACAGTGGTCAGATGCGCGCAAGACCAAGTCTCCGACTGCGAAATCTCTTCGCTGGACTGTCTTGTTGTAGGCGCGAGCGATTCTTTCCTGGTACCGCTTGTTGGTCCTTTTGGCTTGTTCTCGCTTTTCTTCCAGCAAGACTAAGTCATGATCGCGTTGATTTTCATAGAGTGCATGGAAGGCCAGCCTTGCCGAATTGACTCTAACCTCCGCAGGTACTACAGCTTCGGCCCCATAACATAGTAGAAATGGCGAGGCCCCTGTGGGTGTCCTTGGAGAAGTTCTGTAGGCCCACAGAGCTATGCTTAGAGAATCGGCCCACTTCTTGTGGTCATCTGCGACCATCTTGCTCAATATTCTCAACAGCGTCTTGTTAGTCGCTTCGGCTTGTCCGTTTCCCTTTGGGTAATAAGGGGTAGAACATATCTGCCTGATATTGTACTCCGCTAATTTCGCAGCTACCTGGCGATTAACAAAAGGAGTACCGTTATCTGAAAGAATGGTGTTTGGGATTCCGAACCTGCATACGATGCTTTCCTGGATAAAGTTGACCACAGCCAGCGCATTCGCCGTCTTTAGTGGTATTGCTTCCACCCACTTGGTGAACAGCTCGGTTGCGGTGAGAATGAAATGGTTCCCGTGCGACGTCGGTCGGATGGGACCGATGAAGTCCAAAGCCCATGTGTGAAATGGCCATGGCGTCCCTAGTGCATGTAGATCCACAGCGGGAGCGTGCACTAGGTTCCCTTTGAATTGACATTCCTGGCAGCGTCGTACTTTGGTGCGGCAATCGACCTCCATCGTGGGCCAGAAATACCCGATTGAGAGGAGCTGCCTGCATAATTTCGCACCTCCTTGGTGTTCCACCTGATGAGAAAGGTCCATGACTTCTTGTGCTTCTCTGTCGTCTAGACATCGCAGCAAGTTGCCCTCGTGACCGCTTCGCCAAAGTAGGTTTTCCTGTACCACATATCGAGACGCTTTCCTTTTCAATTTTTCGGCTTCCTTTCTCGATTCGGGCACGGTGCCCTGGGTGAGGAAATCGAACAGTGGCTTCCTCCAGTCCGTGTCGTCATCGATTAGGGCGACGAGTAGAGAATCTTTGATTAGTGCGAAACTTTCGCACTTCCCTTGTATCAGGGCTGCAGCTGTTGACATGTCTGGCCAATGAATGCCATATCTCTGAGCCTTTCTGTAGATTGACACCTCGCTTTCTCCGCAAGCGTGTTGGTGAATCTTTTCTAACAACTGTTGTCCCTCTTGCTCGGAGACACATCGCATGAGTATTCCCCCAGGACCCTTGTAGTAAAGGGTGTTGTCGTGGATGCAGTATCCTTTTGTGAGTGCCCAGCTTTCGTTGCTGGTGCCCTTCGCAATAGCTTGCAAGATTGGTTTTCGCCAGTCTGCGTCATCCATGTGTTCGTCGCCGCACGCATCTTCTGTCAATGCCGACGATGTTCGCACTTCGATGGAAATCTTTGCGGGGCACTTATCTATGCTGACCTTAGATCCCAGAGTTGCTAAGGCGTCTGCGTGCCTGTTGTCTGCTCGGGGCTTGTGCTCGTACTTCACATCGCAGAATTGTTGCATCAGCTTCTGTACTACGGTGCGATAAGACAGGAGGTTGATCTCCTTCAAACCATATTCGCCCGAGGCTTGCTTAACAATCAGCTTGGAATCTCCCATGACTGTTAAGTTGTTCACTTCCAAAGCTTTCGCCGCACGGAGCCCCACAATGAGAGCCTCGTATTCCGCTTCGTTGTTTGTGACTGCGAAGTTGAGCTTTGCGGACATCTGTATGACTTCCCCATCTGGCTTTGTCAAGACTATCCCAATGCCTCCGCCTCTCCGGGTTGACGAACCGTCGAAGTGGAGAGTCCAATAGGGCACGTCGATTGCGTAGATCTCAGGGCCTTCGAGCTCTTCTTCGATTACGGGCTCATGGCTGTTATCGGGGAACTGTGCCAACAGATCTGCTACCGCCTGCGACTTGATCGCTCGTGGTCGCACACATGTGATATCGTATTGGGAAATGGTCATGTACCATTTCGCCAGTCTTCCTCCCGGAGTAGTGTGAGTTAGCAAGTATCTTATGGGATCGCTCTTGGTGACCACTACTACTTTGTGTGATGCAAAATAGTGCTTCAACTTTTCTATCACAAAGAATAAGGGGCGGCGTCATGCCAGTTATGGCCGATACTTTCGCAGGGTCAGGCTCGATCCCTTGGCGATGGACTACGCATCCCAAGAACTTCCCCGAGGTTACCCCAAATGCGCATTTCATGGGGTTCATTTTTAATTGAAAGCTCCTGCATCTATTGAACACCTTTCGCAGGTCTGCGAGGTGTTCTGCTTCGTGCTTGGATTTAACCACCAGGTCATCTACGTAGAATTCTACCTCTTTGTGCATCATGTCGTGAAATAGAGCCATCATGGCTCGCTGATAGGTCGCGCCCGCGTTCTTAAGGCCGAACGGCATCACCGTGTAATTGAATACCCCTACAGGAGTGATGAATGCAGTTTTCCGCGCATCTTCGGGATCCATCTTGATTTGATTGTACCCGCTGAAACCGTCCATGAAACTGAACATGCGATGGCCTGCTGTTGAATCGATGAGCAAATCGATGTTGGGCAGTGGGAAATCGTCCTTAGGGCAGAAGCGGTTGAGATCTCGGAAGTCCACGCAGATGCGGAGCTGTCCGTTCTTCTTCACCACTGGCACGATGTTGGCCAGCCATGTGGGGTGATGATTCGGCTCTATGAACTTGGCATCTAGGAGTTTGACAATCTCCTGCTTGATCTTCACGTTAAGCTCCGGCCTGAAGCTTCTCGTGCTCTGCTTGACCGGTTTAGACCCTGGGATGATGTCTAAACGGTGCATGGTGATGCTTGTATCCAGACCTGGCATCTCATCATACTCCCATGCGAACACATCCTTGTATTCAGTTAGGAGCTGTAGCAGTCCTTGTTCTTCTTCGCTTGTGAGATCCGCGCTTAGGAAGACTGGCCTTTTCTTTTCCTCGTTCGGGCTGAGGAACACTTCCTTTAGCTCTTGCTTTTGCGGTCTTGGCCTGTCTTCCATGCATTCAGGCGCTTCTTTGAGTTTCTCGTCTGGAGTGCCTTGTGTTGGCTCTTCTGTCAGCGCAATTTGCTCGATTTGATTGATTTGCCCAGGGATATCCCCATGCCCGCGTGAGGACATCCCCGCGCACCTTCATATGCGGTAGCATTTCTTCCCATTGGCGTAGAAGCTCTCTATCTCCTTGCCCTCGGGGTCATGCTTTGCGATCCTCTTCAGAGTGTACACGTTCTTCCGATGATATGCGATACGCGGCGCCTCTTCGCGTGTAGGCGGCTTTTCCTTGGCATCTTCCCTCGTCACCATTACCCCTGCAGGCGATTGGTCCTTGATGTCCTCCCAGAGAGGCAAAGGAGTAGGGTTGAATGGTCCGGGTGTTTGCTCATCTGCCATTTCAGTGAACCACACCGCCTCACTGAGATGTGCTTCGTCCAAGTTGAACGGGTTTGTTGAAGCCGGTATCTCGACTATTCTGTCGTTCCAGATGGCTTTCATAACCTGGTGAGCCGTCGAAGGGACTGCGTCGAAGCGATGAATCCAGGCTCGACCTACAATCATGTGGTATGTGGTGTTCGCGTCTATGACATAGAACTTTGCTGAGCACTTGATTTTGCCAATCTGAACGCCCAGGCGGATCCATCCGATTGTCATTCTAGAGTCGCTTCCGAATCCCACCAGCGGAGATGGACGTCTGACTACCTTATGTTCGGGGATCCCTGCTAGCCTCAGTGTGTGGAGCGGAACGACGTTGACCGCTGCTCCTCCATCGACGAACGCTCGTTTGAACTCGACGCCATTGATGATGGCGGTCACGTACAGAGGTCTCTGGTGACTCGCATCCGTCTTTTTGTCGCTGGCAGAAAAGGTCATGATCTTTTCCATAGAGCGGGATGCCCTGATGACTTTCCCGTTGGAGACTACAAGGTCCTCCTCGTAGTCCTCTGCTATTCTCAAAATCGCTTTCGTCATATCAGTTCGGCACTTCTCGGAGAAATTCATTTCATCGAAGAATTTGTTGAAGCCATGCGACCCTTTCATGCGGTCGGCACGTTCATCCTCTGTGTCCATGCTATAGTCTTCGTCTTCATGGACCTCGGCGACGATGGGCAGGCCATCCTCTGCGACTTCTTCCAAGTCGACGATCGAGATCATAGCGACCTCTTTGCCCTTCGAGCCCGGTTCCGCATGCGCGGGAAGCGGGTTGTTGCGCACGTCCTTCCGGTGGTCGCTGACGATGAGCTCGCCGTTCTTCATCTTCTGATCGAACGCGAACCTGAGTTTCTTGCACTCGGCGGTGGGATGCATGACCTTGCCGTGGTACTCACACCACTTAGGGTCCCTCACCATCTCCTTGGAGGGTGTTTTCTCGAGCGGTGGCAGGACACCGTCCTTGCGCCACTGTCTGCAGAGGTCACTTGCTTCCTCTACCGAGCATGGCAGAGGCGGTACATTGAAGTTCGCAACCTTCGCTTGTTTCTGGGGCGAAACTGTATTGACCTCAGCTTCGCGTCCCCGCTTGTAGCTAAACCTTCCGATCTTGTAAGTGGTGCCGCTCGCAGGTCGCTCTGGAGCGCTCTTCTTTTTCTGTCTCTCGACTATGGGCTCGATGTTCTTCGTGCATTCGATTAGCTTCGAAAACGTAGGTGTTTGCAGATTGATGAGCATACCTTTGTATTCATCTCGCATGCATTGCAGGCATATCTCTACGAGACGGCTTTCGGGCATTGGATCTTTGCACTCCAAGGATTTTGCCCTGAATTTCTTGATGAAGGTGATTCCGTCCTCTTCGCGCTTCTGGTACACCCGCGAGAGATGGATCATCGTCACCTTTTCTTCCATCTGGAAGAACTTGGTATAGAACTTCTGGACCATGTCGTCCCAAGTCTTCACGGATCCGGCCTCCAATGTTCGGTACCACTTGTATGCTACGTTCCCCAGAGACTTTGGGAACTCTCGCATCAGCAGTTTGGGATCAGCTCCGTACGGACCCATGACATCAATGAAACGCATGACATGCTCGTGAGCGTTTCCGTTGACATCCTCGAACTTATCCCATTTAGGAGCCTTGTACCCCGCCGGGTTAGGCATGAGATAGATCTCTCGTGGAATGGGTGGATCGTTGTCTAACTTCGGGATAATGGTATCCGCGAATGACTGATGAGCCAGGATAGTGTCCACGCGTTTCTGCAAAGACGTCATGCATTCTGGAATGCTCCCCTCGGTAGTTGACGGAGGGGTTGCCGTAGGTGGTGGCGACACGTACGCCGCCGGAGGATTGGGAGCATATTGACTACCCGCATTTCCCCAGATCATCGTTGGGGGAGGCAAAGGGTACTGCAGAGTTGGGTTGGACGCCAAAGCCGATGGCTGAGGAGCGTGAGCAGCAGGAGGCAGCATCTGTGCCGTTGATCCCTGAACCGAAGGCAGCTGCGTAGCTGACGGTGGAGTCTGCAGATGAGGGTTGGGAGGTGTGGCTGACACTCCCAATCCTGGAGCGGTAGGGGTTCCTCCTCCCTGAGGGATAGCGGTAGCTGGTGGAGGATTCGGCGCAAGGGTGCCCAGGACGGCCAAGATTTGTTCTAATTGCGCAGATTGAGACTTGAGAGCTTTCGCCTGACTTTGGACAGTAGCGTCCAAAGACTCTAACGTCGGTGCTTCGCCGGGAGTCGTTGGAGTACGGCGGGTCTCGTCTCCTGAGGGAGTTTCGGTGGAGGGCGATCGGTTGCTGACATCATCCTCCTGAGACATGGTTGCTTTTGTTGGTAAGTTCACGTCAGGTTCACCAAAATGTGCACAAGAGATTCCGACGGGGAGACCTCCGTGTGCACCGTGTGTAGTGGATCAAGGATCGCACAGGAAGAGTGGGGTTGTGTGTAGGGAGAGAGTAAGTCAATAGCAATGTCTGAGAGAGAGACAGAGGTTTGGCAGAGCTTCCGCGTATGGCAGTGTGTTCTCCTTTGTATGGAAAGCTTGACGATCTATATATACTGGAGAACATGACCGTTGTAGTGTGGTTAATGCGCCCATTAATGGCGACTTAATTAGCTTAACCATAACGGCACGTCCGTCTGAGTATATAGGGACCGTTAGAGCACGTGGTGCGCGAATACCGGAACCGTTACGAGGTTGACCGGGTTTGACCGGGTCGACCGGGTTTATGGAGCTCGTGCCATAAATCTCTCAAAACAGTTACTAAAGGTCGCGTGCGGGCTTGGCTCGCACGCGACAGGGCTTACTCTAGCCTCCAAACCACTAAGTCCCTACAAGTCCCGTGCAGTGGTATGCGAGGGCTCTGTCTCGCAGCCCCCACATGGATCAGCTCGGCTGGTGATCCAGTGTGTATGGAGCACAATATGGTGTGCTGGATGGCTGCCACGTGGCCAAGATCTGTCATGTCAGAAAGCAGTATCTACAACAAGAAATCCATATTATATAGCACCAGTATAATGATCTTTTAGACAGATCATTTAAACTAATAAGCATAGCTATTGTTTCCGAGTATATTCATTATAAATTTAACTAAATAATAATCAATATTAAGAATTAACTTATAATAAGTCAATAAACAAACACACAGCCTGATATGTCATCATGCAACAAGGATTTGTTAGCCAGTATACCGCAGACAGAATTCAAAGGCAACCTCCAAAGCTTTGGAGCTTTGGCCACCTTCAAAGATTTGGCCATCTTCACTGATCCTTAAGTCAAATCAAACTGTACACTTGTATAGCAATATAAGCACAATATACAAGTTCAAGAATATTTTTAAGAGACAATATAAAGTCTAAATCAAGCTTTCAAACCAATATGAGTCCTGCAACACAAAAATCTATTAGCCAGAATAGCAAGCATATAGACACTGTAAACTTCAAAGCTTTGGAGCTTCCAACATGTCTCTCAAACTTAACCTATCTTTCATCATCTTCAAAGTATAACCCCCCCTGAGTTTATACACATCCTTAGTTCATAAGGATTGAATTATCAATCTCCCCCTTGATGAAAAACAAAACAAATATTCTCCCTGTCTCTGTCCTGCAACTCAATAGCAAGTAAAATCCAGCGTATAGACATATATAAACAATATAACTGTAACACTTAAAAAACATAGCACATAACACACAGATAAACCAAAAACTAGACTTAAACAAAAGTTAAAGCATCCAAAATCCAAAATATTACATCACATCACCTAAACCACATATCCTCTCCCCCTTTTTGAGTTTCATAAAAAAAATGAGAAATGTATGATCTTGTTCAGAGTTTTTGAAAAACTAAAAAAAAAAAAAAAAAGAAACTGAGAAAGACTCCAAGGCTTTGAGACATAAATAATAGATAGAAATAAGAAGAAAGGGTTCAAGGATTTGAAACTCAGTCTTCTGCAGCAACATCTTTCTTAGCTTTCTTATTTCCTCCCTGTCCCCATCATCTGATGCTCCTTCATCACCAAAATTTTCTTCATTATCAGCAGCTTCTTCACCACTTGACTCAAACAACTCCTTTGAGGCAACAAATTCTAGCATTTTCTTCTTCTTTCCCAGATTTGCTACTTCTCCAAGAACCATATCTGAATCAATGCTATCTTCTTCCATACTTTCAGAGGAAGACACTTTTTCAATCTTTTGATGATCATATCCAGCTTTGCTTCTGATAAGTCTGAAGCTCATGGAGGTTTTGATATGAAAATACAGGCATAGAGTTTAGCTCCTTGACGATGAAAGCCAGAAACACAAGTATAAGAAATTGCGAAGTACCAAGGCTTCAAAGCTTTGAGCTACTGTAGCAGTTCCTATATGCTGTATTATCTAACTATTTTGTGCAGGTTTTGGTTATGTTTTGATAATGATTGGCTTAGTTATATAATTATATTCAGCAATCTATGTTCTAAAATGATCACTGCAGGATTAGGTTGGATTGAAAATCCAATATACATCCTGGTGAAGTTAGCAGGCAAAGCTTCAAAGCTTTGAGAGTAGTCACTCTTTACTGCTAAGTTCTACTAACCATCTTTTTGTGTGCAGATGGATTCAGTGTTACTTGGATCTTGTTACATGCTGTTCATTGTCTATTATGGTGGACTTTGTATTGATTAATTGATATATTCATGAGATTGAATATAATTGTTAACTCAGAACTATCAGTAGACAAGTCTAGCATAATTTTCTCTTTAATGGTTAGCTGTTGTTTCAAGCAGATCTCTTTGCTAGATTGTATTGTTATTTGTTTGATCTTTTTTGCTAAGTATTTTCAGGTTTGTTGGACTCCCCAACGTCCATAAACAGATCAGCAATGTTTTCAAATTGAGCTGTTAACAGGAGCTTATCAGATAGGAGATGTTTTAGGAATTCTGTTCCTGAAATCTCTCAAGTTAGTTGAAGAATGAGAACAGCTACTTAAGTTTGAATTGCAGAGACTTAAGAGAGACACAGAGGTCGTGATTTGAACAGAGAATTCATCTGGGAAGATCAATTACATACAGCTCTTCAAATCATTTAGAGATTTAATTAAAGCAGGCTGAAGATCGTTCAAATCCAGAAGAACTCTTCAAGGCTTTAAACAACTTATTCTTTCTGAAATCTTCTCTCTGTACTTAATTGTATCATTTATTATTTATCTCTAAAACCTCACTAAACTTAGTATTTTGGTTGTTCAAGTGAACAACAATAGGTTCTTATTGTTTCAACGGGTTGTAGCCTGTAACTAGATAGGTTGGGAACCAAAAGTTGTATGAGTGTAAGGTAGATCACTTAGGCTTGAGATCTAGGGCTAAATCAGGGTGATTAATAAGAAGTTATGTTTGAATCCTACAAGGATTAGATCCCTCAGGAAGATACTAGGTCCAATTGTGACTGAACTCTGTAAAATCTCTGTGTTCTTGCTATTTACTTTTGCTTCATTTACTTACAGTTTAGAATGGAAGCTTCAAGGCTTTGGACCTTTCCAAGTCTCAAAGATTTTAAGCCTCTATACTTTGCAGTTATATCTTTAAGCTTCTAAAATCTCTTTCAAAGCTTTGAGATATCAACAGATTGTTCTATTAAAGTTTCAAAAACTTGATTTTTGTCGAAAGCTAGCATACTCTATTCAACCTCCTCCCCCTTTCTAGCGTATTATTATACCTGTTTACACCTACATTACACACTTTCAATTGGTATCAGAGCTTTGGTTCACAGTTTAAATATCTAACAATCTTGTGACAATGAGTTTTGTAGGTGAAGGAGGATTCTCACAGGGAAGGCCATCTAATAGACCTCCATTATTCTGTGGTGATAACTTTGTGCATTGGAAGGCATTGATGAAAATTTTCATCATAGATCAGGACATGTAACTATGGTCTATTATTGTGAATGGGCCAAATCTATTCTATAATGTGGATGGTGTTAGAACTGTCAAACCTGATGAAGATCTCTCAGTTACTGAACCGGAAAAGGTATCAAAAAATTACAAAGCTTTGAACTTATTATATTGTGCTCTTAGTGCAGATGAGTTCAACATAATATTTAACTGCAAGAATGCAAAGGAGATCTGGGATAAGTTGACTGTTACCTATGAAGGAACTAGCCAAGTCAAGCAGACAAAGATTAATATCCTTTTGAGACACTATGAACTGTTTCATATGAACCCTGATGAGTCCATCAAAAATATGTTCAAAAGGTTTACAGATATTGTGAACAACTTTGAATCTTTGGGAAAAGTATTCTCAAATGAAGAAAAAGTCATGAAGATTCTCAGAAGCTTGCCTAAAGCCGAATTGGAGTCTAAAACTAATGCCATTGAAGAAGCTCAGGATTTAAGCACTCTGGAACTGGATGATCTGCAAGGAAAATTACTCACTCATGAGATCTCTATGAAGGAGGTTGATGGTGAACTGAGTGACAACATAAAGAATCTGGCACTCAAGGAAAAAGACAGTGAAAAATCCCAAAGCCTTGAACCAGAGGATGATGATGATGATGAGGAAGCCTTAGACTTGATTTCCAAAGTCTTGGCCAGAATTCTCAAGAAAAAGAGGAACTCTGGGAACAAGGATTACAACAAAGAAAAATTTAGATCCTCAACTAGCAAGGATCAGAAAGGTAAATCTTCTTCACAATCATATAAACCTAAAGTTATGAATTGCTATGAATGTGGAGATGCAAATCACTTGGTGAGAGACTGTCATCAAAATAAAAAGAACAGACAATTTTCAAAGAAGTAAAATGACAACAGAAGGAAGAAAGAAATGGTGGCCTCATGGAGTGACTCAGACTCTTCAGACTCAGACTCTGATGATGTGCAAGCCAATCTTTGTTTAATGGCTCGACATCAAGAGGACCATTCCACTGAGAATCCAATTGAAGACATGGTAAAAAAATATCTTATCTAGTCCTTCTGATGTGTTACCTGAAATCCTCAAAAGCATGTTTTTAAAAGAGGAGAGTTACATGAATGATATTGATTCTTTGAAAATGAAGGTTCATGAGCAGGCAAAAGAAAATTTAGATTTGTTTTTTCAGAATAAATTTCTTGAAGCTACTAAGTTAAAAATTGACAGTGACTTCAAAGCCTTGGACAGTAGATTCAAAGCTTTGAAATCACAAGTAAAAGAAGTAGTTGATCAGAACACTATTTTAACTGACAAGTTTGTTGATCTAAAAAATCATTATGATGATTTAGAAAGAAAAAATACTACATTGACTAGTAAGCTTCAAGAATCCAAGAAAATTCTTTCAACTTTTGCTGGCTCAGAATAGAAGTCAAGTCTTATGCTTGGAGGAAGTCCGCAGTCTGTTCACAAAAGTGGAATTGGATATAATCCAAATTTTCCAAGAAAAAGCCAAACCACATTTGTGAAAGCAGGAAGCAGAAATTCACCAAAGTGTCATTATTGATTTAAAATTGGACATGTAAAAGTGACTTGCCCCTTTAGAAGGACAGAACCTCACATAATGAGGAACACCTATCATTATCAGCTTAAGGGACAAGTGAAACATATTTGGGTTCCAAAAGGAGTTAGACCACCTAACATGGTTGACTCTGAGTATGAATCCAAATTCTACACTTGGTCTAATAGCCTATTAACGCATTGATTGATTTTTGCAGGATGTCACCAAAGCTTTGAAAGATCAGAAATGGATATTGGATAGTGGGTTTTCTAGACATATGAGTGGGAAGAAATATTTATTCTCAGAAGTGAAAGAACACTCAGAGGGAACAATCACACTTGGTGACAAAGAAAAGTGCAACATAATTGGTATTGGAAGTGTTGGTAACAATTCTGCATATTCAATTTCTGATGTTTATTTATATGATGGTCTTAAGTATAATTTGTTGAGTATTTCTCAGCTTTGTGACAAGGCTAATAAGGTTGTTTTTGACAAGGAGAAATGTGTGGTGCAAGATGAAAAATCAGGCAATTGCATTCTCACTTCTCCTAGGTCACATAATGTTTATTCACTATGTACTGACAAAGTTTCAGGTGATAGTCTGAGGTGTCTCAAAGCTTTGAAGGATGACTCAAAACTATGGCACATAACGCTTGGTCATATAAGCATGCATTCCTTGAATAAACTCATCTCGAAAGATCTGGTAAGGGAATTGCCAATCCTTAAATTCAAAGATATTGAATTTTGCAAGGCATGTCCTCAAGGTAAACAAACCAGAAGCTCATTCAAGCCAAAGAATTTTGTAAGTACTTCCAGACCGTTAGAAATGCTGCATATGGAATTGTGTGGTCCTATGAGGGTTCAAACACCCAGAGGTAAGATATATATGCTTGGTATAGTTGATGATCACTCTAGATATACTTGGATAATGTTTATTAGAGAAAAGTCTGAAGCATTATAAGAATTTTCTAAACTTTGCAAGGAGCTTCAAACTTTAAAAAACTTACCCGTTGCATTTGTTAGAAATGATCATGGTAGGGAATTTGATAAACTTGATTTTGATTTAATTTGTGCAAAGCATGGCATCTCACACAACTTTTCTGCACCTATAACTTCTCAGCAAAATGGTGTAGTTGAGAGGAAAAATAGAACTCTTGAAGACATGTCTAGAACCATGTTACTTGAAAGTAATTTGCCAAAATCTTTGTGGGCAGAAGCTGTTAATACTGCCAACTATGTGCTCAATAGATGTTTGATCATGCCAATTTTGAAGAAAACCCCTTATAAACTGTTTAAATGCAGGAAACCTAGTGTTGCTTACTTTAAGCCTTTTGGCTGTACTTGTTTTGTGCATAACAATGACAAATATAAGCTTGGTAAGCTTGATGCTAGAAGTGATGAATGTGTGTTTCTTGGTTATTCTCAAACCAGCAAAGCTTACAGGGTTTACAATAAGAGATCTAAGATTGTTGAGGAGAGTTTTCATGTTGATTTTTATGAAAGTATTGATGATTCTCTGAGTGGAAGTTTTGCAGATCTTAGTTTGAATACATATGAGGCTGATGAAGACCTTGAGAAAGTCAGCAAGAGAAAAACTAAGCATCAAAAACTTTCATAAGAATCTCAAGGCCTTGAACCCCCTGTTGAGCCAAAATCTCAAAGCCTTAAGACATAAATTGGCAGGAAATATGATGCTCCTTCTACTGTATCAAGAAATCAAAGACTTGAAGGTCCATACACTTGGACACCCAGAAAGAAGTTCAAATATCTCTCAAATCATCCTGCTGAGAATATTAAATCAGAACTAGCAACTGGAACTCAGACAAGAGGTCAATTGAGAAATCTATGTGCATTCAATGCTTTCGTATCACTCATTGAACCCAAAAATGCAAATGAAGCACTAGAGGATGCAGACTGGATCATTGCAATGCCGAATGAGCTGAATGAGTTTGAAAGGAACAAGGTTTGGAATCTGGTTCCTAGACCAAAGGATCAATCAGTGAGTGGAACAAGATGGGTGTTCAGAAATAAGCTTCATGAAAAAGGTAAGGTTGTGAGAAACAAAGCAAGACTGGTTGCACAGGGATACAATCAAGAGGAAGGTATTGATTATGATGAAACATTTTCCCCTGTTGCAAGGTTAGAAGCTATCAGAATACTTCTTCATTTTCATCACATAATCACATAAACTTTTTCAAATGGATTTCAAATGTGCTTTTCTGAATGGTTATCTACAAGAAGAAGTATATGTTGCTCAACCACCAGGTTTTGAAAATGACATCTTTCCTGATCATGTTTACAAACTGGACAAAGCATTATATGGACTTAAGCAAGCCCCAAGGGCTTGGTATGACAGATTCTCAAAGTTTTTGTTAGAAAATGGTTTTAAGAGAGGTCTGGTTGACAAAATTTTTTTATCAAAAATAAGGAAAAATATATATTAGGTGTTCAGATATATGTAGATGATATTCTGTTTGGTGCTAGTAATGATGCTCTTTTAAAAGAGTTTTCAAGTCTAATGTGCAGGGAATTTGAAATGAGCTGGATGGGATAACTAGATTTCTTTCTTGGACTTCATGTACATCAAATGAAGAAAGGAATTTTTGTGCATCAAGGAAAGTACACCTTGGACTTGTTATACAAGTATAACATGTCACAGTCCAAGGTTGTAAAAACCCCTATGAGTTCATCACTGTCTTTAGATAAGGACACAACTGGTAAGAGTGTAAATCAGAAAGTATATACATGTATGATTGGTTCACTTTTGTACCTAACTGCTAGTAGACCAAATATTATGTTTAGTGTGCGCATGTGTGCAAGGTTTCAGGCTGATCCTAAAGAAAAGCTTTAATTGCTATGAAAATGATTTTTATATATTTGAATGGAACCAAAGACTTAGGGCTTTGGTATCCAAGAAGGACTAATTTTTTGTTGAATGGATATTCAGATGCAGACTTTGCAGGATACAAAGTAGACAGAAAGAGTACTTCTGGATGCTGCCAGTTTCTTGGAACCTCATTGATAAGTTGGCATTCAAAGAAGCAGAATTCAGTGGCTCTGTCAACTGCAGAAGCTGAATATATTGCAGCTGGAACTTGCTGTTCACATGTTTTATGGATTGCACAGCAGCTAAGAGATCTTAGATATGATTTCAGAAATGTGCCTATTAATTGTGACAATACAAGTGCCATTTCAATATCAAAGAATCCAGTACATCATTCAAGGACAAAGCATATAGATGTGATACATGATTTTCTTAGAGATCACACAGAAAAAGGTGACATTTTTCTATCTTTTATTTCTACTTCTATGCAAATAGATGATATTTTCACTAAAACACTACCAGAAGAGAGGTTTGCATACCTAAGGCTTGATTAGGTATGTTAAACAAGGATGCATTGATTTAAGGGAAGTAATAAGTTACTATGTGCAGTATCTGTGTGATTTCAAAGCCTTGAAATTATATTTTCTGGAGCCTTGAAAATATAGCTCAAAGCTTTGAAGTTTCTGTATTACTCTGAAACTTCTCAAAGCTTTGAACTACTGTTTCACTGCTGTGATAAGTGGATTTGCATTATCTTTAAAAAATAGATCATGAAAATTTTTGTCTTATCTTTTTAGATAATTACATAATCTTTTCAAATGTTCAGAGATTTGATCAAAATATCAACAAATATCTTGAAAATCTTCTCAGATCCTTTTGCATGCAAATCTCCTACTTTTAGTCAAACTCATCTACCTACTTAAGCCAGCTTTAGAACTTATTTTCTCTCATTCTCTACTTCAATCTCTTCGTCTCTATCTCTCTCTCTCCCCCCATTCTCGCAATCTCTCAAACCCTAAACCAAATGGAGAGAAAATCCAAAAGGATTAAGCAGCTAGGTCAGACCTCCAACAAGAGTGTGAAGAGAAAAGCTAAAAGAAAGATCACCATTCATGGATCAGACTCAGAAGACACAGCTAGTGTTCATGAGACTTCACCCCCTGCAAAGAAGACCAAGAAAGGGAAGGAAGTTCAAGACGAAAATAGGGCTGGGTCAGATTCAAAATCTGCAACGGAGGAGGTAATGAAAGAAAAGGGGAACAAGGATCAGGAGGAGGAGTCAAGCAAGAAGAAGAAAGAAGTGATTGCTGAGAAAGAAAATAAGAATGTACCTTCTACAAAAGAGAAGAAGGTTGGTGACAACAAAATAGAAGCAACCCCAGAGAAGAAGGGTGAAGAAACCACTTAGAAGAAGAGGGTTAAACACAGTGCAGTAAAAACCAAGAAAGCCACAAACTTTGGTAAGAATCTCTTGCCTGAATTTTGGTTTGTTAATTCTTATGTCAAGAAGGTATGGATGGATGCGTATGCATCATCAAAAGTGTCTTTTTGTAGTATGATCAGTTCTGATTTATTGGAGATTTTAGACTCATACTACATTAAGAACTTGAGAAGTTCATCTGTTGGAAGTATGTTCAACCCACCCTCTAAAGTCTAACCTAGGTTAACCAGACTGTTCTATTTGAATCTGGTTCAAGAGTTTGATGATAGTGATAGATATATCCTAACCTCAAAGGTGACTGGAGTGGAGATTAGGTTAGATCACAGGGTGTTCTCCAAAATTTTGGGAGTGCCTAGGAAGTATAAGGTTGGTGACTATCCTGATAGAAAAGAGATCCTAGAGAAAGCCAAAGCTATGTTTTTCTTGTAGGGAACCACTTCTGAACCCAAGCTGTTAACACATTTTGTGTTCAACTGTGAAGCCAAAATCCTATTTTCTATCATTATGAGGTGTGTGGTACCCAGGGAATACTCCAAAGAGTTAGTAACAGACAAGGTTTTAATCTTGATGTACTTGATTTGTCAAGGGTTTGAGGTAGACCTTCATACTGTGGTGATGAAACACATGGTCTACTGTGGGACTAGGACTAGAAACCACTCTCTACCCTATGCCAATGTTTTACCACTGTTTTTCAAACATTTCGGAGTGTCTTTGAAGGATGAAGCAAAGATTACTACTGGTTTTGGGGTAGTTGATGAATCATCCCTTCAAAGGATTGGGATTGTGTATACTGCTAAGGGAAAGTGGAAGTTCTATTCAGAGTTGAGTGCTAAGGAGCCGAAGGAAAATGATTTCATCAAACCTAGAGCTTCTTCAACCCCTAAGGTGACTGGTAATCTGGATTTCTCTCAAATTATAGATAGGGTTGAGATTCTGGAAGATGGTTTGGAGGATTTGAGACAGGGATTGTTTGACTTGTCCAATGATCTGACTATGTTCAAAGGATTGGTGCTTAACAAGCATGACCTGATCATCAAATGTTTGGATCTAGAGGAAGTGCCTTCTTCAGAAAGCAGAGACACCAACATTGATTCAGAAGAAGTTCTGAGAGAAGCTCTCAAGAAACAGAAGAAGAAGAAGAAAGGTATTCATGTTGTTCTGACATCAAAGGATCTCTCTGATCAGTCTAAGGAGGAGGCAGAAGATGAGGACACTGCTGCACAAAAAGCTGAAGAGGAAGCTGCTAATCAGGACAAATTGGTTGATGTGGTTGTTGAGAAGATGAAAAATGAGGAAGCTCATGGAAAGAAGGATGAAGATCAAGGAGAGCAAGCTGAGGAACATGCTGAAGATGCAGAAGTCTCAGATGCAAAGGCAAGGGAACAGCAAAGTCTACAGGATCTTCAAAGCCTTGAATCTATACTCTCTATTCTATCTACTCTTCTCAGTCCTGAAGCTTAGGTTATTATTATTACTTTCTTGTAAAAAAACTCTGAACATATCCAACATTTTCTATTACTCTTTTGATTAAAGTCAAAAAGGGGGAGAAAGATTATGTGTTTTTAGCAGTTTTATGTTTTTAGTATGTTTAGTATCTTAGTTTTATGGTGTGTAATAAATTCTGGATCTAATAGATTTTTATCTATGCAATTCTGTGGTTTTTGAATTTATGTTCTGTGATTTATTTATTGCTGTTTGTAAATTGCAGGATATCAATATTCAGATAATGTGTTTTGTCTTTCATCAAGGGGAAGATTGATAATTCTGAAGCTCATGGATGTTTTGATATGAAAATAGAGGCAGAGAGTTTAGCGCTTGATGATGAAAGCCAAAAACACAAGTATAAGAAATTTCTAAGTACCATATATTCAAAGCATTGAGCTACTGTAGCAGTTCCTATATGCTGTATTATTTAACTATTTTGTGGAGGTTTTGGTTATGTTTTGATAATGACTGGCTTAGCTATATAATTATATTCAGCAATCTATTTTGTAAGATGATCACTGCTGGATTAAGTTGGATTGAAAATCCAATATACATCCTGGTGAAGTTAGCCGGCAAAGCTTCAAAGCTTTGAGATATTTTAGTCACTCTTTACTGCTAAGTTCTACTAATCATCTTTTTGTCTGCAGATGGATTCGGTGTTACTTGGATCTTGTTACATGTTGTTCATTGTCTATTATTATGGAATTTATATTGATTAATTGATATATTCATGAGATTGAATATACCTGTTAACTCAGAACTATCAGCAGACAAGTCTAGCATAATTTTCTCTTTAATGGTTAGCTGCTATTTCAAGCAGATCTCTTTGTTATATTGTATTGCTATTTGATTGATCTTGTTTGCTAAGTATTTGTAGGCTTGTTGGACTCTCCAACGTCCATAAACAGATCGACAATGTTTTCAAATTGAGTTGTTAACAAGAGCTTATCAGATAGGAGATGTTTTAGGAATTTTGTTTCGAAAATCTCTCAAGTTAGTTGCAGACTAAGAACAACTACTTAAGTTTGAATTGCATAGACTTAAGAGAGACACAGAGGTCGTGATTTTGAAGAGGGCAATCATCTGGGAAGACTAATTACATACATCTCTTCAAATCATTCAGAGATTCAATTCAAGCAGGCTGAAGATCATCCAAATACAGAAGAACTCTTCCAGGCTTTGACAAATTTATTATTTCTGAGTTCTTCTCTCTGTACTTAATTGTATCATTTATTCTTTATCTCTAAAACCTCACTAAACTTAGTAGTGTGGTTGTTCAAGTGAACAACAATATTTTCTTATTGTTTCAACAGGTTGTAGCTTATAACTAGATAGGTTGGGAACCACAAGCTGTATAAGTGTAAGGTAGCTCACTTAGGCTTGAGATCTAGGGATAAATCTGGGTGATTAATAAGAAGTTGTGTTTGAATTCTGGAGGGATTAGATCCCTTAGGCAGAGACTAGGTCCAATTGTGACTGAACTTTCTAAATTCTTTGTGTTCTTGCTATTTACTTTTGCTTCATTTACTTACAGTTTAAATTGGAAGTTTCAAAGCTTTGGAGCTTTCCAAGTCTCAAAGCTTTGAAGCATCTATACTCTGCTGCTATATCTTTATGCTTCTCAAATCTCTTTCAAAGCTTTGAGATATCAACATATTGTTCTACTAAAGTTTCAAAAACTTGAGTTTTGTCAAAGCTAGCATACTCTATTCAACCCCCCCCCCCCCCCCCCCCCCCCCGTTCTAGAGTATTAGTATACCTGTTTACACCTACATTACACACTTTCAGTTTCTATTAAGGACTTGAACTTCCCAACTTCTTTGCTCAAGTCAAACTGACCCTTCCTTAAGTCCTCAAGTCCATCTTCCTGATTTTATGTCATGTCTATGATCTGAGAAAAGTCCATGTTGATTGAAGCTTTGGGTGTAGTTGCAGCTTTAGGTTTGATAAAAAATTCTCCTTAAGCTCATCAGGAGATAATTCAGTATCAAACTTCTAGCTTCCCTTTTTAGTTCGAGCTACTCCAATCCTTTGAAGAGAATTTTCATCAGCCAATCCTAAACCACTTGTAATCTTTTCCTCATCCTTCACATGTACTTTAAAATGCTCAAAGAATAAGGACAACGGGTTTGCATAGGGTAAGAAATGGTTTCTGGTCCTAGAACCACAGTAAATCATATGTTTCATCACTACACTAGGAAGATCAATGTCAAAGCCTTGACATATCAGATACATCAAAATAAAAACCCTATCTGTAACCAGTTCCTTCAAATGTTCTCTTGGGACTACACACCTCATGATAATAGAAAACATGATTTTAGCCTCACAATTTAACACAAAATGTGTTAATTGCTTTGATCCAGATGGAATACCTTCTTGAAAGAATTCAACTTTGGCTTTTTCTAGACACTCCTTCCTGTCAGGGTGTTTATCAACCTTATACTTTTTTGGAACCTCCAAAATTTGGCAAAAACCCCATGATCAAGTCTCATGTCCACACCAGCAACCTTAGAAGTAAAACACAACTATCACCCTCCTCTTTCTCAAGATTTAGATAAAATAGTCTTGCTAACCTAGGTTAAGCCACAAAATCAGGGTTTAAGATCTCCTAAACAGATGAACTCCTAAGTTTTCTAATGCAAACTATAACCAATTTATCCAATAATTCCTCAGAAATCATACTGCAATATGCTACCTTAGAAGAGGCATATCCATCCATCCAAATACACTTAACCTCACAATTTATAAACCAAGAATAAGACAATAAATTCTTACCATGACAAGAAACCCCTTTGCTCTTTGATTTCACATCACTATGCTCGACCTTCATTCTTTTCTTGAGTTTGATCACCATTCTTTTCTTCTTCAGGCTTCTTATTCTTTTCACCCCCTTTCTTCTTCTCAGGTGTTTGATCACCCTGATCCTTCTTGCTTTTTCTCTTTTCCTTCAGGCTTTCTCCCTGTTCCTCCTCAGAATCAGGCCCTCTTTCCTGCACATCATTCTCCTTTCTGATCTTCTTTTCTTGAGGAGAAGAATCTTGCATGCTTGTAGTTTTATCTAAATCTGAGTCAGGGGGGTTTGGTATGACTTATAAGCAACTTATAAGTCAATTCTGGATTATAAGTTGAAGACAACTTATAAGCAGTGTTTGGTGTACGAATTATAAGTTGAACTTTTGGATTTGGACTTATAAGTTCATAGTGTAAAAATGAACTTAATAAAAAGTTGGGTTTTAAATCTTTTCTTGAACTTTTAGACTTAACCACTTATACACCAAACACACATACCTTTTTTGTCATATTTTTTGTCATGGACTTTTTTGACATAAACTTATAAGACAGCTTAAGTTTCAAATAAGTTATACCAAACTCACCCTATGATCTCTTCCTTTCTGTTCGCCCTTCACTTCTTCCTCATTGCTAAACCCTGACTTTGCTGCTGAATCCTTTGTGATTTGCGCTCCATTAGGGTTTAGGGTTTTAGAAAAGATAGAGAGATTGGAGAGAGAAATAGAGAAAGATACGGAGATAGATATTGAAAGTGATACAGAAGAATGGCTGGAGTGTTTGACTTATAAGTAGGAAAAGAATTTAAACTTGAAGTACAAAAGGACTCTTTTGGAATTTTATCTAAAATCGTACTAAAAAGATATTTTATGATATTTTTAATAAATCTCTGAACAATTTTAACATTCAGAAAATATCTATTAAGATAATGTCAAATATTATCTAATCCAATTTTTGAACAAAATAAGCATAATTATCCTCCAAATCTTTGAAGTAGAGGTCCAAAGCTTTGGGGAACTGCATAACATTGGGGAACTGCATAACAGACAGAAAATTTCAATGCTTTGAAGAATACTTTCAAGGCTTGAAAAGTATTGTTTCAAGGCTTTGAGAATTTCACCACATAACACGTATAATCTAATACCCCCCCCCCCTAAACAAATACATCATTGTTTAGCATACCAGGTTCTAGCCTTAGAGCTGCAAACCTTTTATCTGGAAATAGTTTAGTGAAAATATCAGCAATCTGCATAGTATTAGATACAAAAGATAAAGACACATCACCTTTTCCCACATTATCCCTTATAAAATGGTGTCTTACATCAATGTGTTTAGTTCTGGAGTGCTGCTGACATGCTCCATTTGCAAGTGTACAGTTGTCGGTGCAGTAATAAATCATGTAATCCGGGTTGTCGAACCCAAGAGACTCCGTATTAAATTAATTACCAATTCTACACCTTATGTGGGTCAATCTCTTTGTTTGTGTTTGCTACTTCTACGAAAAGTAAAAAACAATGACGAGTCAATCGTAGAGATGTTGGCATGATTAACAAGAATAATTGCAAAGATTACTAATATGGGACAAATACCGGGTATTCTCTAGGTTTACTAGGGATAATATAAACTTATGCTTTGATTTATGAAACAACACCCTGTCTTTTATTATTAATCGAGCAACGTAAAATTCACCGAGTTACCAAGCAAATTATCTACGCCTAAAACCAAAATATACCGAGTTACCAAGTCTATTTTACTTTTAAGCATGCATTAAAATTCACCTTTCTACTCTAACGATCCTAGTTAACAATACCGAGTTACCAAATATTGATTCGACTCGGTGGATTGTTCACTTTACCGACTAACTTTCACGAAGTTACCATGTGAATGTCAATTAAAATTATTCCTACGTTAGCTACGTGCAAGAATAATGGAATCCAATCTCATAAACAACCCATAATAATAAAATAACACGATTGATTAAGTCTAAAACTTGAATCACAATCTCAAAACATCAAGTTTATAGCAAACCCTAGCTACCAAACGAGAACTACCAGCAAAAGAGGGTTTAGTTACTACACATCGTGATCAAAATAACGAGTTTGATGATCATAAACAAGAACTAGCGAAAAGAAAGAGTTTAGGAATCAAACGGAGAGATCCAATCTCTCCCAAAGCTCCAAAGGCGTTCCCTAGCTCTCAAACACGTCCAAAATTTTTGCTAACTACTCAAAATCACGACCTAAAACTCTTAAATATGTTTCCCTAATCATATTAAAATGTTTGAAGAAATTGCGTAAAAGCCCCAAAAAATTCATGCGTTCCAGTGTTCTCTTCGTACGAAGAGTTCGTACAAAGAGTCTTCGTACGAAGACTTTGGCTCTTCGTACGAAGACTTTGTCTCTTCGTACGAAGGCCTTCCAAGATAAGTACTGCAGCTTGTTTTGGGAAGAGATCTTCAGAGCTGGATTTTTGGCTTAGTACAAACTTTTCGTACGAAGACAATTGTCTTCGTACGAAGACACCTTCTTCCTGCATTTTTTTCTTTCGCTTTTTTTGAGTTCCTTGCTTCCGAAGATTGTTTCCATCACCCGCATGAACCTCCAAGCCCTATTTTCCTGTGAATCACAACAAGAAAACATAACCCGCGATCATATCACAATAAAAGCTCAAAATAACACTACCATTGCCTGAATTTAATAATTCAATCTCATGAACTCATGTTATCAAATTTTAGCATAATTTACTCAAAAGAAAAAAAGTTCTCCATGTTGAGCACGCAAAACGTAGAAAAATAAGGAATAAAATAACTTCGAAAACGGAGTTATCAATTACCCCCACACTAAATTTTGCTCGTCCCAAGCAAATTCTCAAACCACATTCTAAACTCTCAAGCCAAAATCCTCTCACTTCACACAACACTCCAACTTTGCATACAAAACCCATTCATCATTGCATAACTTCCCTACGCCAATTGCATATTTTCACCAATCATTGCATACAAGTCCGAGCCAAATACCAAACCACAAACCATCCTTTTACTAGCCGACACGACTCGATTATACACAACGCACCTATATGCAAATGCAATATTCACAATGCAAGTATTGAAATAAAAACAATTTTCTTTTATTTTGTGAGATTGGGCAATCTCCATTAGCTTAAACCGGTTATCATGAAGCGATGAGAAATCTAGGGACAAGGCATGAGTTGAAACCAAATTCGACAAAGAGAATCTCCCCTAGCTAGTATAGAGTGCCTAGCCTTACTACGTACAAGAATAGTCTACCTCTTCGCGTGTTCCAACAAAATAAGAGGCTACGCTAGGCTAAACCACGATCAAGGTCCGAGCGCCTATTCCACTAACGGGTTAGAATGATGAGGCTTAGGGACGTAAGGATAATAATCATGTATAAGTCCTAAAGCGTCACATTCTCACAATTAAAACCACATCTCGCACACCCTCACCACGATGATAGAAACCGAACCCGAAACTCACCATCTCCGGCCCTCGATCCCCTCAAACCCTAGTACAATTACGATATCTGTGGCCACCGTTTTGAGTTGTGCACGAAATGCAAATAGCCGTCAATGAAATAGTTGCTTCACCACTCATATTCCAAGAACATCCCATTTAGTATTTTATTTCAACGCTCCTTTTTTTCTCTCTCTTTTTTTTTTTTTTTTTTTTTTACTTTTTTTCATTTTTTCTGATTGTTTTTTTTTTAATCACAAAATTTCCAAAAAAATTCCGCAACAAATATCCCGAGTGGTATTCCATGAGTGGAGCCAAAAATAATATGAAAGGGGGAGGAAATAATCAATTCGATGAATAAATATCACACGTAAATTCATCTCCCCCTAACTTGATGAAATCAATGGTGTCACGAAACTAAGCGGCGTACAATTCAAAGCACATGTGTGGGGTTGGAGTGGTTGCAAGCCTAATCTCGATGTCTGCAGTCAAAAGTCGACACCCCCACACTCGAATGTAATCACATCCCCTCTCAAATAGTCAATAATATGTTCGTCTCGTGCCTAATCCAACCGAACCTCCTACACCACGATGAATGGAATCCGGTACCTAGAACCATCCACCAATTAAATTCATCCAACCCAGTTTCGTGCGGATTAGATGTCACGCACTCACGGCACTCCACAACTGTGTTCATGGTGTAATGACATGGATCACCGCCACACCGAAGTGCGGAAGCATACTCACTCACCCTCGCATCCCCTAGTAAATGGAAAATGAAGCATAAGCGATGTGTAAGACTCACAAGAATGTATCATGAAGCACTCCCTCATCGAACCCCCTCAACTACAACTCCCTCGTGACGCACTAACACGGTGATTCTAAATGATAGATGATGAAGGCCAAGAATCGTCACCCTAGGTCAAGAGGTTATCATAGAATCCAAGGTTCAATCTGGGTTTTCTAGTGGTCCTACAGGGTGAGATCTATAAGCAGTGAGTGCTCTAATACGCATCATTGCACAGCTGTTCTGTGTGCCACTACGAGTCGGGCTGGCGACTACCTAAGACGTACACAAGAACGTACGGCTCATGTAGCTCACACCTAGCTCAACTCTTGTAAGAAAACTAGGCACACACTTCAGATTTTAAAATTAAGTACGTGTGTAAAATAGGCAAGTAATCCCGTAAAGGCAGTCTCTCTATACGTACTAAGGGGGACTCACGTTGTCACTCTCGGTCGCAAATCATGCCCTATGCCAAAAAATCTCACACTTCTCGATTGTACCAAATTTTCAGCTTCTTTTGATTTCCCTTTCTCTCAATTTTTCAAATTTTTATGGTTTTTTCAATTTTTTAGTTTTTTTCTTTCTACAAACTATACTACATGTCTACTCGATTAACGAACGACTCGATATGTTGGTGGGATGACTCAATAAAAATAAACGTGCAAACAAAATTAGAAATAACAAAGAGGAAAATAAGGACATAACCAAAAATGTCTAACTACGTGTGACAGGCGATGCAAAGACTCGACAAATGGCTAGTAAAAGGTATAACTCCACCCCCACACTAGGATGCATCGTTGTCCAACGATAAGGAGAGGACTCAACTAACCTAGCCTAAGGGCTCTCTCCTCTACTCATCCTCATCATCCTCCTGATCTTCTTCCTCTTCTTCCAATTCCAATTCATCTTCACTCGGCGGCACCTGATACTCAAATTCAACCTCCTGAAACCAAGGATTAGCCATCGGTACCGGTAGAACAAACTCCTCAGCCACCTAACCACTCGACTGTATAACCCACTGGCCCACCTTCTGAATCAAGTTACCCAGCTTCGCCTGATTGTTCCTCGTGTGATCAAACTCGCGTCTTCTCTCAATTCTGTCCCGGGCCATTTCCTCTTTCAAGTGGTCATAGGCCATCTGGTTGTCAAACCACGAGGTATTTGAAATACCCCGTTTTGTGAATATGGGTATTTATGATATTACTATAATTATTGAGTGGTAATATAATAATATTATAAGTATTGGGTGTTAATATGCTACTATTATATTTTATGATATTATTTGGTGTCAATATGACATTAGTAGAAGTGTTGGGAGCTAATCTTATTGGTAGGAAGTTAATTTTTATTACTAATAACTATTTGGGGTTATTATGTATTTTTTCAACTTTATAGAGTCTTTTATTTAATTCAGGGGGGTGCTAGTGACATTTATCCAAAACAGTGGGGGTGAAAGTGTCTTTAACCCTAAAAATAGTCATCTTCTTCCTCAAACTCTCCCATGGATGAAGAACTCCATCTCCAACCCAAACACCACCATTACCACTCCGAATCTTCACCAAATTCGTTGATGTTTGTCCCAAATCACTCCCTATTCGATTTAAACTCATCAAGGCTCGATAATTTAGCATCGAGCAACCCAATTTCGCCATTTTTTTGGTCCCGATTCAAAATCAAAGTTTTCAAAGTGGGTTTCCTCTTTCCGGTTGAATTCTTCACCTCTCTACCTATATAAACCCATCAATTCTCAGATTTTTGTTAACCCACAATCTCAATCCTTCAATCAATCTCTCTCTCTCCCTCTCAATCTCTCTCTCTCTCTCACCCGACGGGCTGCCCACCGCCGCCGACGGCACCACCACCGCGCCGTCGCCCTCTGACCGCCTCACCGCCGCCACCGTCGGCCTCACCATCATCAACCCGTCACTCTCTTTTCTCTCTGGTCGGGTATGAAGAACAAACCCGTTTGACTCACTCTCTCTCTCTTGTTTTTGTTTTGTTCTTTTTAGTTTTGACTATCATTGAAAGTTAGATCATATTAATTGTATCTGGGAAGAGACAACAAGGAAGGCAGTGGCCTAGTGGTTAAAGCACATGCTAGTATTAGTGTTGGTCTTGGGTTCAAATCTCATAGTTGACAACTATTTTTTTTACTACTCTACACTCAAAATTTGAAAGAGAAGTTTTGGGAGTTTGAAAGCCTTATTAAAACACTTGAGAATTATTTATTTAGGAAGTTTATTTTCTTGTTTAAAGGTTAATCTTTTGAAAAATAATACTCTTGGGTTATGCTTTATAGTAGTAAAAATTAGACAATTATTTTTATACAAGTTCAAAATCATTTTTTGTACTCACCTTTACTCCAAAATAAAAGTGTATAATAAGGATGATAGAAATATATTTTTCTTATTTATTTTTATAAGTTTGTAACAAATTAGGATAAGTTATTTTCTTCAAATAAATTTGTTATTTCTTGTAAATAAAAGTTAGTTAGTTTATAACTTATATTCTTTACTAAGGCTTGTTTGGTTGGGAGGAAGTACTATTATAATTATTATTGTTTTGGGGGAAAAATAATATGCTTCTCTACCCTATAATAAGGGAAATAATTAGTTAATCTTATAAGTTATATTTTTATAAATATAGCTATGTTTTACAATAATAAACGTTAATTCTATAAAGTGTATTCTCTATAAAAGAGATTGTTCGCCTTAGTAAAGGTTGGGGAGTGTTAGTAAGGGATTTATTTCATTTACCTATAGGAAATCGTGTGCAATGTGTTGATTAGGATATTATTAAATTTGTAGGCGACAATTTCGTTGAGGAAGGACACGTCGAGTATTACTAGGAAGTGATTTGCTTTGCTTGAGATTGAAGGTAAGTAAATATGCCAAGCCTAGTGTGCTTATCTCTTTCGTGTCAAAAGGAATTCTTGTATTTCTTACGTCTCAAAATGTGTTTATGTGATGTGACATACAATATGTGATTTCTACTTGATAAATGTTTTCTTGGAAATATCACCATGATAATGATAATGCATCAATACGTAAAGTGGAATAGTTGTGCGGGGACATTTATGATTATTGTGGTATGGTTACCATTGGCATTGGACTGTTTGATCTCGGTCTTCCGTTTCAATTTAATTTATTTAATGCGGTTGCAAGTCCCCGGATAGCTCCTTGTACTCACTCTTCTGGCCGCAAGAAGTCTGTAAGGGGGTGTCGACACTTAAGGTCTTGGATGCTTGCGAAGTGGTTGGTTGGTTTCCCCCGTCACAACAAAGTAATAATGGATTTTTGGTTTTGTTAACGGAAAGAAGTTAACGATGGATTTTGGATTTTCCTAATGATTATGGAAATTGGTTGGAAATATTATGGAATTGGGAACTCTTATGTTTTAATACAAGAGTCAACTTTATCACCGCTGTGTTTGCGAAAAACTCTTACTTACAAATGAGTCATTGTTTTATAACTACCTCATCATCATTTTACATGTCTGGATGTTTATTTACCAGTATTTCATGCTGATTTTGTACTGTGGTGTTTCTTTTTCATTCCGCACCGCAGGTTTAGAAGATGGTTATCTGGCGTAGAAGGGGACGCGCATCACATGGGATAATAGAAGTAGTATTTCATTTTAATTTGAATTCCTTATTAGTTTAAACACTTTAGTTTGTTATGCCGGTTTGTGGCCAGGATGTTGGATTTTTAATAATGCAATATTTTCAATTGGAGTTAATTATTATTGTGGATGTTTTGTGCTTGCGAACCATGTTATAAAATCTCCTTGTATCCGGGCTCCTCTCGGGTACGGAGTGACATCCCCGGGTCTCCGGCTTGGGCCATTTGGGGGTGTTACAGTTGGTATCAGAGCCAGGCAATCCAAAAAGAAAATTTAAAACCTGTAGGGGAATTTAAAATGGACATAGGAAAAGAATTTAAAATTTGACAAGCCGTTGGGATTTGGGTAGTCTTGAATAGGGCTATTGTGTTTAGGTCTTTAAAAAATAGGCTTAGTAAGCGAGTATCCCCACCCACCCTCTCCTAGCTAAGAACTGTGACCTACCCGATTAACTAAGTATTTGGGTTTGAAGTTTTTCATCGGAATTTGGGTTAAGTGTCTATTGTTTGGGTGATCAAAGGTTGGGGATTGTGTACGAAAGACTCGTGTGATCAAAAATTGAAGTTTTGGAGCATGTACTTATTTCATAAGGGCAGTTATTTTTTTGGTTTATGATACAAATTGTGGAGTAAGAGAGTATATGGAGTCGTTTTTTTAGATGGCTAGAACTAAGAGAACCGCAAGGAAGCGTGTTATGCTAGTATTGTGAGGATAAGTTTAATGCGTTGGAGTTTACTCGATACCGGAATCCCGCTTTCCAAGCTTATTGTATGGTGAATGCTCTACCTATGGGGCCCATATTTAGGGATATTATGGCTAGGTTCAATAGATTGAACTATGAAGACTATTTACATCAAGTGAATGGATGGTGAATACCGACTTTATGTGTAAATTGTTGATGAAGGCTCATGGTCAATGGCAAAGGATCATAATAGATTCTAGTGAAGATGAGGATATTGTGGAAGGTCCTAGTTAGAATGATGAGTTCGAGGATAACCCTAGGAAAAACATGGAATCGGAAGCAAGTGTGAAAAACAATGAGAAGTAGATATATTGGGCTTCTTTGATTTCTTAGACCTCTAATGCTTTTGGAGTTTTACTTTGAAATAATACCATGAGGCCAAACAATGTTTTAAGGTTTCTTACAATGGTTTTTGCATAAGCCACTTTTGGGTTATTTTTGCGTAGGTTAATTTCGCTGATTGGTGAAGGATAATACTTACATTTTGAGGATCCATTCTGGAATATAATAAGTCTTTATTTTATTGGGTTGGACTATGGTTTGAAGTTGATGTTGTATTGCGTTTCGGAAGCATTCATGAGTTAGAACGCGGGAAACTTGATGTTGGTAGTGTTTGAATCGCTGCAGCAGATGGTATTTGGTGTAGGAGGCGTGTTTAAATGTTGAGTTATTTTTTTCTCTGAATTTTTATCAGGTAGTAAGCATGTACAAGAACATGCCATAAAAATTTCAATCCTAAGTACGTTTTGGAGACTTAGATACGAGTTTTCAAAGTTCGTTGTTCAAGTAGCATAATTTCATAATGGCCATCAGTAGTATTTTTGAGTTTATATCTTTACAGATCTTGGATGGATCTCAAGACTTTTATGGTGATTGGTAGACACATAGGGCTATATCTGGGTGAGAGCCAAGCCCACTTGAGAAAGTAAAGTCACTTTAATACTTGGTGGAGTTGAAGTTTCTGTTCTGGTGGCTTATGACAGCAGCTATGCTATTCCATGCATAACTTAAATCCTATAGATTATTTTGAGTTGATTCTTCTTGATTATGAAATTAGACTCATAGAGGTCGACCCGTATAAAATTTGATAATTTTGCTTACACGTTTGATCACTTTTATAGTTTTTAAAGAAGCATGAGAAATGAGATGTGTACAGTCTATGTGAAATTTGCATGTGTAGTCAACGGTATGATCAATGTGTTATATTACTTGCTTAGTTTCTCATTACGTGACATGTATTTTATTTCAGTTTTACTCCATGATACTTGTGTATGATACAATAGGTTATAATATAGGAATTTTACCAATAGACCACATCCATACAATACTAGAAATAGCTCTTACACAAAGAGTGTTAAAATTTCTTACCTTTCCGAACCCGATGATTGAGGATTCAAATAATTTTGGTAGCTAAGCAAATACATTTCAAGCAAAGTTTATATGAGCAGGAAAGGAGGATAAATGAGCTCGTATCGAGGAATTTTGAAGTACCTATGCATTGGGTTGCTTACGAGTTTTAAAAAAATGTAGGAGGAACAAGATGTATTTATATTATGTTCAAGACGAAAGTGTTTGAGATATGTTTGGGGACGTGATTTCAATTGGGTGGTTTTAGATACTTCTTAGCTAGTTTGTCGAAGTTTAGACTTTTGGGGTGTTTATACGATCTATATTGCAGTTGAATTGGCTACTTTGGAGATTTCAGTTTATTAAATTTATAGAGATTGTTTGAGAGTTTTAATGTGTTGGGAAATGCTAAAATGTTGACATTATACTTGGAGCTCAATTTATCGATAATGTACATGAGGAGTTTAAATTTTTTTCATTGATGACAGTTTCTCACAACCATCTCATTAGAGTCTTGTTTTCCGGGGTATAGTTTTTAGCGTTTTTATCATTTATGATTGACTTGGAATTGGGCTTCAGGGTTTCATTTTTGAACAAGTTTTGGGATCTTGATACGTTGCTCAAAAGTCTGATCTCCAGCATTGCGCTGTCTCTTATAAATGTCGTTGAGTTTTGAGAATTCTTGGGTAAATTGTTAGATGGAAGTTGCTAAGCGTGTAATTGTTTGGAATTCGGCCTTAGAATACCCCTATGGTAGCATAATGTTCATGTTTGATGTCTAAATAGGAGTATCCTTAAACTCTGGTCGATATGGTCGTCAACCTAGTGAATCCAACAACGGAGAATTTTCAGGTAAGCCACCCGACAAGAACACCTTTCTTGGAGGGCATGTCAAATTGGGAATTTTTCGGAGAAGTCTTGGATAGGTGTGAGCATCGAGTTTTTACTTTTTGTAAGATGGGTATACAAGAACGTCCTGGTTCAGATTTACTGCATTGTGGAGTCGTTACTTGATGAGAATTCTTGGATTTCCAATTAAGAGATAGTATAATGATTTAGTTGATGAGGGAGGCTAGTACCTTCCCAAGTAAAAATATTTACATCAAGGCCAATGGGATGATAAATTTGCACTTCATAAAGTGTGAATTGTTGTTAGCTCACAAGACTTGGGAGGAACCTATGGAGGACCCATGAGAAATGATAGACTAAAGAGTTAGCGTGGACTATAGAGGTTTCCCACCCACCCTCGCTTGGGAAGCGTTTTGAGAACCATGTCTTTGGAATTCTCCAAATATTCAAATTTATTTTAGAGCCAACTTTAAAGTGGGTAGCAAAATGTAATCTTGGGATTCTAGTTGAGATGTCTATCAAAGAATATTGGAGTTTCCCTTTTGGTTGGAGTATTTTTACCTAGTCTTGATGAATCGCATTGTTGTATTAGTGCATGTGCCTCTTCTTATCTTGTCTTGTCTATATTTAGTGGAGCTTATATTTAATTTGTTTCTCTCCATTTTCGTCTATAGATGACCTTAAAAGAATAAGGAAAATGGGGAATCACTCATGTAAATTAGAGTTGAGGTGAAGGGCTAAGTTTTGTCTGTTATCTTTTAGACCATTGGAGATACTGAGTGCGGTATTCTAGGTCACTAGAATGTTAAATTTTGCGTTAGATATTTATGTTTGGAGCCTTGTTATTATTTGAGGAACGATATATTTCTTTTTTCGTGGTTTGTCCTTGGAGTTACGCTAGTCGTTGGGTTGTGACATCATTTTGTGTAAG
This sequence comes from Linanthus parryae, assembly GCA_023055425.1. NCBI lineage: Eukaryota > Viridiplantae > Streptophyta > Magnoliopsida > Ericales > Polemoniaceae > Linanthus > Linanthus parryae. The sequence continues at coordinate 725,954 of JALGPY010000019.1, read as the reverse complement.
CGTAATGTATTCGTTTATTCTTAAATCACATTAGGAGCTCCGATGTTCAACCTTGGCTGATTTGCGGACCTTGATGTTGTAACAGTTATCATTGGAGTTATTGATTTAGATTTTGGAAGCTTTCTAATACCTTGGTGCTATCAATGAGACAAGTTTTTGGTGTAGTCTAACTTATTTTGGTACAGTCTTACGTTGGAGTAGTTAGCATATAGCGTTCTTTGGCGTATATGATTGGAGCCTTTTCACTAAACCAATGTTTGGACAATTGAATTGTCATTAACCTCCAAAAGATTTGTCGAGTTTTATGCTTATATTGAATTCCTTGGAGTTACAGAAATCGTTGGTGTACCGGAATAAATGGGTCCACTCAGTTGTTGTAATCTTCTCGGGCGATGTACTTGGAGCTTTGTTAATAGAAATATGTTTTTAAAGATTTATCACCAAAGGTGAATTCGAGTACTACCTTGCGAGTCTCGTTATTGTTGAACCTATTTGAATATGATGCTTGGAGTATGTGCCTCAGTATCGTAGTATTTTGGGTACACATGGTTTATTTTTATTTTCTTAGCTCGAGGCGAATTATCAGATGACGGTACGAAAACATGATAAAGGGAACCACCGGGTAACATCATATATCATAAGCTATGGTTAAGTGTCTAAGGATATGAGGAACCATGTCGCTTTGGAGTCTTGTGCACTATCTCTTCGATTCTCTATTTTTGTTAGATAAGACGTTTTGTACCATTCGGATATAGTTTTGACATTGGGAATCAGTTTTGGAGTTCACTTAAATATTGTTAAGGGAACGTGATATTTCCTTGTTTATGAATCGTCTTTAGAGCCATACAAATTCGCTTGGATGCGTTTTCATTGTTTAGGGAATCGTAATCTAGAATCTTTGATTTGGTTTATGCTTAGGTTCACTAAGAGTACAAATTTCAAACTTGGGAGATTCTATGAACTTACTCTCTGTGAAGAGACGCTTATGAGACAATAGCAATAGTTATTTGGGTTGATGACTGAAGCAATAAGGGTATTTTCTTCGGCACTGATTAAGTTGTGGGCGTGATCTCACTAGCCATGTTATAATCTAAATCTTGATGTAATTGAGGCACTTTGTCATAGGTTGTGTATTATTGGAGTCTTGTCACTCGAATCATTGTTCGATTCATGGGATGGATATCCACGGAGGAGCTAATCTAAAAAGTTGTATGTTTTTATTGGGCTACTAGAGGTTCTACCTCTTGTTGAGTGGTTGTAAGGGTGTGTTTGTAATCATTTGGAAGGGGGATTATGATAAAGACTATTATATATGATACCAAAGACCGTGTTCAAAGGTTAGACCCAACAACTAAGAGACAAATCCGCACGTGAACTTTCTTTTGACATTGTTGTTATATACTTGGAATACTCGAACAAATAAATTTATGTAGTAATCTTGACTCTGGCTCAGATTATTGTGATTGTTTTACGATGTTACTCCTACGTGGAGAACACTAATTTTGTTGTGAGACCTACTATGGGAATGTAATCCCACGAGCAATATTGTCCTTGGAAGATTGGTTATAAATGACCAATGATGATAAAATTTGAGTTGCATGATATATGTGATATTATTACATCTTCGTAGTGCTGCATGATAAGATAGAAAATGATCAATAGGCGATAGTTGTGATCCCGACCCCATAGCCTTACAATGTGTCCAGATGATCACATACGACTATGTCTTAAAGGGAAAAGTGAAAGGTTTGGACAATACCTTGCCCCATGTGTAGCAACTAAGGAAGAGTGTTTTGTATACCATTTCATGTATTGGATCCTGAACCAGAAGATTGACCATGTTAAGATTCAAGATATCATGACAAGGGGCACGTGTACCAAGAGTGTTAGGATTGTAAAGGTATTATGGACAATTAAAGCAGCGGATGGTATCAGGAAGAAGTATCCTCACCTTTTAGACGAGATAGTTTGAGTTCCGAGGACGTCACTCCTTTAAGGGGGGAAGGATGTAATCCTTCGGTTTTGAAGCCTCTGGTTTTGAAGAACGTAATTTTTGAAGCCTTAGGTTTGCGCTTAGTTATTATACCCTAAGTGGAGACCCATACCTTAGTGGTTGTTGAGAGGTTGGTTTAAGCTTCGAGGACGAAGCTCTCTTTAAGGGGGGAAGGATGAAATACCCCGTTTTGTGAATATGGGTATTTATGATATTACTATAATTATTGAGTGGTAATATAATAATATTATAAGTATTGGGTGTTAATATGCTACTATTATATTTTATGATATTATTTGGTGTCAATATGACATTAGTAGAAGTGTTGGGAGCTAATCTTATTGGTAGGAAGTTAATTTTTATTACTAGTAACTATTTGGGGTTATTATGTATTTTTTCAACTTTATAGAGAGTCTTTTATTTAATTCAGGGGGGGTGCTAGTGACTTTTATCCAAAACAGTGGGGGTGAAAGTGTCTTTAACCCTAAAAATAGTCATCTTCTTCCTCAAACTCTCCCATGGATGAAGAACTCCATCTCCAACCCAAACACCACCATTACCACTCCGAATCTTCACCAAATTCGTTGATGTTTGTCCCAAATCACTCCCTATTCGATTTAAACTCATCAAGGCTCCATAATTTAGCATCAAGCAACCCAATTTCGCCAATTTTTTGGTCCCGATTCAAAATCGAAGTTTTCAAAGTGGGTTTTCTCTTTCCGGTTGAATTCTTCACCTCTCTACCTATATAAACCCATCAATTCTCAGATTTTTGTTAACCCACAATCTCAATCCTTCAATCTCTCCTTCAATCAATCTCTCTCTCTCCCTCTCAATCTCTCTCTCTCTCTCACCGGACGGGCTGCCCACCGCCGCCGCCGCAGCCCGCCGACGCCGCCGCAGCCGCCGACGGCACCGCCACCGCGCCGTCGCCCTCTGACCGCCTCACCGCCGCCACCGTCGGCCTCACCATCATCAACCCGTCACTCTCTTTTCTCTCTGGTCGGGTATGAAGAACAAACCCGTTTGACTCACTCTCTCTCTCTTGTTTTTGTTTTGTTCTTTTTAGTTTTGACTATCATTGAAAGTTAGATCATATTAATTGTATCTGGGAAGAGACAATAAGGAAGGCAGTGGCCTAGTGGTTAAAGCACATGCTAGTATTAGTGTTGGTCTTGGGTTCGAATCTCATAGTTGACAACTATTTTTTTTACTACTCTACACTCAAAATATGAAAGAGAAGTTTTGGGAGTTTGAAAGCCTTATTAAAACACTTGAGAATTATTTATTTAGGAAGTTTATTTTCTTGTTTAAAGGTTAATCTTTTGAAAAATAATACTCTTGGGTTATGCTTTATAGTAGTAAAAATTAGACAATTATTTTTATACAAGTTCAAAATCATATTTTGTACTCACCTTTACTCCAAAATAAAAGTGTATAATAAGGATGATAGAAATGTATTTTTCTTATTTATTTTTATAAGTTTGTAACAAATTAGAATAAGTTATTTTCTTCAAATAAATTTGTTATTTCTTGTAAATAAAAGTTAGTTAGTTTATAACTTTTATTCTTTACTAAGGCTTGTTTGGTTGGGAGGAAGTACTGTTATAATTATTATTGTTTTGGGGGAAAAATAATATGCTTCTCTACCCTATAATAAGGGATATAATTAGTTAATCTTATAAGTTATATTTTTATAAATATAGCTATGTTTTACAATAATAAACGTTAATTCTATAAAGTGTATTTTCTATAAAAGAGGTTGTTCGCCTTAGTAAAGGTTGGGGAGAGTTAGTACGGGATTTATTTCATTTACCTATAGGACATCGTGTGCAATGTGTTGATTAGGATATTATTAAATTTGTAGGCGACAATTTCGTTGACGAAGGACACGTCGAGTATTACTAGGAAGTGATTTGCTTTGCTTGAGATTGATGGTAAGTAAATATGCCAAGCCTAGTGTGCTTATCTCTTTCGTGTCAAAACGAATTCTTGTATTTCTTACGTCTCAAAATGTGTTTATGTGATGTGACATACAATATGTGATTTCTACTTGATAAATGTTTTTCTTGGAAATATCACCATGATAATGATAATGCATCAATACGTAAAGTGGAATAGTTGTGCGGGGACATTTATTATTATTGTGGTATGGTTACCATTGGCATTGGACGGTTTGATCTCGGTCTTCCGTTTCAATTTAATTTATTTAATCCGGTTGCAAGTCCCCGGATAGCTCCTTGTACTCACTCTTCTGGCCGCAAGAAGTCTGTAAGGGGGTGTCGACACTTAAGGTCTTGGATGCTTGCGAAGTGGTTGGTTGGTTTCCCCCGTCACAACAAAGTAATAATGGATTTTTGGTTTTGTTAACGGAAAGAAGTTAACGATGGATTTTGGATTTTCCTAATGATTATGGAAATTGGTTGGAAATATTATGGAATTGGGAACTCTTATGTTTTAATACAAGAGTCAACTTTATCACCGCTGTGTTTGCGAAAAACTCTTACTTACAAATGAGTCATTGTTTTATATATAACTAACTCATCATCGTTTTACATGTTTGGATGTTTATTTACCAGTATTTCATGCTGATTTTGTACTGTGGTGTTTCTTTTTCATTCCGCACCGCAGGTTTAGAAGATGGTTATCTGGCGTAGAAGGGGACGCGCATCACATGGGATAATAGAAGTAGTATTTCATTTTAATTTGAATTCCTTATTAGTTTAAACACTTTAGTTTGTTATGCCGGTTTGTGGCCAGGATGTTGGATTTTTAATAATGCAATATTTTCAATTGGAGTTAATTATTATTGTGGATGTTTTGTGCTTGCGAACCATGTTATAAAATCTCCTTGTATCCGGGCTCCTCTCGGGTACGGAGTGACATCCCCGGGTCTCCGGCTTGGGCCATTTGGGGGTGTTACAGTATTAATCTTCCTACCCTTGCCCTTGGTTGTGGCTGACTCATCAAACTGAGACCACTTTCTATCGGTAAACCTTTTCAGGTCTATATCTCTCCCAAGCGGTATCTCTGCAGTCTTGGCAAAATGAGTCAGCAAGCAAGTGTGGTCGGGCCCTAACTTGTTATTCCTCAAGACCCTCTCTAAGAAATTGACCCAAATCAGCCTAGGGATGTCTACCCGAGCCCCGTTCCACAAACACAAAGCCAAGACACATAGCCTGAAGGTGTAAATGGGGTTCTGCGTGATTCCCAGAAACCAATTCTCTAACAACTCACAACACCACCTAGCCTCGGGCCTGAAGTAGTTCTTGTGAGCTTTCCACTGAGTCACATCACCTATCCTATCCCACGGTTCCACTCCCTTCGCCAAACAGAAAGCGTTAAACCCTAGACCATATACCCTCACTCCTCACAGTGACACTGTATGCACAAGCTTCTCGCAATTGCGGAAACCCAAGGGCCAAGCGGATATCCTCTTGTGTAAAGACTATCCGCGTGCCTCTGCAATAGACGATATGCGGGTCTTGGCTTTTGCCATCTTTAGCATATATCGAATTGAGACAAAAATCGCGGGCGATGTGTGAACTCAACTTCCCTACCAACTTAAACCAATTAGTCAGCTTCTCACGATCAAAAATATCTTTGATGGCCTGAGGCATGTCCGGTTGCAATGGAAATTCCCTCTCAGGTTGCCCTTGCTTTTTCAAATAGGTGTCCTTAATAGAGTCGAGGTGAGCCTCATATGTCACAAAACGGTAGCTATCAAATAATGCGAGTCCCTCACTACGTTATTTAAGGTTCACCTTAGACGTCCACCTACCTACAATTCCCGGGTCATTAGGTAAACGAGTGGCCAAAACGAGGTATTGGGGCGAAGGTGGAATTTCCAAATGAGGATCACCCGAACCGGATGCCTCTTGAGATGACCCCTCACCCGTTTTACATTTGTTTCCACCACCCGTCATTTCAATGCTCAAAGTACAAATAAAAACGAATAACTTAACAAGTGCGTGTGACAATAAGTGTATTCGAAAAGTAAACAAGTAGGAAACTCAACACGTAATCCTAGGACTCTATTCAATCTCCCCCAAGCACGCTACTAAGCGCAACAAAATTAAACCGGGCTTTTACTCAATGTGCCCAAGACGCGAAAATTGAATTGCTAGACGAGAAAGTACCTGAGGCACCTGGAGTTCCCTTCTTACGGGTTTCGTTTCCGCGAAATTATCGACAAGAAGGGCTGAAATTTCAACCGTCGAAAAAATTTCTGGAAAAGATGAAAAAAATTGCTTTCCGTACTCTCCTTGTCGTCTCCGTCGATAGTCTCTTCTTCTCCGAAAGCTGAATCACCCTCCAAGTTGGTCAATTTTAAATCAAGGTTTAAGAACCATAGTTCTTCACCCACTGATTTCTCTCTCGTGCTTCAACTTCAATTCAAATCCTCCACCAATCCTTGAACACCTTGAAATCGCGAGGAAAACCTCTGTTCTTGTGAAGGATTTGGCCAAAAATTGAGTTGGGAGAGAGATAGAGAGAGGTGGTTCGGCTATGGATGAAGAAAAGAATAACTGGTTCGTACGTATGGAGGAGGAAGAGAACTAGATGAGTCTTTTCTTCAAACCATCCGCAAAAAGTCATTTTTACCCCTCTAGTAAACCCCCCTCGTCTCTTCTCTGTGCTGGACAAAATTGTCAAAACACCAGATGTCTTCGTACGAAGACAATTCTCTTCGCACGAAGACTCTTCGTGCGAAGAGAATTCGTCTTCGTACGAAGGTCTTCCCATACAAGTACTGCAATCTTTTATGGGAAGAAAATTTTCATACTCAAAATTTTTTCTAAGTATAATGTCTTCGTACGAAGAGAAATCTCTTCGTACGAAGACAAGCCTGATCCACCCAAAAACATCATTTTTTTTCCTTTTTCTTGCTTCTTCGATCGTGCTCTTGCTTTCCGAAGGATCTCATGGTCCTCGAGACTCCTTTTATATCATAAAATATTCCCAAAGTCCGGGGAATATTTTATTCCTCAATTTTACGCATTCCAAGGCACGTATTGCATTTCCGGATGTTTTTGGCCTCGTTTTACACTCTTGAGCATCCTTTTTGGCGTAACTTTCTCATCCAGACTCCGATATGCGCGATCCACCTGTCTACAAAAAGCTCTCAACCACCTCACACAATGGAACTCTTCAATTCCGCTTTCAGCCTCGTTTTCAAAATTTCACCTCGCAATTCGTGCCATTGTGCTAGCTTTCTCTGTCCTTCAATGTAATCTTCGCGTATATCAAGACGGGCAGTCCGGGAATGTGATCTTCCCCAGGTGCGTGTGTTGAGTAAGTGTGGGAATGACGTCAATCTTCAATTTCTTCATTCTAGATCCCGATACACGTTTCGGACTGATGTTTCTCAATTTTGAAGTTGTTCTTCACGCGCGCATCAAGAGGGGGATCCGGAATAGACCTTTCACCTAGAAATCCTGCAAACACTCATTGGAAATATTAAATCCACTCTCTCGCACATCTCAAACTAATCGAACAGAATAAAACAAACAAAACAGTATTGAAACCTACACTACAGCAATAAATAGGTTGGGTTGCCTCCCAACAAGCGCTTGTAATTTAAGGTCGACGGCCCGAACCAGTTACATCAGAGATAATCAAATAGCATGAGTCGCCAGGAGCCACTCGATGACTTTAATGAAATTCCCATCCACATACGGCTTCGCTCTCTGGCCATTTACCTTAAATCTGCCCCCATTTGCATCTTCTACCTCAAGGGATTCCCACGGGTAGACTGCTGTAATCGTGTATGGGCCACTCCACTTGGACTTCAGCTTGCCTGGAAACAGCTTTAGCCTGGCGTTGAAGATCAACACCCTCTGTCCTACCTTGAATTCTCTCGGTATGATGTGCTTGTCGTGCCATTGCTTTGTCCTTTCCTTATAGATTTTTTCACTCTCATACGCCATCAATCGAAATTCCTCAAGTTCAAGTAGTGCCTATTTCTATTGCTCACGTGAGAGCTTAGCATCCAAGTTGATCTTCTTCAAGGCCCAGAACGCCTTATGCTCAAGTTCCATCGGGAGATGACATGACTTCCCAAATAGGGAGAAATGCCCAAGGGAGTTTTGTATGATGTCCGGTATGCCCATAGACTGTCATCCAAGTGTAGGGACCAATCTTTGCGTCCCGGATTGACTGTCTTCTCAAGAATTCCCCTGATCTCTCGGTTAGACACATCAGCTTGCCCGTTTGACTGCGGATGGTAGGCTAGTGATATCTTGTGCGTATTCACCCCATATTTTCTCAAGACATTGGCGAAGACCTTGTTCACGAAATGCGATCCCTCATCACTAATAATGGCCATGGGCGTCCCAAATTGCGTAAATATGTTCTTTCGCACAAATCTCTCCATCATTCTTGGGACAAGCCATCGCCTCTACCCACTTGGTCACATAATCAACAGCAAAAGAATATAAAGATTACCAAGTGGAGATGGGAATGGCCCCATGAAATCGATGCCCCAAAACTCAAATGACTCTACCTCCAACACGAAATTCGGAGGGATTTCTTTTTTGCTGGAAAAATTGCCGGTTCGCTGACACCGGTCATACTGCTGTACAAACAGATGGGCCTCTTTACGGAATGTAGGCAAAAAGAAACCGCTCTGAAGTACATTTTCCACTGTGCGTGATTTGCCGAAGTGACTTCCACAGTTCAACTCGTGGCAGTGTCTGAGGATCTCCAATGTGTCTCGCTCTGCTAGACCCTCTGCAACACATTATCTGCTCCCAGCTTGAACAGATAAGGATCATCCAAGAAATATTGTTGCACATCTGCAAAGAATTTCTTCCTCTGGTGGTAAGTCATATCCTTGGGAACAATAACCTTGAAATTTCCTAAGTCAGCAAACCAAGGGACGAATGCTACCACTACCATGAGCTTCTCATCTGGAAAATCCTCTCTAATTGGCAGATCTTCCTGCTTTTGATTCTCCAGCCGTGATAAATGGTCTGTAACGAAATTCTCTACCACTTCTTATCTTTGATCACCACGTCAAACTCTTGCATCAACAGAACCCACCGGATCAATCTTGGCTTAGAGTCCTTATTGGTGAGAAGGTACTTGAGGGCTGCATGGTCTGTGAAAATCTTCACCTGAGAACCCACAAGATATGGACGAAACTTGTCCAACGCAAAGATGATAGCCAACATCTCTTTCTCCGTGGTAGCATAGTTAACCTGTGCATTATTAAGAGTGCGACTGGCATAGTAAATGACATGAGCTACCTTATATTTCCGCTGTCCGAGTACTACTCCCACCGCATAGTCACTAGCATCACACATAAGCTCAAACGGAAAGGTCCAGTCTGGTGTGGCGATGATGGGTGAGCTTATAAACTTTTCCTTGAGACATCAGAAGTTGCCCTGCATTTTGCATCAAAATCAAAGACTGCATCTTGTTCAAGTAAACCAGAAAGAGGCTTTGTATTCTTCGAGAAATCCTTGATGAACCGTTGATAAAACCCTGCATGTCCCAAGAAACTCCGTACCCCTTTGACATGCGTAGAGTATGGAAGCTTCTCAATCACCTCAATTTTTTCCCGGTCCACCTTTAAACCCTTGCTTGAAATCTTGTGCCCCAACACTATTCCCTCGGTCACCATGAAATGACACTTCTCCCAGTTGAGTACTAGGTTGGTGTCAATGCATCTGTCATGAACCCGAGCTAGCTGCTGTAGGAAGTCTTCAAACCCATCTCCATAGAGCGAAAATTCATCCAAGAAGACCTCAAAATTCTACTCCATCATATCTGATAAGATCGACATCACACACCTATGAAACGTAGCAGGTGCGTTGCATAACCCAAAAGGCATGCGTCTAAAAGCGAAAGTTTCATAGGGACATGTGAATGTTGTCTTCTCCTGATCCGATGGATCAATGGCAATTTGGTTGTACACGGAGTACCCATCAAAAAGCTGTACTGTGAGTGATGTGCCATCCTATCAAGCATCTAATCAATAAATAGGAGGGGGAAATGATCATTCAATGTGGCATCATTGAGTTTGCAGTAATCCATGCATACTCTCCACCCAATAACAGTACGGGTAGCAATCTGATCACCTTTTTCCCTTTCAACCACAGTAATACCTCCCTTCTTAGGAACACATTGCACCGGGCTAGTCCATGTGCTGTCCGAAATCGGATAAATGATGCCCGCCTACAACCATTTAAGCACCTCTTTCTCACCACCTCCTGCATATGAGGATTGAGGCGGCGTTGAAATTTAACTATCGACTGCTTATCTTCTATGAGCCGAATCTTGTGCTGGCAAACTGTAGGCTGATCCCTTTGATATCTGCTATGGTCCATCCCATAGCTGCCTTTCTTTACTGCAATACCTTGCATAGCTGCTCCTCCCGTTCCCTGTCCAAACATGCAGACACAATCACAGGCAAAGTCTCATTAGTTCCCAAGTATAAATATTTTAAATGAACAAGTAAAGGCTTCAATTCTAAAACAAGAGCAGTAGTAAGAGAAGGAGTAAGAATTTTCCTGCTTCCCTCATCAAAGAGTGGTAGGGGCTTGCGCCACTGAGTTTCCATAGCTTGCTCTTTTTCTCTAGATTCAAGTAGAGCAAGTTCTTCATATAGCCGCTCCAATAATATGTCTTCCTCCTCATCCGGTGTGTATGCATCCACACCAAAACACTGCTCACTCACCGCATACGCGGGAAACTTCATAGCTTCAAAAACATTGAATTTCACCTTTTTGTCGTTAATCCGCATCGTCAACTCACCATTGGAAACATCAATGATCGTCTTCCCCGTGGCAAGGAATGGCCGTCCCAATATGAGTGGGACATCATCATCAGCCTCCATGTCCAAAATCACAAAATCCGCGAGGAAGATGAGTCTTTACACTCTCACAAGTACGTCCTCTAAAACGCCTCTTGGGCGTTTGATGGTACGATCAGCCATCTGCAAGCACATAAGAGTGGGTTTTGGATCCCCTACACCACGCTGCTCAAAAAATGATGTGGGCATCAAATTAATGCTTGCGCCAAGGTCACATAATGCCCTTCCATGAAATGCATCTCCCAATGTCACAGGAATGATGAACCCCCAGATCTTTCATCTTCTTTGGCAATGCCTTTTGCACCACGGCGCTACATGTAGGGTTTTGATTCATGGATGCGCAACGGAAACAATAATTAACCATGCAAAACCCTCCAAGGTTCACAAGTCAAGAGACATAACGATGGTAAAGGAAGAACTCAATAACACACCTTAGGGTTCTCCTTTGATGACTTCAAACGCGAATTGTGTCACGTTCTCTATGGTTGATCCACGCCTAGAGTTGATTTCTAGATCTCCCACTCCTTGGTGCTAGCCCGGAAAGAGGAAGAGGAAGAAGAATCATGCAAAACGAGACGAACCAAAGGAGGTTTCGGCCTCCTTTGGGGCCGACGGGGACGGACGGCGGGCTAGGGGGGCGGCGGCTCCTCTAGCTTGTTGCTCTCTCTCCTTTTGTTCTTTCCCACTCTTGTTATGTTCAATTATGAGCATAAGTTGTGGGAAGGAAGGAAGGAAGGTCCTTTATATAGTCCAACAACTCCTTGCCAACTACCTAAAGGACTTATTCTAGTCCTACTAGAATTCGATTTAGTCCCTTTCTTGCAAATTAGTCCCTACTAAGTTTGCAAGGTTTTGCAAAGTGATCCTTCTAATTAATTAATCCAATTAATTAATTCCCAAATCTAGTTCAACTCTATATAGCGTGTGACCCCATAGGTTCTATCTAGTTGGTAGCAACTATTTGCTAATATGGAGCGGGTTCTAGCAAAACATCCATTCTAGCCAATTAATAGAATAGTCATCTTGACAACCTTTGTAAAAGTAATTGTCTCATCCCTTTGTCTCTATATCCGGATTGGACACGAGACATACAAGTCACACTCGTATATCCAATCCATAGTTTCTCGATCCATGGGAATAGCCTTATTCGTGCAAATAACATCAATATCCCATATTGATTTATTTGAGTCTGGCCAGACATTCTATAAGCACTATCCCTCGAGTGGCCTAGGATATTTGCTCCCGTTATGTGGGAGGGAAAAATTCTATCTACGTCCACTACGATCTCTAAGCTTGCTTTTTATTGTATCCAGTACACGCCTTTATAACTACCCAGTTACGGTGTAGCGTTTAACGCTACCAAAATCACAATAATCCACAACTAGAATATCTAGTGACTTCAAGTCTAAGGATGACAATACCATTGCACCGCGAGAAGCGCTTGTGACTCAACATAACGTGTATGTAGCCTTCTCGGAGATGGGTCAATCTAGTGCGACATTACCCCTAATGCACACCTATGTGTTGGATCGTGATATCTCCATATCAATCCAACCCCATACTAGTCTATAGATGATTGTCCCATTAATCATTATACTGGACTAGGGATATTTAAGATAAACAACACAATTTTAAATCTAAGGAATTCATTATATTAAATATCCAATAAATAATAGATGAATTTCTAGCCACAAATAAATTCATACTAAACTAGATTGCCTCTAGGGAATCTATTCCAACAGTCCCCCACTTGCACTAGAGCCAATATGGCGCATCTCGTATGCCCATACTCCTAGTGTGCCCTTCATGCTTCCATTGCGTGAGCGGCTTTGTAAGCGGGTCTGACAGATTCTCATCTGTAGGAATCTTGCATATCCGAACGTCTCCTCTATCGATAATATCTCGAATCAGATGAAACTTCCTGAGCACGTGCTTGGATTTCTGGTGCGACCTGGGTTCCTTCGATTGCGCGATCGCCCCAGTGTTGTCACAGTACAACTCGACTGGATCCGCAATGCTAGGAACCACACCAAGTTCAGAAACAAACTTTCTGATCCAAACAGCTTCCTTTGCTGCGCCATTTGCAGCAATGTACTCAGCCTCTGTTGTAGAATCAGCTACCGTCTCTTGCTTGGAACTCTTCCCGCTCACCGCTGCTCCATTCAGGCAAAACACATATCCCGACTGTGATCTAAAGTCATCTCTGTCGGTTTGGAAGCTTGCATCAGTGTAACCCCTTACACGCAACTCTTCCTCACCACCAAATATCAAGAAAGCATCCTTAGTTCTTCTCAAGTACTTTAGGATGTTCTTGACTGCAATCCAGTGACTCTCACTTGGATTGGATTGGTATCTGCTTGTCATACACAAGGCATATGACACATATGGTCTAGTACATAACATGGCATACATGATAGATTTTATGGCCGAGGCATAGGGAATTCTACTGATGCGTTCCTTCTCAATCTCATTGGAAGGACAACCACTCTTCGAAAGAGTGATTCCATGTGACATGGGCAAGAATCCCTTCTTGGAATCTTGCATGTTGAACCGTTTCAACACCTTGTCAATCTATGTAATTTGAATTAGGCCTAGCAACCTTTTAGATCTATCTCTATAGATCTTTATACCGAGTATATAGGCTGCTTCCCCTAAGTCATTCATTGAGAAACACTTCCCTAGCCAATCTTTAACAGATTGTAGCATGGGAACGTCGTTTCCAATGAGTAGTATGTCATCCACATACAAGACCAGAAAAGCTACAGAGCTCCAACTAACCTTCTTGTAGACACAAGACTCATCTTCGTTCCTGATGAAGCCAAACTCTTTGACTACTTCATCAAAACGTCGATTCCAACTCCTAGAAGCTTGCTTCAATCCATAAATGGATCGTTGCAGCTTACAGACTTTGTTGGCTTGCTTTGGATCCTCAAAACCCTCCGGCTATATCATATACACGTCCTCGAGGAGATTCCCATAAAGGAATGCTGTTTTGACATCCATCTGCCAAATCTCATAGTCATGGTATGCTGCAATTGCAAGTAGGATTTGGATGGATTTTTTCATAGCGACTGGTGAAAAGGTTTCATCATAGTTAATACCATGAATATGCCTGAATCCTTTAGCCACCAATCGGCCCTTATAGGTAATCACATTACCATCCATGTCGATCTTCTTCTTGAAGACCCACTTGCACCCTATGTGTCGCGCCCCTTCGGGTGGTTCCACCAAAGTCCATACTTTGTTGGTATACATGGATTCCATCTCGGATCTCATGGCTTCTAGCCACTTCTGATAGTCTGGGCCCTTCATGGCCTCTTCATAGGTAGTAGGCTCATCATCTATGAGCATCGTGTCACCGGAATCGGTCACGAGAAGTCCATACCTCTCGGGTTCCTGGCGCACTCTACTAGATCTACGAAGCTCTTGTGTTACCTGAACAGGTTGCTCCACAAATGCTTATGATTCCTGTTCATGTTCCATAATCGGTTCAGTGATTTGTGGCTCTTGAACCTCTTCAAGTTCTACAGTCCTCCCACTTGCTTCTGTAGAGACAAACTCTCTTTCTAGAAACACGTCGGTCCGAGCAACAAACACTTTGTTCTCGGCTGGATTGTAGAAGTAGTAACCCTTAGTTTCCTTAGGGTACCCCACAAATTTACACTTATCCGATTTCGGCCCTAGTTTGTCTAATTGTAAACGTTTTACATTGACATCGCAGCCCCAAATCCTCATGAACGACAGTGTGGGACGCCTCCCACTCCACATCTCATATGGTGTCTTCATGACTGATTTAGATGGAACACGGTTAATGGTGAAAGCTGCACTTAATAGAGCGTGGCCCCAAAATGATAATGGAAGATCGGTTTGACACATCATAGATCGAACCATATCCAATAGGGTTCGATTCATCCTCTCGGACACGCCATTCCATTGTGGCATTCCGGGTGGAGTGAGTTGGGACACGATCCCACACTCTCTAAGATAGTCGTCAAACTCTTGGCTCAAGTATTCTCCTCCACGATCCGATCGTAGAGCCTTGATACTTTTTCCAAGTTGCTTCTCTACTTCATTCTTGAATTCTTTGAACACTTCAAAGGATTCGGATTTTGCCCTCATGAGGTACACAAATCCATATCTACTGTAATCATCAGTAAATGTAATGAAGTAATCATAACCACCCCTGGCAGGCGTGGCAAATGGCCCACACACATCAGTATGTATGAGCGCCAATTGCTCACTAGTCCTCTCACCTTTCTTATTGAAAGGGGACTTTGTCATTTTCCCAATAAACAAGCCTCACATGTCTCATATGATTCGAAATCAAATGAGTCTAGTAATCCATCCTTATGGAGTCTAGATACACGTTTCTCATTTATGTGGCCTAAACGACAGTGCCATAAATAAGCAGGATTTAAATCATTTATTTTAATCCGCTTGGTATTAATGTTGTAGACATGATTGCTTAGATCAAGGACATACAGTCCATTAAATAATTGCGCACTAAAATAATGAATATTATTTAAATAAAAGGAACAACAATTTTTCTTTATTGAAATAATAAAACCATCCTTGTCCAAAAAATAAATAGAAATAATGCTTCTGCTCATAGCAGGCACAAAATAGCAATTATTTAACTCTAAAGCTAATCCTGAAGGCAGAGATAGCTCGCACACGCCTATGGCCAACGCAGCAACTTTTTCTCCATTCCCAACGCGCAGATCTACCTCTCCTTTATCCAATCTTCTACTTCTCTTTAGATCCTGCATATTTCGACAAATATGAGATTCACATCTAGTATCTAATACCCATGATGTAGAGACAGTTAAATTCACATCTGCAACAAAAATACCTGGTGGTGGTGGAATCACTATTCCAAGCCTCTTGTCCTCCAGATATTTTGGGCAGTTCCTCCTCCAGTGTCCAGGCTGACCGCAGTAGTGACATTCACCTTTAGTCACACCTTTGGCAATGCCACCAACAGGCTTAAGGGCAGGTTCCTTGGACTTGGCAACTGACTTGCCTTTGCCCTTGGAGGATGAGGAAAACCTTTTGCCCTTTCCTTTCCGCACCATCATAATGGCCTTGCCCTTACCCTTGTTGATGATCTGTTCAGCTGTCCTCAACATATTGAGTAAATCTGGCAGTGGTTTCACGATCTCGTTCATGTTATAGTGCATGATGAACTGTCCATAACTCTCAGGCAACGATTGCAACACGAGATCGGTTGCCAACTCTTGGCCGACCGGGAACCCCTAGTCGGGCGAGATTCTCCAAGTACCCGATCATACGGAGTACATGGGGTCCCACCGGGTTCCATTCTGCCAGATGACACTTGAACAGTGCCTTAGAGACCTCGTACCTCTCTACTCTTGCCTGCTCTTGGAAGAGCTGCTTCAGATGCTCGATCATATCGACAGCATTCATGTTTTCGTGTTGCTTCTGAAGCTCAGAAGTCATGGTGCATAGCATAAGGCAGGCCGCATCATTAGCGTCATCAACGCGCTTTTGATACGCCTTTAGGGCAGCACGTGTTTGGTTCTCTGGACCTTCTGGAACATGCTCCTCTATTGCGTACATTTTCTTCTCTTGCTTGAGAAAAATTCTCAAGTTTCTGTATCAATCAAGAAAGTTGGTTCCAGAGAGCTTGTCCTTCTCAAGGACAGATCATAGGGAATGTTGTGAACTCGATGAGTTGTTTGCCATTTGGAATTCTACAAAAGGAAAATACGCAAGTTTTAGTATTTGTGAATTTTTGACTATATTCAATAATGGCTAGTTTATCAAATATAGCTCCCACTATTTTTCTACGGATTAACAACCCTCAAGATATTAATGCGGAAAATATCCTTATATTTTCTAGTGGGCCAAGATCCTTGTTTCATCTCCTTATGAGCTTGCTTTGGCAAGTCACCCATAATTTGACTACTTTAGGTAGGTACAATTCAAATTGCATCCCTTATGCAACTCTTGGTTCAATTGGGCAAATAACTCCTTATTTATCCATCCTTATGGATAATCCCAATTGATTGCCTCTAGGTTTCTTAATCATAGTAATAGCCTAGTTGTGTTCAACCTCTTATTTAAACAATTGCACATTACTAGCTTGTGCCATCGCATTCCATCATTATGAAACAAGTCGCCATGCTTTGGCACGCACGAACTTGATAAATAATGATGATAATGAGTGTTTAAATAACGAGAAGGCAAGAACACAATATTTGAATTTTGAGGGATTTTAAATTCAATTTTTAATTGTTTTGTTGATCTAAATCAACTAATCTATCTATTTGAGTTTGGGCACAACTCCAAATAATAGATCCGGGTTGTCTAATTATCTTATTATCATAATTGCATGCATCATCGATACACCAACCACAAAATAATAAGACAATAAAGTAAACAACCCAAAACAAAAATTAAACGTGATGTGGATATGGCCTTTTCTAGACTAAGATAATTCCAAGCCAATGGAATTATCTATGAAGCCTAAAAGCAAACACATCTCCATGCATCTTGTTCTTTTGGTCCATCCTTCATAGTCATGTGGAATGCTCCATGCTCCATGCTCCATCTTTTGTGGCTCCTTTTGGCTTTGGGCTCCTTTTCTTCAATCTTGGCTAACAATCTACTTTATCTAGCACTAGCTAACTTCTATACTAAATAAAATAAATCTCACAAGTTGAGAAAAAAAATTGCACGCAGGCCACAAAACCCTAATTAATTATTACAATTAATTGATCAGCTCACAGGCCGTAAACCAAAACACAAAGTTAAACATCCACATCAAACCACATCCTAAGGCCATATCCAATCACCATGCGAATTGCACATAAACAGTTAAAATCCAATTTTAACGCACTTGGTCAATTTTAATTGATTTTAGGATTTCTAGGGTTAAAACGGTCCATGGGCCCAAGAATCAAATTGCCTGGGCCCAAAAGGATGAACCACAAGGCCCTAGGGCCGGGCCGGCCCCTAACCCACGCTGCTAGGCCGCGGGCTAGGGCCGCCCGGCCCATAGGGCGGCCAAGGCTTGGGAGACAAGCAAGAGGGGCGGTCCCCTAGGGGGTCGAACCTCCTTGAGGGAGTTGTTTCCAAAACAACTCCCTTGCTTGGTGCCCAAGTTTGGTTGTTTCCTTGTTTTGGAAGAACTCCTTCTTCCCCAAGGATGCCCAAACCCTAGATCTAAGATCCTAAAATTTCTCAAACTCACTAATTCATGCATCTAATGCAAAAAATTAGATCCTGTTATGATGGTTTATTGACAAATTGCATCCCATCCTTGATTTGTCTTGTTTTACGCGATAAACAATCAATTTAAGGTGTAAAACCACTAAAACGTAACACATAAACCACGTTTATGCTCTACGACCTGTGGCTCTGATACCACTGTAGGGTTTTGATTCATGGATGCGCAACGGAAACAATAATTAACCATGCAAAACCCTCCAAGGATCAAAAGTCAAGAGACATAACGATGGTAAAGGAAGAACTCAATAACACACCTTAGGGTTCTCCTTTGATGACTTCAAACGCGAATTGTGTCACGTTCTCTATGGTTGATCCACGCCTAGAGTTGATTTCTAGATCTCCCACTCCTTGGTGCTAGCCCGGAAAGAGGAAGAGGAAGAAGAATCATGCAAAACGAGACGAACCAAAGGAGGTTTCGGCTTCCTTTGGGGCCGACGGGGACGGGCGGCAGGCTAGGGGGGCGGCGGCTCCTCTAGCTTGTTGCTCTCTCTCCTTTTGTTCTTTCCCACTCTTGTTATGTTCAATTATGAGCATAAGTTGTGGGAAGGAAGGAAGTAAGGTCCTTTATATAGTCCAACAACTCCTTGCCAACTACCTAAAGGACTTATTCTAGTCCTACTAGAATTCGATTTAGTCCCTTCCTTGAAAATTAGTCCCTACTAAGTTTGCAAGGTTTTGCAAAGTGATCCTTCTAATTAATTAATCCAATTAATTAATTCCCAAATCTAGTTCAACTCTATATAGCGTGTGACCCCATAGGTTCTATCTAGTTGGTAGCAACTATTTGCTAATATGGAGCGATTTCTAGCAAAACATCCATTCTAGCCAATTAATAGAATAGTCATCTTGACAACCTTTGTAAAAGTAATTGTCTCATCCCTTTGTCTCTATATCCGGATTGGACACGAGACATACAAGTCACACTCGTATATCCAATCCATAGTTTCTCGATCCATGGGAAGAGCATTATTCGTGCAAACAACATCAATATCCCATATTGATTTATTTGAGTCTGGCCAGACATTCTATAAGCACTATCCCTCGAGTGGCCTAGGATATTTGCTCCCGTTATGTGGGAGGGAAAAATTCTATCTACGTCCACTACGATCTCTAAGCTTGCTTCTTATTGTATCCAGTACACGCCTTTATAACTACCCAGTTACGGTGTAGCGTTTAACGCTACCAAAATCACAATAATTCACAACTAGAATATCTAGTGACTTCAAGTCTAAGGATGACAATACCATTGCACCGCGAGAAGCGCTTGTGACTCAACATAACGTGTATGTAGCCTTCTCGGAGATGGGTCAATCCAGTGCGACATTACCCCTAATGCACACCTATGTGTTGGATCGTGATATCTCCTTATCAATCCAACCCCATACTAGTCTATAGATGATTGTCCCATTAATCATTATACTGGACTAGGGATATTTAAGATAAACAACACAATTGTTAATCTAAGGACTTCATTATATTAAATATCCAATAAATAATAAATGAATTTCTAGCCACAAATAAATTCATACTAAACTAGATTGCCTCTAGGGCATCTATTCCAACACTACACTCTTCATTCAGGGTCACATTCTTAAATTCATCCATGCGCCTCCTATTAGAGAGGAGGTCCCTGAGAAACTTGGCATATTTTGGCATTTGGGATATGGCCTCTGCGAACGGAATATTAATATGCAACTTCTTGAAGATATTCAAAAACTTCTTAAAGTGCTTCGCATCCTCTTGGCTCTTCAACCTCTGCGGGTATGGCACACGCATGCTGTACTCCTTATGCTTTTGCTTCTCCTCCGACTTCCTACTCGTCTCCTTTGATTGGGGAATCACGGTAGGCACAAAAATTTCTTCACTCAAAGCCTTTTCAGTGGCTTTTGGCGCTTCAGCTTGCACGTGGCTAGGATATGGAGGGTCCTCTCTAGTAACTCCACTGCCAGTGTAATTGCCTTCAGCTGTTCTGGCGGAGTGATAGTGAAGCATGCCAGGTGGAAGCCTAGTATTTTGATTGGCTATCTGTCCGATTTGTGTCTCATGGCTCTTCATTGTGGCTTCCATATAGACAATCTTGCTCTCTATTTTTTTTCTTGTTCTTCTGATTATTGAGCCTGTTGTTGGGGAACATGTCTTTGTGCTTGGTATTGAACAATAGGTCTTTGGCCGGGTGCATATAACCAACTGTTTGGATTGGCATAGCTGAAATTGGGGTGGTTGCGGTTATTAAGATGATATGTGTTGGACCATTGCTGTTGTCGTGGTTGACCCATGTAGTTCACATCTTCAATGGAGTCACTATATCCCTGATTTGCATCAGCCACCATCTCCCCGACTGATTTTACCTGTGTTGATGGATTCATATTGATGAAATCCGAAGTCATTACTGCCATCTGATGTTCAAATTTCTGTTCCACCATTGACTCAATCTTACTAAACAATGCCCCATCAGATTTCGTGTTCCTACGAGTCTCAGATCTCGTGGACTCACGTTTTGCCACATTATCCAGCAGATCCCGGCATCTCTGTACTCCTAGGCCCATAAAATTTCCCTGAGCCATCATATCTAGCTCATTCGCAGTCTCTCTGTCTAGAGAATTATAAATGTAGTGTAAGAGTTTGTACCATGGCTCTCCATGAGTAGGGAATCTGCGAAGGAGCTGGTTGAATTTTCTCCATGTGTCTCCCAAAGAATCATATTGATGTTGCTTGAATTTTGTGATATCAGCCATTCGTTGAGCAACCTTGGACGGCAGGAGATATTTCCTGAGAAACTCCTTGCAACACTCTGCCCATGTAGCGATACTTCTTGCTGGAAAATCCATAAGCCATGTCTTTTCTTTTCCCGATAAAGAGAAGGGGAAAAGCATGAGCTTTATAGTCTCGAGTGGAACTCTCTGATCATACATAGTGGAGGTAATATGCTCGAAATTGAGCAAGTGTTGGTGTGGATCATCACCTGCAGCTCCGTTGAATAGGCACTCATCTCGAACCATGTTTATCAATGGTTGGCGTATTTCAAAATGGGTGGCGTTGATTTGTGGCCTGATAATAGTGGGTTGATAACCTTCCGGCGTAGTTCTGAAGTAGTCTACCAAAGGATGGTCATCCTCTTCAGCATTACTTACCTGTGCCGCCACATTATGTGCATTGTTCCCACCATGTTACCACCATTATTTCCAGCGTTATTACCTCCATCGTTTCTCGCTTATACCCCCACACCAAGATGGGGTTGTGGATTTGGAGGGTTCAAGCGTGCCATTGGAGCCTGCATCTTTGTCAATTGAGCTCTGAGCTCCTCAGTCTCCCTTGCTCGATTAGCTGCATCTTCCACAGCTGCAACTCTAGCTGCTTCCGCATCCTGCATATTTTTGCAGATCCTTTCAAACTCTGCTCTAGTTTCGTCATCCATGGTAACGGAACTTGATTTCCTCTTGTCTCTACGCTGTACTCGTAACAGGGATTTCTGGTCTTCAAGTATTGGATGCAAAGGTTCGTCTTCAAGTGTCTCTATGCACCGTAAAATCTAACCTGAAATCACAGATCACACAAAACGTAGGTGAGTAACAGATATAAACAGAAAAGTAAAATCCCTAAGGCTCGAAATTCTAACTAGTTTAGCCAAAGTCCCGGGCAACGGCGCCAAAAACTTGACACGCTCCAACTGCAAGTGTACAGTTGTCGGTGCAGTAATAAATTTGATAATCCGGGTTGTCGAACCCAAGAGACTTCGTATTAAATTAATTACCAATTCTACACCTTATGTGGGTCAATCGCTTTATTTGTGTTTGTTACTTCTACGAAAAGTAAAAAACAATGACGAGTTAATCGTAGAGATGTTGGCACGATTAACAAGAATAATTGCAAAGATTACTAATATGGGACAAATACCGGGAATTCTCGAGGTTTACAAGGAATAATATAAAATTATGCTTTGATTTATGAAACAACACCGTGTCTTTTATTATTAATCGAGCAACGTAAAATTCACCGACTTACCTAGAAAATTATCTACGCCTAAAACCAAAATATACCGAGTTACCAAGTCTATTTTACTTTTAAGCATGCATTAAAATTCACCTTTCTACTCTAACGATCCTAGTTAACAATTCCAAGTTACCAAATATTGATTCGACTAGATGGATTGTATACTTTACCGACTAACTTTCACAGAGTTACCACGTGAATATCAATTAAAATTATTCCTACGTTAGCTATGCGCAAGAATAATGGAATCCAATCTCATAAACAACCCATAATAATAAAAGAACACGATATATTAAGTCTAAAACTTGAATCACAATCTCAAAACGTCAAGTTTATAGCAACCCCTAGCTACCAAATGAGAATTCCCAGTGAAAGAGGGTTTAGATACTACACATCCTGGTCAAAATAACGAGTTTGATGATCAATAACAAGAACCAGTGAAAAGAAAGAGTTTAGGAATCAAACGGAGAGATCCAATCGCTCCCAAAGCTCCAAAGGCGTTCCCTAGCTCTCAAAAACGTCCAAAATCTTTGCTAACTACTCAAAATCACGACCTAAAGCTCTTAAATACGTTTCCATAATCATATTACAAAGTTTGAAGAAATTGCGTAAAAGCCCCAAAAATTCCAGCGTTCTGATGTTTTCTTCGTACGAACACTTTTTTCTTCGTACGAATACTTTGGCTCTTCGTACGAAGGCCTTCCCAGATAAGTACTGCAGCTTGTTTTGGGAAGAGATCTTCAGAGCTGGATTTTTGGCTAAGTACAAACTCTTCGTACGGAGACAATTGTCTTCGTACGAAGACACCTTCTTCCTGTATTTTTTTCTTTGGCTTTTTCTTTGAGTTACTTGCTTCCGAAGTTCGTTTCCATCTCCCGCATGATCATCCCAGACCTATTTTCATGTGAATCACAACACGAAAACATAACCTGCGATCATATCACAATAAAAGCTCAAAATAACACTAGAAACGCCCGTATTTAACAATTCAAGCTCATGAACTCATGTTATCAAATTTTAGGATGATTTACTCAAAAGGCGACAAGTTCTCCATTTTGAGCACGTAAAACGTAGAAAAATAAGGAATAAAATAACTCCGAAAAAAGAGTTATCAACAAGATTCTTTGTGATTGAAATGGCACTTGTGTTGTCGCATTTGATAGGCACTTCTATGAATTCATAGACAAAGTCTCTTATTTGTTGAGCAATCCATTGCACTTGTGGGCGACAAGCTCCAACTGCTATGTATTCAGCTTCTGCAGTTGACAAGGCTACTGAGTTTTGCTTCTTTTAATGCCAGCTAATCAGTGATGAGCTAAGAAATTAGGAACACCCTGATGTGCTCTTCTTGTCAACTTTGTATCCCGCAAATTCTGCATTTGAATATCCACTCAAAGAGAAATTAGACCTTTTTGGATACCAAAGCCCCAAGTCTTTGGTTCCATTAAGATATCTAAAAGTTCTTTTGACAGCAACTAAGTGAAATTCCTAGGATATTCTTGAAATCTTCCATACATACAAACACTAAACATGATATTTGGTCTACTAGCTGTCAAATACAATAGTGATCCAAAGATACGTATGTATTCCTTATGATTCGCACTCTTACCATTTCTATCCTTGTCTAAGGATAATGAAGAACTCATGGGAGTCTTAGCTACTTTGGACTGAGCATGCTATATTTATTCAACAAGTCCTTGGTATATTTTCCTTAATGGAACAAAAATTCCTTTCTTCATTTGATGCACATGAAGTCCAAGAAAGAAATTTAATTCTCCCAACAAGCTCATCTCAAATTCCCTGCACATTAGACTTGAAAACCCTTTTGATATAGCATCATTAGTAGCACCAAAAAATATATCATCAACATAAATATGTACTACTAGGATGTCTTCTTCATGAGTCTCAATGAAAAGAGTTTTGTCTACTAGGCCTGTCTTAAAATTATTTTCAAGTAAATATTTAGAAAGTCTATCATACCAAGCCCTTGGTGCTTGCTTGAGGTCATAGAGAGCTTTGTCAAGTTTGTAACATGATTAGGGAAATTATCATCATCAAAGCGAGGAGGTTGAGAAGCATATAATTTTTTCTTGTAAATAACCTTTAAAGAAAGCACATGACATCCATTTGATAAAGCTTTATGTGTTTATGAGATTCAAATGCATAAAGTATTCTAATAGCTTCTAACCTGGAAACAGGAGAAAATGTCTCCTCATAATCAATACATTCTTCTTGATTATACCCATGTGCCAAAAGTCTGGCTTTGTTCCTGAGAATCTTACCATTCTCATCAAGCTTGTTTCTGAACACCCATAATGTAACACCCCCAAAATGACCAAGCCGGAGGCCCGGGGGTGTCACTCCGTACACGAGATTAAACCCGGATACAAGGACATTTAAAGATGGTTCCCAAGCAAAACATCCATAAAATATTTATAAAAAAACATTATTACAATCCAATTATTCGTGCCACAAACTCGGGCATAAAACAAACTAAAGTATTATAATACTAAGGAACTCTATTTAAAATGAAACGACTAATGCATTCGGTGATGAAGCGCGTCCCCCGCTAAGCCAAATACTCACAACCTAGACCTGTTGTGCATAAATAAAAAGAAACACCACAGTACAAAATCAGCATATAAATACTGGCAAGCAAACACCCAATCATGTAAAATGATGATGAGACAGTTATAAAACAGTGCCCAATTTTACAAGTAGGAGTTCATTTCAAACACAACAGAAGTAAAGTTTGACTCTTGTAAGGAAAACATGTGAGTTCCCAATTCCATAATATTTCCAAACCAATTCATTATCCATTAGGGGAAAAAACCAAAACCACATATTAATTCCTTTTCCATTAATATGATCAAAACAAAATCCATTTTATTAATTTGTTGTGACAGGGGAAAACCAACCATCTAGCAAGCATCTAAGACCTTAAGTGTCGACACCCCTCCCCCCCCCAAAGACTCTAGCGGTCAGAGGAGTGAGTACATGGAGCTATCTGGGGACATGCAACCGGATTAAATAAAATAAATTGAACGGAAGACCGAGATCAACACGCCCAATGCCAATAGTAACCAATAATAAAGGTCCCCGCACAACTCTTCCACTTTACGTTATCGTCCATTATTATAATCTTGGTGATATTTTCAAGAAAAGTATTTAGCAAGTAAAATCAGGTATTTCAATGGCACGTAACACATAAATTCATTTGAGACGTGCATTAATAAAATCATTCGACACAAAGGGAGTTAGGCACACTAGGTCTGGCATGTTTACTCACCCCAAATGCAAATCAACTACGGCGACTCAATCGTAGTACTCAACGTACCCGTCGTATATGAGCTCGTCACCTACAAGTTAACAATACTCTAATTAAATTACAATACTTTAATAATAATACTAGTGACAACTATACTACATGCATATGACGCTCGATGGTTTAGGGTTCTAACACCAACCTAACATTCCCAAATAACCCAATACACAAGTGATTAGGGTGATTGGCTCTAGGTCGACAACACAATTCTACTAGCCGGTTCAAGTTTAGTATCCAATAGGCTAATTAATTTTAAACAAGGAGATTACTAATTAACTATATTCTCATTATACTAGTCACAACTCACAAATCCTCTCAAACACATGTACTTAGGTTCAAGACCACAAAACGAGTGTTAAAACTCCCAAAATCCAACTAATTTCCATGTCTTGACACTATTTGATAAACCCACCATCATTAGTGATAATTTCAGCAACTTTTGGCGACTAAAAACAGCCCTATAGCGACAAATTCCAACCTTTTAGCGACCGGACAGATTGTATATCAACTCTAAATCATCTAATCAAGTGCCTAACGGTCTCGATTTCAACTCCAATTCAATTACCCGGCGATTACAACTCGCCTTACCAACCCAACACATCAAACAAGTGATAACTTCTGGTTAATGCTATTGTTTCAGCTTGATTTTACCTCCTACACAAACTAGGGTTTATGGGTGTGATATGAACATGAAAGATTGTGATGAAACATGAAAAATAGCGTGATAATAATCCAAAATGAAGAGTGATTACAATCTGAAATTAAAGAACAACTTGCTACTTACGTGAACGTGAGGGATTTGAGAGATTGAGTAGTGGAGATGAGGGTGGCGATGGTGAACAAGGCTGTCGGAAAAGAGCAAGAGAAAAGAGAAATCAAGATATGAAGGAGAAGAAGAAAAAGCCGAAGAAAAAGAAGGAGAAGAAGAAGACACGGGCGGAGAAGAAGAAGAGAATAAGAAAAGAGAGAGAGGGAGAGAGATTACCTGATGGAGAGAGAGAGAGAGACGGCGGCGGTGGCTGAAGCCGCTGCTGCTGTTTTGCGTCGGGCAGAGAGAGTGAGAGGGTTCGGGAGAGTGAGAGAGAGACGTGAGATAGAGAGAGATAGAGAGATTGAGAGTTTTGATGAGAGCTGGAAAAAAAATCAAACTCATTAGGGAAGAAACCCGATTGAATAGGAAACTTCACGTATGAAGAAAATTGGGTCAAAAATCATATCAATATGTGAAGAAAAGACACTTTTCCACCACAAGTTTAGGTAAGAAGACAACTACCTCCCCCCTAATATCATAAAGGCACTAAAACTTTTGATTAAAGTCACCAAGACCCCTAAACGCTAGCAAACTTTTATAATTGACTCTCAACATTGAAATTTAACTCCCCAACACTTATAATAATATCACTAAATACTCATAGTCACAAAACGGGGTATTTCACATACGGTTCAAATTACAAAGTGATTCTTTGGCCTACGAACCAACTTCATACCTTATTGCTCTCAAATTCATTCAGCTCATGCGGCATTGCAATTATCCAATCTGCTTCTTGTAATGCCTCCTGTGAATTCTTAGGTTCTACAAGTGATAAAAATGCATTGAAGGAACATAAGTTCTTCAATTTTCCTCTAGTCTGTGTACCAATGGTTGGATCTGAGATGATATTGTCTACTGGATGAGCTCACAGATATTTGAAGTTCTTTCTTGGTGTCTAGGATTCTGGTTCTCCAGTAATCTTTTCAATCTTTTGAGAGATTGATGCGGTGGAAGGAGCACTCTGTGGTCTGTGAGATCTTATGGCAAGGATTTGAGGATTTGGTTCAGGAGGATGTTCAAAGCTTTGAGATTCTCTTGGCTTTTCCTCCAGGGTATTTTTGCTGTTTTTCTCTTTCTCAAAATCATCATCCGCTTCATACTTAGTTAAATTGAGATATGCAAAACTATCACTCAAGGAAGCATCATAGCTTTCATCAAAATTCACATGAATGCTCTCCTGTACAACTTTGGTTCTTTTGTTGAAAACTCTATATGCTTTGCTAGATTGAGAATAACCAAGAAATACAGCTTCATCACTTCTAGAATCAAATTTACCAAGATTATATTTGCCATTATTATGCACATAACAAATACAACCAAAAGGTTTAAAATAAGAAACTATTGGCTTGCCCTTTTAAAGTTCATATGGATTTTTCTTCAAAATAGGCCTAATCAAGCATCTATTTAGCACATAGTTGGCGGTGTTAACAGCTTCTGCCAAAAAATATTTTCGCAAATGATTTTCAAGAAGCATGGTTCTAAACATATCTTCAAGTGTCCTATTCTTCATCTCAGCTACTCCATTCTGATGAGGTGTTCAACATGTATAAAAGTTTTGTGAGATGTCATGTTGTGCACAAAATAAATCAAAATCAAGTTGATCAAATTCTCTACAAAGATCACTCCTAACATATGCAACATGCAAGTTTTTTAACGTTTTAAGCTCTTTGAAAAGCTTGGAAAATTCATGTAGTGTTTCAGATTTTTCTTTACAATGATGGAAACATTTTTGCATGAAAATTGAGTCAGAGTGTGTCATTCGCATGACCCAGGAGGCGGTAGCGGATAAACGGATGAATTTTCAATGAATGTAACTAGTTCATTAATAAGTCAGTATATTGCAAAAGGAAAATATCCATAAAAACAGTAAATAAAAGTGTAGACCTCGTTGTCCTCTTTGAACCCATCTTTCTTGGAAGTACCCCCTCTCCCATTTGTTTCATCCTTCGAACCTCTCTTTCTAGGTGTGCTTGTGAAGGGCATTTTGACCCGCTGATAATGTTGGAAAAATGATGAAAATGCATCCAAACAGGGTAGAAGTGACCTTCACAAGTACTCGTAGACTATAGAGGATGAAAGGTTTAATTTAGAAATGAATGGTATTTCTGTACCATTCAAACTTATGTTATGGCTTAATGCTTCGACCGCTTGGGAAGTTATGAGTGATGCATATGTATTAACTATAATAGAGATCTTAAAAGGAACAATGTTAAGCTGTTTTTGTAGGGCTCCATCTTTCATGATTCTAATTTCAATGAGGTGCATTGTCGCAGAAATAACTGTTGTTTTCAAGATTAGTGGAGAATTAATTACTACTAGGTCATTGATTTGACGAGTATGAGATACTAGTTAACTGCTTCGTAGCTTGTCACATATATTAGTTTGTAAGAACTTTCTTGTGATATTTGTTAATTCTTCCATTGAACCTCTTTTTGTACATGTAGTTGCGAGGGTCACTTTAACCCTCTGATAATGTTTGTAAAATGATGGAAACATTTGTGCATCTAGTTCGGGTCAAAGTGGTCTTCGCAACTACTCGCAGACTATAGAGTATGAAAGGAGGAATTAGCAATATATGTTATTTCAGTATAGTTCAAGTATGTTATGACTCAATGTGTTGACTGCTTGCTCATTCAGTACATTTCTGTATAGCTATTTGCACCCTGCTGTCTTCATCTCCTATATATTTAGTTGTCATGATTTGGGCCTTCTCAAGGTATTATGATGTTCTTTATGCTCAGTGATTGCTCACTGTAAGAGGCCGTGATGATATGGATCGTTCGAATTCACTCTTTCTAGTCGATAGAGTGTCATGTGCATGGCAAGGCAAAATCCTCTTGCAGCCTGTAATCATTGATATCCTATATATGGTGTTCATGAGTACAGATCTGAGCCTCTTCATTCTCATTGAAGAGGACGTGATGATATTGATCTATCGAATTCACTCGTTCGAGCCCATAGAGTGTGATATGCATGGCAAGGCAAAATCCTTGTGCAGCATGTGATCATTGATCTCTTACCTGCAAGTTTTAATGAGTACTTATCGAAGCCTCTTTTGTGATTACGCTGCAGGATGCACTATATGTACTTGTTTAGTTCATAAATGCTTGTTTAGTTAAGAAAACGTGATGCACTATTTGTACTGATTTAGTAAAGAAAATGTGATGATATGGATATATATTTAATTCACTATATTGCATGTGTGTCAGTAACAAAAATAAAATCACCACCCTTAAAAGAGGAGGAGGTCACCAGTGCTCTAACACGACGACCTCCAATGTAAATGAATGCTCCAGTGGTCATCTCTCATTCAGAGGAAGAAAAGGATGACACATCAAAATTGACTGTATTCCAGGAAAGCCTGAAGAATATCAAGTTTGAAGGAAGTAGAAGTGTTGAAGGGCCCGTGGAATTATTCGAAGGGACACGTGAATCTGTCAATTACAAAACAGAAGATTTGGGGGGCAAAGGAAAAGGAACCAGAAGAAGCTAGATGATTCGTGCTATATTTGTTATGCATTTTAGTTATTATTTGTTATATATGTAGTTGCGTCTTGCCTGTAACTATTCCTGATACATATTTTATAAGAGATGTTGGAACTGAGTTCAAGCAAGTAAAGTATTTGGTTGAAAGCATCTTCAAGAGCATCAATGTACTTCATGTGGAAGAAGAAGTGTCTTAGGCTGCAGAAGGCTCAAAGAAAGATGCAGAAGGTTCAACCAAATATTTTTTCAGTGATATTACAACTCAGGATGAGGCTACAGGGGTGGTGGACAAAGGAAAACAATTCGTTCAGGAACAGGGTGATGAAGAACAGGAACAAGCTGATGCTGAAAGTCCAGACTCTAGGATGTTAATCAAGGATCTCAAGAAGAAGAAAAATAAAATTTTCATTCCAGAGATAGTGACCAAAGCACAACTGTTTGAATCCACTGGTTGTGCTAGTGGTCATTGACACGCTCCAACTGCAAGTGCACAGTTGTCGGTGTAGTAATAATCGGAAAAGTCCGGTTTGTCGAACCCAAGGGACTTCGTGTAAATTAACTACTAAATTTATTCTTTATGTGGGCAAAGCGCAGTTGTTTTGTTGTTTCTAATTCTACTAAAAATTAAAAGTAACAATTGTCTCAACTAATTCAAATAATTATTTCAAGATTAAAAAGCACGCGTTGATTTTTATGTTTATCAAGATTGATCAAGTTCAGGATATCTCTACGGATCACTAGGTATGTCACACTACGTTGGATTTATGTTCTGCTAACACGATGAGTTCTTATTCTAGTTAAACGAGCAATTTTATATTGAAGATGTCTCAACCAATAACTATGCCTAAACTATCGTAACTGATTCCTCTAGCTTACTCAAGTTCAAACACGCATTACGATGATAATTCTACTCTTGTTCTTAGCTAACTAGCAAGATTCCTCAACCCTAGATACGGCTAGTGTGTATTTCAATTTTTCGGGCAACAAACGTAGATTCCTCTATCGTTCATAACCTAGCACAATCCTATTAATACGTCTACCAATAGAAAAGATAAATCAAATGCGTGAAATACACATAACTAGAGAAGAAATCATCAATTAAGCTCAAAAGCATGCAAGCAAATCCATAAATCACAAGTGTAGTGATCAAACCCTAGTCTCCTACGAGATATCCCAAAATAAGGGTTTAGCTACTCATAATCATTTTCAAAATACAAAGTTTCATGATTCAATATGAAAAACTAGAGAAGAAACGAAGATTAGAAGCCAAACGGATGATCCAAGCTCTTCAACCTAGCTCCAAGCTCTCCAAGCACGTCTCCCAATGTGTGTTCTGATGCCAAACACGTTCCCCAATGTTTCCTAAGTCTTTCGTGGCTCAAAACTCTCAAAACTATGCCAAAATAGCGAAAATAGCCCAAAAATCCGATCCTGGCCGCAGAAGTAATCGTACGATTACTTTCAAGTAAACGTACGATTACTTGCATTGAAGGTAATCGTACGTTTACTTGAAAGTAAACGCACGATTAGTTCTGAGTGAAGGTAATCGTACGATTACTTTGAGGTAAACGTACGATTACTTCTGGTCTTCCACCAATCAAACTTCATCTTCTTGCTCTTTTTCCTTTCGTCTTCACTTCCCGAGCATCCCTTTGAGCCTCCAACTTTTCCGAAGTTCACTTTTGCTCCAATGTCACGTCCCGAGCTCCCGGTTCCTGAAAACCACAACACGAGAAACATACCGGAAGATCAAACGTGATAAAATATAGTCCAAATTAATGCAAAAAGTGCCCGGACTCATCATTCACGTGCAAAGACTCAACATGCTCAAATTTAGCAAGAAATGATCCAAAATCCATCAAAACGCATCGGAATACACGCAGAACGGTAAGGAAACATATAAGAATATAACTCCAAATATGGTGTTATCAACTATCCCCACACTTACCCGTTGCGCGTCCCGAGCAACAATCCAAATCTCAAACTATCAAAAATCATCCGAACCTTCCTCCTCTCATCTCACCTCTCGAGTCAACCATTCCAACCAAGACCATTGCATACTTTTCAACTTACCAATTGCTTACTAACCTCAATTAGCCGACTCAATACACACGACGACTCAATACAAGACATAACGATGCAACAATATGATGCAATGCAATTATATGACTCGATCCTACTAAACACATATATACACACAATATCTTTTTAGGCGAGATCGGGCAATCTCAATTAGCTTAAAACGGTTCTCATGGAGTGATGAAGAATCTAGGAACGAGGTATGAATTGCAACTAAAATTGACAACAAGAATTTCCCTTAGTTGGTATAGAAAGCCTAGCTTTACTACGTGTAAGAATAACCTACCTCTTCGCGTGTGCCGATAAATAAGAGGCTACGCTAGGCTAAGCCACATTCAAGGTCCGAGCTCCTATTCCGCTAACGGGTTAAAATGTAGAGGCTTAGGGACAAAAGGATAATCATGTAGTAGCAAGTCCTAAGCGTCACATTCTCACGTTAAAACCCACATCTCACACACCCTCACCACGATGATAGGAACCGCAACCCGAAACTCACCATCTCCGGCCCTCGATCCCCTCAAACCCCGGTACAATACGATTTCCGTGGCCACCGTCGTGAAACATGCATAAAATGAACATCGCCGTCAATGAAATAGTTGCTTCCACCACTCGGTCTTCATTAAGCTCCAACTTTATTCCTTTATTTCATCTCTCCTTTTTTTTTCTCTCTCTTTTTTTTTTCTTTTTTTTTTCTTTTCTGTTTTTTTTTTCTGTTTTTTTTTTCTGTTTTTTTTTTTTCCAAATCTCTCAATATCCAAAAACACAACTTCTACAACGTATATCTCGAGTGGTCTTCCAAGTGTCAATCCAAACAAAAACATTAAGGGGAGGAAGTAAACAATCCAATGAATATATATCACAAGTAAAATCCATCTCCCCCTAACTCAATGAAATACACGGTGCCACCAAACAAAGCCGCAAAAAAATCCAAGTACATGTATGGGGATGGAGTCGTCAAAAGCTCAATCTCAATGTCCGTAGTCAAAAGTCGACATCCCCACACTAGAATATACCCATGTCCCCTCTCAAATAATCAAAACAATGTAAGTCTCGTGCTTAATCCAACCGATCCTCCTACACCAAGATGATGAAAAGAAACGATCCCTAGCACGATCCACCAATCAAATCACCCAACCCAATTTGTGCGTATTAGATGCCACGCACTCACGGCTCTCCACAACTGTGTCCATGGTGTAATGACATGGAACACCGCCACACCGAAGTGCGCAAGCCTACTCTCACTCACCCTCGCATTCCCCTCGATAATCAGAAATGAAGTACATGCGATACGTAAGACTCACTCAAATATATCATGAAGTACTCCCTCATCGAACCCCCTCAACTACGAACACCCTCGTGACGCACTAAAGCGGTGATTCTAACCAATCTATGATGAAGGCCAAGAATCGTCACCCTAAGTCCAGAGGTTATCAAATAATCCAAGGTTCAAAACAGGGTGTACTAGTGGTCCTACAAGGTAAGTTCTATAAGCAGTGAGTGCTCTAATACACACCTCGCACAGCTGTTCTGTGTGCCACTACGAGGCGGGTTGGCGACTACCTAAGACGTACACATGAATGTTCGGCTTGTTTAGCTCACACCTAGCTCAACTCTTGTAAGAAAACAAGGCACACACTTTAGATTTGAAAATCATTTAAGTGTATTAAAAATAGGCAGGTATTCCCGTAAAGAAAGTCTCTCTATACATACTAAGGGGAACTCAAATTGTCATTCTCGGTCACATCTCATACCCTATGCCTAAAGTTCTCACACTCCTCGATTTTCCAATTTCAAGCTTCTTTTGATTGCCCTTTCTCAATTTTCAATTTGTTTTAATTTTTTTTTTTTAAATTTTTTTTTTATATATTTCCTACTCTATATGCATGGGCCGACTCGAATGAAGACTCGAAACTGACTCGATTCGGGTAGGTGGACTCAATTAAACAAAACGTGCACTAAACATAAACTACTCACAATACGACACACACAATATATATAAACACGACACGGACTACAAAAACTGACTCACTAACCGACACAAACAACCTATATGTAACTGGTGAATGCAGACACGGACTTGGATAATAAA
This sequence comes from Linanthus parryae, assembly GCA_023055425.1. Lineage (NCBI taxonomy): Eukaryota > Viridiplantae > Streptophyta > Magnoliopsida > Ericales > Polemoniaceae > Linanthus > Linanthus parryae. Next base: position 692,109 of record JALGPY010000019.1, on the reverse strand, counting down.
GGCTGAGAAACCCCCCCACACTTGAACGCGTCGTTGTCCTCAACGAATGCATAGGTCAAGCGAAAAGACTCAGCATTCAAATGCAGGGGGTGGTAAGTCTACTCGCACGAATCCTCATCGTCCTGGTCCTGGTCTGCGGAATAGGCATCCGAATGGTACTCGTAGGCACCAGGGTAGGTCTCTTGGCCACTAGGCCACTGATCTCTCGGGAATCCCACATGAGTGGCCAATGCCTCTAACCACTGGTCCTGACGGTGTTGATGCAGACTCACCTGACGTAGTCCCTGTCCTAAGTTACGCATGCTACTGCGATGATGCTCAAACTGCCTAGCACTCATGTCAGCAACATAGTCACGGGACCGACCCTGGGATGTGAGGGTCATAGTCCTGGTCAATCTCAACTCGGCCATCAAGTCCGCTAAGCTCACACTCGGCTGGCCAGGGTCAATGACAGGTGGAGGTACAGGCTGAGGTGGGACAGGAGGAGTAGGAGATGGAGGAGTAGGATCTGGAGGAGTAGGAGCTGGAGGCGTGGGAGCTGCACGCGAGGAAGAGGCTCTTTTCTTAGCCTTTCCTCTAGGAGGTCTAGAACTAGCTCCTGCCTCCATCACCACTACATCCTTCAACGGGTCCGGGATTTTGTCAAACATTCTCGGAGCCTTGGGTTTGAGGTCTAGCTCTCCATCAGGCACGCTGGCCCCGCAATCCTTAGCTAGTTGCATGAGTAAGAAACTATGGCCCGCAGACTTCTTGTTTTTCTTTTCATACCTCTCGTGCAAATACAGGAAGATCCGCCTAGGAATGTCTATCCGATGCCCCCTCGATAGACACAGAGCCATGAGACACACCTCAAAATCAACGTAATTGGGAGCCAAAACTCCCAACACCCAAGACTCTAACAACTCAATGAGCCACCTTGGCTTAGGCAGCAAGTATCCGACTGGGATCTTCCAATGTCTGATATTAGTTTTAGACCTATCCCAGTCGGCTCCTGGCACTCCCGCAAACCAAAAAGCCGACACCTCATTAATGAGCGTCTGCTGGTCTTTCTGCAGATAAATCTTAAATTGACACGGCTCTGTCAACGGGGGCCACTTAAGTGCTGCGGCGATGCGCTCAGAAGACAAAACTAGCCAGTTCCGACGACAATAAATCACACGAGGGTCATTGAGCCTAGTCGTCTCACCCTCATCAGTGTGTCTCGCATTCGCATAAATCTCACGAGTCAGTACAGAACTGGCTTTCTTTTTCACTAACTCCATCCACCCCGCAAAGTTCTCGGTCTTCGCGACCTTTTGTAGGTCCTCAGGCACTCCCTCAAGTGGAAAGATTTTCTCGGCCTGGACACCTCTATTAATCCTAGGGTTCGATCGGTAAAAACCCTGGGCATTCGCCGAAATAAACCTATAATCGCAAAAGACCCCGCCACTATCAATTTCCAGCTTTTCGTCATCCGGCTTATGACCACTCAGACCCACTCTCAGGCACGTTCACCCCACTTCCCCCAGGTAATGTATAATCGGGATCGTTATCACGACTCGTTCTCGCACGTTTGCTCATTTTAACCAAGTATAACAAAATAAAGCAATTAACGCGACAAAAGCAAGTGCACAGTGACAAGTTGTGTACAGATATGAAGCAGTTAAACACGTAAGCACACAATCCTAGGACTCTAAGCAATCGCCCCCAAGCACGCTACTAAGCGCCACAAAAATTAAATTGGGCTTTTACTCAATTGTGCCTAAGACTCGAGTAATGAAATTGCGAGAGAGATTAGGACGTACCTACGTGCCCGGAGCAAGTCTTACGGGCACGAATTTGCAGAATTTTGACAACCCGGGCTGTTTTCGGGTCGCCGAAATTTTTCTTCCGAATTTTTCAATCCATGTGTGCCTTTTGCTCCTTGCGGTGTCCCCGTCAAAACCCTAAAGTGGCTGCTTCGATTTCGACCTCAATCGCCCCCAATTTCAGATTCTCCCTCAAGAACCCTAGCCTTGCCTCCTTCTTCGATTCACCACCAATCTGAGTTGTGGTCGCGGTGGTGATGGCCCTGTGATGGTGATGGTTGTGGTTGGAGATGGTGGTCGTGGCGGAGAGAGAGAGAGTTGGCGGCGGCGATGGTGAGAGGTGGTGGAAACTGGTGGTGTTGGTGAGAGAGAGAGGAGGCTGGCGGCGGACGCTGAGGCGGCTGGAAGAGAGGTGTGCGGCGTTGGTGAGGCGGCGGTGGTGACAGGTGGTGGTGGCTGGAGGTTGTGTTCGTGGTGGTGATTGCAGAGGGTTGAAGAGGGGGGTCGACAGTGGAGGGTTTTGTGAAAGATAGAGATTTTTTTTTTTTTTTTTTCAACCGTGTGTCTGACCCTGCTGAAGTAAACGTGCGATTACATTAAGTAATCGTACGATTACTTGAAAGTAATCGTGCGATTACTTTTAAGTAATCGTGCGATTACTTGAAAGTAATCGTACGATTACTACCTCGTACGACCTAGTGGGTAGGTCATGCGACCTAGCTAAACAATCTGCTTCCACCACATTCCAAAAATTTTCTAAGGCAAAAGTAAACGTACGATTACCTCAAGGTTATCGTACGATTACTTTTGTGCAGGGAAAAAAAAATTTATATTAGCCAAATATAACCTTTACCTCGTATTTTGATCCCGACCTCCGATGAGTGTGATTTTTGCACCTTTGGATCCCTTTTTCGACGTAAGTCTTGCTCACATAAATCACGTCCCGTTTCCGGATCGTTTTCCCCGACTTTCCTCAATTATCGCCTAATTACGCGAAAAATACCCAAAATGTGCCAAATTCGTCGCTTTCTTCAAAATTTTGCAATCGCCTTCATCAAGATGGGGAGTGCGGGATCTCTTCTCGTGTAGGAAAATTCCCAAAGTCCGGGGAACCTTTCATTCTTCAATTTCGCGCTTCCAAAGGCTCGTTTTGCATTTCCGGATGCTTTTGGACGCCTTTTAGCATCCTTTTTCGTCTTTGTTGCTCGTTTCTTTGCTTTGTCATGGATCTCCTCGACCTCGAGACTCCATTTACGTAACAAAAGGTTCCCAATGTCCGGGGAACCTTTTATCCTTCAAGTTGATCATTCCAAAGACCCGTTTGGCAATTCCGGATGCTTTTTGGCTCCTTTTTCCTCTTCGCAACATCCTTTTTGGCATAACTTCTTCGTCCGGACTCCGATATACGCGATCCACCTATCCACAGAAATCTATCGACCACCCCCACACTATGGCACTGTTCAAATCAGCTCACAGTCCTGTCTTCAAAAATTTACCTCGTAATCCGTGTCATTGTGCCAGCTTTCTCAATTTCTTTACGTCTTCTTTGCGTATATCAAGAAGGGGAGTCCGGGAACTTGATCTCCCCCAGGTGCGTGTGTTGAGTAAGTGTAGGAATGGCGTCAATCATCTATTTCTTCATTCCGGGTCCCGATACGCGTTTTGGCCTGCTCTTTCTCGTTTTTCGTGCAATTCTTCACTCGCGTATCAAGAAGGGGGACCCAGAATAGGCCTTCCACCTAGAATTCCTGCACACACTCATTGGAAATATTAAATCCACTCTCTCGCACCTCTCAAATAATTAGAACAAAATAAAATAACAAGACAGTATTGAAATCTACACTATGCAATAAATAGGTTGGGTTGCCTCCCAACAAGCGCTTTGTAATTTAAGGTCGACGGCCCGACCAAGTTACCTCAGATGAGCTCAGATATCGGGAATTGGTTTGAGGCTCTCGATAACCCCAATGAAATTCCCGTCCACGTACGGTTTTGCTCGCTGTCCATTTACCTTGAACATGTTCCCATTCTCAGCTTCTACCTCGAGCGATCCCCATGGGTAAACCTCTGTAATTGTAAATGGACCACTCCACCTTGACTTCAGCTTGCCCGGAAACAATTTCAGTCGGGCGTTGAATATCAATACCTTCTGGCCCACTCTGAAATCTCGTGGAATGATATGCTTGTCATGCCATTGCTTGGTCCTCTCTTTGTAGATCTTGGCACTCTGATATGCCATCAACCTGTGTTCTTCTAACTCAAGCAATGCCTGCTTCCTTTGCTCACCAGAGAGCTTAGCATCCAAATTTAATTTCTTTAACGCCCAAAACGCTTTGTGCTCAAGTTCCACCGGCAGATGGCACGATTTCCCGAAAACGAGCTGGTAGGGAGACATGCCCAAGGGAGTCTTGTATGCAGTCCGATATGCCCATAAACTATCATCCAAGTGTAGAGCCCAGTCTTTGCGTCCTGGATTGACAGTTTTCTCTAGAATCCCCTTTATCTCTCGGTTAGACACTTCAGCTTGTCCATTAGATTGTGGATGATAGGCCAATGAGATCTTGTGTGTCTTTACCCCATACTTGCTCAAGGTATTGGCAAAAACCTTGTTCACAAAGTGTGATCCCTCATCGCTAATAATGGCTCTAGGCGTTCCAAACCTTGTGAATATATTCTTGCGTAAGAATCTCTCGACTGTAGCACTATCATTCTTTGGACACGCCAGAGCCTCCACCCATTTGGTAACATAGTCAACCGCCAACAAAATATACAGATTACCAAGCGAAGATGGGAATGGCCCCATAAAGTCAATTCCCCACACATCAAACGGTTCTACTTCTAACACGAAATTTTGAGGCATTTCATTTCGGTTAGAGATATTACCTGTTCTTTGGCACCGGTCACACTGCTGCACAAATAGATGGGCGTCTTTATGCAAAGTTGGCCAAAAGAAACCACTCTGAAGTACCTTAGCAACCGTGCGTGATTTGCCGAAATGTCCCCCGCAATTCAACTCGTGGCAGTGTCTAAGGATCTCTAACGTGTCCGGCTCTGCAACACACCTCCGCAATACATTATCTGCTCCCAGCTTGAACAAATAAGGATCATCCCAGAAGTATTGTCGCGCGTCTGCAAAGAATTTCTTCCTCTGGTGGTAACTCATGTCCTTGGGTACAATGTTGAGTGCCTTGAAATTTGCCAAGTCAGCAAACCAAGGCACAGCTGCAACCACAACCATAAGCTGCTCATCTGGAAAATCCTCTCGAATCGGCAAATCCTCCTGCTTATTGTTCTCCAGTCGTGACAAATGGTCTGCAACCACATTCTCTACCCCCTTTTTATCTTTGATCACCACATCGAACTCTTGCATCAATAACACCCACCGGATCAATCTTGGCTTGGCGTCCTTCTTGGTGAGAAGGTACTTGAGGGCTGAATGGTCCGTGAAGATCGTCACCTGAGAACCCACAAGATATGTACGAAACTTGTCCAACGCAAATATGATAGCCAACATCTCTTTCTCCGTGGTAGCATAATTAACCTGTGCATCATTAAGAGTACGACTGGCATAATAAATGACGTGAGCTACCTTATCTTTCCGCTGGCCCAGAACTACTCCCACCGCATAGTCACTAGCATCACACATGAGCTCAAATGGTAGGGTCCAGTCTGGTGTGGTGATGATAGGCGCGCTAATCAGCTTTTCCTTGAGCAAATCAAAAGCTGACTTGCACTCCGCATTAAAATCAAAAACTGCATCCTTCTCAAGCAATCCACACAAAGGCTTCGTGATCTTTGAGAAGTCTTTAATGAAGCGCCGATAGAACCCTGCATGTCCCAAGAAACTCCTTACCCCTTTGACAGAGGTAGGGTAAGGAAGCTTCTCAATAACCTCAATCTTGGCTCTATCCACCTCTAATCCTTTGCTGGAGATCTTGTGGCCCAAAACAATACCCTCAGTAACCATGAAGTGACACTTCTCCCAGTTGAGCACTAGGTTGGTGTCAATGCATCTATCCAGAACCCGGGCCAACTGTTGCAGGCAGTCTTCGAATCCATCACCATAGAGCGAGAAGTCATCCATGAACACTTCAAAGTTCTGCTCCATCATATCAGAGAAGATCGACATCATACACCTCTGAAACGTAGCAGGTGCGTTGCATAACCCAAAAGGCATGCGTCTAAAAGCAAAAGTCCCATAAGGACAAGTGAATGTCGTCTTCTCCTGGTCAGCTGGCTCAATTGCTATTTGGTTGTACCCGGAGTACCCATCCAAAAAGCAATAATGCGAATGATGTGCCAGCCTATCAAGCATCTGATCAACGAATGGAAGGGGAAAATGATCCTTCAAAGTGGCATCATTGAGCTTGCGGTAATCCATGCAAACTCTCCACCCAGTAACAGTACGAGTGGCAATTTGATCACCTTTTTCCCCTTCCACCACAGTTATACCTCCCTTCTTGGGGACACATTGCACCGGGCTAGTCCATGTGCTGTCGGAAATCGGATAAATGATGCCCGCCTCCAACCATTTAAGCACCTCTTTCTTCACTACCTCCTGCATGTGAGGATTGAGGCGGCGCTGAAACTGAACTACCGGCTTCTTATCTTCCATGAGCCGAATCTTGTGCTGGCAAACTGTGGGGCTGATCCCCTTGATATCTGCTATGGTCCATCCCATAGCTGCCTTTCTCTCCTGTAGTACCTTGAGAAGCTGCTCCTCCTGTTCCCTGTCCAAACATGCAGACACAATCACAGGTAAAGACTCATTAGATCCCAAGTACAGATATTTCAAATGAACAGGTAAAGGCTTTAATTCTAAAACAGGAGCAGTAATAAGAGAAGGAGTAAGAATCTTCCTGCTTCCCTCATTAAAGAGGGGTAGGGGCTGACGCCAATGAACATCTAATGCTTGCTCTTTCTCGCTGGAATCAAGTAGAACAAGCTCCTCATATAGCTGCTCCAATAAAATATCATCCTCTTTGTCCGGCGTGTATGCCTCCACCCCGAAGCACTGCTCACTTACCGCATATGCGGGAAACTTCATAGCCTCAAATACATTGAAGGCCACCTTCTCATCGTTGATTTGCATAGTCAGCTCTCCATTGGCCACATCAATGATAGTCCTCCCAGTAGCTAGGAATGGGCGGCCCAAAATAAGAGGAACATCATCGTCAGCCTCCATGTCTAAGATCACAAAATCCGCTGGGAAGATGAGTCCTTCAACTCTCACTAATACATCCTCTAAAACACCTCTGGGGCGTTTTATAGTGCGATCAGCCATCTGCAAGCACATCCTGGTAGGCTTAGGATCTCCCACGCCAAGCTGCTCAAAAACCGATGTGGGCATCAAATTAATACTCGCACCAAGATCACATAATGCCCTCCCATGGAACGCATCTCCCAACGTAACAGGAATGATGAAATCGCCTGGATCTTTCATCTTCTTTGGTAACGCCTTTTGCACAACTGCGCTACACTCCTCATTTAGAGTCACGGTTTCAAAATCATCCATGCGCCTCCTATTAGAAAGGAGATCCTTGAGAAATTTGGCATATTTAGGCATTTGTGAAATTGCCTCCGCAAAAGGTATATTAATGTGCAGTTTCTTGAAGATATCCACAAACTTCTTGAAATGCTTGGCATCCTCTTGACTCTTCAATCTCTGCGGGTATGGCACTCGCACACTGTATTCCTCCCTTGGCTTCTGTTTCTCATCCGACTTCCTCACCGTGTCCTTTGATTGGGGAATCACGGTAGGCACGGGAATTTATTCATCCAAGGCTTTTTCAGTGGCCTTAGTCGCCTCAGCTCGCGCATGGGTAGGATATGGGGGATCTTGGGTAGTAGTCCCACTGCGAGTCGTAATAGCCTTCAATTGCTCAGTTGGAGTAATAGTGTTGGACGGAAGTATACCTGGTGGAAGTCGAGGAATTTGATTAGCTATTTGGCCAATTTGTGTGTCATGGCTCTTTAGCGAAGCTTCCATTGCGACAATCTTGCTCTCAATCTTATCATTGCTAGCTAACAGTTTCCTCAACATCGCATTTGTATCCTATTCTTCTGAGATTGGAGGTGGAGCCTGTTGTTGTGGAACCTGTCTCTGAGCTTGGTAAGGAACATTTGGCCTATGACCTGGCGCATGTAAACCACTATTCGGATTGGCATAGCTGAAGTTGGGGTGATTGCGATTGTTGGGATGATAGGTGTTTGGCCATTGCTGCTGTCTTTGTTGACCCATGTAATTCACGTCTTCAATGCCATCCCCATATCCCTGATTTGCATCTGCTACCATCTCTCCCACTGACTTCACCTGTGCCGATGGATTCAAATGACTGAAAGCCGACGTCATCACTGCCATCTGATGTTCAAATTTCTGTTCCACCATAGACTCTATCTGACTAACCAATGCCCCATCTGATTTCGCGCTTCTACGAGTTTCAGACCTCGTGGATTCACGTTTTGCTACATTATCTAGCAAATCACGACATCTCTGTAGTCCCATCCCCATAAAATTGCCTTGAGCCATCATGTCTAGTTCACTAGCAGTCTCCCTGTCCAAAGCATTATAAAAGTAATGGAGAAGTTTATACCATGGTTCTCCGTGTGTAGGGCATCTGCGAAGGAGCTGGTTGAACTTTCTCCACGTGTCACCCAGAGAATCATCTTCCTGCTGTTTGAATTTGGTTATGTCAGCCATCCGTTGAGAAACCTTGGATGGTGGAAGATACTTCCTGAGAAACTCTCTGCTACAATCTGCCCATGTAACTATGCTGCCTGCTGGAAGTTCCATAAGCCATGTCTTTGCCTTTGCCGATAAAGAGAAGGGGAAAAGCATGAGCTTTATCGTCTCGATTGGAACTCTCTGGTCATACATGGTAGAAGTAATTTGCTCGAAATTGAGCAAGTGCTGATGCGGGTCATCACTCGGGGCTCCAGTGAATAAGCACTCATCCCTAACCATATTGATCAACGGTTGGCGAATCTCGAAATGCGCGGCATTAATCTGCGGCCTGACAATGGTGGGCTGATATCCCTCCGGTGTAGTCCTGAAGTAGTCCACCAAAGGACGTTCATCCTCCTCAGCATTGTTGACCTGCTCCACCTCATTCCGGCAGTTATTGTTCCGATTATTACCCCCATTGTTCCCATTGCCACCGTTGTTTCCACCATTAACTCCTCCATTGTTTCTATCAACTATTTCTGCACCAGGGAGTTGTTGTGGATTCGGGAGATTCATGCGATCAATCATGGCCTGCATCTCAGCCATTTGAGCCCTAAGCTGCTCAGTTTCCCTTGCTCGATTTGATGCATCTTCCACAGCAGCAGCTCTAGCTGCTTCCGCATCTTCGAGGCCTTTGCGGAACCTCTCAAACTCAGCTCTAGTTTGCTCGTCCATCTGAACTGAATTTGCTTTCCTCTTGTCTCTATTCTGTGCTCGCAATAAGGATTCCGGGTCTTCAAGTGTTGGATGCAAAGGCTCGTCTCTAGAACGTGACATGCACCAAATGAATCAGACCTGAAACACGGATCACACACACAAAACAGGTGAGTAACAAATATAAACTGAAAAGTAAATCCCTAAAGAGAAAAATAATAGCTAATTTATCAGAAGTCCCCGGCAACGGCGCCAAAAACTTGACACGCTCCAACTGCAAGTGCACAGTTGTCGGTGTAGTAATAATCGGAAAAGTCCGGTTTGTCGAACCCAAGGGACTTCGTGTAAATTAACTACTAAATTTATTCTTTATGTGGGCAAAGCGCAGTTGTTTTGTTGTTTCTAATTCTACTAAAAAATAAAAGTAACAATTGTCTCAACTAATTCAAAGAATTATTTCAAGATTAAAAAGCACGCGTTGATTTTGATGTTTATCAAGATTGATCAAGTTCAGGATATCTCTACGGATCACTAGGTATGTCACACTACGTTGGATTTATGTTCTGCTAACACGATGAGTTCTTATTCTAGTTAAACGAGCAATTTTATATTGAAGATGTCTCAACCAATAACTATGCCTAAACTATCGTAACTGATTCCTCTAGCTTACTCAAGTTCAAACACGCATTACGATGATAATTCTACTCTTGTTCTTAGCTAACTAGCAAGATTCCTCAACCCTAGATACGGCTAGTGTGTATTTCAATTTTTCGGGCAACAAACGTAGATTCCTCTATCGTTCATAACCTAGCACAATCCTATTAATACGTCTAACAATAGAAAAGATAAATCAAATGCGTGAAATACACATAACTAGAGAAGAAATCATCAATTAAGCTCAAAAGCATGCAAGCAAATCCATAAATCACAAGTGTAGTGATCAAACCCTATTCTCCTACGAGATATCCCAAAATAAGGGTTTAGCTACTCATAATCATGTTCAAAATACAAAGTTTTATGATTCAATATGAAAAACTAGAGAAGAAACGAAGATTAGAAGCCAAACGGATGATCCAAGCTCTTCAACCTAGCTCCAAGCTCTCCAAGCACGTCTCTCAATGTGTGTTCTGATGCCAAACATGTTCCCCAATGTTTCCTAAGTCTTTCGTGGCTCAAAACTCTCAAAACTATGCCAAAATAGCGAAAATAGCCCAAAAATCCGATCCTGGCCGCAGAAGTAATCGTACGATTACTTTCAAGTAAACGTACGATTACTTGCATTGAAGGTAATCGTACGTTTACTTGAAAGTAAACGCACGATTACTTCTGAGTGAAGGTAATCGTACGATTACTTTGAGGTAAACGTACGATTACTTCTGGTCTTCCACCAATCAAACTTCATCTTCTTGCTCTTTTTCCTTTCATCTTCACTTCCCGAGCATCCCTTTGAGCCTCCAACTTTTCCGAAGTTCACTTTTGCTCCAATGTCACGTCCCGAGCTCCCGGTTCCTGAAAACCACAACACGAGAAACATACCGGAAGATAAACGTGATAAAATATAGTCAAAATTAATGCAAAAAGTGCCCGGACTCATCATTCACGTGCAAAGACTCAACATGCTCAAATTTAGCAAGAAATGATCCAAAATCCATCAAAACGCATCGGAATACACGCAGAACGGTAAGGAAACATATAAGAATATAACTCCAAATATGGAGTTATCAGTCATACAGATCTAGAAGAAGAACAAAAATATGATGAGGATGATGAAGAAGATAGTGGAGAAGAAGATGTTGTGCCCAAGGGAGATGGAGACCCAACCCCTTAACTGTTGCATCTTATTTCTTTTTTAAGGCCTTGAATCTCTCTTCAAAGTCTTGAAAATTTCTATCCTTTCAAAACTTTTTTTACTCAATTTTCCAAACATTGATCCAATATTTTCTCATTCTTTTTTATGAAAGCCAATAAATGAAGGTGTTTATTTGTTTATTTTTAGTAATTTTTATCTAGCTTAGAGATCTTGTATAGATCAATAGGGTTTGCTAGACATTTCTACATTGCTACTGTTTTACGTTGCTGAAATAAGTTCGATTACTTGGATATCTTGTGTTACAGTTTATTATCATGGATTCCGCTATGCTATTATAAATATTTTTTGCAGAAAATCAGTCCCTAAAAGATTGTGGTTTTGTCTTTCATCACGGGGGAGATTGTAAGTTCAGCCTGTTTCAAAGGCTTGAAACAGCTTGTCTGTTTCAAGGCCTTGAAACTGCTTTCAAGGGTTGGAAACAAGCACTGCAGAATACAACATGAACTTAGGGGGAGCTTTTGATTTCATTCCAACTCCTGATCACCTATGATTGATTATATGTTACTTGATGATGAAAGACAAATCATTCTAATACTCTAAACTGTGATTAATCTATATGTTTGACTAAGTTTTGCAGGGATATACAGTTTCCTATTTTGCAGGAATTAGTTTCTAAACTGGATGTTACAGAAAAGCAAACTGATCTGATTGATCTGATTTTGTGCTGGCTCATATCTGATATGGACCTTCCTAAATTACTCCTAAACAAAGTCAAGACAGTATCCTTGAAGATACTGAGCAACTAGACGTTGGAGGAAGCTGTTAGAAGAGTCAAGATTTGAAGCTATTTTTCAGAAAAAGTTTGAAGATCTTCAATTCAAACAGGCTGCTTAAGAGATGGATTTACAGAAGAATTTTGTAGACACAATGCAGAGTAAGACACAGAGGCATTCAAAAACTACAGAGGATTCACAAGAAACCAAGAAGCAGGTCTACATCACTCAATCCAATCATCTGAAGAACACTACATTCTCACTGAAGACTTAGTTCTCCGTGTTCTTCTCTTCTGATCATCATTTGTATATCATTTAGATAATACTTATAGTTCTTATTCTCGTGGATTGTTCAAGGTGAACAATACAGAATTCTTAGTTAATCAGATAGCTAGATCAGGTACTAGATAGGTTAGTGAGAACCACAAGCTGTAGCAGAGTAAGGCATCTCTCTGTGCTTGAGATCTAGGGTTAACTTTTGATTAATAAGAATTGAGTTGAAAATACTCCAGGGATTAAGTCCCTGAGGTAGAGACGTAGGTCCATGTGGACTGAACTCTATTAATCATTGTGTCTCTTGCATTTACTTTACTGCTTTTTTACTTAGCTCATAAACTGCTCAAAACATGTTTCAATTTAAGGGCTTGAGACTCATTTCAAGGCCTTGAAAAGTATCATCTTTCTCTTTTCTTTCTGTTTTGATTCCAAGGACTTGAAACTCATATCAAGGCCTTGAAATACTTGATGCACTTCACAAGTATCTTTGAAACCACTCTTTTAGCAAACGTTGCAAAAGTTTCCATACTCTATTCATCCCCCCCCCCCTCTAGAGTATTGATCCTGTTGTCATTCCTACATTAATGTCATTCACATGTAATTGCTCAAAAAAAATACTTCAAATAAAATCAACTTCCATGTAAAGTATACATACATGAAACACATTTTGGGACGTATAAATAAAACATCGTTTAGACACAAAAGAAGACAAAGATCAAGACTTAGCATACCAACTCACCTTGAATCTCAAGAAAAATCAATCACTTCATAGTAATACTAGACGTATCATTCATTAACAAAAATGTCTCCTACATATTAGATATGCACTAATCAAAACACAATGCCATATTTAGATAAACAATGCCTATATGAAAATATAATGATTCTACTAAGTTAGTCTTCAAGTCTCTAGTTCACACCTTAATTCATACTTCAAAACACAATCCAAAACCTTGATCCAAATTCCCACACCTAATACGCACATACCCTAACATAACTTCATTAATTTATTACTCCAACTTCCCAAACAGATATTGACTCAAATCAGTCTCATTAGATCCAAAACACTCTGAATAATAAGTCTAGCATCAAACGGATTCGAGTTTCGATTCCCGGATCAAAAGATATGCTCATTTTAGCTTTTTTAGTCACAACTCATTTACTAATACGGAAATTCAGAATTTTCACATAAACTAACCTCCAAAACCTCAAATTAATCATCTAGTCTCCAATCTAAATTCAATGTACAATGATTATTCACTTCAAATCAATTTATCCACATACTAGGATTACCAAAACACCAAAATCACTTAAATAAACTTCCCCTCTTAAACTAGGGTTTTGCTCATAATCTATGAACAAGATGAATACTAACAATTAATTATTAATCATACGACTTCATGAATGATGAAATTACCAATATGAATCTGAAAAAATTGAAGTATTAAGATGAAGAATTGAAATAGGGTTTTGATTCACATACCGGTAGCAAGGTTGTAACAGTGATAGCAACGGTGTAACTGAAAATCAAACGTCACAACACAATAGTTTGGGTAAGAATCCCTTGATTGTGATAATCGTAGAGACTAAAGAGATTTGAGATTGAGATCAAGAGATCAAGAGAATAGTAGATAAAGAACTCACAAAAATAAATACGAAAGAGAGCAAATAGGAAGTCGACGGCGGCGGCGGTCTAGCGACGGTTTGGGCGGTGTCGGGTCCAAGAGGGCACGGGAGAGAGAGATCGGGTGTGAGAGAGAGATTCCGAACTGATTTGATTGTGCAGGGAGAAAATAAGGAAGAAGATATGAATTTATGGTTGCTTGGAGGGAAAGAAATAAGAGTCCAAAGAGGTTTAGGAAATAATTTCCATAATGAATTATTTCATGTGGTGAGGTGTAGGAATGTGATGGGTACACCCTCACTAATTAAACAAATGAAGGTATTGAAATAAAATAGAATAATATTAACAGTAATAAATTAAATATGGGGAAACACAATTTACCCTATTATCCTTCAAGTTCGCCAAACTTACAAAATAACCCAACTAACTCAATAATTATTATATACCACCAACAACTCTTTTAAATAACAATTCGTTCCCTCCACAAATATTATAACCAATAATATTCCCAGAATAAATCTCATAAATTACCTACGACTCCCCAAAGTAACATAAATTACCGAACTACCCAAAATATCAAAACATGATATTTCATCCTTCCCTCCTTAAGAGAGTTTCGTCCTCGAAGCTTAAACTAAATGCTCCTCTCTACACGTCTTTCAAGCTAAAACCAAATGCTCTTCTTCACCTAGACCACAAACTTCAAACTAAAGTCACGGTACTGATAATACTTATAAGAATACTAATGTATATGTTATGAAATGAAAAACATAAACGATACTCCTAATGGTGCTCATAACGCGTATTGTATCATAAGGTAGTGCGGTGCAGTGCAAGAAAACCCGAATGGTTACAATCCCGAATTCCACCCCTTGGGAATTCAAAATGTGTCACTCTGCGGGAGGAATTCCCGAGTGTGGAGTGACACCTTTTGAATTATCAAGGGGTGGAAATTGTGGGCGTTATAACATGTACTCCACTTTTAGATTTCCTCTCACTCTTAATAACTATATAACCAACCTGATCCATAAAAATTGGTGGAATCCCCATAAAAATTCCCCCCTATGATCTTTATCTAATAAAACGCTTTGTCTTTCCAAATCCAGGGAAGGGTTAGGTCCAAGGAATTTTCAGAATTCAATCAAGCTCTTCTAGAAAGGCAAGCTTGGCTCTCCATTGCTAACCCTAATTTGCATGTTTCTAGAATCCATTTCCAAAGTATTGCAGGAGGAAAGATATTGCTGATGTTAAGTGAAAGAGCCTGTTTTGTGACAACGGGTATTTTGTGACTTCAGTATAACTTCTGGTGATTTATTTTCATTGTTATTATACTCTTGGAGGTTTTTTGACTTTTACCTAAATTAATTAGTGTATTTTAAGTAAACTAGGGGGTAGTTGGTGTCTTTAACCTAAGGTATGTGGGGGATAAGTGTCTATTTCAACTTATTGGTGTACACTATTACTGTCAATCGGATTTTTCCATTTTTTTCTCTCCGATTCCTCTTCATGTACGATCCATCTCTCTCACGGTAGTCAAATACTCCCTCTATCAATTGGATTCAATCTCTTTTTTCGTTCGACTTCCTCTTCTTCTCCACCACCATCGTCGCGGCTCTTTCTCTGAAACTTGTCCGCTGCTCTCTGACGCTGCTTGGTGCTCCTGGTACGTCCTATTTTCTTTTTCTTCCGTTATTCTTCTCTTCTTCGTTATTTTCTTCTCTAGTTTCTTGTTCTTCGTGTCATTTTTCTTTTTCTTCTACTGGTCTTTTTTGTCCATTTAATTCTGCAGCCCCTTCGTCCACCAAGCTCCACCACCACGACGTCGTCAACAACTTCATCTGGCCTCTCAATATCTCTCAGTTTCATCTCCTTCACTTGTAAGTATGAATCATTATTGTTTTGGATTCGTATAGCTTTGATTTTCAGATTTGTTGTTCATCGTTGTGCATCAAGAATCGTGTATTCATCTTTATTCATGTTTACGCACAAACCTAGTTTATTTAGGTGGTAAAATCAAGCCAAAACAATAGGATTAATTAGAAAAAATCACTTGTTTAGGTAATAGGCTTCTAATGCAATGTTCAATCGCCGAAAATTTGAATTAGAGTCGAAAACTAGACCGTTAGAAGCATATTTTGGTGTTCTAGGTCTGTTTCACGAATTTCCACTGCTCTGTCACTTTCCGGACTAACTGTTTCACATCAAGGTGTTAAATTTTTATAAAAATAAATTTCTTTGTCACTAAAGCATCGTATAGAAATAAACACTTAATCGGGTGTGTTGTTTAGCAAGTTTTTTGGAGTATTGAGTCTCGTTTGATCATATTGTCAATCGGTAGATTATCATTAGAGGATTTTGGGGAAATATATAATATTATAATATATTATAGGTTTATTTAAATAGTCTTTTTATGGAAAAATAAAAATAACGTTATAGTGTGCTAAAATGAGTTAGCTTTTGGGAATTGGGTTGTTAGGACTAAACCGACATTCTGGGTGGAACTAACATGAGGTGCTAGGACAGTGATCGAGAGTCGTTGCATGGCATGAAGAGTAGCACAATTGATCTTTATGTAGAATTGTGTTTGATTAGAATATTGATAACTTGTAGGCGACGAGTTCTCTGACGAGGGATACATCGAGTACTGCTAGAGACAAATTGCAGTAGTAGTTCTTCATTCGAGGTGGGTAAACATGTCAGGCCCAGTGTGCCATATCGCCCTCTCATGTCAAATGATTTTATCCTATTTGTCTCAAAATGAATTTGTGTGTTATGTCCTATTTGAATATTGATTTCCAATTGTTGAAACACTGTATTGAAACATCACAAGAATCTAATAACTGATGATAACGTAAAGTGGAAGAATTGTGTGGGGTTGCTACATGGTTACTTTTGGCTTGGTCGTGTTGACTACGGTCACTCGTCCAATTAATTTTTTAATTCGGTTGCAATGTCCTGGATAGCTCCTTGTACTTACTCTTCTGGCCGCAAGAGTCTTAAGGGGGTGTCGACACTTAAGGTCTTGAGGCTTGCGAGATGGTTGGTTCTTTCCCCATATTAACAAATTAACAATGTGGTTATGGACTTTATGCTTATTAAGAGAAAATAGAAGAATATGTGATTTTGAAATTCCCTAATTTAGACAATGAATATGACTTTGTGAAAATACAATGAAATTGAAATCTCTCTTGTTTTCTTATAAATGTCAAGCTTTTTACTTCCGATGTGTTTAAGTTAAATTACTACAAGTTGCTTACTATTTTGTAAATTGCCTCATCATCATTTTACATGCTTGGGTGTTTGCTTGTCAGTATTTATTGCTGATGTAAGAAACTGTGGTGTTCTCTTTTTGTTTTCTTCACCACAGGGTTAGATGATGGGAGCTTGGCTTAACGGGAAACGTGAATTACATCCAGAACTTCCGGTTTAATAAATATACTATCTTTTAGATTCACGATTTCATTAGATTTGTTAAGTACTGTATTTGAGGCACAATAATTTAAATTGTAATAGGTATTAACTTTAAGACTTTTTGGATGTTTAGCTTGGATCCACTTTTAAATGTCCTTGTATACGGTTTCATCTCAGGTACGGAGTGACAGACCCGGGCTTCCAGCGTGATCATTTTGGGGGTGTTACAGGTGGTATCAGAGCTGGCAATCCAAAAGGAAAGTAAAACATGTATGAAAATTTAAAATGGACATAGAAAAAGTAAGTAAAACAAGACAAGTCATTGGGGATTTTGGTAGCCTTGAATAGTTTTCTATTATGTGTAAGTTTTATAAAATAGCAATAGGAAGCAAGTACACCTAACAACCTTCCTAGCTAAGAGCATTGGCGTACCCTATTAGCTAAGTATTTGGCTTTGAGTCTTTCCAGTGGAGTTTGGGCTAGGTGTCTACTGTTTGGGTGATCAAAATTTTGGGAGATTTTGTTTAAAGTCTATGTTTGGAGTTATATTCGAGAGTTCTCGTTATTGTAGTATTCTCTAGAGTATTAGTGCGTTTTGGGAGTCATGTCATTGAAATACTTAAGGTCTTGAGAGTATGATACTTATTTCATGGTGGTAATCATTTTAGTTTTATGTTATATACTTTGTGGAACAAGAGACTTAGGGAGTTTGTTTTCTTTTGTAGATGGCTAGAACCAAGAGAACCGAGAGAAAGTGTTTGTTTCCAGTTAAGAACCACTCGGTTGTGACTCCTTGGGTGGAGAGCGAGACGCTACCAGCTTTTCGTGATCATGTGATCCAGTTTTGTGAGAACAGGTACAATGCCTTGGAATTTCCTCGATATCGGAATCCTGCTTTCCAAGCTCACTGCATGGTTCAGGCTCTACCTACAGGGCCAATATTTGGGAGGATCATCACAAATTATAGCAACCTAATGACTAGGTTCAACAAACTAAACTCTATAGACTATTTCTATCAATGTGAATGAAGGTGGATGCCAACTTTATGTGCAAATTTCTAATGGATGCTCATGGTTACTGGCAAAATTTACGTGGTGATCAAGGAAAAAATTAGAGAAGACATAGAGTCGGAAGTCGATGAAGACCCCCAGTGAGGATGATGAGGTCGAGGAAGACCCTAGTGAGGACGATGAGGTTGAGGAAGACCCTAGTGAAGACAGGGAGACGGAGACAAGTGAGGATGATGACGAGGAGTAGGCGTATTAGGCTCCTTTGATTTCTTAAACTTTTGACGGATTTCGAACTTTTTATTTTTGAATAAGGCCATGAGGCCAAACAATGCTTTAAGGTTTCGTAGAAGTATTTTGCATAGCCTCTTTTGGTCTAGAGATGATTTATTGGTGATTTGCATAGGTTAATTTTGCTTCCATGATGAAGAATGATACTCATGTATTGAGGATCCCTTTTGGAATTTAATAAGTTTATTTTTTATTTAGTTGGAGTATGGTTTTAAATTAAGGTTGTATTGTGTTTCGTTATTGTTGAATAATGCAAAGAAAGCGTTCATGAAGTGAAAATGCGAGAACATTAATTTTGGTGGTGCTAGAATCTGCGCAGCAGTGGTATTTGATGCAGCAGCCGTGTTTAAATATAGAGTTATTTTTCCCTGAATTTTTTCCAGGTAGTACACATGTTCATGTATCTGCCATAAAAATTCCAGCCCCAAATGAGTTCTTGAAACTTAGATAAATTTCCAAATTTCGTTGTACAGTAGCAGAATTGTAAAGTGACCAGCTATTTTATTCTTGCATATAACCTATATCCAGATCTTGGATGATTCTCAATTTTTTATGGTTATTAGTAGACACATAGGGCTATATCTTGTGAGGTCGAAGTTTCTGTTCTGGTGGTCTGTGAGAGTAGCAGTAGTATTATCTGCATAACTTGAATTCTATAATTTATTTTGAGTTGATTCTTCTTGAGTATGAAAGTACACTCCGAAAGGTTATTTAAAACCAAAATTCATAATTTTTCCGTTCCTAATTGATCATTTTTCTAATTTTCAAAGAATGATGAGATTTAAGACGCGTTCAGCGTATGTGGAATTGCTTGTGTAAACGATTTATTGTCGACCAATGTGTTATATTACATGCTTATGTGCACATTATATGTCATGTACATCCTTTTTACTTGTATTGTATGATATAATAAGAAATGATACAATAAATTATATTGTATATGACAATAATCCACACCCATACAACACTAGAAAGGGATTTGCACAAAGAAGGTTAAACCTACTACCCTAGTCGAACCCGACGAAGGAGGGACCATAATAACTTTAATTACGAAGTAGTTAAGAAAATACCATTCAAGCAAAGTTTGTATGAGCGGGCAAAGAGGATAAATGACCTCATAGCGGGGAATTGTGAAATACCCGCGTGTTATGTTGGTTACGAGTTTTGCAGTAATGTTAGAGTAAGGAAGAGCAAGGTGTACTTATATTATGTTCAAGACGAAGGTGAGAAGACAAATGTGTTTGAGAGATGTTCGGGATATGAGTTCAATTTTGTGGTTTTAGATACTTCTTAGCTAGTTTGTCGAAGTTTAGACTTTTGGGTGTTTATATGGAGTCCTATTATTGTTGAGTTGGCTACTTTGGGATTTCGGTAATTTAATTTGTTATGGATATAGTTTGAGATTTTTAATGCGGTGTGAAAAACAAATATATTTTACATAATACTTGGAGTTATATAAATCGTTGATATACCTGGGGAGTTTAATTTTCTCTTATTGAAGACACTTTGTCACACACATCTCATTTGGAGTCTTGTTTTCAGGGCTACAGTTTTGAGAATTTTACCATTTATGTTTGATTTAGATTTGGGATTCAGAGTTTCATTGTTGCAGAACCTTTGTTGGGATCTTAATACATTACTTAAGAGTTTGATCTCCAATATTGTTTTATCTCTTATAAATGTCGCTGATTTTTGGGAATTCTGGGGCTAATTCTTAGTTGGCAACTGCTAAGTGTGTAATTGTTTGGAAGTCAACCTTAGAATACCCTTATGGCAGAATAATCTTTGTGTTTGTTTTCTAATAAGAGTATTTTTCAACTCTTTTAGATATGGACTTCAACCTGGTGAATCCAAACGTGGAGGATTTTCAGCTGAGCCACCCAACAAGAACACCTTTCTTGGAGGGAATGTCAATTGGATAGTTTATCGGAGAATTCTTGCATAGGTGAGAGCATTGGGTTTTCACTTTTGTTGGAGGATGGGTATTCAGCAAAATCCTAGTTTAGAGTCATTGCATTGTGCAGTCTTTACCTAACGAGCATCCTTGGATTCCGATTAAGAGGCAGTATAATGACTTGGTTCATGAGGGAGGATGGTACATTCCCAATCAAAAATATTTGCATCAAGGCCAATGGATGATAACGCTGCACTTCATGAAGTGTACATTATTGTTAGCTCACAAGCTTTGGGAGGAACCTATGGAGGATCCATGAGAGGGGGTGGACTAAAGAGTTAGCGTAGGCGATAGCGTTTTTTTGCCCACCCTCGCCTAGAAAGCGTTTTGAGATTCGGGTCTTTTTGTTTCTTCGAATATTAGAATCTATTTTAGAACCTACATCGAAGTTGTTAGGAAAAATGTAATTTTGGGATTCTAGTTGGAATAGTCTATCAAAGAATATTGGAGTTTCTCTTTTTGGTTTGAGCATTGTTACCTAGTCTTGATGGATCACATGGATTTACTAGTGCTTATTCTTATATTCTTTTGTCTATATTTTGTGGAGGTTATATTTACCTTCTTTCTCTCCTTTCTCTTCTGTAGATGACCTTAGATGAGTAAGGGAAAGAGGGGGAATCACTCATGTGAAACTGAAGTTTGAGGGTGAGCAGCTAAACTTTGTTTGTTATCTTTTAGACCATATGATTAACCAAATGCGGTGTTCTGGGTCACTATAATGTTGATGTTTGGATTGGATGTTTATGTTTGGAGCTTTATTACTTGGATATTATTTGAGGAAAGAGACGTTTCTTTGTCCATGCCTTGTCCTTAGAATTACGTAAGTCGTTAGGTTGTGTCATCATTATTGTTCAAGTGTGATATAGATCAATCAATTGTTTATTCTTAGTCTGACTGAGAGTTCTGATTTTCAGCCTTGGACAATCTGAAGACCTTGTTCCTCGTGACAAATAGTTTATGATGTGGCGGCGGTTATCATTCGAGTTATTGACTGAGATTTTGGGACGCTTTCTCTTACCTTCATACTAGCGATCAGACATTTTTTTTTTGAAGTCTAACTTATTATGGTATAATTTCACGTTTGGGGTAGTTAGCATATATTGTCGTTTGATGTGCATGATTGGAGCCTTGTCATTAAACCACTTATTAGCCAATGGGATGGTTATTCACCAAGGTACTTGTCGAGTTCTATTTTGGATTGCTTGAACTTCTAAATCGAATTGAATTAAGGTTTACGCAAATTCTTTCTACGACATCTTACTCGACACCATCAAAATTTGTGGACTGTGCAATAGACTTTTGGAGTTAAAAAATAATGAGAATCGTTCGTATCTTAGATGGATAAATCCTCATCCAACAAGGCTACCAGGTATCACCACATGTGGGTCGTGACCTCATGATTCGAATTTGAGTGTTTGACTGATTTTGCGATTGCAGGTAAATGAGTGAGAGACTCCGGCAGACCAAGAATAGTGACCATACTACATAATTCCTAAGACCTAGTGATTGCTAGATTCTTTTGTGATATACCTTTGTTTAGATATATCAAGTGGGAGTATTGTGATTCATTGAATGAACTTCGCGGGGGCCAAATCTGAAGTACATGTACCATGATAAGTGGTTAGTAGATCCATATTTCATCTCGAAGGGACTGGTTTCAATTGTTAAGAACTGGGAAGGGAACAATGACTTTATATATGTTGCCCAGGGCCGTGAATCGGTGGCTAGCACCAAAAACTAAGAGACTCATCGGCATGTGGGTTTCTTCTTGTTTTGACGTTTGTTGACTCAAAGACCCTTAAGTGTATTTTGAGAAGTAACTGTTTTGAGTGATGAAATACAAAGACAGAGCATTTTCTGATACTCCAAGGCCTTGAGATACTGACAGAGCTTCAAAGCCTTAAGAGTAGTTTTTATTATGCTGAATGTTCTAACAATCTTGTGTTGAAGATTGGCTATCTGATTATATAGATCAAATATTTGCTGTAAATACTTATGTTTTATATTTTCTATATATCTAACACAATTGCAGATGTCCTGATCAGAGAGAATCATAGATTTCTGGTTCCAAATTGAAAAGACTGTGAAGCATGTTCAGAGCTTCAAGGCCTTGAGATGTTCCTTGAGATGCTGAAAACTTTACATAACAAATTTGATTCTTTATTGCAGGGTTTGATCTTTATTATTGTGATTGTTTAATGACTTCTAAGAGTCTTAAACTAGTTTATCATGAGTTATATGTGTCAGAAGTTAATCAGATTATTGTTTTATTCTTTCATCCAGCTTTTATTCAGAAACTGGAAATCCAAACAAACTTAGTGTTGTTATATTTCTGTATTTTGTTGTTGCTATGTTTTAATGTTGTTGAAGGTTTGTTAAACGTGCAAATGCAATCTCAACAAAATCCAACGGATATCTACTCAGAGTTGTTTGAATTGCATTTTAAACAGGAAGAGGATTTGTAGGAACTGAGATCCTAAAATCTCTCATTCAGTTGCAGTGAGTAGATAAAAGACTGGTTTGAATTTTGAAAGAAGAGAGGCTTGCAGAAAACTGAGAGAGGTGTGAAATATTCGTTGGAGATCAATCATTCAAACACACAGACGTTCAAGCTTCAATTCCAGATTTCATAAGATCAATCATTCTAGTTTCCAGAAGAACACATCCAGGTCTTCACAAGCTTATTCTTCTACTGTGTTCTTCATATGTTTTGCAATCTGCTTATCTT
This sequence comes from Linanthus parryae, assembly GCA_023055425.1. Taxonomy (NCBI): domain Eukaryota; kingdom Viridiplantae; phylum Streptophyta; class Magnoliopsida; order Ericales; family Polemoniaceae; genus Linanthus; species Linanthus parryae. The sequence continues at coordinate 669,070 of JALGPY010000019.1, read as the reverse complement.
TTGTATATCTAAAACCTCACTAAACCTAGTGGTTGGTTGTTCAAGTGAACAATAAGAGGTTCTTGTTAGCTCAACAGTTAGTAGCTGATACTAGATGGGTTTGGAACCACAAGCTGTATAGGTGTAAGGGAAATCATTAAGGCTTGAAGATCTAGGGCTGTTTCTGTGTGAGTAATAAGAAGTGTTTGCCCAATACGGGTGGGATTAGATCCCTCAGGCAGAGATTAGGTCCATTGGGACTGAACTCTGTAAATTGCATTGTGTTCTTTACTTTACAGTTTTGTTATTTTCTGTTTCACACAACTCAAATCAAACTAGGGTTTATAAGATGTTCAGAACTGGTTGAAGTTCAAGGCCTTGAAGCTTTCTATTTTGCCTTTGAAAGTTTCTGACTGTTTTCTAAAATCTCAAGGCCTTGAGATTTGAGTTCCTCACTTAAGTTAATTTGTTAAAAACTGTGTTTTGCAAAAATTTTCCATACTCTATTCAACCCCCCCCCCCCCTTATAGAGTATTTAGGTCCTGTAATTAGTCTACATTACACACTTTCAAGTGGTATCAGAGCCTGGGTCACTGATATAGATCTAACAATCTTGTGACTATGAGAAATGTAGGAGATGGTGGATTCTCACAAGGAAGGGCAGCCAACAGACCACCATTGTTCTGTGGTGATTACTTCATGCACTGGAAGGCATTGATGAAGATGTTCATCATAGATCAAGACATGGAACTGTGGTCAATAGTTCAGAATGGACCTCATGAGTACTACACTACCATAGATGGAGTCAGATGTATCAAGTCTGAGGAAAATATTTCAATTACTGAACTGGAAAAGGTATCAAAAAATTACAATGCTATGAATCTGTTATACTGTGCTCTTAATGCAGATGAGTTCAACAGAGTGTCAAATTGCAAAAGTGCCAAACAAGTATGGGACAAACTGGTTGTGACATATGAAGGGACCAGCCAGGTTAAAAAGACCAAAGTCAACATACTTCTGAGGCAATATGAGCTGTTCAAGATGAACTCAGATGAGACCATTAAGGAGATGTTCAAAAGATTCACTGATGTGGTGAATAATCTGGAGTCATTGGGAAAGACGTTGTCAAATGAGGAAAAAGTCAGGAAAATTCTGAGAAGCTTGCCAAAAGCCAAGTGGGAGCCAAAGACAACAGCCATTGAGGAAGCTCAGGATTTAATTCTTCTTCAGCTAGATTATCTACAAGGAAAGCTACTCACTCATGAAATGTCTATTAAGGATGTAGAAGGTGATTTGAGTGAAAACATCAAGAACTTAGCACTCAAGGCCAAAGACTGTGAAAAATCTCAAAGCCTTGAGACTGAAGATGAGCATGATGATGAAGAGGCTTTAGCATTGATCTCCAAGGCCTTGGCCATGATTCTCTAGAAGAAAAGAAACTCTGGTAACAGGGACTACAACAGAGATAGATCAAGACCTTCAAGCAGCAAGGACTACAAAGGTAAGTCTTCATCACAGTTACATAAAACTAAAGTAATGAATTGTTTTGAGTGTGGTGATGCAGATCATTTAGTAAGGGACTGTCCACAAAAGAAGAAGAACAGGAAATTTCAGAAGAAAGACAGTGACAACAGAAGGATGAAAGCCATGATGGCTTCCTGGAGTGATTCTGATTCATCAAGTGACTCATACACAGAAGAAGATCAAGAAAATTTGTGCTTCATGTCCAAACATGATGAAGAAAAGTCATCAGACAGACATATTGAAGAAATGGTAAAAAATCTTCTTGTTAGTCCTTCTAATGTACTTCCTGAAATTCTCAAGAGTATGTTTTTAAATGAGGAAATTTATAGAAATGAGATTTCTTCTTTAAAGATTAAGATTCATGAGCAGGTAAAAGAAAACGTGGACCCAGATTTTACCAACAAAACTGTTGAAGTTTCTAAGAAAAAATTGAAAAGGACTTCAAGGCCTTGGACAGCAGGTTCAAAGCCTTGAAGGCACAGATAAAAGAGATTGTTGATCAAAACACTCTTTTGACTGAAAGATATGCTGATCTAAAGACTCATTCTGAGGATTTAGAACAACAAATCTGTTCTTTGACTGAGAAACTTCAAGATTCTAAAAAGGTCCTAGCCAGTTTTACAGGATCTGAACAAAATCTAAATCTCATTCTTGGAGGAAGTCTGAAATCAAATGCATAAAAGTGGGATTGGGCTATAATCCAAATTTTCCAAAGAAAATCCAAACTACTTTTGTCAAATCTGGTAGCAGACATTCTCCAAAGTGTCATTACTGTGGAAAAATTGGTCATATCAGATTAACTTGTCCCTTCATAAGATCAGAACCTCACATTATGAGTAAAACTTATCCTTATCAACTTAAGGGACAGGTTAGGAAGATTTGGGTTCCAAAAGGAATTAGACCACCAAACATGGTTGATTCTGAGTATGACTCAAAGTTGTGCACTTCGTCTAACAGCCTGTTGAGGCAATGATTTACTTTTGCACGATGTCACCAAGGCCTTGAAAGATCAGAAATGGATATTAGATAGTGGAAAGAAATCTCTCTTTACTGATCTTACAGAAAAATCTGGAGGAACAATGACACTTGGTGATAAAGCAAAATGCAATATTATTGGTATAGGTAGTATTGGTAATGGTTCTACCAACTCTATCTCTGATGTTTATCTTGTTGATGGACTTAAGTATAATCTGCTTAGTATCTCTCAGTTATGTGATAAAGGTTATAAAGCTATATTTGACAAGGAGAAATGTGTGGTTCAAGATGAGAAATCTGGTGATTGCATACTCACTGCTCCTAGATCATATAATCTATATGCTATGAGTACAAATAGTGTTGCAGGTGACAAGTTAAAATGCCTCAAGGCCTTGAAGGAAGATTCAAAGCTTTGGAACAGAAAGCTTGGGCATATTAGCATACACACCTTGAATAAACTCATCTCAAAGGATTTGGTAAGAGGATTACCATCACAGAAATTTTCAGATGATGAGGTTTGCAAGGCATGTGTACAAGGTAAGCAAACCAGAAGCTCATTCAAGTCAAAGAACTTCGTAAGTACTTCTAGACCCTTAGAACTGTTGCATATGGACTTGTGTGGTCCTATGAGAGTTCAGACCCCAAAAGGTAAGAGGTATATGCTTGTTATAGTAGATGATTATTCTAGATTTACTTGGGTGATGTTTATTAGAGACAAAACTGAAGCCTGATCTGAATTTTCTAGATTGTGTAAAGAGCTTCAAACTTTGGAAAATTTACCTGTTGCATCCATTAGAAGTGATCATGGTAGGGAATTTGATCAACTTGACTTTGATTTATTTTGTGCAAAGCATGGCATATCACACAACTTTTCTGCACCTAGAAATCCACAGCAAAATGGAGTAGTTGAAAGGAAAAATAGGACACTTGAGGATATGTATAGAACCATGCTTCTTGAAAGTAATTTGCCAAAGTTCTTGTGGGAAGAAGCTGTTAATAATGCCAATTATGTGCTAAATAGATGCTTGATTAGACCTATTTTGAAAAAGACCCCTTATGAACTGTTTAAAGGTAGGAAGCCTAGTGTTTCTTATCTCAAACCTTTTGGTTGTATCTGTTTTGTGCATAATAATGGCAGAGACAATCTTGGTAAATTTGATGCTAGAAGTGATGAAGGTGTATTTCTTGGTGTGTACGAGAGAATCCTGCAGAGAGAATTCAATATACACCAAGAGTAGGGGATAGAAAGAACACAGGAAGAGTAAGGTTGTGTGTAGGGAGAGAGTAAGAAAATAGCACTGTATGAGAGAGAGACAGGATTTTGGCAGAGCTTCCGCGTGTCTCAGGTGATTCGCCCTTGTATGGAAGGGTTAACGGTCCTATATATAACGGGGAATGTGACTGTTGTAGTGGGTTAATGCGCCCATTAATGGCGGCATAATTAGCTTAACCACAACGGCACGTTCGTCCGCGTATATAGCGACCGTTACGGCACGTTCGTCCGCGTATACCGGAACCGTTATGAGGTTGACCGGGTTTATGGAGCTCGTGCCATAGATCTCTCAGAGCAGTTACTACGGTCGCGGCATGCTTGGTTGTCGCTCGCGCGCGACAGGACTTACTCTAGCCTCCAAACCACTAAGTCCCTACAGGTCCCGTGTGGTGGTATGCGAGGGCCCTGTCTCGCAGCCCCCACGTGGATCAGCGCGGGTGGTGATCCAGTGTGTGTGGAGCACAGCTAGGTGTGCTGGATGGTCGCCACGTGGCCAAGATCTGATTGTCTAGAAAGCACTATCCACATTAGCCCCCTTTCTGCGCGTGAAGACACACAGCCGGATAGGCTTCAATGCGCAGGAACCAATGTACGCATCGCCGCCACGCACCAATTCAAATACACACAAATTCAGCCCCCGTGCGTGTCATTATGACCTAAAATCCCTAGAGTCGTGCCGTCTGGTCTTTTAGGGTTTTAGGCATGACGTCAGCTTGTCCTGTGATTGCGCGATTCGACGGTGACGGTTGCGATTCGACTATTGAAAAGACGCGACTCCTCATTGTTTTTGGATAAATACTCTGTGCTCTCCACTGTTGCAAAGCATCACTTCTCTTTCTAAAGTGAATGATACCCGGAAGCCTTCAAGAGCAGATTCAAGTGATTAATCATCAGTTCTTCCTTGTCAATCGTCTCCTTCAACTTGCTTCATCGAGACAAGATTTACCAAAAGAAGTTTGGCTTTGCTCAATTCCATTTAATGTACTAAAAATATGCTTTGAACTGTATTGGATCTGCAAACCCGTGACTATTTGAAACATGTCATTCGTTGAGAACTGCAAAAAGAGACCTTGTTCTTAAACCCATAACTGATCTAATCACCGGATTGTGACAATTTTGAATGTGGGACTCCTGAAATTCTGAGCAATATAAACGATTTTGAACTTCCAAACCCAGAATTGACCATGGACTGTTCATCTTCTTTTGACAAGACATAGTTGCTTCAAACTGAAATTCAAACTGATTCTTGAAATTTAAACTGAATGTGTATATTTCTCCCCCCTTTTCTTGCTCTTCCGCAGGAATGGCAAAGACAAAAGGAACTGAACCCATTAAAGAGGCCGAAGAAATACCTGATCTTCCGCAAACCATGTGGCGGAAAGCCCCCTATTGGGGTGGGAAAGATTTTTATCATGCTAGGGTTAAGTTGAAGAACCTGCCGACTCCTGTTTCCTCTGGAGAGTTGCAGACATTGACCCCGCCTGTTAACGAAGCCATGCTAGAATTGATCGATTCCAAGGATGTGGTTAGATTAGGGGTTGAAAATGGGTTTTTCCCCCCACACTGCAATTTCTACCCAGGCGTTTGTCCAGAAATTGGACTTCATGGATGAGTGGATTGACCACGTATTGACCCACCATGCCATCGCATTGAACAATGCTGGCGTTTATTTCGCAGTTCGTGCTATGAAGGGTGCTGCCGTGAAGTTAGATCTGTCCATGCTTCTAAACCTTCGTTCCCGCTATTCACCTGCGACTCATACCTTCCACTTTGCTGAGTTCGAGGCTGCTCCCACTCTGGAGGATGTGCACATGTTGTATGATCTTTCTCTCGTTGGTGTGGTGGATCCTCTAAGTCCTTTGAGGACTGATCCGGAACTTGCTCTATACAAGCAGATGGAGGAATGCTTGTCCGAGGTAAAGAATATTTCCACGCGGTGGACATCTGCGAAAGTTCTTCCTGACTGGCAGCTTGTTGATACATCTGCGAAGAACACCTGGGGCAAATGGTTGCAGTACTTCTTTCGCGACTATGCGAGTAGCAGTATCACCAAGAAACTTCTGGACCAGAACCCAAAGGCGAAGAATTATGTAAATGGGAAAGGGTACCATCTCACCTAGTGTGGCTTCCTCTGTGCCCGGTTATCAAGGTACCTGATCGATGGTCACCCTCATGATGGGGTTTTCTACCATGTCCTCCCTCTTGCTGTGAGACTGACCCTTGGCCAGAGAGTCGCACTTGGGCCGCTGGTCTTGGGTACTTTGTATCACAGACTAGACCAATTGGTAGTGGCGACCAAGGACTCTCGCGGTCGTCTTGATGTGCTGACTTATGTCAACATCGCATTCCTGACCATGTGGGTCTTTGAGTGATGGCCCTCCTATGCTCCTGTTTCTTCTAATCCCAACAAGTGGTGTGTCCCAGGTGAAGAGGATGAACTTTCCAGTGGAAGAGCTGTTCGATGGTTTAGAACCAATCTTCCCAAGTGTACTTGGAGCCTGATATGCGATGACCGAAGCAAGTTTACAGCTAGGCCCAATTCCACGCGTATTGAGAATGTGCGATGGTTCCCGAAGCTGTATCCTGCCAGATCACTTACTTTTTTCAGAAGAGCTCCTTTTCGAGGGTCATGAGCGCTTTCATGAGCGCTATCGCGAATTCTTCTGCTGGTGCCTAAGGGGTTCTCTTCCTTCTCTTGCATAGCATGTTCCCGAGCTTACTCCCAGGTATGAGAGTATCACAGTGGATGTTGATCCAACTCGCGTTTCTCCCCAGTTTGTCTTTGATGCGGTGGCGCCCTCAGTATGGCCTAGATCCATTGTAAGAGGCTGCTACAAGCGGCTGTTGTCTGGCGATTGCCAAACGATCCTGAGGAGCAACTTTCCCTTTTTTCAACCTTCAGGTGGTCGTGCATGTCGCTTCTCCAAGAATTGGGTTGCTTACTGGACTACTCAGCAGGCCAGATTCAAGACACAATCGACCCCTCAATCCAGCAGAGCTCCTATAATCAAGAGAAATTCCTTCCCCTTCCGTCCTAACTGCAGTTTGGATGACTCCCAGTATGGCTGCTACCCGTTGCTGGACCATGAGAACCACTTGTGCCCATCCACTATCCTTGAGGAGAAGATGGCCGCAGTTAGGGATGGTGTTTCGCATGTTATCAAGTACAGCGAAGATTTTGCCAAGGTAAACAATTTCCTTTGTGCGTGTTAAGTTTCTTTCCTTTGATGCGTCGAAACTTATGCTCCATTTTCTGTTTTAGTGATATCTGAGGAGGTTCGCGTCTGGTGAGCGCTCCAAGTCGCTGATCAATACCATTGTTGCTGCGAGAAGGCAGGGTGAGCAAATTCTGCTAACAATGGGGATGGCTCCCGCAGTCGAGGCTCGGATCCGCGAGGTAATGGATACATTTGCTGACTCGCTGATAGACAACACCCCAGTTTTGTCTCCTCCTAGGAACTCTCCATCTGCTCCCACAGACGTTTCCCCAAGGGCGAAGAGACAAAAGCAGAAGGGCATCACAATCTCTTCTCCTAGGAGTGCTCCAGCTTCCTCTCCTGCGAAGTCCCTTAACTCTAAGTACAAGGGCAAAGGTCGCATGCCAAGCAAGGTGCGGAAGGAGCTCGCAGTTGAGACTTTTGTCCCGTTTGGTGAGGAGGAAGAGGAGGATGAGAGGAGAGAGGTGAGAGGAAGAGATGATGATGAAGAAGAAGAAAGAGTCGAAAGTGAAAGAGAAGAAGAAAGAGGTGAGATACAAGAGGAAGATTCAGAAGGTATCTCAAACGAACTTATCCTCTCAGTACTTTAGCTCTCGCAATATTTATTGAACAGTTTTTTCTTTCCCAGATGATGACACAGAAACCATCGGCGGCCTTCTAGCTAAAAAGCAGAAGAAAACCAAGGGTTCTCACTCTGGCGTTTCCAGCCATAGACGAGGACATCCTTGCTGAGTCTGAAAGAACAGCTGCGGAGGCTGCAGAAAGAAGAACGAAGCAAGAAGAAGATGAGATCGAACTCATAAAGAAGAGAAGTCTGGAAGAGCAAGATGTTGACGACTTGGTGCAGCAAGCCGATGAGGAATATGCGGCTGCTCTGGAGCAGGCTCAAGCGGACTTTTAGGAGATCGCATGTGGCAATAAAGGTGAGATCTTTAATCTTGCTGTAACTTACCAAGAAGTGATTATCGGTGCGTTGAAGCATGACTTATCAAAAGCCGATATTCGCTGATGGCTAGTAAGCAAGTGTGGTGAACCCTCAGGTAATCATTCAAGAAATGTCTGTAAACTAGGCTTAGTAACCTAATCATCATCATAACAAGTTTCTTCGCACCCCAGGTCACGCCCACCTTAAAGATGTGCTTAATGAAGATACCCTAGTAGGATATGGTGTCGCGTCTTTAGCATATGATGAAGATGCTGCAATCCCACCTACGTGTGGAGGTGCTCGCTCTTGGTCTATCAAAATAACAGAACACTGTATGATACAAGTTACCTCACATTTTCCTGTCTTGCATCGCAGGCGATGCTGACGAGGACGTGCCGGAACAAAGAAGTCAGCCCGCTGCAGCTTATGCTCCTCCAGAGCAAAGCTCTCATGTTGAGAAGCCTGTCGCAGCTGCCGAGTATGCAAGAGAGCCCTTGGAGGATGTCATCGAAGTATCTGATGATATCGAAGCTGACACCGTGCTGATGGAGGAAGATACTGATGCTGCAGCTGAGATGGAGACAGATGCTGCCGGGGCTGAGGTTCATGAAAATGAGCATATCGTGGAAGACGTAGCATCACATGAAAAATGCTGATGTTCAAATGAATGCTTCCGAGTTACAAGAGCCCCTCACAACCCAAGGAGTTCCTGTTCGAGCAGCAGCTACTACTGTTGCCATTCCTTCAACAGAGATAGAGCTTCCAGAAGTTCCCCAAGCATGGAGTTTTTGGAGCTCGCAAGTGGGAGCTGCTGTCGCACCTGCTGCGGCCTATACCCTTCCTGCCAACTATGAGGAACTCGAGCTCACGGCTGACAGACAAGCAATGGAGCGAGGACAGACTTCAGCTCTTCCAGCGACGCGCATTCCTTCTTTGCGCGAGATCCTTGAAGGAACTGGTATGTTACCATTTTTCGCATTCTACACCCTCATTTACAAGTTTCATGCTTCTAAACTTGAATCAACATTGTTAGGATTGAAGCAAGCTGATGTGGACTGGCTAGTTCAGATGCGTCTCTCATATCCCCGGTCATTTGCGAGATCTCTAGAGATAGAGCCATATAATAGAAGGCTGTTCTTGACCGACGCCATCTGGATTTTGGAGCAGCTGTCTGTGGCTACTCCTGCGACCATTTCTCCTCATAGTGCGCAGCTGCTCTTCAGCTCATGCCAGGGGCTTCAAGCTAAAGTCCAAGGCAAGCTAGGCTTCGGGTATCTTCTCAACAGGATTACCCAAATTCGCGTAGCTGTGAATTTGAAACGCGGCTTCCACAACCTCGCAGCTGAGAGGCGAAAGGTAGAGGAGCAAAGGCAGAAGGCTGAAGAGGCTGTCAAACTTTTCCATGAGATGAATGCTAAGTACGAGCAGCTGAAGCGAGAAGTGGACCAAGTGAGAGATACATCACTCTTGTTTTCTCCAGAAGACCCTCTGATCAAGGATTTATTTTGAAAAACAGAAATTATTTGTTTTAAAAAAAATTATTGTAATGCTGCTAGGGTTTCTCCCCCTTTTTTTATCAAAGACTTGCATGCCCCATTTTGCCCTTCCGGGTATTTACTCAAAAATTTTGTTATGCGTATCAATTATGAAGTCACATGGCGACGTATCTGCCTTGATTTTCGCGCTAACGACTTATTAGATAAGCACAATTTCCTTGGTAAGCCCATCCTTATTATGACCTTCCGTCATTAATTAGGGCGTGCCACCGAATCGTCATAGCCTTTAGTAGGGTAATTGAATGTTACCTCTTTTAAGACGCAAGTAATTGATTCTTACCCCTTTTCCAAGTTTTGCTGACTCAGCTAGGGAACTGAAGGGTCCCCGTAGAGTCTATATAAACCCTTCCTCTTGCTGCTTGGGTTCTTCATCCCAAAATGTGGCTTGCCATGATTCCTTACGACTGGTGGCTTCAACGCTTGTCTTTCGTTGATTCATGGCAATTTCGAATTGCGAAACCGGAGTTTGTGCCTTGTGCCATAGAAAGAGCTCCCAAGATCTTGTTTATGAAGCTTATTGATCTTCATGACCATTATAAAGAATATGTACATAATACCTCATGTTTGTTCAAAGATTTTTCTTCGTCTATTATGTTTGCCAGTCGTATCTCCGGCTGCCTTCCGGCGAGGTGCAGTGCTGTACTGACCTTCTTACCAACTCGTAATGAACGGAGTGTTTCTCCTCTAGTTTTCCTGGAGGAGAACTATTGGCCTCCACATTCTTGAACTAGGGGTGACGAGCCATTGTGCTCGTCTCCGTGGACAAGGAGCTTCCTGCCCCAGGAGTTGTTCTCCGCTTGTTCTTCACCGCCGCATCCGCCTGAACAGGTGGTTCATCTGCCAGTCAGGAGCCTTGTTCAGATCTGGGATCTTGATGCTAGCGTCGCATAGCTTCGTTAGCGTTCGTAGGCCGTTCTTTTTACAGCAAGAATTTTCTTGCTATAACTTTTGCTTGTAAGCTGCTATGTCGCATAGCTTATGTTAGGACCAGTAGGCCGATCATTTTATAGTAAGATTTCCCTTACTATTAGCTTTCGCTTGTAAGCTGCTATCTAAACAGATAGATTGTAAGTCATTTTGACTCTTAATGAAACACACTTTGAGTACTTGTTGTTCTCGTTTGATAGAACATATTGTAATATCACATGCGTGTTGGCTATAAAACAAGTTATGTTTCTTTCACCTTTTGCAATGGGATATGTGCCTGAATAATTCTTCGTTTTACACAGGGTGTTGCTGCTATAGCTGGCTATGTAATAGATAGGCTCGCAGACCAGTTAAAATCATACGTTAGGGCTGCTATCTTTTTAGATCATTTAAGATCACATTCGAACATCGCTGCTATCTCGGCAGATAGGCTTCAAGATCATTTTAGATCGCATTTGCATAGTGCTGCTATCTCAGCAGATAGGCTTTAAGATCACTTAAGATCATATTTGAGTATTGCTGCTATCTCAGCAGATAGGCTTCAAGATCACTTAAGATAGCGTTCGAATATCGCTCCTATCTCGGCAGATAGGCTTCAGGATCATTTTAGATCGCGTTTGCATATTGCTGCTATTTCAGCAGATAGGCTTTGGATCACATGGGATCGTATTTGAATAGCGCTGCTATCTCAGCAGATAGGCTTTTGTTGTTAACAAACAGAGAATAAAACGATGAATGACAACTAAAATAATAAAACTCTTATCATTTGGGAGAATTCTTTTATTATAAGAACCCTCATATGGGAGAGGCAAGATTACAAGTCCCTCATATGGGAGAGGCAAGGTTACAGATCCCTCATATGGGAGGAACGACGCATGAGTCTATCAAAATACTAGGCGTAAATAGACATTGTAATCTGATGCGTGTAAAGAGAGAATTTAAGGATAATACTTCTTAATCCAGCGCATGTTGACTGAGCTTGGGGTTGTGGTCGTCCCATGTAGCCTCTGTATATTGCAGTAGCCACTGTCAAATACTTCTTTAACTTTGAATGGTCCTTCCCAGTTGGCTGCGAACTTTAAATGAGCCGCCTCCCGCATGCAGTGATCTGAAGCGCGCAGAACCAGGTCCCCAACCGCGAAGTCTCGATGTTGGACTGTTTTGTTGTATGCGCGAGCGATCCTCTCCTTGTACCGTTTATTAATCCGTTTGGCTTGCTCTCGTTTTTCCTCTAATAAAATCAAGTCATTATCGCGTTGATTGTCATATAATGCGTGAAGGGCCAATCTCGCATAGTTGATTTTCACTTCCGCCGGTACAACAGCTTCAGCTCCATAGCATAAAAGAAATGGGGATGCTCCTGTGGGAGTCCTCGGCGAAGTTCGATATGCCCACAATGCTATGTTCAAAGAATCGGCCCATTTCTTGTGTTCGTCTGTGACCATCTTTCTCGGGACTCTTAGTAGTGTCTTGTTGGTCGCTTCTGCTTGACCATTCCATTTTGGATAATAAGGAGTGTAACAGACCTGCCTTATGTTGTACTCCGCTAGCTTTGCGGCCACCTGGCGATTTACGAAAGGGGTAACATTATCCGAGAGAATTGTGTTTGGTATCCCGAACCTGTATATGATGTTTTCTTGGATGAAATGGACCACAGCAAGCGCATTTGCTGTCTTCAGCGGTATTGCCTCCACCCACTTAGTAAATAGCTCGGTCGCAGTGAGGATAAACTGGTTCCCATGTGAGGCTGGTCGAATGGGGCCAACAAAATCTAGAGCCCAGGTGTGGAATGGCCATGGTGTCCCCAATGCGTGTAGATCTACGGCAGGGGCATGTACGAGGTTGCCTTTGAATTGACACTCCTGGCATCTCCTTACTTTAGTGCGGCAATCTGCCTCCATGGTGGGCCAGAAATAGCCAACTGTGAGGAGATGTCTCCATAGTTTCGCACCTCCCTGATGCTCCACTTGGTGAGAGAGATCCATCAACTCCTGCACTTCCTTGCTGTCTAGGCATCGAAGTAGATTACCCTCGTGACCCCTTCGCCAGAGTATGTTTTCTTGTACTACGTATCGGGCTGCTTTTCTTTTTAGTTTCTCAGCTTCCTTTCTTGACTCAGGCTCGATTCTTTCTGTGAGAAAATCGAAAAGGGGCTTCCTCCAGTCCATGTCATCATCGACCAGAGAAATTGTTAAAGAATCCTTGATCAATGCGCAACTCTCGCAATTCCCTTGAATTATCGCAGCAGCCGTTGACATGTCCGGCCAGTGAATCCCATACCTTTGGGCTTTCCGATAGATTGACACCTCACTTTCTCCGCAAGTGTGCTGGTGAATATTTTCCAATAGTGATTGCCCCTCCTGCTGCGAGACGCATCGCATGAGTATTCCACCTGGACCTTTGTAGTAGAGAGCGTTGTCATGTATGCAGTACCCCTTAGTGGATGCCCAATTTTCTTTGCTCGTCCCCTCTGCGATGGCGTGTAATATTGGTTTCCTCCAGTCTGCATCGTCACATTCACCCTCACACGCGTCCTCTGTCAATGCCGACGACATTCGTACCTCAATCGAGATTCTCGCAGGGCACTTATCCGCACTAACTTTAGATCCCAGAGTGGCCAAAGCATCAGCATGCCGATTATCTTCTCTAGGTGTATGCTCGTACCTGACATCGCAGAATTGTTGCACCAGATTCTGCACCAAAGTTTGGTAGGGCAATAGATTTACTTCTTTTAACCCATACTCGCCTGAAGCTTGTTTGACGATTAACTTGGAATCCCCCGTAACCGTCAAATTGCTGACTTCCAGTGCCCTAGCTGCACGAAGGCCCGCGATGAGAGCCTCATACTCCGCTTCATTGTTGGTGACTGCGAAATCGAGTTTTGTGGACATTTGAATGACTTCCCCATTCGGTTTAGTCAAAACGATTCCAATTCCTCCACCTTTCCTTGTTGATGATCCATCAAAATGAAACGTCCAGTAAGGTAACTCGACTTCATAGATCTCGGGTCCCTCTAGTTCCTCCTCGATCATAGGCTCTTAGCTGCTATCCGGGAACTGTGCCAACAGATCCGCCACTGCTTGTGATTTGATTGCCCGCGGTCGAACGCACGTAATGTCGTATTGGGAGATGGTCATATACCATTTTGCCAATCTTCCGCCGGGAGAGGTATGAGTCAAGAGGTACCGTATGGGGTCACTCTTTGTAACCACCACCACTTTGTGCGAGGCGAAGTAGTGCTTCAACTTTTCTATCACGAAGAATAAGGCAAGGAAATGACGCTCGATATCTGTGTACCTTGATTCGGCTGGTTGCACTATACGAGAAATATAGTAGATCGGCCTTTCTTGCCCCTCATATTCCTGAGCCAAAAGCGCCCCTATGGACCTCTTTGTCGACGTTAGGTACAGCAAGAGCGGCGATCCAAGCTGTGGTGCGATCATTACCCTTTGTGATGTCAGCAAGTCCTTTAGCTTCCCGAATGCGGCCTCATGTTCCGTGGTCCAGTTGTATACTGCATTCTTCTTGAGGAGATCACTGAAGCAGAAAGTTATTTCTCTGATCGCTGGGATAAACCTTCGTAGGTAAGATAACTTCCCCAAGAATATTTTCAGAGCAGTTTGATTGTGCAGTGCCGTCATGCTAGTGATGGCTGATACCTTTGCTGGATCAGGCTCGATGCCCTGTCGATGTATCACACATCCCAAGAACTTCCCTGAGGTCACTCCGAATGCGCACTTCATGGCGTTCATCTTTAGCTAGAAACTTCTGCATCTTTCAAATACTTTCTGCAGGTCCCCAAATGGTCCGCTTCCTCTTTGGACTTGAAAACCAAGTCATCAACATAAAACTCCACTTCTTTGTGCATCATGTCGTGAAACAGAGCCATCATTGCTCGCTAGTAAGTCGCGCCTGCGTTCTTGAGTCCAAACGGCATAACCGTGTAATTAAAGACTCCCACCGGCGTGATGAACTCGGTTTTCCGTGCATCTTCAGGGTCCATTTTGATCTGATTGTACCCGCTGAAACCATCCATGAAACTGAACATACGATGACCCGCAGTCGAATCAATGAGCAGGTCGATGTTGGGCAGTGGAAAATCGTCCTTAGGGAAGAAGCGGTTGAGATCTCTTAAGTCTACACAAATGCGAAACTTCCCATTCTTCTTTACCACATGCACAATGTTGGCCAGCCATGTGGGATGGTGATTTGGCTCGATGAACCTGGCAGTCAGTAGCTTGAAAATTTCTTGCTTGATTTTCACGTTTATCTCCGTCCTGAAGCTCCTTGTGCTTTGCTTTACCGGCTTAGATCCCGGGATTACGTCTAACCAGTGCATGGTGATGCTCGTTTTCAAACCGGGCATTTCATCGTATTTCCATGCAAACACATCTTTGTACTCAGTCAAAAGCTGCAGCAATCTTGCTTCTTCCTCGCTTGTGAGGTCTGCACTTAGAAAGACGGACCTCTTCTTTTCTTCGCCTGGGCTCAAGAATACTTCCTTGAGCTCCTGTTTCTGAGGTTTCGGCTTATCCTCCATGCATTCAGGCGCCTCTTTTAGCTTATCCTCCAAAACGTCTGGTGCCGGCTTGTCCACTTCCATGACACGCTCGATTTGATTGATTTGCGTAGGGATATCCACATGCTTGCGTGGGGGTATCCCCGCACACCTTCATATGCGGTAGCATTTCTTCCCATTAGAGTAGAATCTTTCTATCTCTTTGCCCGCGGGATCGTGCTTTACTACTCTTTTCAGAGTGTACACGTTCTTTCTTTGGTAGGCGACCTGCGGTGCTTCTTCTCGCACGGACGAATTTTCCTTGGCCTCCTCCCTTGTCACCATCACTCCCGCTGGTGATTGATCCTTGATGTCCTCCCATCGAGGCAAAGGAGTGGGATTTAACGGCCCTGGTGTTTGCTCGTCTGCCATTTCAGTGAACCACACTGCTTCAGTGAGGTGCACCTCATCCAAATTGAAAGGGTTTACCGAAGCTGGTATCTCCACTATTCTGTCGTTCCAGATATCCTTCATCACCCGGTGAGCTGTCGAGGGGACTGTGTCGAAGCGATGAATCCAAGCTCGCCCTATGATCATGTGATACGTAGTGTTCGCATCAATGACGTAGAATTTGGCTGAACATTTGATTTTGCCTATCTATACGCCCAAACGGATCCATCCTATCGTCATCCTAGAATCGCTTCCAAATCCCATCAGCGGGGATGGACGTCTAACTATCTTCTGTTCCAAGATTCTTGCCAACTTTAAGGTGTTGAGCGAAACCACGTTGACTGCCTCTCCTCCGTCAACGAATGCCCTTTTGAATTCGACACTGTTGATCACCGCCATTACATACAAAGGCTTCTGGTGGCTCGCATCTGTCTTTTTGTCGCTTGCGGAGAAGGTCATGACCTTTTCCGTAGAGCGAGACGCCCTAAAAACTTTCCCATTGGAAACCACGATGTCTTCTTCTAAATCCTCCGCTATCCTTAGAATCGCTTTTGTCATTTCTTTCCGGCACTTCTCCGAAAAGTTCATTTCATCGAAGAACTTGCAGAACCCGTGCGACCCCTTCATCCGATCGGCACATTCGTCCTCCGTGTCTATACCGTAGTCCTCATCATTGTAGACTTCGGAAATGATGGGCAAATCGTCTTCCGCAATCTCTTCGAGATCCATGATCGCAATCATGGCTACTTCTTTTCCCTTCAGCTCTTGCTCCGCATGAGCCGGCAGTGGATTGCTTCGTACATCCTGCCTCTGGCGCGTCCAAGTTTGTAACCCTGGGCTGCTTTTGCGGCGAAACTGTATTAACCTCAGCTTCACGCCCCCTCTTGTAACTGAACCTTCCAATCTTGAAAGTGGTTCCACTCGAGGGTCGTTCAGGGGCGTGCTTCTTCTTTTGCCTCTCCACTATAGGCTCTATGTTTTTCGTGCACTCCATCAATTTTGAAAAGGTAGGAGTCTGCAGATTGATCAGCATACCTTTGTACTCATCTCGCATGCCTTGTAAACATATCTCCACGAGCCTGCCTTCGAGCACCTCGTCTCTGCATTCCAAGTATTTGGCCCTGAATTTCTTGATGAAAGTGACTCCATCTTCCTCGCGCTTCTGATATATGCGGGAAAGATGAATCATGGTGACCTTCTCTTCTACTTGGAAGAACTTCGTGTAGAACTTCTGGACCATGTCGTCCCAAGTTTTGACAGACTTGGCTTCCAGCGTCCTATACCATTTGTAAGCCACGTTCCCCAAAGATTTTGGGAACTCGCGCATTAGCAACTTGGGGTCAGCCCCATATGGTCCCATCACATCGATGAAGCGCATGACATGCTCGTGGGCGTTCCCGTTGACGTCTTCGAACTTGTCCCACTTAGGAGCCTTGTACCCAGCGGGGTTAGGCATGAGGTAGATCTCGCGCAGGATAGGCGGATCATTGTCAACCTTCGGGATGATGGTATCCGCAAACGGTTGATTGGCCAAGAACGTCTCTATGCGTCGTCGCAGTGACGTCATACATTCTGGTGCGCTTTCCCCGGCGGTAGGAGGAAGAGTTGTAGCCGGCGGGGACACATATGCCATGGTCGGACTAGGGGTGTAGGTCACGTTGCCCAGCAGTGCCGGCGGAGGAGGCAAGGGGTATTGCGAAGAGAGGTTGGGTGCCACGGTTGGTGGTTGAGGTATATGCGTGGTAAGGGGCGGTATTTGAGCCGTTTTCCCCTGAAAAGAGGGCAGCTGCACCATTGCTGGTGGAGTTTGCAGATTAGGGTTAGATGGTGTCAGCATCACCCCAGTCCCCTGGGTGGTAGAGGCTCCTCCTCCCTGAGGGACAGCAGTGCCCGATGTAGGATTCGGGGCAAAGGTTCTCAAGATAGCCATTATCCGTTCCATCTGTGCGGATTGAGCTTGAAGGGCCTTATCCTGATTCTGAATAGTGGCGTTCAGAGCCTCCAACGTCGGAGTCTCACTGGCGGCTGCATAAGTGTGACGGGTCTCTTCTCCCGAGGTGGTCTCCGTGAAGGGCGATCTGTTACTGACATCATCTTCATGAGACATGGTTGCTTGCAATGGTAAGATTAACGTCGGGTTCACCAAATGTGTACGAGAGAATCCTGCAGAATGTGTACGAGAGAATCCTGCAGAGAGAATTCAATATACACCAAGAGTAGGGGATAGAAAGAACACAGGAAGAGTAAGGTTATGTGTAGGGAGAGAGTAAGACAATAGCACTGTATGAGAGAGAGAGACAGGATTTTGGCAGATCTTACACGGAGAATGTGACCGTTGTAGTGGGTTAATGCGCCCATTAATGGCGGCTTAATTAGCTTAACCACAACGGCACGTTCGTCCGCGTATATAGCGACCGTTACGGCACGTTCGTCCGTGTATACTGGAACCGTTATGAGGTTGACCGGGTTTATGAAGCTCGTGCCATAAATCTCTCAAAGTAGTTACTACGGTCGCGCGCGGGCTTGTTTGTCGCTTGCGCGCAACAGGACTTACTCTAGCCTCCAAACCACTAAGTCCCTACTGGTCCCGTGTGGTGGTATGCGAGGGCCCTGTCTCGCAGCCCCCACGTGGATCAGCGCGGGTGGTGATCCAGTGTGTGTGGAGCACAGCTAGGTGTGCTGGATGGTCGCCACGTGGCCAAGATCTGCCTGTCTAGAAAGCACTATCTACACTTGGATATTCTTAAACTAGCAAAGCTTATAGAGTTTACAATAGAAAAAACAAGATTGTGGAAGAGAACATTCATGTGTTTTTTGATGAAAGTACTAAAGATTCTCTGAGTGAAAGTTTTGCAGATCTAAATTTGAACAAGCATGAGTCTGATGATGATGCTGTGAAAGAGGAAAAGGCAAAACTAAAGTGCAGAATCAATCAGCAGAATCTCAAGGCCTTGAACCTCCTGCAGAGCCAAAATCTCAAAGCCTTGAGACAGAAGCTGAAACTTTCTATGATGCTCCCTCTACTGTTTCAAGAAATCAAAGCCTTTAAGGAGAATATTCCTGGATACCAAGGAATAAGTTTAAGTACCTTGCAGATCATCCAGCTAACAATATCATATCTGATCCATCAACTGGAACTCAGACAAGAGGACAGTTGAAGAATTCGTGTGCTTTTAGTGACTTTGTATCTTTGATTGAGCCTAAAGATACCAAGGAAGCACTAGAAGATGCAGACTGGATCATTGCAATGCAGAGTGGCTGAATGAATTTGAAAGAAACAAGGTATGGAATCTGGTTCCCAGACCAAAAGAGAAATCAGTTTTAGGAACCAGATGGGTGTTCAGAATTAAGCTTGATGAGAATGGCAAAGTGGTAAGGAACAAAGCCAGACTGGTGGCACAGGGATATAATCAGGAAGAAGGTATAGACTATGAGGAGACTTTTGCTCATGTTGCCAGGTTAGAAGCTATTAGAATACTTCTTGCATTTGCATCTCACAATCACATAAAGCTTTATCAAATGGATGTCAAATGTGCTTTTCTGAATGGTTATTTACAAAAAGATGTTTTTATAGCACAACCTCCTGGTTTTGAAGATGAAAACTTCGCTGATCATGTTTACAAACTAGACAAAGCTCTTTATGGGTTAAAACAATCTCCAAGGGCTTGGTATGATAGACTTTCAAAAAATTTACTTGACAACAATTTCAAGAGAGGTCTAGTTGATAAAACTCTGCTTATTAAACATCATGAAAAGTATTTGTTAGTAGTTCAGATCTATGTGGATGATATTTTATTTGGTGCTACTAATGATGCTTTCAAAAGAGTTCTCTAGTCTGATGTGCACGGAGTTTGAGATGAGCTTAATGGGAGAACTAAATTTCTTTTTTGGACTTCATATCTTACAAATGAAGAAAGGAATTTTTGTACATCAAGGAAAGTAAACCAAGGACTTATTGAACAAGTACAATATGTCACAGTCCAAGGTGCTTAAAACTCCTATGAGTTCATCACTCTCATTAGACAAGTATTCAAATGGTAAGAGTGTGAATCAAAAGGAATACAGAGGTATGATTGGATCACTTTTGTATTTAACTGCTAGTAGACCTGATATTATGTTCAGTATCTGTATGTGTGCTAGATTTCAAGCAGATCCTAAGGAGAGTCATTTAACTGCAGTCAAAAGAATTTTTAGATATTTGAATGGAACCATGGACTTGGGGATTTGGTATCCAAGGATATCTAATTTTATGTTGAGTGGATATTCAGATGCAAATTTTGCAGGATATAAAGTAGATAGGAGAGTACTTCTGGATGTTGCCAGTTTCTTGGATCTTCACTGATCAGTTAGCATTCTAAAAAGCAAAATTATGTAGCATTATCAACTGCAGAAGCTGAATACATTGCAGCTGGAGCTTGCTGTTCACAAGTGTTATGGATTGCTCAGCAACTTAGAGATCTTGGCTAAAATTTCAGAAATGTGCCTATTCATTGTGACAACACAAGTGCTATTTAAATCTCTAAGAATCCAGTCCAGCACTCAACCATTGATCCACAGAAGGAGACAGAGACTCAGGGTGGTGATCAACCTAGGTCAGACAAGAAGAAAGGAGGAGACAAGAAAAAAGCTGGAGAAGAAGAAAAGGGAAAATTTGCTCAAGAAAGCAAGAAGAAGCCAACTGAAGGAGAACAAGAGAAGAGCAAACCCACTGAGAAGAAAACAAGGGTTAAGCAGGTTGCTGCTGCAACCAAAAAGGGTTATCAAAGTAAGTATGCACTTCCTTCATATTGGTTTGTTATTTCAGAGTTTAGGACCGTGTGGATGCAAGGATATGCTTCTTCTAGGTTGCTTTTTGTAGTATGGTTTCTGAAGAGTTATTGGATAAACTGGATATTGATTGTATGAGGAAGTTAAGAGAAACTGCAGTTTGGAAGGTGTTAAATCCTAGTTCAAAAGCTTATCCTAGGTTAACTAGATTATTTTATCTGAATCTTGTTCAAGAAGGAGATGATAAGATGGTGTTAACTTCAAAGGTGGCTGGGATAAATTTGAGGCTAGATCATAGGACTTTTGCCAAAGTCTTGGGCATTCCTAGGAAGTATAATGTTGGAGATTATCCTAATAGGAAGGAGTGTCTAGAAAAGGTAAAAGAAATGTTTTTCATTAATGGTGTACCCTCTGGTCCAAAACAGTTGACACACTCTGTGCTCAACTGTGAAGCTAAGATCTTGTTTACAATTCTTATGAGGAGTGTTGTTCCTAGGGAAAACTCAAGGGAGTTGGTTACTGATTCAGTTCTCATTCTGATGTATCTGATATGTCAAGGGTTTGAGATACACTTGCCAACAGTGGTTGTGGAGCATATGATCTATTGCTACTAGAACTAGAAACCATCCTCCCTATGCCAACCTATTACCTATTTTCTTTGAGCATTTTGATGTACCTGTCAAAGGGGAGGAAAATATTACTGGAGATTTTGGGTTGATTGATGAAACTGCCTTACAGAGGATTGGAGTAGTTCAAACTGGAAAAGGTCATTGGAAGTTTTATTCAGATTTGTCAAAGGCTGAGCTTGAGGAGAAGGAGTTTGTTAAACCAAAGGGGGCTACATCAACAAAAGGACAAGCAAATGAGGATTACTGTTTGTTGGTTGAGAAATTTGAAGATCAGCAGGTTGAGATTGAAGATCTCAGACAAAGGTTATTTGATCTGTCTTCTGAATTTAACCAGTTCAAGGGTTTGATGAATGTGGTGAATGGAAAACTGGATGTTGTCATCAAAGGCTTGAACATGGAGAAGATTCCTTCTGCTACTAGTCATGACACCAGTGTTGACTCAGATGAAAGGCTAGGTGATTTCTTGAAGAAGAAAAAGAAGCCAATTCCAGTAGTGCTCACTTCAAAAGATTTGTATGAGCAAACTGATGAAGAAGCTGGTGAAGACACAGGTGTTGATGCAGCAACAGAGGGTGGTTCAGTGCAGGTTAAGAACAAAAAGGTGGATGAGATCATTGAGGAAGTTGTTGCAGAGGTGGAAGCTGAACAAGAGGAAAATCAGTCTGCTGATGATGCTGAAAGTGATGAAGAAGTTGGAGAAGGCTCAAAGAAAGGCCAGACATCAAATAAGAAATGAAGATCAGAGAAGGCCAAAGCCTTGATCCTTTCCTTCTATCTCTTTATTTTCTTCTTTTCTGTTCTCAAGGCCTTGACTTTCTAGGAACAAAATTTTTTGTTTAAGTTTTTTTTTTTTTAAGACTATGAGTAATGATCCAACAATTCTTCACATTTGTTTGATAAAAGTCAAAAAGGGGGAGAAATTACGTGGATTTAATGGTTACTTTCAGTTCTTGAATAATAATAATCAGTTGTTTCTGGTATTACTTTGTTTATATTACTGTGTTTATATTATCAGTTGTGATCTGGTATTACTGTGTTTATCTGTGAATTACTGATTATTTGTGTTAAGATGATTTGACTGGTATTATTGTCTATTGTATCTGCAATATGGTGTTATCTGATTTTTACAAAGAGTTGCAGGGATATATACACAAGATTATGGGTTTTGTCTTTCATCAAGGGGGAGATTGTTGACTCAAAGACCCTTAAGTGTGTTTTGAGAAGTAACTGTTTTGAGTGATGAAATACAAAGACAAAGCATTTTCTGATACTCCAAGGCCTTGAGATACTGACAGAGCTTCAAAGCCGTGAGAGTAGTTTTTATTATGCTGAATGTTCTAACAATCTTGTGTTGCAGATTGGCTATCTGATTATATAGATCAGACATTTGTTGTAAATACTTATTTTTTATATTGTCTATATATCTAACACAATTGCATATGTCCTGATCAGAGAGAATCATAGATTTCTGGTTCCAACTTTGCAAGAGTCTATGAAGCATGTTCAGAGCTTCAAGGCCTTGAGATGTCCCTTGAGATGCTGACAGCTTTACAGAACTAATTTGATTCTTTCTTGCAGGGTTTGATCTTTATTATTGTGATTGTTTAATGAATTATAAGAGTCTTAAACTAGTTTATCATGATTTATATGTGTCAGAAGTTAATCAGATTATTTTTTTATTCTTTCATCCAGTTTTTATTCAGAAACTGGAAATCCAGACAGACTTAGTGTTGTTATATTTCTGGATTTTGTTGTTGCTATGTTTTAATGTTGTTGCAGGTTTGTCAAACGTGCAAATGCAATCTCAACAAACTCCAACTGATATCTACTCAGAGCTGTTTGAATTGCAGTTGAAAGAAGAAGAGGATTTGTAGGAACTGAGATCCTAAAATCTCTCATTCAGTTGCAGTGAGTAGATAAAAGACTGGTTTGAATTTTGAAAGAAGAGAGGCTTGCAGAAAACTGAGAGAGGTGTGAAATATTCGTGGGAGATCAATCATTCAAACACACAGACATTCAAGCTTCAATTCCAGATTTCTGAAGATCAATCATTCCAGTTTCCAGAAGAACACATCCAGGCCTTCACAAGCTTATTCTTCTCCTGTGTTCTTCATCTGTTTTGTAATCTGCTTATCTTTTGTATATCTAAAACCTCACTAAACCTAGTGGTTGGTTGTTCAAGTGAACAACAAGAGGTTCTTTTTAGCTCAACAGTTAGTAGCTGAAACTAGATAGGTTTGGAACCACAAGCTGTATAGGTGTAAGGGAAATCACTTAGGCTTGAAGATCTGGGGCCTTTTTTGTGAGAAATAAGAAGTGTTTGCCCGATCCGGGTGGGATTAGATCCCTCAGGCAGAGATAAGGTCCATTGGGACTGAACTCTGTAAATTGCATTGTGTTCTTTACTTTACAGTTTTGTTATTTTCTGTTGCACACAACTCAAATCAAACTAGGGTTTATAAGCTGTTCAGAACTGGTTGAAGTTCAAGGCCTTGAAGCTTTCTATTTTGCCTTCGAAAATTTATGACTTTTTTCTAAAATCTCAAGTCCTTGAGATTTGAGTTCCTCACTTAATTTAATTTGTTAAAAACTGTGTTTTGCAAAAAGTTTCCATACTCTATTCAACCCCCCCCCCCCTTCTAGAGTATTTAGGTCATGTATTTAGTCTACATTTTACACTTTCAACGTTGTTGTCTTATACTTGGAACACTTGAACGGATAAATTTGTAAAATAATCTTGACTCTGAATCATATTATTGTGGTTGCCCGTTTTGGTCTAAGAGGTTACTCCAATGTAGAGAACGCTAATATTTATTTGAGACCTGCTATGCTAATAAATGCCTATGAGCAAAACTGTCCTTTGAAAGTTGGTAGTCAATGGTCAATAATGATCCAAGTTGCTAATCTAGAATGTGTGATATATGTGACATTGTTGCATCTTCGTAGTGCTCCATGATAGAATAGAAAATGATCAATGGCGATAGTGAAGGAATCGCGACTAATTAGTCACACCACAACTATTGTACCAAGGAAAATCGACAAGCGAGAATGACAGACTTGTTGGACTACGATGTCTTTTAAATTACCATGATCACTTATTCACTCACGAAATAGTCAATTGTTGAAGGATTTATGTTCGAACAATCATCTACGATCCCTTCCCCATAGCTACACCACATGATCATGTGATCACGTACTACTTTATCTTGAAGAGAGAAGTGAACACGTATAACTCAAGAAGAGTGCCCCATACCCATTTATTGTATTAGATCTCGAACCAGTAGAATTGGACCCTTCTTTGAGTTATGAGGAGCATCATGTTAAGATTCTAGACTCAAAGACAAGGGGAACCCGCAACAAGAGTGTCAAGCTTGTAAGGGTCTTATGGAAAAATAACCTCACAAAAGAGGCAACTTAGGAAGTGGAGGATGATATGAGGAAGAAGTATCCTCACCTTTTTGACGAGGTATTTTGAGTTCCGTGGACGTCACTCCTCTGAGGCGGAGAGGATGTAATCCTTTTGTTTTTAATACGTCATTATCAGTACTCCTTATAGTATATTGCATGTCATACATGACCTTAGGTTTGCGTTTAGTAGATATACTCTGGAGTGGAGACTCATACCTTATTATTTGTTGTGAATTTGGTTTAAGCTTCGAGGACGAAGCTCTCTTTAAGGGGAGAATGATGAAATACCCCGTTTTGTGACTACAGGTATTTTGTGACTTTAGTATAACTTTTGGGAGTTTAATTTCATTGTTATTATAGTCTTGGGGGTTTTGTGACTTTTACCTAAATTAATTAGTGTCTTTTAAGTAAATTATGGTGTAGTTGGTGTCTTTAACCCAAACTAGGTGGGAGATAAGTGTCCTTTTCAACTGATTGGTGTACACTATTATTGTCAATCGGATTCAATCTCTTTTTTGTTCTTCTTACACTTCTTCTCCACCACCATCATCGCATCTCTCTCTGAAACTTGTCCGCTGCTCTTTGTCGCTGCTCAGTGCTCCAGGTACGTCCTCTTTTCTTCTTTCGTTCTTCTTCTCTTCTTCGTTATTTTCTTCTCCTGCTACTTCTTCGTCGTCGTCTCCTTTTACTTTTTCTTCTACTTGTCGTTTCTGACCATTGAATTCCAGCAGCCCCTTCGGCCACCAAGCTCCAACACCACAACGCCGCCAACAACTTCATCTCGCCTCTCAATCTCTCTTAGTTTCGTCTCCTTCACTTGTAAGTATGAATCATTGTTGTTTCCTATTCGTATAGCTTTGAATTTCAAATTTTTTGTCCATCTTTGTGCATCAAGAATCGTGCATTCATCCTTGTTCATGTTTAGGCATAAATACTAGTTTATGTAGGTGGTAAAATCAAGACGAAACAATAGGATCAATTAGAAACAATCACTTGTTTAGGTAGTGGGCTGCTAATGCGATGTGTAATCGCCAAAGAATTGAATTGAAGTCGAAAACGAGACCTTTAGAAGCGTATTGGGTGTTCTAGGGCGGTTACACGAATTTTCACTACTCTGTCACTTTCTGTACTAACTGTTTCACAGCAAGGTGTTAGCTTTTCACAAAAATAAACTGCTTTGTCACTAAGCATTGTATAGCAATAAACAATAAATTAGGTGTGTTGTTTAGCAAATATTTTAAAGTATTGAGTCTCGTTTGATCATATTGTCAACCGGTAAACTATCGTTAGAGGATTTTGGGGAAATATAAAATATTATAATATACTATGGGTTTATTTAAATAGTCTTTTTATGAAAAAATAAAATAACATTATAGTTTGCTAAAAATGAGTTTGCTTTTGGGAATTGGGTTGTTAGCACTAAATCGACATTCTACGTGGAATTAACATGACGTGCTAGGACCGTGACCGAGAGTCGTTGCATGGCATGTAGAGTAGCACAATTGATCGTTATGTAGAATTGTGTTTGATTAGAATATTGATAACTTGTAGGCGACGAGTTCTCTGACGAGGGATACATCGAGTACTACTAGAGACAATTTGTAGTAATAGTTCTTCATTTGAGGTGAGTAAACATGCTAGGCCTAGTGTGCCTATCGCCCTTTCGTGTCAAATGATTTCTTCCTATTTTTCTCAAAATAGCTTTGTGTGTTATGTGCTATTTGAATATTTTTTTTCACTTGGTGAAACATTTATTGAAACATCACAAGAATCTAATAATTGATGATAACGTAAAGTAGAAGAATTGTGGGGGGTTGTTACATGGTTACTTTTGGCTTGGTCGTGTTGACAACGGTCACTCGTCCTATTAATTTTATTTATTCCGGTTGCAATGCCCCAGATAGCTCCTTGTACTCACTATTCTGGCGTAAGAGTCTTAAGGGGGTGTCTACACTTAAAGTCCGGGATGTTTACGAGATGGTTGGTTCTTTTCCCATATCAACAAATTAACAATGTGGTTTTAGACTTGATGTTTATTAAGGGAAAATGGAAGAATATGTGATTTTGGAATTCCCAAATTTAGACAATGAATATGACTTTGGGAAAATACAATGAAATTAAAATCTCTCTTGTTATCTAATAAATGTCAAGGTTTTACTTTCATTGTGTTTAAGTTAAACTACTACAAGTTGCTTACTGTTTTGCAAATTGCATGATCATCATTTTACATGCTTGGGTGTTTGGTTGCCAGTATTTATCGTTGATGTTGGAAACTGTGGTGTTCCATTTTTGTTTTCTTCACCACAGTTTTAGATGATAGGAGCTTGGCTTAGCGGGGAACGCGAATCACATCTAGAACTTCCGGTTTAATAAACATACTATCATTTAGCTTCACGATTAGACTTGTTAAGTGCAGTGTTTGAGGCACAACAACTTAAATTTTAATAGGTATTAACTTTAAGGATTTTTGGATGTTTAGCTTGGATCCACTTTTAAATGTCATGTATCCGGATTTCATCTCGGGTACGGAGTGACACCCCTCGAACTTCCGGCTTGGTCATATTGGGGGTGTTACATAAGGCTTCGAGAGTTTCTTCATGGGCCTGGAAGAGAATTCTACATGGTAGAGATATTTTTAAAATGGGTCTCAAATGAAAAATTGGTGGGGGAAACAATGCTCGCACGTTAAAAGACAATTGAAACAGCCCGGGAACTCGGTTCAGGGTTAATGCGACAATCGATTACCAAAAGTAGAATATTACTAAGATAGATTACATTTCATTTAGTTTATACAACAAATCTTGTCGAAATAAGTTAACAAAAAAAAGTGCATGATATGATAAGAGATCTAACTTAAGCCCGTGACTTTCTCTCGATATGCGTTCCCATCCCCCACCTTGATTGATGACCTGCGATTTTAAAATGGCAAAAGTCGACGCAATTTTGAAGAAAATGATCAGTAAAAATTGAGTAAGTACACACTACGACATGTAAAGAAACGAGTGGCACTGAGGCATGAGCTGGAAAAAAAAGATTTTAACTAATATAAGTAACAGGTTGGGGATTTTGGAACAACTAAAAGTGACCGAGTAACAAAAACCTCTCAATTTAAGAACATTAAGGAACCACGAGTATTCGGTAAAATATTCAGAGTAAACAAGTTCATTTGATTTGATAAATATCACGAGTAGCCTAAAGCTTTTTAAATCATTTCAATTGATTAAGGCATACTTAGAGCCAGAAACAATATCAATAGAGTATTCAACTTTCTTTCAAGTTCAGTTAACCGTTAAGTATAGTTGAGGCATGTCCAGAGCCAACAGCAGGATCGATGTAAACAGAGGGATCCCTAAGTAATCACAAAGGTTTCTTCTAGGGTATATCAAACCCTATTTCAACCGAGCGTTAAGGATCCCGTACGTCAATCCCCGCTCACAACAATAGCTAAAAGGCCTTAAGTGTCGACACCCCTATACCGTAGTGACCCTTACAAGTTTAAGTAGCACTCTATAGCTCTACAAACCCTTGGCCTCAATAAATTGGTACATTTCAGCTCATCGGGGTGGATTTGTGAACATTAAAGTTCTATCCTATAATAAGAAGCATTGCTTCAATGGTCTTAGCCATAAGAAAATGGAGGATCGCTTGGCGCCTCCCATTAATATTACAACCCTGTACATCGTCCTAAATCTATTAGAGGTATCTTATTACCTTTATTTCTCATAACCAAAGTCGGTATACAATCTTCACAAGTCATTTCCAGGAGTTCTCATTATAAATCAATAATCGAAATGTTTCAGTATAAATCATGTTTCTCATACTCTTCCAAATAAGACGATATTCATTTAAAACGTCACACACATGGGTACAATGTGATACTTAAAGTTCGCACATATGTATTTTATTTCTTCTATTTACCATTGACAAAATCAGATTATCAACTTATCACAAGTAAAGTTCCAGAACTTATAAAGAGGATTCAATTTATATCCAAACAATTTCGAGTATAAATCATGCTTTGCATACTTTTTCAATCAACAAATATTCATTCGAGACATCACACAAACACTCACATTTTGATAAGTAAAATTCGCACATATGTACTTACCACTGAGATGAAGCACAACCAAAAATAAGAAATTAATCTTAGCACTCCCACGACAACCGCTCTCTTCTACGAGATCGATGTCTACAATCACACGTATAACGTACTCGTTATAACCAATTTACATATGCATAATACAAATGCAAACCTACATGCCACATAGTCCAAAATGTCACAAATGCACATATAATGATGTTCACTTATCAAAATACATCAAATCCAACACTTAGGCATGTAAAAATTCAAATTTTTATAAAAATGTGAAACCACAAATCTGGACAGATTTGTAGCTCTGACTTTAGAACCATATTTACAATACCTAAATACTTTCAAAAAATATAAAACTCACTCATAAGGTAGGTAAAAGTGTATAGTTTCTAAAATATCAAGAATACTATCAATATCTATTTTAGAATTAAAACTAGAAAATAAACAATAAGTGTTGTGCAAATACAAGTCTGAAAGCAAATCTCAACTTTGAAAGGTGATTACTACCACTTGGAGAATAGAAATGATGCTCATATTCTCCATAATTGAACATCAACAAGTCTAGTTACACCACAAGAAAGACGGGGTGCCAAAAGATTCAGGAAATGGATTTTTTAGTGAAAAAGGAAAACTTGTCCAAAACAAGAGTTCATAAAACATGCAACTTGGAATGAGCATATCTCCCTAACCAAAAAGGCTATAGAGATGAATTTTCTTTAAAATGACCCACTCCGAGTCTAGTTTCAAAATATTCAAGAGTTGAAAATTTTACAGAGACAAAATTTAGAGATAATCCATGTTTATGAAAAACTGGTCAGATTGTAACAACATGCAATTTTTCAAAAATCAATAAGAATGGTTCTACTAGTACAAGAAAGTTAAGAAGACTTGATTTTTATCCAAATAATAACTTCATTTTAAGAATTAAATAAGATTTTCACATGCTCTTGAAACAAATTATTAAAATTTTCTTGAGATTCAAGTACAACTAAAACAAAACACACAAAGTGCATGTGAGTTTCTAGTGTGAGTTTCATGAAATATTGTAACTTTTGAAGTTAAACACATGATCTAATCATATAAATGAAGAATCAAGCGTGGATATGAATAAAAGACGAAATTTCATCAATCAAACCAAGATATGGACATATAAGTTTGAATTAAAGACTAGAAGAAAGTTTACCCCAAGACCAAAATGGTGTTGGATGAAAGAGTGAAATTGGGCTTCAATCTTTGAGTATGATGGTGAAAGAACACCCCTCCATGATGATATTAAGTTTGGACTCAAGTTTTCCATGATTTGGAGACTAGAAAAATGAGTTTTGATGAAGTTTTTGGGAGGTGAAGCTCCAAACGGGAATGGAGTTTGTGAGGGAGAGAATAGAGCTTGTATGTGTGCTCTTGAAGAGAAAACTATATGAATAATTGAGGGAAAAAGAGATAGGAAGAGCTGGAGATGAATGGATGAGTGATGGTGAGTTGGTGTAAGTAGAAGAGTGTGTGTATGTATGTAGGAGTAGTATGAAAAGATCATATTGTAATGGGGTTGACCTAGTTAGTGTGAAGGACTTGAAGAGAAGTCATAAGTCTCCCAACAAGCTAGTTGGGGACAGAAATGAGAAATGTCAAAAATTATGGGGTGAAAATATCAATTTCATGACTTGATGGATGGAGTTGAAGTATAAAAACCAAGAGTAAATGGGGTGAAAATGTAATTTTCCATTAGTAGCTATCGCATAAAAGTTAATTTTTATAAATTATAAACTTTTTAAATTATTTAAACTATACCACTTTGTATAAAAATTTCAAAATTCACTTCTAAAAAACTACAAGTATCTCTCAAATATACAAATAAGTTTCATACAGTACTATTCAAGTTTTTAAACTACAAAATAACTTCAAAACGAAATTTTAGATATCCAATGGTAGCCTTATACTTTATCACTAAGAAGAAGTCAAGAACAAGTTTGAAATATAAATGTATTGAAATTCTCAAATACTTTTTCGAAATTACCAAATAATCCCCAACTAAGATACGGCATATTACATTATATCCCCCTTAAAATGAAGCTTCGTCCCCGAAGCTTAAAAGACTTTTGTGTAAAACTATAACATGCTTCACGAGAATGCAACTAATGCAAATGAGAGTTGTATGCAATGCTAATGCATATGCAACACTTATATTAACGGGAATGAGCTATCGGTCGGTAAAGTCTCTTCTCGCTCGTATCACATTAGGGATTAATAAAAATTAACACAAGTAAAAGGTCGACATGAAATTTTGAAAGGTCTACACCAACATACGAGTTCCAAATTTTAGAAGCGATTCAAAAAGAAAATTGTTACATTTAAACAAATCTCGAAACTTTTAGAAAAAATATGTTGATTGAAACTAAGATGTCATTTTGCTTTCCTCATCCTCATTAAAAATATGTTGTCTTACCTGTACAGGATTAGATAAACCAATCACCTCAAGTGTTCCACGCATACGAGGAGGAAAAGAACACTATGTGTCGTCATACAATGTGCCTCTCCATCACCACTTGAATGTGTTTCAGATGTTACAACTTAGTCTACACAGCGGGTACAACTCTTAGTACCGTCGTACTAAGAGTCACGCCAGAGGACTGGTAAACAAAGTGGTTCATATCACTTGGCATTTGGTAGCTCGACATGGCAAAGATTTTCAGAAACCTTTTTTTTAAACATTTTATTGTTAAAAACTTTCTAATTTTGGAAAGAACCATGTCAAATTAAGTCGATATGAAACAAAAAAATGTATTGTCTTAAAAGTCGTCGCTCAAGGGAAGAAAATAGGGGTCTTAAAGTCTTCTAAGTCAAAATGTTGATACTCTCGTGTCGACAAAATAACATAACCAAGAAAGGGAACGTGCATACGCATCACACGACAATGACAAATCATTTTGATATGGCAACTAAGCATGCTCATAGGATAACCAACATAAAAATAAGCAAGTATCTTTCGCATTTATCACATTTTAGCACTTAACAGTTAATCAAAAAATATGGTACAAATCAAGTCTAATAAACTTAAGTACCCAAACTCCCCGACGGCTTGTTTACTTTATTTATTTCCAAATTGAGTTATCCTAGTTAATTTTTAAAATTTCGAAAACATGTCACATTTCTTATTCTCTAATAATGGAAATCGAAAGTCACTTTAACCGGAGAACCGATGCTCTGATACCAATGGAAACAGCCCGGGAACTCGGTTCAGGGTTAATGCGACAATCGATTACGAAAAGTAGAATATTACTAAGAGAGACTACATTTCATTTAGTGTATACAACAAATCTTGTCGAAATAAGTTAACAAACAAAAAGTGCATGATATTCTAAGTGATCTAACTTAAGCCCGCGACTTTGTATCAATACGCGTTCACATCCCCCACCTTGATTGATGACCTGCGGTTTTAAAATGGCAAAAACCGACGCAATTTTGAAAAACATGATCAGTAAAAACTAAGTAAGTACACACTATGAAATGTAAAGCAACAAGTGGCACAGAGGCATGAGTTGAAATTAAACAGAAGATTTAAAAAAATAAAAGTAACAGGTTGGGGATTTTGGAACAACTAAAAGTAACCGAGTAAAAAAAAACCTCTCAATTTAAGAACATTAAGGAGCCACGAGTATTCAATAAAATATCCAGAGTGAACAAGTTCATTAGATTTGATAAAGATATTAGATCACGAGTAGTCTAAAGCTTTTTAAATCATTCAATTGATTAGGCATATTAAGAACCACAAACAACATCAATAGAGTATTGAACTTTCTTTCAAGTTCAGTTAATCGTTAAGTGTAGCTGAGGCATGTCCAGAGCCACCATCAGGATCGATGTAAATAGAGGGATCACGAAGTAATCACAAAGGATTCCTTCTAGGGTATATCAAAACCTATTTCACACAAGCGTTAAGGGATCCCATACGTCAATCCCTGCTCACAACAATAGCTAAAAGGCCTTAAGTGTCGACACTCCTATACCGTAGTGACCCTTACAAGTATAAGTAGCATTATATAGCTCTACAAACCCCTTGGCCTCAATAACTTGCTACATTTTGGCTTATTGGGGAGGATTTATGAACATTAAAGTTCTATCCAATAATAAGAAGCATTGCTTTAATGGTCTTAGCTATAAGAAAATGGAGGATCGCTTGGCATCTCCCATTAATAACACAACTCTGTACATCGACCTAAATCTATTAGAGGTATCTTATTACCTTTATTTATCATAACCAGAGTCGGTATGCAATCTTCACAAGTCATTTCCAAGAGTTCTCATTATAAATCAAGAATCGGAATTTTTCAGTATAAATCATGCTTTTCATACTCTTCCAAATAAGACGATATTCATTTAAAACGTCACACACATTGGCACAATGTGATAATTAAAGTTCGCACATGTGTATTTTATTTCTTCTCTTAACCATAGAAAAAATAATATTATCAACTTATCACAAGTAAAGTTCCAGAACTTATAAAGATGATTTAATTTCTATCCAAACAATTTCGAGTATAAATCATGCTTTGCATACTTTTTCAATCAACAAATATTCATTCGAGATATCACACAAACACTCACATTTTGATAAGTAAAATTCGCACATATGTTCTTACCACTGAGATGAAGCACAACCAAAAGTAAGAAATTAATCCTAGCACTCCCACGACAACCGCTCTCTCCTACGAGGTCGATGTCTATAATCAAACGTATAGCGTACTCGTTACAACCAATTTACACATCAAACATAAATGCCACATAGTCTTAAATTTCACTAATGCACATATAATGATGTTCACTTATCAAAATACATCAAATACAACACTAAGGCATGTAAAAATTCAAGTTTTTATAAAAATGTGAAACCACAAATCTGGACAGATTTGTAGCTCTTTTTAGAACCATATTTACAATACCAAAATACTTTTAAAAAATATAAAACTCACTCATAAAGTAGATAAATTGTCTAGTTTATGAAATACCAAGAATCTTATCCATAGATATTATATAATTAAATATAGAAAATAAACTAAATGTGTTGTACAGAGACAAGTCTGAAAGCAAATCTCAACTTTAAAAGGTGATTAGTACCGCTTGGAAAATAGAAATGATGCTCATTTCTCCAGAATTAAACATGAACATGTCTAGTTACACCACAAGAAAGAGGGGGTGCCAAAAGATTCTTGAAATGGGGTTTTTAGTGAAAATGGAAAAACTTGTTCAAAAATAGAGTTTCAGAAAACATGCAACTTAGAATGAGCATATATTCCTAATAAAAAAGGATATGGAGTTGAATTTTCATTAAAAATGACCCTATATGAGTCTATTTTTAAAATATTCAATATTTGAAAATTTTACAGAGATAAAATTTTGAGATAATCCACGTCTATGACAAACTGGTCCGATTGCAACAACATGCAATTTTTCAGAAATCAATAAGAATGGTTCTACTACTACATCCCTGTTAAGAAGACTTGATTTTCACCCAAATAACATCATTTTAAGAATGAAATAAGATTTTCACATGCTCTTGAAACAAATTATTAAAATTTTCTTGAGATTCAAGTGCAACTAAAACAAAATACACAAACTGCATGTGGGTTTCTAGTGTGAGTTTCAGGAAATTGTGTAAATTTTGAAGTTAAACACATGATCTAATCATGGAAATGAAGAATCAAACTTGGATATGAAGAAAACTAAGATGAAATTTCATCAATCAAAGCAAAAGATGTACATGCAAGCTTAAATTCAAGACTAGAAGAAAGTTTACCCCAAGAACGAAATGATGGTGGATGAAAGAGTGAAATTGGGCTTGAATCTTTGAGTAAGATGGTGAAAGAACACCCCTCCATGATGATATTAAGTTTGAACTCAAGTTTTCCATGATTTGGAGACTAGAAAAACGAGTTTTGATGAAGTTTTTGGGACGTGAAGCTCCAAAAACGGGAATGGAGTTTGCGGGGAGAGAATAGAGCTTGTATGAGTGCTCTTGAAGAGAAAAATATATGAATAATTGAGGGAGAAAGAGATAGGAAGTTGTGGAGATGAATGGGACGAGTGATGGTGAGTTGGTGTAAGTAGAAGCGTGTGTGTATGTTTGTAGGAGTAGTATGAAGAGATCATATTTTAATGGGGTTGACCTAGTTAGTGGGAAGGACTCGAAGAGAAGTCATAAATATCCAACAAGCTAGTTGGGGATAGAAATGAGAAATTTCAAAAATTAAGGGATGAAAATATCAATTTCATGTAGGTTTTTGATCATGGATACGCAGCGGAAGAAAGAATTATCCATTCATGACCCTCCAAGGATCACATGAAGAGAATCATAATAATGGTAAGGGAAGAAAGAAGTAACATGCCTTAGAGGTCTCCTGTGATGACTTGTCACGTGAATTGTGTCACGTCTCTACGGTTGATCCACGCCTAGAGGTGAGATCTAGATCCACCAATTCCTTGTGCTATCTATGAAGAATGAAAGAGGAAGAAGAAATCATGAAACACGGTGCAACAAGGTGGGGCGGCACCTCCATGTGAGGTCGACGGGTAGGGGCGGTCCCAAAGGGGGTTCGGCCCTTGCTTTGGGACTTGCTCTCTCACCTTGCTTTATTCTCTCCTTACACCTATCATATAGATGTGTGTCGAGAAAATAAGCTAGGAGTGTTCTTTATATAATCCAACAACTCCTTGTCCGACTACATAAAGAACCCATTTCTTAATCCTACTCAAATAAGGATTAGTCCCTTTTTTCAAACTAGTCATAATCATGTCCATACATTGATTAGTCCACCTTGGAAAATCCTAATCATGTCTATATATGGATTAGTCCAACTTGCATATTAGTCCTACTAAGTTAGCAAGTTTTTGCGATTTGATCCTTCTAATAAATTAATCATATTAATTAATTAATTCCAATATCTAATTCACCCCTATATGGCGTGTGACCTCAAAGGTTCTATTTAGTTGGTAGTAACCACTTACTAATATGGAGCGGCATCTAGAAAGACATCCATTATAGCCAACAAATAGAATAGTCATCATGACAAACCTTGTGCAAGTATTGTCTCATCCCTTTGTTATCATATCCGGATTGGACACGAGACATACAAGTCACACTCGTATATCCAATCCATAGTTTCTCGATCCTGTGAATAGCCATATTTGTGCAAATAACATCAATATCCTATGTTGATTTATTTGAGTCTGGCGAGATATTCTATAAGCACTATCCCTCGAGTGGCCTATGATATTTGCTCCCGTTATGTGGGAGGGAAAAATTCTATCTACGTCCACTACGATCTCTAAGCTTGATTATTATTGTACCCGGTACACGCCTTTATAGCTACCCAGTTACGTTGTAGCGTTTGACGCTATCACAATAATCCACAACTAGACAATCTAGTGACTTCAAGTCTAAGGATGACAACACCATTGTACCGCAAGAAGTACTTGTGATTTTACATAACTTGTATGTAGCCTTCTCAGAGATGGGTCAATCCAGTATGCCATTACTCCTAATGCATACCCATGTTTTGGATCATGATATCCCCATATCATTATAACCCCATACTAGTCTATATATGATTGTCATGTTAATCATTATAATGGACTAGGGATATTCAAGAATATAACACTTATATTCTTAGGACTTCATTCATGTTATCATATCTCCATATCGATAACATAATGAATCGTAAATCCATATATT
Source organism: Linanthus parryae (assembly GCA_023055425.1). Classification (NCBI taxonomy): domain Eukaryota; kingdom Viridiplantae; phylum Streptophyta; class Magnoliopsida; order Ericales; family Polemoniaceae; genus Linanthus; species Linanthus parryae. Next base: position 633,122 of record JALGPY010000019.1, on the reverse strand, counting down.
TGTCACAATAAATTAATTGCCTCTAGGGCACAATTCCAACAGTCTTCCACTTGCACTAGAGTCAATCTCCTGCATCATATGCCTATTGATTTAGCGCGGCCCTCCACGCTTACACTGCGTAGGGGCGAGACATCTGATGGTACCTTGCAAATATTCACATCTCCTCCATCAACAATTTGATTGAGTTTGAATATTCTGAGTAAGTGCATCTCATGCAGTAATTTACTCAGTCCTCTATGTTAGAATCAGTGACTGAATCTTGCCTGGAACCTTTCCAGCTCACAGTCCCTCCTACTTGTGCGAAACATAAAACTTGACTATAATCTGAAATCTTCTTTGTCAGATTTGAAGTTCGCATCACTGTAACCCCTTATAGTAAACTCTTCATATCCTCCATTTATCAAGAATTCATCTTTAGTGCTTCTCAGGTACTAATGGATAATCTTGATAATTTATCCAGTGACTCTCACTCGGATTGACTGGTATCTTTGTGTCATGCCAGATGACACAACTGGCCTAGTACATAACATGGCGTATCTCGTGAATCTTATTCATACGATCCCTTCCCAATCTAATTGGAAAGACAACTAGTCTTCAAAACACCAATTCCGTGTGACATAAGTAGAATACATATTCTCTACATGTTGAACCATTTCAACACCTTTGTCAATTTATGTACTATGACTTAAGCCGCACAACCATCTTGATCTATCTCCATAGATCTTCATAGGTTGCTTCGCCTAAGTCTATCATTGAAAATTAATTCCCTAGTCAATCTACGTAAGATTGCCAAGTAGGGACATCATTCCCAATGATTAGTATGTCTCCACATACAAGACCAGAAACATAATTATACTCCCACTAACCTTCTTGTAAACACAAGTCTCATATTCAATTTTGATGGAACCAAACTCCTTTGATTGCATCATCAATTTGAAGAATCCAACTCCAATAAACTTGACTCAATCTATAGACAGATTGCTACAAGCAAGATATGAATGGATTTAAGCATCACAATTGGGAAAGATTTCGTCATAGTCTATACTATGAGTTCACAGGAAATCCTTATCCAACCAATTGTCCCTTAAAGGTAATCATATTACCATCCATGTTGGTTTCCTCATAACCCACTTGCACCTTTCAGGTGGTTCCATCAAAGTCCATACTTTGTTATTATACATGGATTTTATTTTGTATCCCATGGCTCTTAGCCATTTCTGAGAGTATGGCCCACACGTGGCCATCTCATAGGTTGTAGGTTCATCTTGATGAGAAATATATCGCGGGTTATAAGAAATCCTTATTTCTCTAGTCCCTTGACATATCCTACCTGACCTGCGAGGTTCTTGTGTTTTCTGAGTAGGTTGCTCCACAACACCTTGTGATCCTACTCATGTTCCATCAAAAGGATAAATGTTCTGTTGTGGTTCTTGAACTTCTTCAAGTTCTAGTGTCCTCCTGCTATTTCTTTGAGAGACAATCTCTACCTAGAAACATTGTGGTTCGAGAAACAAACAGTTTGTTCTCGATTGGGTTGTAGAAATAATATCCTTTCGGGATATCTCACAAAACATTTATCCGACTTGGGTCCAAGTTTATTTGTAAACTCATTTACATAAACTTCATAACCCAAATCATTTATGAACGATTTACTAGGACACTTCCTAGTCCATATCTCATATGGTTTTTTTCATAATTGATTTAGATGGAACAAGGTTAAGGGCGAAATTTGCTGTAATTAGAACATAACCCCAAAAGTAAACTGGAAGTTCTGTTTGACTCATCATGGACCGAACCGTGTCCTACAAGGTTCGAACTCTCCTTTTAGACACGCCAAACCCATGTGGCGTGCTAGGTGGAGCGAGTTTTGGATCATATCCAACACTCCCATAGATTCTTGTCAAACTCTTGGCTCAAGTACTCTCCTCTACGATCCAATCGTAGAGCCCTAATACTTTTGTCAAGCTGGTTCTCTACTTCATTCCTGAATTCTTTGAACAATTCAAAGGATTCCGATTTTTTTTCTTCATAAGGTACACAGATCCATATTTCCCTGATCCCATCAGTAAATATGATGAAGTACTGAAAACCATCTTTAGCATTTGTGCTTAGCGGCCTCATACATCAATATGTATGATTCCCAAAAGATCATATATTTGCCTAATAAGTCTTACATGTCTCATATGTTTCAGTAATTTAATGAGTTCCAGAAATCCATCCTCATGGAGTTCTAGATATGTATCTCTTATTTATGAGGCCTAAATGATAATGCTAAAGATAAGTGAAGTTCATATCATTATATGCAAACCCCTAGGTATTAATGTCATATATGAAACTATCATGATCAAGGATATACAATCCTCTTAGACAAAATTGCATTACAATAATGCATATCAGAATAAATGGAACAACATTTGTCCTTTATTGTGATAAGGAGCTTTCTTGTCCAAACAAGAAACTATGATAATGATCCTACTCGTAGCAGGGACATAATCACTTTTGTCTAATTCATGAACAATTTCATAAAGGTAGAAATAATTCCCTACGGCTAATTCAGCAACCCCTTGCTTCATTGCCCCACGTGTAGGTTTATTTCTTCCTTATTCAATTGTTTTCATCTCTTGAGATCCTCCACATTTCTATAAATGTGAGATCCTCATCTAGTATCATATACTCATGATGATGAGATAGACACATTGATTTGTATAACAAAAATACCCAAATCGGAATTCATAATTCCTTTAATACTTACTTCCATGTACTTTGGGTAGTCTTTCTTCCTCTACACCACCTATGGGACTTCAAGGCAACCTGGCTTTAGCAACAAGCTTGCTTTATACCCATGGGGTCGGCGCAAACCATTTGCCCTTACCCATGTTGTTAACCATTAACAGCTTTGCCCATGCCCATTATTAGTGTTTTGTTTAGTGATTTTCAATCATATTGAGTAAATCTCCTTTGAACAAAACTATAATTGCATTCAATGCAATTCTTGGTCCACTTAGGTGAATAACTTTTATTCTTTATCCATCTCATAGATAACACCCAAAATCTAAGCTTTCAATCTTATTGAAATAACTTAGTTGTGTTTTACCTCTTGTTTTTGGCAGTCACACACTGCTAACTAGTGTCGTCCCGTTATATCTTGATGAATCAAGTCGCCCTGCTTTGGCACGCACGAGCATGATTAATCTTGATCATGACCAGTGCTAAGCAAGAGAACACAACGTGGAGCAACACTTAAAAAAAATCATGTCTAGCTCGCTCTTTGAAAGAGTTTCTTTCAATGTATGATCACATCATACGCCTCCATCTTCTCATCTTGCTTCCAAAGCTCAGAGTTCTTGGCAGCTAACATGAGGCAAGTCACATCCAAAGAACCATTCTTTGATGTCCCTTCCATTAGTTTTTAGTGTGTTTAGGTAGTTGGTGGGAGGAGAACTTTATGTTCTACAACTTACAACAATTTTCTTTTATTTGAGAACAATTCTTGATTTTTATACCAGTCTAGAAAATAGATAAAGTCGTGTTTTGTTTGTTTAATGCCATGGGCATCCAACACAATAGTATTATGCAAAGTTTGTGACGTATAACTATATTCAACAAGGATTTAAGTTGTCAAACATAGCTCCCTCTATTTTTCTACGGATTAATAACCCTCAATATATTAATGCGGAAAATATCATTATATTTTCTAGTGGTCCAAGATCCACGTTTCACTTTCCTCTTGTGCTTGCTTTGGCAAGTCACCCAATAACTCAGCTACTTTAGGTAGGAACAATTCCAATTGCATCCCATGCAACTCTTGGTTCAATTGGGCAAATAACTCCTTATTTATCCATCTTTATAGATAATCCCAATTGGTTGTGTTTAATCATATTAAACACCTAGTTGCGCCCAACCTCTTACTTAAACAATTGCACACGAGGTGTGCCATCGCACCACATCATTATTAACCAAGTCACCATGCTTTGGCACGCACAATCTTGGGAAATCATGATGATGATGAGTTTTTAAATAACGAGAAGACAAAAACGCAATATTTAAATTGAGGGTTTTTATTTTCTATTTTTAACTCGTTTTGTAGATCCATATCAACTGATCTACTTATTTGAGTTTGGGCACAACTCCAAATAAAATATCCGGGTCGTCTAATTATCTTATTATCCTAATTGCATGCATCATCCATACACCAATCACAAAATAATAAGACAGGAAAATAAACAACCACAAAACAATAAAAAAACGTGATATGGATATGGCCTTTTTCTAGACTAAGATTTTCCAAGCCAATGGCAATATCTATGAACCCTAAAAGCAAACACATCTCCATGCGTCTTCATCTTTTGGTCCATCCTTCATAGTCATGTGGAATGCTCCATGCTCCATATTTTGTGGCTCCTTTGACTTCGGGCTTCTTTTCTTCAATCTTGGCTAACAATATATTCTATCTAGCACTAGCTAACAACTATACTAAATAAAATAAATCTCACAAGTTGAAAAAAATGGCTCGCATGCCATAAAACCCTAATGAATTATTACATTAAGTGATCAGCTCGCAGGCCGTAAACCAAACCACAAAATTAAACAATCACACCAAACCACATCCTAAGGCCACATACAACCACCATGCGATTTGCACATAAACAGTTAAAATCCAATTTTAACGCGCTTGGTCAATTCTAATTGTTTTTAGGATTTATCTAGACTCAAAACGGTCCAAGGGGCCCAACCAACCACTTGGCCAAACCCCAAGGAGGACTACGTAGGCCTTGGGCCGGCCGACCCTAGCCCTCACGGCTAGGCCGTGTGCTAGGGCAGCTCCCGACCCCTAGGCCGCGCCTTACTTGGGAGGCAAGCAAGGAGGGGCGGTCCCCTAGGGCGGGCGAACCTCTTTTGGGAGTTGTTTCCAAAATAACTCCTTGCTTGTTGCCCAAGTTTGGTAGTTTCCTTGTTTGAAAAGAGCTCCATCTTTCAATAGGATGCCCATGAGATCTAGTCTAAGATCCTAAAATTTCTCAAACTCACTAATTCATGCATCCAATGCAAAAACTAGATCTTGCCTTGTTAGATTATTGACAAATTGCATCATATGCTTGATTTGTCTTGTTTTACGCGATAAACAATAAATTTAAAGTGTAAAACTATCAAAACGTAACACATAAACCACGTTTATGCTCTACGACACCTGGCTCTGATACCACTGTAGGGTTTTGATCATGGATACACAGCGGAAGAAAGAATTATACATTCAAGACCCTCCAAGGATCACAGGAAGAGAGTCATAACGATGGTAAGGGAAGAAACAAGTAACACACCTTAGAGGTCTCCTGTGATGACTTGTCACGTGAATTGTGTCACGTCTATACGGTTGATCCACGCCTAGAGGTGAGATCTAGATCCTCCAACTCCTTGTGCTAGCTAGGAAGAATGGAAGAGGAAGAAGAAATCATGCAACACGGTACAACAAGGTGGGGCGGCACCTCCATGTGATGCCGACGGGTAGGGGGCGGTCCCAAAGGGGGTTCGGCCCTTGATTTGGAACTTGCTCTCTCTCCTTGCTTTATTCTCTCCTTACTCCTATCATATATATGTGTGTCGAGAAAATAGGCTAGGAGTGTTATTTATATAGTCCAACAACTCCTTTTCCGATTACATAAAGAACCCCTTTCTTAATCCTACTCAAATAAGGAATAGTCCTTTTTTGCAAACTAATCCTAATCATGTCCATACATGGATTAGTCCACCTTGGCAAATCCTAATCATTTCTATATATGGATTAGTCCAACTTGCATATTAGTCCTACTAAGTTAGCAAGTTGTTGCGATTTGATCCTTTTAATTAATTAATCATATTAATTAATTAATTCCCAAGTCTAGTTCACCCCTATATGGCGTGTGACCCCATAGGTTCTATTTAGTTGGTAGTAACCACTTACTAATATGGAGCGGCCTCTAGCAAGACATCCATTCTAGCCAACAAATAGAATAGTCATCATGACAAACCTTGTGCAAGTATTGTCTCATCCCTTTGTCCCCATATCCAGATTGGACAAGAGACATACAAGTCACACTCGTATATTCAATCCATAGTTTCTCGATCCTGGGAATAGCCATATTCGTGCAAATAACATCAATATCCTATATTGATTTATTTGAGTCTGGCCAGACATTCTATAAGCACTATCCCTCGAGTGGCCTAGGATATTTGCTCAAGTTATGTGGGAGGGACAAATTCTATCTACGTCCAGTACGATCTCTAAGTTTGCTTCTTATTATACCCGGTACACGCCTTTATAGCTACCCAGTTACGGTGTGGCGTTTGACGCTACCAAAATCACAATAACCCACAACTAGACAATCTAGTAACTTCAAGTCTAAGGATGACAACACCATTGCACCGCGAGAAGCACTTGTGACTTTACATAACTTGTATGTAGCCTTCTCGGAGATGGGTCAATCCAGTATGCCATTACTCCTAATGCATACCCATGTGTTGGATCATGATATCCCCATAACAATCCAACCACATACTAGTCTATAGATGATTGTCCTGTTAATCATTATAATGGACTAGGGATATCCAAGAATATAACACTTATATTCTTAGGACTTCATTCATGTTATCATATCTCCATATTGATAACATAGTGAATCGTAAATCCATATATTTATCACAATAAATTGATTGCCTCTAGGGCACAATTCCAGCATTTCATGAGTTGATGGATGTAGTTGAAGTATAAAAACCAAGAGTAAAGAGGGGTGAAAATGTGATTTTCCATTACTACTATCGCATAAAAGTTAGTTTTTATAAATTATAAATTTTCTAAATAATTTCAACTATACCAATTTGTATAAAAATGTCAAAATCCACTTCTAGAAAACTAAGTATCTCTCAAATATACAAATAAGTTTCATATAGTACAAATTTCCAAAACTACAAAATAACTTCAAAACGAAATTTTAGATATGCAATGGTACCCTTATACTTTATCACTAAGAAGAAGTCAAGAACAAGTTTGAAATATAAATGTACTGAAATTCTCAAATAATTTTTCTAAATTACCAAATAATCCCCCAACTAACATACGGCGTATTACAACAATTGGATCCCAGGGATTGTTCTCCACCTTGGGAAGCTTATTGGCACAACCAGGATTTAGGATTGTTCAACGATTAGTGATTGGATTCTAAGTCCTCATGGGTGACAGACAGCGGAAAGAAGGGGTCTGGCTACATTGCGTCCGGGGAGTGGGGTGCAATTATTTTTCTAGTGGACCCTCGCACTAACGGACAAAAAACACAAAAATTCATGGGGTGGTGACCGGTTCTAGCAGGTCACCACCCCCCAGTGGATAAAAACTCGCTGAAACGAATAAAAATGCAAGGAAACTAATTCATAAATTATCAGAAGTTCACAATAGCGGATAAAAACGCATAGAACCAGATAATACACTAAAACATCAGACAAAAAGGTTCAAACAACGGATAAACATATAAAGGTACTTAACTAAAACATGCACACAGTTAATATACTCCCTAGAATAAATAAGCCCAGTCATGCCCAACACGTCTTGAAGAGTATTGGTCACTCATTCCCTCTGACCAGTTGTATTCGACGTTGGAAATCATAGTTTGTTGCGATGCTTGCGATTGAGATGGGACGACATGTTCACCGGAAACACCAACCGGAGGATTCGGGCATGTAGTTCGATTGTGTATGTATTCTTGGCATCTCCCGCACTTCTTTCGAACATTTTTGGAGCTCCTTTTTGGTTTTGTTTCTCCTTTGGATGGAGGCATTACGTTAGCGAGCTCTTGTGAGTTTACATTAACCACAGGCTCTTCATTTTCTTGCTTCAAAATAATGTCCTTGAGATCCCGTATCATCAAGTCAACATGTTCTTGCCAATAGTCTTAAGTCTCTCGTGATGTTCCACCCATGTCACTAATCATCTCCATTCGTCCCTTCATGAAACCCTGACGAAATGTCTGGGTTTTTGGATCGTCACACCGTCTTATTTTGGGTCCTGTATGGCTGGATCATTCTTGTAGAAGTCACTATCCGTCTTCTGCCATCGTTTTGATAACAAGTTTTCCGGAATGAATTGAACTCCTTTATGAAAGAGCACAAAAATAATGTGGCCACAAACCATATGTGATGACTCAAACCTCTTGGAGGAACATTAGAGCATGGTATTATCACGTTGACAGAAAACGGTGTGCTGCCAGGAAAAAATTCAAGACTTTCTAATATTTTATTCGAAACATAGATAGAACTTATAAAAATATAGATAAGTATGAAAGTACTGGTAAGAACTGTCCAGTAAACGATGGTCGTCAGATATTTCAATTTATTCTCTAGAATGATACCTAACAATTACAGATAACAGTTTAGAGCAATCATAAGAGATAGTGTATTACATGAACTTACTAGAGATGCCCTTTCCTTCTCCCTTGTGACATAAATTGCATCCATGTCATATTCAGGTAGCTCTTCAACTTCAACAGCTTTGTATTAACTTGCCTTCCTTGCTTGCTCCTTGAACTTTGCAAACACGCCCAAGTGTAGAACATGGTTGCATGCTCTTCAAGTAGCTTAAATTGGCTTGTTAGAACAGGAAGTGATTGGTCAGAAGTACAATGTTCATCGCGCTCGTGGTCACGAAGCTTCTCGATGCCCCCTATGATTCCCTTAATAAGATCGAGAAGATTGTTCTTGCAGTTCAAATATTGTTTGAAAAATTTGTTGATACTCTCACACCTTTGTGTAGTTGTCTGACCGGCGAAAAAAATTTCCTTGAGAAAAGCCTCTGCCCATAAGTGGCGCGTCATGTAGGCACCCGTTACCCACCGCTTGTGCGCAATACCCCACTTGTCAACCATGTATTGCCAATCATCGTTCCATTGGTTAACATCGGATCTCATGCTCAAGCATTTTAGAAAGTCCTTCATAAATTCTGAACCCAACTTTAGGGTTCCTTCGGCATTACGACATAGATGCCATTCACACAAATGATGCTTCGCTAGAGGAAGAACTTCGGCAATAGAGGCTTTCATTGCCAAGTCTCCATATATTATGACCGATATGGGTACCTTTTATCCATTGCTTCTATGAAGTAATTTAATACCCATTTGTATGATTTCGTGGTCTCGTCTTGTAGAACGGCAACTGCAAAAACGCACGTCTGAAAGTGGTTGTTAACACCGGAGAGTATGACAAGAGGCTTTAGGTACACGTTGGTTTTGTAGGTGGAGTCAAGCACCAATACATCTCCAAACCTTAAATAATCATGTTTGCATCTCTCGTCACGCCAGATAATGCTTTGTAACTGTTGATTTTCACCCAACTGGAAACTGAAAAAACATAGATATTTGTTTCAAGAAGCTGGATAACATATGTAAACAGGTAGATAACTGTTACAAACAAACATGAAACAGTATAGTAATTTGACATTTCAGAAAGAAATGTATAGCAAATAGAAAGTAACTCAAACATATTGGATAGACATTCCAATAATACCTTTTGAATACACCCCCATGGGTATGCTCAAGGGTGTCAATTATTGCAAGACCAGCTGTCCATCTCCAGAGTTCGAGTAAGCCTTTCTCAATGACTATAAATTGTTGTACAGGTCTTTGACAATGTAACCAACTTTGGCGTAAACACAGGCTTGTGAGACCATTGATAGAATGCTTCACAAGTCCTTATACCCACTTCCCTCAGTGAAATAACGTGTTCCAAATCATGTTGTGTGACCTTCCTATGGAACCTAAGCTTGTTTGTTACTTTAGGGTCCGCTAGGGGATGCGAGTGCTCAGAGGTGACTTGCTTAACACAAAATTGTTCGTCCGGGGTAGATCGAGCAATATGAATTGGTGCTGGACAGTCACATCTAGTGTCATTCTTATGCTCTCTCTTCCTGTCGGGCCTTAAGTAGCACTTCTGTAATCGATGGCCTTGTCGGGCACGTACGAAGATTCTTGACTTGATTTGTTGTTTGTATTTGTCGAATACCTACGGTTATCCCTCCGAATGTTGAATCCATTTACAAATGCATACATAATGTACCAATCGTACGCCTCTTCTTCGCTCTTGAACCTCTTCTCCATGATTTGTTCTTCAGAGAGTGATCCCTCTGAAACAACAAGCACATTTATAAGTAATTAGTTCACTAAATCATATTCTTAATCTAAAACATCCAATATCTTACCTTGCACTATATCATTATCGTGTATGACATTGGAGAAATCTGCATCATCATCAGTGGGAGGAGGCTCATTGAGGTCAAACTTCCTCTTAGGAGATGCATTCACCTCTGTTTTCACGTTGTTTGAAATATTATCCGAAGGGTTTCCATAAATTTCTAGAAGGTGTGAGGTATTATCTGCAGGAACTTGTAACCCAAACACAATACTATTTTCCTCCATTGTTTTGGAGGAGAATGCAGAGAGTTGTTTTTTCAGTTCAAATTGAGAGTTGTTACTTCAGTTCAAACTGATAATGCAGAATGCAGAGAGTTGGATGATTACTATCATTGTAAATTACATTAGCATTAGAAACAACATAAATCTTTAATGTTGTGGCTCAAGGCATGATAGTTATCATTAGCACGCCCAATTTAATGTTCCCCAGGAAATAATGAAAAAGAAAAACAAAATAAACATTGATTTCCTTTCAGATAGACATTGTGAATTTCTGGAAAGAAATCTAAAACAACTAGTTAATACCTAAAGCGTAGTAGAAATTTTAAACCCTGAACCCTAAACCCTAAAACTTTCTGGATAAAAATGTAGAACATCCAAATCCGATAACGGTCTCAGATAAAAATACAAAGCTACTGGAATAGGGGTATGAGCGTCTTTCTCCATGAGATGTCTCTTCGGCTGCAAAAAGTAACTGCCCCCTATTAACGGCTAGTGAAATCACCACCATTGATGGCCTTTGGGTTCCCAATTCAGTCATCATCTCTACTTGTCAACTCAATTCAAATTTGATTTGAATGTCTCACATCAAACTCTCAAACTCACTCTTCATCTTCTGAAACCACCACCGAACTCTCTCTCAAACAATCTCTCATCCTCTCTTCATATTCTAAAATTTCATGGATCCCAATGATCAATCTATTTCTCCTTCAAAAATCACGATGGATGTTTGTGAGGAAGTGAACAAGTCGATTAAAATGGGTGTGGAGAAAGTGGGCATGTCTGTGAAAATACAGAGGTTACTCCGGCGACCACCGAAGCCCAAAATGAAGAAGAAATCGATGCAACTCCGGATACCTCCAAATCGGAGAGAAAAGAAGAAAATCCAGATCTTATTGCAAAACCTACAGAAAATTATTCAAGCGCCAAAGATACTGAAGAAGACCATGAGACAATCGAAGTACCAGATAACAACAAAGAGCAGGAAGACAACATCCTAGGCGGCAAAGAAACAGGAGAGACTGAAAAACATGTCGATAATATTGAGGAAACTCAAGACACAACCGGTTCAGATGAAACTGGTGAAACCCATGACACAACTGGTGCAGTATCCACAGGTATTCCAACTTCTGAACTTGCTTTGTGTGTTTTTGATGGATTGAACCCCACCGGTGACCATTTACCACCAAATTTAGGGTCTGGAGGAGGTGGGAATGTAGGGGCTGGAGATGGTGAGAATGTAGGGGATGGAGAAGGTGGGAATGTGGAGAAACCAGGGGAAGTTTGTAAGGAAAACCCAACCCCAGCCCCAAAATCCCAAACTGAAACCGAAGAAGGTAGCCGGAAAAGCCCTAGACTGAAGAGAATGATGGAATTCAACAAAGAACAAGTCAAACCAAAGGGGCAAAAAAGAAAGCAAACAAAACCAACCATGATAAGAGGACAACAGAAAGAAACAAAGACAACATTGAAGAAGAGGAAGGAAAGAGACCCAAGCCCAGATGAGGACATTGACCACACTGAAGAGGTGGCTCTGGAACTGTACATGTGAGTTCTTTCACACTGGTTAAGTTTCATTCTGTACTTTTTTAGAACTCATCTGTACGTTTTTTATTTTATATGTGTCATCTGTTCGGTCCAATTGTTCTTACTTTAGAGCTATAATGTTGTCAGTCCATGCCATATGTTTTAAATGTTTATCCAGATCATTTGTCCTTCAAACAATTCATTGTCTGTTTTAAACTGTGTTCTATGAGTTTTACTAGGAAGTTATTTGTGCAGCCAAAGTAGGAAACACAATTACAAACTGAGGAAGGATGGACAGCCGAACAAGAATCAAATAAATTCAATGATTCGGGAATGGAATGAAATGGATGAATATGCAAAGCAAGAATGGGTGGAAGAGTCTCAAAGAAAGATGCAAGAGGATGAAGAATCCTCTGAGACAGAAAGTGGTGATGACTACATGGTGGAACCAAGATCCACTTCAAAACAAAGGGAACATGAGCCTCCTGAGGATAATGAGGCAACAGCACCACCACAAGAAACAGCACCACAAAAATAAACAGCACCACAACAAGAAACTTCTACTGGAGCTACTAGAGCATTCATCCAGTTTCGGTGAGTTCCAATTCTATCCAAAACCTAGATTGGTTTAAGTTATGTGCATAAAGTTTTTATCTGTTCTGTACACACTTCTATCTGTTGTTGATAGACTTCTTTCTTGCTTTGATGTTGAGATTTTATTCATTGAATCCAAAGTAAATTATTTTAAACATCTGTATCTAACATTCTTTCAAACTTATGGCTTTGTTTATTGTTGACATTACTAATTCCTTGACAGTGTGATTTAAATGTTTTAGCTTTCTATTTGTATGCTTCGTATTCTTTTCTAACTATGAACTTGTTTTAAACTAGATTGTAGGATGGAGAGGATTGACTACTACAAGAATGTCGAGGGTATTGATTCCATTACCAAATACATAACAGACAAGATAAGGGAATATTGGTTTTCCATGACTCATGACCAGAGGGACATATACGTCAAAGAAGAAGCTCAGGAGAGGAAGAGAAGACAAATTTTGGAGGAGCAAGGTGTCCTTCAAGAAAAGCCAAAAGAGGGTTTTAAAAAGGGCAAGAGTTGTGGAAAGGTTGAAGGAAAGGGAAGGTGTGGCAAAGTCCGGACAAAAAAAGGGTGGAAAAAAGGAGAGGTGGCAGAGTTACATGTCCCTTCCAAAGATACGTGACCTGTACAAAGGAATGACTACTGAGCAGAAGGATTGGATTGAGAAGATAGGACTGGGGGGATTAAAGCATTTGGACATTTTGTAGACACCTGAACCTTTCAATGCTTTCATATACGATGCCTATGATCCTGCCACACAATCTATCTCTGCCCATGGTCGGGAGTACAGAATCACAGATGAGACAGTTGGCTGGTCTCTTGGGGTGAGTACCACAGGGGAAATTCTTGAACAAGAGGAATCCGATGTGATTTCGAAGAAATTGGCCCGTGAGCTTGACCTCACTAAGCCATGCACATATGTCACTGATTACTATCGCTGGTTCGAGAAAAAAGAGAATAAGTGCTAAGTGGTGAGTGGAAGACGAGGGAAGTGGTGTTCATTTTGGCATGCTTTGAAATGCCTAACACAAGACTAGGAGTTAGAAACACACTAGTTCAGTATGTCATGGATCTGGACAGGCTAGAAAAGGTTAACTGGGCAGGTACTTGGCTCTATCTAGTTCCTTGAAGCTGAGATAACTCTAGTTAAATTGAAGGAGTCAATCCGAGAGGCTAGTTGCTTGTTGATACCAATGGTAAATGACTGTTTTACATATCTATCTGATTTTCCATAATATCAATCCAATGTATAACAAATATGTTTTGTATGTACAGATGGTGTATTTGGAGAAGTTAGTTCCAAAGCACCACAAACACCCTAAAGGATGTGAAGATGCAGAGGCAAGGCCTAAACTTATTCTATGGGACACTGACAACCTCATCTCAAGATGGAAATTTGTGCAAAAATACATGAATACAGTAAGACCTGTCACTATATCAATCCATTCTCTGTGATTTACATTTCTATCAGGGCATACATATCTCATATCCCTGTGTTTGAACAATGCAGCTGGAGTTTCTTCCACTCCCACCAACCAAAGATGAGTTGAAACCTGATTTTAGCAAAAGAGAGCAATGGAGTGAAGTCATATTGATGGTGAATGAACAGAGTGTAAGCGTTGTCGAACAGACCGTACAGAGGGTATTAGAGAAGAGGTTGGGTACAAAAATGCAGCACCCCGAAGAGGAGGAAGAAGAATATGAAGAGGAGGAACAACAAGATGAGGGAAATTCAAGAGAGGGAAGACAACAAGAATCTGAGGGCAACGTTGAAATTCACCCAAAAGATCCACATCAGCATAGTACAGTAGATACCACCGTTACAAGTCCATTCAAAGCAGTATAAGTTTCAGAAGGAAATACTTCAATGGTTTGCAACAATTTGATAAGTTATATGTCTATCACTTTAATGTGTCATATTGTAATATTTTAATTTCTATCCATATGTTTGTGACTGCAGGCCGAATCCAACAAGCTTCCACCGAAGTCTCCAATACAAGATGTTCAAATCTCACCAGGCCTAATCATGCATCACCAAAGGTTTTCCAACCCATCAGGCCTGCTCATGGATCACCTAAGGTGCCAGCTTCTCCCATCGAAAAGAATAATTTCAGTCCATTGAACATAGGAGGGAGAGGGAGAGGTAGATGAAGAGGAAGGGGGAGAGAGAGAGAGAGAGAGAGACAGTAAAGGGCCCAAAGAGAACCTCCGAGAGAATAAGGATGCAAGGCACGTATGATGTTATGCTGCCAATTATGCCGGAAGTGGACGATTGCTGGTTGCATTTCTACATGAGCCGTCAGGCTGTTGAGGGCATGAAAGAGAAGCGGGAACTAAGGACCCCATTTCGATAGTACGTACCCTTTTTCTACATTCAAATGTTTATGATTGATCAATCTTATCGTTTACTTATAAATTCTATATGTGAAAAAACAGTAACCTCCTTGTTGATATAAATGGAATGGCTAGTATAGCCAAGGATTATTCATGGCATCTGGAGGCTCCTACCTTCTTAGGAGATACGGTAAATGAATAATCATTACTTTATGTTCTATGTTCACAATGAATGTTATGTTGTAAAATTAGAACGTTAACATAACTGTTTAAGTGTTTTAAACTTTTATCCAAACGTATATCTATACAATCTGCAGATGCTCGACTGCATGTCCCATATCCTCCATCTTCAAGAGAAATTTAGGACTGGTGAGGAGAAGAAGATCTGATTCTTTCCATGCATGTATGTTGTAAGTAATTAAGACATTGGAATCATTGCACTTAATTCCGTCGTTGATTGATCAATACTACATTTCTAATTAAATGCGGTCATTTTTACGCACATCCATTAGTCAGAAGAATGCAAATGGTGGGATAAATTCGTTGTTCATGGGAGACATGAACTCGATGTTTATGGTAAGCGTTACATCCTAGTCCTCCAAGCGTCAATAGCAAGGGAATTTTGACTTGCTTTGTTCTTTGGCTTATGGACAGGTTTCTATTCCTCTTAACATCCACGAAACGCATTACTTTCTCATGGTATTTCACTTTATGGAGAAAAAAAGTGTACACCCTTGATCCCATGTCGAGGTTCATTTACCTACCGGATGCGATTCGTGAGAAGCTTGGTCAAATGCACGCAAATTTAAACATATCCCTGCCAGAATATCGTACTGTTCATGACATCAATAATTGGGAGATTGTGTGGAAAAAACCTGGCATTCTAAGACAACATAACAAGTAATGTCTACATACTAATTTTTCTATATAATATTTTTACATTTTTATCCTATTTTTCTGTAATATTATTTACTTTTTTCAGCTATGATTGTGGAGCATATGTGTGCTTCTACATGGAAATTCTGAGGGAGCTGATCCTAGAATTTGTACTTAATATAAAGATTCATGCAAAATACATAAGAATCTGGCTCGCCAATGAAATTGGTGGTTCCGAGTTCAACGACCTCAGAGAGGACCTTCTTGATGTTGTGAACAGATTCAAAGCTGAGGGAAACAATGAGGACTTATTCGCCAACAAGTACATGGACATACCTACGGTCTTTTCATCCTATAGGAATTGTTACTTTTGAGCAGTCCATCACTATGAGAAATATGTGGTTTTGTGTTGTTTTGAAAAAAAATTAATGGTTTATGTTTGTTTGTTTGACAATGTGGGTGGTGAATGTTATGTGGTTGTGGTTTCAAAACTATGAACTTAACTATTTTTGTTCATGTGAACTACATTTCTGTCTACCCATTTATAAATTATTGCTGCATGTTTTAGATTTCTATCTACCTTTTGCTCATGTCAGTTTCTCACTCGTGACCAGATTCACTGATTCCTTTACTCTGTTAATCCGCATATACTTGCTCTTTGGTGTCAGTTTAGTCAAACATATCATTATGAACCCTTTACTCCACATTTATGTCCAACAACAAACCACCCCTTCACTTCTCCTACTTATACACCCAACCACTCTTGCACAAGCACGTCTGTCATTTAAGTCCTGCTCTCCACCATCTTCTCCTCCTTCAAATATCCCCAAATTCTCATTACCACCATGTCACATACCTTATTCAACTCATCCTCTAACCAATTTCGTCGCAACCCCGAGTATGGATCAAGGTATTGTAACTGTGGAAGGATACGAGTGATGAAAAGAGCTGGTCCTAACACAAAGAACTCAGGTGGATATTTCTTCCGGTGCCCACTATCTCAGGGGTCTCAATGTAGTTACTTCGTATGGGCGGACGAAGAACCTCCATGCTTTTGCGAGGAGACAATGCAACGATGGTCCACAATTATTGCAACAACAAGACGAATGAAGTCTGAAAATCAAGAAATGCTAAAGAGACAAAGGATATCACACACATGCATCATCGTTCTTGCATTTGCATTAGTTTTTGCAATGATTGTTTTTTTTTTAAGTGAAACGATCGTCGCAAGGTGTGCTTCTGTCCACTTTTTATGTTTTACAAGTTATGTATCTTCCTTTTAAACCCTCGGTGCTTGCAAATCTGCTGTAATAGGTTAGTTGTAGAGCGTTGTATGCGTTTCTATCTGATTAGTTCAAGTTTTATCCATTTTATTCAGTTTTGTCCAGTTCTAATTATTTCTATCTCTAGTTTTATCTTTAATTTTACAACTTCATCCATTTCTTTACATTTATATCCAAGTTTCTGATGGCGGCGCCCTGGGGTCCCTTTTTTGTCTTTTAGCGGGCAAACTCGTAATTACCGGGAAAAACCATCTACGCCGGTTTCTTATTGGTGGGGCCAGGACGTACTTTTAGTTTTTATAAAAATCTAAAAAATCAAGTTTTTATAAAAAAATGTGAAACCACAAATCTAGACAGATTTGTTGCTCTTACTTTAGAACCATATTTACAATACCAAAATACTTTAAAAACATATAAAACTCACTCATAAAGTAGATAAATGTCTCTAGTTTCTGAAATATCAAGAATCTTATCAATAGCTATTATATAATTAAAGATAGAAAATAAACAAAAAGTTTCTTACAGAGACAAGTCTGAAAGCAAATCTCAACTTTAGAAGGTGATTACTACCACTTGGAGAATAGAAACGATGCTCATCTTCTCCAGAATTGCACATCAACATGTCTAGTTACACCACAAGAAAGAGGAGGTGCCAAAAGATTCTAGAAATGGGGTTTTAATAAAAATGGCAAAACTTGTCCAAAAACAGAGTTTCAGAAAACAGGCAACTTAGAATGAGCATATATCCCTAAAAAGCTATGGAGTTGAATTTTCATTAAAAATGACCGTCTCTTAGTCTAGTTTCAAAATATTCAAGAGTTGAAAATTTTACAGAGATAAAGTTTGGAGATAATCCACGTTTATGACAAACTGGTCAGATTGTAACAACATGCAATATTTCAAAAATCAGTAAGAATGGTTCTACTAGTACATGCAAGTTAAGAAGACTTGATATTCACCCAAATAACATCATTTTAAGAATTAAATAAGATTTTCACATGCTCTTGAAATAAATTATTTAAATGTTCTTGAGATTCAAGTGCAACTAAAACAAAATACACAAAGTGCATGTGGGTTTCTAGTGTGGGTTTCATGAAATTGTGTAACTTTTGAAGTTAAACATATGATCTAATCATGGAAATGAGGAATCAAGAATGGATATGAAGAAAACTAAGATGAAATTTCATCAATCAAAGCAAAAGATTGACATGCAAGCTTGAATTCAAGACTAGAAGAAAGATTACCCCAAGACCAAAATGATGGTGGATGGAAGTGTAAAATTGGGCTACAATCTTTGAGTATGATGGTGAAAGAACACCCCTCCATGATGATATTAAGTTTGGACCCAAGTTTTCCATGATTTGGAGACTAGAAAAATGAGTTTTGATTAAGTTTTTGGGATGTGAAGCTCCAAAAACGGGAATGGAGTTTGTGGGGAGAGAATAGAGCTTGTATGAGTGCTCTTGAAGAGAAAACTAGATGAATAATTGAGGGAGAAAGAGATAGGAAGTTGTTGAGATGAATGGGATGAGTGATGGTGAGTTGGTGTAAGTAGAAGAGTGTGTGTGTGTGTATGTAGGAGTAGTATGAAGAGATCATATTTTAATGGGGTTGACCTAGTTAGTGTGAAGGACTTGAAGAGAAGTCATAAGTCTCCCAACAAGCTAGTTGGGGATAGAAATGAGAAATTTCAAAAATTAAGGGATAAAAATATCAATTTCATGAGTTGATGGATGTAGTTGAAGTATAAAAACCAAGAGTAAAGGGGGTGAAAATGTGATTTTCCATTACTACTATCGCATAAAAGTTAATTTTTTATAAATTATAAATTTTCTAAATAATTTCAACTATACCACTTTGTATAAAAATGTCAAAATCCACTTCTAGAAAACTACAAGTATCTCTCAAATATACAAATAAGTTTCATATAGTATTATCCAAGTTTCCAAAACTACAAAATAACTTCAAAACGAAATTTTAGATATCCAATGGTACCCTTATACTTCATCACTAAGAAGAAGTAAAGAACAAGTTTGAAACATAAATGTATTGAAATTCTCAAATACTTTTCCGAAATTATCAAATAATTCTCCAACTAAGATACGACGTATTACAACAATTGGATCCCAGGGATTGTTCTCCCTTTTAAGAAGCTCATTGGCACAACCAGGATTTAGGATTGTTCAACGATTAGTGATTGGATTCTAAGTCCTCATGGGTGACAAACAGCGGAAAGAAGATGTTGTTCGTAGCCTCCTTCCCTCTTTTGTGGCTGATATAGTTCTTCAACTCATTTCTCTGCTAGACCAGAAAGTGACAGACACATAGTGGGGCCCTCCACCACTAAATCTAGCTATAATTTCCTATGCAACTCAATCTCCAAAATCTCCTGCCGAACTTTGGTGCATCTGTCATCTTTTTTAATAATATCTTTCTTACCGTTCCTGTCAAAAAAAAAAAAAAAAAAAAAAAAAAAAAAAAAAAAAAAAAATCTCCAAAATTGCATATCCGGCGGGTCTGTTGGATCAAAATTGGCATGCTACTACGACTGATAGTATATGGTGGAAGGTTTGGGACCTAGACATCCCTGAAATGGAAATTTCCCGTGTGAAGTGTTACCACAGAGAACTCCCAACTCTTGAGTTCTTGAGTAAGTGGAAAAATACCAGGAATGGTGTTTACCTCTTTGCAAGAGTAACTTGGAAACTTCTTATATCATCTCTTCTTCATATGTCAGAACACCAGAAGTGTATGAGGCCAGGCGCCCCCAATCCCGTCTTTTGAAGATTGGTTGGAAAAATTAGTTTTATATGCACATGAGCATACGATCATGGAGTGGTATGGGCCATCTGACGTGGCAGGTGCATAAAGGTTTTTGATAATCAAAGGAACCACATATATATCACAAGCCCCGATATGAGTGTGTATAAAATACAATCCATCAACTAGTCGTTTACCCAAGTATTGCATTAATGTTGATGGTGTCTGGAAGGTTTCTCCGTGGGGGTGTTGGCATCCATGTTTTGAATGAGGATGGTCGTGACTATGACACTACTGACCCGAATATGTGTGTCGCAAGTCCCTTGTAAATGGAACTCCTGGCAGTAGATGTGGATTGCGATTGCAGTTTGTCTCTCTCTTGTTGGTGAGGAATGATCCAGCTTTTTATTATATGGCTCTTTTGGAACGAATCAAGGAGGCAATTATTAATCTTAAAGTTTGGCTTCATTTCCAGAGTTGATAGAACCGTGGTCTGGAGAGCGCACTTTGTTGCAAAAAAAGACGTGTGTACATTTTTATGGCTCCATGTCGTAGTTGTGTTTGTGTTGCTTATCTTCCTTCGTTGTACTCTCCGACTTTGCTGTTCCTGTTATGAAAGTTGAGTCTTTGCCAAGAAAAAAACAAGAGGGACATTTTCCCTGCAATTATTCGGCACCAAACTCCATTTATCCCCTACCGCAATTAGTAATATTGTATACCCCCTACTCCAAACATGCTCATAATACAAACAAGAAATCTGAGTTTTAATTCTTAACTATCCAACTATTGAACTTATCCTTCACTTCCTGGGCCTTTTGCAACTGTATTTACAAAGCTTACATAATGTGCAAGTTTCACGAGAAAAATAATTAAGTAAAAATGAAATATGGAGAGAAGAAAGAAAACAAATACACATATTTACGTAATTCAACAAAACAGCCTATGCAGAGAATTCACTAAAATAGACCAAACATCTCATAAAGAATTACAAACGGACCCTGCACATTCCGTGAATAGACGAACTATTAAACAGGGCTGAATCTAAGCCCAAAATGGGTCACAGCAAGAACATGAATCAGGTCTGTTTATAAAACAGGTCGCCAAAACCAAGATCCACCCAAAAAAAAAAAAAAAAAAAAAAAAAAAAAAAAAAAGGCAAGGAGTGCTAGCTATTTAGCCCCGTGACAGTTCACCAAGTCTCGAGTTCGATCCCAGGTAGGAGTATGTAATAACTTCTTAGATGTATTTTTTTTTTTTTTAAGTCTCTAAATGAATGCGGCATAAAAGTTCACCTCAAACCTTTTCATTGGATAAAAATAAGGAAGCATCTTACTTCACTATTTTCTATTTTGCCTTTTCTTGATCAAATTATAAACAATACATTAACAATTACAGCGAAGGTGAGGAATTCAGGACATTTAAACCCTTGTCCTCATGAATTGAAGCTAAAATGACGTCTAAGTTGTATATTCTGCATTTATCTTGACATAGTCGTAGCTTAAATCGCAACCCCAAGCTAGTCCACTTCCTGCACCATCACCTGTTATACAGAAGAAACAGGGTGATAGTTAATAAAACAGGAGATACCAATAGATAGTTTTGGTAGTTCTTGCAGCTACAAATGTGTTTTATTCTTTTGAAAGCCATGGAGTTTGAGAAAGAAGTGATAAATGTATTTCAAGTCAACAAACGTGGGTCAAGACTAGGCCAATCTTCGACTATCAGGAGATTTTGA
Organism: Linanthus parryae; assembly: GCA_023055425.1. Lineage (NCBI taxonomy): Eukaryota > Viridiplantae > Streptophyta > Magnoliopsida > Ericales > Polemoniaceae > Linanthus > Linanthus parryae. Next base: position 611,582 of record JALGPY010000019.1, on the reverse strand, counting down.
GTGCATAGCAAGCCGGCAATTGATTTCTTGGCAGATACATTGTTAGCTCAAGATAGCAGCAGCTAGATATATAGGGTTGTTCTACATAAAATAAAGGTATGTGCCCTCATCACTTGGGCTGAATATCGGGTTCCGGTTCCTTGTTTATCTAGAACATAAACATATTTATATGTGTGAGTAAAATGGTCTGGAAGCTCACCGATAGATATTCGAATTTGAACTGTTCCATGAGTTTCTCCAGCCTTTCTAAGATAATTACTGGCTGAAACCCTGCAAGAAAAAGTAATCTCGAATAAAATAGTTAAACACCAAAGAGATGCACCCTCCTCTTCCCTATCTCACAAACAAGCCTGCATGCACTTGAATAACTGGCTTCAGAAGAGTTTTCGGATTTTCGTTTTTGGAAAGATAATTGGCTTCAGAAGAATTATGAGGTAAGAAAATCACTGCATTGCAAATTGCCCAAGCTAAAATGACACTAGTATGACAGAAGAGAAGGAATACAGGGCCGAGAGAGAGAGAGGGAGAGAGAGAGAGAGAAAAGGGTTAAAATAATCACCAGTTTTCAGATGAACAGATGTAGACATCCAGAAAGAAGATGGCAACAGTTGAGAGAAGACAAATGTAACTAGGATAGACGAGACTGTATCAGAAACCTTTTGCTGTTCAGAGAACTTAAAAACTGTGGGTCAGACCAACAGTGTTAGCCAAACAAACTCAACTAGTTTGCTAGGATTAATCATAGCCATAAGATATTTCAACTTTGTCAAACAATTAGTAAAAGATCCTCCGAATGCACATCTACAAGATGATAAAAGAATGAAGCTATTCCTACTAGCATCCAGATTTTACTGCAGCAGTAAGAAAACAGCTTTGAAACATGCCTGACACTTAACTTGAGCAAAAAGTTCAGAATGTTTGAATATCTAGTGCACTCTTGTGTTTGGATGCAGAATGCAAGATTGGGATTTTAAAATGTGTGCGCGCACTTGAAATTCTGGGAAACCCTCATGTTTGGATGATTCAAACATCGTCTAGAAGAGAGTTCACAGGATTTAATTTCATGACTGATGGGAAGTCAAGAAACACCGGGATCAGAAAATGAGTATAGCAAAATGAGAATGCGAAGATGGATGAGTGGTATAGGTAGACAGACAAAATACACAATGAAACAACAGAAAACGGGTATAGCAAAATGAGAATGCTAAGATGGATGAGTGGTATAACTAGACAGATAAAATTACACAATGAAACAACGAGGGCGAGACTAGAAGTTGCTTATCATAGGCCCTTGCATGCACCAATTAGGATAAGTGATTCTGTCCAAGTTGACGGTGGTAGACACAGGAGAGTGAAAACAAGGCAAACCTGTGTACAGACAACAAACGACACTTAAGCACCAAGGTTAACCTAACTGATCAAATGGATTTGGAGACACGGAACTGTAGGAGATTGATCTGTATGACCAACCTAATTAAGCTGGGATAAGGCTTAATGGGTTGAGCTTAAAGTAGTTGATCTCGGGATTTACTTATTGGAACTACAGGCACTAAATAAGCAATTAGTTTTGACATAGCTTCTAGTAGCTTCTCAGTATTCTATATAAACAGATGTAATCTGTCAGTATTATTATTCAATACAATATTCTATTTTATATGGTATCAGAGCGGCTACGCTCTTGGTGACCTAATTCTTGCTTCCGCCTCTGGCGGGCGGCACCACCGCTAGCCGCCCGCTGGAATTGTTAGCTTCTCTTTGTTCATCTCGTTTTTGCAACGTCGTTCCATCACAGATCGCCAGCTTCTTCCCAGTCAGTCTTCATCACCGCCGCCTCAACTGGCGACCCCACAACTCACCAGGACCACCAGCAACCCACGTTGCTTCCAGATTTTCCGCCGACCAGATCGTTCCCCCCATCGCCGGAAACTTCACACTGGTTCGTGCCACTGCGTCACCAGTCTGGCGCCGCTTCGGCTATTCCAGATCTGCTCCAACCGAGCCAACCTACCAGCCGGCTTGTGTGTGGCTCAACCGAGCCGTTTTCCAGTACGGCTTCTCTCAGCTTCTACGGCGTTTTTACTAGTCGGACAACGGAACTGCTACCGCTCAAGAGGATCGATATCTCGTTCCCTCCATTCTCGGTGACCTCCGTTCCAGGCTCGTCCAGGTTTAGACCCAACGGATGCCTCGCCGTCGATCCCAGCAGTGTCTCCCATCTGCTTTTCTTTTTCTATTCAATAAACCCTAGTTCTTAGTCGCCGTCTCCAAAATCGGCGTTGGAAAAAGCAAAGCCCCTGCATGGTTGCCGTCCGCTACCGAAGAGGATTGAAGCTTGTTCCCTCTTAATCGGCAAAAACATGGCACCGGAAACCATACCAAGACCACTTTGCTCTTCCACGCTACATTGAAGACCAAAACTGGAGTCTCGTCACGACCCTCCATCTTGCGAGGGCGTATAGGAACTATAGGGACTAAATAAGCAATTAGTTTTGACCTACCTTCTAGTAGCTTCTCAGTATTCTATATAAACACATGTAATCTGTCAGTATTATTATTCAATCCAATGTTCTATTCTATAGACAACAAACGACACTTAAGCACCAAGGTTAACTGGATTTGAAGACACGGAACTGTAGGAGATTGATCTGTATGACCAACCTAATTAAGCTGGGATAAGGCTTACTGGGTTGAGCTTAAAGTAGTTGATCTCAGGATTTACTATCCCCAAAACCCAAATATTAAAGGGTAAATGACAAAAACTGCCCTTGAAGTATGGCCATTTACCAAGGTAGTACCCTGGTCATTACCACAAACCACCCCTTATGACTAAAAGAGGTAACTGAGGGACTGAAAGTCTATTTTGCCCCTGTTCCACAGCAAATCTTTGCACCTACTAATTAGAAAGAAGTATACGGAAAAAAAAAAAAAAAAAAAAAAAAAAAAAAAAAAAAAGAGAGAGAGAGAGAAAGCATCCTAACAAAAAAGGAACTCTCGTCTCTCTTCTTCTCTAGATTCCTCTTTTCTTACCCAAAAACTCTTCCTGCCGCATATTAGGGTACCTTCTTTGACTTCCGATCCGATTGCGACAATCTCTGAGGACCATAGATCAGAGTAAATGCCACCGTCGACGCTGCAGCCGCCGACTAACCAGGAGGATCGGGATGGTAGTGTTGACCGGCCATTTGGGTCTAATTCGGGTGGCTTTCAGGGTAGGAGATGGGTCTTCGTGGTGGTGGTTGGTCTCGCGTGGGTGGCTGTGTGGTCGCTGTTGATGGAGTGGTGTGAGGTTTTGAGCGGTGTTGACAGGAATGGGGATGGCTGCTAGGGTTTGAGTGAAAAAATCAGGTCTTTTTTCTCTCTCTTGGTTTCGTACCTAGGTAGAGTTAATAACCACCAAAATCCTCGTTAGTTTTGAGCAAGAGGAATGGGACATTGGACAAAGTGGTATCGGATTGTAGCCATTTAATTGGAGTGGAATCGGTCAAAATCATCAGTCTTGCTAAATTTGTCTGTGAATACTCTACTGGTCGTGTTCCATTTCGGATCTATGAGGGAGTGAAGTCCGTCGTGTTCATCCACAATTGGTCAAATCAAAGGCACTCTTCCCTGTTGAGTGTGAAAGCCGCAATTAAGGGTTTGCTCTGTTCGATTCTGGTCGGATCTGTCTTTGGCTGCTCGGGAAATCTGACCGTTACCTTCTAGCGAGTTTCTGGGTTTGTTCCATTCTAGGCAGCTGGGTTGTCCTCTTCGGAGCCTTTTTTGGGAGTGTTGTTTGGGGGTGTTGTTGGTATATGTACTGATGCTTCAGTCTTTTTTCTTTCGATGAATGTTGGAGCTTCATTCGAATCGAATAAACTGGTGGGGATGAAGAGCTGCTTGTCTCCTCTGCTGCGGTTGTTAGTAGAGGTGTTCCTACCTCAATGAGTAAGGACGAGTAAGAATAGTTCGTAACTTTCTCAAAAAAAAAAAAAGAATAATAATAAGTTGTATTGTAGTTAAGGGTAGCAATGTCGATTCAGTGTTTGAAGGGTAAAATTGTCTAAGAAAAGGTGTTACTGTGTTAATTACCGAAGTTGACAGAAGGGTGATTTTTGTCACAACTTTGGCTTAATAGAATGGTGGTTCAAGGTAATATCCAAACTTCAGGGAACCAATCTGGTAAATGACCATACTTCAGGGGTGCTTTGTGTCATTTACCCAATATTAAATTCCATTCATTCAGTATTAAGACGTCACTTTGAGATCCCACCTCAAACATGCCTGCCACCAGCCAAATTAATTAATGATACTTAGGGCCAGTTTGGGAATGCTTCTGCTGCCAGCTCAGCTGCTTTCCGACAGCAGAAGCAGTTTTAGTGCGTTTGGTAAAAATAAAAATTTCTGTTTTTCCGGACAGTTTCTGCTGTCCCACAGCAGTTTTCAGTAATACTTTTTCAAAAAGTGCTTTTGATTAATTTATCTACAAACGATTCTACCCTTACAATTTTTAAAAATTTCAATAGTTATCTTTACAGAAATGACACGTGTCATATATTTTTGTCATTTTACCCTCCCACAGCAACTTCACAGTTGATTTTACCAGACACAAAATTACTATATCAATATGTCACAGCAGCTTTCACGTACTACTTACCAAGCGATATTTTATCTAAATGTCACAGCAACTTGCCCACAGTGTTTTTCCCACAGCGGCTTCGAGCACCGCCACAGCATTCCCAAACTAGCTCTTAGAGCTTTTTGTAGTGCTGATGAAATGTTAGTCCAAATGAAACCCATCTTGTAGACTTCTTCAAAATTGATGAGCGTGGTAAAACAATCCTTCGGAATTTAAATATCCCAAGTGTTGTCACAGTTTCTCAACCAGCCACTGTCTTGTTTCCGTACGTAACAGAAGATAAACCATATTACTATTGCTTAAGATTTTTCTATAAAATAAATTTCATATAGTTGCTATGCTTCATGATAAAAACAAATGTACCAGGAACTGAATTCAAGACATAAATGTGTATCTGGAAATAACTGATACTTGGTTACCCTGTGGGGCAAGCTCTCACCACTCTCTCTAAACACGATATGCAATTCCTCACTTATCCACTTCCTCATTAGAACCTATTGAGGACAAATCATTGCCAATCCACGTCGTTTACTTGCTATATGTTCACGTGATGGATGATAGAATATGAAAAGAATAGTATTATTGAGTGTTTCTATCAACGAGTACAGCGATCCAATAAATAGGTCAACAAGAAATTAAACTGAACTGGGTAACAGCATTATCTAATCTAGGAAACACAATCATATAACGTACCTAACATAGAAACCAAATAACCTAACAATAATCTACTATGATAATAATATTATAACAATGGAACGTAAGGAGCTTTTATGTAAAGCTGCCAGTCTACTACAGAAAAAGGTACGAGAAATACTTCTTACTCTTAAGAGAAATGTCATATGATGCTCCTAGAGCATGCAACATGTTTTGGACCTGGAACCTATTCAGTAAATAACCACTACGTGGTGGTAGCTCAAGGAGCACTATGGCGATGTGCTCTCAGAGTGTCAAATGTCACTATACAATTTGACATTTTGATGACATCACTTTGCTAGTTTCATTGCACAAAAGAAGTTAGCAAAAGTACATGTATGAAGAACACCTAGAGTCGTAAACTCTTTATTTACCTTTGCGAATCAAACCTCCTAATACTAGAGATCATTTGAAGGTAACAAGAAAAAAAAAAAAAAAAAAAAAAAAAAAAAAAAAAAAGCCAATCACATTCATATTACTTTTACTCTCCCAAAATGGAAGTGTTTCTAGAATACCAAACATAGTTCTAAATCTGCAAAGATATTACTAAATTGTTACTACTTCTTTCATTTTTTTCTAACCTTTCAGCTATTTTGGAACCCTAAAAGCAACAGAGATGTATTCACACGTGCATTAGACGGGAAAGCCAGAATGGAGACAATTTCTATGTTACACCTTCGAAAAGGTGATGAAGAACATAGATAGGTAAAAGGCCACATGTGTTTCTTATTACCTGTCAAAAGGAAGTGGTTGTCCTCCATCCATTAGCAGAATATCTCCAAGAGATATCCGCAGCTTGTTGGCGTCGAAAGGAATACCTGCATAACCAGCTGCACAAGCAATGCGGCCCCAATTTGGATCCCTGCCATATACTGCAGCCTGATAACAGAAAAGAAAGATCTCGAGGTCATCTAAAAGCAAGTAAAACAGTAAATTACACGTGACAATCTAAAAGCAAGTAAAATAGTAACTCCGGAAATGTCAAAGCATGCACAACATGCCTTGGTAAGTGATGACGATGCAACTGAGCGTGCAATCTTTGCTGCTTCCGATTCACTGCCTGCACCACTAACTGTGACCTGCATATCAAATTTTGAACTATCATGAAAAGAAAGCTCTCAAACCACAAATGACATCATCAAGTTACTTTTTGTTCAAGTTATGCGAGTGCAAAAATGAAAAAATCGCATGCAGCCAAATCGAATCAGACATGCCAAAAACATACTACGAATCAAGCTGAGATAAAAGAAACGAAAGGACAAATAAAATTACCGCACAGATCATGCCTTGAAACAAGTCTCTATGCAACCAGGAATAAAGGTAAAACATAAGAATTCGGTGCCAGACGAGCCTACTATTTAGCAGTCATTATAATAACATGTTAAACAACCTCAGTTACCCAGAACAGAAGCTATCTTCCTAACTTTCACACAGGACAACATAAACATATACAGCTAGCTTTAATTAGATAAATAATAAGAACCTCTTTTGAAACCACAAACCTCAATTAGGCATGTTGCTCCTTCTCCATCCCAGGCTATTGATTTTGCCAGACCCTGCATTACCTGAAAAAACAAGGGTACCCATATATGTGTGAATTATGTTACAGGGGCTGGTCAAAGCAATATGGTACTTTGGAACTCAAGCAAGCAAATTTAGATATGCACAAATTGAATTATACCAAATTTGCAATCCCTTCAACTAAAGACCTCAATAGTCAACACCTTTCTTGCTACAATTTGTGCAAGGCCCCCTTAAATCATAAAGTGGACAAAAAATGGCACTATTGTGCATCATGCTTATCAAGATATATACTGATATGAGAAGCAAAGATATCTATGAGAACAGAAAGCTTATCAAGCCGATTGGCAGAGAAACACAACAGATCAAACTTTTGCTGGCTAATTTAGCATTGCGACCCTACAAGAATATATCCCCTACATGAAATGCTACAGGACTGCAGTTTTAAGCAAGGAATCAGACAGTAGAAAGGCAAAACGCATATATAATACACATGCAAGTGACTGAAACCTAGAATGCAGACAAAGAGTTAACCCTCAGGAATGCCAAAACTTGTTGATTGATGGCATCAAGGACAAAAACGTGAATGCCATAAAATGCATGTTCTTTCTAGTAAATTTCTGTAACATTCAGGATAGTCAAAGTTGTTTCAGAGACAACGCCATTCAGAGGCTGAGGAGCATACAGCATCGAGGCACTTTTGCAACTGTTCTGCCTCAAAACTGTTTGTAGTTGAAATTATGTTGGATCCAGATAAACCACTAGCCAGTGCTATAACAGCATCATTTGTACTTGTATCGCCATCTACCTGCAGCAGATCCAAATCTGACTCAGTACTTCAGTGAAAACAGATCCGGGAACTATTATACCACAATAATATTAGTGGAGGCAGGAAATACATGTTCAGTTATAAGTTATAACCTCCAAAAGAACTAATGTTTTCTGAAGCAGAGAATTTAAGACTTCCCAGACTTCTGGGATTTCATGCAACAACCTTGCAAGTGCAATATTTTTTTATTCATAGGTAAAAGAATCATATTCAACAATAAAGGCTAATTACAGCAATAGATCAACTTAGGTGTCAGTCAGATCCAAAATGTCTAACAGTGCAAAGGCAGAGTTGGAATGATTCCCCTCAAACCAAAACCGCAAAGTATGTAAAAACTAGACCCTTAATAGTTGAGCAGACATCTTCTTGCCATCCGATATACGACGATCACGCTCCCTTTAAACTAGACACATTATACACCACTGGTGCAACTCGTCAAATCTTCTACCGGAACCTTTGCAACCTACTGACCAACATTGAAGTTGAGTCATTAAGCTAGGTGATTGGACCCACTAAATATTGTACAAACTTCAAACAGTCTCCCATAGTCCCCTTGCAACTGGGAAATGCAACAACAAATGTGACACAGTTCTTGGGAGCATTGTTTTAAAACTGTGGATTCTTTTAAGAGGAACTGCCAGGGCAGACTTAGTACTCCCTCCGTCCCATTTATATTGTCCTACTTTCCTAAAAGGGAATTCCCGAAATTATCATCCTACTTTCAAGAAGTTATCAACTCTTTTACTTCCTCACATATCCTTTTCTCTTTGTTACTTTTTAACTTTCCAGGGAAAACTAGCTTCTTCTTAAACTTCGAGAAAATTCCACACAGACTATTATTTTGGGACGGAGGGAGTATTTATTAAGATTTTGGAAGTTTCGCTACAGTAATTAGGGTCCTCATTTACGAATTCAGATAGAACTTAACAACGGGCCTAATTAATTTAGTCGGTTTTCACAGTCTTGGTTGAATCTCTTCGTAGTAGTTGAGTGATATTGGTGCTTGACAAAATGAAATAGCACAATTCATATATTCTAATCTTTGCGTGCCGTGCAGCATTTCCTATTTATACAAATCAGTGTGTGAATTTCACTTTGATAGTTTATACTATCTCTATTTGTTCCCCCAGTATTACTGTATGAGATGTTTTATTACCATGCTAAAACATTCTCCTTATAATTGTATGCCAATTGCCAAGTTCAAAGCGAAACAGATGAGCATCATAATATGGAGCTACGAGAGCGACAGCAAAAGAAGAAACAAATGTATTGCAAATCTGATGTAACAACCCCAGCGGATTACTTTCCCAGCAACTTCTTTATACGTACAACCAGATAAAAATGTTTAAGCCTTGAAGGTGCTCGTAGTAACCTGCAAGGAGTACTATATACCACACATCTAATCCACAATTTCTCGATGTGGGACAAGACATCACAATCCCCCCACCTTATATACTCGACGTCCTCGTCGAGTGTGCCCAGTCTCGTATCCCCTTGGCTGGCACCGAACTGCCACGGAGCCCTTGCGGGACCAGGGTTAGCTCTGATACCATTTGTAACAACCCGAGCGGATTACTACTAGCACCTTCAAGGCTTAAGTATATTTATCCGATGGTACGGATAAAAAAGTTGCAGGGATAGTAATCTTCTTGGGGCTGTTACAAATGGTATAATAAGACATCCGTAATGAACAGTGTGTCTTAACACCATGTTTGCCAAAATCCCATTTCTGATCTTGCGATCCTACGGTTTCTACGATCCTTCAAGGCAGGCCGATATGGATCCCATGTAAACTCCCAAATTCATAGAATCCCGATTCTACTCATAGAATCCTAGAACCCTTACCATCCAAGTGACTCTTCAAAATGATCTTTTAAATATTTTCAGAGGATAATGGGCCCAAAGTTTAATTGGCTCTTGCATCTTTAGGTGCTATTAACCCGGCTGCTTCTGTGCAATGCACCCCTAGATCGAGGTTTGACATTATATATAATATCACTATCTATGAGAGACAAGGAGCTAAAATTGCTTTAGTTAGTTTTTTCCCCATGTTGGATCATGCCCGCAATCTGAAATATTTTCTCTTACTATTATCACAATTGTGGTCAACTCATATTTGATCGAACACGTCCTTTTGATCAGTGATTACATATAAAAGTCAGTTAAAATTGGAATGTGAGGTTCAAGTACATGGATTCACATGATTCTAATGTAGAAAATTGAGAGACAATATTTGAGTAATTATGGCATCAAAATGTTCTAATTCTTAGAGAATTGTAGAATCTTACAATTCACGACAAGATTCTACAATTCCGGTCCTGTAGGACATGCCATGATCGTTGTAGGATCTAGATTTTGAAAACCTTGCTTAGAAATACTTTAAAAAAGTTCATTTGAAGAAAATTGTGAAGGATCCAGCTTATGTCGCGACAGAGATACCACAGAGAATAGTCATCTTCAAAAATCAGTTTCAAGTAAGTTAGCTGATTATGAACTAACAATTTGAACTATATGGGGTGACTGAGAGTTCTTCAATGGTATTAGAATAGCATTGTTTTACCACTGAATTTGAGACAGATGTACCCTTCACTATTGCTAGTGTGATGAGCTTCCAACAGGGAAGAGACATTTTCTTAACAACAAGAGAGGATATACGAATCCGATATACAACAAGAAGCAAGTCTCCGTCTAATAAATCCCGTCCCTAAGCTCTTTAGCACATAAATCAGATGCAGATAAAATAATGGAACAATAGCTACTTACAGTTATTTGGTTAAAACTCCGGTTAACAGAAACCTTCACCATCTTTCTCCAAACATCGGGTGTAACTAGGGCATCAGTTGTTATCACCTGCAGAGTATGTGTGATGTCAAAGATGTACTTTCCCAGACCAACAAGAGCATATCACAAAAGAAACATACACCAAGCATTGTAGCCATGTTAGGATGGATCATCCCAGAGCCTTTAGCCATCCCACCAATTCTTATCCGAGTTCCTCCAACCTGACCAATACGGAGAACTACAATGATAAGAAAGAAAACATGACAGTAACATTCATGAACGACGGTACCTTTGTATAGCCCAGTGTCTTAGGTTTAGCTTTCACCATTTTAGTGGATTTTGTCATTTTGAACAGTTTATTATCACACAAACAGTATCCTGAAAGACCAAGAAGCTCAATCAATAGGTCCATCTATCCTTATTAGAGTCGTGATTGCACATAATGTATCTACTCAGCTACAGAGTCAAGGCAAGAGTCAATTTACAGTCTACAGATATGGTGCAAAAGAATACTAAAACAAATCAGGACACAGCGCAGACATCACTTTTGTGTTTGATATGGATAGTATTATAAAATCCATAAAGGGGTATATCTGCCCTGACAAAGCACTAAGGAACTACACATGTATCCAGGAAGTATATTGATCTCATGTGCTGACTTCCCTGTGAGATAGCAGCAAAACTCTACTCCCGTAATACTGGCACCAACTATATCTGATGGAGAACTAGAAAGGAAGAAAAATAAATTGAGTTATGGAAGAATCCATAATTTAGGGGCTGATTTGATGGGAAGAATAATAAATTGGGTTATGGAAGAATCCATAATTTAGGGGCCAATTTAAAGGGATATTTGTGGAAGAAGGAAAAGTAACAAATTCTTAGATATGATTTGGATTTTAATACATCAATTTACGGTATTGATTTACCATATGTTACAAGCCTATTGCCTATAAATAGGATGCCCTTCTCCCATTGTAAGGCAGCTTATTATCAATAAAGATTGAGTATTGAGAATTTCAATTGAATTGAGAGTGATTCGTAGTGTCGAATCTGAGAGATTCACTGATTGTGAGTTTGTGAGTTTGTTCTTGGTGCGTGCTGCATCAATATCATTAGCTGAGCGGGAAGAAAGGCAGAACTCATATTAAACAAATGTCAACTCATACCTCAGACTCAATTGCCACACTCTTGCTGACGAGGTCAGTGGTTGTTATCGCCACTGCTGCAGAATCTGCCCTGAAAAACAATAGTGAAGTTTAAGCATTTTGATTGAACAAAATACAGTCCACCGCTCTCAGGAAAAAGAAATTGGAATGATAAAAGGGTATATAGCTACACAATGGAAGCTTAACAGAACTGGAACTTGATCTGTGATTTAGTAGATTCAACTTCACTCGGTCCAGTCATTCTTTTCCAGGGATAGGACTTTGGAAGCAGGTTTTCTACCTAAACTCCTATAGTTGCATATGAGAATCTCGTTTGGTGCGCATGACAGAGTAAACCTCTATGAATTAACAGCCTTGGGAACATTAGAATCTTTGTGAGACGAATCAATCCATAGATATTCAAAATATTAATTGAACAAGATATTCGTCATATGAAAAGACATGGTGTTGTATTTCACTTCTGCCTCCAACATAATACAATGCATTTTACTACATTCATGTCATCGGCTTTCTTTATGAATATTCACACAAACTAGACACTATTTAAGTAAAATGATTATTCTGTAGTAGACAAATAAAATAGTAAATTGTATTCAACATTGTAAAATTAAGTCGACAAATTATGAGGAACTGGGTGAACGACTAAGTGGCGGAGGTACTAAAGAACTAGAGATGGTAGTAAGTAGCCAACGTCGGAATGTAATAAAAGTTGAGCACTTGCTAAACTATTTAGGAGAAGACGACCCAACATTCAGAGAATGTGTGGCGAAGACGAAACCCTGCATAATTTCCCTCTACACAATGAGAAGAGTACACCATATTTCTTGTTGGGGTACAGAAATTTGGAGACAAGATTCAGGGGGGGGGGGGGTATCAATTTTAAGGAATATGAACATTTGAAGTTACTTCACCAAGTTTTACAACTGAAAGTAACAAAGTGACATTGAAAATTATTGGATAAATTGCATCAGCGGTACCCATACTTTGGTCTTTGTGTGGATTTGGTATCCATAGTTTCAATTGCAGCATCCGCGGTACCCATACTTTCAATTTGTTGCAACGGTGGTACCCTCCGTTAACTTTCCATCCATATGTTGGATAGAAATATGAAAAACGACTAGTGCGACACTAATTCTCACCCCTACAATTCCCATCCAACATAGGGGCGCACTAGTCTTTTAACATATTTCCATCCAACATAGGGATGGAAAGTTAACGGTGGTACCCACCGTTGCAACAAATTGAAAATATGTGTAGCGTACGCTGCAATTGAAACTACGGGTACCAAATCCACACAAAAACCAAACTATGGGTACCACCGATGCAATTTAGCCAAAATTATTTCACCAAGTTTGCTTAGAAGGTTGTACCAAATTTTACCTAAGCATTACTAATTTAGATGCGCAATGGGACATAGAATTTTTTTCAAAAGTCACTGTCCCATAATTTTAGGAAATTTTAACTTAGCACCTTGGTCCCTAGTCGAGACTGGGAAAAACTATTATTTAAGCGAGGTTAATAAACAACCAAGTATCACCGTATCAAGATTATACTGTATGCAATAGGGGGGCAAGCTTAGTTAGGTAATAGTCATCAGTATCACCTGGCTAAATACGTGGAAGAACGGTAAATCATTTGCTTATTCGGGGAAAGTTGCTTATTCTGGAATTGGACATCTAGTTTGTATGGTGCGTCTTAGAGTGACACCAGGTTTGATTTAAATATTTCTTCATGCTTGGGGGTTTATAGTGTCATACTTTTAAGAAAGAAGAGAAAGATGTGGAAGTCAATACTTCATGTGATTGTAGAGGAGGTTAAAGAAGGAAACAAATAATTGAACTCTCCCTTCAAATCCCAAGTTTTAATGTGTCTGCTTAGATGATGTGGAGAAAATGGAGTCCTTGAAGCTGATACTTCACACAGTTTGATTCCTTTTACTGTTCGATTCCTTCTAATTTTCTGGACAGTCCATTAATCTTTCTTAGTTAGAGTTGAACCTCCTCTTGTAAATGGTTTTCATGCCCTGGATACACTTATTTTAGTATGCATTACTTAGCTATTCGAAAGAGAGAGAAAATAAAATCTGTAGGCATACCAATAAAAAAACCAAGGGCCTGAAGAGTTTGTGGATTAAATCAATCTGTTCAATCAAAATCTAGAAGGAAAAAAAAAAATCAATACTAACCCTTCAATACTGGATGACAGCAAACTAAGTAGCTTCGGTAGTGAGCTAAGAAGAGCATCCTGCATATGAGATTACATGCACTCCATCATCAAAGAAAGACACTTGTCATATCTATCAAACTAAGAGAAAAATGCATACAAATATATGACATGTCTAAAACATGAGTGAATGTCCTCTTGTTTACCTTCTTGATTCTCTGACCTATCACCCCAGTCGATTCAATTAAAACTTTGTCTGACGTCAGTTGGAGTAGCTGCCAAACATTTAATGGCATTATTAAGAGCATTTAAAGAGTGGTGGTGAAGACGCACTTGCGACACTTAAATCACTTCCGGATTTATTACCTCTGCAAGAGCACCTGAACATTCAATTACATCCTTGTAACCAGCATCTCCCTGAAAACCAGTTCAATAACTCAGTAACATATCATATGTTTCTGTAAGGCAGAAAACAGGGAGGCTTTGCTTAGATTAAGTTTGTTTATGCAGCTATTCCAAAGCAAACAACAGAAAGATTCAACCATTGTTTATTGTCAAACTCTGAGAAATGCACCTAGCTTCTTCTACACTAGTAATTATTAAGTTCTACATAAAAGGAAAGGTATACTGGAGCAGCTTACCGTTGCAGCATTTGCTTGACCAGCATTTATTAATATGGCGCGTGCCTGTAGGAAGCAGGTTTATGTCATTAGAAGATAAGTGGTGGGCAATGTTGTATATCTCTATGACTCTATGTATGTAATAGGAGTATGAAAGAGACCCATAGACATGATTGATCAGTCGGCAAAACAGTTAATATCCTTGATAGCAGGAAGACGAGGAAAAATCAATTGAATTCATTAAAGCGGATCTCAACAACTAGAATTCACAGCATAGAGGACGAAACAATGTAGATGTAGATAATAAAACAGCTTGGTGTTTCCTATTAAAAAGATCTCAACAGCGACATCAAAGCCGTTGAATTTCTTAACTTTTGAACTCAACCACAAATTCTTCCTCCTAAAATGTAATAAGCTAATAGCCTCTACAATCAAGGAAATGCGTCAATGGTCTAGAGACACTAAAAAAACTACGAAAAATTCTGAAGACCATTCTCTTCAGACAAAAATTGTAATTGGTAACTAAAGAAACCACGCCTTCTGTAATATGTCTATTTAGCTTTTTAATAATGCCCTCTGAGCACATGCAATTCCTTACTTAATCTTGACAAATCTGTTATGCCCCTTCCGTTTACAGTATGACACACGTGACATTTCTCAGCTTGATACATTATACGCAGAGAATAGACCGGAAATCAGACCTAAGCATACATCACCCAAGTCAATTTTCTTCTTGCAGAATACAATTGAACTTGAACAACTTTTTGCTGACAAATCATGCAAACGAATAAGCGATACAAAAAATAAAAAACTGAATCAAGGATTTATAATTGTATAGAGGACAACAAATATTTGCGAATTTAGTCCAGTTATGCCCACCTGGTAAGTGGTGTCCTATTATAGTAGCACTGACTTTTAAAACATGCATATTCAAAAAGTATAATGTTCCAGACAGAAGAAAACTACACTGCACAAACAAACAAGCCTAGAATAATAATTTACGAGAGGGTGTTGTAAATTGCAAGGTTAAATGTGTGACAACTTGGATGTCTAACACTGTTACTCAATGCAATTCAAATCTTAAAATTACAAAGTCTACTTAAGTAGACTCATCTTGACCTACCGTGTTTGAAGCATCCAATGCCCTTTTGCAGTATACTACTGGTGCAGCTGCAACCACATTTGTTGTAAAGGCCCCTGGAAACGTAGGTGGGAAATGGTGAAATTCAAACCTCAATTTCTGAAGAGCTAGTACTCTAATGATCTTAACCACAATTTAAAATTAAAACTACAAGATTGCAGAATACTAGGCAGAAGGTAGGTACCAGATAAAGACAACAATTACGCACTAACCTGCAGCTACGGCATCTACATCACAAGTAACAAGGGCTAGATCAGGCTTCTCTCCTTTGGCACGCAATCCACCGTACATTCCTGCAGCTTTGAATCCTTTTGCAGCAGTAACTCCACCCGGAATCTGCAGAGGTAACACTGGTTGACTAAACAAAAGATAATAGAGCAACTAGTAAAATAGCAATGTTATTGTTGAAACTAGTAGTTTAAAAAAATCAAACTGAACTTTCCTGTGCACTGGAATGTTCAAACTGAACTGTCCTGAGCACTGCAAAGCTTACTAAATTAGAAAAGAAAAACTAAACTATCCCTCAAAAATGCTCAACACAGCTGTCAAGATAAATGATAATGAAATGGCCATACGACCGAAAGCTCTGAATATTTGTGCTCTTCGATAGGGGCCTGATTTTGGTAATGGAAGTATAGAAAATGGAAAATATTTTAACCATAAACAAACACGTTTAAATTTCATCAAATTGCATAATATAGACAGGTGATTTACTTCATTTATTACTGTGTTTGCTTCTATTATTCATGCAAAGCATGATTCCTTTCAGAGCCTAAGGTTCCACTTGTTCTAAAAGGTACAACTGGATTTTCTACACTAGAAGCAAACCAAGTATATACACTACTATAATTTCTTATCGAAATACCAACAAGCAGTTGAATCGTCATGAGTTCAATAGATTGACTCTAGCCCTTAATTTCATGTACAATTTTGCTCGTAAACTTATTCAAATTAGTTGAATTTAAGTTACCTGCTTCCACGGCCCTTCAGGAAGTGAAATAGGAGCTGCGGGTATGTAGTTTCCAGCCATGTCTGTGGTAGGAGAAGCAACTGCAAAGACCCTAAAACCTCTCTGATAAGGGCGAAAAGAGCAACAATTCTGCAACAGAATGCACTCATTACACTTGCCAGTTTCTGTAACAAGCAATACAAAAATATATATAAAGATCAGCAAAATAGCGGCAGAGCCACAACGATACAAGAGCCTCGCTCTCTCTCTCTCTCTGAAACTTTCAAAAACTGTGAAAACTACCTCCTATACCCAGAATTTGGTGTGCTTCGCATATGAACATCTAAGTGAGAGTCCCCGATTATAAACTATTCATTTCAAGCTTGATCAGCTGGGTGAGAGTACTATCTTCTTATTTCACCTGCTCTCTCTTTCGCTACACTTTGGGTTCTTACAGTTCACCGAGATACGGTTTCTCTCTTTTTACAGAAATCCAAGCTCGTTGATTCTGAATCCTTTTATAACATAACCCCTATTTGCCAAACCTTTATAATGATAAAAATTAGCAAACACCACCAATGAAGGACCCAAATTCTAGACTTTGTCCAACACAAACTCGGTTGCGCAATGCAATGGGTAATTCATCATCAGTGGGTCAGTGAGCGAAAATGGGAAAGCAGCAAATAATATTGGGTATTATGAGCAGTCAATCCAGTTTCTTTCAGTTTTCGAATAATTTAGTAAATAAAAAGGGTGACAATCGACAGTGAGTAACTGTACTAACCTTCCGGCTAGGGTTCAGGTCCGATAATCTGATGGAGACAAATTGAGCAAGGGAGGCAGACATTATTTCAACTGCAGAAGAATACAGTGTCAAGGAATTGACCCGAATATAATGTTTGGTCTGAAGTTTCAAGCTTGTAAGGAGAAAACAGGAACCTTTAGTCGACGTTTCTTCGGAGTATCGCCGGCGGCGGCGCGGACTGTCGTCGTTGCCGAATCTCTCGAGTTGAATCAGTTTGGGGGTTATGAATTGGCAACGGTGGGTTTAGTTTTATCTGTGGGGTGGAATCTTGAATTTAAAGATATTGTAGGGGTAATTGACTACATGAGGGGTGGCACATTTGAAGAAAAACCTAAACTATCGGGGTAAATGTTTAATTCTTATTTTTCTTAGGGATAAAAAAAATTGGGGAATATCTAATTCTTTTGGGGATATCTTATATACTTTTCAGTGGAAATCTTAAGATAAAAGAAACTTCCACCCCCTCAAGTTTGATTCATCCCTTTTTGTTTGGGAAATTACATTTGTAAACTTTCAATGTGTCAAATGTCAGGACTCTTACCCTCCCTAATTGCGAAGCCGTTAGTCACAGCGGGCCTCATATATATATTCTATTCCACCAATTTCTATCCTGCCTCCGACAATCTCTTCCTTTTTTGCAAGTAAAAATTCAATAAGTATATTTCACTGACTTTTGCAGAAAAAAAACACGCAAAATATAATATGATTAGTCATTTGTTGAAAATGAAGTTTCATGAAAAGAAATTGAATTTTCGAATGTACTCTAAAATCACTTATTTTTCAATTCAAATAAGAATATTAAAAAATTAGAGTTTTTGACAGAAAACCCCCTCGCAGTTTCGTCTCACTGACACTTAGCTACATGCAGTATTGGTTTTACCGCTTATCGTCTCTGCAGTTTGTAAAATTGCCACACTTAGGTCCGAATGGACTAACACCGTTAACTTCCGTTAGATAAATGACTGACATTTTAGTATTTTAATACTTCAAAAGGGACAATGCGCTCTTTCTTCCTTTGTTTTTCTATTTTCTTTTCCGTTTTTCTCTCTCTTCCAAATTTATTTATCTTTTTCTTTTATTTTATTTTATTTTCTTCTTCAATTTATCTAATGGAAGTTAACGGTGTTAGTTCATTTGGACCTAAGTGTCACAACTTTACAAACCGCAGAGACGATAAGTGGTAAAACTAATAGTGCATGCAGCTAAATGTCACCGAGACGAAACTGCGAGGGGGTTTTCTGTCAAAATTTCTAAAAATTATGTATGCAAGTAACATTTATTCATCACATAAAGATGGTTTTATTTTTAATTCTATTTTGCCAGCTTCTTTTTTAATCCTTCTGATTTTCTCGCAAGTAAAAATATATTTATAATATAATTTAATTTTGTAGAGAGAAATCAAATTAAAATGTAATATGAGTAATTGTTTACTTAGAATTCATTTCATTTTTCATCCAGAAAAATCATTTATTTCTCAATTGAAATAAGGATAATATGTCCTTTAATTAGTCATTTATATTCCAAATCTCAGATCTTAATATTTAGTGAGAAATCATTTATTAATTTAAATCTTATAAATCTTAAAATTTAGTATGAAATCATTTAATATTTTATTTTAAATATATAAATCATTTCTTTGAATAGTAATCACATAAGAGCTGAAATTACATTTATTCATATTTATTAATTTTTTATGTTCTTTAATTTCTCATTTATTTTGTCAGTTCAAATAAGATACCCTTTCCTTTAATTAATCATTTCCATGTTAAATGTTGGATCGGAAATTCACTATGAAATCATTTACTTCATGAAAATGGTAATTGACAGCAACCACCCCTATAGTTGAGCATTTACTAGTTCGGTACCTTGACGTTTGACAAATATCGCAGACCACCCTTCTGTCATTCCAAGCATGTGACAAAAAACACCCCTCCATCCATATTCACAGTAAACAACTTTTTTGAGACAGGTTTAGACTCAAACTAAAAGATCCATTTTAACCCCTTCACATAATAAAATTTACTATACAACAACTTAATTATAAATTTTGTCAATTTCTCTTTTTTCCTTTCTCTTTGTATGCTCAGTGGCGTTTATTTCTTTCTCTAAAACTCAAATCTTCAATCCGTCCACAAACTCAGCATCTCTACCACACTGCCACAGCTACTATGGCGTTGTGTCGACATCGAATGTATAAAGTAGATGAACTTGAGGGTTGTGCTCATGCATCCGAATTGATTTTTTTTTCCAAGAGCGGTGCATTGAATGAAAGAGCAAATGAAGATGAGTGCTCTGATCCGAATTGATTTTGATCATAGCACTGAGAAAAATTAATTTTTATGATTCTTTTACAAGTTCAACATATGAAAATAGAATCCATAAACCCAAAAATAGAATACAACAAGAGCAAAACCAGCAGCTGCCTATAAAAAATCAAAAACATCTATACATTTCTGAACGGAAAAGAGAACCAGCAGTAAAGATCTATGATTACATGAATCGGAAGATTCAATTTCCATTCAACCCACAAACCAAAAAGAACGAAACTAATTCAAAATATATTTATAATATAACTAAATTTTGTAGAGAGGAATTAAGTAAAATTTAATATGATAATATGAGTAGTTATTTATTTATAATTCATTTCATTTTCAATGAAGAAAAATCATTTATTTTTCAGTTGAAATAAGTATAATATTTCCTTTAATTAGTCATTTATATTCCAAACCTTGAATCTTAATATTCTGTAAGAAATTATTTATTAATTTAAATCTTAAATCTTAAAATTTAGTATGAAATTTCCTCAAAAAAAACTTAGTATGAAATCATTTAATGTTTTAATTTACTATATAAATCCTTTCCTTGGAGAGTAATCAAATAAGCGCTGAAATTACATTTCTTCATATTTATTAAATTTCTTTTTATATTATTTAATTTCTCGTTTATTTTTCAGTTCAAATAGGATACACTTTCATTTAATTAGTAATTTCCATTTTAAATTTTGGATCAGAAATTCAATATGAATTCATATACTTTATGATCTTAAATTTGTAAATCCTTTTAACAATCAATCAAGAACTCATATTACAGTATTCACGTTTATTTAATGAGTAGTTCTGTATGGACATAATCCTAGACATAAATTTAGACATAATTTCTTAAATGTAGTAAAACCTAATGTAACACCCTCAAATATCTATCACTGGAAATCCAGGGTGCCACTCCGTCTTTGAGATAGCCCGAGCACAAGGGTAACAGACGAGAAAAACAAGCTATTCACATTAAATTTTGAGTCACGAATTATTACAAATATGAAATGCCTCAAACGCGAGCCTTAAAAGTCATAAAGAGGTTTAACTAAGCATTCGGAAGAAAAATGATAAGCTAGATGATGATTTTGTGAAGTTCGTTCCATGCATCTCCCAACTCCCGGCGCCTAGACCTTTGGTGGGTTAAACCAAATAGGACACCACAGTTTCAAAAATTAGCAACAAATATTGAGCGAATAACATCCACGCACGTAAACAGATTATGAAACAAGTTATTTTATAAATAAAAATACACAGTTTAAAGAAATGATGAGTGTAAACATAAGTGAGAAATAAGGGTTTCATTTTTGCAATTCCACTGGGAAAACATTCCCAAACCATCGCCATTACCAGAATCAGGGGTATCCAATATATTTATCCATATTCCAACATTGAAGGTCCAAGTCTAAAATCTAAATTATTAATTTGTTGTTACGGGGAAGAACCAACCATCACAAGCTATCAAGACCATAAGTGTCGAAAACTCCCAAAAGACTTATTGCGGCCAGGGAGGTAAGTACAACGAGCGACCCGGGGCTGTTGCGACCGAGTAAAATAAAATAAAATGGACTGAGTGACTGTGGTCAACATCTGCCGAACTCATAGATCAATAAAGTTTTCCTCGAACAACTCTTCCACTTTACGTTATTGCCAATTGTTAATTTGCATGTGATAATTTGAAATACAGTTTTCAATAAAAGCAACCAATTTCCTAAGCCTAAAAAAGTTCAGCCCTTAGAATCTAAGCCTAAGCACATAAAACATATTTTCATTTAGAGACAATTTATCGCGGAATCTATTTTCAACACGAATGAAAGAAATGGTGTTTGGCCTGTCATGTTTACTCACCTCTCAAGCACGCCAAGTAATTAACACGAAGAGCAGTCCAATTAGACGTCATGGCACTCCTGATCTACAAACTCAATGATCTACAAATAATACAAATCTTAATCAACCCACAATTTCATTTGCAATATCATGCCTCCTACATGATGCGACAATTCAAATGACGGCTATGCTCTTATCGAGTTATGCATCCTACATGCATATAAACCCCTCATTTGAAAAACAATATTATTTGAGGGTACATAAAAAAAAAAGAAAACAAAGAAAAAAAAAGGAACACAAATTATTTGTAACTATTAAGAAAGTGAATTTATTTTTATTTGAATAAATGAAAATCACATTTTCTTCAAAAGTAAAGAAACATTTGTTTAATCAATCAAAAATGTTATATTTCCAGTTATAAAGAAGGAATAGAAAAGAATATTATTTTTGGTTATAAAAGGGAGTTATAATTCTTTTATTTTTTTTCTTAAAAACTAATAGTATGAAACACTAAGAGAAAACACAATCCAGTTTATTTTATTTTTTATTTTTTGAAAGAACATTCGATGCTTACTTGTAATCAAGATTCCATTCTCATATATTAGATATTTTTTACTTACTTTGAATACTAACCTGATATTCACATAATTTTCCGAATGAAATAAATTTTCAACATTCATTGAGGAAAAGATGTTTATATAAAAAATTTATTTAAAAATCTAAAATAATATTCTTAGCGTTCCAATTAACAAGCCGTGTTTTCTAAAAGCGCTGAAAAAGAATATGATGCAGGGGCTTTTAAATGCTCTACCACTTGAGCTAACACCTATTTTCAATATAACTGCCTAGTAACGGGAGGTGACCACAATAATGAAAAATAAGAAAAGAATAAGATTTATTCCAAAAAATAGATAAAAGCCTATGTTCCAATGCTAATACATTTTTTTCTTCTTCTTCTTCATCTACATCACTTCTTCTTATATTCATTTTCTTCTCCATTTCTTTTCTTCTCTTGATAGTACACACACAACAACAACCCATGCGCATACTTCCCACACACCCGTGCAAATAGTCCCTATAGGCTATACACCCACGAAACCGATGAAAACATAAAACATACATATTGGCTTGATCGTAAAGTGAAAGCGAGGATTACCGAAGATGAATCAACAAGATGGGTGAGGGCGACGACGACGGTGAGTATGTTTGTATAATTGTTGCGACGTATTCTGCTGCGATTTATCGGGCGAGTGACGATTTCAGTTTCTTGTCAGCGAGAGGGAGAGTGAGGGAGTGCTAGGAGATAGAGAGGGATTACGATGGTGGTTCAAGGGTTCTCGGTGGTGGTTGTCGACGGGATGAGGCGGTGAAAAGTGTCGCGGCGACTGCGATCCGCTGTTCGCCGTTGTTGTTGTTGGTTTTCTTGTTCGAGAAACAAAGGAGGGTGAAAGATCACTCGTATAACTATCGTTAGTTAGTATCGTTTATTTATTTAATTAATTATTGTTAGTAGTTAATTATTTATTTTATTATTTTAATTAGTTGTTTATTTAAATAGTTAGTAGACTGGGCCGAGTCGGTTAGGTCGAACTGTCTAGGGTTTGTATTTCTATTTAAACAGATGTAGTTTCATTATTTTATTATCAATCAATCAATAAAAGAAGAAAATTTGTGTGTGTTGGGTTAATTTTGTGTGTGGTGACTTGATAGTGTCTAGAATTACTGTCGTGTTAGATAAACCCTAACAAATTGGTGCATTCATTGTTTTTCTCCATTCAACTGGTGAAAATCATGTCGGGTTCAACTCAGATTATGGTTGATTTGCTCAGATAAATCTTGGATGAAAAACTCACCGCTTTCGAGGTTCGTTTGGGAGCTCGATTCGAACGGAGGATTTTAGACTTGGAGACGAATATGAGTCACAAATTTTATTTCATTAATGAATAGATACACATTCATTAAGTCTATGAATCTTAAAGAATATACGCGTGAGATTTCTCATTCCCTAATGAAAAGAAATTTGTGGTTGTGAGAATGCCACATCACGTTCTCATGATAGTATCAATGAACACGATTTCGCGAGAACGGACTCTTGAAAAACAAGTGTCCCGATAAGTATTTTTTGGTAATTCAATCTCCTAACAATAATGACTAATTGATTGCTTGATTTAAACTTGTCACTTTCTTTATCTCTTTCTCAAAAAAATTCGATGGTTCGTTAAAATAAGTCTTACTTTTACTCCTCATTATATTTTTATTTTTGAAATAATTTTTATTCTCCTAATCACAATCAACAAAATCCAATCCCCACATTTTATCTAACTCCCTCATTGTTTTTCTCCACCGATCAACCTCAATTCAATGCTATCAAATCCTTAACTGCCTCCTAATAATCCTCCACTCTAACTTCTCTATTATTTAATCTCATAGTGGTGGGTTGTTTTTGCATCTAACAATATGAATACCTAAATTAATTAGTATTAAATACATACATACATACATATATATATATATATATATATATATATAGTCATACATATATAAATTGCGACCTTCCTAAATTGGGGGCCTTAGGCAGACGCCTAACTCGCCTAATGGGAAGATCGGCCCTGGGGATGTTGGAGTGAACGAGAGAGCTAGAGATATGGAAATGGTGGAGGAGAAATGAAAGTGAAAGATATGACGATGATGTATGATTTCTTTACTAGAATAGAATGAGGATGAAGGGTAACAGTGATAAGAGAGACGACCGTCTCTAGCATTTTAGTGGCCTAAAGCGAGAAAATAAACTTGAGGCCTTCGAACTTTTTAGACATTCTTTATATTACAAAGACCTTTTGTAGGAACCCAGTGTGAAGTGTACGTGCAATCTACGTGCTGCCTTCTGTTGGCTCGCACACTTCATATTTTTATTTCAGTTACACGATTTTTATGTGTTCCCACTCCATAAAATTTCAACTTTTACCATTAACGTGAATGATTCATGATAAAATCATCAAAAGAGATGTGATGTATTTTGATGTATGTAAGAAATTATATACAAAATGCTAAAATTATTTCTAAAAGTGTATATAAAATGCTAACTACCATATAATTTTTATAATTTGGGGCCCTTTAAGTTTGGTGGCCCTAAGCGGTTGCCTTAATCGCTTAAAGGTTGGGACGGTCATGATATCTTCCTTGTAGCGAGTTTCAAGGGTGGGTCCGGGGTCGAGCACATGGTCTATGCCTCTCGTGTTGAATGTGTTACCTATCCAACTAGGCAAACTACTCCCACTGAACACTGGATCAATTGGACGTTTTCTTGTGACCAACTCAAGAATGACCACGCCGAGGCTGTAAATATCACTCTTCAATGTACAACATATTTCTACAATGTGTAAGGCAACATTAACAAAAATGTTTGTTCACATAATCAATTTCATGAATGTAAACTACTCACTGCTTGTTGCACACACATATAGAAATCTTGGAAACTAATTACCTGGTGAAATGTAGCCCCAAGTATTGGAAACGCTAGACTTCGGTCTAATCCCATCCCCTGTGACCTCAACGTCTTTTGACAGTCCAAAATCCACTCTCTAAGCACCAAAGTCTTTGACTAGAAAGATTTTTTTCGGCTTGATGTCCCGATAAATGATCGGAGGAACAGATTCACAATATAAGTAGGATAGGCCTTTAGCCACATCCACGGAAATGTTAAGGCGTGTCAGCCAATCCAACGCCTACCCAAAATTACGGTGAAGCACAACGCCTAAACTCCCTTTTTCCTTGAACTCGTAAACAAGGAGTTTGGAGCCTCATGTCATCACACAAGAGCACCATAGTTTCACAACCTTTCCGTGCAATATCTTACCACCATCGCCTCAAAGTTTTTTCACTGCGACAACCTGGTTTCCTGAGCTTTTCCCCCCTCGCTATCACTTTGGTGCATTTGATTACATATTCCTCTCGAAGGAGGGATGAGGTGGTTGATCCTACTAAGGGTTACCTTGTCAATTTCTCCGAAACCCCCCTCCTTACCACATCGCCTTCATCGAGATTACCCAAAACCCAAGATACTTTAAAAGGAAGCATATGAAACTTTATCCATTGTGGAATATCATCAACACCGTCATAACTCTATTTCCATGAATAAACCAAACTAATCTAGTAACAACCAACAAAATGACGGCATCTGCAACGAGGGCTACTGTAAGCACCTATATCAAGTCTTTTTGTTTGTCCTCCTTGTGTTTGGACTTAGTCTGATATAAGCTAGCTGATCGTTTGCATAAGCCATGGTTACCTAGAAATCTATTCTCAGACGACGAGTCTTCGCGAAATAGAGGGGAATGTTACTAGAAATGTGATTATAAGACAGGTCCAGCTGGTTGAGCTTCAAATGTTGTATCTCAAGTGGTATTTTCCCATGCAATTTGCTGCTGGAAAAATAGAGGTAGTTCAGATTGAGCAACACTCCAATGTCCTTTGGTATCTCCCCTGAGACTTGGTTGTTTCCGATATCCAACTCGCTCATCCCGTCCAATTAGTGATGTCGGTGGGAATTTCTCCAGAGGAGTTGTAGTTGTGAAGACTAAACTTCTGTAGCAGGTGGAGCTTTACCATGCTTGGCGACAATAATCCGGTAAACTTGTTTTTGCTTCCATGGAAGGAAACAAGATTGTGCAATAACCCAATCTGCTCTGGTATGGAGCCAGAGAAGTTGTTGTTGTTCATAAAAGGGGAAGACATGTTTTTGCAGTTTCACCAGAGAACGAGTTGTTGGAAAGCTCCATGAGAATTATTGGAGGTTGATCCGAAAAGGAGGTTGGAACATGGCCAGAAAACATGTTGTTCCCCAATCTTAGTCGTATTAAGCTCCAGAAATGGCTCAAACATGGCTGAATTGAGCAAGTAAATGCATTTATCAAGTAACAACATCTCTAGTTGGCCCTTCGCACAGATATCCAATGGAATTTAACCGCATAATCCATTGCCATGTAAATCTATCACATTCAGGGGTGAGTTGATACCCAAGTCCTTGGTTAACTCCCCATACAGAAGGTTATTAAACTGAACCATATTGCACTGGTTTGTCAACTGCAATAATTTCTGGCAACGAACCATCCAACTGATTCTGGAAGAGGTGGAGAGATTTCAGTAGCGACAGAGAACACAAATCCTCTGGAATTGTCCCACCTAGTCTGTTGGAAGGCACATAAAGAGTGCTCAATCTCGTCATGTTCCTCCATCCCTTTACTGATAATTGGCGAGTGACAAAGTTTTTATATAGCATAACTTGAACAAGGCTCCACAACCCTCGTACCAAGGTTGGAAGTCCACCATCCAACCTTGTCAGCCAAATCCAAGACCACCAGCTGATTGAGCCGACCCAGCGAATCATGAATGGATCCTACCAAGTTGCAAGCAGTGAGCCGTAAGATCTCCAGCTCCTACAGGTTTCCGAGTTCAAACGACAACGGACTAGGGGAGAACGGATTGTAAGCTAAATTCATCTCCTTCAAATAAACGATATTGCCAAGGATTGTCGGAACAAAGCTTCTGTTGTTAAGATGGTTTCCCGCCAATCACATAATTTTGAGCTTCCGAAAGCCACCAAAGTTCCATGGGATCTCGCCTGAGATTGTGTTAGAGGACAAGTCCATGTGGTTGGGGTTTGAGAGCTCGGGAAGTGTTACATGAATCTCGCCAGAGATCCAGTTCTAGGAGAGGTAGGGGTGCCGAAGAGACCATTGAGAACAGGATCGTCTCTACCATTTTGGCGCCCTAAAGAGAGCCATAAATTTGAGGCCTCTTATATATTTCTAGACATGATTTGTATTGCAAATATCTTATGTGGGAACATTTTGTGCATTCTATGTGCAATGTACGTGCTACATTCGTGTTGACTCGCGCACTTCATATTTTTATTTTATTTATACGATTTTTATTTCTTCCCGTTTAATGAAATCTTAAATTTCATTCCAAATCATCAAAATCAATGATTCACATATCCTCAAAAGTTATGTGATGTATGTTTGAGTATCTCAAAAATATTATATAAAATGCTAAAATTATTTCAAAAAGTATATATAAAATGCTAAACTACCTCTATTACTTTCATAATTTAGGTCCCTCCATTTTTGGCAGCCCTAAGCGGTTGCCGTAACCGCTTAATGGTTGAGACGGTCTTAGGTAGGGTTAATAAAAGATTAAGTAATTTATTTGGGGTTTTACTTACTGTAGCAGCTTTATTAGGGTAATGAGTATCAATTTTAGAAAAACGGATGGGATAATTACGAGCGTTTAATTAGGAGTAATTACTTGATTAATGCTACAAATAAATAGGAATATTATTAAGATAGTAATTATAAAAAGAGAATGTATAGAGAAATAATTAAAGTTAATTAGGTTGTAAGTTTAGAGAATTTCCAAAAGAGCCGTGCTAGAGAGACAAAAAATCAAACACAAAATTAAACAAAAAGTGATGTGTCGTATGCCACAACAATAAATGCCTAAATACCACCCAAATTCATTCTTTATATTTCCTTCATGATTTTCACCCGGAATTTTTATTAATGACACATCTTACCATAAACGTCACTTTATGCTCAATTTTTTGTAGGAGTTTTGTTCACCTAGACTTTTCCTTTCCCGAAAATTTAAACAAGTAGTTAGGTAGTAGGCCACAAAATTTTGATTTAAAATTTCAACAAATGCTACTAAGACCTAAATAAATTTCAAAAGATCAATAATCAACTTCAGAGAAAATGTGAAATGATCAAATTATCCCTACCAACGATTCGAGGTATTTCACCGATCCTACTATGAAAATGCTAAACTCTTAGGAAACTTTGACACCTCGTTAAAATCACTTAAACTGGAAATTATGTGTAAAATCCTGTCATAATTATGTCCGTTTAGAATTATTCTTATTCAATTCATTTTTATGTTTTCCAGACTCTAAAAAAAATTATAACGCCATGTTAGAAAATACTACACTTAACAAACCCTAAAATCCTTGTAGAATAATATATAGTATTGATTAAGTTCTAGATAAAAAATACCATATCTTTTTTTAATTTTAAGAAATATGAATTTGATTTGATCATTTATATTTTAAAATTTTTAGCCTATTTTATTTTAAATAATTAAATTCATTCTAAAATTTTCTTTTGTGATTGTATTTTTCATTATATCCAAATATAATTCCACTGATAATTACCTTTATAACCAATCTAATAATGATAATTCAAGTTTCAAAATGTTCATCCAATTAATTATGCACTATCTTTTTATGCAAATATATTGAGATTTGAAATATATAATTTAGGGATAGTTATTTACCTTCTTTAAGTTACGATATAAAATCATTTAATATATAATGTCACATGACACTCTTTGAGAGAAACCCTTAAAACTCCTTGTGAAATAGTATATATAACTAGTTTTTAACCCGTGTGATGCACACCCTAAAAAAACCCATGTGATGCGTGGAGATATAATGCTTCATTATATTATAACAGTACAATTCATAATAGATAGTATCGAGAGCATAATTGTAGGCCCTTAGTATTTCAACTTTTTTAATTGTTAATAATAAATAAATATATTCTTGAAAATCACACGGACATTTATTTTTAATTTAAAATTTACTAAAATTGATTATATTTCAGTTTTGATGGGGATATCGAAGTCTTTAAATGAATTTAGAAAGTCCATTATTTTGTTATTATCTATATAATAAACTTGTTTAGTATTTCCCACCAAAACAATTTTAACATGGTCATCAGCACTGTTGATTTTCTCCACTTGCAATCTCAACCATTCTTTATCTTTGATATATATTTTATAAACTGTTATGAAACTTGTATTTGGGCATAGGGTGAATATACACCATAATGGGTAGCCCATTTTTTATGTTTACAGTTAGCCCATGCGTCCACACTAATATCTATATAAAGGGTGTAGGGTTGGAGACTATTATACACACATCAATAAAAACCTCCTAATTGTCTCATACTTCTCATTCTCAGCACGCTGCTCTGGAAAGATATTGAAGATTCATAATACTAAGGTACAACTTTTAGTTTTATTCGTACACAACAAGGTGGAAAAATCTTACTTCATTATTTTGAAAGAAAAGATTTCTCCGTATGCCTTGAAATTTTAGTGTCCTTCAGTTCCCTGAAAACAAAAGAATGGTAACTGCTCATTAGGGTTTTATGTATGCTACATGACAAAACAACCTCAAAAAAGTGATATGAACAATATGTTGACCATAGTGGTTCATCCACATCTACCGAAATTTGGCTCTATACAACAAACAATGTGTTAATCTTTATTTTTTTTTCTCTTTTGTCTACCTAGCTTGTGACGTTGTAACTCTACATAGTTAGGATTTCCTAGCCACATATTGGTCTTGTTTTGTTTTCCCTTTCACACAGCCCCCCACACAAGACAATTTTTCATTCTTATATATTAGTTTATTTTATCATGATAGTTTCTCTATGTTGGTTCGAGTAAGTTAAATAAGTCAGAATATTTACTCCCACAATTATTCAAGTTACTGTCAAACACTAGCTTTACGATCGACCGAATCTGATATTTCTAGTTTAGATTGTATGATTTTGTTGTACGAAGATTGTAATTAATATGAATATCCATTTGGATACTCCGGAAGAGGTTTATAATCATTGTACTAATACTAATTTGCGCTATTGACACGATTATAGTCATGATCTTTACCTGAAGTTATAGACTACATGAACTATTTGATTTTAATCCGAAGTTACGACAATTTTATGAATTTATGACCCGAAGCCATATATGTAATTACATCTCCTGAAGAGATGTTATACAATTTTTTTAAACCTCCTGAAGAAGTTATGTTATGTTGATTTATTTTATTCAGTCTTTTCATATATATTTTTACGTAATGATGTGATTGTAACCTGAAGTTACAACATAACAAGCACATCTAGAAGATGTAGCTATTTCCTGGCTTGTAACCTGAAGTTACAATATAACTAAACATGCGCATCTAGAAGATGCAGCTATTTCATGGATTGTAAGCTGAAGTTACATATTATTAGATTTCCAGAAGAGACGCTTTCACAATTCTAGCTATTTTTTCTCAACCTCCTGAAGATGTTGTAGTCGTGTTATTTTATCATATTTTAATATTACGTATATTTCTATCATTCACTCATTATGGATAAAAAAATCTCCTGAAGAGGATTCATAATCTCCATGGATGTTAAATCTGGTCATGTCATATGTACTTGAAGTTACATATTACACGATATCATAACTTGCAGTTATGAATATTAGAACCTGCAGTTCTGAAATATTTTTAATTAGAAATCTTCTGAAGAGATAGCTAAAACTATTGAGTAATGATCCACCCTCCTGAAGAGGATGAACTGCATTTACTGTTTGATTGTCCTTATTATTATTATTATTATTATTATTATTATTATTATTATTATTATTATTATTATTATTATTATTATTATTATTATTATTATTATTATTATTATTATTATTATTAATTAGAGTTACATTACTTGTCACAACTTGTTAGTAACTAAGAATTTGTTTATATATAACATTGTTGTAAATGTCATTCATCATCAATCCTCAATTGGTCTTCGATGTGGCCCCGCCCCTTGAAGCGGGTGGAAACACATTCCGTGAAGTGAATGCTGCTGATTTACAAGTTCAAAATAATCCACGTGACCATGTTTTTTGTCGTGGAAAACATCAGAATAGGGGGAGAAAGTATGGGAGAAGAAAATACAATGCACAAGAAGTTGCAATTGGAGATCCCCCTACAAATATATATATTTTTCAACGATGTGGCACAAGTGGGCATTGGTCTCGTACCTGTCGTACGCCAAGACACTTAGTTGCCCTTTACATGACATTTCAAAAAGACAAACCCGAGTTAAATCTCGTTGAATTTGAGGTACCACTCGCGGAGTTTAACGTAGACGATCTCCTTTCGATTGGAACGGATTTTGAGTTATGATTGATGACACTACAAACTTTTAAGAAGCCCATTGAATTTATTTGAAGTTTGATTTAGAACTCTTATTTCATCTATTTTAGAATTAAGACTATTAGTTGTGTTTTAATTACATTATCATTCGGTTAGTATTTTCGGGCTATGAAATTTGAATTAGAGTCTTAGTTATGGATCACAATTTTGAATTCATATGTACTTATAGATTGTCTTTTAAATTATAGATACCATGGTGATTGGCAATGACGCGTGTTTGGTGGATAGTGGAACCTCACACACAATAATGCACAATAAGGAGTAATTCTTGAATTTATCACTAATTCAAGCAAATGTACATACAATTTCTGTTATGTCTAGTCTAATTGAGAGCTCCGGAAGAGTATCAATTATTTTTCCTGGTACGATACTCCATATAAAATAGGTATTCTATTCTAGCAAATCCAGCAGAAATATGTTAACATCCGTCTCAACGGATATCATATCGAAACTCTCGATGAGTATAATATGGTGTACATGTGCTTTATTTCTAATAGTTCAGAAGCGTGTATTAGAAAATTTTCCTGCTTTATCCTTTGGATCATATCACACTTCAATCCAAGCAGTTGAAATAAATGTCGCTATGAAACCAAGCGATCCTAAAAAAATTATGCTTTGGCATAATCGACTCGGTCACCCAGGCGCAACCATGATAAGGCGTATTATTGAGAATTCCATAGGACATCCCATAAAGAACAAGAAGTTTCTTTTACCAAATGAACACCCATGTAATACGTGCTATCAAGGGAAACTCATAATACGACCTTCACCAATGAAAGTTGGTCTTGAATCTCCTAAGTTTTTAGAGAGGATTCAAGGAGATATATGTGGACCAATTCATCCACCTAGTGACCCATTTTATTATTTCATGGTGTTAGTAGATGTATCTACTAGATGGTCACATGTGTGTTTATTGTCCACACGAAATGTTGCTTTTGCCCGTCTTTTGGGCATGATAATTAGATTAAGAGCACATTTTCATAACCATCATATCAAGTCAATATGACTAGATAATGATGGTGAATTCACATCACAGCATTTTGATGATTATTGCATGTCATTTGGTATACATGTTGAGCACCCCGTTGACCATGTACACACCCAAAATGGTTTAGCTAAATCTTTTATTAAAAGAATTCAGTTGATAGCTAAACCTTTATTGATGAAAAAAAATTTGCCCATCTCTGTTTGGGGACATGCTTTTTTACATGTTACCGCTTTAATTCGCTTATGTCCTACTTATTATCTTAAGAACTCCCCTTATAACTTGTACTTGGTCAACCACCAGATATTTCCCACCTACCTATTTTTGGGTGCGCTGTGCAAGTTCCTATTGCGCCACCACACATCGTAGTAAGATAGGTCCCCAGCGGCGACTGGGTATATATGTGGGGTTTGAGTCCCTTTCTATTATCAGATATCTGGAACCCCTAACAGGGGATTTATTCCAAGCACGCTTTGCAGACTGTCATTTTGATGAGACAATATTCCCGAAATTAGGGGGAGACAAGTCAGAGCCTGAAGCTGGACATGTAATTTCTTGAAATACTTCAGTGATATCACATATGGATTCACGAACTAAACAGTGTGAATTTGAATTCCAAAGAATTCTTAAGCTGCAAAGCATAGGAAATGGAATTCCTGATGCATTTTTGGATACAAGTAAAGTTGTAAAATCTTATATACAGCTGTGAATGCTCCAGCACGGATAATAGTCCCAGTAGGACAAGATTCGAACATAAAAGCGAATGAATCTAGAGCACGCCAGAAGCGTGGAAGACCTGTAGGATCAAAAGATTTAGTTCCTAGAAAAAGGAAGATAAATTAAGCAATTGTAGCAAATCTAAATGATTCGACAAAGACAACAAGTGATAACACAAGTGTTGGTGATGTATTCCCAAAGATAATTGATCTAAATGTAGCCCCTGAAGAGGCAATGGTACCTGCAAATCAAGAGATCTCGATCAATTACATATGTTCTGGACATATATGGGAACGAAGCAATGTAGTCATTGATGAAACATTTGTTTTTAATGTTGCAATTGAGATAAGTGGTGACGACCACAAACCACGATCGGTTGACGAGTGTCGACGTCGTGATGATTGGCCAAAATGGCAAGAAGCAATATAGGCTGAATTAAAACCTCTAGTAAAGCGCAAGGTGTTTGGACCAGTAGTTCAAACTCCTAGTGACGTGAAACCCGTTGGATCGAAATGGGTATTTGTGCGGAAACGCAATGAGGAAAATGAGATTACAAGATACAAAGCTCGTCTTATAGCTCAAGGTTTCTCGCAGAGACCAGACATTGATTATGAAGAAGTATACTCACCAGTTATGGATGCGACAAGTTTTCGATTCTTAATAAGTTTAGCTGCATCCGAAAACTTGGAAATGCAATTGAAGGATGTTGTGACAACATACCTATATGGGTCACTTGATAGCGATATCTACATGAAAATCCCCGAAGGATTTAAGTTGCCCGAAGCAATAGAACCACGTAGTACATATTCAATTAAACTCCAGAGATCGTTGTACGGGTTGAAATAATCTGGAAGAATGTAGTATAATCGCTTAAGTGAATATTAATTGAAAGAAGGGTATGTCAATAACCAAATATGCCTTGCGTATTCATAAAGAAATCTCTTAAGGTATTTGTGATAGTTGCACACTACTAGAAAAATTCCCTATTACGGCGGATTAAAAGCGCATCAAAAAGTACCAAAACCGCCGTAAACCAAACTAACGGCGGTTTTTTCGGCAGTTTCTGCTCTGCCGTCAAACTAGCCGTCGTCAAAAAGTAAACGGCGTCTGAACGCGACGTAAATTATTTATCGGCGGTTTTGAAAAAGCAACGTAAATTAAACTGTTTTTTTCGTAAACGGTGGACACTTGTAACCGCCGTTCCATTAATTTTATTCGCAATTAAAAAATTTAGCATACTTTCTTCTTTTTGTTTGTTTGAAATTAGAAGTTATATAATATACGTTTATTATTTCAACTTTTAAATTATAGTTTTTGTACTGGATCTGTTTTAAAACAAAATCACAAACTGATGAACTTCAAATAAAAGTACATGTAGATTGAGAACCCAATACTGGATCTGTATTCTCTTGAATTCAAAACCCAGTTATAGATCTAGAGTTGGAGTGGGAGAGAGAGAGAGAGCTAAAATTGAGAGATGGAGAGATGAGAGAGGAGGTGTGAGAACTGGAAGAGGGAGAAGACGGGGACGGAGATACACAGAGAGAGCGAATGAGACGGAGAGAGAGGGTGAGAACGTGGAGGGAGAGGAGGAGAGGAACAGAGAGAAGGAAGGGCAGAGAGGGGTCAGTACGATGTATAGGAAGGACATAGCAACCACCAACCTGAAACAATCATCTCCTTCCGCCATTGAAGATCCGTCCGCCATTAGGAGAGAGAGAGAGATGGGAGGGTGAGAAGCAGCCGCCAAGAGAGAAGATAGGAGAGAAAGGGGAGGGGGCTACTATATAGAGTTAGGGTTTTGTAACTAACGGTGTAGATTAGATCTGGAAAATGAACGGCACAGATCATTAGTACAGAACGTTAGTTTTTTAAGAACCGCCTTAAGTATGACCAAGTACACGTCGGTTCCTTAAGTGCAACTTAAATATTATTATTATACGTCGGTTTTAAGTAACCGCAATATATGTTGTTCAATATACGTCAGATTCATAATAACCGCTGTAACTGTAATCAAATCTACGGTGCAATGGCTATCCGCCGTAAAGTTGGTCCTGTATATGGTGGTTTATAGAAACCGCCGTAAAAAGGCTCTCATGAAGGCGGTTTTTACAACCGTCGTATTCAAAACTGCCGTGATAGGGCATTTTTCTAGTAGTGGCAGTGTATGTAGATGATTTGAATATCGTTGGAACTCCTGAAGAGATTATTGAAACTGCTTCATATCTGAAAAAGGAAATTTGAGATGAAGGATTTGGGAAAGACTAAATTTTGTCTTGATTTACAAATTCAGCATTTGAAAGAAGGAATTTTACTTCATCAATCAAATTATACTAAGAAAATACTTGAGAGATTTAGCATGGACAAATCACATCCATTAACTACCTCGATGGTAGTTAGGTCACTTGATGTAAACAATGAGCCATATCGTCCACAAGAGGATGGCGCAGAATTACTTGGTCCTGAAGTACCATACCTTAGTGCAATTGGTGCTTTGATGAATTTAGCACATTGTACTAGGCCATATATTGCATTTTCGGTTAATCTTTTTGTCAGGTTTAGCTCAAATCCTACTCGCAGGCATTGGAATGGAGTTAAGCACATCTTGCGTTTTTTGCGTGGAACCACAGATTTGGGTCTATTCTTTCATAGAGGTTTGATTACTTCTCTAGCTTGATATGCTGATGATGGCTACTTGTCGGAACCACACAATGCAAGATCACAAACAGGATATGTATTCAACTATGGAGGTGCGTCGATATCTTGGCGATCAATGAAGCAGATGATGACATCAACTTCTTCTAATCATTCCGAGATCCTTGCAATTCATGAAGCTAGTAGGGAATGTGTATGGCTGAGATCAATAGTGCATCATATTAAAGAAGCTTGTGGATTATCATTTAACAAAGATAGCCCGACACCGTTACATGAAGGCACTTCTGCTTGCATCACACAACTTAAGAAAGGGTTCATTAAAGGTGATCGTACTAAACACATCTCTACTAAGTTCTTCTACACACACGAGCTCCAAAAGGAAGGCGTAGTCACTATTCAGCAAGTACGCTCAAGTGAAAATCCTGCAGATTTATCCACGAAAGCACTACCAGCCTCAACATTGAAGATATATATCCGAAAGTGTGGCATGCGCCATCTCAGGGAGCTCTTATGATTGATGCTATCATAAGTGGGAGACGATATTATTGGTGTTTGTACTCTTTTTCCTTCATCACGGTTTTTTCCACTGGGTTTTTCGTGATAAGTTTTTAACGAGGCAAACCATACCAGTCTCCCATCACCAACGTACTATTTTCCTTAGTCATATATTTTCCCACTGGGTTTTTCTTGATAAGGTTTGTAACGAGGCATAGTCATGGCGATATTCAAGGGGGAGTGTTATGAAACTTGTATTTGGGCATAGGGTGAATATCCGCCATAGTGGGTAGCCCATGTTTTATGTTTACAGTTAGCCCATGAGTCCACCCTAATAACTATATAAAGGGTGTAGGATTGGACACTATTATACATACATCAACAAGATCCTCCTTATTGTCTCTCTCAAATACTTCTCATTCTCAACATAAACAACCATCTCTACTAACTTAATTACGATACTACCATTAATGTTGCAATGAAATGTGTATAAAGACATTTCTATAATTTTTTCCTCCTTTAATGTCTCTCTGATTTCCTCGTAGCAAGTTGAAAATTAAAATGCAAAAAAAATATGAGCAATTAGGGGGGATGATGAACAATTAGAGGAAAACAAGTACAATCATAATTTATTGCTATTAGTCTGTTTGACTTATATCAAAACTCTTATAATACTCCCTTGATGCTGTCGATTTATTGACTTTAGGGGATTAATTGAATGTTTGTTATTCAACTTCATCTTCTGATGTTGATGACAGAGATCGTCACTTTTAGTTGTTTTGTTATTTTTTTTTGTTTCTCATTTCCCTTGGTGAGGTAATTTTAGTTAGTGTTGTCTTATTTTCATTTTCATAACTTTAGTTTTGTGTTTTTCATGTTCGATTTGCTTTAAAATAGGGAATTTGTAAACTTGTTTTTCAGTATATTATTCACTTATGTCACTTCCTTTTTCATGTTTTTTTTGCCTTTTGTTTCAACTCTAGGGTTCATGTCCATTGCAACAAAGTTCAAATGATGGTTTTCATCATTTAGAGTTTTTTTCCGAATTATGGAAATGCCAAGAAAAATAGTTATTTTCTCTGAATTTTTTGTTCAATTTCAGCTATTTATTAGTCTTTATTATGATATTTTGATTCGAATCAGAAATAGATTTTAGGCTAAATTGTGTAAATTTATTATCATATAGATTGCCTCGATCTTTTTTCACAGTGCCCTACGGGCACAGGTAATTAACAAGTTCACTTATTATATATATATATATACATATATATAAAATTTATTTTTTAATGTCTTATTTATAATTTATTTTCGCCCTGATGATCATTTTAATTTTGTCTAGGCTATCATTTTATAAGTCAAAGACAATATTATGGATTACTTAACTAGACATTAGTTTCACGTTCATGAAGAATTTTAAAATTTTAAATTTACCATGAAATTATTATTTTTTCAATCCAAATCAGGAATATTTATTTGCATAGTTTTTTATTGTCATTCATTCATTAATATATCTACATATATTAATATTTAAATGTCTATCTCACCAATTTATATCCTAGCCGGACAATATTTTCTTTTTTGCAAGTAGAAATTCAATAAGTATATTTCACTTATTTTTGTAGAAAAAAACATGCAAAATATAATATGATTGGTCATTTGCTGAAATGAAGTTCAACTTCATAAAAAATAAATTAATTTTAAAATTTATGTGAAATTGCTTATTTTTTTAATTCAAATAAGGATATCAAAAATTATTAATTATGTAAGTAACATTCATTCATTATAAAAATATGGATTTTATTTTTAGTTATGCTTTGTCGGCTTCTTTTTTTATCCTTGTCATTGTTTTCCTTTCTTGCAAGTAAAAATATAGTTAGAATACAATTAATTTTGTAGTGAGGAATTAAGTAAAATATAACATGAGTAGTTATTTACTTAGAATTCATTTCATTTTCCATGCGGAGTTTTGATAAAAAGTCATTTAGTTTTCAAGTGAAAAAGGATAATATTTCCTTTAATTTTTCATTTACAGTCCAAATCTCGGATCTTAAAATTTAGTAAAATTTATTAATTGAAATCTTAAATGTTAAAATTTAGTATGAAATTATTTACTGTTTGATTTGAAATAAATAAATCCTTTCCCCTAAGACAAGGATCTATCGCAAATAATCAAGGGGCATGGCTGAAAATGTTATGAAAGACGAGGATACCAAAGAAGTGTTTTCACACAACATGGCGAGAATGGCACGATTGTCTAGCAGCAAAGGAGAAAGTGAGCAGATTTAAAGGTGATATGAATTGCAACTGCCAGTTATGTTATTCGGCTATTGAATATGCACACATTTATTTATGGAGTGCTCGCACTCTTTGCAAGTCTGGACAACAATCTTTGGCCTATCCTTTTTAGAGAAGAGAAATGGAAGTATTAGAGATTGGATACCAACCATCTTCTCTGATCTTAGCCCCATGGAGCGTGTCCGATTTTTTACGACCATCTGGCTGATCTGGTGCAATCGCAACCAGAGGGTTTTCAACAACAGAGGCAAAAGACCATCAGAAATCGTTGCGCAAACCTAGGGTTTCCTGACCGAGTACAATGAAGCGAACTCTGAATGTAATCCTTTGGGTTTTTCTAAACACGTCATTTAGTACTTCTTATAGAATACTGCTCATCGTGCATAGCATTAGGTTGCATTTGGTAGTTATACCCTAGAATGGAGACTCATAGATGGAGGTAGTTTAGAATGTGTTTTCAACTTCGAGGACGAAGTTTTCTTTAAGGGGGGAAGGATGAAATACCCCGTTATTTAGAAACGGATATTTATAATAATATTAGGCAGAAATGGGTATTTTATAATAATATAGGTGTTAATATGACATTTGTATAAGTTTGGGTATTAGTTGTTATTATTTAGAAAGTTGATTTTAATGTTATAAACTATTAGGGGGTTTTATGTACTTTTCCCAACTTAAGGTGTGTCTTTTAATGAACTTGGAGGTAGTACTTGTATAATGACTAAACCAGTGGGGGGGTGAAAGTGTCTTTAACCCTAAAACAAGTCATCTTCTTCCTCATCTTCTTCCATGGACGAGAGACTCCATCTCCTACCCGAACACCACCATCACCACTCCAAATCTTCATCAAACTTGTTGATTTTCGTCCCAATACACTCCTATTTCAGTAGAGACCCATTCTTGTTCACCAAGAAAAGCAATTTTGCCCAAAACGTAGTCCAATTCGGAATCGGAAAATTCAAAGTGGGTTTCCTCTTTCCGGTTCAATTGGTCACCTCTCTACCTATATAAACTCCTGCAATCTCAGAGGAATTCACACCAAATATCTCCCAAAGCTCTCCCTCTCATTATCTCTCTCTCTCTCTCTCTCTCACCATCGGGCTACCGAGAGGACCCAACCGCCAGTCGCCTCTCTCTGGTGCCGCCGTCGGACTCCCTCCCCTCCATCCCGTCGTCTCTCTTTCTTTGTTCGGGTATGAACCCGTCTTCTTTCTCCTTTCTTTTGTTTTTCTATTGTTATTTTTATTATTATTATTATTAGTAATTGTTAGCTCATATTAATAGTATGCTGAAAGAAGATAACATAAGCGCTGTTGGCCCAATGGTTAGTGTGTTTGTTAGTATGGGAGTGGATCTTAGGTTCGAGTATCACGAGAGGCAATTTTTTTACTCATCTTTACCCAAAAATAGAAGTGTAGAATAAGGGTGACAAAAATATTTTATTATTTATTTTTATAGACTTATAACAAATTAGATTATGTTATTTATTCAAATAAATTTTTTTATTTCTTCTAAATAAAGTTAGTTAGTTTATAATTTATTCTCTACTAAGGCTTGTTTGGATGTGAGAAACTATAGTAGAGTTATAGTTGTTTTTGGGAAAAATAATTTGTTTCTCTACCCTAAATAATAAAAGCAATAGTTTAGTTACTCTTATAAGTTATATTTATATAATTATAGCTTAGTGTGTTTTTACAAATAATAAACGTTAGCTTTATAAAGCGTATTTTATTATAAAAGATGTTGTTCACTTTAGCAAAGGTTGGGGAGAGTTAGTAAGGGATTTATTTCATTTACCTATAGGACTTCGTGTGCAATGTGTTGATTAGAATATTATTAAATTTGTAGGCGACAAATTTCGTTGACGAAGGATACGTCGAGTATTACTAGGAAGTGATTTTATTTTGCTTGAGACTTAAAGGTAAGTAAACATGCCAGGCCTAGCGCCCATATCTTCTTTCGTGTCAAACTGCTTTTGTGATTTATTGTCTCAAAATTTGAATATCTACTTGAACTGTTTATTTGAGAAATTTTACTGATTTTATAAAGGTGATTCTATCACAACTATGACATGATTAATAAGACGTAATAACGTAAAGTGAAAGAGTTGTACCGGGGGACACTTTATTATTTTGGAATCGGTTTTTGTTGACTACGGTCACTCAGCCCACTTTTATTTGGTTGCTCGGCCGCCACAAGCCCCGGGTTGCTCCTCGTACTTACTCCTCTGACCGCACGGAGTCTTAGGGGGGTGTCGACACTTATGGTCTTGAGAGTGTGGTATTGGTTCGCACCTCGTTGTGTGATTTGGTTTCTCCCCGTGTCAACATGGTAATATATGTTTTCTGAATGATGGACCTTTATGATTGAGAATTGAAAGTCCCGATTGGACAAATGAGGAAGAGTTTGGGAATGTTTCCCCACGTGAAATGCTAAAAGGAAAAGTTGGATTTGTACTTATATTCATACTTCATTTCCTTCTTTTCAGACTATTGTGTCTTTTATAAACTGCTTCATATTCTGTTTACATGTCTGGGTGTTGCTTACTCAGTATTTTCCGCTGACTTTAGAAACTGTGGTGTTTCTTTTTATTTCTGTACCACAGGTTTAGGTGGAAGCTTGGAGTAACGGGAGCGCGAGTCGACATACATAGGAAAAGTTTAGTAGATCACATTTATTTACTTTAGAACTTCGGTTAGACTTAGAGAATCTCTAGATTGGAATAATGCCCATGTTTGTGGCGAGACAAGTTTCAAAGTTTTAATTATTTATTTAAGGATTTAGTTTGGATTTTCTGTTATAAAATCTCCTTGTATCCGGGTTTAATCTCGGGTACGGAGTGACATCCCCGGGCTTCCGGCTTGGTTGTTTTGGGGGTGTTACACTGAACGTGCTGGTGTAGTTCCTAGTACCCAAGACGTTACTGCTTGGAAACCTCCAGTCGCCGATCGGATTAAATGCAACTTCGACGGTGCGTGGAGCGAATCCTTTTGCCTGGGTTCAGCTGGGGCAGTGTTTAGTGACCACACATGTCGTTTTCTCGCATGCCTCGTCTTCCCATTCCGACAGCCTTCTCTCCAAGTGAAAATGAGTCTCTAGCCATTCTTGAAGCAATGAAGGTAGCCTACAACCAGGATTTTAGACAAGCTATTTTTGAATCTGTCGCTCTTAATGTCATCCACAAACACAACTCAGGAAGGGAGTTTCGTGATACTTTCATCTCGGATTTGGATCAAATTATCAAGGACTATATGGACTACGCTTGTAACACCCCTAATTCCCAAGAGAGTTCTTAGTGCAATATCAAGACTTTGGGGGCGAATTTGTAAATAGTTTGTCACGGCTTTAAAGTTTGAATTTCGGAGTGTTAGCAATATTTGGAAGTTTTTAGAATGATTTTGAGGCAGTAGAGATATTTGGGGTGGTTGTGCAATTCTCTGAAATTAAGTAGAAGCTCTAATTCTAGTTGTACCTAAAATTTTGGAAAACTAAACTTTCACCCCCTTGCATGTATGCCACTTGTCCAACTCCTTGTGACATCTCAAGAGCTAGGGGCAACTCCACTCTCCCACTTCACCATCTGCTGAGAGAGAGAGAGAGAGAGAGAGAGAGAGAGAAGAGAGAGAGAGAGAGAGAGAGAGAGAGACTTCATCATCTTCCCCTTCTTCCTCCTTCATCATCATCACTCCTCCACCACAATCTCCACCGTCTCTTCTCCTCTTCCGAACTGCTACTACCGGAGGTAGCCACCAACATCAGAAGTAAAACACACAAATCAATTTCGAAAAAGATGGAGTATCGAGTGAGAAATCCGGGTTTGAAGGTAATGAACCCTAGTTCGTTTTTGGCCGAATTCTCTTCCATTACTTCGAATCAAGAGCTCTAACTTGTCTCTTTGGAATCCTGAGGGGATTACGAACCCAAAGGTACCAATCTTGGGCTGTCATTCGTCGGATTGAAGCTCGCCGGAGTCTGGGTTTGGAGACCCGACGGGGACCGCCGGCGAACGTCGAACTTCGACGTTTTCTTCGTTCTGGGCCATTCTTCTCCCTCCCGGCGCTTCCCCGTGACCTATCAACCTTGCAGTAACCTCATGTCAACCCAGAAGTCGATGGGAGTTCATGGGAGCACAGGAAACCGGACGGCACATCGCCGGTTTCTGCCATGGCCGCCGGAAAACGTTGCAGACCGGTACGTCCTTCTATCTTGCTTGTTTGGATCGATTTAAAGCATGAGCATGCTCCTTATCATCTCGTGAACTCATTTCCATCGTCAAAACATAACTGCAAACAAGAATTGGGGGGTTTTAATCTTCGATTGTGTTGGTTTTTCGGCTAAAAAATGGGTCTGTAAACGGGTTCTTAACTCCTTCATTTCATGTCCAAATCATGCACGGTTTCTTCCAGTGTAATCTTGGGTATGTTGGCTACAAGTTTAGTTTCAATTTCTTGGTCCAATTCAATCTCTAAACCCCCTGAAATTGGGCTTGAACGTGGCTAGTTAGTGAAGTGGATGTTGTGTTCTTGGCTGTCAAGTGGTCAAAATTTTCTAAGTATAGAATGTTTTGGTGAAACACCCATTTTCTAACCATTGTATCTTCTTCAAAACTTAATGAAATTTAGATTTGTTTTATCCTGTGTAAAGATGATACATAATTATTCATTTCATCCTCTCTGGGTCATCTTCAAATTTATAACAGATTACTCCCAAAACGAGCCTAAAGTTGCTAGTTTGAACTCGTGAAACACTATTGATTTTTTCTATGTATTGAATCGGAATTTTCGTCCAACTTTGACTAGCGATATCTCTTTGAATACTTAGAGTTTCTAGGATTTCAAATATGTTC
This sequence comes from Linanthus parryae, assembly GCA_023055425.1. NCBI lineage: Eukaryota > Viridiplantae > Streptophyta > Magnoliopsida > Ericales > Polemoniaceae > Linanthus > Linanthus parryae. Next base: position 568,125 of record JALGPY010000019.1, on the reverse strand, counting down.
TAGAATCCTTGAAATGACGTTTCGCTATCTTTGACCTTCGGTTTTGAGCATTTGAATGACATTTCTAGCCTTAGCATTCTTCACGAAACTTGTTCGTATTCATATCTGAGTCTAGATATCAAGTTTGACCAAGTTTGATTGTTCAAAAACCATAGTTTAACTGATCTAGATAGGAGAGGTAAAATTGTAATTTCACTTAAGCTTTGAATTGAGACTCGTCTAGTAACTTGGAGTTTGCCAGCATGTCTTGTATGCTTATTTGGAGTACTCGTATGTAATTCTGGGCTGGGTTAACCAAGTCAAATGTTGGGGTCTTTTGCAATTTTATTAAACTTCGGGTGCCTATGTGCATTTAATTAAAACTTCACACTAGAACTACTTGAGACTAAGTTAATGTTTTAAGACCAACAAAATGACTTAGAAGGATACTTGAAGTCTCAAGAAGGAAGTATTTGACTCGGGAGTTATCAAATCAATGGTGGGGGTCTTTCTGTAATTTTATCAAACTTTAGGGGCCTAAGTGAAACTTACTAAAAGTTCTGGTTTTCAATCCTAAGTTAATATGGGAGAATAAGTAGTTATATTTGCATGTTTTTGGACAAGTATGAGTATAATTTGGGGTCCAGGCACAGTCAGGAACTGCACTAGACAGTTTTGGAGTATCAGGGGCGTTTTGGTCAAGTCAGCTTGCATGACCTGCATTTTGTTGTATTCTTGCATACAACCTCATATAGAGGGTATATGCTAATAGGTTGTATACTTTACTTGTGTATATCCTGCCGTTGTTAAGGACCGTTCGAAGTAGACTTATGTGTTCGTGTTGCCGCATTGACTGTGAGACCCAGCATCGTATGAGACCAGTGTCCTTGCTGGAGTTCTACCATTTCTTGTCGTTGTTCTTTGACTCAGTGGTAAGTACATATGTACGGCCTTTTCATATCAAAATGTGAGCATGTGTGTGATGTTTCAAATGAATGCTTGTTATATGAATAAGTATGAGAATGCATGATTTAAACTCGAAAATTTGTTTGGAATATTTTATTGATATCCTTTGAAAAACTCTTGAAAATGATTCGTGAAAGATTTTATACCGATTTGGTTATGTGAAAGGAAGGTAATAAAATACTTCTAATAGAGTTAGGAAGATGTACAGAGTTATGTTATTAATGGGAGGCGCCAAGCGATCCTCCATTTTCTTATGGTTAAGATCATTGAAGCAATGCTTCTTATTATTGGATACAACGTTAATGTTCAAAAATCTGCCCCCCCCATGAGCCAAAATGTACCAAGTTATTGAGGCCAAGGGGGTTTGTTAGAGCTATAGAGTGCTACTTATACTTGTAAGGGTCACTACTGTATAGGGGTGTCGACACTTAAGGCCTTTTAGCTAATGTTATGAGCGGGGTTGATGAATGGGCTCCCTTAACGCTCGGGTGAAATAGGGTTTGATAGACCCTAGAAGGAACCCGTAGTGATTATTTCGTGATCCCTCTGTTTACATCGATCCTGCTGGTGGCTCTGGACATGCCTCAGCTAAATTTAACGGTTAATTGAACTTGAAATAAAATTGACTACTCTGTTGATGTTGTTTGTGGCTCTTGATATTCCCTAATCGATTGAAATGATTTGAAAAAGCTTGACTACTCGTGAACTAATATCGTTATCAAATCCAAATGGACTTGTTTACTCTGGAGATTTCACTGAATACTTATGGTTTCTTAAAGTTCTTAACCTGAGAGATTTTTTTATTCGGTTACTTTCAGTTGTTTCAAAATCCCCAACATGTTACTATTATTTTTTTAAATCTTCTATTTTGTTTCAACTCATGCTTCTGTGCCACTCATGCTTTACATGTCATAGTATGTATTTACTCAGTTTTTACTGATCATTTTCTGCAAAACTGCGTCGGCTTTTGCCATTTTAAAACCGCAGGTCATCGATCAAGGTGGGGGATGGGAACCCGGATCGAGATGAAACGTTTAGTTTAAATTAGATCACTTAGTATATCACATAGATTATTTTAATCACATTAAATTTGTAAACTTATCTTCTCAAGACTGTTGTATTTATTAGCCCAATTGTAATATTTGTAAACTTATTCCTACTCTTTGTCATCGATTGTCTCTTTAACCCTGAATCGAGATCTCGGGTTGTTTCAACGCTACAATATTTGCGGTAGTGAGCTTCCTCCTCACAGTTCGCAATTCAAATAAATTCGCAACTGAATTTCTGCAATACGACTTAAATATTAACTCTTTTATGTATTTGACCAAATGTTGAGCCCCAATGGGCAAGTCCCCCGCTTCAAAATGGTGTAACTGGATTGTCAATCCACCGTTTGTTTCTATGAAAGCAGTTTATTCTCAAAAAATATGTATAAATTCTTTCCTTGAATATAATTAAATAAGAGTTAAAATTATGTTTACTAATATTTAAAACATTTTTTTACGTTGTTTAAACTTTCATTTATTTCCGTTCAAATAAGGATACCATTTCCTTTAATTAGTCATTTCAATTTTAATGGTTTGATCTAAAATTCACTATGAAATCATTTATTTTATGATTTTAGATTTGTAAATGCTTTCCTTAAATATAAATCAATCAAGAATTCATATTATATTTATTCACGTGTATTTAATTCATTTTTATGTTCTTCAAACTCTCAAAAAACTATATAACACCACGTTATAAAAATTCTACACTTAGAAAGTTCCTAAAAAGTCTGTATAGAATAATATATAGTATTGATTAAGTTCTAGATGTTGTGAAACGAGATTTGAGAGAGACGGGAAATAAAGAGAGCGAAAATATGTAGGGAGAATAGTGATGAGATGTGTATTATCTCCAACCCTAGGCCTCCTTATACAGTCATTAGGGTGGGCTAACAGACCAGTAACAACATACAAGTGAGCTTACAGTAAGTTATGGATATTCACCAAATAAACTAGCCCATATTTCATAACACTCCCCCTTGAAAATTCAACACTTATGATGCATTATTAAAATCTTGTCATGAAAAATCCAGTGGGAGAAAATCAATAACTAAGGAAAAAGAGTACATCCAATGAATTCTATTTGCGAAGTATTGGAGATGACATTCTTCTGGAATGCATCTGAATGATCTTCGCAGCCTCGTTAAAAAAATCTTGTGGGACAGAAACCGTAGCGAAGGAAAAAGAGTCCCACGTTCTTAGCATTTCATTTGATCTCCCCTTCATTGGAACATCTTTGTACCTAACAAATAAATTCATTGCAAAGCAAGTATACAAATAATAGACAATTAATAATAAAAGTTAATAAAATGCATATGCACCTAAAACTACTCCCGAGTGTACACTTTCATTTTTTGCTTCAGGAAAATCTTTTCTCATGGGTACCAATCTCCATGGATTTCATAAATTTATGATTCATACGATCGTATTTGTAACTAGTTACTTTCTAAACCATGTTGTTGTATCTTAGTCCCCAAGACTAACACACCATTATAACTATCATCATTCTCACCACGATATTATTATATTTATGAGAATTTATCATGATCCATACCATATCATTTTCTCATTTTATAAGTTCCACGCTCAAAAGCGGACATAAACCTCAACATAAGTCCCACACATATCCCTCAAACGATAAATATTGCGTTTTGCCTTCTCTTACTTAAACACCCATCATGATAAGGGTCTATTAAATTCGGGCTTACCAAAGCAAGGAGATTTAATTCATAATGGTTTGATGCGGCGACACAAGCAAGTAATGTGTGATTGTTAAAGTATGAGGTTGAACGCAACTAGGTTGTTCCAATAGGATTGGAAACTTAGAGACAAGGCAATTAGGAGTTATCTATGGGATATATATAGAATAAGGGGCTATTCACCTAATTGAACCGAGAGCTTCATGAGATGCAATTGGACATTTTTCCTACCTAAGTAAGTGATCTTTGGGTGACTTGCCAAAGCAAGCTCAAAGAGAAAGTGAAATATGGATCTTGGCCCACTAGAAAGTATATGATATTTTCCGCATTAATGGTGAGGGCTATTAATCTGAGAAAAACAGTGGGAGATATATTTAATAATATAGTCATTATTAAATGTAGTTAATTGTTCACAAAATACTAAACTTGTATATTTCTCATTTCATATAATTCCAAATGGGAAACAATCAACAAACATCGACACCATCCATGCGTTCTGTCCTTGAGAATGACAAGTTATCTGGAACCAATTTTCTTGACTGGTACAGCAACTTGAGAATTGTTCTCAAGCAAGAAAGAAGTTGTACATCTTAGACAATCATGTTCCAGCACCACCAACTGAGGATGCTGTCCTAGCTACCGTGATGGAACATCAAAAGACTGGGGATGAAAATAATGATGTGACTTGTCTCATGTTGTGCACCATGAACTCTGAGCTTCAGAAGCAACATGATAACATGAAGTCGTACGATATGATCGTACATTTGAAGCATCTCTTCCAAGAGCAGGCTAGGCATGAGCGGTATGAAGTATCCAAAGCACTGTTCAAGTGCAGTCTTTCAAAGGGGAACCCAGCCGGGCCTCATGTACTCCTTATGATCGGATAAATGGAGAATCTCGAAAGGTTATGCTTCCCGTTCGGCCAAGAGTTGTCCATTGATCTCATCCTTCAATCATTGCTGGATAACTATAGTCAGTTCATCATGAACTACAATATAAATGAGATCAATAAAACTCTGTTAGAACTGCTCAATATGTTAAGGATCGCTGAACAGAGCATTAACAAAGGCAAAGGAAAGTCCATAATGATGGTCAACAAAATAAAGTGCAAGCGAATTGCTTCTACCTCCAAAGGAAAGAGCAAGAAAGTTTCAAAATCCAAGGAAGTTTTCATAAAGCCTGCTGGTGGCGTTTCGAAAGGCGCCTGTCACTATTGTAGTCAGAGGTCACTGGAAGAGGAACTTCCCCAAGTATCTGGAGGATAAAAGGCTTGGATAGTGATTCCTCCACCACTAAGTAATTTTTTTATATAAGCCACTTTTTCTATCTCTTCATCTTGGGTATTAGATACTGCATGTGGATATCACATTTGTCGAAATGTGTAGGTTTTAAAGAGAAGTAGACAATTGGCTAAAGGGGAGATAGACTTGCGCGTATGGAATGGAGCAAGAGTTGCTGCACTAGCCATATGCGTTTATGAGTTATCTTTACCTTCATGACTTATTTTAGAATTAGACAATTGCTATTATGTGCATGCGATGAGTGGAAACATTATTTCTATTTCTTGTTTGGACGAGAAAGGTTTTGCAACTAAAATAAATGAAAAATGTTTCTCCATTTATTTTGATAGTATGCACTATTGTAGTAAGCTTTTGTCTAAGGAATTATATATCCTTGACTAAAATAACTCCACCTATAACATAAATACCAAGAGGATTAAAACTAACGATTTAAATCCTACTTATCTATGGCACTGTCGTTTAGGCCATATAAATGAGAAGCGCATTTCTAGACTTCATTATGATGGACTCCTAGACTCATTTGATTATGAATCATATGAGACATGTGAATCTTGTTTATTCGGAAAAATGACAAAGTCCCCTTTCAATAATAAAGGCGAGAGGACTAGTGAGTTATTGGCACTCATACATACTGATGCGTGGGGACAGTTTCCCACGCCTACCAGAGGTGATTCTTTTTATTTTATTACATTTACTGATGACTTTAGTAGATATGGGTTTATATACCTTATGAAGGCCAAATCTGAATCCTTTAAAATGTTCAAGGAATTCAAGAATGAAGTAGAGAAACAACTTGGCAAAAGTATCAAGGCTCTACCATCGGATCATGAAGGAGAATACTTAAGCCAAGATTTTGACGACTATCTTAGAGAGTGTAGGATCTTGTCCCAACTCACTCCACCCAGAACGCCACAATGAAATTGTGTGTCCGAGAGGAGGAATCGCACCTTGTTGGACATGGTGCGGTCTATGATGTGTCAAACAAATATTCTGATATCATTAGGGGACATGCTCTCTTGAAAGCTTATTTTACCATTAACAGTGTTCCATCCAAATCGGTCATGTTGTTTATGAAGATTTGGGGCTGCGACGTAATGTAAAGCGTTTACAAACAGACAAGCTCGGACCTAAGTCGGATAAGTGTAAGTTTGTGGGATATCCTAAGGAAACGAAAGGATATTATTTATAAAATCCACTCGAGAACAAAGTGTTTGTTGCTCGGACTGGTGTGTTTCTAGAAAGAAAGAGAGTTTGTCTCCAAAGAAGCCAGTGGGAGGACTATAGAGCTTAAAGAAGTTCAAGAACCACAAAACGCTGATCCTACAATGGAGCATGAGCAGTAACCACAAGTGGTACCACATCAGCCTGCTCACGTAACACAAGAACTCCGTAGGTCGAGTAGGGTACGTCAGGAGACAGAGTGGTATGGACTTCTCGTGACTGAGCGCGGTGACGTACTAACCATGGATGATGAGCCTACTACCTATGGAGAGGGCATGAAAGGGCTAGGCTCAAAGAAGTGGCTTGAAGCCATGATATCCGAAATGGAATCCTTGTACTCCAACCAAGTGTGGACTTTGATAGAACTACCCGAAGGGTCACGACCCATAGGGTGAAAGTGGGTCTCCAAGAAGAAGACCGACATGGATGGCAATGTAGTTTCCTATAAGGGTCGATTGATGGCAAAAATATTCAGACAGATTTATGGTATTGACTATGATGAAACCTTTTCCCCAGTCGCGATGACCAAATCCATTCGAATCTTACTTGCTATTGCAGCTTATCACGACTATGAGATTTAGCAGATGGATGTCAAAACAGTGTTTCTGTATGGAAACCTCCTTGAGGATGTGTCCATGACACATCAAGAGGGTTTTAAGGATCCCGAGCATGAAAACAAAGTCTGTAAGTTGCAACGGTCCATTTATGTATTGAAGCAAGCTTCTAGGAGTTAGAATCGACGTTTTGATGACGCGATCAAATATTTTGGCTTCATCAAGAACGAAGATGAGACTTGTGTCTAAAGAAGGTTAGTGGGAGTTCTGTTGTGTTTCTGGTCTTGTATGTGGATGAAATACTACTCATTGTAAACGACATTCCTGCCTTGTAATCTGTTAAAGACTGGCTAGGGAAGTGTTTCTCAATGAGGGACTTAGGGGATGCAACTTATATACTAGGTATTAAGATCTATTGGGATAGATCGAGGAAGCTGGTCGGCCTAATCCAAAGTACATATATAGAATAGGTGTTGAAACGGTTCAACATGCAAGAATCAAAGAAAAGGATTATTGCCCATGTCACATGGAATTACCCCTACGAAGGCTGATTGTCCTTCCAATCAGATTAAGAAGAACCACATGAGTAAGATCCCATACACATCGACTATAGGATCTATCATGTACGCCATGTCGTGTACTAGAACAGATGTGTCATACGTGTTGAGTATGGCAAGCAGATATTAGTCCAATCCGGGTAAGAGTCACTGGATTGCTGTCAAGAATATTCTTAATTACTTAAGAAGAACTAAGGATGCATTCTTGATATTTGGAGGTGATGAAGAACTCATTGTAATACATTACACTGACGCGAGCTTCCAAACCGATAAGGACGACTACATATCGCAATCGGGTTATGTGTTTTGCCTGAATGGAGGAGCTGTGAGCAGGAAGAGTTCCAAGCAAGAGACAATTGCTGATTCTACAATTGAAGATGAGTACATTGCTGTGTCAGACGCAGCAAATGAGGCTGTTTGGATTAGGAAGTTCATTACTGAGCTTGGCGTGGTTCCTAGCATTGTGGATCTCATTACTTTGTATTGTCACAACACTGGGCTATCGCACAAGCCAAGTAACCCAGGTCACACCAGAAATCCAAGAACGTACTTAGGAGATTCCTTCTCATTCGAGAAATCATCTAAAAGGGAGATGTGAATATATGCAAGATTCCAACAGACAATAATCTTTTAGATCCACTGACAAAGCCGCTTGTTCAGCGCAACCATAAAGGGAACACTAGATCTATAGGCATACGAGATGCACCAGATTGGCTCTAGTGCAAGTGGGTTACTGTTGGAGTAGATGCCCTAGAGGAAATCTGTATTTAGTATTAAAAGTGTGAGTGTGCAGGTGGTAATGCAGCTAAGATACTCTAGAAGGGGGGGGGGGTTGAATAGAGTATGCCAACTTTTTGCAAAACTTGCTTAGAAGATAGAATCTTGTGACAGCTAGTGAAGTTCAAGGCCTTGAAAACAAGTTCAAGCCCTTGGAATGAAATACAGTTTGAAATAGATCAGTCAAGTCTTTTTCAAGGCCTTGAAAAGAGTTTCAAACCCCTGAAAACGGACAAGTTTGAATGCTGTAAAAACTGAGTAAGTAAAAAAACTGTAAATGCAAGAGACAAGTGATTTATAGAGTTCAATCCACTTCGACCTAATCTCTACCTCAGGGATCTGATCCCTTCAGGATTTTCAACATAATTCTTATTAATCAAAAGCTAAGCCCTAGATCTCAAGCACAGAGAGATACCTTACTCTGTTACAGCTTGTGGTTCTCCCTAACCTACCTATCTAGTACCTGCTCTAGCTAACTGATTAACTAAGAATTCTCTATTGTTCACCTTGAATAATCCTCGAGAATAAAGATAGAAATATTACAGAGATCTACCAATAAAGTACAATACCGAAGAACACTTAGAGTGTAGAAACTACAGTGGAGTATGCAGTGATCTTCTATAGGAATGAATTGTGAAATTGATGAACTTATTTGATGCTTGTCAACCCAGAACTTTGTCTCTGTTTTTTTCCTTTGAGTATTGTATCTTGTTACTTCAGAATTGAGCTCTATTTAAACTTCAAACAGCTCTTCAAATCTTCCCAAATTTTCAGCAGCAAATCTCCTATTTTGTAGGCAACAAACTTTGACTTTTTGACAATCTTCTCCAACGGTTAAGTGATCACAATATCCAGAGATAATGTCGTGATCTTGTTGAATAGGTTGAGAAGTTGTCAATCCATTCAGATCAAACACAAAATCATCTTCTGAATTATTTCCTTCCCTGCACAAGTCATATTAGGAAATAATCTCTGCAAACTAGGAAATAAAATTCCCTACAAAATCATAGTCAAACAGATGATATTTTATGTTCAAACATGTTATAATATTTTGTCTTTCATCATCAAATAACAGTAAATCAAACATATGAAGGAGGGATATCAGCTTAGAAGAGTTTACACAAAACTCCCCCTGAGAATGTTCATGTAGGTTAAACAGTTTCAAGGCTTTGAATCCAGTTTCACTACTATTTTCAAGCCTGTGATAACTGATTCAAGGCTTTGAAAGCTGATTCAAGGCCTTGAACTATTTCAAGCCTTGCACAACCTGATCTTACAATCTCCCCCTTGATGAAAGACAAAACCAAATTCTGTTTGATCCTTAGTCTCTTCAAAAAATACTGATTAGTTCACAATTTATAATAACACAGTAATTCCAAAAAAATCCAACTTATTTAATTCAGCAATAAAAAGTTCAGCAGATAATCCCTAAACATAAAAACCTAAAAAAGCCAAAATCTCAAAGGCTTGAAGGTCCATACACTTGAGATAGATATTGGCATGAAACATGATGCTCCTTCTACTGTATCAAGAACCAAAGCCTTGAAGGTCCATATACTTGGACACCCAGAAAGAAGTTCAAATATCTCTCAGATCATCCCGCTGAGAATCAGATCCAACAACTGGAACTCAGACAAGAGGTCAATTGAGAAATCTATGTGCATGTGCTTTGGTATCACTCATTGAGCCAAAAAATGCGAAGGAAGCACTAGACGATGCAGATTGGATCATTGCAATGCAGAATGAGCTGAATGAGTTTGAAAGGAACAAGGTCTGGAATTTGGTTCCTAGACCAAAAGATCAATCAGTGATTGGAACAAGATGGGTGTTCAAAAATAAGCTTGATGAAAAAGGTAAGGTTATGAGAAACAAAGCAAGACTGGTTGCACATGGATACAATCAAGAGGAAGTTATTGATTATGAGGAAACATTTTCCCCTGTTGCAAGGTTAGAAGCTATCAGAATACTTCTTGCATTTGCATCACATAAGCATATAAAACTTTTTCAAATGGATGTTAAATGTGCTTTTCTTAATAGTTATCAACAAGAAGAAGTATATGTTGCTCAACCATCAGGTTTTGAAAATGTTATCTTTCCTGATCATGTTTACAAACTGGACAAAGCCTTATATGGTCTTAAACAAGCTCCAAGGGCTTGATATTACAGACTCTCAAAGTATGAAAATATATGTTGGTTGTTCAGATATATGTAGATGATATTCTTTTTGGTGCTACTAATGATGCTCTTTCAAAAGAGTTTTCAAGTCTAGTGTGCAGAGAATTTGAAATGAGCTTGATGGGAGAACTGAATTTATTTCTTGGACTTCATGTACATCAAATGAAGAAAGGAATTTTTGTACATCAAGGAAAATACGCCCTAGACTTGTTAAACAAATATAACATGTCACAGTCCAAGGTTGCAAAGACCCCTATGAGTTCATCACTGTCCTTAGACAAAGACACAACTGGTAAGAGTGTAAATCAGAAATAATATAGAGGTATGATTGGTTCACTTTTGTATCTAACTGCTAGTACACCAGATATTATGTTTAGTGTATGCATGTGTGCAAGGTTTCAGGCTGATCCTAAAGAAAGTCATTTAATTACTGTTGAAAGGATTTTTAGATATTTGAATGGAACCAAAGACTTGGGGATTTGGTATCAAGAATGACTTATTTTCTGTTGAGTGAATATTCAGATGCAGACTTTGCAGGTTTTAAAGTAGACAGAAAGAGTACTTCTGGATGTTGTCAGTTTCTTGGATCTTCATTGATAAGTTGGCATTCAAAGAAGCAGAGTAGCCTTGTCAACTGCAGAAGCTGAATATATCAGCTGGAGCTTGCTGTTCACAGGTTTTATGGATTGCACATCAGCTAAGAGATCTTGGATATGATTTCATAAATGTGCCAATTAACTGTGACAATACAAGTGCCATTTCAATATCAAAGAATCTAGTCCCGCACCCAAGGAAAAAGCATATAGATGTGAGACATCATTTTCATAGAGATCACACAGAGAAAGGTGACATTTTTCTATCTTTTATTTCTACTTCTAAGCAATTAGCTGATAGTTTTACTAAACCATTGTCAGATGAGAGGTTTGCATCCCTAAGGCTTGAATTGAGTATGTTAAACAAGGATGCAATTGTTTAGGGGGAGTAATAAGTCCTTATGTGTAGTATCTATGTGATTTCAAAGCCTTGAGATTATATTTTCTGAAGCCTTGGAAATATAGCTCAAAGCTTTGGAGTTTATGTATTCCTCTGAACTTCTCAAAGCTTTGAACCACTGTTTCATTGTTGTGATGAGTGGATTTGCATTATCTTTAAAAGTTGGATCATGGAAAATTTTGTGTTATCTTTTTAGATAATTACAGAATATTTTCAAGTGTTAAGAGATTTGTTCAAAATATCTTAAAAATCTTCTCAAATCTTTTTGCATGCAAATCTCCTACCTTTAGTCAAACTCTCTACCTAGTTAAGCCAGCTTCGGGACTTATTTTCTTTCATTCTCCTCTTCAATCTCTTCGTCTCTATCTCTATCTCTCTCCCCATTATCTCAATTTCTCAAACCCTACCCAAATGGAGAGAAAATCCGAAAGAATCAAGCAGCTAGGTCAGACCTCCAACAAGAGGGTGAAGAGAAAAGCTAACAGAAAGATCACCATTCATGGATCAGACTCTGAAGACACAACCAGTGTTCATGAGACCTCACCTCCTGCAAAGAAGACCAAGAAAGGGAAGGAAGTTCAAGAAGAAACTAGGGCTGGGTCAGATTCAGAATCTGCAACAGAGGAGATGGTGAAAGAAAAGGGGAACAAGGATCAGGAGGAGTCAAGCAAGAAGAAGAAAGAGGTGATTGCTGAGAAAGAAAAGAAGAATGTATCTTCAAAGGCATAGAAAACTGGTGACAAGAAAGCAGAAGCAACCCCAGAGAAGAAGGGTGAAGAAACCACTGAGAAGAAGAGGGTGAAACATAGTGCAGTAAAAACCAAGAAAGCTACAAACTTTAGTAAGAATCTCTTGCCTGAATCCTGGTTTGTTAATGCTGATGTCAAGAAAGTTTGGATGGATGGGTATGATCTTCAAAGGTTTCTTTTTGCAGTATGATCAGTTATGATTTATTGGATATCTTAGATTTAGACTGCATAAATAACTTGAGAAATTCATCTGTTGGAAGTATGTTAAACCCACCCTCAGAAGCTTACCCTAGGTTAACCAGATTTTTTTATTTGAACCTGGTACAAGAACTTGATGATAGTGATAGGTATGTCTTAACCTCAAAGGTGGCTGGAGTGGAAATCAAGTTAGATCATAGGGTGTTCTCCAAAGTCTTGGGAGTGCCTATGAAGTATAAGGTTGGTGACTACCCTGATAGGAAAGAGATCCTAGAAAAATCCAAATCCATGTTTTTCTTGGAGGTAACCACTTCTGAACCCAAACAGTTAACACATTCTGTATTCAACTGTGAAGCCAAAATCCTATTTTCTATTATCATGAGATGTGTGGTACCCAGGGAATACTCCAAAGAGTTGGTAACAGACAAGGTTTTAATCCTGATGTACTTGATTTGTCAAGGGTTGAGGTAGACCTTCCTACTGTGGTGATGGAACACATGGTTTACTGTGGGACTAGAACCAGAAACCATTATCTACCCTATGCCAATCTTTTACCACTGTTCTTCAAACATTTTGTAATATCTTTGAAGGATGAAGAAAAGATTACTACTGGTTTTGGGATAGTTGATGAAGCATCTCTTCAAAGGATTGGGATTGTGTATACTGCTAAGGGAAAGTGGAAGTTCTATTCAGAGTTAAGTGCTAAAGAGCTGAAGGAAAAGGAGTTTATCAAACCTAGAGCTGCTTCAACACCTAAGGTACCTGGTCATCTGGATTTGTCACAGATCATAGACAGGGTTGAAGTTCTGGAAGATGGTGTGGAAGACTTGGGACAAGGTTTGTTTGATTTATCCAATGATATGACTAAGTTCAAAGGTTTGGTGCTTAACAAGCTTGACCTGATCATCAAAGGTTTGGATCTAAAGAAAGTACCTTCTTCAGAAAGCAGAGAGACTAGTATTGATTCAGAAGAAGTTTTGGGAGAAGCTCTCAAGAAACAGAAAAAGAAGAAAGGCATTCCTGTTGTTCTGACATCAAAAGATCTCTTTGATCAGTCTAATGAAGAGGCAGAAGATGAGGACACTGCTGCAGAGAAAGCTGAACAGGAAGCTGTTAATCTGGACAAATTGGTTGATGAAGTTGTTGAAAAGATGCAAACTGAGGAAGCTCAAGGAAAGACTGAAGAGCAAGAAGAGCCAGTTGAGGCAGAAGCAGAAGATGCAGAAGTCTCAGAAGAAGAACAAGAAGAGACTCAGGGGAAAGGCAAAGGAGCAGCAAAGTCTACAGGATCTTCAAAGCCTCGAACCTCACCCATATATTCTGCTCATTCTCTTCAGTTCTAAAGCTAAGGCTATCATTTCTTTTTCTTTTCAAAAACTCTGAACATATCCAACATTTTCTTCAATTTTTTTGATGAAAGTCAAAAAGGGGGAGAAGATTATGTGTTTTAGTTTCATGTTTTGGTTTTTGGATGTTTTTAGTATGCTTAGTATATAATTTTACTATGTGTAATAATATGTGGATCTGATGATGATTGTCTATGCAATTTTGTATTTTGAATGTTCTGTGATTTATTAACTGCTGTTGTAAGTTGCAGGATATCAAATTGTTCAGATAATGTGTTTTGTCTTTCATAAAGGGGGAGATTGATAAGTCTGAAGCTCATGGACATTATGATATGAAATTACAGGCAGATAGCTTAGCTCCTTGATGATGAAAGCCAGAAACACAAGCATAAGAATTTCCTAAGTATCAAAGCTTCAAAGCTTTGAGTTACTGTAGCAGTTCTTGTATGCTGAATTTGTATAACTATTTTGTGCAGGTTTTTGGTTATGTTTTGATGATGATTAGTTTAGTTATATAGTTATATTCACTAATCTACATTTCAAAGAGGATCACTGCAGGTTTAGATTGGATTGAAAATCCAATACACATTCTGAAGAAGTTAGCAGGCAAAGCTTCAAAGCTTTGAGATTTTAAGTTACTCTTTACTGCTAAGTTCTTCTAACAATTTTTCTGTGTGCAGATGGATTCATTGTTACTTGGATATTGTTACATGCTGATTATTGACTATTATTGTGAACTTTATATTGGATATTAGATATATTCATGAGATTAAATATAACTGTTAACTTAGAAGTATCAGCAGACAGTCTAGCATGATTATCTCTTTCTTTGTTAGCTGCTGTTTCAAGCAGATCTCTTTGCTAGATTGTATTGTTATTTGTTTGATCTTGTTTGCTAAGTATTTGCAGGTTAATTGGACTTTCCAACGTCCATAAACAGATCAGCAATGTACTCAAATTAAGCTGTTAACAGGAGCCTAACAGATAAGAGATATTTTAGGAATTTTGTTCCTGAAATCTCTCAAGTTGGTTGCAGACTAAAACAGCTAGCCAAGTTTGAATTCCATAGACTATTTAGAGACACGGAGGTCGTATTTTTTAAGAGAGCAATAATCTAGGAAGATCAAATAGATACAGCTCTTCAAATCATTCTGGGAATCAATTCAAGCAGGCTGAAGATCACTCAAATCCAAAAGAACTCTTCCAGGCTTTCAACAGCTTATTCCTTCTGAGTTCTTCTCTCTGTACTTAATTGTATCATCTTTTATGTATTTCTAAACCTCACTAAACTTTGTAGTTTGGTTGTTCAAGTGAACAACAAGAGGTTCTTATTGTTTCAACAGGTTGTAGCCTGTAACTAGATAGGTTGGGAACCACAAACTGTATAAGTGTAAGGTACCTCACTTAGGCTTGAGATCTAGGGCTAAATCTGGGTGATTAATAAGAAGTTGTGTTTGAATCCTGGGGGGATTAGATCCCTCGGGCAGAGACTAGGTCCAATTGTGACTGAACTCTGTAAAATATATGTGTCCTTGCTATTTTATTTTTTTGCTTTTACAAACAGTTTTTATTTGGAAGTCTCAAAGCTTTGGAGCTTTCCAAGTCTCAAAGCTTTGAAGCCTCTATACTTTGCTGTTATATCTTTCAGCTTCTCAAATCTATTTCAAAGCTTTGAGATATCAACAACTTGTTTTATTAAAGTTTCAAAAACTTGAGTTTTGACAAAAGCTAGCATACTCTATTCAACCCCCCTCCTTCTAGATTATTACTTGACTTGTTTACACCTACATTACACACTTTCAAAAAGATAGAGAGGATGTTGGATCAAGTGTCTGAAAAATTTTGAAAAGAAAACTTAAAAACTTAAAGAAAAAGAGAGAATGAGGAAGAAAGAGTAGGCAAGATTAAGGGTCTTTGTCTCCCTCTTGATCTCCTTCCTCTTCATCACTGTCTTCATTGTTGACTTGAACTTCTTGTGAGACCACATCGAGTTCCTCAATGAAGTAACTAATCTTCTCAATAACACTGTTGAACAAGAAAGTGATTCCTTCCAAGGCTTTCCTCCCATGCTTCAGCTTCTTCTTTACAGCTAACCTTTTCTGTTGAGAAGACAATATGTTGCGATCCTTCTTTCCTGCTTTTGATGCTGCTACAGACTATGAAGGATCCTTCTCATGTTTCCCCTTGTTGGACACAGAGTACACTCCATAGGATACTAAAGTAGTGTATGAGTCCTTAATGAGGATTTCTTTTCCTTTTCCTTTGACCCATGTGTCTGTCTTTTTCTTGTCTCTCCCAGGGCTTCCAATATGGATTCCCTTATGCTTTTCTTGGGTAGATACTACAGTCTGTTTCCTCTTTGATGGAATCTGGTCCTTTTTCACCATCTTCTTGGGTGGTGAAGATTCTTTTTCTTCATCAGTAAAGCTCTTTGACTGTGAGTTTTCACTGATCTCTTGAACTTCATCCACTGTTGCCTTTATTTTCTTCTCTGAACTAGGTTTTGATCCTCCAGTCATATTTTTGTCTGAAGCTCTCCTTGTGCTCATTAGGGTTTGGGAGAAGAATAGAGAGAGATATGAATGATACGGAGAGAAGACAAGAGAAGAGAAGAAGATAAATACTAAAAGTGTTTGAGTTACAAAACGAAACTAGAATATCTCTCTGATCTGAAAAGATCTGAAATAATTAGAGAGGATTCAAATCTTTTAGTCCGTTGGAAAGAAATAATTTAATACTATATTTGGCTAAAAGAGTTTTAGAAAAAGGTAGGGGCTATATTGAGCAAATATCTACAGAGATATCACCCAATACAGAATGATCCAAGTTTATTGAATACTAGTATATCAGACTTATTTTCAAGGCTTTGAAAAGGTTTTCAAGGTCTTGAAATGTTGTAACACTGCAACAGATAAAAATCAAAGCTTTTAACTGATTTTCAAGGCTTTGAAAATCAGTTCAAATCTTTGAAAGCACATACAACTTACCTTTCTTACCTGCTGCCCCCCTAAACCAATGCATCTTTGTTTGACATTCCTAATTCCAATCTTAGAGCTGAGAATCTCTCATCTGCTAATGGTTTAGTGAAGATATCTGCAATTTGCATGCTAGTAGCAACAAATTCAAGAAAAATATCACCTTTCTCCGCATGATCTATGATGAAATGGTGTCTGACATCAATGTTCTTGGTTCTTGAATGTTGAATTGGATTCTTTGTAATTTAAATTGTACTAGTGTTATCACATTTGATAGGTATGATTGTGAAATCAAATCCAAGGCTTAGCTGTTGTGAAATCCATAATACTTGTGAACAACATGCTCCTGCAGCTATATATGCAGCTTCAGCTGTTGATAGAGCAACTGAATTCTGTTTCTTGGAATGCCAACTGATCAAGGATGATCCAATAAATTGGCAAGTTCCTGAGTGCTTTTCCTATCAACTTTGTAACCTGCAAAGTCAGCATATGAAAAACGATACAAAGAAAAATTAGAGTGTCTTGGATACCAAAGCCCTAAGTCTTTGGTTCCATTTAGATATCTAAAGATTCTCTTCACAACACTTAAGTGTGATTCCTTTGGATCAGCTTGAAATCTAGCACACATGCATGCACTAAACATGATATATGGTCTGCTTGCTGTCAGATAGAGTAATGATCCAATCATACCTCTATACTCTTTCACATTTACACTCTTACTAGATTCATCCTTATCTAAGGACAGTGTAGAGCTCATAGGGGTCTTCGCTTCCTTACACTGAGCCATGCTATATTTGCTTAAAAATCTCTTGTGTATTTGCTTTGATGCAGACAGATGCCCTTCTTCATTTGATGTATTTGAAGTCCTAGGAAGAAGTTCAGCTCTCCCATCATACTCATTTCAAATTCCCTGCTCATAAGACTTGAGAATTCTCTGCACAAATGATCATTAGTAGCTCCAAACTAGATATCATCAACATTGATCTGAACTACAAGCAAGTCTTTCACATGAGTCTTTATGAAAAGGGTCTTGTCAACAAGTCCTCTTTTGAAATCATTTTCAAGCAAAAACTTTGACAGTCTTTCACACCAAGCTCTTTGAGCTTGTTTCAAACCATAAAGAGCTTTTTCAAGATTGTAAACATGATCTGGAAGCTTGTCATTTTCAAAACCAGGAGGTTGTGCTACATAAAATTCTTCTTGTAAGTATCCATTCAAGAAAGCACACTTCACATCCATTTGAAATAATTTCATGTTCTTGTGAGATGCGAATGCAAGCAAAATTCTAATTGCTTCTAACCTGGAAACTGGAGAAAAAGTTTCCTCATAATCAATACCTTCTTCTTGGTTGTAACCTTGAGCAACCAACCTTGCTTTGTTTCTGATCACTTTGCCACCTTCATCCAACTTATTTCTGAACAACCATCTGGTACCAATGACAGACTGGTTTGTAGGTGGAGGAACCAGGATCCAAACCTTATTCCTTTCAAACTCATTGAGTTCACTTTTCATAGCAATGATCCAGTCTGCTTCTTGTAATGCTTCCTTCACAGTTTTGGGTTCTACAAGAGAGATAAAAGCATTAAAAGCACATAAGTTCTTCAACTGTGATCTAGTTTGTGTACCCGTGGTTGGATCTGAAATGATATTATCAAATGGATGAGATGAGAGATATTCGAATCTCTTTCTTGGAGACCAGGGTTCATGTTCTCCATAGATCTTCTCTGGTCTTGAAGTAGTGGCTTTGTCACTTATATCCTTCTGATCATCTTTTTCAAGGCTTTGACGCTTATTTTCAAGGCCTTGAGCACCATTTTCAAGGTCTTTAAAATGTCTTCTGTTTTCTTAAGAGCCTTTCTTGAATCCCAGTGGATTCTCAGTCTCTTCCTCTGATTCATGCTTGTTCAAATTCAAGTCTGCAAAACTTTCACTCAAAGAACCATCATAGCTTTCATAAAAAATAACATGAATGCTCTATTCAACCAGTTTGGTTCTTTTATTGTAAACTCTATAAGCTTTGCTATTCAGAGAGTAAGCAAGAAAAATACATTCATCACTTCTTGCATCAAACTTACCAAGATTATCTTTTCCATTGTTATGGATAAAACATATTCATCCAAAGGGTTTGAAGTATGAAATGTTTGGCTTCCTCCCTTTGAATAGTTCATAGGGGGTATTCTTCAAGATAGGTCTGATCAAGCACCTGTTCAGTATATAGTTTGCTGTATTCACAGCTTCTGCCCAATAATGTTTTGGAAGCTTGTTTTCAAGAAGCATTGTCCTTGACATATCTTCAAGAGTCCTGTTCTTTCTTTCAACAACACCATTCTGTTGAGGAGTTCTTGGAGCAGAAAAGTTGTGCGTAATACCATGCTTATCACAGAACAAATCAAATTCTAATTGGTCAAATTCTCTACCATGATCACTTCTAATTGAAGCTACAGGTAGGGTTTTCATAGTTTGAAGTTATCTGCAAAGCTTTGAAAATTCAGAGAGGGCTTCAGATTTTTCTTTGAGAAACATAACCCAAGTAACTCTAGAAATTCATCTACAACAACTAGCATATACCTTTTACCTTTTGGAGTAGGAGTTCTCATAGGACCACAAATATCCATATGAAGCAGTTCAATGGGTCTGGTTTTACTTACAAACTTCTTTGGCTTGAAGGAGCTTCTGGTCTGCTTGCCATGAGCACAAGCTTTGCACAATTCATCTTCTTTGAACTTAATGGATGGCAATCCTCTTACCAAGTCTTTGGAAATTAATTTTTTCAAAGTATGCAAACTGATATAACCAAGCTTCCTGTGCCAAAGCTTTGAATCCTCTTTCAAGGCCTTGAGGCACTTCAAACTTTCTCCTGCAACTTTGTTAGTCTGAAACGTAAACATTGTTTGATCAAGAGGCTGTGAGAATGCAATCCCCTGATTTCTCATTTTTCACCACACACTTCTCTTTATCAAAATAACTTTGTTGCCATTATCACAAAGCTGAGATACACTAAGCAAGTTAAATTTCAAACCATCAACTAGATATACATCAAAAATAGAGTTTTTTCAGAATTTGTACCAACTTTACCAATACCAAGAATATTGTATTTGCCTTTGTCACCAAGAGTAATTTTCCTTCAGATTGCTCTTTCAATTATGAGAATAGAGATCTCTTTCCACTCATGTGTCTTGAGCAACCACTGTCCATAAAGATGTTGGTGACAACCTGCAAACACCAATCACTGCCTTACCAAGCTGTTAGACCAAGTGTGGAATTTGGATTCATATTCAGGATCAACCATGTTAGGTGGTCTAACCCCTTTAGGAACCCAAATCTGTTTAACTTGTCCTTTGAGTTGAAATTGAAAAGTGTTCTCATTATGTGAGGGTCTCATTTTCTGAAAGGACAAGTCATTTTAACATGACCAGTTTTGCAGCAGTAATGACATTTAGGAGAAGTTCTGTTTCCAGCTTTCACAAATCTGGTATTGTTCTTTCTTGGAAAGTTTGGATTGAATCCAATATCAGCTTTGTGAACAGACTGTGAACTTCCTCCAAGAATCAAGTTCAACTTGTGTTCTGATCTAGCAAGCCTAAATTTGACCAATTCAGATTCTTGAAGTTTCTCAGTAAGAGTAGTATTTTGTTTATCTAATTCATCATCTTGATGTTTCAGATTAACAAGGCTGTTACTCATCAAAGAGTTCTCAGTGACTACTTCCTTGACTTGTGTTTTTAAGGATTTGAAACTGGTTTTTAAGGCCTTGAAATCACTGTCAGTCTTCTTCTGAAAGATTTCAAGATTCTGATTTAGACAAACAAGTTGTAAGTTCTCTTTTGCTTGCTCATGAAATTTTTCTTTCAAAAGTCTGATCTCTTTCAGATAATCTTCTTCATTTAAAAGCATTGTTCTAAGATAATCTGAGAAGGCATATTTTGGTATTGAAATCAAACAGTTTACCATTACCTCAATTTTCTTCTCAGAACTCTCATCATGCTTGGCCATGAAGCATAGGTTGGCATGTTCTTCTTCAGATTTTGATTCACTTGAGCTATCTGAATCACTCCATGAAGCTATCACAGCTTTCTTTCTTCTATCATGATCTTTCTTTTGAAAGATCTTTCTTTTCTTGTGTGGACAGTCTCTTATCAAATGTCCTGCATCACCACATTCAAAGCAGTTCATGACCTTTGATTTATTTTGTGAAGAAGACTTGCCTCTGTAGTCCTTGCTACTGGATGATCTATGTCTTTCTATGTTGAAGTCTTTGTTTCCAAAGTTTTTCTTCATTTCGATAATCCTTGTCAAGGCTTTGGAAATCAAAGCAAATGGATCTTCATCATCACCATCCTCAGTTTCAAGGCTTTGAGTTCTCTCACTCTCTTTGGCTTTGAGAGCTAAGTTCTTGAAACTTTCTGGGAGCTCTCCATCAGCTTCATTAATAGATATTTCATGTGTCAGAAGCTTCCCTTATAGGTCATCATGAAACGATCCGGGATCTCGGTTTAGGGTTAAAGAGACAATCGAAAACCAAAAGTAGAAATATACTATTAAGATTACATTTCGCTTAATGTACATAACAAAATTTCGATAATAAGTACAATTTAAAACATAACATTTGTGATCTACTAAGTGATCTAAGTTAAGCTATACTTCTTCGTCTCGTTCCAGCGTTTCCATCCCCCACTTTGATTGACGACCTGCGGTTTTAAAATGGCAAAAGCCGACGCAGTTTTGAAGAAATTGATCAGTAAAAACTGAGTAAGTACACACTACGACATGTAAAGCAACGAGTGGCACGGAAGCATGAGTTGAAACAAATCAGACGATTCAAACAGTAAAACTATCATATTGGAAAATTTGGATCAACTTGAAATAACCGAGTAACAAAAACCTCTCAATTTAATAACATTGAGAAACCACGAGTAGTTGGTAAAATATCCAGAGTAAACAAGTTCATTTGAACTGATAACGATAGTAGTTCATGAAAATCCAAGATTTACAATTCATTTCAATCGATTAGGGCATATCAAGAGCCACAAACAACATTAATAAGTAGTCCATTTTTTAATTTCGACTTCAATCAACAGTTTAATTTAGCTGAGGCGTGTCAAGAGCCACCAGCAGGATCGATGTAAACAGAGGGATCACGAAATAATCACTAAGGGTTCCTTCTAGGGTCTATCAAACCCAATTTCACCAGAGCGTTAAGGGAGCCCATTCGTCAACCCCGCTCACAACATTAGCTAAAAGGCCTTAAGTGTCGACACCCCTATACCGTAGTGACCCTTACAAGTATAAGTAGCACTCTATAGCTCTATAAAACCCTTGGACTCAATATCTTGATACATTTTGGCTCATCGGGGGTGGATTTTTGAACATTAACGTTCTATCCAATAATAAGAAGCATTGCTTCAATGGTCTTAGCCATACGAAAATGGAGGATCGCTTGATGCCTCCCATTAATAACAGTACTCTGTACATCTTCCTAAGTCTATTAGAGGTATTTTATTTCTTCTCTTTCACATAACAAGAATCATAATATCAACACTTCGCAAGTAATTTCCGAGAGTACTCAAAGGAGATAAATAAAATAGTTTAACAACTTTCGAGTCGAAAACATGCATTCTCATACCAACATTCATTTGAACATCAAACGCAAACACACATTTTGATATGAAAAGGCCGTACATATGTACTTACCACTGAGATGAAGCACATCTAAAAGCAAGAAACTAATCCTAGCACTCCGACGACAACCGCTCTCTGCTACGAGGTCGATGTCTACAATCACACGTATGGCGTACTCGTTATAACCAATTTACATATGCATAATAAAATGCAAACCTACATGTACATAGTCCTAAATGACACTAATTCACATATAATGATGTTTAATTATCAAAACAAGTCCAACAAAACACATAGAAGTTCCAAAATTAAAGTTTTCTAAAAAATGTGAAACTACAATTCTGGGCAGAATTGTAGCTCTGACTTTGGAGCCATAGTTACCATATCAAATCATCTCCTAAAATTTTGAAATTAATGTATGATGAACTTGCATGTGTCTACTTTCAGAAACACCAAGAAAATCATGCATAGATATTATAAAACTCAAGTTACAAAAATAACAAGCACTGCTATGCAGAGAAAAGTTTGGCAGAAATTTTCAACTTTGAAGAACAATTACTACTACTTGGAGAATAGGAAAAATGCCCATATTCTTCAGAATGAATCTCTTATGTGTCTAGTTTCATTAAAAGAAAGATTGGGTGCCATAAGTTTCTGGAAATGAGATTTTTAACAAAAATGGTAAAACTTGTCCAAAAATAGAGTTTCAGAAAACATGCAACTTAGAATGAGCATATCTCCCTAACCAAAAAGGATATGGAGTTGAATTTTCTTTCAAAATGACCCTCTCTGAGTCTAGTTTCAGAATATGAAAGAGTTAAAAATTCTACAGAGACAAAATTTAGAGATAATATACGTTTTTCACAAACTGGTCAGATTGTAAAGACATGCAATTTTCACCAAGAACACTCAAAACATGATCAATCCACTTCCATCATACATGCAACTTGAGAAATATGTTTTTATACTCAAATACAACAAGTTAGACATACAAAAAGAGATCAAACAAGAAATTTGGGGAATCATGTGAAGAATTTGAAAAAAAACAAGTTTAAAGTCTTCAATTCATGTTCTAGACACACATGCAAGCAAAGATCAAGAAGTTTTCTATCATTATGATAAAAGTAACATCAAAATGCACAAATTTAAAGAGGAATGAAAGCTTACAAATGATCCTTAAGAGAGACATTTGGGAAAATGATGGTTTTTGGAGAAGCTTGAAGTCCATGAGAGCTTGAAAACCCCTTCAATGGAGGGAATTTTGATGTAAGAGGAATGTGATGACGAAGAAGATGATGATGAAACTAACATCACACAAATGAAAATAGAAAAGAGATGCTTACAAGACCTTGAGGAGCTTAAAATCATGAAGAAGATGAAGAAAATAGCTCCCCCCATGCATAGTATGACCTTGGACTTGAATTTTTCATGAATTTGAAGGTGAAAAATGATGTTTTGGAGGTGTTTTTGTGAGGTCAACACTCCAATCCGGGAATGGAGTTTTTTGGAGAGAGAATGGAGGTTTTGAGTGTTCTTGAAGAGAGAAAGTGAAATGAAATGAGGGTGATTGAAATGAGGTTGATGGTGGGGGTTGGTGGTGAAGAATTCTACAAGAAGATTCACATACAAGATGGTAGGTAGTAGTGAATTATTGAGGGATGTGTGTGTGTGTATGAATATGAGTAGTCATGAAGAGACATTACTTTATCGGTATTGACCAAAATATTGGTGAGAGTACTTGGGTGAAAGTATCAATTACATGAGTTAATGGATGGTGTTGAAGTATAAAATCCAAGAGTAAAGACGGTGAAAATATAATTTCCAATTAATAGGTAATACAAAAAAAGTTAATTTTCATAAATTAGAAAATTCCCAAATAATTTCAAATAAACCACTTTGTGTATAAATGTCAAAATTCACTTTTAGAAAACTACAAGTATCTCTCAAATATATAAAATAAATTTTGTATAGTATTATCCAAGGTTCTAAAACCAATCAAAACGAAATTCTATATAATCATAGATGCCCAATGACACCCTTATATTTGAAGGGTAAGAAGAAGTCAAGAATAAGTTTGAAATATAAATTTCTTAAAATTCTCAAATATTTCTCGAAATTACTAAATAACCCCCAACTAAAATACGGGGTATTACATTATATCCCCCTTAAAATGAAGCTTCGTCCCCGAAGCTTAAGAAAACTTTTGAGTGAAACTACGAACATGCTTCACGAGAATGCAACTAATGCACAAAAGAGTTGTATGCAATGCTAATGCACATGCAAGTTTTATGCAAGGCTAATGCACATGCAACACTTAAATTAACGGGAACGAGCTCTCGGTCGGTAAGGTCTATACTCACTCGTATCAATAGTAGGGATTCAAACACAATGAGCTCAAGTAAAAGGTCGGCACTAAATTTTGAAAGGTCTAGACGAATACACAAGTTACCACGTTTAGAAAGCCAATTCGAAAATTTTCTAGCGTTTAAACAAATCTTGAAATTTATAGACACAAAATACTTTGATCGCAACTAACATGTCATTTTACTTGGCTCATCCGCGTTAAAAATATTGTCTTACCTTTATAGGATAAGATACACCAATCACCTAAAGTTTTCCACGCATACGAGGGAGAAAAGAACACTATGTGTCGTCACACAATGTGTCTATCCATCACAACTCGAATGTGTTTCAAATGTTCCAACTTAGTCTACACAGCGGGTACAACTCATAGTACCGTCGTACTAAGAGTCACGCCAGCGGACTGCTAAACAAAGTGGTCCACATCACTTGGCATTTGGTATCTCGACACCCAACATTTTTTTTTTGGGGTCAAAACTTTCTAATTTTGGAAACGACCAAGTCGGTTTAACTCAAAATGAAACAAAATAAGGTATTATCTTAAAAGTCGCACTCAAAGGTATGAAACGAATGGTCTCATGTTCTTCTAAGTCAAAGTGTCGTTACTCTCTCGTCGACAAAATAACATAACCAATAAAGCGACCGCGGATACGGATCACACGACAATGATAAATCATTTCTATAGAGAAAGAAAATATGCTCAATGGACAGCAAACATATAAATAAGCAAGTAGATTCCGCATGGAGCACATACCAATTAGCAAGTAACAGTTAATCAAAAAGTACGGTACAAATCGTGTTTAAGAATACGTAAGTACCCCAAAATCCCCCGCGACTTGCTTACTTTGTTATTACCAAATTGAGATATCCTAGTTAATTTTAAAATTTCGAAAACGTTTTAGCTTTCTTATTCTCTACTAATGGAAATCGAAATGTCACTTTAACCGGAGAACCGATGCTCTGATACCATCTGAAACGATCCGGGATCTCGGTTCAGGGTTAAAGAGACAATCGACAACCAAAAGTAGAAATATACTATTAAGATTACATTTCGCTTAATGTACATAACAAAATTTCGATAATAAGTACAATTTAAAACATAACATTTGTGATCTACTAAGTGATCTAAGTTAAGCTATACTTCTTCGTCTCGTTTCAGCGTTTCCATCCCCCACTTTGATTGACGACCTGCGGTTTTAAAATGGAAAAAGCCGACGCAGTTTTGAAGAAATTGATCAGTAAAAACTGAGTAAGTACACACTACGACATGTAAAGCAACGAGTGGCACGGAAGCATGAGTTGAAACAAATCAGAAGATTCAAACAGTAAAACTATCATATTGGAAAATTTGGATCAACTTGAAATAACCGAGTAACAAAAACCTCTCAATTTAATAACATTGAGAAACCACGAGTAGTTGGTAAAATATCCAGAGTAAACAAGTTCATTTGAACTGATAACGATAGTAGTTCATGAAAATCCAAGATTTACAATTCATTTCAATCGATTAGGGCATATCAAGAGCCACAAACAACATTAATAAGTAGTCCATTTTTTATTTCGACGTCAATCAACAGTTTAATTTAGCTGATGCGTGTCAAGAGCCACCAGCAGGATCGATGTAAACAGAGGGATCACGAAATAATCACTAAGGGTTCCTTCTAGGGTCTATCAAACCCTATTTCACCCGAGCGTTAAGGGAGCCCATTCGTCAACCCCGCTCACAACATTAGCTAAAAGGCCTTAGGTGTCGACACCCCTATACCGTAGTGACCCTTACAAGTATAAGTAGCACTCTATAGCTCTATAAAACCCTTGGCCTCAATATCTTGATACATTTTGGCTCATCGGGGGTGGATTTGTGAACATTAACGTTCTATCCAATAATAAGAAGCATTGCTTCAATGGTCTTAGCCATACGAAAATGGAGGATCGCTTGATGCCTCCCATTAATAACAGTACTCTGTACATCGTCCTAAGTCTATTAGAGGTATTTTATTTCTTCTCTTTCACATAGCCAGAATCATAATATCAACACTTCGCAAGTAATTTCCGAGAGTTCTCAAAGGAGATAAATAAAATAGTTTAACAACTTTCGAGTCGAAAACATGCATTCTCATACCAACATTCATTTGAACATCAAACGCAAACACACATTTTGATATGAAAAGGCCGTACATATGTACTTACCACTGAGATGAAGCACAATTAAAAGCAAGAAACTAATCCTAGCACTCCGACGACAACCGCTCTCTCATACGAGGTCGATGTCTACAATCACACGTATGACGTACTCAATATAACTAATTTACATATGCATAATAAAATGCAAACCTACATTTACATAGTCCTAAATGACACTAATGCACATATAATGATGTTTAATTATCAAAACAAGTCCAACAAAACACATAGAAGTTCCAAAATTCAAGTTTTCTAAAAAAATGTGAAACTACAATTCTGGGCAGAATTGTAGCTCTGACTTTGGAGCCATAGTTACCATATCAAATCATCTCCTAAAATTTTTAAATTAATGTATGATGAACCTGCATGTGTCTACTTTCAGAAACACCAAGAAAATCATGCATAGATATTATAAAACTCAAGTTACAAAAATAACAAGCACTGCTATGCAGAGACAAGTTTGGCAGAAATTTTCAACTTTGAAGAACAATTACTACTACTTGGAGAATAGGAAAAATGCCCATATTCTTCAGAATGAGTCTCTTATGTGTCTAGTTTCATTAAAAGAATGATTGGGTGCCATAAGTTTCTGGAAATGAGATTTTTAACAAAAATGGTAAAACTTGTCCAAAAATAGAGTTTCAGAAAACATGCAACTTAGAATGAGCATATCTCCCTAACCAAAAAGGATATGGAGTTGAATTTTCTTTCAAAATGACCCTCTCTGAGTCTAGTTTCAGAATATGAAAGAGTTAAAAATTCTACAGAGACAAAATTTAGAGATAATATACGTTTTTCACAAACTGGTCAGATTGTAAAGACATGCAATTTTCACCAAGAACACTCAAAACATGATCAATCCACTTCCATCATACATGCAACTTGAGAAATATGTTTTTATACTCAAATACAACAAGTTAGACATACAAAAAGAGATCAAACAAGAAATTTGGGGAATCATGTGAAGAATTTGAAAAAAAACAAGTTTAAAGTCTTCAATTCATGTTCTAGACACACATGCAAGCAAAGATCAAGAAGTGTTCTATCATTATGATAAAAGTAACATCAAAATGCACAAATTTAAAGAGGAATGAAAGCTTACAAATGATCCTTAAGAGAGACATTTGGGAAAATGATGGTTCTTGGAGAAGCTTGAAGTCCATGAGAGCTTGAAAACCCCTTCAATGGAGGGAATTTTGATGTAAGAGGAATGTGATGACGAAGAAGATGATGATGAAACTAACATCACACAAATGAAAATAGAAAAGAGATGCTTACAAGACCTTGAGGAGCTTAAAATCATGAAGAAGATGAAGAAAATAGCTCCCCCCATGCATAGTATGACCTTGGACTTGAATTTTTCATGAATTTGAAGGTGAAAAATGATGTTTTGGAGGTGTTTTTGTGAGGTCAACACTCCAATCCGGGAATGGAGTTTTTTGGAGAGAGAATGGAGGTTTTGAGTGTTCTTGAAGAGAGAAAGTGAAATGAAATGAGGGTGATTGAAATGAGGTTGATGGTGGGGGTTGGTGGTGAAGAATTCTACAAGAAGATTCACATAAAAGATGGTAGGTAGTAGTGAATTATTGAGGGATGTGTGTGTGTGTATGAATATGAGTAGTCATGAAGAGACATTACTTTATCGGTATTGACCAAAATATTGGTGAGAGTACTTGGGTGAAAGTATCAATTACATGAGTTAATGGATGGTGTTGAAGTATAAAATCCAAGAGTAAAGACGGTGAAAATATAATTTCCAATTAATAGGTAATACAAAAAAAGTTAATTTTCATAAATTAGAAAATTCCCAAATAATTTCAAATAAACCACTTTGTGTATAAATGTCAAAATTCACTTTTAGAAAACTACAAGTATCTCTCAAATATATAAAATAAATTTTGTATAGTATTATCCAAGGTTCTAAAACCAATCAAAACGAAATTCTATATAATCATAGATGCCCAATGACACCCTTATATTTGAAGGGTAAGAAGAAGTCAAGAATAAGTTTGAAATATAAATTTCTTAAAATTCTCAAATATTTCTCGAAATTACTAAATAACCCCCAACTAAAATACGGGGTATTACATTATATCCCCCTTAAAATGAAGCTTCGTCCCCGAAGCTTAAGAAAACTTTTGAGTGAAACTACGAACATGCTTCACGAGAATGCAACTAATGCACAAAAGAGTTGTATGCAATGCTAATGCACATGCAAGTTTTATGCAAGGCTAATGCACATGCAACACTTAAATTAACGGGAACGAGCTCTCGGTCGGTAAGGTCTATACTCACTCGTATCAATAGTAGGGATTCAAACACAATGAGCTCAAGTAAAAGGTCGACACTAAATTTTGAAAGGTCTAGACGAACACACAAGTTACCACGTTTAGAAAGCCAATTCGAAAATTTTCTAGCGTTTAAACAAATCTTGAAATTTATAGACACAAAATACTTTGATCGCAACTAACATGTCATTTTACTTGGCTCATCCGCGTTAAAAATATTGTCTTACCTTTATAGGATAAGATACACCAATCACCTAAAGTTTTCCACGCATACGAGGGAGAAAAGAACACTATGTGTCGTCACACAATGTGTCTATCCATCACAACTCGAATGTGTTTCAAATGTTCCAACTTAGTCTACACAGCGGGTACAACTCATAGTACCGTCGTACTAACAGTCACGCCAGCGGACTGCTAAACAAAGTGGTCCACATCACTTGGCATTTGGTATCTCGACACCCAACATTTTTTTTTTGGGTCAAAACTTTCTAATTTTGGAAACGACCAAGTCGGTTTAACTCAAAATGAAACAAAATAAGGTATTATCTTAAAAGTCGCACTCAAAGGTATGAAACGAATGGTCTCATGTTCTTCTAAGTCAAAGCGTCGTTACTCTCTCGTCGACAAAATAACATAACCAATAAAGCGACCGCGGATACGGATCACACGACAATGATAAATCATTTCTATAGAGAAAGAAAATATGCTCAATGGATAGCAAACATATAAATAAGCAAGTAGATTCCGCATGGAGCACATACCAATTACAAAGTAACAGTTAATCAAAAAGTACGGTACAAATCGTGTTTAAGAATACGTAAGTACCCCAAAATCCCCCGCGGCTTGCTTACTTTGTTATTACCAAATTGAGATATCCTAGTTAATTTTAAAATTTCGAAAACGTTTTATCTTTCTGATGCTCTACTAATGGAAATCGAAATGTCACTTTAACCGGAGAACCGATGCTCTGATACCATATGAAACGATCCGGGATCTCGGTTCAGGGTTAAAGAGACAATCGACAACCAAAAGTAGAAATATACTATTAAGATTACATTTCGCTTAATGTACATAACAAAATTTCGATAATAAGTACAATTTAAAACATAACATTTGTGATCTACTAAGTGATCTAAGTTAAGCTATACTTCTTCGTATCGTTCCAGCGTTTCCATCCCCCACTTTGATTGACGACCTGCGGTTTTAAAATGGCAAAAGCCGACGCAGTTTTGAAGAAATTGATCAGTAAAAACTGAGTAAGTACACACTACGACATGTAAAGCAACGAGTGGCACGGAAGCATGAGTTGCAACAAATCAGAAGATTCAAACAGTAAAACTATCATATTGGAAAATTTGGATCAACTTGAAATAACCGAGTAACAAAAACCTCTCAATTTAATAACATTGAGAAACCACGAGTAGTTGGTAAAATATCCAGAGTAAACAAGTTCATTTGAACTGATAACGATAGTAGTTCATGAAAATCCAAGATTTACAATTCATTTCAATCGATTAGGGCATATCAAGAGCCACAAACAACATTAATAAGTAGTCCATTTTTTTATTTCGAATTCAATCAACAGTTTAATTTAGCTGATGCGTGTCAAGAGCCACCAGCAGGATCGATGTAAACAGAGGGATCACGAAATAATCACTAAGGGTTCCTTCTAGGGTCTATCAAACCCTATTTCACCCGAGCGTTAAGGGAGCCCATTCGTCAACCCCGCTCACAACATTAGCTAAAAGGCCTTAGGTGTCGACACCCCTATACCGTAGTGACCCTTACAAGTATAAGTAGCACTCTATATCTCTATAAAACCCTTGGCCTCAATATCTTGATACATTTTGGCTCATCGGGGGTGGATTTGTGAACATTAACGTTCTATCCAATAATAAGAAGCATTGCTTCAATGGTCTTAGCCATACGAAAATGGAGGATCGCTTGATGCCTCCCATTAATAACAGTACTCTGTACATCGTCCTAAGTCTATTAGAGGTATTTTATTTCTTCTCTTTCACATAACCAGAATCATAATATCAACACTTCGCAAGTAATTTCCGAGAGTTCTCAAAGGAGATAAATAAAATAGTTTAACAACTTTCGAGTCGAAAACATGCATTCTCATACCAACATTCATTTGAACATCAAACGCAAACACACATTTTGATATGAAAAGGCCGTACATATGTACTTACCACTGAGATGAAGCACAATTAAAAGCAAGAAACTAATCCTAGCACTCCGACGACAACCGCTCTCTCCTACGAGGTCGATGTCTACAATCACACGTATGACGTACTCGTTATAACTAATTTACATATGCATAATAAAATGCAAACCTACATTTACATAGTCCTAAATGACACTAATGCACATATAATGATGTTTAATTATCAAAACAAGTCCAACAAAACACATAGAAGTTCCAAAATTCAAGTTTTCTAAAAAAATGTGAAACTACAATTCTGGGCAGAATTGTAGCTCTGACTTTGGAGCCATAGTTACCATATCAAATCATCTCCTGAAATTTTTAAATTAATGTATGATGAACCTGCATGTGTCTACTTTCAGAAACACCAAGAAAATCATGCATAAATATTATAAAACTCAAGTTACAAAAATAACAAGCACTGCTATGCAGAGACAAGTTTGGCAGAAATTTTCAACTTTGAAGAACAATTACTACTACTTGGAGAATAGGAAAAATGCCCATATTCTTCAGAATGAGTCTCTTATGTGTCTAGTTTAATTAAAAGAATGATTGGGTGCCATAAGTTTCTGGAAATGAGATTTTTAACAAAAATGGTAAAACTTGTCCAAAAATAGAGTTTCAGAAAACATGCAACTTAGAATGAGCATATCTCCCTAACCAAAAAGGATATGGAGTTGAATTTTCTTTAAAAATGACCCTCTCTGAGTCTAGTTTCAGAATATGAAAGAGTTAAAAATTCTACAGAGACAAAATTTAGAGATAATATACGTTTTTCACAAACTGGTCAGATTGTAAAGACATGCAATTTTCACCAAGAACACTCAAAACATGATCAATCCACTTCCATCATACATGCAAATTGAGAAATATGTTTTTATACTCAAATACAACAAGTTAGACATACAAAAAGAGATCAAACAAGAAATTTGGGGAATCATGTGAAGAATTTGAAAAAAAAACAAGTTTAAAGTCTTCAATTCATGTTCTAGACACACATGCAAGCAAAGATCAAGAAGTTTTCTATCATTATGATAAAAGTAACATCAAGATGCACAAATTTAAAGAGGAATGAAAGCTTACAAATGAGACTTAAGAGAGACATTTGGGAAAATGATGGTGCTTGGAGAAGCTTGAAGTCCATGAGAGCTTGAAAACCCCTTCAATGGAGGGAATTTTGATGTAAGAGGAATGTGATGACGAAGAAGATGATGATGAAACTAACATCACACAAATTAAAATAGAAAAGAGATGCTTACAAGACCTTGAGGAGCTTAAAATCATGAAGAAGATGAAGAAAATAGCTCCCCCATGCATAGTATGACCTTGGACTTGAATTTTTCATGAATTTGAAGGTGAAAAATGATGTTTTGGAGGTGTTTTTGTGAGGTCAACACTCCAATCCGGGAATGGAGTTTTTTGGAGAGAGAATGGAGGTTTTGAGTGTTCTTGAAGAGAGAAAGTGAAATGAAATGAGGGTGATTGAAATGAGGTTGATGGTGGGGGTTGGTGGTGAAGAATTCTACAAGAATATTCACATACAAGATGGTAGGTAGTAGTGAATTATTGAGGGATGTGTGTGTGTGTATGAATATGAGTAGTCATGAAGAGACATTATTTTATTGGTATTGACCAAAATATTGGTGAGAGTACTTGGGTGAAAGTATCAATTACATGAGTTAATGGATGGTGTTGAAGTATAAAATCCAAGAGTAAAGATGGTGAAAATATAATTTCCAATTAATAGGTAATACAAAAAAAGTTAATTTTCATAAATTAGAAAATTCCCAAATAATTTCAAATAAACCACTTTGTGTATAAATGTCAAAATTCACTTTTAGAAAACTACAAGTATCTCTCAAATATATAAAATAAATTTTGTATAGTATTATCCAAGGTTCTAAAACTAATCAAAACGAAATTCTATATAATCATAGATGCCCAATGACACCCTTATATTTGAAGGGTAAGAAGAAGTCAAGAATAAGTTTGAAATATAAATTTCTTAAAATTCTCAAATATTTCTCGAAATTACTAAATAACCCCCAACTAAAATACGGGGTATTACACATCAAGTTTTAGAGTTATGAGATTCTGAGCCTATTCAATAGCTGTGGTCTTAGGTTTGCCTTTGGAAGACTTCTTAAAATCTTCCTCACCTTTTCTTCATTGGAAAAATGTTTTCCCAGTGAATCAAGGTTGTTAACAATGTCTGTGAACCTCTTGAACATGTCTCTGATAGATTCATCTGCATTCATCTTAAATAGCTCATATTGCCTGAGATAGATGTTTATCTTGGTTTTCTTATCTTGACTGGTTCCTTCAAAAGGTTACCACAAGCTTATCCTAGATTTATTTGGCAGTAGTGCAGCCAGAAATCCTGTTGAGTTCATCTGTACTGAAAGCACAATACAAGATGTTAATAGCTTTGTAATTCTTAGAGAATTGCTCTAATTCAGAAGAGGAGAGCGAGTCTTCAGATTTGGGAGTTCTAATCCCATCTTTCTCTGTGTAGAAAGTGTGAGGTCCATTCTGAATAATGGTCCAAAGCTCTATGTCTTGATCAATGATGAACATTTTCATCAAAGCTTTCTAGTGAGCAAAATTTTCTCCACAAAATAGAGGAGGTCTGTTAGTAGCTCTTCCCTGCGAAAAATCACCATCACCTGCAGTACTCATGATCACCAGATGGTTAAATCTATACAGTGATACAAGATCTGATACCAATTGAAAGTGTGAGTGTGCATGTGGTAATGCAGCTAAGATACTCTAGAAGGGGGGGGGGGGGTTGAATAGAGCATGCCAAATTTTTTGCAAAACTTGCTAAGAAGATAGAATCTTGTGACAGCTAGTGAAGTTCAAGGCCTTGAAAACAAGATCAAGCCCTTGGAATGAAATACAGTTTGAAATAGATCAGTCAAGCCTTTTTCAAGGCCTTGAAAAGAGTTTCAAACCCTTGAAAACAGACAAGTTTGAATGCTCTAAAAACTGAGTAAGTAAAGAAACTATAAATGCAAGAGACAAGTGATTTATAGAGTTAATTCCACTTGGACCTAATCTCTACCTCAGGGATCTGATCCCAGCAGGATTTTCAACACAATTCTTATTAATCAAAAGCTAAGTCGTAGATATCAAGCACAGAGAGAAACCTTACTCTGTTACAGCTTCTGGTTCTCCCTAACCTATCTAGTAACTGCTCTAGCTAACTGATTAACTAAGAATTCTCTATTGTTCACCTTGAACAATCCTCAAGAATAGAGATAGAAATATTACAGAAATGATCTACCAATAAAGTACAATACAAAAGAACACTTAGAGTGTAGAAACTGCAGTGGAGTATGCAGTGATCTTCTGTAGAAATGGATTGTGAAATTGATGAACTTATTTGATACTTATCAATCCATAACTTTGTCTCTCTTTTTGTGCCCGTTGAGTATTGTGTCTTTTTACTTCAGGATTGAGCTCTATTTAAACTTGAAATAGCTCTTCAAGTCTTCCCATATTTTCAGCAACAAATCTCCTATTTTGTAGGCAATAGACTTTGACTTTTTGACAATCTTCTCCAATGGTTAAGTGATCACAATCTCCAGATATAATGTCGTGATCTTGCATTTGAATAGGTTGAGAAGCTGTCAAGCCATTCAGATCAAACACATAATCATCTTCTCAATTATTTCCTTCCCTACACAAGTCAGATTAGGAAATAATCTATGCGAACTAGGAAATAAAACTCCCTGCAAAATCATAGTCAAACAGATGATATTTTATGTTCAAACATGTTAGAATACTTTTTCTTTCATCATCAAATAACAGTAAATCAAACATATGAAGGAGGGATATGAAATCAGCTTATAAGAGTTTATAGAAAACTCCCCCTGAGAATATTAATGTAGGTTAAATAGTTTCAAGGCTTTGAATCCAATTTCAAGGCCTTGAAAATAGCTATACTATTTTCAAGCCTGTGATAACTGATTCAAGGCTTTGAAAGCTGATTTTAGGCCTTGAAATAGTTAAACTATTTCAAGCCTTGCACAACCTGATCTTACAAGCATGAACATTGTTTTGGCTAGAATATTCATTTATTATTTATGGAGATATTTAATATAACGAAGTCCTTAGATTTCAAGGTGTTGTTTATCTTAAATATCCCTAGTCCATTATATTGATTAACAAGACGATCACTATAGACTAGTATGTGGGTAGATTGATATGAATATATCAAGTCTAACACATGGGTATGTAATAGGAGTAATGTCATACTGGATTGACCCACAACGAGAAGGCTACATTAAATTATGTTAACGTCACAAGTGCTTCTCTTAGTGACAATGGTGTTGTAATCCTTATACATGGAGTCACTGGATACTCTAGTTGTGAAATATTATGTTTTGATATTATTAAACGTTACACCGTGATTGGATAACTATAAAAATAATCATCGGCCATAATAGGAAGCAAGTTGAGAGATGGTAGTGATGTAGAGAGGATTAGTCCCTCCTACATAATGGGAGTAAATATCCACGGCCACTCAAGGGGTAGTGCTTATGGAATGTCTAGCCAGACTCAGATAAATCAATATGGAGATATTGATGTTATCTGTATAGATAAGCCTAGTCCCAGGATCGAGAAACTATGATTGGATATACGAGTGTGACATTTATGTCTCGTGTCCAATTCAGATATATAGAAAAAGGATGATCAAACACGGTAACATTGGGCACAAAGTTTGTTGGATCAGTGGCTATTTCTATTTGTTGGGTAGCATAGATGTGTTGCTAGACACCGCTCTATGTTTATAATTGTTAATGCCAATTAAGTAGAAACCTACAGGATCACACATCGAATGGATTTAGACTTGATTTGGATATTAATTAGTTGGACTAATTAATTAAAATTATTTAAACGCAACCACAAGCAACCTTAGTAGGACTGATTTTCAAGGTTGATTAATCCGTGTATGGACATGATTAGTATTGGGCAAATATGCAGTTAATAAGGAGTTATTAACTATATAAGGGAATCCTAGCTTATTATTTCTCAACACAAGTCATTATTTTGAGAAATAACAAAGCAAGGAAGAGACAAGGAGAGGCCGAAGCCTACCCTGTCCGCCCCGTCCATAGTCGTCGGCCACTAGGTGGCGCACGGAGCTGGTGCTCCATTTGCATGATCTTTTCTGCCTCCTTCTTCCCGTTGCTAGAACTTGACGTGGAGGGGGATTACAGCTGCAATCCAAAGGTGTGGATACCGTATAGACGAATACACAATTATTCGTAGTGATCACACAAACTAAGGTACACAATTCTTTTACTTTCATCATGTTATGAATGCTTGCCTGCGATCCGTGGAGGGGTTTGAGCAGGATTAATTATGTTATTCTGTTGCGTTACCTACATCAAAACCCTACAGTATCAATGTGAGAAGAACATAAAATACAAGATCCAGAAGTGATAATACCTCTTTTCCTTTTCAGCTCTTGAGTGAGTAATTTGTCATGTTTAATGGTCCATAACAGAAATTTCCACCTCTGAAAACCTTTACATTTCCAGATCCTTTTCCAACCAAGGTCTTTGAAATTATTAGAATCAATATCACTAAGAACTCTATAAGCTGAGGCCACAGAGAACTCTCCAATATTAGATTCTAGCCAAGAGATATGATCTTTAGCATCATCATTAAGATCTTAAAACACAATGTTAATAAGATCAATGATGGCAGAGGGAAGCATGTGAGAAAGCCCATTAATCAACCAACCACTATCCCTTTCCCAATAATATTGCAGAGAGAGCAAAAACTTATCTTCATAAGGAGAAACAACAGCCAAATCCAGCAACTTGAAATGGCCAAGCCACTGATTTACCCAGAATAGAGTAGAAGAGTCATTTTGCACTTTCTTACAAAAGCTTCTCTTAATGGCCTTAACACTTTTGACAATGTGCTTCCACACCCAAGAATGAGAGGGTTTCACAACATTAACATCAAGGGGATATCCATACCTTTGATTAATGGCTTTAGCCCACACAGAATTTGCATTAGAGAGCAATCTCCATCCAGCCTTGGCCACAAGAGCATGGTTAAAATTAACCAAATTTCTGAACCCTAAACCACCCCTATCCTTAGGAATGGAAACAACACTTCAGCTGATAAGAGGAAGTTTATTGTGAGTATCAGAGCCACCCCACAAAAATTTCTTACAGATCTTATCAATATCACTAATAGTAGATTTAGGAAGCAAAGAGGATTGCATCACATAAGCTGGAATAGCTTGAAGAACAATAGAAATTGGAGTAGCCCTTCCAGCAAGAGAAAGCTGAAGAGGCTTCCACCCATCGAACTTTTTCCTCACCTTATCCACCAAAAATTGGAATTTACTCTTACCCCAATAATCATGAATAAGAGGAACTTCCAAATGGAAGCCCAAATCTGCAGAGAGATCAATCCCAAGCTGGTCACTGAGCCCTCTAGCCAAATCTCTATTGACATGAGGAGCAAAAAAAAAATCTTAGACTTCAAAACTAATAGTCTGACCTGTCTCTAAACAGAAATCAGAAAGAACCTCTTTCATGACTTCAATTTGAGCAGAAGCTGCTTCTCCAAACAATAAAAGGTCATCTGAAAAGAAAAGGTGTGTGACAGCCACACCACCTATACCAATTTTAATAACTTTCCATAAGCCTTTCTCCGCAGCTTCATAGAGTTTTTGAGCTAAAAATTCCATAACCAAAAGGAAAAGGTAGGGGTGATAGAATCCCCATGCCGAAGTCCTATTTGAGGGGAGAAAACCTCCTGTTGTTCCTCATTCCAGATCACCCTATAGGAAGTGGTAGTAACATAATCCAGTATGAGGGATACCCAATTACTAGTTTTGCAAAATAACCTCCAAGGTGGACCATGTTGGAATGGGAGCCCTAGAGGCAATCTATATTTAGTATGAACAATGTTATGGCTAGAATATTCATTTGTTAATTATTGTGATATTTAATATAATGAGGTCCTTAGATACAATGTGTTGTTTATCTTAAATATCCCTAGTCCATTATATTGGTTAATAGGACGATCAAATATAGACTAGTATGTGTGTAGATTGATATGGAGATATCAAGTCTAACACATGGGTATGAATTAGGAGTAATGGCATACTGGATTGACCCACGACGAGAAGGATACATTAGATTATGTCAAAGTCACAATCGCTTCTCGTAGTGCCAATCATATTGTAATCCTAAGACTTGAAGTCACTAGATACTCTAGTTGTGGAATATCACGCTTTGATGTTATCCAACGTTGCGCCTTAACCGGGAAACTATAAAGATAGCTATCGGGCATGATAGGAAGCAAGCTTAGAGATCGTAGTGATGTAGAGAGGATTTTTCCCTCCCACATAATGGGAGAAAATATCCATGGCCACTCGAGGGATGGTGCTTATTGAATGTCTGGCCAGACTATGATAAATCAATATGGAGATATTGATGTTATCTGCTTGCGTAAGCATATTCCCAGGATCGAGAAACTATGGATTGGATATACGAGTGTGATCATTATGTCGTGTGTCCAATCCGGATATGGAGACAAAGGGATAATACAATATGTGATATTGGGCTTAAGGATTGTCGGGATCACTGACTTATTTCTATTAGTTGGGTGGCATGGATGTGTTGCTAGAAACCGCTCCATTTTAGTACTAAGTTACTTCCAACTAAGTAGAAACATATGGGGTCACACACCGGATGGATTAAATTGGATGTAGGTATTAATTAGTTGGACTAATTAATAAAAGGATCATAATGCAACCACAAGCGAACTTAGTGGGACTAATTTTCATGTGGGCTAATCCATGTAGGGACATGGTTAGTTTTGGGGCCTTTACGTAGTTAATAAAGAGTTATGACTATATAAAGGATCTCTAGCTTGTTAATTCTCTACACAAGTCATTATCTGAGAGAACATAACAAGCAAGAGAGAGAGACAAGGAAGAAGGCCGAAGCCCTCAACCTCGTCCGTCCCCCTTGTCGTCGGCCACACCAAGGGGAGGCCTTGGTGCTCCGTTTTGCATGATCATCCTCCTCCTTCTTCCGCTGCTAGCACATCACGGTGAGAAGGAATCCAATCAAGATCCAAGGTATGGATATTCATAGAGACGAAGACAGTTTGATCTCCAAAACCAAGGTACACATCTTCTATGCTCTTATCATGTTATGATAACTCTTCCTGTGATCCTTGGTGGGCTTTGAGTAGGATTTTTTTATTCCGCTGCGTTACCTACGTCGAAACCCAACAGACCATTCAACCTATCATAGACTTTGGCTAAGTCAAGTTTGACAGCCAAATAACCTTTCTTCCCTTTTTTGTGGTGCATGCAATGAAGCACCTCCTGAGCCAATATAATTGAAGATTTTATGTAGTTATGCGAATACAGGATCAAATACTCTAGAGGGGGGGGAGGGTTGAATAGAGTATGACAAATTTTGCCAAAAGTGTGGATTTAAAACAAAATGAGAAGTGCTAGAAGTATTTCAAAGCTTTGAACTCAATTTCAAGGCTTTGAAATCAGAACAGACAGTTTAAAAGATACTGTGTATTTTCAAAGCTTTGAAAAGATTTGAACTGAAATCTGTTTTGAAGTAGTTTTGAAGACAAGTAAAGAACAGTAAAGCAAGACAATGAACACAGTGATTTGTTACGAATTTCGGTTCCAAGTGACTTACTCTCCGCCTGAGGGGTTTAATCCCTCTAGGATTTTAACAACTTCTTATTAATCAAAAGCTAAGCCCTAGATCTCAGGTCAAGAGAATTGCCTTACTCTTTTCCAGCATGTGATTCTTCCTAACCTATCTAGTAACAACTATAGCTAACTAAAACAATAAGAATCTCTTTTTGTTCCTCTTGAACAACTTAACGAGAATAGATGATTAAGTAATATAACATAATGATATACAAATTAAGCTCTGGGGAAAGAACACTGTGAAGACAGTGAAATGTGAAGCTTGAAGTGTTCTTCTGGAATCTGGAATGGATTGAGTGGATGAATGATCTTCTACAGTGATGCTTGTCAATCCGTGAGAGTGTATGAACCTCTGTGTAATGCTATGTACTTCTCAATCTCTCTCAAAAGCTCTACTTCTATCAATTTGAATTGCAGGCTATATAGGGAACTTCAATAGAAATCCCTAAATATCCTCTTGCATATTTTTGACTCTCAACAGCTTTCTCCCAACGACTAGCTGCTTGATTTTCTCAATTGATTTTGATATGATCTTCAATCTACAAGCCTAAGGTAAGTCCATACAACTTTCCATAACATTATGACCAATCTGTAGGCTTGGATATCCTATTCTGCAAATCTCCAAATAAGGAAACTTCCTGCAATACAGAGTTAGCTAACAATCCCTACAAAAAAAATTTAGGCAAATGATAAGATCGAGGCATGTTAT
Source organism: Linanthus parryae (assembly GCA_023055425.1). Classification (NCBI taxonomy): domain Eukaryota; kingdom Viridiplantae; phylum Streptophyta; class Magnoliopsida; order Ericales; family Polemoniaceae; genus Linanthus; species Linanthus parryae. Next base: position 527,493 of record JALGPY010000019.1, on the reverse strand, counting down.
AGCATATAATGAGTTTGTCTTTCATCATATAATATAAGCATGATCAAGTGCAGGAGATTAAAGAATGCATAGGAGTAAGAACTCCCCCTCTGTTATGTTGTGATGTTTTCAAAGCTTTGAAACAAGAACATCCAAGCTTTGAAAACAACTTTGAACTTACAATAATTTTTTCAGAGACTGCTCTCCCAGGAAGAAGGCTGAATTGAAAGGGGTGGATCAGCTTCTGTAAAATAGGCCTTAACCTATGAGTAAACAGTTTAGTGATTATCTTAAGAGCCACATTGTAGAGGCTTATAGGTCTCAGCTGAGAGGAAGTTGTAGGGCTATCAACATTGGGAATAAGAGCCAACAGAGTGTCATTTATGTCAACAAGAAGCTTACCAGAAGTTACAACCTTCACCACCATAGAACAAACAGAAGATTGGATGAGACTCCAGCGGTGTTGATAGAAAATGGGAGTGATCCCATCAGGCCCTGGGATTTTATAAGCACCCATGGAAAAGACCACCCTCTTGACTTCTTCAGAATTGATAGGATAAAGCAAGAGAGTAATGTCAAATCTAGAGAGCACGCCACATTTCCATTCAAACTGATCACACAAACTGGGATTCAAATCAGTGAAGAGGGTAGTGAAATGAGCAGTCGCTTCACTCTTGAGTTGCTGAACATCCTCACACCACAACCCAGAAGCCAGCTTGATAGAAGCAATCTTATTTATTCTTCTTCTAGACACAGTAGTGAGATGGAAAAATCTATTATTCCTATCTCCAAGTAAGAGCTTGTTAAGCCTGCCTTTTTGAAACCGAAACAGCTCCTCTTGAAGAAGAACAACATTATACTGATCCTGCAAAGAGATCTCAAGCTGAGACAAGAAAGAGTTCTCCTTAGAAGTAATGGATTTTGAATACCCAAAAGTCTAGCTCTTGGATTTATTTTATTTTCAAATATGTTCTCAAACACTTCATTTTCATTGCCTAGCAGCCTTAGCGAAACACTTAACCATTTAAACAAAGGAGGCATCAGTATACCAGAACTTACTAACCAGCTCTTTGAAGATGGGATATAGGAACCAAGAAACCTCCATTCTAAAAGGTTTAAGATGAGAGGCAGGAGGGGGAGCCCCTGCATATCAACAAGGATGGGGTGGTGGTAGAATTAACTCTGACCACATGCTTAACAAGCCCTTCAGAGAAGAGCAATCTCCAACTATTGTTACAAAAGGCTCTATAAAGCCTTTGTACAATAATTCTCCCATCCTGAGAATTAGACAAAGTGAAGGTTGGACCAGAGAAATACATGTCTTGCAGGCAGAAATAAGACAAACAATCCGACAAAACATAGAACTTCTTCTGATTAACCATCCTACCACCTTTCTTCTCATTACCAGAGAAGACCTGGTTAAATCCCCCAATAACATCCAAGGAAGAGTATGGTTGTCCCTAACTCCTTAAGGTGCAACCATAACTCCTTCCTTTTTCACAGCCAAGGGACTAGCATACACAGCAGTAAACAACCATAACTGACCATCCTTCATCTGAAGAGTGCTAGTAATAGCTTAACTAGTAGTAGAAACCACAGTTAAATTAACAATGCGGCTATTGAGTCCGGGTCCATTTTTCGTGTTAATTTTACCACGGATTGGCACCAAGGTTAGTGTAGTTTCGGGTTAACTTTGGTTCAGCCGTTAACGTCGTTAGTTGTTTGTTCGAAGGGACAAGCGACAATATTGTTTGGACTTAAATCCGTTTTCATTCATGGAATTTGTCCTTACAATCCATGGCATTCAGATGCCATTTATGAAATTACAAATACAGCCAACAACATGGCGGTTACATCAGTTCCTAACTGCCCGACAAGTAACTACCCCGCGGGGAATAACTACCCGTAACCGCCCTGGGACCAACTGCCTCACTGGTCGCTGCTGCTGCTGAGCTGCTGTGCATGGGACTGCACGTTCCCAGGACCAGAGCCTGGGTTGGCTCTGTGCCATCATCGGGTTGGCACTGAGCCATCATCGGGAAATCACAGGGACAACATCGGGTTGGCACAGGGCCAGCATCGGGTTGGCACTGGACCAACATCGGGTTGGCACTGGGACATCATCGGGTTGGCGCTGAGCCATCATCGAGGCACTGGTCCAACATCGAGTTGGGACTGGGACATCATCGAGGGACTGTGCCAACATCGGGTTGGCACTCAACCAGAGCCTGAGCCAACCAGAGCCAGATCCTGGGCTTGGCACTGAGCCAGAACCCGATTGTGTCTGAGCCGGGAACTGTGTGTGGCACTGAGACCTGGACCTGAGCCAGCGTATCCGGAATCGGGTAAAAGTCCTGAGCCGCGTCCTGAGCAGACCTGGACCGTCCTGGGCCACATCCAACAATCCGTCTAAGGCAACAAGGCCAAGGCACCAAGCCAAGGCCAGATCATGGCACCAAGCCATGATCACTTCATGGTGTTATCTATCCGTCATGCACGTTAAGGCAACGTGGTTAAGCACTCGACCAACGTGCAGGTCTTCGTGCACCACACCGGGACCAAGGGACTACGGAGGTGACAAACCTCCCGGACCACCTGAGATTGACGTCCTCGTCAATGAGTCCAAGTAGGCTGTGGTGAGATCTTCAAACTGCCACAGCGAAGTATCCTTCTCCCAAGTTGCGTCTTCAATCGGTTTGTTTTTCCATTGAACCAAGAACTCAGTCCTTCGATTCTTTTTATTGTACCCAAAGGTGCGATGGTCCAGCACTTTCTCAACGCCTTCGGTGAATTGTTTCCTTATCATCGGTGGGGCTCTCCGGGACTTGGAGCGAGCAGGTTCAACTTCATCTTCGTTGAACTTCCGAAGGAAACTCACATGGAACGTCGGGTGGATCTTCAATCTTTCTGGCAACTTCAAGCGATAGGCAACATTCCCAACTTTGTGCACGATCTCAAAGGGACCATCGAACTTAGGAATCAGCCCACGGTGCAAGGTTTTGCTATTGATCTTCTTCCAAATCTGAGGAGTCAATTTCAGCAACACCTTGTCACCAACATCGAAATCCAGCGGCCTCCTCTTGCGGTCAGCTTTCTTTTTCATCCGTTTTTGCGCCTTGCGCAAACTGTCACGGGCTTCCTCGAGCATCTGCTGCTTGTCCTTGGCATATCGGTGGGCTGCTGGACACTTGCCATCGGACTCCACTGCCACGTCCAGGGGCGTTGTCGGCTGCTGCCCCAACACCAACTCGAATGGACTGCGCTCCGTGGCTGAGGAACGGTGCAGATTGTAACAGAACTGCGCCGTGTCCAGCAAGTCCAGACAATTTTTCTGACTGGCCGTCACATAGTGCCGATGGTACTCTGACACGATCCAACCGCAAGTGTACGGGTGTCGCGTGTAGTAATATCCGGTAATCCGGGTTTATCGAACCCAAGGGACTTGTCGTGAATCAATTATTATTTTTAACTTTATGTGGGCAAGCAGTAGAGATTGTTTTTCTAAACTAAATAATAAAAATACAAAGCAAATATTTTAAATAATAAGAATTAATATGGGAGGAACAACCAGGACACCGCGTTTGGGGGATTGCTAGGATTCTCCTGTTGACAACGTTTTATGATTTGTGAAACACAGACGAAATTATTTTGCTAATCGAGCAATAATAATTCAACGAGTTACCAAGTGAGCACCCTATGTCTAGGTTCGATTAAAACCGAGTTACCAAGTTCTAATTATCCCTAAACATGCATTAACGATGAATTCTACTCTAACGATCTCAATTCTTGCTTTCACTAAGAACGAGTGATTGTTCGCTTTTCCTGTTCAACAATTACCAAGTTACCAAATAATTGCAAACTAATTTCTAGCTAACAAGACGTCTCCAATTAACTAGATATGATAAAGAGCACAACACAATCATAGCAAACACAAAATCATCAATTAGGTTTATCAAAACATGAATCTCAATCCATAAAACGCATAATCAATGTGAAAACCCTAACCCCAAACTCGGGACCTGATCTAAGAAGTTTAGCTACGCATATTCATGATCACAAATACAAGAGTTTGTGTGATCATGTACAGAAATAATGAAAAGATAAGAGTAGAGGGATCAAACGGATGAATTCTCGCTTCCCAACGAACTCTAGCTCCAAGTTTCTCCTCAAATCTTCTTCTCTGCGTCCAGCAGCCTACTCTGCCTTTAGGTCCTAAAAATCGTCATGTATAGGGCTGGGCATGATTTTTAATGTATTTTGGCCGAATTTGCAATTCAGCCCCTCTAGTTTGCAATTCTCGGACAGATTTCATAAGCTGATCTTGCGTGGGTCTTTTCTCCCTCATCCGGACTCCGTTTTGGGCCTATCTTATATCGCTGGAAAGCCCTGGATGTCTAATTTCTAATGGCGTAGGCCTTGCTCCAAAATTGTATATGTAACTCCAGATACAGCCCGAATACTAAAGACTGGTCCAGTGAACTTTTCCAGCTCTTCTTCGTTTTTGCGTCATCTTCGGCGGACCATATCTTTCTCGTCCGGCCTTTGATTGAGCTCCGTGACCTACCGTTGGAAAGATAATTGAGTCTAGTTTCATTTGGAATCAGTATCACTATAGCAGGTCTTGTAGAACTCAAGATATCATCAAAATAGTGAAGATTGGTCACTTTTGCTCCTCTAACTTTGCCTCTCCTCATTCTTCTTGGCCATTCTTGAGCTTTTCTCATCTTCCGAAGCTTGTTTCATGCCTCATAGCAATCGTCTAGCATCCTTTCTTATCATGAAAACATGAGCAAGCATACCAAGCGATTATATTTGACAAATAACATCTAAAACCGCATAGAAACGCCCGAACTAGCAATAAATCACAACAAACTCATTCTTCACAAGAATTGGCCTAAATTCCATCACTTTTCACCGAAACACACATAAATAGCAATGTGTTACATACGAAAGATGACTCCAACTAAGGAGTTATCATACTCCTCCAAAAAGTGGTTGATACGTTCAGTTTTCCCATCAGTTTGGGGGTGATTGGCCGTAGAAAACTTCAGGTCGGTACCCATCAGATTGAATAGCGTCGTCCAGAACTGGCCTGTGAATCTACCATAACTGTCACTCACAACATCATTAGGCAAGCCAAAATATTTTACCACATAGCGATAGAATAATTCAGCAGCTACTTCGGACGTGCACACCGAGGGACAAGGGACAAACACTGCATATTTCGAGAAGCGATCAACGACAACCATCACGGCAGATTTGTCGTCGACCTTAGGGAACCCACTGATGAAATCCATCGAAACTGAAGCCCAAGGCCTCTCCGGAACAGGCAAAGGCTGCAACAACCCCGCCTCCTTCTTCCTCTCGATCTTGTCTTGTTGGCACACAAGACACGTCTTGACATAAGTCTTGACGTCTTCCTCCATCTTTGGCCAGAAATAGGAACGAGACAATGGCGCCATCATCCGCTCACCACCCGGATGTCCAGCCCATTGTGGATCGTGCGTCTCTTTCAGTAGTTCCCGACGCAGCCCGCCAATTGCAGGCACGAAAATTCTCTCCCCCCCCCTTGAAGTAGAGGAGATCGTCCTCGATCCAATAGCGCTTCACAGTCCCATCTCGAACCTGCTCCATCAATTTCCCATAGGCTGCATCGGATGGAGCCACGGACTTGATCCTTTCCGTGAAATCAGATTCCACTCGAGTGATGGAGTAGAACATTGCAAGGACTTCCTTGCGGCTGAGAGCATCCGCAACCTGGTTGTGCCGTCCAGGCTTGTGTTCCCACAAAAAATCATACTCGGATAGCATCTCTTGCCATCTTGCTTGCTTTGCGGAGAGCTTTTTCTGCGACTTGAAGTAAGTGTTTGCGACATTGTCAATTCGCACCACAAACTTCGTACCCAACAAATACACTTTCCAAACTTGCAAGCAATGAATCACCGCGACCATCTCCTTTTCATGGGCAGAGTATCGCTGTTCCGCCGGGTTTAACTTGCGACTCTCAAAGGCAACCGGGTGGCTGCCCTGCACCAAGACACCACCAATGGCTTTATCGGAGGCATCGGTATGGACTTCGAAAGGCAACTCAAAATCTGGAAACCGGAGTACGGGCTCGGAGGCAATGGTGGCCTTCAATTTCTCAAAGGCGTCTTGGCACGCCTCACTCCAATGCCACTTTGCATCCTTCTTCAAAAGATCCATCAAAGGGGCTGCCCGCTTGGAATAGCCGGCAATGAACTTGCGATAGTAGTTCGCAAGGCCAAGGAACGAGCGCAACTCAGGGACTTTGGACGGGGGCTGCCAATCTACAATTGCTTGCACCTTCCTCGGATCCATTCTGACTTGGTGAGTCCCAATCAGATGGCCCAAGAAACTGATCTCCGTCTTTGCAAACTCGCATTTCTCAGCCTTCACGAATAGTTTTTGTTCCCGTAATCGAGCCAAGACCCTCTCCAAGTGCTGCACGTGCTCTTCAAATGACCTGCTATAGACTACAATATCATCTAAGTAGACTACAACAAAATCATATAAGAACTCGTACAATACATCATTCATTAAATTGCAAAATGTGGCAGGGGCATTGGTCAAGCCGAAAGGCATAACCAGGAACTCGTAGGAACCGTATCGCGTCACGCAAGTTGTCTTTGCCTCATCTCCTTCCGTGATCCGAACTTGCCAATAACCAAACCGAAAATCCAGTTTTGTGAACCAAGTGGCTTTGCACATCCTGTCCATCAAGTCTTGGATCAGCGGAACCGGGTACTTGTTCCGTATTGTCACTTTGTTGAGAGCACGATAGTCCACACACATCCGCAACGAACCGTCTTGTTTTTTCTGAAACAGGACCGGGGCACCGAAAGGGGCTTTGGACGGTTGAATGAATCCAGCGTTGAGCAATTCACCCAACTGTTTCCTCAATTCCTTCAACTCCAATGGTGACATTCGATAGGGTGGACGGGAAGGGGGCATCGAACCAGGGTGTAGTTCGATTTTGTGATCGATGGCCCTCCTCGGCGGCAATTGCTTTGGCAATTCTAGTGGCATCACATCAGAAAATCGGGCCAAAACTTTACCCACTGCATCATGGACATCGACCTTTACATCGGGCTTCAACTCAAGCAACGTAGCCAAGTAAGTAACCTGGCCTTTCTTGACACCCTTCTCAACCGCCATGGCTGAGATTTGCTCCGTCTTCCTGCACGGAACAGATTTGGCTACGGTAGATGCAACAAAACATGGGCTAGATTCGTGCATTACCATTACTCCATTCAAGTGTGGCATCGGGTCTGAACGGGACTTCCTTAGAAAATCCATTTCAAGGATCAACTCGAAGTCGTCCAGGTATATCACCATCATGTTGATCTTCCCCTTTAGAGAGCCAACGGTAACAGGGACATCGTATGCCATGCCCAAACGGACTGCAACTTGGCATTCGGCATCTTCAACCGGCTGGGGCACTTGGACGTGGATAAACCAAGCCGTTTCACCAACTTTTCGGCCATGAACGAGTGCGAAGCACCCGTATCCACCATCGCAATGATCTCATTCCCACTGACCGTCACCGAAATCTGCAACAACTTTTGCTGCGCGGATGCAACATCCTCGTTAACATTAGCCAAAACTTTGAATGAATTCAGGCTTACCAACGTATTTAGGAGTTGTAAGTCTGATGCGGCCGCTTGGCCAGACCGCGATCCATCGTTCCCCTCTCCCACAAGCATTGCATTCAACTTCTCACGTCGTGGACATTCACGTGCTCTATGCGGACCATCACAAAGGAAGCAACCCTTAGGTTCTGAATCCGGCTTGGATTGGGAAGAGCCACCCGCTGACTTTCCCTTCCACTTCTTGCCACCATCCTTCTTTTTCTCGTGTTTCTCCTCTCCCTTCTTCCCCTTTCCCTTCTTGGGTTTGGAAGAGGGCTGGGCATTGGACATCTCCTTGCCCGAACGAAAATCAACAAGGGCCTCCGCGAATTCGGTGGCAGTGGGGTAATCCTTCACGTTTTTGTTGGAATAGATGCCCTAGAGGCAATCTAGTTTAGTATGAATTTGTATATGGCTAGAAAATTCATTTATTATTTATTGGATATTTAATATAATAAAGTCCTTAGATTTACAATTGTGTTATTTATCTTAAATATCCCTAGTCAAGTATAGTGATTAATGGGACAATCATCTATAGACTAGTATGGGGTTGGATTGATATGGAGATATCATGATCCAACACATTGGTGTGCATTAGGGAATGTTGCACTGGATTGACCCATCTCCGAGAAGGCTACATACATGTTATGTTGAGTCACAAGCGCTTCTCGCGGTGCAATGGTATTGTCATCCTTAGACTTGAAGTCACTAGATATTCTAGTTGTGGATTATTGTGATTTTGGTAGCGTTAAACGCTACACCGTAACTGGGTAGTCATAAAGGCGTGTACTGGATACAATAAGAAGCAAGCTTATAGATCGTAGTGGACGTAGATAGGATTTGTCCCTCCCACATAACGAGAGCCAATATCCTAGGCCACTCGAGGGATAGTGCTTATAGAATGTCTGGCCAGACTCAAATAAATCAATATAGGATATTGATGTTATTTGCACGAATAAGGCTATTCCCATGGATCGAGAAACTATGAATTGGATATACGAGTGTGACTTGTATGTCTCGTGTCCAATCCGGATATAGAGACAAAGGGATGAGATAATTACTTGTACAAAGGTTGTCAAGATGACTATTCTATTAGTTGGCTAGAATGGATGTTTTGCTAGAGACCACTCCATATTAGCAAATAGTTGCTACCAACTAGATAGAACCTATGGGGTCACACGCTATATAGAGTTGAACTAGATTTGGGAATTAATTAATTGGATTAATTAATTAGAAGGATCACTTTGCAAACCCTTGCAAACTTAGTAGGGACTAATTTGCAAGGAAGGGACTAAATTGAATTCTAGTAGGACTAGAATAAGTCCTTTAGGTAGTTAACAAGGAGTTGTTGGACTATATAAAGGACCTTCCTTCCTTCCTTCCCATATAACTTATGCTCATTAAGTGAACATAACAAGAGTGGGAGAGAACAAAGGAGAGAGAGCAAGCAACAAGGAGGCCCGAACCGCCCCCTTGCCGCCGCCCCGTCCCCGTCAGCCAAAGGAGGCCGAGACCCTCCTTTGGGTCTCGTTTTGCGTGATTTCTTCTTCCTCTTCCTCTTCCGGGATAGCACCAAGGAGTTGGGAGATCTAGGATCAACTCTAGGCGTGGATCAACTATAGAGAACGTGACACAATTCGCGTTTGAAGTCATCAAGGAGAACCCAAAGGTGTGTTTATGATTTCTAACCCTTACCATCGTTATGTCTCTTGACTTGTGATCCTTGGAGGGTTTTGCATGATTTTATGTTTGATTATGCTTCCGTTGTGCGATCCATGAATCAAAACCCTACAGTGGTATCAGACCCACAGGTCGTAGAGCATAAACGTGGTTTATGTGTTACGTTTTGTTGTTTTACACCTTAATTTGATTGTTTATCGCGTAAAACAAGACAAATCAAGCATGGGATGCAATTTGTCAATAATTAATCATAACAAGATCCAATTTTTGCATTGGATGCATGAATTGGTGAGTTTGAGAAATTTTAGGATCTTAGATCTAGGGTTTGGGCATCCTTGGGGAAGAAGGAGTTCTCCCAAAACAAGGAAACAACCAAACTTGGGCACCAAGCAAGGGAGTTGTTTTGGAAACAACTCCCTCAAGGAGGTTCGGCCCCCCTAGGGACCCCCCCCCCCTTGCTTGCCGCCCAAGCTTGGCCGCCCTAGGGGGCCGGGCGGCCCTAACCCGCGGGCCTAGGCTTGTGGGTTTTGGGCCGGGCCGGCCCTAGGGCCTTGTGGTTCACCTTTTTGGGCCCGAGCAATTTAATTGTTGGGCCCATGGACCGTTTTAACCCTAGAAATCCTAAAATCAATTAAAATTGACCAAGCGCGTTAAAATTGGATTTTAACTGTTTATGTGCAAATCGCATGGTGATTGGATATGGCCTTAGGATGTGGTTTGATGTGGATGTTTAATTTTGTGGTATGGTTTTACGGCCTGCGAGCTGATCAATTAATTGTAATAATTAATTAGGGTTTTATGGCCTGCGTGCCATTTTTTTTCTCAACTTGTGAGATTTATTTTATTTAGTATAGATATTAGCTAGTGCTAGATAAAGTAGATTGTTAGCCAAGATTGGAGAAAAGAAGCCCAAAGCCAAAGAAGCCACAAAAGATGGAGCATGGAGCATGGAGCATTCCACAAGACTATGAAGGATGGACCAAAAGATCAAGACGCATGGAGATGTGTTTGCTTTAGGGTTCATGAATTGGCTTGGAATTATCTTAGTCTAGAAAAGGCCATATCCACATCACGTTTAATTTATGTTTTGTGGTTGTTTATTTTATTGTCTTATTATTTGTGTGGTCGGTGTATGGATGATGCATGAAATTAGGATAATAAGATAATTAGACAACCCGGATCTATTATTTGGAGTTGTGCCCAAACTCAAATAGATAGATTAGTTAATATCGATCAACAAAACAATTAAAATTGAATTTTAAAATCCCTCAAAATTCAAATATTGTGTTCTTGCCTTCTCGTTATTTAAACACTCATTATCATCATTATTTATCAAGTTCGTGCGTGCCAAAGCATGGCGACTTGGTTCATAATGATGGAATGCGATGGCACGTAACAATGTGCAATTGTTTAGATAAGAGGTTGAACACAACTAGGCTATTAATTTGATTAAGAAACCTAGAGGCAATCAATTGGGATTATCCATATGGATGGATAAATAAGGAGTTATTTGCCCGATTGAACCAAGAGTTGCATATGAGATGCAATTGGAATTGTTCCTACCTAAAGTAGTCACATTATGGGTGACTTGCCAAAGCAAGCTCATAAGGAGATGAAAGATGGATCTTGGCCCACTAGAAAATATAAGAATATTTTCCGCATTAATATCTTGAGGGTTATTAATCCGTAGAAAAATAGTGGGAGCTATATTTGATAAACTAGCCACTATTGAATATAGTCAAAAATTCACAAATACTAAAACTTGCGTATTTTCCTTTTGTAGAATTCCAAATGGCAAACAACTCATCGAGTTCACAACATTCCCTACGATCTGTCCTTGAGAAGGACAAGCTCTCTGGAACCAACTTTCTTGATTGGTACAGAAACTTGAGAATTGTTCTCAAGCAAGAGAAGAAACTGTACGCAATAGAGGAGCATGTTCCAGAAGGTCCAGAGAACCAAACACCTGCTGCCTTAAAGGCGTATCAAAAGCGTGTTGATGACGCTAATGATGCGGCCTGCCTAATGCTTTTCACCATGACTTCTGAGCTTCAGAAGCAACACGAAAACATGAATGCTGTCGATATGATCGAACATCTAAAGCAACTCTTCCAAGAGCAGGCGAGGGTAGAGAGGTATGAGGTCTCAAAGGCACTGTTCAAATGTCATCTGGCAGAAGGGAACCCGGTGGGACCCCATGTACTCCGAACGATCGGGTACTTGGAGAATCTCGCCCGACTGGGGTTCCCGGTCGGCCAAGAGTTGGCAACCGATCTCGTGTTGCAATCGTTGCCCGAGAGTTATGGACAGTTCATTATGAACTATAACATGAACGAGATCATTAAACCACTGCCAGATTTACACAACATGTTGAGGACGGCTGAACAGAGCATCAACAAGGGTAAGGGCAAGGCCATAATGATGGTACAGAAAGGAAAGGGCAAAAGGTTTGCCTGTTCCTCCAAGGGCAAAGGCAAGTCAGTTGCCAAGTCCAAGGAACCTGCCCTTAAGCCTGTTGGTGGCATTGCCAAGGCCGTGACTAAAGGTGAGTGTCACTACTGCAGTCAGCCTGGACACTGGAGGAGGAACTGCCCAAAATATCTGGAGGACAAAAGGCTTGGAATAGTGATTCCACCACCACCAGGTATTTTTGTTGTAGATGTCAATTTAACTGTCTCTACATCGTGGGTATTAGATACTGGATGTGGATCTCATATTTGTCGAAATATGCAGGATCTAAAGAGAAGTAGAAGATTGGCTAAATGAGAGGTAGATCTGCGCGTTGGGAATGGAGCAAAGGTTGCTGCGTTGGCCATAGGCGTGTGCGAGCTATCTCTGCCTTCAGGATTAGTTTTAGAATTAAATAATTGCTATTTTGTGCCTGCTATGAGCAGAAACATTATTTCTATTTCTTGTTTGGACAAGGATGGTTTTATTATTTCAATAAAGAACAATTGTTGTTCCTTTTATTTAAATAATATTCACTATTTTAGTGCGCAATTATTTAATGGACTGTATGTCCTTGACCTAAGCAATCCTGTCTACAACATTAATACCAAGCGGATTAAAATAAATGATTTAAATCCTGCTTATTTATGGCATTGTCGTTTAGGCCACATAAATAAGAAACGTGTATCTAGACTCCATAAGGATGGATTACTAGACTCATTTGATTTTGAATCATATGAGACATGTGAGGCTTGTTTATTGGGAAAAATGACAAAGTCCCCTTTCAATAAGAAAGGTGAGAGGACTAGTGAGCAATTGGCACTCATACATACCGATGTGTGTTGGCCATTTGCCACGCCTGCCAGGGGTGGTTATGTCTACTTCATTACATTTACTGATGATTACAGTAGATATGGATTTGTGTACCTTATGAGGGCAAAATCCGAATCCTTTGAAGTGTTCAAAGAATTCAAGAATGAAGTAGAGAAGCAACTTGGCAAAAGTATAAAGGCTCTACGATCGGATCGTGGAGGAGAATACTTGAGCCAAGAGTTTGACGACTATCTTAGAGAGTGTGGGATCGTGTCCCAACTCACTCCACCCGGAACGCCACAATGGAATGGCGTGTCCGAAAGGAGGAATCGAACCCTATTGGATATGGTTCGATCTATGATGTGTCAAACCAATCTTCCATTATCCTTTTGGGGCTACGCTCTATTAAGTGCAGCTTTCACCATTAACCGTGTTCCATCTAAGTCAGTCATGAAAACACCATATGAGATGTGGAGTGGGAGGCGTCCCACACTGTCGTTCATGAGGATTTGGGGCTGCGATGTCTATGTAAAACGTTTACAATCAGACAAGCTAGGGCCTAAATCGGATAAGTGTAAGTTTGTGGGGTACCCTAAGGAAACTAAGGGATACTACTTCTACAATCCAACCGAGAACAAAGTGTTTGTTGCTCGGACCGGCGTTATTTTAGAAAGAGAGTTTGTCTCTAAAGAAGCAAGTGGGAGGAATGTAGAACTTGAAGAGGTTCAAGAACCACAAATCACTGAACCGATTATGGAACATGAACAGGAACCACAAGCAGTTGTGGAGCAGCCTGTTCAGGTAACACAAGAGCTTCGTAGATCTAGTAGAGTGCGCCAGGAACCCGAGAGGTATGGACTTCTCGTAACTGATTCCGGTGACACGATGCTCATAGATGATGAGCCTACTACCTATGAGGAGGCCATGAGTGGCCCAGACTCTCAGAAGTGGCTGGAAGCCATGAGATCCGAGATGGAATCCATGTATACCAACAAAGTATGGACTTTGGTGGAACCACCCGATGGGGCGCGACCCATAGGGTGCAAGTGGGTCTTCAAGAAGAAGATCGACATGGATGGTAATGTGATTATCTATAAGGGCCGATTGGTGGCTAAAGGATTCAGACAGATTCATGGTATTGACTATGATGAAACCTTTTCACCAGTCGCTATGACCAAATCCATCCGAATCCTACTTGCGATTGCAGCATACCACGACTATGAGATTTGGCAGATGGATGTCAAAACTGCATTCCTTTATGGGAATCTCCTCGAGGACGTGTATATGATACAGCCGGAGGGTTTGAGGATCCAAAGCAAGCCAACAAAGTCTGTAAGCTGCAACGATCCATTTATGGATTGAAGCAAGCTTCTAGGAGTTGGAATCGACGTTTTGATGAAGTGGTCAAAGAGTTTGGCTTCATCAGAAACGAAGATGAGTCTTGTGTCTACAAGAAGGTTAGTGGGAGCTCTGTAGCTTTTCTGGTCTTGTATGTGGATGACATACTACTCATTGGAAACGACATTCCCATGCTACAATCTGTGAAAGATTGGCTAGGAAAATGTTTCTCAATGAAGGACTTAGGGGAAGCAGCCTATATACTCGGTATAAAGATCTATAGAGATAGATCTAAGAGGTTGCTAGGCCTAAGTCAAAGTACATATATTGACAAGGTGTTGAAACGGTTCAACATGCAAGATTCCAAGAAGGGATTCTTGCCCATGTCACATGGAATCACTCTTTCGAAGAGTGGTTGTCCTTCCAATGAGATTGAGAAGGAACGCATGAGTAGAATTCCCTATGCCTCGGCCATAGGATCTATCATGTACGCCATGTTATGTACTAGACCAGATGTGTCATATGCCTTGAGTATGACAAGCAGATACCAATCCAATCCGGGTGAGAGTCACTGTATTGCAGTCAAGAACATCCTAAAGTACTTGAGAAGAAGTAAGGATGCTTTCTTGATATTTGGCGGTGAGGAAGAGTTACGTGTAAGGGGTTACACTGATGCAAGCTTCCAAACCAACAGAGATGACTTTAGATCACAATCAGGATATGTGTTTTGCCTGAATGGAGCAGCGGTGAGCTGGAAGAGTTCCAAGCAAGAGACGGTAGCTGATTCTACAACAGAGGCTGAGTACATTGCTGCAAATGGCGCAGCAAAGGAGGCTGTTTGGATCAGAAAGTTTGTTTCTGAACTTGGTTTGGTCCCTAGCATTGCGGATCCAGTGGAGTTGTTCTGCGACAACACTGGGGCGATCGCGCAATCAAAGGAACCCAGATCGCACCAGAAGTCCAAGCACGTGCTCAGGAAGTTTCATCTGATTCGAGATATTATCGATAGAGGAGACGTTCGGATATGCAAGATTCCTACAGATGATAATCTGTCAGACCCGCTTACGAAGCCTCTCACGCAGTGGAAGCATGAAGGGCACTATAGGAGTATGGGCATACGGGATAGATGCCCTAGAGGCAATCTAGTTTAGTATGAATTTGTATATGGCTATAAAATTCATTTATTATTTATTGGATATTTAATATAATGAAGTCCTTATATTTACAATTGTGTTGTTTATCTTAAATATCCCTAGTCAAGTATAGTGATTAATGGGACAATCATCTATAGACTAGTATGGGGTTGGATTGATATGGAGATATCATGATCCAACACATAGGTGTGCATTAGGGAATGTTGCACTGGATTGACCCATCTCCGAGAAGGCTACATACATGTTATGTTGAGTCACAATCGCTTCTCGCGGTGCAATGGTATTGTCATCCTTAGACTTGAAGTCACTAGATATTCTAGTTGTGGATTATTGTGATTTTGGTAGAGTTAAACGCTACACCGTAACTGGGTAGTCATAAAGGCGTGTACTGGATACAATAAGAAGCAAGCTTAGAGATCGTAGTGGACGTAGATAGGATTTGTCCCTCCCACATAACGGGAGCCAATATCCTAGGCCACTCGAAGGATAGTGCTTATAGAATGTCTGGCCAGACTCAAATAAATCAATATAGGATATTGATGTTATTTGCACGAATAAGGCTATTCCCATGGATCGAGAAACTATGGATTGGATATACGAGTGTGACTTGTATGTCTCGTGTCCAATCCGTATATAGAGACAAAGGGATGAGACAATTACTTGTACAAAGGTTGTCAAGATGACTATTCTATTAGTTGGCTAGAATGGATGTTTTGCTAGAGACCACTCCATATTAGCAAATAGTTGCTACCAACTAGATAGAACCTATGGGGTCACACGCTATATAGAGTTGAACTAGATTTGGGAATTAATTAATTGGATTAATTAATTAGAAGGATCACTTTGCAAACCCTTGCAAACTTAGTAGGGACTAATTTGCAAGGAAGGGACTAAATTGAATTCTAGTAGGACTAGAATAAGTCCTTTAGGTAGTTAACAAGGAGTTGTTGGACTATATAAAGGACCTTCCTTCCTTCCTTCCCATATAACTTATGCTCATTAAGTGAACATAACAAGAGTGGGAGAGAACAAAGGAGAGAGAGCAAGCAACAAGGAGGCCCGAACCGCCCCCTTGCCGCCGCCCCGTCCCCGTCGGCCAAAGGAGGCCGAGACCCTCCTTTGGGTCTCGTTTTGCGTGATTTCTTCTTCCTCTTCCTCTTCCGGGCTAGCACCAAGGAGTTGGGAGATCTAGGATCAACTCTAGGCGTGGATCAACTATAGAGAACGTGACACAATTCGCGTTTGAAGTCATCAAGGAGAACCCAAAGGTGTGTTTATGATTTCTAACCCTTACCATCGTTATGTCTCTTGACTTGTGATCCTTGGAGGGTTTTGCATGGTTTTATGTTTGATTATGCTTCCGTTGTGCGATCCATGAATCAAAACCCTACAGTTTTACCGTCTCAATTCGGCTTGAGCCCAAGGCTGCAAACCCGACATGAAGTTGAACAATTTGTCTTCTTCCGACATGTTGCGCACATCAAGCAAGAGCGCGCTGAATTCTCTGACGTAGTCTCTCACGAAACCCGTCTGCTTGAGGCGTTTCATCGCCTCTCTGGACTCCCAAGACGCGTTTCCGGGTAGGAATTGCGCCTTCAAAGCCGTCGTGAAGCCATCCCAAGTGTTGATGGCTGGCCGTCCAGCAGCGGCGTCCTCTGAAACACGAGTCCGCCACCATAACTTGGCATCCTCTACCAAGTACATAGCCGCAATCGTCATCTTATCGTCATCGGCAGTCTTAGCCGCAGAGAAATATTCCTTCATGTCCCACAGAAAGTTCTCCAGTTCTTTGGCATTGCGCGCACCACCAAAGTACTTCGGGTCGGGAATCTTCTTCTTGCGGTCACGGTCAGCCATGGTGCCTCCCGTGCCACAAGCCCTACGGAGTAAGGCAACATCCGCAGTCACCGTATCCAGCGCCTCACGAAGGGTCTGAACAGTTTCACGTAGCAGTTGGGTTTCCGTACCCAATTCTGCACGTAAGGCATCCATATCGGCATCGTGTGTGGCCTGGGCTTCACGCAGAGATTGAATCTCTGTGTTAGACCCAGCAACCCGCTGTAATAGGTCCAATTCCACATCGTCTTCCATGGGACCGAGCACTGACTCGATGCGAGCCAGTCTCTCAAGAATCTCTACATTTCTCGCTGCCATGATCGCCAACCAAGCGCTCTGATACCAGTTGAGTCCGGGTCAATTTTTCGTGTTAATTTTACCACGGATTGGCACCAAGGTTAGTGTAGTTTCGGGTTAACTCTGGTTCAGCCATTAACGTCGTTAGTTGTTTGTTCGAAAGGACAAGCGACAATATTGTTTGGACTTGAATCCGTTTTCATTCATGGAATTCGTCCTTACAATCCATGGCATTCATATGCCATTTATTAAATACAAATACAGCCAACAACATGACGATTACATCATTTCCTAACTGCCCGACAAGTAACTACCCCGCTGGGAATAACTACCCGTAACCGCCTTGGGACCAACTGCCTCACTGGGTCGCTGCTGCTGCTGAGCTGCTGTGCATGGGACTGCACGTTCCCAGGACCAGAGCCTGGGTTGGCTCTGTGCCATCATCGGGTTGGCACTGAGCCATCATCGGGAAATCACAGGGACAACATCGGGTTGGCACAGGGCCAGCATCGGGTTGGCACTGGACCAACATCGGGTTGGCACTGAGACATCATCGGGTTGGCACTGAGACATCATCGGGTTGGAGCTGAGCCATCATCGAGGCACTGGGCCAACATCGGGTTGGCATTCGGACATCATCGAGGGACTGTGCCAACATCGGGTTGGCACTGAACCAGAGCCTGAGCCAACCAGAGCCAGAACCCGATTGTGCCTGAGCCAGGAACTGTGTGTGGCACTGAGACCTGGACCTGAGCCAGCGTATCCGGAATCGGGTAAAAGTCCTGAGCCGCGTCCTGAGCAGACCTGGGACCGTCCTGGGCCACATCCAACAATCCGTCTAAGGCAACAAGGCCAAGGCACCAAGCCAAGGCCAGATCATGGCACCAAGCCATGATCACTTCACGGCGTTATCTATCCGTCATGCACGTTAAGGCAACGTGGTTAAGCACTCGACCAACGTGCAGGTCTTCGTGCACCACACCGGGACCAAGGGACTACGGAGGTGACAGCTATCCCATAGCAGTCAAATCCCACCAGAGAAACCTCTAGCTTCCACAAAATTACTCTTATCAAAATGAGCCCTTCTTTGCAACTACACAACATGACTACTATTCACCCTTGGTTTCATAACAACCAAAATAGAGTTTTTATAAAAAACGCAAAGATCGATAAGAGACCTCACCGTAGCTTTATTCCCAATCCATTTGCAATTCCAGGAGAGGATCTTCATCAAAATTTGGAAGAAGAGAACCGAACTCTCGGTGAAAGTTGTTTGTTGGGAATTAATCCCTGCTTAGTCAGAAGAGACTTAGGACCCTGATTTTTCTTCCAATTACCACCTTGATTAGACAACGAACCGAACTAGAACATGGAGTTAGGAAATTGATTTCCCCCCAGTGCAATTACCATCAATCTTCGTCTAAGGGGAATGAAAATTAGGGTTCGCAAGATGATCCACTTTCTGATGATTCGAGTTCCCTCGCAGAGGAGGACCATGGATTTTTTACCCGACGCATCACGTGGCAGGCTATTGTTGGCTGGATGACAAACCGATTTTTCCACCTCATTACTCCCCGGAGCAAACAGGGTATTAAATCCAGTGGTACCGGGAGCACCAAAACCACTAACTTCCCCAATATCATGAAGGGAACTAAGCGAGTTGTTATCTTGTGCCACAATAGTTCTCCTTATCTTTCTGCGGTCTACGTAGATGGTCCTGATTCTTCCTGCTTTTACGCGGAGCAATCATCCAAGGACCGAAGCCCTCCTCCTTCTCCGGCTCCGGCGAAACCTCTGAATTCTCCAACGCTGCCTCCATCTCCGCTGCAAACCTCCATCTCATGAGGCAGAGGAATCTCGGGCTCCTCTTGATGATGCTTGGAGCACGCTTCTTTCTGGTGACCATAGATCCCACACTCGAAACAAATTGTCCCCAAACCTTCGTATTCCACCGGAATCTTCTTCTCATTCACCCAAATTGACGGAATGAGACTGCGTAAGAGATCAACCTCAACGCAAATCCTAGCGTATTCACCCTTGGACACTAAAATCGTGATCTAATCGAATTTAAAAAAGGTTCCAAAGTGGGATCCCATTTCCATCAACGCTTCCTCTTCAAAGTATTCAACTGGAAGCCCTTTGAGACGAATCCAGATCGGCGTCGTCCCCACCTCCGGTGCAAAGGGATCGAAATGCGACGTCCATCTTTGAACTGTGAGGTAACTACCTTGGATCATCCAGGGTCCATTCAGTAGAACTCTTTCATAATCCTCGTTGCAGTAGAAACAGACACAATAGCAACCACTAGCCAGATCTGTGAGTTCAAACCTTAGTTGGAGCTTCCATTGAGAAGTGAGTCGATCATGGAGTAATTAAAGTGAGGTTCCTTCCCCAAAACTCTGATGATCAGAGCTCTGCTCCAAGGACGGTGCAATTTCCGGAGTGTAGCACCAGAGGTGCGAACACAAATCCGGCCATTAGATTTGATCTCAGAGACGACACCGGTCCGATCCTGCTCTTCATCTTTAATTGGAAACGGATCTTCCTCTCCATAAATGTTCATCGACGACTGTAACAGAGCTTCACTGAAAGATCTGTTACCAGTGATCGATTCATCCTCTTCGTTGTCTACGAATCTGGCAACAAAACGCCGTTTGAAGTTCGCCGGAGATCCAACAGAAATCTCCGGCGAGAGAGGGGGAAACGTGAAGTTCGCTCATAGAGAAAATCTCATAGAGGGCTTAACTGTGTCAAAATCAGTGATTTTACACCTTTCTAGTGTTCATCAAATATCCCACAGATGATTGAAAGTAGGTAATTTTCACAATCCAAATTGTGCTTACTTTTTTTCGTACTGGCCTCAAGTCCATTGTATAATTCTTACATTTGGTTGGCAATGTCACATTGTAAATTTTGATAATATAAGTTTAAGGCTTAATTACTTAACGCATACCCCCAGTATACCGAAACTAACACATTGCATCCCCCACTTCTACAATAAGCTTATTGCATCCGGCGATATTTCTTCCACCTCCACCTACACTTTGTTTGCAATTCACACTGAAATCGAATATCAATTAGATCAATCGGAAGAGAATGAGAAAAGATACTCGCTTTTCTATGATCAAATTCGAGTTACGGATACGCATTGGGAGGGAGATTGGGATATGTATCTGTTCTTGCTGTGAAACGAATTGACCGTCGAAGGAACATCAAGTTCCGGTTGAACTCTCGCCGGAAGAATACGGGCCATGGATCGATCTTCCTCATTATCTCTCCGAGTCTCTCTCCATGTGCTATACTTCTCCTTCAAATTCTCATCTTGTTCTTCTTCTTCTTTTTAAAATACCCTCGATACTGTATATGAATCAATCTGTATATGCGTATCGATTCAACTTCTCACCTTCTTCTTCATCCTTATCTTCATCCCTTGTTCTTTTTCCGATTTTTTTTTTTTTTAATAATTATTAACGTATTGCCGTATTTACCCTCGATATATGAATGGTGTTAGGATTGACTTTTTTACCCGTTTGTAATAAGTATGATTTATTACAAATGGGGGTTGCAATAAGACTATTCTAAAAGCAGGGGTTGCAATGCGTTAGTTTTGATATACTGGAGGTATGCGTTGAGTAATTAAGCCTAAGTTTAATTTTGTTAAAAAAAACATCTATTTGGAAAAGAAAAGGCATATCGACCGCATTGAGCACAATCACAAATTGTAGCTATTTTCAACAAAAAACAACAAAAAACAAAAAACTCAAATTGGAGCTCAAATTCACAACCGTCAACGCCGACGAAGGTCCCAACTCCCAAGGCTACTCATCGTCGCCGACGCCCTCTCTCTCTCTATTCACTGGTCATGTCGATGAAGTTTCGGGTTTAATTCCTCTGGCTGAGGTTAGTTCAAGTCTTGCGTTTTCTGTTCTATTCTTCCAGTCTGATTCTCCGATAACGGAAATTACCATTTGTTTCTCTTCCCGAATCCCGATTGTAGTGTAAACCGTACATCTTCGCCCACAGGAACATGTTCATCTTGAGATAGTATCTCGTTTCCAATTGTTGGGACTTCTGTTCCTTGGGTAGTCTCTTCGCAAAATTGGGAAATTGCAGGCTACATAACTCAATTGAAGTGTCGTTTAATTTGAATTAAATACTAAATATGATTACTCTAGAATGTATTGATCAATCTACTGGAAACATTGAGACTACAAAAAAATTATACAACGTTTTTGCAGAAATTAAGGGGTGAGAGTTAACAAAATGTAATCTTAAAGGATATATATCTGTGTGACTTGCATGGGAAATGAGATTTTTGTGGTCTAGATCTGAATCTGGAGTTACTATATTCAACTGGAGTCTCTAGCAAGTAGCAACTGCATAATTTTTAAATGTAATGTAAAAATTTCTTATAGTGTAATTTTAAAATGTTTGTGAACTAACATTGGTGTGTTTGGATGGAGAATTTCTGTATAGCTAGGGTTCTTAAAATGATGGGTCATCGGGTGGTTCAAACAGTGACTGGTAGTAGAAGTGGGTCTGGCGTTGGTGGTCGGACGATGATAGGGGCCATATTGCAAGAGGAAAAATAGTGGTAATAGAAGTGGTGGTTATGAAATATCGGCAGTGGTGGTTATGAAATAGTGGATTGTGATAGACTTGGTCGAGTTGTGGTTGTGGCGGTGGTCCAAGTGGTAGGGGCAGCTTCCATAGCTGTGGTGGTGCGGTAAACCGAAGTGGTTATGACTGTGGTGGTTGAATTTCTGGCGGCAGCAGTGGCAGGTGATTGAGGCTCGGGGTGTTGGCAGCGGTATTGGTCAAACTGGTACAGTGAGCAGTGATTGAGTTTGTAACATGGGGACATAATATAAGTGACATAGAATTTCAAAGTTGCCTACAAAGTCATCGAAACAAGGTGTTTTGAATGATGGATTTAAAACCTCAAGTTTTAATGAATTCCCGAATTTTGATACTTCATCCAAACACACGGTAAAGGAACTTTTGTAGTCAGTATTATGAATTCGTGTTTTATATTCAATTTCTCTCCTAGCCAAAGATGAAATGTTAAAATTTATGCTTTTGGACAATTCACTTGCACCATATGGAGTAGTGAAGGAACTGGTCCATGTACTTGGTTGATTCTAAATTTCATAAATTGTACGATTCAGCTGCATTTCTTATCTCATTTTGTTTTAAAAAGTACACTTTTACTCTATTTTATAACTGAAAATACAAAAATGTGGGTGTTTGGAAACAAGATTTTTGCTATTTTGGGTTTACAAAACATTTTTTTGTGTTTTTGGGAAAGGACTAACCCATTAAATGTGACAGAAAACCAAAGAAAAAAAGCTAACTGTCCAAACGTCTAAGCTTTTACTACAACAAAACTGTAAAACCGTGAAATCCAAACAGCCCCAATAGCAGGCTTTTTTTTACATGGATCAAGTGTCTCCATTGGCATCTATCCAAACTCATTTCTCCCAGTAGGTTTAATTTGACTAAATCGCGTTTTATTGTCTCTACCCAGTCTCGTTTTAGTATCCCTCTCCCTTGTCTACAACCTAATCTGAATCGTATAACTTCTTCTAACCGAAGCATTCAACAACCTAGGATACACAAGCAGACCACTTGAAATGATTCTCCCCCATTTTTTCATCTATAAAAGCCACATATAAATTCTTCCTAATTTTATCATTATGTATCCAATCTTTACTAGTTACGCCATCCATCGACCTTAGCGTCCTCATTATGATGCTCACTTTTTATGTGTTATTTGTGTTTTTTTTTTTTTCTTAATCACCCAACACTATCTCTCATACAAGCGGGTCTTACTACGATTTTATAAAACTTACCCTTCAACCTAGTCGCGATCCTGCGGTCACACAGCACTCTAGATGCATTCTTTACTTCGTCCACTCTGCTTTTATCATATGGTTAACATTGCTGTTTATCTCTCCATGACTACGTAGAATCAAACTGAGATCTCTAATATGGTCATTCTCTGGCACCTCTTGCCTACCGATAGGTACTGTCTCCTCTCCCAGTGTCGGATGACCACTACAGTTACACTGCAAATGTCTTGGTCCCACCAGTCTCTAATCATTTTGATTCTATGTTATCCCTCCATAATTGTAACTTACCGTTTGGCCCACTCCTCATTCAATCAAACACAACTCTATTGTCTTCAAATACATGCATCACGGGGTATCATCATTGATACTCCTCACAACCTCCTTCGTTTCAAAAGTGAACATGTTTGGATTTGACGCATATCTTGGTACAAACCTATTGTTATAGGGAGTTCTCTTGTCTCTATCCCCTATTGCCTTGCCTTCAGAAAGTAACTGATCCACCGTACATGTCCTTAAACACCTCAATTCATTGAATGGGTACCCCCTTTATCTTAAAGACTTTCCACATTAGCTCTATAGGCATTTTATCATATGCCTTTTCTAACTATGTGAACATTTATCGTAGGTATTTCTTAGTTTTTGTCTCCTACAGTCCTACTCCATTAAGCGCTTAAGTACGAATATGGCCTCCATAGTCAATCTACCTCGTATAAAACCAAATTGATTTTGGCTGACTATTGTCCGACATCTACATCTCGTCCCAATAACTCGTTCCTAAAGTTTCAATATGCGACTCACAAGTTTGAACCTCGATAATTCAAGCAACTTTGAAAACTTCCCTTGTTCTTCAATTGAGGCGCCAATCTACTCTTCCTTCATTGTTTTGGCATTTTCTTGTATTTCAAGATTTTATTAAACAAATTAGTCATTTGTACTACCCCTTTGTCACTTAGCGACTCCCACACTTCGATAGGAATCCCATTGGTTCAATAACTTCCATCTTTTTTAGAGCATCTTTGACCTCAAGCTTCCTGATCTTGCGAGTGAATTTATTGTTTGAGCACAATTTAGTGCCACCGAGATCCCCTAAGCTCAAGTCGCTTGAATGGCTTTAACTAACGAGATTCTCAAAATATCTTCTGCCATTCCCTTAAACATCATTGTCTTTAAGCAAAACTATATCATCTACATCCTTAATGCATTTTACTTAACTCAAATTCTTCCCTATCCTCGATCTAAATCTTTGGAACTTCATAAATATCCCTCACGTCATCCTTGGAATTTGGCCTATAAAAAGGGAAAATTAAGTTTTGTGCAGTAATTTCACGATTTTATTCAGCTAATGAAAGGGGTTTATATAAGTACATCATGTAGGTAAAACTTTAAATAACACTAAGTACACCCCAAATATTGTATAAATATTTTGTAACTCCTATACGCTCCCGCAAGATGAAGAATCTGTGGGAGACTCCAATCTTGGCTCCTAGGTTATTAAACATGGAGTGAGAGAGCGCCTTGGTATGACAATCGACTAGTTGATCATAAGAGGTAACATGAGACACAGGAAGAGCGCTAGACTACTCACGCACAAAATGAAAGAACAAGAGCAACATTACGTAGTGCCAATAATATCACAATTGATAGACGGAGGAGAGGACAATGTGACACCAAGCTAAGAGAGCATAACCAGCTCAACTCAGCAGAGGCTGCACCCACCGCTAAGTAGTCAACCTCGGTAGAAGAACGTACCACGATGCGCTGTTTCTTCAAGCTCCAAGAGATAGACGATTGCCCAGATATACCAGTTAGCTAGACGTGGAGGAATAATCGTCCTTATTACTAGCTCAACTATGCATCAGAAACACATAAAGAGAGCACATACCACGGCGCAACAGAATACCGAGGTCTCTTAAGGTACCGTATGAGACGCTTAACTACATGCCAATGTACTGTAGTAGGCTGATGCATGAACAGACACAGCTTATTCACAGCAAACACCACATCAGGACGAGTCAAAAATGATAGTGTAGACTACCAACAACCATACATTACTCCCGAGCATCAGGTTAGGCAAAAGCACTGAGAAGAGAGAGGTTGACGAGCGGATCAAGCAACGTCACAACGGGATCAGCCACAGCCATACCCTGCTATGCCCGTCTGGTGCAGCAAATCATGAATACACCACTGTTGAGAGAGGAAAATACAAATGGGATGTGGTATCACTCAACCCTAAGAAAACAGGAGAAGTCACCCAGGTCGTTCAGAGAGGACCGGTCTGAGAGTGTCAATGAAGTGCCCAACATGAGAGGCATCATATCATGTGACAATGATGTCATCAATATGCACCGGCAAATATAACATCACACCAGAGTGACAATAAATTAATAGGGATGCACAGGCTCGAGAATTAGAGAATTCTTGGCGAAGAAAGATGCTGCGCAATTCAGAGTGCCAAGCATGGGATCCTATTTGAGGCTACACAGAGCCTTGTGAAGCTTACAAACATAATTCGGACGGTCCGGGTCGACATTCCCATGTGGTTGACCCATAAACACACCCTCATGTAAAGTTCCCAGCAAGAAGGCATTATTAACATCCAGCAGCTTCAGAGACCACTAGCGCCACCGCAAGAGAGAGAATGAAGCGGACGATAAAGGGTTTAACAACTGGACTGAACGCGTTATGATAATCGATACGAGGATGCTGATCGACCCCTTGGCCACCAGCCCGTGCCTTATGACGCTCGACGGAGCCGTCAGAAGCCTTTTGGTATGAAAGACCCACTTGCAGCCAACCATATTGTGAGTACAAGATGGAGGGACCAATTCCCAAGTACCATTATGAATTTAGTTGATTTTGGGTAGTTTGGCTAATAATTTGGAAGTAATGTTATTTCTTTCACATGATATTAGTTAAACTTTACTCAAAGTCATACTTCTTTTGTGTCCTTTGACTTTTATGCATGGTATGTTGTTTTGTTTGACTTTTCATCATTTTGGTTGTATCAACCTTCCTACAGATCCTCTTAGAACTATGAAATCATGAGTTTGTCCTACTATTACTTCACCCATAGCTACTACTTTATTGTTGATTATTTTTGTTTACACTTGTCCCTGCATTGAGGTTCTTTTCAAGTATTGCAAACGGCAAGGCAACATTCACATTTTCACTTGTTAATAAAAAAACTAAGACTTCAATTTTGGAAGCTTTGTATTGTAACACTTTTATGTCTACTTTAGGAACATGACATCCAGCCGCAAGCGAACTGCATTTTGGTCAGATATTCCATCAGAAATCTTAACAGTGATCTTGAAAAAGCTGTATATTATTGACGTTCTGAGTTGCAAATCTGTTTGTGTTTCTTGGCGCCCAATAGCGAATACCCATGCCGTATATCTGTCTGCGAAGCTTGAATGTCCATTACTCATCATTCCTGACAAAACTTTTCTCTCTCTTGTCACTGGTGAAGGCGAACAGAAAAGATGGTATGATGAGGAAGATTACAACTTCTTTTATTGTTTCGCTAGAAAGGAATTTTTCAAGTTTGATAAAGTTTTAGGCAGTAAATCTTGCATTGGATCATCTCAAGGCTGGTTGATATTTTTTGACGATGAGAAGAAACTCAATACCTTCAATCCATTCTTAGATATTGGCGTTCACCTTCTTCCATCCATTGATCCCATTTCCATGCACGGCTCCCTTACTAAAGCTATTATATGGGGTGATCCGATTCGTAATAAAAGTGATTACGGAATCGTAATTATCTTCAGATGTGGTGGTTTGCGAGAAAAACTTATATTTGCAAGTTGCAGAGGCAATGGATTTGCTGACCTTGAAGCTTCACATAATTTCTATTATGATGTCACGAGCTATAAAGATTGTGTATATGGGTTATCCTCTTCAGGTTCAGTGGAGGCTTGGGATTGGAATGGTTCGATTCCAGTGAAAGTCTTGGATATAAAGTCTTCTTTTCCGGAAGAGAAGGTAGAAAATAGTGAAGATCGGCACTTGTTGTCTTCTACAAGAGATCTTTATTCTCGTCACTATTACTTGGTGGTTGATTCAATGGGGGAGATTTTGCTTGTGAAGAGATATGTCGCAGAGCATTTAGATATCTTTGTTAATGGTTGTGTAGACTGGGTCGGAAGGAGGAGTAAAAACTTTCCATACATTACCATGTTATTTATGGTTTACAAGTTGGACGTCAATGGCGAAAAATGGGTGGAAGTGAATTCATTAGGTGAACAAGTTGTTTTTGTTGGTGGAAATGATTCAGTTGCACTTCCGTCGAAGGACTTGCCTGAGTATACTAGAAATTCAATATATTTCACAGACAACTACTGGGAACGCATGGAATACGGTGCAGATAACGGGGGTCATGATTTGGGAGTTTTCAATATGGCAGATAGCAGCTTGGAACGGTTTTGTGGGCCCAACAAGTTAGAAGGAATTCTTCGTAATCCATTCTGGGTGGTTCGTGCCTCTTAGAAGGAGCGTCAACACAATCTCCTGAGAGAGGTCACACAATCCAGCTTATTGTGTAAGAACTTATTTATATCTGTTTTTTTTAGTCTTTAAAAAAAATATCAATCTTTATTCAAGACCTTTTGTTTGCTGCATCTTTCTTCTCTCTTGACCCTTCTGTGTTTTCTTTCGTGAAGTCACCGTTACTATCAATGGGCTACTTATATCTTGATTGTATAGGTATTGCTTTGTTCAGTGGTATGTTTATTTGTTTCACTCTAGCACTTTTTCTTTTTAATCAATACATTTAAACGGAGCAGTGATATTGTCCTATGCGGCACTGTTTATTGCAACTGCTGACATTTCACATTTTGGCCTGTTTTCAGATGTAATTGTGATCATTCATAGTATGTTAGCATTTTATGTATTGGGTGCTATAAATTAATCTCTGCATATTTATTAGGAAATTGAAGCGAAATCATAGGGAAGAGCTTCTGATGTTTGGTAATCAAAGAAAAAGAAAGAGAGTAAACTGCAGTATCCTTCAAAAAGAAATTTGCGAAGTTAATGTTTCTCGCAAACGATTAATATTTTGACAAGCGAAAGTATATGTGCTCTTTCTTATTTGTAGCCAAACGCATTGTCGCTTCTGTCACCCATTGGCGCACTGCTCGTTTAAAACTGGTGACCGCTACAGTGTATGACCAGCCATACTCGGCTTCAAGGGAAAGAT
Organism: Linanthus parryae; assembly: GCA_023055425.1. Taxonomy (NCBI): domain Eukaryota; kingdom Viridiplantae; phylum Streptophyta; class Magnoliopsida; order Ericales; family Polemoniaceae; genus Linanthus; species Linanthus parryae. The sequence goes on along the minus strand of JALGPY010000019.1, from coordinate 499,250 downwards.
ACCCTTCAAAGACAATTCTGGAAGAAATCTGAGATCTTTTCATCTGAAAAATTTGCCATCTGATGGCCGAATGGTTTGCTGAATTCAATGTTAAATTAGCATCCAAATGGTGTTGCTACACCTGACCTGCATTTATCTGCAGTTTAAGCCCCAATTCATTATTCTTCTCTATCAGGGTATATAGCTTCTCTTGCAAAAAGAAGTATGAAGCTTCAGCGCATACTGTTGGTTTGCTGCAATTTTGAGTTTATATCCATATTTTTTTTTATTGAGGTGGTGAATGTATTATGTTGCCTTTAAGTATATAAAACTCTTCGAGGTTTTGAATTGGTGCACTTTGTTTAATTTCAATGCTGAAAGAAATAAATCATAGATGGTGTTATAACTTCCAACTACACTGAAGTGCGTAAGCTGTGTAAATTTTGCCGTATAGCTATTATTTTTTCTCTTTGGACCTCCTAGTGTCCTAGTCCAGTTAATAGATTTTTCTCGGGTTCATAGCTATGATTTTTCTCGTGTTTATAGCAAGTCTTAGTTTGAACTTAGTTCTTCTCTTCAAGGTCTGAACTTTATCTAGTTGATACTTGTAAATTTAATTTACTGAGCATTTATGCTTTCTCGGATGTGAGATATGTTCTTTTATACATAAAACATTGTATCATTGTGCCCAGGCTAGGTTACGCACATCTCAACTAAATCCATGAGGTCCTGGAGCTGATAGCCATGTAGCCCCCAAAAAATAGAAGTTAAATGTGTGGATTTGAGACTTGTGGAGAAACAGTCCTTATTTTTTTATATCGTGGGAACCAGGGCCGGCCCTAGCTATTTGGATGCCCTAAGCAAAACTGTCAATTTGGTGTCCCATGAAAACAAGCGAAACATGTGTACTTCATGAACACAAACTTCATATTGTGAATTTATTTTGGGTGTAGTGGCAATTTTAGTAAAGTTTTCTTTTGCATAATCTTTATTTATTTTTACGTAAAATATTTTCATGAACAAACACTTCATATCATCAATCTTTGTTTTCCTGCATAAACTTTACTTTCTTTACATGTAATCATCTTAAGAAACTATGGTGTGAAATTATTTCTGTTGCATTGAGCCTATCTCGGTACCAGTCTATAAACTGACATGGAACTCAAAATATTTCAAACCCATTCAACATCAATACCCATGAAATTGAACTTACAAAAATTAATTATACAAAAACATAAAACAAATTGTTAACGAAGTTTTCAATTTGACATACCCTAATATTAAATACAGTGAGTTTGACATAGTTAAGAATTTGTATAAATAAGTTGAAGAATGTGTACGAATGTCAGTACATTGAAATTGGAATAAAAAAACACCAATATACACAAGTTTTAACTTTAGTTGCACACATGAGAAAACTTAATTCAACAAACGGATGATTTGTTGAAAATATAATGAAGTATTAATATAAAACTACAAGAATGCCCTTGCCCTTTTGAAAAATGGTACCCCCCTCACATGTGGTGCCCTAAGCAAAGCCATGAGTGGCTTAATGGTCCAGCCGGCCTTGGTGGGAACTCGCAGCCACTATCCTTGGGTTGCGCATTGGGTAAACCTCCGCTCTAGTGCAATAGCCTGTAAACTACACTAGAGGGGTAAACCAGCCTCAGAAAATCTCGACTGACAGACTCGCAGTTGAGAAGGCCAATAGGCTGCCTTTGGGTTGCCCCAATATTTGAACTCAAGACCTCAAGTGGTTGCCCCAATGTTTGAATTCAAGATCTCAAGGCATGCCTAAAGTCTTAAGAATGTTCACCCGACCAACTCAACTACGCCCCAAAGAGTGGAGAAACAGCCCCTTGAATCACAATGGGGTTGTCCAAGTTTTACCTCATGTTAGTGTAAGACGGGAAATATAGTTATTTTTTGATGGAAGTACAGAATTTCATATAATAATAGTACACTGGTGATAGTACATCAAACTTGCAAGACAATACACTTAGGCTTCAGGGCTAGTGTGAGAATGTTGTGGCGGTGCTACAAGCTGCTGAGGAAGAACACTATGGGAAAGCTGTTGTGACATTTAGATAAAATGTTGTTTGGTAAATTTTATGTGAAAGTTGCAGTGAAATATTGATATAGTAATTTTGTGTTTGATAAAATCAATTGTGAAATTGATGTGAGAGGGTAAAATGACAAAAACATATGATAATTGTCATTTCCATAAATAACTATTGATATTTTTAAAAAGTGTAAGGTTAAAATCGGTTGTAGATAAATTAATCAAAAGCACTTTCCGGAAAATATCTCCTCCCTTGCTTGGGACAGCAGAAATTGTCAGGAAAAGCATATATTTTATTTTTACCGAACGCGCTAAAACTGTTTCTGCTGTCGGAAAGTAAATACGCTGGCAGCAGAAGCATTCCAAAACTGGCCCTTAGTAGACAAGGAGGAGAAACATAAAACTAAGCTTAAGCATTTAAACATTAAAACAATTAGCCTAAACGACTAAGGCACATCAGCTAAAGCTCCGGTTCAAAGGGCTCCAGCTCCAAATAGAGATGAGAGGGATGTTTGCTAAGCGGTGCCATCCAAGCAACGGTGGACAAATCTCAAACTATTGAGTTTACAGAATATTGTAGGAATAAATTTGTAGAGGCAACCACGATCCCTATGTCATTGAAGTTCGAAGATGGCGTATGAACAAATGCTCGTAAATCTAATCAAAAGCGGAATTGCAGTATTTGACAAATGCTCGTAAATCTAATCAAAGGCGGAATTGCAATATTTGTTTGTATGACTGAAGCTTGATGAAATAGACGAGGTTGTGATGTGCGACCTATTGATTCTTTTTCCTCTTCTTGATTGTCCGATGTGGGACTTTTCAACAAGCCCTCTCATGTATGGCATCCCTTTGACCTACACATAGATCTTTTGTCTGCGAGTGGGGGTGAGCACATGAGTTATTAGACCATTTATATGTGTGAGTCGTGATTCAGATACCCTGTTAATAAGTATTCTGGACTACTCCTCTCGTTACTAATTGTTTTGAGGTGGAACATCAAAATTCCTGACATAAACTGCAGCACCCACGCTAGTCCACTCTCCGGGCCAACAAAAAAGCAAGGGGAGGAAATTTTAGGTGGGGGTTGTTGGGCAATCTACTGAGAACGTAGTGCTCCTGTTTGTGTTTACATTCATGGCCACGATAAACAAATGCCCGTTTAACTCGAGCAAGTTTCTCCATCTGTATCTGCCACGGTATGTGCTTCTTTAGAGTAAAAGTTCAAGAAGTTCAATGTGCACTTGTCTCAAAACAAGAGAACGTGAGATATTCATGCTAGCAAAGTATTTGTGCGACAAGAAAATGCACAAAATAATTATTACAGCGAGCTCTTCAATTTCGACTAACCTCTATGAAATACAGAGCCCCAAAAGTATACACTCGAACTATGTCAGATTCCTTTCCGATGGAAAAAAAACAATTTCAGATTCTGCAAGATTCTGGCGGAGCTGATTGTACCACAAGCGACGCCTGTAACATAGAACTCAATCACTTCTGAGAGCAGTTGGGAAGATTTTTCTTCCTCACTGAACAGGGATCACTAATTTTAGTTTGACCTGAATCCTCAAATGATTTTGTTCCAATTTTCTAGACCATTGTTTGTATTTAATAGTTCCAACTCTCGCAGACTGATAGCAGAAGAAAATCACAAACCTGCCACTGTCTTCTTGTACTTCTTATGGTATTTGAAGAGGAGCAGAGTCCTTGCTTCAACCTTTACTAGTGAGCCGATTTCGCTTAACCTTATTTTCATGCCCTATACATATTTTCCTTGGTTCAAAAACAGTTAAAAAATAATACCGTAACAGTTGGGAAAATAAGAATAAGAAAAAAGGACAGGAAAGTGAACAGCCATAGCGTTATACCTCCAAACACAAAACGTAACAAAAAGCTTTCATAATCAAAATTCAAACATACTACACTAAAACTTCGCGGACCAACTTAAAATACAACTAAAACTGAGAAAGAAAAAAAGAAAAAAAAACACTGGAATTCATGCTTCTGTCAAACCTATTACAAGGCAGCTAGAGCAACTTAAACACTCGAAAAGTACTACACTAAAACTACAATAAATATGTCTAAAAACGAGTAACGTGTTGCCCATGTAACGAAACTAGAAAATTAAATAGTTCAAACCTCAAGCCAAATTGCCACCACTTTGTTGCCACAAATTGAAGATATATGTCGCCTGGTTGAGAAGAATGATCATCTGCTTCTGAGAGATCCAGGACTTCCTCCCAAGCAATACTTTGACTCTTCCCAAGCATCTTTTCTAGGCCAAAAGTAATAGGGGCTTAGAGGCAGGAGCGGATCTACTAAGGGGAAAGGGTGACAACCGCCACCTCCCACTTTTTCAAAATCACACTTTTACCCCGATTATTATGATGTCTTTAAAAAAATACACAAATGCCCTGGCTGAGTTCACTTTTCTTTTTCACACTAATATCCTTTAAAAAAAATACATTAATTTTCTTTTGCCCTGGCTGCTTTAGTTTTCTGGCTAGCCTGGAATCACTTGGTCAAGTGCAAGACCAGTGTTCTTATCCATCCAAATGAAGGCTGACACGTCAGTATTAAGTAATCAGTGCAGGATATGATATCTGCTATAACGAAGTATTGAACTGTGGAGTGCGGATTACCAGCTCATTGGAAAAGTCAGGGTTAAGCTTCCAGTGACCCAATGTAAAATTATCTCCACATCACGATACTCACATGGAAAAATACTTTAATTGATGATAAAATACATACAATATCTCCTTGACCTAATCACATAAACCTTTTTGACCTAAGCACGAGGTACCAGTATTTTCAAGAAAAGTTCCGGCCCAATTCACGATTGTATAATTGCAATGCGCCAGGAGGGTCTAACCATCAATAGATCTTCACCAAGAACAGCCGCTACCAAACCAACTACGCTTGTAACCACATCAAAGTAGTGATCCTGTCAAGCAACATACTAAGTTATCATAAAGGGACAGGTATGAAAAAGGAAAATGCAAACAAGAAAGAATCACACACACATGTGTGGTTCGGTAAGAATAGCCTACTTCCACGGGGTTGCAGAGATTTCACTATACAGACGAACACGTCTAAGAGAGAACTACAATCGAAATCATGAAATGCTCAACATATTTGCTATGAGGCCGGAACCAAGCCGCAAATAGGTGTAAATATTTTAGAATGAGCTGCTCCAAAGCCCAGAACCCTATCGAAAAGACATGGATCGAACAAATTTCTTTTGGAAGTATGCCCCAGGTTACCGCAATACTACATACACAGAAATAGCGTATTTGGTCACGCGTTCCTGGGAATGATGCACCAGAGTTCAGGAAATTAAAGTGGTGATCTATCAACTTTTTAGTATGTTTACCTTAAATGTTTAGAAGAGAAAAATAGTTTTTATACAAGGAATTCCCCCGGATGTAATCTTAGCCGTTGGATCATGATCTGGGTTAGGTTTGTGCTAATTATCCGTGGGGGTCTCTAGTCTAGGAAGGATTCAAGTACAGCCTTAGTCTATAATCTATATACACAATGAGACATAAGACTTAGTCAATTACATAGAAGGATTTAGAGTCTTGATATAGTGCCAGAAAGGTCTTCAATTGATATGTTCTTCTAACAGCATCACTCAACCTGAATAACGAGCTTGGTCTTTAGGTCCAGAAATTGTTATAGTCACCAGTCCTTACAATTACAACTGTCAGCTAATTGGTCTTGTCGCAATACTTGTTCTTTAAAAAAAGGTAATCAAGTTCAATATGTTTGGTTCTAGCACACAGAATAGGATTTGCACTCATGAAGAGAGCTGAGATATTGTCACAGTAAAGAGTTAGAGAATAAGAAAACTAATTTTGAGATCTTTAAATAAAATTTTAAACCATAATTCTGCAACAGCGGTGGCAAGTGCCCTCGACTCTGCTTCAAGGGATGATCTGGCCAATGTGGGCTACTATTTAGCAGCCCGATGAACAGGGTTTGGCCCAATATATATAACATAACTTGTGGTGCTTCTTATTCAGTTTGGTTACAAGCCCAGTCTGCATCATGTATTTATGTCCCATGGTGATTCAATGTTGGTACTTGTACTAAGCATTCTATTTATAAGATAACAACAGCATAAGATCGTGTACTCACACAACTCTACATAATTGTATCGCTTAACGAAAATGTAGACATAATGTTGAGACTGTTGTTACAAAATACAATTATACAAGCAGCTTCATGAAGCAACTATTAGTTGATACAAGCAAGATATATTTATTCACCACCACCACCTATAGACTTAGTATTCGAATGGAGTGACTAAGTAAAGTTCCAATTTGAAGTTAAAATTTGGGGAAGACAAGCAACTTCAGATGCAAGGAAAAATTTGAAGTGTAATATAGAGTAGTTATCAACAACAACAAATAGGACATAGAATCTAAATCAATTATACGATTTATGTGAAGCAGGTCCCCAAACATTACTATTCTGCAAATGTAAAGGAGAAGAAACTGATGTTGTACATAAATTATAAGGCAGCTTTAACATTTTACCTTGTAGACATAATTTACATATGCTGGAACCAGTATTAGATAACTTAAAGCTTTCAGGTAAAGAAATTGAACTATGACTAACAGCTTTCTGCAAAACTTCATCACTTGGGTGATCCAACCTAGCTTGCCACAAAGGTGTTCACATTTTTCTAACAGATGCATGCCTTTGGGAAAGATGAGAAAGGATGTGAGTGAATTGGATAAAGTCCATTGTCACTCAATCATTTGTATGGAATTTTGCACGTAGCCTTGTCCTAGATATAAAAGTGTTCGGCATAAAATAGAGATGAGCAACTGTATTGCTTGCATAATTGATAAACATATAAGAATTTATTTGATAGTTTAGGAACATGCAGAGTGTTTGAAAGAGTAGATGTAGGTAGAAAATCAGTAACAGAATGGGATATCGATATGTGAAGTGCATGGCCATTACCTAACAACTTGATCATAACCACTGTAATGGTCAGCCAAGGTCAGATTTCTCAAATCAAAAGTCACGTGATTTGTTGCACTAGATTTAGTATCAGGTTGGGAAGAAGATGGTTTTGTAAAAGCAACCATAGTAGAGAAAAGTTCCCTGGAGGCAATTTTCCTTGATAAGCAAAGTCCATTATGTGCCGACAATATAAGGCTGAGTGATAATCATCTCCACAAATGTGACAAGTAATGGCACCATTACTAAAGTATGAAACATTGATACTATAATAGTTGTTAGTACGCCCCCTAGAACTCTCAATTCTACCATAACCTCCACCAGAAAACCCAAATCTTCCACATTTTCCTTTAACACTTCCACATCTACCATATCTAGATCGTGGCCCAGAACCACCTATGACGCGGTTTCAACCACGGTTAACATGAAAAGATGAATGACCAGAAGTAGCAGTAAAAGCAGAGTGACCAATAACATCGGGGTTCCTAAACCCTGAGACTCTATCAATTTCTCTTTAGCTTTGAGCAAAACACGTAACTCCTCAAGAGAGAGAGGGTCATAAATGATCCTAATAGAGGATCTGAAGGCATTGTATTCTTTAGGAAGCACGTTTAGGGTGTGGAGGAGCATATCCTCATCATCAATTTGAACAATCACCACACATAAGTTATCCCTATTCGATTTTAGTTTTTGCGTGTAGACATCAATCGAATCATTATTCTTTCTAACACAAGAGGCAATCACTCATGTTATTGGTAAGCCCACCTCTATGTCTGTTTGGCTTGCTCTTGAAAGCATGTATTCCTCTCTCACCCGGTCTAATGTAGCAATTGAAAACTGATCTGCAAACAGTTTGAAGAAGAATTATTCAATTGATGTCTGCATGTAGAAACTAAAACCGATTAGGGATAAATTATGTGTGGCTATGGTTCATATTGATGATGAGGACATGCTCTTCTACACCCTGAGCGGACTTCCTACATAATATGATGCCTTCAAATCCTCTATTAGGACCAGATATTAGCCTGTCTCTCTCTGTGGAGGAGTTACATGTTTTGCCCAAAGTTGAAGAGCAAATGTTAGTCTTATGGATTTCTAAACCCTGATGTTGTTGGTCATTCTACTTTTATTGCTACTTCTCTGAAGTCAACTTTTCATGTTAATCATGGTTCAAACTGCGGCATAGTCGTTTTGGGTCACAATATGGGTATGTAGCAAAATATCTTAGATCTGAAAATAGATCCGAAAGGTTTGAAGGAGATCGTGGAAAAATTGAGTTGTTTGGTGGAGGTTACGGTAGAACTCAAAGTCCTAAGGGGCGAAGTAACAACTTTAATAATACCAATGTTTGAAACTTTGGTCACCTGGTAATTCTGGTGTCTTTACTTGTCAATTTTTAAAAGCTTTAATCTTGGCACGTAATGGGCTTTGCTTATTAAGGCAAAATGACTTCTGAGAAACTCACTACTGTGGTTGCTTCTACACAGCCATCTTCGTCCCAATCTGATTACTGGCTCCCTGACTCTGGTTCAGCAAATCACACGACTTCTGATTTGAGAAATCTCACCTTGGCTGACAATACAGTGGTTGTTCCTGTGGGTAATGGTCATACACTTCCCATATCCCATTCTGGTACTGCTACCTACATCTACTCACTCATTTACTCATTCAAACACTCTAAATGTTCCTAAACTGTCAAAATCTCTTGTTTGTTTATCAATTATGAAGCAACACTACTGTTACTTTGTTTTTTCACAAACACTTTTCTATTCCGGGTAAAATTCTAAACAAAGAACTTAGTGAATCAAATTAACTCACATCATTTCTCATCCTTACCAAAGGCATATATGGGTAAAAAAAATTAAGTTATCTAATGCTGGTTCCTGAATATGTGAATTCTGTTCACAATGCAAAATGGCAACGCTGCCTCAGTGGTCATCTTTTCAGGAGGCTTATCTTGAATGAATCAACGGCTGAAACCCTACAAAACAGACATGGATAAAAAAAAAAAAAGTCTCATGGAAGTAGGCTCCGAGTTACCGCAATACTCTCATACCTGTCCCACACGAATAGAAAATTTAGTCACGTTCCTGGACATGATGAACTAGAGTCAGGAACATTAATGTTGCGATCTATTAACTTTCTAGTATGTCTACCTTAAATATTTCTCCAATGGGGGAATATCAAATTTTGAATCAACAAAGATAGGGACATGGCTAAAGATATGACTTGGGAGAAAGGAGAATATATATCACGATCGCTTTAAATCTAAGCAAAGCATGTTACATTTCTACCAAAGAACCTGAGAAGCCTACTCCAATACCGACAGTACTGCATTTCATAAGGTAGGCTTTTAGATTACTTGTAATCCTTCTCAGTTTAGGCAACTCAAATTTAGCATTTTCATACACTTCACATATTGACTACATGGTGACTGAAAATGGGCCTCCAACCAAAATGAGGCTTTTGGCTTAGGCACAAGATCGTGGTAGTTGAGCCTGCCGGCCTTTGTTTCTCGGCATAGAACTCAATGCACCGATTCAATCTGACCAGAAGATGCTTTATAACGAAGGAAGGTAAAAGTAAAACTACATACCTAGTGTGGCCATGATAACAGAGAAGACAATTATGCCTGCTGGTTGCACTCTCAATTTCCCAATATGATACTTGTAGATGTTTATTTTTCATTGATAAGTGGCTGAACCAAAGTATGCCACCAGTCATGAGATCAAGTAATGAATCCAGAGTAGAAGCAGCAATGGCTATTGACCCACTCTTTACCGTGGCATAGATCTGCACATATGTGATGCTGAAATTCCTGGTACAAAGTAAAAAACACAGCATTCAATTAGATCATACATAAACTTTTGACCTAATACCAACATATTCGATTAGTCATTCTTTCTGAGTAATTTGCAAGTTGACCAGGGAAAGCACAAAGCAGGGAGCTTTCATTTGTTTCTTCTAGATCTTTCTTTAGCCATGGTCAAGGAAGTTTCACCTTTGGTAGTTAACAAATCAAAAAACATATAAACGTCTTCTGGATTATGTATCAAACGTTCATTGGAAAACACTAAGGAATCCGTGTATCTTGCAGTGAAAAACTCTTCTCAAGCACAGCCACATAATGTCATCAAGAAAGAAAATAGAGGAAACAGTAAAAAAAAAAAAAATAAATAATTCAGTTGGAACAATTGATCTGAAAAGGTCTGTCAATTTTGTATGTAGGGAGATTAAGCACCGCGAGAGAGGAGCACCATAGTATGATCTGGGACACCCACTTACTCAAAAGGTCAACCTTATGAGTTAGGGCCTTGTATCCATATAGGATACATGGATGCAATACCTTCTAAAAAACAAGTTCAAGATATGTGAAACTTCAAATAAGACTAAAAATGTAGAGTGAACTCACCTTTAACAAAAGCAATATAATAGTTTGCTTTTCTTCAAGATGTTCTTCATGGACGGAACCAGATGATGTCAGATCCTCAACTTCTTCCAACAATTTTTAAAATAGGAAACTACCTTTTGTAGTATTCTTTTTCTCTTTGCGAGCAATGAAATTGCATATCATTCAGCTTGAAACATCACACCAGGCTACTCAAATAAGGAAACCATATGCTCTTATGTGTAGTCCCAATGGCCGCAGTAGATGTGTTGACTGCAAGGCTACAGCTAATAACTGTTGTCCCATGTGCCGTCAAGAGCTTGGTATCATAAGGTGTCTGGCTCTAGACAAACTGGCCAAAGTGGTAGATCTGCCATGCAGGTACCAGATGCTGGGCTGTTAAGAGGTTTTTTCCATGCTGCGACAGACTCGAGCATGAGAAGAGCTGCAGATTCCGCCACTACAACTGTCCTCAAGGAAAAACCTGGTGTCGTATTGATGGAGACATCCCGTTTCTCTTTGCACACCTTAAGGAGGATCACAAGATCAACGTGCAAAATGGGTGAACTTCCAAGTGTCAATATTTGGTAACAGTGACTCTTCTTTTTCTAATGGAGATGGAAGTGAGTTGACGCTAAGGGTAGTAGGCAGCACATAGAATGATATGGTATGCTGTATACACATCAGGTTGCTTGTTTTGAACTTTGTTAAATGGTGGAAGAGTAATGTGTGTACATCTCTGCAGATGATAAAATTAATGGAATGGAAATCAGACACATTTAATTGAACCACGCATCCATATCAATGAATGAACTTATTAGATATCTGAAAAATACTACATAACTGATAAATCAAAAGTTCACACCCTCCCCTCAGGTTTAGTAGTAACAAAAATCCGGAAAGAATGAAAATGGTTGAACACTTAACCATTGAGAAGAGAACTCATACATCCTCACAAAGTGTTCGCGGACCACAAATTCTGCATTCAAACCAAAATATGGGATCTAGACTAAATTATAGCCTTAAGAAAAAGGGTTTCTGCAACTATAGAATCGGCACCAGGCATTATTATGACTTTAGATGTTTAGAAATCCTGCTAGTCAATATGGGTGAACAATTTAAGACTACTTAACCCCATTTATTTTCAAAACATGATGCCACAAGTACAATGCTCAAGTTCATTTTCAATTGTACAAAAAACTTACCTGGTGAATAGGAGGTTACACCCCTCGTCGGCAAACGGGGCACTCAGGTAGGTATGCATTCGATTTTTGTCAGGCATTGCAGTAACAAGAATGGATGGAATTCTAAGTCTGAATAAGTTCCTTGATAGTGGTAAGCAGAGTGAGAATGAGAGCCGCCAACACCTGAAAAAAATTAAAATATGATATTACCATCTATATGGTTAACAGTAAAAAGATGCTGCGTTTTATGAAAGAATAACATATCATCCACTACGTGGAAAGAATAATTGCAACGCAGAACCAGAATATAGGCCGTCAGTTGGCTGTTACTGAGATTAAAAAAAACACACAAACAAACAAACAAACCAAACCAAACTAACTCACTATAGAGGAAGTTGAGAGTGACAACTGAACCAGCCACAAAACACATAGGTCAGCATGTGCATTCCTGCACAAGTAGGGGCTTGAATTATGTTCAAGCTTCTACCAGGAGGCTGTTTCAGGTACTGTTAACAGTCCTGGTGATTTCTTTGGCATATTTTGGTATTTAAAAGGTGTTTGATGAAATTGAAGGAAATACATATTCACATTTTGGTTATTTAATGCTTGTACAAGAGATTTCACTCCAAGATTTGACACAATCTTCAATGACACTGTTTGGGACCCAGATATCTTCCGATTTTTAGAATCAGATTTTTCAAACTCATGGTTGACATGAAAGCAGATGTTCGTCTCTCCTCATCCTAACCACATGCTAAAAATAAGATTCTAGAAATCGGAGATATCTCTGGTCCCAAACATAGCCAACGTATAAGACTATAAGATGAATTCCATTGACATCCCTAACATCCGGGGCCCTAGATGAATAAACAAATCTGTCCTTGGTACTGTAAAGCTTATCAAGAATATACACACAAATGAAAGCTCAATAACAACAATAATAATAATAATAATAATAATAATAATAATAATAATAATAATAATAATTAATGTAATTGTGCAAGGTTGCCTGTCTTGCTCATTCCATTTCTCAGAATATATACACAGTATATTTACACGGTAAGTCCTAAACATGCTTATTATTACACACACGATTACAAACATCGCTAAGGATCATTAGAAAATTACTTGGGCAACTACTGATAGGGTATTACACGGTAGCAGTAAAGGAGTGACGCAATTTATCAAATACAACAAAGTGAACCAAAACAAGTAAAGAATCCAAAGACATTTCACAAGAGTCTAGGAAATTAAGTCCTGGAAAGTCATAAAAAGATATTTCAAACTAATTGTCTTTAGGATGGAAATTTATTGAACTTGTGTAGTTTCCAAATATGCCAACTAATTCAAGCGAAGGCAAAGGGTACATATATACCAGAGCAGAAGATGATATGGCAAGTAATGATCATGGATTCATGGAAGGGAGAGAGGTAATGATAGGCAATGGAACACATTCATAACGGCTGCTACCACCGGAAACATGGTTGACGATGAACTCTCTATGTTACTATTGGATTACCCTCTTATTGAAAGCAAATTTAATTTGGGTTCCTTTTATAATTTATGAAAAAGGGAGACTTCATTAAAAGAAAGAAGAGTTCACCAACTTATGATCCGTGTTTTAGAAATTAGTATAGATTTTTTTTCTAGGAAAGATGTTTAAGCTGCTATTCCTCACGCTTGGTGAGGGGGCCCTGGGACCATCTCCCTCCCACAATACTTCCTTTCTAAATTTGGTAGCTTTAGTCTTTTTCTTATGGAACCGACTTTAGTTTGCCTATTATTTCAAAGATCATCCAACTTTAACTACTAGCTCCATGTTACAGCTTACAACATAACAATGCTAAAGAATATTAATTTCCACGTGGGAAGATATTGATATAGAACAACCATAGAAGGAATTTCCGGGAAAGAAAACCATGTGATGGAGTAAGACATTGGTTAACAGGGTCCGAAAAAATGACAAGCATGTGAAGTAGTGGAGTGCATGTGCATAGATGGGGAAAATGAAGTAAATAACAACTACTGAAGTAAATACTATTTCCTATAATCCCAAACCAATTCGGTTGACGGTGTATCCGAGTCCCATGCCGTGTCCTGATGCAGATTCGTATCCGGATCATTAACCCTTGTTTGATTGCTCATGAGATGTGGCAAAGCTGCAATGAAGAGTATTGGAGGCGATGTCTGTTGATAGATTTAAGGAGAATAAACTGGGGAGATGTGGCAGATAAAGAAGAGACGTGATATTAGAAGTTGCTTGACTTAATAAGGGTTGAAAGAATGAGTAATTTTGGGGATCGCAACTATCATAAATATAATCAGTCAAATAAATTTACTAAACTATCCCTCCTTATTTACAAACATGAGGTCCTAAAAGATTAGTGACCCTAAGCGAGCAGCTCGCCTAAAGTTAAGAACGAATTTGGCAATGGCTTATGGGTTAGAGGCTAGAACTAGGTTTAGATCCAAATCATCCGTCATCAAAAGGGAAGAGAGACCTCAATTCCACTAAGATAGAGGCAAGACCCGAATGGTTCAAGGTTCATATCTGCTTGAGCATCTCCACAAAGATCTTTGGAGCAATATTTTATAGCGTGATTGCGTGAAGCTGCTTATATCTTTTTCCATCATGGGAGATTCTCGTACGGATACTTTATCAGGGAATGTTGCAAGTCCATAATCTGAAGTTTCTCAAATGAGATCTTTAGTGTGCATCAAATTCTAAATTCCCTGAAATTGCCAACGTGTAATGTAGAAAAACGACATATTTCAACAAGCAACTTCAAACTGTATCATTGCACTTTCAATATCGATAATATCTAACAAATATCTGATGTAATATTAAGGAATGAGTAGTTGTGAACAACAATCATGTGGCCAAATAAGTAAGATAGTTGTTTTTGTTGTTAAGATCTCATTCTAATAGTATTTAAAAGTTGAGAAGTTACGACATATTTCAATCAATCAATCACCGGTAAGGGGCGGAGGTGTTAAGGAGAATGGGGGTCCCCCCCCCCCAATTTTTTTTTTAAAACTATTAGAGTACCCCCATTATTGTAACATATATTCGTTTGCGCCCCTATAATAATACAAAAGTGTCTCCACCATTCTTACTCAAATCCTGGCTCCACCACTGCCACCGGTCACAGTCAATAACCTCGATTACACTACATCCCTCGTAGGGACTTTAACATTAGAGACATCACCAAACTCCTCGCTCAAACTAAAATAATTGAAATTGCGGTATTCCGGCTCAACTTCTTTCACCAATGCCAACACCTTCTCCATACCGTAGCCCTTACTGTCAAGAGCCCCTGATACTCTCTACTTTGAAAGCCGCCTACTCTCGAAACCCCCAGATCCAATGCTGAGATATCAGTCTTATTCCGGAAAGGAAAAAAAAAGATGGATTCCTTTGCCTCCTAGTCCCAAATCAACAAGGATCATATACCTCTATCATTCTAACCAGCAGCCTCTACAAAAGGAGGATCATTTCCAGACCAATAAATCCTTTTTACAGGTTAACCATGATAGTGTCTCATCTGTCATGGACTTCGTTGTAACTAGTCAATGTCGGCACTCAAGGACACCCCTTTCCAGTGAAAAGCCAAAGACAACAAAAAATCCATAAATGGCAACCTACACCAGGGCCCTGTTTTCCTTTCAGAAGCTGAAATAATTCGGTCAAATGCTATCCTCCTTTAACAAAGCTTTTGGAATAGTGTTGGAACACCGAATAGGTATGAATTCTGTCCAATATGATGGGTTACAGATATTCCACTTCCACCAATATTGAACCCTTAGCTAACCATAAACTCAAACTACCTCAATTTCAAAAATACGAAGACCCAAATTGCCACTTAAATAGACGTATAGCTCCATTTGTGGTAACCTCAAAGCGCTAGCTTGCTATTTCCCCATGACATTTTACTATACCGGATGGTACAAAAGGTTAGAACGGAAGATGGCTCGTCATCCTCCGTTGCTGGATAAGATTCTATCTTGTTTCAGTAACTGAATTCAAATCTTCATGTCAATAACTGCTCTTGCACTCTTATTTCAGTCAGCAGGTTACAAATTATAATAATTTTGCAGCTAATCCATATCCTAATTGTTTTGAGTTCCAGGACTTACCGTTTCAGAAAAGAAGATTGGCGGTGCTCGGGAGGAGTAAGGGCTATACAATTTTGGAGATGATGTAGTTCTAAGAGGACAAGCTTAAAACAGTGAATAAATGTCTTTCCAATATATCGAATTTCACAATGATGAATATCATAACAAACTTAAGGGCGGCACAATAGGGGAAGACCGAATCTTAATAGTCAACCCTAGGCCGTTGTGGTGAATAAGGTTAGAAAACTACTCCATAACATACCATAATTTAGGCAACTTATATCTCAAACCAAAGCGAAAAGACGATACAGGAATGAACCAAACATAGAAGACAAATCGAGAGTTTAAAAAGTAGTTACAAACATTAAGCAAAAAAAATGTTTTCTTCGGTGGTTAACTTAGATTCTTTTCGCTTCAAATACTTGTGCCAAAAACATTGTTATGTTCTTTCAAGGTTGCATTTTGCCATTACAGTATGTATGACCTCGTAATCCTTACCCTACAGCATAACAGTTGTAAACGCCACAATGGATTTACCGAAAAATTTCACTAATAAGCTAGCACAAAAATTTTGGTGAAGAAAGTTGGAAGTCTAATGAATGGTTTTCAACTCTCTCCTGAGAAGTCAAAACCAGAGAGAGTCAGGAGCCATTCAAAGTTACAATGCAGTGCCACTTGAAACCAAAATACTTTTCTCGTCACATTTAAAAACATCATAATAATCTGCAACTCTAACTCCTATAAAGCTACACTCTATTGCATGGTAAAGAGGCAGTGAACAAGCGGCTTAAATATAGGGACAGTCTATTCAATGAAATATAAGGAGTAAAAGGGTTAACTCCTACGCTTGTGAAGTACAACACTCTAAAGATCAGGAAAATTCACTCCACTAGCGATGCACAAGGGTCCCTGATCTTTCCTGAAGCAGTGTAAGAAATCTAAAATTGTCTGAAGAGAAAATAAGTGATTGATCATTGCCCTAAAACTGGGGGAATCCAATGAGGAAAGAGTTCCAGAAGTTCTATAAGCGGCAAACTGAGTTGTGATACATTTTAAAGCTTTTTGTAGCACTAAATCACACCTCAAGCAGATCAATATCATACTACCATACACAGTTCAATAATAAGAAAGAATTAATTCAAGAATTAAAAATATACCATCTACAGAGACACGTTACTCCACCATTTAACAAAATTCCAAAAATAAAACCTGTTTATACCATATCATGTGATCTTCTCACAGCATTCTGAACCTCAAATCTGTTCATTCCGTATAGTGCCTGCCACCTTCACCATCACATTCTGTCCATCTCTAGCACAAAAGACGCGTGCTTCAATCCTGGGGATCACGAGCCCATCCAGACTATTTCGAATAGTTTCACGACTATCACGGATACTCCTTGGAACTCCTTCCCACCTCGGTTTACAGCCCTCAACTTTTAGAGTGCAGATAAATCTTTTGGCCTCATCATCATTACCCATGATACGCAAGAAAGCTATGTACGCAGCGACTCGTTTTGTGTGAAAAGCCTCAAAGTGCAAACAGAAATGACTATTGAAGCAATTGATAACCTGTTCAGCAAAACATAATCAGGCCAGAAAACCATCTAAGAAGGGGCACCATGAGAGCAAAACAAACAATAAAAGTGGGATGAAGAGAGAAATTGGATTACAAATTTTCTAAGGATTTTTTCTTTTCAGTAACTCAATTGGGACTTGGGACTTGATCAAACAATTTCTATGGAGAAAATCTGAGGAGCTACTCAAATCTGGTACTGGGCATCTGACTTGCTGACCCTTCAGCAGTTCGCTGTTTGAACTAGAAGGCTACACCACACCCGCACACACACACAGCGAGAGAGAGAGAGAGAGAGAGAGAGAGCTCACTGTCAACTTCCACGAAGCATGTTCAACATTGCAAGGATTCGTTATCACATATTGACAATCAAAAGTGCACCCATTTTGCACGTTGACCTTGTGATCCTCTTCAAGATGTGCAAAGAGAAACGGGATGTCTCCATTAATACGGCACCAGGTTTTTCCTTGAGGACAGTTGTAGGGGCGGAATCTGCAGCTCTTCTCATGCTCAAGTCTGTCGCAGCATGGGAAAACCTCTTGACAGCCCAGCATCTGGTACCTGCATGGCACATCTACCACTTCGGCCAGTTTGTCTAGAGCCAGACACCTTATGTTACCGAGCTCTTGACGGCATATGGGACAACAGTTATCAGCTGTAGCTTTGCAGTCAATACATATGGTGTGGCCACTGGGACACTGCATAAGTGGAAATAGAGATTCTCAGGAGCATTGCCACAGCTAAGACATGAGTTCTCAAATAAACTTACATCATCTCTATCTTATCGCCATGATCATTATATTGAACATCTCCAAACAGTCAGGGAAAGAGCATGGATACAGAAGTTACATGTAATGAATACAATAAGTACAAATGGGATTCAAACACATACATTACTTCATGATGATCCATATATGTGAGGCAACTTAGGCTAGGTAAGAATCTAGAACACAGAGTCATTGGGAACAATATATCCCCCTGTTAATACAGACAGAGAAGACAACAATGTTTAAGATAGGACTCAGACATTGAGGAGATATCTCAGAATAACATGTTCTTCGTGTCCTTTGCAGATTAATATGACCGGTACTTCCATTTTTGGAAAAAGAACCTGTAGTGAGTTGCTGTATTAGCCTCTTCCCCAGCTCTCCTTAGTGGTACCCCTTCTCTCAATTCTTTCGCGTTTCCTCTCTCTCTCTCTCTCTCTCTCTCTCTCTCTCTCTCTCTCTCTCTCTCTCTCTATATATATATATATATATATATATATATATATATATATATTATTGATTTATTTTATTATTTTTTAGGAGAGTGTTTCCTTATATTACTAAATGCCATATTCTGACTAATGCGAGTATTACATTTAGGTGTTTCTATACTTCTATTCTCATTTGGCTTCTAAATGATTTGCTTATTTTACTACAATAACAGTAAGGCTGGTACGAGGTACATCCCCGTCTGCCCATGGCCGTTCATCAATAAAGATGAGATCATATTAGAACAAAAGGATACAGCATGCACGTGTAACTCAGATCTTGCCGTGCTGCACTGTGTTCATGTGTACCAGATAATCTGCATGTCTAGGATTCATCACAAGCGTCCAAGCTTCATAACTAAGATATATTTAACGGCCTATAGATAAATATTCCCTTGATTATTTACTTTAAGTATCATTGTTGGGATAACATAGAATATCGCGCGCAACCTATAAAGATTATACCCAGCGGAATTTTACGGTTAAGTATGTGATTCGGTCCCTCCTATGGAACTCTTGTTGCTCCACATGAACACCTTCTACTCCGGCAGCCTTAGACGCCACCAGTAGGGTGGACGTGTCTAATTCATAGCGAGAACATCGTTACTATGAGAGAGAGAGAGAGAGCACGGGGTTTAGCTGCAGAATAACCGCGCGGAATGAATGGGGTTCATCCCATATTTATAAAGAGACCAAGACTCCTGTTTGCACACGGGGCCCCCATGGTCTAGGGAAATCACGTGCATACTCCCATGGACCCACACGTATTTCTAACAATCATGTTTATCTGTTGTGTAGGCTATAACTTTACTTGGGTGGTTGATGAAGTAATATATAGAAAATAGGTGAGACCTTCATATAGTATTTATAGACTTAGAAAAGGCCTACAATGAAATTCCTAAAGAGAGAATGTAGGATGGAAAATGGAGTACCTATGAGATCAAAGAGATGTTTAAGGGGTCATATCTATAGGAGATACATATTTATATGAGTGCGATGAAATGATCAAGGACATGTTTATCTCCTATAATATACTAGTGCAAGGACAATGGGAGAAGAATATAGAGAATTGCAACAAATTACATTGTTGCACTAAGTTCCTTCATGTTTACATTGATAATGAACAAGATTACAAAGAGTATTAAGGATGAGATACCACATGTTAAGTTCTTTGCAGATGATATAGTTCGGAGTTATAAAACAAAAAGTAAGTTACACAATAGATTAAAGTTGTAGCTATAGGAATTAGAATGTAATGGATTACAATTAGTAGGGTAAGGCGGAGTTCATGCAAAGTGAAAACTGATGGAAAGGGGTGCTGAAAAGTGATTGTTTACATAGCTTCATTCAATTATACCTAAAGACTGATTCCCATAGAACATGAAGAGGGTATATCAGGTGGAGGAGTCTGTAGGAAGTGTTGTGTGCATGCAGGGACCCGGCTAGGTTGAAAGGTATTTCTACTGGCCCATTGTAAGACAGGCAATGTAAGGAAAAGAGTATCTGGCGGTTAAGATCAGATACAGCCTGAATGTAGTAAAAATTATAATGCTGAGATGGGTGACTGGTGTAATGAGAAAGGATAAACTACGTGATTGAACTAAGAAAGAGTAGAATTTTCTGGAATCAAGGACGAGATATAGAGAGAAAATGCGTAAAGTGTTTTGGTTAGGTAAAACGTAGGCCATTTAGGATGAGTGATTCCATCAAATTCGGGGCAGTAGACAGGGCTGGGGAGATCAAATCAACCCTTGATGGAGACTATGAGACAAGACTACATCAAATGAAATCTAATGAGCGAATAAACAGCTGAATGATCCTGTAGCTGCCCTGATTAAGATGGAAAAAAGCTAGTTGAATTGAGTTCAGTGTATAACCAAAAGTAGGTCGAGTAACCAGTACAAGTAAAAGATACCTAGTTTAAGACAGCATCATATGTTTCACCATCAGACATACAACCCAGACATAAAACCCTGAAATCTGGTTATGTATTAATAACTGTAAGAATACATGCATTCAAAAATTATTTCGTCATGGTTGAGGCTACAAGGCTCCGTGTTTCAGTAGTCTGATGTGAAATCTCAAGTTCAGAGCTATGTGCAGAAAGATTTACCTGGTGAATGGGAGGGTACATCAAACGCTTGCAAACAGGGCACTCAAGTAGGTCCAGCATCTTAGTATTTGATGTCATTTTGTGCTTCACAGCAACAGCACCCAGCAAATTTTCTACTCTAGTATTTTCACCTTCAGTTGCCTGCAAATTTCATGTGAGACATTGAAATATGGGGATACGGACTTCAAAATCAGATAAAGACCACTTTACAGGCATTGTGAAGTGGGAATGAGAATTATCACAACATATAAAGAAAAATAGGAGATGACCAATATTTTCTTTGCTTAATTTAGATATTACTTTTTCTTTGTATGTGTGGTGGCGGTGGTGGAGGGAATTGCAATTATCAGGTAAGGAGGCTCAAATGTGAACAACTATCACCAATATCATCATCACCTACCAGGCCGGGATTGTACAATCACTTGTTCCACAGAATGGGCATTCCTTGACTCAAACTGAGAAGTCGGAAATAAAAACAAGCAGCACTAAAAGATGCTCTTCTTTTTAGGCCACAATTGAACAATGAACCAATCACATATAGGTCAAAATTACCTCGACTCTCTAGGTGACATATCTGGAGTGTATCAAAGAAGCGGACTTGCCTACTTGCAGAAATTTAGGATTTGGAGAGCAAGCTAAAAAAATGCCCTAATTTCTTACACGAGTACGTATACTCTTCTATTTGATGTGTCCGCATAACGTAAATCATGCATCTATTCCTTATTTATAGTACAAGGACATCTTTCATCATGTCATCAATAGATACTACTTTTTGGGTATAGTGAGTGTTGGTAAAACAAGAATGTGAATGGTTAAGAGAGTGTGAAAAGTAGTGATTTCAAATAAAGAGAATGGCGAGAATGAATGAACTTGGAGCCCCACAATCTTTGAGTAGATGGGCGGACTTGTGTTTTCCAGTTTTGTGGAGTAAAAAAGAAAATCCAGTGACCAATAACTAAAGGTGAACTACCAATCAAAAGACTTAACTCGGACAATGCAGGATTGCAGCACACCTTCTACATCTGCTAACTGACCATCATCAAACTAGTCATATCCCCCCATCAGTACATATAAAAGGTTCTAAGTCTAAATCAGTAAGACGAAGATCCTCCTCAAGATAGAAAAAAAACAGAAGGAGAAGACAGACGACAAATTATCAGAAGAAGGCAATGGAAAAGAAATCGACTGAACGGATATATAAGAGAACACAACATTTGTGGATATAAGAGAAATGTGCTTTGAAATTGTAGCCTGTATCCCTTTACATCAACTGTATAAGCAATAAGTATGCACTTGGAAGCTATAAGATGAAACCCTGCCTAGCTTGATGAAGAGTATAGGCAAAACAAAGACAACAAAACTTCCAAGTTTTGTATAATCAAGTGAAGAAAGAAATATCATACATTAGGAGTTTTGTTATACAGGGAAGGTGTTGGAAGTCTAGTTATCAGACAAGTAGCACGAAGAACACATTCCCACCATATACACAGGATATTGAAATCTGAGTCCCCTGGCAACATTTTATTGATAGGTAATGAAATTCTATAAAACTGAAAAATAAATGTTTACAAAGGAACCAGTAGGTCATACTAGCATAACCTTAAACAGCAAAAGTGGTAAGAAGACAACAAAACAAAAGTAAGCCAAGTAATCCAGTAAATCGAGCAATTGATCACCCGAGGAGTGGCATGCTGGTAACCAGACAGACGAGTGCCATCAAAAATCTGTCTATAACGCATTTTCCAAATAATCCACATGACAATCAAAGGAGGCAATGGCTAAACTCTCTTCATCTCCTTCTCCACCCAAACACCTCCTGAAGCAGTCAAGAACTCTGGAACTGTAACAGGAGAAACCCAATAAATGCCGAAAGTCGATAAGATCAGACCTAGAAGGACCACACAGCAGGACAATGCTAGTTGCTCATGTATTCCAAACTGGGTAGATCAAATGCAGATATATTATCATATACTATGAAACACAGAACTCAAAGAACCCTCCCTGCACCACTCTCCCTCGAGCCTCCATGACAATGACGAACACTAAGGGACAAACAGAGCAGCCCTGAATCAACCCACAGGAGGGTTGAAGGAAGCCTTTAGGCATCTCATTCACAAGAATAGACAGTCTAACAATCGAGACACCAGATGTAATCCACCCAACCCAACGTCGGCTAAAGCCCATCCACCCAAAAGATAAAATAAAAACTCCTGATTGACGTGATCATACGCATTCTCGATATCCAGCTTACAAAGCCCCCACGCTCGCCGCGCTTAAGCCTATTATCCACACACTCATTAGCCACCAAGACAGCATTAAAAATATGCCTACGTGCCACAAAAGCATTATGAGAATCTGAAATAAGAGAAGGTAGCACCTCATTCAATCTTATGGAAAGCCCCTTTGCCAAAATCTTGTAAGAGCTATTCAACAGACTAATAAGCCTGAAATTGCGGATGTTCACTGCCTGAATTTTTGGGAGTAGAGCCACAAAAGAAGCATTCAGGGTCTTCTAGAAATGCCCTGAGAGATGGAAGTCATGCATCATAGACATAACATCAGCTCTATCAATATCCTGATGAAAAAAAAGGCTATTGTCAACCCGTCTGACCCTGGAACTTTATCCTTGCCCAACGAGAACAAAGCCCACCTCACCTTCACACTCCTAAAAAGGAGCATTCAACCCTACCACTGCAATCAGCCTCACTCTCCTGGAAAAGATTCTAATTAAAACTGACTATTGCCTGCCCTACCTCCTCCCGGTCGAAGACATCAGAATCACCAACCTCAAGTCAAGCGAAAAAATTAGACCTTCTGTCAGAATTGGCAAGACGGTGAAAGAACTAAGTGCCCTGGCACACATTAAGAGCTGGTGTTTCCTTTCAACTACCCCATTTTGTTCAGGGGTTTCAAAAGAAGCCAATTAATGCACAGTTCTTCGAAAATAAGGTTGAAATCAATATCAGGAACATTACCAGATCTAATTATCGTAATCTTCAAAATGGGTTTGAACAAGATAATAAAGTTTAGAGAGAAGAGGTGGTTCTGATTTAGATTTTAAGCTAGACCCCATATTTCTGGTTTGATAATCTACCATGGTTAGAAGATATAACTGACCGGCAAGAATAGGAGTCCTATAGCATCGTCAAGTATCAGAATGAACAATTGCAGAAGGAACAGAAATCATTAGGCAGAAACAAGAAATGGCAATTCCTTTCATTTAGCAAGAGAAAATACATCGTAAGAAACCGTAGACTGAAAATGTTAACATTGCCCAGTTTCTGACAAAACAGAAAGCTACCTCCTTGTTCCAAACTTGCTATTGCCTTGCTCATTTAAAAAATTACAGGTTTTATTCAATGCGTTCTTTCTGATAAGATATCCCCATTCACTGTACTAAACCCAATTTCTTTATACAAAAAATTAAGAAGACAGAGAACCACTGTTTATCAGTGCACCGATGCAACTCATCCTTCATTGGAGGTACAAGAAGATTCCATTAACGAACTCTAACTCGTTCTTCCCATGAATAGTCAAAACCAGAACTGGATGATCTGCATTGCTCAGAAATATGAAGAGAACACATCCAGATGATTCACTGCAGACAATATACGGAACCAGAACCTCTATACGACTAACTAATGAACCAGTAACGAATGAAACCAGCAACCAAATTTGTCAAGCAGGACAATCTTTATAAATTAGCAAACTACTGTGCCATACAGTTACATCATATTGATACGGACCCCATACTTCTAGAAACATATGCTAACTGACAGTTTACTTATTTACACCCAGAACGCCACTGTGTTAAGTAGATGGTGTAGCCCAACCTAGGTAATCATAACTCAGGCTAAGTGAAGTAAAGTTCAGATAAATTGCCACTGAAGTCTGTAAGGAGAAAACACCTGCAACAGAGGCAAGAAAATAGTGTAACGAATTTTAAATTCAACAATAAGAGGTCCCTATAGAGAGGATCGGTCATTGGTCGTTTTGTGATGCTGATCTGGGAGCCGCGTCCCAGACCATGATGTTGCAAATTGTGAGCCTGAGAGGCTTAGCATAGGATGCAAATCAGTTTGGAACTTTGGAGAACGTTATATGCAGGGACGGAACTGTGTATACCTCAACAGGGGCCATGGCCCCCCCTGGAAGTTGAGTTCTAAGACTAGGAGTTATATAGTACTCACAACAATTGCTTTTGGCTTCATTAAGTTGGTGTGCAAATGTAAGAACCTTATGCTAAGTCGTTTAAAATAATTAAATGAAAAATTACAACTTCTCTTCTGTTTGAATTGCGAATAGTAATAGGTAACCTAAATATATTCTTTTTACAAAAAATTTAAGGACATTTATCTTGGCCCCTGCCAAGAAAAGTTCCTGGGTCCGTCCCTGGTTATATGAGGGGTTCAGAACTACAACTGTGTTCCATTAAAAAGGCTGTATATGCAATTAAATATACACAAAAGATGAAAAATATTATTTTTGATCAGTTCAGCGGCAGAACAGGGCCACAGATAAGACATGACTTAGTCTAATTAACCTAAATGAGCAAATAGCTTCTGAATTTAGATGAAACTGCGAAATATTGATCCATGTAGCTGACCAGAAATTTATTAGGACCTGGCTTGTTGAGGTGAGGTGAGGCTGGAAAATAGGATATGGAACAAAAGAACAGCAACACGTGTCTACTTGAAGTCTTGAACACATCTATAGCAGTCTCAAGAACTTGCAATTCAAGGACTATTATCATCTGAGTGAGTGATAACTGGTAAGGAAGTTTAGAATGAGAACTAGTACCTTGAAAATGTCAAAAATGACATCCACCGTCAAGGAAAGGATGAACTAAACTAATGGATTAGTACTGCAAACACTCAATCAATGGATCCCACACAATCTATCTACTCGAAACTACTTACTCTTGTATTGTCAAACGAAATTGAATGAAATCTGAACAAACAAATATCATCTAGGGGATACAATTAAAGTTGCATTCCACGAGATCATAACAACCAAAACTTATCTAGGTGAAACAATCGAAGTAACATTGCATCAAATCAGCAAGAAACAAAAACCGAGAACAGAGATTGATCTAGAACAGCAGAGACTAACCTGGAATAGCGATACCCAGAAGCAAGTGAGACTTCAAAACCCTGAAGAAGTTGCTTTTTTTTTTTTTTGAAACGCTGAAGAAGTTGCTTAGAACAACAAGAACATAAACCCAACAGAGATTCTGATCGTCTCAATCGTGGGGACACATGGCGTTTTATTTCTTATTTTTTATTTTTTTAATTTTTTAGAAAACACACATGGCGTTTTCGAATTCTTACCACCAAAACCATTTAAGGATGGTAGTTAATGCTTTTGAAAGAAATTCATTAATCTCCTCCAAAAGAAAGTTCATTACGAACTTGTCCCTGATAAAAGTGGAGTATTATCCGTGTCGATGACACTACTTCAATATGACCAATATTCGTATAACCATAATTGGTTAGTTTAGTGGGTGAGATTTGAGACTTAAGTGTTTGCTCCCTTTGAGGTTTCGGGTTTATTGAGAGGAAACGTACGAATACAACCCACTAAGATTTCAGGTTTAAATCACACGCGAACTAATAATCGTTCGGGCCAAGTGAATTTAGTCGAGATGCACTCCAGTATACCCGAACACTACATTTATCTAAAAAAATGTATAGATATTGGCTCCCCCACCTATACAACCTGCTAATACAAAAGTAATGTCAATACTTCTAAAAGTAAAAAAATAAAAATTAAATGACAAACATTGTGAAATAATGTGTTGATGTGTGTTTGATTGAACTATGGCCAATGATTTATCACGAAATGCAGATTTGGAAAAGCACCTAAGAGTTGATTAACTAAATGGCCCACCAATTCAAATATGAACCATTGATTTAGATGTGATCCAACGGTGTAAATGGTGGCAACACCATCCTTGAGAACAGGAAAAACCCGTCTTGTTTTAGTATGTAGATTTAAGGAGTATGACAGTGTTTTCTTCTCAATAGAAATAAATAAATGTTACCACTAGTTTATTATTATGATTTTCTAGGAAACAATTTCATTTAGCAAACGTTAAAAATTCCAAACCTATCTTTCTCAATTACATCAGCAACTTAATCGGTGGGCGTGTATGAAGACTACATTGAGAAACATTAATGATATATGGGCAAAAAGATCAGCTAAAGTGTTGCAGGAGCAAGGCACAAAACAGAGAGTAACCTCATCAAACCCCCTGCTAAGCTCAATACATTCCATTGCCACCGCTGCCAATTCATTGCAAATCTCCGGGGCTTCACCTCTGTCATTTATGAGTTCTTGCAAAAGATCCCCACAACGGAGAGAGTCTGATTCCATTTTTATTATACGGCACCCAGCGTCCTTCGCCATACTCAATCCTTTCTTGATCCCCATCATCTCCATTTGTTGGGTTGAAGATTGCCACCTTATCCGTTCGCACCGACCTACTATGAAGCTGTCGTACGTGTCCCGAAGAACACAGCCAGCTCCCGCGACGTGATCATCAATACTATAGGCAATGTCATAATTTTATTTGAACCAGCCCTCCGGTGGAGTTTTCCATGCTGGGTTGGGCTGAGGCGTACTAGTTGCTACCTGACCAATGGTCGAAATTTTCAGTTGGGCAATGTGGAACTTGACCGTTCAAATGATTTCGCCTTCATTATAAATCTGATTGTTGACCCTTTCTTGGTTGCGGCCATACCACATACTCCATATCGTGATTACCCATCTTTTCGCGAGTAGCTTTGCTTTCACTTGAGAACACCGCTTCAATCCAGCTCCGAATATCGTTTCTTCTTGAATTGTATAAATCAACACAAAATAATTCCACCCATATGTTCTTGGCTGACTTGCACAAGCCAAAAAATGATCTAACGATTCTATCCCCGTGGTGCACCCATGGCAGTGCACTTAGATATTCATTCCCTTTTCTCGGATCTTTGTAGCAGCGGCAACGAATTATTCATGGTTCTCCACACATGGTGTGCTATTTTTCTTAGTATAGACATTCTCCAAATATTCAGCAACCATAGTTTGTTCTGTCCGAAAGATGGCTCGCTTCCTTCGCAACTTTTGTCTTGTAACAGCTTATATCCAGAAGTTGTCTCCACACATGGTGTGCTATTTTTTTTGGTATAGACATTCTCCAAGTATTCTGCAACCATGG
Organism: Linanthus parryae; assembly: GCA_023055425.1. NCBI lineage: Eukaryota > Viridiplantae > Streptophyta > Magnoliopsida > Ericales > Polemoniaceae > Linanthus > Linanthus parryae. The sequence continues at coordinate 471,397 of JALGPY010000019.1, read as the reverse complement.
TTTGTTTTGTCCCAAAGATGGCTCGCTTCCTTCGCAACTTTTTTCTTGTAACAGCTTATATCAATAAGTTGTGGTGTAGCACCCGTCTTGGGATAAAGACCACTTGAAGAGGTCAGTCAAGTTTTGCACATATGCATCTATATGATATAGTTGACGTCCACCTCCCAAAGATAGGTTATGAGCTTCCTGTTGTCCAATCCACCATTCATTAAGCAATGAGAGACCTTCATGTTTGCAAATTTCGGGCTTGGAGTTATAACCTTTGAGCTAAATCCTCTGTCAACCCACCTATATTTTAACATGTTAATATTATTTCCATTCCCTAATCGCCATTCCAAGCCTTGTTTGAGTAACTCTCTCCCTTCAAGAATACTACGGCAAGCTAGGACACTTGTGATTTAGGTGAGTGATTTAAGAAGTCACCTTGATGGAAATACTTGCCCATATAGACTTTGCTCAGTAGACTGTTCGGATTCTTGATGATCCTTCATGCTTGTTTCGCCAATAGCGCGATGTTGAAATTATCGAAGTCTTTGAGCCCCGGTCCTCCCAGGTCTTTATTTTTCTGCAACAGTTGCCACTTGACCTAGTGTAATTTTCTTTTGTCTGGCAAATTAACCCACTAGAACTGGCGAATTAATTTTTCAATGTATTTGTAGATGCCTAGAGGGAGTAGGAAGCAACTCAACGTATAATTGGGAACCGCCTGAGCCACTGATTTGATCAGAATTTCCTTACCAGCAACAGATAAAGACTTCTCTTTCCAGCCTTTGAGCTTCGCGCCAACACTTTCTGGTAACTTCTGGAACATTACTTTCTTCTTCTTACCGAACATAGTTGGTAATCCGAGATAATTTTCGTGACTCTCCACCGTTGGGATCCCGCTGAGTTTGCTGAGATGGAGCCTTCTACCTCTAGCCATGTTGTCTGAGAACACCAGAGAGGACTTATGGACCTTCATGCGTTGTCCGAAAGCATTCTCGTAAACCTGTAAGAGATGTAACAAATATGTTAATTACACTTCAGTAGCTTTGGTGAAAATCAAGATGTCGTATGCGAAGAAGTGGTGGGATACTACAGGTGATATACCTTGTTTTGATAATACGAGTATTTTTGTGATTTTAGTATAATTTTGGGGTTAATTATCATTGTTGTTAAGTCTTTGGGGTTGTTTGTCAACATTACCTAAACTAGTTGTTTCTTTTACCTAAGTTGGGGGGTATAAAGTGACTTTTTCCTATAATAAAAGTGTATTTTACCTAAATATTAACTAACTAACACTAACCTCCTACACCCAAATTACGTCAGAAGTGATTTTCCTCCAAATTACTCTCAATCGATTTCAAATACTCTCTAGGATCTTCTCCTTCACCCTTATCATCATCATCGATCTCTTCCTCTTCTCTCGTACACCCCACTGGCCATCACACTCTCTCGCCTCTCTGCAATCACCGAGCATCAACTCGATCACCACCATCACTCTATCACAAGCGGGCTCCGCAGCCAAACTCCCTCACAAGAACCGAACCCATATCTCTTTCTCTCTCTCCCTCTCCCTATCTCTCAGCTGCTCTCTGTCTGACAAAAGAAGCATGAGCAGCGACGACCACCAGAACAGGTCAGAAAGACTAGTCCGGCCACCCGCCGCCGCCTCTGCATCGGGTTTGGTCGGGTAAGCGGTATGTCTCTCTTTTCTCTTCTTTTCACTCGCTTTGCTCTTTTGTTTCGCAAAATCGTAGGGTCAATCTGACCGTTGTTTCCTTCCAGCCCATTCTCTACGCGTCGCCTCCATCTCCGCTAGCAAACCGAAGTTACGCCTCTTAATCGTCTCGATTCACCTCCTTCAATTGTAAGTCTTAAATCAACAAGTAAATTTTAGTTTTCTTACTGCAATTTCATATTTGTTATTCATCTCAATTCATCGTGAATCGCTTGATTCTTTAACGTTCATGTTTTTTCTACAAACCCTAGTTGTGTAGGTGGTTAAAATCAATCTGAAACAATAGGTTGTTTAGGAACTATCACTTGTTTAGTTAGTGGGTTGCTAACGCCAGAGAATTGTATTAGAATCGAAAACAAGACCGTTAAACGCATAATTGTGTACTCTAGGGCTTTTGAACAATCTGTTCGGTCGCTAAACGGTTAGAATATGTCGCTATAGCCCTGAAATTGGTCGCTTTAAGTGCTGAAAGTGTCTGTAATGCTGATGGGTTTATTTTATAGTGTCTAGTTGATGAAATTAGTGAGAATATGAGAGTTTTGACACTGGTTTTATAATTTTCACACTAAGTAAATATTTTTCAGAGAATTTTGAGATGTGTGTAGTAAAATAAAATTTTAGTTTTAATAGCAATCTCTTTCGTTAAAAATAAAATAATTGTAGTTGTATGTTAAAAAGAACCGGCTAGTAGAACTGTGTCATTAGTCTAGAACTAACCTTCCTAATAAATTGTGTAGTGGGTTCACGTGGGAATGTTGTGATTGAATTAGAAGACAAACTCTTGACCGAGCGTCATGTGCATATCATATAGATTAGCACATATATTATTGATAGAATATTGTATTTTAATTAGAACATTGGTAACTTGTAGGCGACGAGTTCTGAAACGAGGGGTATGTCGCGTACTACGACTGAGTTGCAGTATTTGCTTGTGTTTAAGGTGAGTGAACATGCCAGGCCTAGCGTGTTTATCCCCATTCGTGTCAAGTGATTTTTCACTTCTTGTCTCAAAATGAATTTATGTGTTATGTGCATTATGTGCCACATGAATATGTGATTCTACTTGTTGAACAACTTCCTTGAAATATCACATTAATCTAATAATCGATAATAACGTAAAGTAGAAGAGTTGTGCTGGGTCATTACATGGTTACTATTTACTTGGTCGAGTTGACTTCGGTCACTCGACTAATTTTATTTAATCCGGTTGCAATACCCCGTATCGCTCCTTGTACTCACTCTTCTGGCCGCAAGAGTTTTAAGGGGGTGTCGGCACTTAAGGTCCTGGATGCTTGCGAGATGGTTGGTTCTTCCTTCGTATCAACAAATTAACAATTTGGTTTTGAATTTGATGTTCATTAATGAGAAATGGAAGAATGTGAACATGATTTAGTAAATATAAATGAACTCGGAATCTCTCATGTTTTCTTACAAGGGTCAAACTTTATTTCCGTTGTGCAAAAGTTAAATTACTACTTGACAAGCTGTTTACTTTTTCTAAAATGTGCCTCATCATCATTTTACATGCTTGGGTGTTTGCTTACCAGTATTTATTGATGATTCTGGAAAATGTGGTGTCCTCTTTCTGTTTTCTTCACCACAGGTTTGTTGGAAATATGCCCTAAAGGCAATCTATTTCTTGTGAGATTTGTGGATTTACTATTCATTATGTTATCAATATGGAGATATGTTGACATGAATGAAGTCCGTAGAATATAAATGTTATATTCTTAAATATCCCAAGTCGATTATATTGATTAACAGGATAATCAAATATAGGCTAGTATGGGGTTGGATTGATATGGAGATATCACGATCCAACACATGGGTATGCATTAGGGGTAATGTCGTACTGGATCGACCCACAATGAGAAGGCTACATACAAGTTATGTAAAGTCACAAGTGCTTCTCGTAGTGACAACGGTATTGTCATCCTTAGACTTGAAGTCACTAGATCCTCTATTTGTGGAATATTGTGTTTTGATAGCGTCAAACGCTACACCGTAAATGGGTAGCAATAAAGGCGTCTATCGGATATGTCACGCCCCATTTTCGGAGGTGAGTTTAAGTTCATTTGTAGAAAAATGCTCGGCATTTTTTTTTCCGAAGCAGCTTCGCCGCGACCTCCTCATAAGAACTCATACAAAGTCACTTTTATTACAAAAAGAAATATTGTCTCACATGAAAGTCAGAGATGACTCTAGGGTACCCCATGTCCACAATATAATTTACACGGTATCGCATACCGACTCAAAATCCAACATCTAGTCTCGTTTTTAATATCTTTACAATTCCTTGCAAACACGACCTATTTACTTAGCAAGAGAATTAGCATACACCTTCCATTCTTCTTATTCCCTGAAAAATATAAATAAACGGGCTGAGCCCCAGTAGGATCAGGACAATACTAAAGTCAAGTGCGACATACATCAGTGTATATGTGAGGAAAATCCACAGCCAACATACATAATGTACAAGACGACATGCCTCAAGTCAATGGTTGTTGACACGAACATGTGGTAATTACCTTTCACGCATAGTTAATTCTTCATCACCAATTCCATTCTCTTCAACAGGAGTATGATATTCTTTCATACCCATCTCTTTTCAAACATCCGTCGCAGTCTCAATCACACCAACTTATGATTTACTACTCGAGTCCTCACCAACAATTCCAAACTCGTTCCTTAACAAGTCACACTTTCAATATGATAACTTCAATTCAACATTTCATCAATAGATATCATATTCCGATCTCGGTATTTAATGAGTTATCCTATCGACCTCATCAATTTATACGCCATAATTTTGTATAAATGATAACCAAATAATCATCATGAATGATAGATAAACTATCACCACTCTTAGTCTCACGAATATATGTATAACATCGTGTCATGTTAACCATCGCTAACAAAAAATATCTAGTATGGTGAATGCACTATCACCAAGTACCAATCTCATCAATGTAACAATCATCATTTTCCTTTTTTTTTCTTATGCTTATGTGTCACACGGGGATATCCTGCTCGCATTATGGCTTTCATAAGGGAGTGAGTCAACCCACAACCGTATTATGGCTTTCACAAGGGAGCGGTTTAGCCCACACGTCTCCACGGACGCTAAGAACACATGGCCATAGTGTTGTTTAGGGTCTTTCACCCAAGGGATGTGCAATCCCTCCTTGCTAGTCCCCGGACTTAATTCATTATACGTGTTCATTTACATAAACATTCTCACATTATCAAAATATGATGTCATCTCACCTTATCAAACCAAGTTCTGTAATCAAGTATGTTGGGCTATCACAATATCATCATATACGCGATCAAGTGTTACCATCTATTTTTATCATCAAGCCTCTTGCATTTTCTACATAATTTCACATATAGTTATGATTTTCTCACATGTTATCTTCTTATTACTATATCAACTATTCATATGAGCACATATCAGCCTAGGATTCACATATGACCTTGCCAAACGTTCCATGAGTACACATCTCATAAACTCATATAAGTTTGTAACCACTTTATAAATATTTAAATATTCAAGTTGATACATATCATCATTTTACATCCACAAATCTTCATCATTTCTTTATATTTGATTTACATTTCTCTTTACGAAATAGAGCTATTCATATTAGCATGTTCTTTCAAGCCCGACCGGCTACAATATACACATATCACATCTCGCTTTATTTCTTAACAAGATTCTTTGCTTAGTATATGAAATTATGATAATTTATAACCATATTCGTATACCATTTCAGGGGGATTTAGCCATGTATTTCAATCATTTAGAATCATTATCGAGGATAATTTAACAAACCAACCAAATTCGTCACCGTGACCAACTTTTAGCAAGTGTGTCATTTGACAATACCATAGTCTCTATGTTATTCGAAAGTCTTATGAACATCTCACAACTTCAAAATTCGATCCTTAAATAATATCTATAAGTTTCTATCTCCACTGAAATTCTCATCAACACCTATGAGGATTAAGATCCCAAAACAAAATAACATTGTGATTGGCTCCCAAATATTCATCTCAAAGACAAACACAAAACTTTAAATTTATTTGAGAATCTTAGAGATCTACAATGACCTTCAAATTTTTATACGATAGACATGGTATCATTTTTTTATCTACTCTCAAAATATTATAACTTTTAATTAAGAGGAAGAACCTCAAAAAAATTCAAATCAGCAAGCTACACATGTAATAGTCTCAACCGACCAGTCATAAGGAGTTGGTTATTTCTGTACCAAAATCAATAGAAATGGATCTAAAAATTTTATAGAAAGTACTCAAAATTCAGGGATACCACATATCCAAATTTCACAACATTATAAGAATTTTAAATACCCCTTTTGTATTTCTCAAAACAGCCCCACTGTTATTAACACAATCTGTCCAAAATTTCTTCCTTTCAAAGATATTCACATTTAGGTGACATAAAGAAGATCAATGGATTTGAATATTTTATATGACATACTTAACATGAAGGGGTAAAACATATTAAAATTTCATAGTATTCTAAGAACCTTAACCATCCCTTTTGTATTTTAAAAACAGCCCAACTGAGAAAACAATCTGTCCAGATTTACCTCTTGTCAAATATACTCACATTTAGGTTCCATAAATAAGAGAAATGGATTTTAATATTTTATATGATATACTTCACATGCAGAGGTACCAGATATCCAAATTTCATAATTTTTTAAGAACCTTAGATTTCCCTCCTGTATTTATAAAACAGCTCCACTGATATGAACACAATCTGTCCAGTATTACCTCTTGTAAAAAATACTCACATTTAGGTGCCATAAATAAGATAAATTGATCTGAAATTTTTGTGCGTTATACTTAACATGCAGAGATACCAAATATCCAAATTTCATAATTTTCTAAGAACATTAGCTACCCATTTTGTATTTTACAAAACATACTCACTGTTATATTCACAATCTGTCCAAAGTTTCTTCATGTGTATTTTTCAACCCTTTATCATCATAAACTACCAAGAATTAATTACCAAACTTTCACCGCATCTTAATACATCATGTAGGATTAATAACATAGCTTGTATTCGTAATTTAACCATGAGAAATCTATCTTTCATCATATACACAAGAAGATGAAACAATGACTAAGGTATTGTAAAGTTCCTACCTCTTTTGATGGATGCTTCCTCTTTTATTCCACTTGGATGAGCTCCCCATGGATTCTCCTTGTGTTTAAAAGCTTTATCTTATGTTGGAGCATCATTCTTCCATTTCTTTCTTCATTTTTATTCTCTTCTCCTCATCTCTTTTTCCATCATCTTTCTCCTCTCTTTTCCTCTTCTCTCCCGTGTCTTTCTTTCTCTCCACCTCTCCTTGGTTGCTGAATTTCTTTCTCAATAAGTTCATCCCCTATCACTCATAAATCCCCCCTTTATTTCACCCCATGTGCCAAGGAAGACACCCTTCCTCATTCTCTAAGTGACAACACACACACCTCCCAAACTAACCCTCCAAGTGTCAATGGTTATACACTCTTCTTCAACCCCCATGTGACAACACATAACATTCTCTCCAAGTGTCATCTTTGGTCATTAGTTTAGCTATTAATTCACATGGATCTTCAAGAGTCATCCGATGGGTGTCTCTAAATGGTGTGGGAAGGGCATTAGGGAATTTTACGATGCTTCTTACTTACCATCTACTTGGTGCTTACAATTTTGTTAGTTATAATTGACTGTAAACTTATTACTCAATATATGAACAATTATAGTTGACTAAATCAAAAGCTCATTTACAAGTTAATTAAATATTAATCACATTTTTTTGTACGGGTCATCACAGGATACAATAGGAGGCAAGCTTTGAGATGGTAGTGATGTAGATAGAATTTTTCCCTCCCACATAACGGGAGTAAATATCCACGACAACTCGAGGGATGGTGCTTATAGAATGTCTGACCAGACTCAGATAAATCAATATAGGATACTGATGTTATCTACATGGACAAGACTATCAGAATCGAAAAACTATGGATTGAATATACGAGTGTGACTTGTATGTCTCGTGTCCAATCCGGGTATAGAGACAAAGGGATGAGACAATACTTGCACAAGGTTTGTCGGATGACTATTTCTATTAGTTGGGTAGCGTGGATGTCCTGCTAGAGGTCGCTCCATATTTTTAAATTGTTACTACCAACTAAGTAGAAACCTATGGGGTCACACTCCCTATGGATTAGACCGAACATGGGAAGTAATTAATATGATTAACTATTAGAAGGATTCGAAAATTTGTAATGTAAGTGTAAAACAGGATCTAAATACTCTAGAAGGGGGTTGAATAGAGTATGCTAACTTTTGTCAAAACACTGTCTTTTGAAAACTAGAGTAGTGCAGACAGTTGATATCTCAAAGCTTTGAAATGGTTTTGAAAAACTTGAAGATATAACTGCAGAGCACATGGGCTTCAAAGCTTTGAGATTTGGAAAGCTCCAAAGCTTTGAAACTTCATGAATAAACTGAATGTAAAGACATCAAAAGTAAATAACAGAGACACAAGGATTTTACAGAGTTCAGTCACAATTGGACCTAGTCTCTGCCTGAGGGATCTAATTCCTCCAGGATTCAAACACAACTTCATATTAATCACCCATATTTAGCCCTAGATCTCAAGCCTAAGTGAACTACCTTACACTTATACAACTTGTGGTTCCCAACCTATCTAGTTACAGGCTACAACCGGTTGAAACAATAAGAACCTCTTGTTGTTCACTTGAACTACTAAGTTTAGTGAGGTTTCATAAATGTAGAATGAATAATACAATTCAGTACATTGAAGAAGAACTCAGAAAGAATAAGCTAATGAAGCCTGGAAGAGTTCTTCTAATCTGATGAATGATCTTGCTTCTGCAATGTCAATAGCCTGATGAATCTGAAGATTTGAATGTTGTAAACTCTCCTATTTGTAGCACACTTCAAATCTCACCAAGATCAGTCTTAATCTTTGTATCCTTTTTCAATTCAAAATGCTGATCTCTTTAAATAACAGTCTGCAACCAAATGAGAGATATTAGGTACAAAAATCCTATAAATCCTCTTCCCTTATATGCTTCTTTCAACAGCTATGTTTGAATAGCTATCTGATTTGTTTATGGACGTTGGGACGCCCAACAAACCTGCATAAACTCAGCACACAAGATCAAACAACATCAAGGCAATCTAGCATCAAGATCTGTTTAGCAGTATGCTAACAGTTCAGGAGAAAACTGGGCTAGATTTGTCTTTTAATAGACTTATATAATCAAAATGTTGAATATGTTAAATAACAGTATAGAACAAGTGTTATTAGACAATAATCAACTCATAAAAAGTTCTAAGTCTCACAGAAATTACTTGCATACACAAAGATAATTAGATGAACAGAGCAGTTAAGACTAACCAGAAAAATCTCAAAGCTTTGAAGCTTTGCCTGCTACTTCATCAGAGTGATCTTGGATTTTCAATCCAAGTCAGTCCTGCATTTTTTAGAGCTTAGAACACAAATTATTAAAGCATTTATATTGTTATCCAATATCAAAACTAAAACCTGCACAAAAACAGTTAGATAAATACACATATTGGCACATCTACAGTAACTCAAAGCTTTGAAGCTTTGACACTTAGCACAATATCCTGGTTGTGTTTCTGGCTTTCATCATCAAGGAACCAAAGCTCTCTGCATGTACATTCACAAAATAATATATAGGAGCTTCAGACTTATCAATCTCCCCCTTGATGAAAGACGAAACACATTATTTGAAATCCCAATTTCCTGCAACTTACAATCATAAGTAATATTCACGGAATCACAGATAACCCAAAATCACAGATAACAAACACCATAGAATAAAATGAAAACCTCAGAATAGCATAGAATAGCATCCTACCATCCTACAATATCCAGGAATTATTACAAAACCTTAATCCAGAAAATCCAGAAAAACTAACACAAAACACATAATCTTCTCCCCTTTTTTGACTTTCATCAAAAGAGTAGAAGAAATGTAGGATCTGTTCAGAGTGTTTAAAAGAAAAAAAAAAGGACTTCAGGACTTAAGAGAAAATGAATAGAAAGATTAGGGTTCAAGGCTTTGAAGAATTTGATTTTCCTTTGCCTTTGCTCTGAGCCTCCTCCTCCTCTTCCTCTGAAGCTTCTTCATCCTCAGCTTGTTCTTCTCCTAGCTCTCCTTGTTCTTCAGCTTTCTTATCAGCAGCTTCATCAGTTCAGCCTGCATCTTCTCAACAACTTCATCAACTAACTTTCCAAATCAGCAGCCTCCTTTTCAGCATTCTCTGCAGCAGTTTCTTCAACACCAGCCTCATCTTCAGATTGTTCAAAGAGATCCTTTTATGTAAGAACAACAGGAATTCCTTTCTTCTTCTCCTGATTCTTAAGAGCTTCTCCTAAAACCTCATCTGAATTAATGTTGGTTTCTCTACTCTGTGAAGAAGGTACTTTCTGCAGATCCAAACCTTTGATGATGATGTCAAGTTTGTTGATCACCAAACCTTTGAACTATGTGAACTCAGTGGACAGATCAAATAAACCCTGTCTTAAATCCTCCACTCTATTTTCCAGAACCTCAAACCTATCTAGAACTTGAGAGAAGTCCAAATTATCTGACACTTTGGGGGTTGAAGCAGCTCTAGGTTTGATAAAATCTTTCTCTTTCAGCTCCTTAGCATTCAACTCTGAGTAAAACTTCCACTTCCCTTTTGCAGTGTAGACTATCTCAATCCTTTGAAGTGATGCCTCATCAACTACTCCAAAACCAGTAGTAATCTTCTGCTCGTCCTCCAAAGAAACTCCAAAATGTTTGAAAAACAATGGAAAGACATTGGCATAAGGCAGGGAGTGGTTCCTAGTCCTAGTCCCACAGTAGACTATATGTTCCATCATAACAGTAGGAAGGTCTACCTCAAACCCTTGACATATCAAGTACATCAATATCAACACCTTGTCTGTCACCAGCTCTTTGGAATACTCTCTGGGAACTACACATCTCATAATGATTGAGAACAAAATTTTGGCTTCACATGTAAACACAGAATGTGTTAACTGCTTTGGTTCAGAAGTAATTCCCTCCAAGAAAAACATAGATTTGGCTTTCTCCAAAATTTCTTTCCTATCAGGGTGATCACTGACCTTATACTTCCTAGGCACTCCCAAAACTTTAGAAAACACCTTGTGATCCAACCTAATGTCCACACCAGCCACTCTTGAAGTAAGGATATACCTATCACTATCATCCAAATCTTGAACTAAATTCAGATGAAACAATCTGGTTAACCTAGGGTAAGCCTCAGAAGGTGGATTTAACAAACTCCCTACAGATGAGTTTCTTATCATCCAATAACTCAGTACTTACTAAACTACAAAAAGAGACTTTGGATGATGCATACCCATCCATCGACACAGTTTTAACCTCAGAATTAACAAACCAAGATTCAGGAAATATATTCTTACCAAAATTGGTGGCCTTCTTGGTCTTCACAGCACTGTGTTTCACCCTCTTCTTTGGAGTTTCTTCACCCTTCTTGTCTGGAGTTGCTTCTCCTTTCTTTTATTTTGAAGATTGCACATTCTTCTTTTCTCCTTTCTCAACAGTAACTTCCTTCTTCTTCTTACTTGATACTGCCTCTTGAACCTTACTCCCCTGATCTTTGTCCTTCACCACCTCCTCTGTTGCAGACTCAGATTCTGACCCAACCCTTGGTTCTTATTGAACTTCCTTACCCTTCTTGATCTTCTTTGAGGGAGGAGACGTATCATGAACACTGGTTGTGTCCTCTGAATCTGAACCATGAATGGTGATCTTCCTCTTAGCCTTCCTCTTCACCCTCTTGTTGGAGTTCTGACCTTGCTGCTTGATCCTTTCAGATTTTTGCTCCATTTTGGTTAGGGTTTGAGAGAGTTTGAGAGAAAAGGGAGAGAGAGAGAGAGAGGGACGAAGAGATAGACGTTGAGAATGAGAGAAATAAGTCCTGAATCCAACTTAAGTAGGTAGACGAGTCTGATTGAAAAGGGAGAATGCATGCAAAGAGATTTCATAAGATTTGTAAAGATATTTTTAGATATTTTGTCAAAATCTCTGAACATTTGAAAGATTCTGTAATTATCTAAAAAGATATTACAGAATATTTCACGATCCAATATTTAAAGATAAAATATATCCACTAATCAAAGCTGTGTAACAGTGGTTCAAAGCTTTGAGAAGTTTCAGACCAAAACTGAGACTTCAAAGCTTTGAGCCATACTTTCAAGGCTTCAGAAAGTATGATCTCAAGGCTTTGAGATAAACACAAGTAATACACATAGGACTAATACTCCCCCTAAACCAATGCATCTTTGTTTAACATACCCAATTCAAGCCTTGGGGATGCAAACATCTCATCTGGAAATAGTTTAGTGAAAATATCAGCAATCTGCTTAGAAGTAGAAATAAAAGATAGAACGATATCACCTTTTTCAGCACGATATCTAAGAAAATGATGTCTCGCATCTATGTGCTTTGTCCATGAATGCTAAACTGGATTCTTATAAATAGAAATTACACTTGTATTGTCACAGTTGATAGGCACATTTCTGAATTGAAATCCAATATCTCTTATTTGTTGAGCAATCCACAAAACCTGTTAGCAACAAGCTCCAGCTGCAATGTATTCAGCTTCTGCAGTTGATAGAGCTACTGAATTTTGCTTCTTTGAATGCCAACTTATCAATGAAGATCCAAGGAATTGGGAACATCCAGAAGTACTCTTTCTGTCTACTTTGTATCCTGCAAAGTCTGCATCTGAATAACCACTCAACATAAAGTTAGATCTTCTTGGATACCAAATCCCCAAGCCTTTGGTTCCATTCAAATATCTGAAAATTATTTTCACAGCAATCAAATGACTTTCCTTAGGATCAGCTTGAAATCTAGCACACATGCATACACTAAACATAATATCTGGTCTACTAGCAGTTAGATATAGAAGTGAACCAATCATACCTCTGTACTCTTTTTGATTCACACTCTTACCAGTTGTGTCTTTGTCTAAAGACAGTGATGAACTCATTGGAGTTTTAACTACCTTGGACTGTGACATGTTATACTTGTTTAACAGGTCCAGGGTGTACTTCCCTTGATGCACAAAAATTCCTGTCTTCATTTGATGTACATTAAGTCCAAGAAAGAAATCCAGTTCTCCCATTAAGCTCTTCTCAAATTCCCCGCACATTAGACTTGAAAACTCTTTTGAAAGAGCATCATTAGTAGAACAAAATAGAATATCATCAACATATATCTGCACAACTAACAAATCTTTATCTTGACTTTTGATAAAAAAAAAGTTTTGTCAACCAGTTCGCTCTTGAAACCATTTTCCAGTAAGAACTTAGAGAGTCTGTCATACCAAGCCCTTGGAGTTTGCTTAAGTCCATACAAGGCTTTATCTAATTTGTAAACATAATCATGAAAGGTGTCACTTTCAAAACCAAGTGGTTGAGCAACATATACTTCTTATTGTAAATAACCATTCAGAAAAGCACATTTGACATCCATTTGAAATTTTTTTATATGATTATGTGATGCAAATGTAGGAAGTATTCTGATAGCTTCTAACCTTGCAATAGGGGCAAATATTTCCTCATAGTTAATACCTTCTTCTTGATTATATCCCTGTGCAACCAGTCTTGCTTTGTTTCTCGCAACTTTACCTTTCTCATCAAGTTTGTTTCTGAACGCCCATCTTGTTCCAATAACTGATCGATCCTTTGGTATTGGAGCTAAATTCCAGACGTTGTTCTTTTCAAACTCATTCAGCCCATTCTGCATTGTAATGATCCAATCTTCATCTTCTAGTTCTTCTTTTGCATCTTTGGGCTCAATGAGTGATACAGAAGCACTGAAAGCACACAAGTTCCTCAATTGGCCTCTTATTTGAGTTCCAGTAGTTGGATCTGATATGATGTTCTCTACAGGATGATCTGATAAATATTTGAACTTCTTTCTGGGTGTCCAAGTGTATGGACCTTCAAGGCTTTGAGTTCTTGATACAGTAGAAGGAGCATCATATTTCCTGTCAGTCTCTGTCTCAAGGATTTGAGATTTTGGCTCAGTCACAGCCCTCATCAGCCTCATATTATTCTAACTAAGATCTGTAAAAATTTCACTCATAGAATCATCAGTACTTTAATCAAAAATTACATGAATACTCTCCTCTACAACCTTAGTTCTCTTATTGTAAACCTTGTAAGCTTTGTTAGTTTGAGAATAACCAAGAAACACACCTTCATCACTTCTAGCATCAAACTTACCAATATTATATTTGCCATTGTTATGCACAAAACGAGTACAACCAAAAGGTTTAAAGTAAGCAACACTAGGCTTTCTGCCTTTAAACAATTCATAAGGAGTTTTCTTCAGAATAGGCCTGATCAAACATCTATTGAGCACATAGTTGGCAGTATTAACAGCTTCTGCTCACAAAAACTTTGGCAAATTACTTTCAAGTAGCATAGTTTTAGACATGTCTTCAAGAGTCCTATTTTTCCTCTCAACTACACCATTCTGCTCAGGAGTTCTAGGTGCAGAAAAGTTGTGTGAGATGGCATGCTTTGCACAATATAAATCAAAATCAAGTTGATCAAATTCCCTACCATGATCACTCCTAATAGATGCAACATGTAAATTTTTCAAAGTTCGAAGCTCTTTGCAAAGTTGTGAAAATTCAGATAATGCTTCAGACTTTTCTCTAATGAACCTAACCTAAGTAAATCTAGAGTAATCATCAGCTACAACAAGCATATATCTCTTACCTTTGGGTGTTTGTACCCTCATAGGACCACACAAGTCCAGATGCATAAATTCTAGAGGTATAGAAGTAATTACAAAGTTCTTTGGCTTGAATGAACTTCTGGTCTGTTTACCTTGAGGACATGCCTTGCAAATCTCATCATCTTAGAATTTGAGGATTGGTAATCCACTTACAAGATCTTTTGAGATGAGTTTGTTCAAAGTATGCCTGCTTATATGACCAAGTTTTCTATGCCACAGCTTTGAGTCATCCTTAAAAGCTTTGAGGCATTTCAGACAATCACCTGCAACTTTGTCAGTACATAGTGCATAAACATTATGTGACCTAGGAGCAGTGAGAATGCAATTGCCTGATTTTTATCTTGCACCACACATTTCTCCTTGTCAAAAACTACCTTATTACCTTTATCACAAAGTTGAGAAATACTCAATAAATTATACTTAAGACCATCAACTAAATAGACATCAGAAATTGAATATGTAGAATTGTTACCAGCACTTCCTATACCAATTACACATTATGTTGCACTTTTCTTTGTCACCAAGTGTGAATGTTCCCTCTGATTTCTCTTTGAGCTCTGAGATTAAATATTTCTTTCCACTCATGTGCCTGGAACATCCACTATCCAAAATCCATTTATGATCTTTCAAAGATTTGGTGACATCCTGCAAAATTCAATCAATGCCTTAGCAGACTATTAGACCAAGTGTAGAATTTGGATACATACTCAGTGTCAACCATGTTAGGTGGTCTAACTCCTTTTGAAACCCAAATCTGTTTCACTTGTCCCTTAAGCTGATAAGGATAGGTAGTCCTCATTATGTGAGGTTCTGTCCTTCTAAAGGGGCAAGTTAATTTCACATGTCCAATTTTGCAGTAGTAATGACACTTTGGAGAATGTATGCTTCCTGATTTCACAAAAGTGTTTTGGTTTCTTCTTGGAAAATTTGGATTATAACCAATTCCACTTTTGTATACAGAATGCATACTTCCTCCAAGCATAAGATTTAGCTCCTATTCTGAGCCAGCAAAAGTTGAAATAATTTTCTTAGATTCTTGAAGCTTACTAGTCAATGAAGTGTTTTGTTGTTCTAAATCATCAGAATGATTTTTTAGATCAACAAACTTGTCAGTTAAAAGAGTGTTTTGATCAACTACTTCTTTGACCTGTGATTTCAAAGCTTTGAATCTGCTGTCCAAGACTTTGAAGTCACTATCAATTTTCAACTTATTAGCTTCAAGACATTTGTTCTGAAAAACAAAATCTATGTTTTCTTTTGATTGCTCACAAACTTCCATTTTCAAGGAATCAATCTCATTCCTGTAACTTTCCTCATTCAAAAACATACTTTTGAGGACTTCAATTAAGACATCGGAAGGACTAGATAAAAGATTTTTTACCATGTCTTCAATTTGCTTCTCAGTAGAGTGGTCTTCATGATGTCCAACCATTAGACATAGATTGGCTTGCTAGAATCTGAGTCTGAAGAGTCTGAATCACTCCATGAGGCTACCATTGCCTTCTTCCTTTTGTTGTCATTTTCCTTCTTAGGACATTGCATGTCTTTCTTTTTTTGAGGGCAATCTCTTACCAGGTGATTCGCATCTCCACATTCATAGCAATTCATAACTCTAGGTTTATGTGAATGTGAAGTAGACTTACCTTTCTGCTCCTTACAGGTTGAGGATCTGAATTTTTCTTTGTTGTAGTCCTTGTTTCCAAAATTTCTCTTCTTCTTCAGGATTCTGGCTAAGGATTTCAAGATCAGAGCCTCTTCAAATGAAGTTGTCTTAGGCTCCCGTTTTGCCTTTGGCAAGCTTCTGAGTATCTTCCCGACCTTTTCCTCATTTGAGAAAGCTTTTCTCAAGGATTCCAAGTTTTTCACCATATATGTAAACTTTTTGAACATATATTTGATGGATTCATCAGAATTCATCTTAAATAGTTCATACTGTCTCAAAAGGATATTAATCTTTGTCTGCTTGACTTGGTTGGTTCCTTCATAAGTGACAGTCAGCTTGTCCCATATCTCTTTTGCACTCTTGCAGTCGGATATCCTGTTGAACTCATCTGCACTAAGAGAACAATATAATAAGTTCAAAGCTTTGTAATTATTTGATACCTTTTCCAGTTCAGTAACTGAGAGATCTTCATCAGGCTTGACAGTTCAAAGTCCATTGACAGTAGTATAGAACAAGTTTGGCCCATTCACAACAATAGACCATAGTTCCATGTCCTGGTCTATGATGAACATCTTCATCAATTCCTTCCAATGAACAAAGTTATCTCCACAAAACAATGGGGGTCTATTGGCTGGTCTTCCCTGTGAGAATCCTCCATCATCTACATTACTCATTGTCACAAGATTGTTAGATCCTTAAACATTGACCCAAAGCTCTCATACCAATTGAAAGTTTGTAATGTAAGTGTAAAGCAGGATCTAAATACTCTAGAAAGGGGGGGGGGTGAATAGAAAAATGCTAACTTTTTGCCAAAACACAGTCTTTTGAAAACTAGAGTAGTGCAGACAGTTGATATCTCAAAGATTTGAAATAGTTTTGACAAACTTGAAGATATAAGCACAGGGGCTTCAAAGCTTTGATATTTGGAAAGCTCAAAAGCTTTGAAACTTCCTGAATAAACTGAATGTAAAGACAGCAAAAGTAAATAACAGAGACATAAGGATTTTATAGAGTTCAGTCACAATTGGACCTATTCTCTGCCTGAGGGATCTAATCCCTCCAGGATTCAAACACAACCTCTTTTTAATTACCCAGATTTAGCCCTAGTTATCAAGTCTAACTGAACTACCTTACACTTATACAGCTTGTGGTTCCCAACCTATCTAGTTACAGGCTACAACATGTTGAAACAATAAGAACCTCTTGTTGTTCACTTGAACAACCAAACTATTATGTTTAGTTAGGTTTCATAAATGTAGAACGAATAATACAATTTAGTACATGAAGAAGAACTCAGAAAGAATAAGCTAATGAAGCCTGGAAGAGTTCTTCTGGTCTGATGAATGATCTTGCTTCTGCAATGTCAATGGCCTGATGAATCTGAAGATTTGAATGTTGTAAACTCTTCTGTTTGTAGCACACTCTAAATCTCACCAAGATCACTCTTACTCTCTGTATCCTTTCTCAATTCAAAATGCTGATCTCTTTAAATAACAATCTGCAACCAACTGAGAGATTTTAGGAACAGGAACCGTATAAATCCTAAGTTATAGGGATTTTAGGAACAGAAACCCTAGGAACTCTTTAAATAACAGTCTTCTAGTTCATCAAGGTGAACTTGTATTTTCAATCCAACTCAGTCCTGCATTTGTTATAGATTAGAACACAGATTAGTAAAGCATTTATATTGTTATCCATTATCAAAACCAAAACATGCAGTTAGACAAATACACATATAGGCACAGCTACAGTAACTCAAAACTTTGAAGCTTTGATACTTAGCACAATATTTTGCTTGTGTTTCTGGCTTTCGGTAGGGTTTTGATCATGGATACGCAACGGAAAAACAAATTTATCCATGCAATACCCTCCAAGTATCACATGACAAGAGACATAACGATGATAAGGGAAGAAATCAAGTTACACACCTTAGGGTTTCTCCTGTGATGACTTGTAACGTGAATTGTGTCACGTTCGCTATAGTTGATCCACGCCTAGAGTTGAGATCTAGATCTTCCTTATCCTTTTTTCTAGCCCAAATGGATGAAGAGGAAGAAGAAATCACGCAACACGAGGCAACAAGGAGGTGGCGTCCTCCTTGTTGGGCCGACGGGAAGGGGGCGGCGGCAAGGGGCGCGTTCGCCTCTCTTGCTTGCTTGATCTATCTCCTTTTGTTCTCTCCCACTCAAGTTATGAACTAAAGGCTCATAAGTGTGGGAAGGAAGGAATGAGCATCCTTTATATAGTCCAACAAATCATTGCCAACTACCTAAAGGACCTATTCTAGTCCTACTAGAATTTGGTTTAGTCCCTTCCTTGCAAATTAGTCCTACTAAGTTTGCAAGGTGTTGCAAATTGATCCTTCTAATTAATTAATCATATTAATTAATTCCCAAATCTATTTCAACTCTATATAGCGTGTGACCCCATAGGTTCTATCTAGTTGGTAGCAACAATTTGCCAATATGGAGCGGTTTCTAGCAAAACATCCATTCTAGCCAACTAATAGAATAGTCATCCGACAAACCTTGTACAAGTAATTGTCTCATCCCTTTGTCTCTATATCCGGATTGGACACGAGACATACAAGTCACACTCGTATATCCAATCCATAGTTTCTCGATCCATGGGAATAGCCTTATTCGTGCAAATAACATCGAAATCCCATATTGATTTATTTGAGTCTGGCCAGACATTCTATAAGCACTATCCCTCGAGTGGCCTAGGATATTTGCTCCCGTTATGTGGGAGGGAAAAAATATATCTACGTTCACTACGATCTCTAAGCTTACTTCTTATTGTATCCGATACACGCCTTTATAACTACCCAGTTACGGTGTAGCGTTTGACGCTACCAAAATCACAATAATCCACAACTAGAATATCTAGCGACTTCAAGTATAAGGATGACAATACCATTGCACCACAAGAAGCGCTTGTGACTTAACATAACGTGTATGTAGCCTTCTCAGAGATGGGTCAATCCGGTGCGCCATTACCCTTAATGTACACCCATGTGTTGGATCATGATATCTCCATATCAGTCCAACCCCATACTAGTCTATAGATGATTGTCCTATTAATATACTGGACTAGGGATATTTAAGATAAACAAAAAAATTGTAAATCTAAGGACTTCATTATATTAAATATCCAATAAATAATACAATAAATGTTCTAGCCAAAATAAATTCATACCTAGATTGCCTCTAGGGCATCTATTCCAACACTTTCATCATCCAGAAACCAAAGCTCTCTGCATGTACATTCACAAAATAATATCTAGGAGCTTCAGATTTATCAGGATCAATACGCAGCTACTTTCAAACTTAGCAGGACTAATTTGCAAGTTGGACTTATCCGTGTATGGACATGATTAGGATAGGGGCTTTTATGCAGTCAACAAGGAGTTGTTGGACTATATAAAGGACACTCCTAGCTTCATTCCCACACTAATGATCATAAAAAATTGAGTGGGAGAGAAAATCAAGGAGAGAGAGCAAATCCCAAAGCAGGGCCGAACCCCCCTTGGGACCGCCCCTACCCCGTCGGCAACAAGAGGTGTCGCCCACCTCATGGCTCTGTTTTGCGTGATCGTGATCTTATTCCTCTTCCTCCTTCAATACTAGCTAGCACAAAGGTTTGAAGGATCCGGTTGCAATCCTAGGAGTGGACTAGCCATAGAGACGTGAATACTATTTCACGTGTGAAGTCATCACAGGAGAACCCAGAGGTATGTAAATACTAGAATCCTTTACTATCGTTATGTAGTCTCTTCCTGTGATCCTTGGATGGTCTTGAGCAGGATTAATTTTTTTTTCTATTCTGCTGCGTAACCTTCATCAAAACCCTACAGTGGTATCAGAGCCACATGTCGTAGAGCATAACGTAGTTTATGTTATGATTTTTGTTGTTTTACACTTTAATTATTGTTTATCGCGTAAAACGGACAAATCAAGAATATTGATGCAATTTGTGAATATGATTCAAGTCAAATAAGATCTAATATTACATGGGATGTAAGGATTAGTGAATTTAGATCACATAGGATGTGAAAATTTTGGATCTAGAAAACCAGGGTTTGGGCACAAGTTGGAAAAAGGTGTTTTTCAAACTTGGAAATAACTAAACTTGGGCAACAAGGAGAAAGTTGTTTTGGAAACAACTAAAATTGGGCAACAAGGAGGAAGTTGTTTCGGAAACAACTAAACTTTTGCAACAAGGAGGAAGTTGTTTTTGGAAACAACTAAACTTGGGCAACAAGGATGAAGTTGTTTTTGGAAACAACTAAACTTGGGAAAAAAGGAGGAAGTTGTTTTTGGAAACAACTCCCATAAGAGTTTCGTCCCCCTAGGGGACCGCCCCTCTCCCATTTGCCGCCCAAGAAAGATACGGCCTTGGGGCCGGGCCTCCCTAGTGCACGGCCTAGCCGTGTGGGCTAGGGGTCGGCCGGCCCCAAGACCTTGTGGCGGTCCTGTAGGGTTTTTTGCCATGGTAATGGTGGGCCCTCTTGGACGGCTTTGACCATAGTTCATCCAAAATCAACTAAAATTGATCAAGCGCGTTAAAATTAGATTTTAACTGTTTATGTGCTTTTTGCAAGGTGATTGGATATGTCCTTAGGTTCTGGTTTGTTTGGGATGTTTATCTTGTGGTTTGTTTTACGACATGCAAGCTGATAAATAGTTAATTAGGTTTTACGGTCTGCGAGCCGGTCTTCTTCTCAAATTGTGAGATATTTTTATTTAGTATAGATGCTAGCTAGTGTTAGATAAAATATATTATAGTCAAGATGGAGAAGAAGAAGCCTAAAGAATTAAAGAACCCACAAGATGGAGCATTCCACAAGGCTAAGGAGCATGGAGCATTCCACAAGCTATGGAGCATGGACCAAAATATGGAGGCACATGGAGATGGGTTTGCTATTTTTTAGGGTTCATAGATATTCTCATTGGCTTGAAAATATCTTAGTTTAGAGGCCATATCCATATCACGTTTAATTATGTTTGTGCTTGTTTATTTTTGTCTTATTATTTTATTGTTGGTGTATGGATGATGCATGAAAAATTGATAATAAGATGATAAACAACCCGAATCTTATATTTATGACATTTCCCAACTCAAAATAAGTAGATCAGTTGATATGGATCATCAAAACAATTAAAACTGGAAAAGAAAAATCCCTCAATTTAAATATTGCATTTTTGCCTTCTCGTTACTTAAACACTCATCATGATCGTGATTACCAACTCGTGCGTGCCAAGCAGGGCGACTTGGTTTTTCATAGGTTTGATGTGATGGCACAAGCAAGTAATGTGAAATTGTTGAAGTAAGAGGTTGGACGTAACTAGGTGACTTTAATGAGATTAAAACCTAGAGGCAACCAATTGGGATTATATATGGGGATAGATGAATAAGGAGTTATTTTCCCAATTGAACCAAGAGTTGCATGGGATGCAAATGGAATTGTTCCTACCTAAATAACTAATTTTGGGTGACTTGCCAAAGCAAGCTCAAAAGAAGTGAAATATGGATCTTGGCCCACTAGAAAATATAATGATATTTTAATATGGAGGGTTATTAATCCAAGAAAAATAGTGGGAGCTATGTTTAACAATGTAAGTCCTTGTTAAATATAGTCATACGTAACATTGCTTTGCATAATCCATTTGTATTGAAAAATCCATGGCATTAAACAAACAAAACGCGACTTTATATCCTTAAGAAGGACAAGTTGTTTGGAATCTATTTTCTATACTGGTATAAATTGAGAATTATTCTCAAATAAAAGGAAAAATGTTGTACATCGTAGAAAATAAAGTTCTCTTCCCACCGACTACCAAGACACACTAAAGCCTAATTGAAGGAACATCAAACAATGGTTCTTTGGATGTAACTTGCCTCGTGTCAGCTGCCATGAACTCTGAACTTTAGAAGCATGATGAGAAATATGGAGGCGTATGATATGATCATACATTAAAGGCAGCTCTTTCAAAGAGCGAGCTAGACATGAAAGGCTTGATGTGTTGCTCCAATTTGCACTCTCTTTCTTAACACTCGTCATGATCAAGATGGATTGAGTTATCGGGCTTGCCAAAGCAAGGAGACTTGATTCATCGAGATATGACGCGACAACACAAGCTAGTAATGTGTGACTGCTTAAGAAAAAGGTGAAGCGCAACTAAGCTACTTCAATAGGATTGAAAGCTTAGATATTGGGAGTTATCTATGATATAGATAAAGAATAAATAGTTATTCTCCCAAATGGACTAAGAATTGCATTGGATGCAATTATAATTTTTGTTCAAATGTGATTTACTCAATATGATTGAGAATCGCTATACAAAGCACTCATAAAGGGCTAAAGGTAAAACATGTTAATGGTTAACAGCGTGGGTAAAGGCAAAAAGGTTTGCGCCGACCCCATGGATATAAAGCAAGCATGTTGATAAAACCAAGTTGTCTTAATGGTCCCATAGGTGGTATGGAGGAAGAGAGACTGCCCAAAGTAGCTGGAAGGAAATAATAAAGGAATTATGAATTCCACCTTATGGATTTTTTTTATATAAATCAATGTGTCTATCTCATCATCATGAGTATATGATACTATATGAGGATCTCACGTTTATAGAAATGTGGAGGATCTCAAGAGATGTAGACAATTGAATAAGGAAGAAATAAACCTACTTGTGGGGCAATGAAGTAAAGGGTTGCTGAATTAGCCGTCGGGAATTATTTATACCTTTTTCGAATCATCCATAAATTAGACAAATACGATTATGTCACTGCTTTGAGTAGGGACATTATCACATTTTCTTGTGTTGACAATGAAATTTTTTTTATTAAAATAATAGACAAATGTTGTTCCATTTATTTTGATAAAATGTATTATTGTAATGCACTTTTGTCTAAATGGATTGTATATCCTTGATCATGATAATTTCATCTATAACATTAAAACCAAGAGGTTTGCATATAATGATATGAACCTCACTTATCTTTGGCATTCTTGTTTAACATAAATAAGAAATACATATCTAGACTCCATGAGGATGGATTTCTGGACTCATCTTGATTATTGAATCATATGAGACGTGTAAACTTATTTATTAGGGAAAGATATGATCTTTTGGAATCATACATATTGATGTATGTAGGCCGCTAAGCTCAAATGCTATAGGCGGTTTTCAGTACTTCATCATATTTACTGATGGGATCAGAGAAATACGGATTTGTGTTTCTTATGAAGAAACAAATCAGAATCCTTTGAAGAGTTCAAGGAATTCAAGAATGAAGTAGAGAGCCAGCTTGGCAAAAGTATCATGGCTCTACAATTGGATCGTGGAGGAGATTACTTAAGCCAATAGTTGGAAACATCTAAAGGAGTATGAGATGTGATCCCAACTCACTCTACCTAGAACACCATTATAGAATGGCGTGTCTGAGAAGAGACATCGGACCTTGTTGGACACGGCTAGTTCCATGATGTGAGCTTCCAGTTTACTTTTAGGGGCCATGTTCTAATTGCAGCAAATTTTGCAATTAACCTTGTTTCATCCAAATCAATTATGAAAACACTATATGAGATATGGACTAGGAAGTGTCCTAGTATGTCATTCATAAAGAATTTGGGTTATGAAGTTTATGTAAATATTTTACAAATAAACTTGAACCCAAGTTGGATAAATGTACTATGTGTAATATCCTGAGGAAATAAAGGATATTATCTCTATGCTCCAATCGAGAACAAATTGTTTTGTTGCTCGAATCGCTGTGTTTCTAGATAGATATGTCTCTAAAAGAAACAGTGGGAGGACAGTAGAACTTGAAGGAGTTCAATAACCACAAAAGAACATTGATACTTTTGATGGAACATGAGCAGGATCACAAGATGTTGTAGAGCAACCTACTCAGGTAACACAAGAACCTCGTAGGATAAGTAGGATATGTCAAAGGCCAGAGAAATATGGATTTCTCATAGCCTGGCGATGTATTGCTCAAGGAGATGATTCTACAACCTATGAGGAGGCCACGAGTGGGCAAGACTCTCAGAAATGCCTTGGAGCCATGAGATACAAAATGGAATCCATGTAGACCAACAAAGTATGAATTTTAGTGGAACCACTTGAAAGGGTAAGACCCATAGGGTGCAGGTGCAACAACCCCCTTTATCCGGCTCGGGATGAGACCAGGAGGGCGATGCTTAATAGAATCGGTGGAGATCAAAAACAATATAATCCACAACACATATTTATAGCATTAAACAACTATATTAAACTTTAAGTCTTACACACTAGCTGATTACTATTACACACTAATTAACTAACATTTCTATATCAACTACTGGTGGCGTTCATATTCTAAGTGATTCTCGCGCCCCTTCCAGCTCCTAGACCTGCGGTGGGAAGGAAAACAAGAACCGCAGTTTTCAAAGATCAGCAAAAATACTGAGCGAGATACACCTTAGCATGTAAAAACAAGAAGTACGAGATATGTTGTTGAATCACGAGTTATATAAAATAACAGTAACAATGTATAAGTAACACAATATAAGAGTTTGCAGCGCCAATTATGAATGTCGCAAGAGTAAAACCACATATTTAAATTACGATCCGTCGCACGTTTCCAACCTTGGGGAAAGACGTTCATTATATCGCGCTGTAACCCGGGTAGACCAGACACAAAGTAATAGATGGTACTGGTGTATAGGGGGTGTAAGAACCCAAACCTCTCTACCAAGGGTTGTGGATCGCATCCCGCGTCCCGCTAGCCATCATGACCACATCAGACATTCTAGACCTTAAGTTTTGCAACACCTTCCTAAGAGCGCCAATCAAAGGAGTGGTATATAGAAGCAGTACTCCAGCCTACGGCGAAAGGAGTTGGGGGCCCACGGAGTCCCGCATTTTAGGGGTTAAAACCCAAGGGATCGAAACCCGAGATAAGTAACATAACTGGTTCCGGTACAGGCGACTTCACGTTATTAACGATTTATTATTTATCATGTGAGAGTTTCAAAGCAACCATTTCGAAACGTAAACAAATTCAATTAAAACATGTGAATCACAAACACATTTTGAGACAAGTTATAAAACCAAATTTCGACACGAAGGAAGCTAGGCACACAAGGCTAAGCATGTAATCTCACCTGAAGTCGCCTCAGCAGTTAGTACGAAGGGGCGTCGATGAAGCCTTTGTCCACGAATCCTTCCCCTACAATTTAAAAATCCCTAGTCACAAAGATGTTACTTCTAAATAAATAATTCCCTAATCCTATATGGCCTTTTGCTAGGTCATAAGACTTGGTTCATCCTTAAGTATCCCAATAAAGCCCGTTTTCAAGTGGTGTACTCACGTGTCGAATACGTGTTCTATATGCACATGATTCAAAATGTAACTTATGAATATAAAATGATGCTCACATATCAAAATAAGTCCAACAAACCCATTAGAAATTCAAAAAGTAAAGTTTTCAAAAAAATGTGAAACTACAATTCTGGACAGAATTGTAGCTACTGTGACTTTGGAGCCATATTTACCATCCAAAAATAATTTTAAAAATTATGAAACTCTATCATAAGGTAGAAAAATGTGTCTAGTTTTTGAAACATTAAGAATCGTATTAATAGCTATTATAGAAATAAAGATATGAAATAAACAAAGAGTGTTGTGCAGAGACAAGTTTGAAAGTAAATCTCAACTTTAAAAGGTGATTTCTACCACTTGGAGAATGAGAATGATGCTCATCTTCTCCAGAACTAATAATATATGTGTCTAGTTAAATCAAAAAAAAAAGAAGGGGTGCCAAAAGTTACTGAAAAGGGGACATTTAGTGAAAATAGCAAGATTGGTTCAGAAACAGAGTTCTAGAAAACATGCAAGTTCAAATGACCATTACTCATTATTCAAGAATGCTATGAAGATGATTTTTTTCTCAAAGTGACCCCCTCTGAGTCTAGTTTCATAAAATGTAAGTTTTAAAATTTTTAAAGAGACCAAAGTATAAGAAAGATCACGTTTTTCACACACTACACAGATTGTATCAACATGCATGTTTCCCTAAAACCTCCAAATCTTGATCAAATCATTTCTATGATACATGCAACTTGAGAAACATGTTCCTATGCTAAAACACAGTCATTTAAACATATAAAAAGAAATCAAACAAGAAATTGGAGGAATCAAGTGGAAAATTAGATAAAACACAAGTCCAAAGTCCCAATTTCATGCTCTAGGCACACATGCATCATCAATTCAAGAAATTTCCAACAAGACATGCTTCTAACACTATTTTCACAACCTATTAAGGAGAATATAAAGGAAATAACACTTAATACCAGCCTTTAGAGAGATTTTGGAGTTTTAGAGAGTCTTGGAGTGCTTGATTTCTCCCTAGACTTGAAGCTCCTTCAATGGAAGCAAGAGACAGATGAGAGAAGTGGGTTTTTGAGGAAGAGGGTGATGTTTATGATGCCCTCATTGTTTTTGGACGAAATTTAGGAGTGAGAGAGAGATACTTGAGGGTGGAAGGAGTGATGAAATGATGTGGTAGTGGTAGTGTGTGTGTGGGGTTGCAACTTATATGCATATGTGACTATATGTGTGGGTATAGATCCATAGGAAGAGGTAGGAGTATTTTTTTATTAGTGTTGACTTTGTTAGTGGTGGGGAGGGGCTTATGAGAGACTAAAATTATTCCAACAAATTATTGGGGTAGAAATTGAAGTATAAATAAAATGAGAGTTATGATGCGAATATTGAAAATTGATGGTAAGTACAAGATTACACGTACAAGAGGGGTATTTTCGGAATGCGATACTAACTAATGAATATAAACAAAATTATCTTATTTTCACTTTTGATAGTGAAAATAGCAAGTACTAAAAGATATCCAAACTTTTATAAATTACAAAATAGCCCCAAAACGGAATACTAGATAATCATAAATGCCACATAATACCCTTATACTTTAGAAACTAAAATTAAGTCAAGAATGAGTTTAAAATCTTAATTTCTTTAAATCGTCAAATATTTTTCCAAAATAAACAAATAAACCCTAATTAAAATACGGGATATTACAGCATGTGGGTTATGAGGAAACCAACATGGATGGTAATATGATTACTTTTAAGGGACAATTGGTGATTAAAGGTTTCCTGGGAGTTCATAGTATGGACTATGACAAAATCTTTTCCCCAGTTGGGATGCTTAAATCAATTAGCATCTTGCTTGCAACAATCTGTCTACAAATTGAGTCTAGCTTCTCGAAGTTGGAATATTTGAATTGATGATGCAATCAAAGGAGTTTGGTTCCATCGAAATTGAAGATGAAGATTGTGTAGTGGGAGCATAGTTAAATTTCTGGTCTTGTATGTGGAGACATACTAATCATTGGGAATGATGTATCTACTTAGAAATCTTGTAAAGTTTGACTAGAGAGTTAATCTTCAATGATAGACTTAGGCGAAGAAACCTATGAATATCTATGGAGATAGATCAAGATGGTTGTGCGGCTTATGTCATAGTGCATATATTGACAAATGTGTTGAAATGGTTCAAAATGTAAGAATATGGATTCTTACCTATTTCACATGGAATTAGTCTTTGGAAGAACTGATTGTCTTTCCAATTAGATTGAGAAAGGACCGTATGAATGAGATTCACGAGATTCTGCCATGTTATGTACTAGGACAGATGTGTCATATGGTATGACACAAAGATGCCAGTCAAATCCGGGTGAGAGTCACTGGATAATTATCAAGATGATCCTTAAAGTACTTGAGAAGAAATTCTAATGAATTCTTGATATATGAAGGATAGGAAGAGTTTACTGTAAGGGTTACAGGATGAGAACTTTTAATCTAACAAAAAAGATTTCAGATTATAGTCAAGTTTTATGTTTTGCACTTGTGGGAGGGACTGTGAGCTAGAAAGGTTCCAGACAAGATTCAGTTGCCGATTCTATCACAGAGGACTGAGTACGTTAATGCATGAGATTCAATTACTCAGAATATTCAATCAATATGTTGATAGAAGAGATGTGAATATTGACTTGGTCGTGTTGACTTCGGTCACTCGACCAATTTTATTTAATCCGGTTGCAATGCCCCGGATCGCTCCTTGTACTCACTCTTCTGGCCGCAAGAGTTTTAAGGAGGTGTCGACACTTAAGGTCATGGATGCTTGCGAGATGGTTGGTTCTTCCTTCGTATCAACAAATTAACAATTTGGTTTTTAATTTTATGTTTATTAATGAGAAATGGAAGAATGTGAACATGATTTAGTAAATATAAATGAACTCAGAATCGCTCATGTTTTCTTACAAGGGTCAAACTTTATTTCCGTTGTGCAAAAGTTAAATTACTACATGACAAGTTGTTTACTTTTTCTAAAATGTGGCTCATCATAATTTTACATGCTTGGATTTGTTGATGATTTTGGAAAATGTGGTGTCCTCTTTCTATTTTCTTCACCACATGTTTGTTGGAAATATGCCCTAGAGGCAATCATTTCTTGTGACATTTGTGGATTTACTATTCATTATGTTATCAATATGGAGATATGTTGGCAGTAATGAAGTCCTTCGAATATTAATGTTACATTATTAAATATACCTAGTAGATTATATTTATTAACAGGATAATCAATTATAAACTAGTATGGGGTTGGATTGATATGGAGATATCACGATCCAACACATGGGTATGCATTAGGGGTAATGTCATACTGAATCGACCACAACGAGAAGGCTACATACAAGTTATGTAACGTCACAAGTGCTTCTTGTAGTGAAAACGGTATTGTCATCCTTAGACTTCAAGTCACTAGATCCTCTAGTTGTGGAATATTGTGTTTTGATAGCATCAAACGCTACACCGTAACTGGGTAGCAATAAAGGCGTATATCGGATACAATAGGAGGCAAGCTTAGAGATGGTAGTGATGTAGATAGAATTTGTCCCTCCTACATAACGGGAGTAAATATCCACGACCACTCGAGGGATGGTGCTTATAGAATGTCTGGCCAGACTTAGGTATATCAATATAGGATACTGATGTTATCTGCATGGATAAGACTATTCCCAGAATCGAGAAACTATGGATTGGATATACGAGTGTGACTTGTATGTCTCGTGTCCAATCTGGGTATAGAGACAAAGGGATGAGACAATACTTGCACAAGGTTTATCGGATGACTATTTCTATTAGCTGGGTAGCGTGGATGTCTTGCTAGAGGCCGCTCCATATTTGTAAATTGTTACTACCAACTAAGTCGAAACCTATGGGGTCACACTCCCTATGGATTAGACCGGACATGGGAAGTAATTAATATGATTAATTAAATAGAATGATCTATACGCAACTACTTGCAAACTTAGTAGGACTAATTTGCAAGTTGGACTAATCCATGTATGGACAGGATTAGGATATGGGCTTTTATGCAGTCAACAAGGAGTTGTTGGACTATATAAAGGACACTCCAGCTTCCTTCCCACACTAATTCTTTAGTAGTAGAGAAAAGAAAGGAGAGAGAGAGCAAATCCCAAAGGAGGGCCGAACCCCCCTTGGGACCGCCCCTACCCCGTCGACCCCAAGAGGTGTCGCCCACCTCATGGCTCCGTTTTGCATGATCATGCCTCTTTCTCCTTCAATCCTAGCTAGCACAAAGGCTTGAAGGATCCGGTTTGAATGTTAGGAGTGGACTAGCCATGGAGACGTGAATTATATTTCGCGTGTGAAGTCCCCAGGAGAACCCAAAGCTATGTAGATACTAGAATCCTTTACTATCGCTATGTAGTCTCTTCCTGTGATCCTTGGAGGGTCTTGAGCAGGATTATTTTTTTGTTATTCCACTGCGTAACCTGCATCAAAACCCTACAAGGTTTAGATGATTGGAGCTTGGCTTAGCGGAGAACGCGATACTCACTTTACTTCTAGAACTTTCATATTTAATAAATATACTTTCTTTTAGTTATCATTGATTCTTTAGTTTGGTTTATGCCCGTGTTTGGGGAACAAGTTTTGATTTGTAATAAAGTACTTATTAAACTTTATGGTTATTTTGCTTGGATCCACTTTTAAATGTCCTTGTATCCGAGTTTTTTCTTGGGTACGGAATGACACCCTCCCGAGTTTCTGGCGTGGCTAATTTGGGGGTGTTACAACAGCCCCCCCCCTAGAAGCCCTAGCTCCTGAAATCTGACTTTCTGCTACAGATCTGCGTAAATTCCTTAGAAGAGCTTCACTGACAAGAAGGAAGATGTAGGGTGGGAGAGGGCACCCTTGCGGCAACCCTCTTTCAAGTGTGATCATTCCTTTTTCTTACCCATTGATCAGAACAATGTATGTGTTTGAAGAGATACAACCCATCACAGTAGAGATCCACTTAGAGCCAAACCCCATCCATTCCATAACTGCACGCAGAAAATCCCACTCAACCCCATCATAAGCCATGCACATATCGATCTTTACTGCCACTGTTCCCTACTTACCCTTCTTTGTCTTCATCGAGTGAATAAGCTCATAAGCCACTAAGATGTTGTCTGAGATAAGTCTGCCCGGA
The DNA here is from genome assembly GCA_023055425.1 of Linanthus parryae. Classification (NCBI taxonomy): domain Eukaryota; kingdom Viridiplantae; phylum Streptophyta; class Magnoliopsida; order Ericales; family Polemoniaceae; genus Linanthus; species Linanthus parryae. The sequence continues at coordinate 440,579 of JALGPY010000019.1, read as the reverse complement.
ATAAAGGCATTTTGATTTTCAAAAATGAGCTCATTAAGAACAAACTCCCATTTGTTAGCCAGAGTTTTGGCGATTAACTTATAAATAGTAGAGCATAAAGAAGTGGGGCATAGCTCAAAAACCTTGCAAACCTGCTTAACTTTGGGAATCAGCGCGATTAGCGTATGATTGTACTCACTAATGTCTCCTCCTTCACTGAGCACTTAAAAAAAATCAATTTCCTCGCTTCCTACTTGATGCCACATTTTCCTGTTGAACATCGCCGGAAAACTGTCGAGACCTGGTGCTTTCTGTGATGGCATTGCCTTAAGGGCTTCTTCCACTTCGGCGGCAGTAAAGGGCTGGACTACGAGATGCCTACTTTCCAAAGATAGGATCTCCTCCACCGGTTCCATAAAAGGTTCCATGGTGGCTTGCATAGGCTGAGGATATGTGAAAATATCTTTGAAATAATCGGCAGTAATTGACTGAATACTTGTCGGGTCTTCCACTCACGTGCCATTATTGTCCTCATGCCCTGAATTCTTTTCGAGCTCTACGGATAGTATGAAAAAATTTAGTATTTTGATCGCCCTTTCTTACCCATAGCTTGCGAGACCTTTGCCGCCACATAATATCCTCTTGTCGAAAGTAGGTGAGAAATATGTTCTTTCAGTATTGTCGTTTCTTCCAAATTTACTTTTGTTTGTGGTTGTGCGCCTAGCTTAACTAGCTGTTGTCGTAGCTGTCAGAGCTGATTTCGGACATTCCCGAAGGTTTCCGAATCCAACTTCCCTATCTTGTTTGCTATCATGGACAATTTCGAACTGATCGGACCTGTGCTAGTCATCTAGGCATCCGAGACCACCTTCTCACAACCCGAGTGGTCAAACCATATGGATTCCATCTGAAACCTTCTTCTGAACCTGAAAACGTCACTGTTTCCCCCTTTTATCAAAATCTCTAGCTGGACATGATAAGAGGTATCTGCAACAAGGTGGTTCACTCTTGCCCTGCCAAACTTCTCTATCCATCTGTCTGTAACAAAAAATCGATCAATTCTCTCACGAATTGCTCTTTATTTCGGTTGATTGTTGGTCCAAGTGAAATTGTTACCTGAATATCACAAATCCCTCGGCTCTAATTTTTGTAGAACGTTGTTGACACCTTCGACTTGTTTGAGGGTGACAACTCTCCCACCCTCCTTTTCGGTATGTGAATTTATCGCATTGAAGTAGACCACCACTAACCACCGCTAGTTGACTGATATAATTCTTGTAAGTAGTTTCCATGGGTTTCACCTGTTATGTCGTACCGGATCACCATAGGAACCTGATAAGATCCAGATTCCCCGCTAGGGTCAAAAAAATCAGAACCCTTAGTTAAAAAATCGTGTTGTGGATCAAGGAAAAAGTTTGACTTCCCTATCCCACAACAGTGCTAAACTTCCACATCTTTCTTCGCAATCAACATAAACACCGTTTGCAAAACTATATATGTGGTTTACTGACTCAATGTCGTTCTTTTACTGTCTGGTTTCCATTACGAAAACCATGTTGGGCTTCTGTCTCCTCACTAGGTTGTGAAGAGAAGTAACGTTACAGGGGTTCCCAAATCCCCGCACGTTCCATCTTAGTAGATTCATTGTGTCTGGCGTGAGTGCACCGCAATCTCCACCAATTTTGCGTTAGGGTCTATTATGGCGCCCTTCTCCGATTTTGGAATTCCCGAATTGAGAAACCTTAGTACTACCAGAACCATTTGGACTATCGTTCTACCAAGCTGATTCGTTGTTGGTGTAGCTGTTGCTTTCCTCTTTGTCTCGGGGCTGGTTCCCTTGTCTCTTTCTTTACGCTTTTTAGACTTCTTGCGAAGAGTAGCTTTCATCTTTTTGGGGTCTTTGAGGGTACTGATTCTGTCCTTCGGGTCTTGTCTGATCGTGGGGGTTTTACCCTTGTCCGACTTGGTAGGGGGCTGCTGTGATTGCAACGGGTTTTCCCCAAGGGGGCTCCTGGTACTAGAATCGCTGGTTTCTTTTCTGAGTAAGAGTTAGCTAAAGCCGACATTGAGAAGTTCCATAGCTGCTGGAAAGCATGGAAACCCCATCACCATCATCATATCCTACCTTGTGTTCCTTGTCAACTGAGCAGGGGAAGAGTTTTTTCCTTGGGGGAGGCTTAAAACTAAGCCATTCCCCATAACCAGGGTCTGCAGACTGCTTCTCCTCGGTGGTTTTAAAAAGTGCAATTCTTGTTGTAATGCTTGATTCAGCCACACCATTCACAGGAATTAGATAACTTTTCAAATTTGAAATATAGCCCAATGTTATCGTCTAGTACCTTGATGAATCTTCCCTTCCAAAGCGTTTTAGAAACATCAAGATGAACACGTACCCTCATGTAATCACCGCCTTCGTCGGATGTCGCTCGTTTATCAGGAACTAGCATTGTTCCCAACGAGCTGACCGCACACTTTGCATCTTCTTCGGTATGTAGTGGAAGGTTGCAAATTTGAACCCATAAGTCTATGGAATCAAACCTAACATTATCAAGCTTATCGGTAATAGACCATGGTTTCAAAATAAGAGCGTTACCATCAAATATCCAAGGTCCCCCCCCCCCCCCCCCGCCCGCCATGACACGATCCATTGGGATTTTACTTTGAAAGCTTTGAATAAACATGTTTTACCTAGTTTCAGTGATTGTTACTGTAATACCCCGTTTTATTATGAAGGGTAAATTGGTAATTTATGCAAGAAATTTGATTTTATTACGAGTAACGGATTGAGTAATTTCCGGGTTAAAAATATAGTCGGGAAGTTTGAACATTAATTTAGAAAACGACGTCTTTATTGCGTATTTGATTTTAACATTTTATGTAGTTTATAAAATGACTAGCCTAGTGGTGTGCCCAACACACTAGAATTCTCTAGCTAATTGTACTCTTGACACACCATAGCATGACTAATACAAAAATAAAATAAAATAAAAATAGAATAGAAAATATATATTTTTTCTTTCTCCAACCACCTGCAAATTTTTTGTTGGAAACCTCAAACCCCTCCCCTCATACATAGTTCTCTCTCTCTTTCTCTCTCTCTCTCTCTCTCTCTCTCTCTCTCTCCCTCTATCTCTCTCTCTCTCCTTCTTCTATATCTTCGTCTCCTTCTTCTTCGGCAAACACACCACCCCCGACACCACCAACACCATCACCACCTCCATCACCGACAACACCACCACAGCCACCACATCTTCTTCCTCCATCTCTCTCCTCTGTCTCCCTTCCTTTCTCTCTGTTGCCCGGCGAGAAAAGAAACAGCAGCGGCGTAAGGCCGCTGCCTTCCCCGAACGGGAAACCCACCTGCAAAACCACCACCACCTCCCTTCAATCTCTGCTCTCTACCTCTCCCCTCAACCTCGTTCTCTCTCCCTCTCCCTCTGTTCATACGAAACAAGGCCGTAGCAGCAGCGGGCAACCACCAAGCCGCTGTCGCCGCCATTAACGCCGGCGAAAAGCTCGTCCATCCAATTCGACGACACCCAGCCCTATTCCTTGTCTCAACGGGTTCGTGAACACCTAATGATCAAAAAGAGACTCTCAGATTCACCCAGAAGCATCCTGAGTCGAAGCCACCACCCACCGCCGCCGGCAACACCATAGCTTCCGGCGGGAAACTCACCCCAAAACGATTTTGGCGTACCCACCCTCAGTAACAAGTCCCATTCGACTGCCAGAGGTCCAACCAGTCTTAAGGAGTCCCCAACCAGAGCCAAGATCGCCTTGATCGCCGGACTCGACCATCACCGTCGACCACCTCGACGACACGCTCAATCGGACCCAATTCTTGACCGTTTCTTACGATTTTTTGCATATGTAAGATCTAAATCACCCTCTGGTTTATTATTGATCATCGAAATCTGGTCTTGTTACCTCGAAATCGAATCGGATTGTTGGGTTGTGAGATTTGTACGTGTGTTCATGTTTGGGGGGTTGTTTTGTACTTTTTGAAAAGTTGAGGGTATGAACTGTCACATCGGAATCTGCATTTATTAGCGGGAGGTTATTAGTTGTCACTTATGAGAACTTGGGGGATCCACTTGTTGTTTATACAAACTGCATATAAAATATGAAATTTAAAAATGAAATTATTGTATTAAAGTTATTTCCCAACATTTCTAGTTATTGTTTTAATTATGTAAAAGTAAATTTGACTTTTTAAAAAAAATTATAGGAAATATTTAATATAAAATATTATTGGTTCTCCTAAAAATAGGCAAGATACAAATATAACTTGTTAAATAAATACTTTCTAGTACTTATAAGTTAGTGTCTTGAGAAAAATAGGTTAATTGAATAATATTGATAAAATAAATCAAGTTAGAAAATTAAATAGGAAAATAACTTTAAAGTAGACTCCTTAATTAATAAATAGATAAAACTTGATTTTTATGTGTAGATATTAGAAATCACTTCTTCAACATAAAGTTATAATTAGGTATGACCAGACACTTATTTTATTTGAATAAAAATTTTGTGAATTTTATTTATGAATTGAATTCTTTTGTGAGTATATACATTTTCTAGTAAATTATTAGCTATAGTTAAAGTAGCTTAATTTGAACTCTTTGTCACTTACAAATAAATATGATGTATAATAAATTATTATTTCCTAAACACGAGAGTTGATACATTTAATAAGCGATTCTTACTCAATATTTTTTTTTGAATTTGTATAAGTTGTGCTGTTTTTATGAGAGAAATATAATTATTTACGTCGCGGGCTTATTATATAAATATTGTATGCAAGTAATTAATGGGGGTAATTTCAAATGAGACTCGTTAGGAATCATAGCATTTTGCATAGCCTACTTGCACGGTCGAACTTGTAATTAACTTAGGAATTATAAATTGTAAGTGACGTGTTCGTGACGAGAGCTACGTATATCCGTAGAAGCTTTGTCGTGTTGCTACTTGAGGTGAGTAAATATGCCTTACCTAATGTGCCCCTCCTCCGTTCGTGTCTAAATTTTTTTATGATTTTATGTCTCAAAATATGATTTGTGATATACGTGTTCGAATTGAGATTTCAAATACTTGTCTAAATGATTCTTTGGAAACTATCACATGGAATTAATAATACGTAATAACATAAAGTGGAAACAGTTGTGCGGTGGAACCATATTCGGATTCTTATATATTGTGATTGTGATATTTTGCTCGGTTGCAATTAGCCCCGGGCTGCTCGTTGTACTCACCTATCTGGCCACAATAAGTCTAAGTGGGGGGGGGGGGGGGGGGGGTGCCGGCACTTAAGGTCTTGGATGCATGGGATATGGTTGGTTACTTATGAGATACTATGTTGGATTGGTTCGTTCTCCGCTACAACTAAATAATGAATGTGGATTTTCATATGAGAAATGGAAGTAATGGATGCTTTGAAATTATGGAATGGTTTGAGGATGCAAAGTAAAGAGTTAGCATATTTATATCTAAGCTTTCGAAATAACAAGTTGGTTTACTTATATATTATTCCTCTTTATTTAAACTGAAAATGTGCCTCTTTTCTGTTTACACGTTTGGGTGTTTACTTACTCAGCATTTTTTGCTGACTTTGGAAAAACTGCGGTCTTGTTTCTTTCCTCCGCAGGTCTAGGTGAAGGAAGCTCGGCTTAAGGGATCGCAGACTCACCTAGTTATGTTAGTACTAAATAAATGATTCACCTAGACAATGCTCATCTTGTTTAATAGTATGTAATATTGGACTTTTTGAGACATTATGGTTTGTAATATATAACTATGACATGTTTTGTTCTCGATTTCTGCCGCTTCAGTTTGAGTAGCACCCTCCTGGGCTCTCCGGTCCGAAACGGAAGGCTCGGGAAACGAGGGGTTACAGGTGGTATCAGAGTAGGCAATCCAAAATGAAATTAAATCCTGTAGGGTAATTTAAAATGAATTTAGGGCATAAAATTTAGAATTTGACAAGCCGCTTGAGGTTATGGGTAGTATATATTTTTATTAAGTCCCACCCACCCGCATCCTCTCTTTCCTTCAGGATATACATTTTGAGTTCTTACCATGTGTTGTTTGACTGGCCATAATATGAGATATATATACGTATATAGTTTTACATGACTGCCCTTTGGGATGATTTACTCCCACGATGGAGAATGAGTATTACAAAGTTAAGGATTTGATTCTGGAATGGAAATAAGCTGATGAAAATTTGTGTGAAATTTTATACGTTATATGATCATTATGTGAGATAGTCATGCTATTTTAATGGATATGAGTATGAATTTCATGATATGTATGAATCTTTTGCAAAGTGGATGAACATTACGCTTCATGATATAAATCATCTTGAGTGTTATCCCATGATAGAATAAGAAAAAATATATTAGGTGTTAGTGTAGGGATATGACTGATGGACCCCTGCAATACTACACTAGGAGAGTCCACCAAAGATAAATGGCAACTGGAGCTGACAACCAACAAGAGATGGCTCAACTGGTCACCCAAATTGCCAGAATCAATGCTAGAAATGAGGAGCGCGAAGAGCGAAGATATTCCAAGAAGATAGTGGATCATAACCCTCGCGAATTTGTAGGAAAGGAAGACCCCACTGAATTGGAGGATTGGATCACGAATTTCGAAAAGATACTAAGGGTTGTTCAATGCCCTGAAGACCAAAAGGTTATCTGTGCAGCCGTTCATCTGACTACTAAGGAGGGACATTGGTGGAAAACCAATCATGAGGTCCTACTGGATCGACCCAACTTTGGTTGGAAAGCTTTCAAGGCTGCTATGAGATCAAGTTTCTATCCAAGCCATGTCAGGACTAGGATGTACAATGAGTTCCAAAACCTAAAGCAGGGAAACAGCTCAGTGACAGACTATTTCGAAAAATTTGTCGAGTTGTCCAGATTCGCGGGAAACACGGTACCTGGTGAAGAAAGAAGGGTAGCAAAGTTCATTGGAGGTCTGCACCTTCAGCTCCAGAAAATTATGCGCAACAGAACTTACAACACCTTGCACGAGGCCTATGACCGAGCAGCTGAGATGTGGCAAATCCATGAGATTCAGGATGAGGTTTGCGGGAAACGCAAGGTGGATGAGGCAGGAAGCAGTAGAAACAATTCGGCAAGAGACAAGAGGTTCAAGCCCAAAAGTGGAGGAAACAATCAGAACAGGGGAAACCAATAGAATCACATAGCTCAGCCAGTTCGTCGCTACAACTGCAAGAGATGCCAGCAAAACTACCCTGTAGTTGACTGTATGGGGAACTCAGTCATATGCCACAACTATGGTAGGAGAGGGCATCGAGCCTATGAATCTCTAGCACCACCATCCAAGAACCATCAACGGAACCTAGGAGGAAACTATCAGAGGCAAACCCAGAACAACTATCTGGGAAATAGCCAGCAGTATGGGAACCAGCAACCCGGGATCCTGCAAATTGGGTATGGAGACAGGAACTTTGGCAACCGCAACAACCAGAACAATGGAGGGAACAACTATGGGAGGCAGTGTAATACCCCGTTTAAAATACGAAGGGTAAATTGGTCATTTATGCGAGGAATGTGATTTTATTTGAGAGTTTCGAATTTGGGTAATTTTCGGGTTTAAATTATAGTCAAGACGCTTAGTTTTATATTTCTAGAAAACAATATCATTATTGAGCAATTGTTTTTTAGCAATTTATTATTTTATACTAAGTAATAAAATGCCTACTGTAGTGGTGTGCCCGACATGCTAGATTTGGCTACCTATCAGTACTCCTATCACATTATAGCATAACTATAATAATAATAATAATAATAATAATAATAATAATAATAATAATAATAATAATAATAATAATAATAATAATAATAATAATAATAATAATAATAATAATAATAATAATAATAATAAAATATTTGGGAACCACAATCTGCAGGTTTCTCTTGGAAACCTCCTCACCTGCAGAAACTTTCCCACCATCCCCTTCTTATACCCTTCTTCTTCTTCTTCTTCTTCTTCTTCTTCTTCTTCTTCTTCTTCTTCTTCTCCTTCTTCTTCTTCTTCTTCTTCTCCTTCTTCATCCCGTCACCACCACCACCACCGTACGCCATCACCACCTCCATCACCGGCAGCAACACCACCATAGCCACCACTCTCTCCTATTCCTCCACCATCTCTCCCTCTGTCTCACTCCCTCTCCTTCCTATATTTCTCCCGACAAAAACAGAGCAGCGGCGTTGTGCCGCTGCCTTCCCGACGGCAACGAACTCCGCCGCCACGAACACAGCTCTCTCTCTCCCTCGTTTCAACCCAATCACCCTCATCCCCTCTCTGTCGCGAGCCAAGTACAAGGTACAAAGGTAGCAAGTCGCTGCAGAAACCAACCGGAGCTGCCACGACCGCGGGCGACTCCATTAACGCCGACGAAAGCTCGGCCCGAGCCATTCGACGCAACCCACTTCCTCAAATCGATCCTAATCAACTCATAGAAGCTCGAGGATGTTGTAATCGCTGTCAATCAGAGCTAACAACGCCTCAATCACGGGAATGGACCATCTCCGCCGGCCACCTCGACGGCGAACCCAACCGGACCCAAATCTTGACCGTTTCTCGCGATTTTTCTCTTGGGTAACTCCTAAATCACCCTCTGATTCATTTGTGATCATCAAAATCTGAATTTTGTTAGCTCTAAATCGGGTTGTTGGATTTATACTTGTTCATGTTGGGGGTAGTTCTTGTACTTTTTGAAAATTTAAGGGTGGCTAGTGTAGCATGTTGAAACTGCTTTTGTTAGTGGGAGGTTATTACATGTCATTTATGAAAGTTGGGGGGATCTATTTGTTGTTTACATAAACTGCATATTAAATATAAAATTAAATTTGCAATTTTGTATTAAAATTAATTTCCAATATGTCTAGTTATTGTTTTAATTATATAAAAGAAGTTTTGATATTAAAATTATATGTGGATTATTTAATATGAAATATTGTTGTTTTCTTGAAAAATAAGTAAAATAAATTATATAGTTTGGTTTAATCATATAAATTTAGTGTGATTAAATAAATATTTCAAGTACTTATAAATTAGTGTTTTGAGTAAATATGTTATTTGTTTAATATTGATAAAATAAAATAAGTTAGAAAGTTAAATAGGAAAACAACTTTTAAGAAAATTCATCTATTTATAAATAGTTAAAGCTTGATTATTATTTGTAGATATTAGAAATTAATTTCTCCAAAATAAGTTATAAATTATGTGTGACTAAAAACTTGTTTTCTTTGAATAAATATTTTGTGAGTTTCATTTATGAGTTTAATTATTGAATAGTACATACATTTTATAATAAATGATTAGCAATAATTAAATTAATTGGAATTAAATTTTGTAGTCACTTACAAATATATATGTTGTGTAGTAGATTATTATTTTCTAAATATGAGAGTGTTTAAATTTAATATGCGATTTCTTACTTAATAATTTTTAAGAGTTAGTATTTATATAAGTAGTGATTTTTATGTGAAAAATATAATTTCCTACGTCGTCGGATTGTTATATAAATTTGGCACGCTAGTAATTAATGAGGTAATGGGGGGTAAATTCAAATGAGACTTAGAGAAATTTTGCATAGCTTACTTGCACACTTTGGACTTGTAATTAATTTAGGATTTGTAAATTGTAGGTGACGAGTTCGTAGACGAGGGCTACGTTTATTCGTAGAGGCTTTGTTGTGCAAATTGTCTTGCTACTTGAGGTGAGTAAACATTCCGAACCTAATGTGCCGTCCTCCTTTCGTGTCTAAGTATTTTTATGATTTTATGTCTCAAAATGTGAATTGTGACATACGTGTTCGACTTGAGATTTCCATTACTTGTCCAAATGATTCCTTCAAACTTGTCATCTGACTCAAAGTGAAAACTGTTGAGCGGTGAAACCACGTTCGATTCTTATTATTGTCGACGTTGACTGCAGTCACTCGACCCGTATATTTTACCCGGTTGCAATTAGCCCGGGTATCTCCATGTACTCACCTCTTTGTTCGCAAGAAGTCTTAGGGGGTGCCGGCACTTAAGGTCTTGGATGCTTGCGAGATGGTTGGCTTTGATATGAGATACTATGATATTGTGATTGATTGTTCGTTCCCCGCTACAACTAACTAATAACCGTGGTTTATCATGAGAAATGAAAAGAGATTTTATACATTGAGATTTTCCCCTAATTGGGCAGCATTGTGGTTTGAAAGTGTTTCAATGGAATTATAACGGTAATGTCTTGAATTGCAAAAATATTTATAAACTCTCATATTTGGCCTTTGGTACCATTATATCTGATTTACTATTACTACTCGTGTTCGTTAAAAAAACAAATACCGCTTATTCTGTTTACACGTTGGGGTGTTTGCTTACTCATCATTTCTTGCTGACTTTGGAAAAACTGCGGTCTTTGTGTTATTTGCCCCCCCCCAGGTCTAGGTGGTGGGAGCTCGGCTTAAGGGGTTCGCAGACTCATCTAGTGTTAGTGGTATCTTTAAATAATGAAACGCATGGACAATGTTCACCATGTGTAATAGTATGTCACGTATCGTGTTGAGACAATTATGTTTATGTAATATATGAGTGTGGATGTGTTGTTCTTGATTTCCGCCGCTGCATTTCGAGTAGCACCCTCCGGGGCTCTATGGTCCGAAACGGGAAGTCTGGGGAACGAGGGGTGTAACAGGCAGCCAAACTACAACCAAGGGAATGAAGGACATCATGGAGCCCTGAACCCCAACAACAATGCGGGTCATGGAGGAAAAAACAACAACAATGTAGCTGGTGCAGGAGGAGCTGGAGCTCAGAATGAAAATGTGGGAAGGATTGCTCTGATGACCAAGATGGAGGCTGATGGTTCTTATGGAGTGGTCACGGGTACTTTCCTTATCCATGAGCAACCAACTTTTATATTACTTGATTCTAGTGCATCATTCTCATTCATATCATCGTCATTTGCTGAGAAATTGGGTTTGGATGAGTGTAATAAGAAATCTATCCTGGTAGCAACTCCCACTGGCTAAATAACAGTATGTGACACCGTATTTGAAGGGGTAGGAGTGAAAATCCTAGCATACACCTTGCCTGCTGAGTTGATTAAGATTAATCTTGGAGGCCTAGATGTCATCCTAGGGATGGATTGGCTTAGTAATTATCGAGCAATCATTGATTGTTATGATAAGAGGACCCAACGGGGAAAGAATCTCGTACCGTGGAATCAAGAAGGAGCCTTGTATTATACTAGTGTCAGCACTGACCATAGTCAACCAAATGAAGAAAGGGAACTCCGCTTATCTATGTGACATCCAAGACGTTTACAAGAAGGAGAATGTACTAAAGGAGATACCAGTTGTAAAGACGTTTCCTGACGTATTCCCATACGAGATTCCAGGAGTGCCACCAAGATGAGAGTTGGAGTTTACCCTGGACTTAGCTCCAGGAGCCGCGCTGATCTAAAAAGCGATGTACTAAATGGCACCAGCAGAACTGAAGGAGCTGAATGAGCAATTACAAGAACTCCTGGATAAGGGGTACATACGGCCAAGTGTGTCAACCTAGGGAGCACCACTACTTTTTGTGAAGAAGAAAGATGGAAGCTTAAGGCTATGAATTGACTACCGTGACTTATACAGTGCAACCATCAAGAACAAGTACCCTCTACCCCGGATTGACCATCTTTTCGATCAATTACTGGGGCCTAGTGTCTTCTCCAAGATTGATTTGAGATCAGGGTACCATCATCTTCGGGTAGTCGAGCAGGATATCCCGAAGACAACTTTAGAATGAGATATGGCCATTATGAGTTCACTGTAATGCCTTTTGGTTTAACCAATGCACCCGCGGTATTTATGGATTTGATGAACCGAGTAATGAGGCCATTTATAGATCGATTCGTCGTCATTATTGGTGAAATCCGTGTATACTCGAAGAGTGAGGAAGATCACGAGGAACATCTTAGAGAAGTGTTGCAGACTTTGAGACAAGAACGATTGTATGCTAAGCTGTCAAAGTGCGAGTTCTGGTTGGATTGTGTTCCATTTCTGGGTCACATCATCTCAAAGGAAGGAATATCAGTGGACCCAGGAAATATTTCAGCAGTCAAAGATTGGCCAACACCAAAGAATGTATCTGAAATAAGGAGTTTTATTGGCTTGGCAGGCTACTACATGTGTTTCGTGAAGGATTTCTCCAAGATTGCCAGGCCACTAACCGTACTAACGAAGAAGGCAGCAAAGTATCAGTGGAATGAGGGTTGTGAAGAAGCGTTCTAAACACTGAAGGAAAATCTAACTACAACACCGGTTTTGGCTCTACCGAATGATTCAGGTGAGTTTGAGGTATACAGCGATGCATCGAAGAAGGGGCTAGGATGCGTACTCATGCAAGACAGAAGGGTGATCGCCTATGCATCAAGGCAGATAAAACCCCACGAGGAGAACTATGCTACTCACGACTTGTAGTTGGGCAATTCTTTTCGCGCTAAAGATATGGAGACATTACCTGTACGAAGCAGTTTGTAAGCTTTAAACAGATCACCGCAACCTAAAGTACATCTTCACGCAGAAAGAGCTGAACAACCGACAATGGAGATGGCTAGAAATCATCAAGGACTACGACTTGCGCATCCAGTACCACGAAGGGAAGGCAAACTTAGTTGCTGATGCATTGATTCGAAAGGCGAGCCATGCCTTGAACACAATGATAGTTTGCCAGAATGGCTATGCCATGAATTCAGAAAGCTCGAGATCGAAGTCGTGGATCAAGGAGGAGTACATAACTTACTTGGAAGTATGACAGCAGTACCAGACTTATTTGAGGAAATAAGGAGTAATCAAGCAGGAGATGTTAAGCTGGAGAGAATCAAGAAAAATATTGCAGCAGGACAAGCCAGAGACTTTCGAATTCACGAATATGGGAGCATAGGCTACAAAGGAAGATGGTGTGTATCGCAGAAGTGTGCAGAAACCAAGGAGAAATTGATGCGTGAAGCGCACAACACGCCCTACTCAGTACACCCAGGAGGCGACAAGCTCTACAAAGATTTGAATAAGACATTTTGGTGGCCAAACATGAAGAAATAAGTAGAAAAATTCGTAGCCCGATATTTAACATGTCAGAAAGTGAAGTTTGAACACAAGCGGATGGGAGGTCTAGTTCAGCCTTTGGACATACCAGTTTGGAAGTGGGATTCCATTTCCATGGATTATGTGACGGCACTGCCAACATCAAAGAATGGACTTAATCAGATTTGGGTAGTAGTAGATAGATTGACCAAGACGGCAAGGTTCATTCCGATGAAGGATACGTGGAACATGGAGCAGAGAGCAGACGCGTATGTTAAAAACATAGTGAGATATCATGGAGTTCCAAGCTCGATAATTTCTGACAGAGACCCTAACTTTCTCTCTCACTCCTGGAAGGCGCTCCAGGAGGCAATGGGGACCCAATTGCGTTTCATCACGACATTCCACCAAGTCACGGATGGACAGACAGAAAGAACGATTCAGACATTGAAGGGCATGCTTAGGGCTTGTTTCATGGACTTCCAAGGATCATGGGTTGACAAGCTACCACTAATAGAGTTCTCATACAACAACAACTACCAAGCCAGCATCGGCATGGCACCACACGAGGCTTTGTATGGTAGATAGTGTCGGACACCTCTATGTTGGAGTGACATCAGCGAGACAGTGGTAATAGGCCCACAAATAATCGAAGAAATGACCGAACAAGTGAGACTCATCCAGCAGAGAATGAAGGCACCACAAGACAGAAAAAAGTCCTATGCGGATCAGAAGAGGAGAGCATTAGAGTTCCAAGTGGGTGAAAAAGCGTTTCTAAAGGTTTCGCCTACAAAGGGAGTGACAAGATTCAATCAGAAAGGGAAACTGAGCCCAAAATTTATCAGCCCATATGACATTCTTGAGAGACTTGGAAAAGTTGCATACCGACTAGACCTACCTTCTAATTTGGGACGAGTACACAACGTATTTCACGTGTCGCAACTAAAGAAGTACGTACCAGACCCATCTCATATCCTAGATCCTGAACCAGTTGAATTAGACCCGTCTCTGACATACGAGGAGCATCCTGTCCAGATCCTTATTCCTAGATACCAAGACAAGAGACACGCGTACCAAGAGTGTTAAGCTAGTGAAAGTTTTATGGATGAACCATCAAACAGAAGAGGCTACTTGGGAAGCAGAAGATGACATGAGGAAGAAGTATCCGCACCTCTTTAACGAGGTAATTGAGTTCCGGGGACGTCACTCTCCTAAGGGGGAGAGGATGTGACATTTCGCTTTAGTACCCTTACGATCCTAAAATAAATCTTGAGTAGCTTTAGCTTCGAGGACGAAGCTCTCTTCAAGGGGGAAGGCTGTAATACCCCGTTTGATTACGAAGGGTAAATTAGTAATTTATGCAAGAAATTTGATTTTACTACGAGTAACGGATTGAGTAATTTCCGACGTAAAAATATAGTCGGGAAGTTTGAACATTAATTTAGAAACTGACGTCTTTATTGCGTATTTGATTTTAACATTTTATGTTGTTTATAAAATGACTAGCCTAGTGGTGTGCCCAACACACTAGAATTCTCTAGGTAATTGTACTCTTGACACACCATAGCATGACTAATACAAAAAAAAATAAAATAAAAAGTTTTTGTCGGAAACCTCAAACCCCTTCCCTCATACGTAACTCTCTCTCTCTCTCTCTCTCTCTCTCTCTCTCTCTCTCTCTCTCTCTTCTTCTATATCTTCTTCGGCAGACACACTACTCCCGACACCACCAACACCATCACCACCTCCATCAACGGCAACACCACCACAGCCACCACCTCTTCCTCCTCCATCTCTCTCCCCTGTCTCCCTTTCTTTCTCTCTGTTGCCCGGCGAGAAAAGAAACAGCAGCGGCGTAAGGCCGCTGCCTTCCCCGAACTGGAAACCCACCGGCAAAACCACCACCACCTCCCTTCAATCTCTGCTCTCTGCCTCTCCCCTCCACCTCGTTCTCTCTCCCTCTCCCTCTGTTCATACGAAGAAACCCCGCAACAAGGCCGCAGAAGCAGCGGGCAACCACCAAGCCGCTATCCCCGCCATTAACGCCGGCGAAAAGCTCGGCCTTCCAATTCGACGACACCCAGCCCTAATCCTTGTCTCTACGGGTTCGTGAACACCTAATGATCACAAAGAGACTCTCAGATTCAACCAGATGCATCCTGAGTCGAAGCCACCACCCACACCGCTGGAAACACCATAGCTTCCGGCGGGAAGCTCACCCCAAAACGATTTTGGCGTACCCACCCTCAGTAACAGGTCCTATTCGACTCCCAAAGGTCCAACCAGTCTTAAGGAGTCCCCAACCAGAGCCAATATCGCCTTGATCGCCGGATTCGACCATCACCGCCGACCACCTCGACGGTTCGCGAGGTGGATGAGGCAGGAAGCATTAGAAACAATTCGGCAAGAGACAAGAGGTTCAAGCCCAAAAGTGGAGGAAACAATCAGAACAGGGGAAACCAGTAGAATCACATAGCTCAGCCAGTTCGTCGCTACAACTGCAAGAGATGCCAGCAAAACTACCCTGTAGTTGACTGTATGGGGAACTCAGTCATATGCCACAACTATGGTAGGAGAGGACATCGAGCCTATGAATCTCTAGCACCACCATCCGGGAACCATCAAAGGAACCTAGTAGGAAACTATCAGAGGCAAACCCAGAACAACTACCCGGGAAATCGCCAGCAGTATGGTAACCAGCAACCCGGGATCCTGCAAATTGGGTATGGAGACAGGAACTTTGGCAACCGCAACAACCAGAACAGTGGAGGGAACAACTATTGGAGGCAGTGTAATACCCCGTTTAAAATACGAAGGGTAAATTGGTCATTTATGCGAGGAATGTGATTTTATTTGCGAGTTTTGAATTTGGGTAATTTTCGGGTTTAAATTATAGTCAAGACCCTTCTTATACCCTTCTTCTTCTTCTTCATCCCGTCACCACCACCACCGTACACCATCACCACCTCCATCACCGGCAGTAACACCACCGTAGCCACCACTCACTCCTCTTCCTCCACCATCTATCCCTCTATCTCACTCCCTCTCCTTCCTATGTTTCTCCCGACAAAAAAAAAGAGCAGCGGCGTTGTGCCGCTGCCTTCCCCGACGGCAACCAACGTCATTGCCACGACCACAGCTCTCTCTCTCCCTCGTTTCGACCCAATCACCCTCATCCCCCCTCTGTCGCGAGCCAAGTGCAAGGTACAGAGGCAGCAAGTCGCTGCAGAAACCACCCGGAGCCGCCACGACCGCGGGCGACCCTATTAACGCCAGCGAAAGCTCGGCCCGAGCCATTCGACGCAACCCACTCCCTCAAATAGATTCTAGTAAACTCATAGAAGCTCGAGGATGCTGTAATCGCTGACAATCAGAGCTAACAACGCCTCAATCGCGGGAATGGACCATCTCCGCTGGCCACCTCGACGGCGAACCCAACCGGACCCAAATCTTGACCGTTCCTCGCGATTTTTCGCTTGGGTAACTCCTAAATCACCATCTGATTCATTTGTGATCATCAAAATCTGAATTTGTAAGCTCTAAACCGAATCGGGTTGTTGGATTTATACTTGTTCATGTTGGGGGGTAGTTCTTGTACTTTCTGAAAATTTAAGGGTGGCTAGTGTAGCATGTTGAAACTGCTTTTGTTAGTGGGAGCTTATTACATGTCATTTAATGAAAGTTGGGGGGATCTATTTGTTGTTTACATAAACTGCATATTAAATATAAAATTATATTTGCAATTTTGTATTAGAATTAATTTCCAATATTTCTAGTTATTGTTTTAATTATATAAAAGAAGTTTTTGATATTAAAATTATATGTGTATTATTTAATATGAAATATTGTTGCTTTCTTGAAAAATAAGTAAAATAAATTATATAGTTGATTTAATCATATAAATTAAGTGTGATTAAAAAAATATTTCAAGTACTTATAAATTAGTGTTTTGAGTAAATATGGTATTTGTTTAATATTGATAAAATAAAATAAGTTAGAAAGTTAAATAGGAAAACAACTTTTAAGCAAATTCCTCTATTTATAAATAGTTAAAACTTTATTATTATTTGTAGATATTAGAAATTAATTTCTTCAAAATAAAGTTATAAATTATGTGTGACTAAACACTTGTTTTCTTTGAATAAATATTTTGTGAGTTTCATTTATGAGTTAATTATTTAATAGTACATACAATTTATAATAAATGATTAGCAATAATTAAATTAACTGGAATTAAATTTTGTAGTCACTTATAAATAAATTTGTTGTATAGTAAATTATTATTTTCTAAATATGAGAGTGTTTAAATTTAATATGCGATTTCTTACTTAATAATTTTTAAGAGTTAGTATTTATATAAGTAGTGATTCTTATGAGAAAAATATAATTTTCTACGTCGTCGGATTATTATATAAATTTGGCACGCTAGTAATTAATGGGGTACTGGGGGGTAAATTCAAATGAGACTTGGAGAAATTTTGCATAGCTTACTTGCACCCTTTGGATTTGTAATTAATTTAGGATTTATAATTGTAGGTGACGAGTTCGTAGACGAGGGCTACGTTTATCCGTAGAGGCTTTGTTGTGCAAATTGTCTTGCTACTTGAGGTGAGTAAACATGCCGAACCTAATGTGCCGTCCTCCTTTCGTGTCTAAGTATTTTTATGATTTTATGTCTCAAAATGTGAATTGTGACATACGTGTTCGACTTGAGATTTCAATTACTTGTCCAAATGATTCCTTCAAACTTGTCATGTGAAAATATATAATGCACGATAACTCAAAGTGAAAACTGTTGAGCGGTGGAACCACGTTCGGATTATTATTATTGTCGACGTTGACTGCGGTCACTCGGCCCGTATATTTTACCCGGTTGAAATTAGCCCGGGTTGCTCAATGTACTCACCTCTCTGGTCGCAAGAAGTCTTAGGGGGTGCCGGCACTTAAGGTCTTGGATGCATGGGATATGGTTGGTTACTTATGAGATACGATGTTGGATTGGTTCGTTCCGCGCTACAACTAAATAATGAATGTGGATTTTCATATGAGAAATGGAAGTAATGGATACTTTGAAATTATGGAATGGTTTGAGGATGCAAAGTAAAGAGTTAGAATATTTATATCTAAGCTTTCGAAATAACAAGTTGGTTTACTTCCATATTATTCCTCTTTACTTAAAGTGAAAACGTGCCTCTTTCATGTTTACACGTTTGGGTGTTTACTTTCTCAGCATTTTGTGCTGACTTTGGAAAACTGCGGTCTTGTTTCTTTCCCCCGCAGGTCTAGGTGAAGGAAGCTCGGCTTAAGGGATCGCAGAGTCACCTAGTTATGTTAGTACTAAATAAATGATTCACCTAGACAATGCTCATCTTGTTTAATAGTATGTAATATTTCACTTTTTGAGACATTATGGTTTGTAATATATAGCTATGGCATGTTTTGTTCTCGATTTCCGCCGCTTCATTTTGAGTAGCACCCTCCTGGGCTCTCCGGTCCGGAACGGAAGGCTCGGGAAACGAGGGGTGTTACAGTTACCTCGTCCCCGTCGAGCCAGATTTTTCAGAAGAGTTGTTTCATCACCTAGACATTCATAGAGTTTGGTAACAAGAAGGTGTTGAGTCAAAGACCCTTGATTGTTTTGAGTGATGAAAGACAAAGACTAAGACATAAGCAGCAAAGCATCTCAGTTATCCCAAGGCCTTGAGATATTGACTGAACTTCAAAGCCTTGAGATTTATTCTATTCTGCTATATGTTCTAACAGTTCTATGTTGCAGATTGGATATCTGATTATACAGATTAGTGGTTTACTGCATATACTTATGGATTACACTGTTTTATATCTAACACAATTGCAGATGATCAGAACAGGAAGAAGCAAAGTTATCTGGGTTTAACTTTGAAATTCTGTGAAGCAGGTTCAGAGCTCCAAGGCCTTGAGATGTGCCTTGAGTTGCTAACAGTTTTTACAGAACTTAGTTGATTCCTTCTTGCAGATTGTGATTCCTAGTATTGTGACTATTTACTCACTTCTAAGTGTCTTAAACTTGTTTTTACATGATTCATATGTTTTAGAAGATATACAGGTTATTGTTCTAGTCTGTTAAACAGTTTTATCAGAAACTGGATAACCAAACAGTCATAGCACTGTTATCTTTCTGGATTTTGTTGTTGCTGTGTTTCAATGCTGTTGCAGGGTTGTTAAACGTGCAGGAGCAATCTCAACAAACTCCAACGGATATCCACTTGAAGCTGTTTGAATTTCAGTTGAAAATAGAAAGAGGATTTGTAGGAACTGAGATCCTAAAATCTCTCAATCTGTTGCAGCTGTGGATAAAAGAGACTGGTTTGAATTTTGAAAAGGATAGAGGCTTGCAGAATACTCAGAGAGGTGTGACAAAATCGTGGGATATCATTCATTCAAACACACGAATCATTCAAGTTTCATTCCAGATTCCAGAAGATCAAATCAATCCAGTTTTCCAGAAGAACACATCCAGGCTTCAACAGCTTATCTTCATACAGTGTTCTTCACTTGTACTTCTATCTGTGTATCTTTAGATTATCTTAAACCTCACTTAACCTAGTGGTTGGTTGTTCAAGTGAACAACAAGAGGTTCTTGTTAGCTCAACAGTTAGTAGCTGGAACTAGATAGGTTTGGAACCACAAGCTGTATAGGTGTAAGGAAAATCACTCGGGCTTGAAGATCTAGGGCTGTTTCTGTGTGAGTAATAAGAAGTGTTTGCCCAATCCTGGTGGGATTAGATCCCTCAGGCAGAGATTAGATCCAACGGGACTGAACTCTGTAAATTGATTTGTGTTCTTTACTTTACATTTTTATTATTATCTGCACACAACTCAAATCAAACTAGTGTTCAAAAGCTGTTTAGAATTGTTTGCAGTTCAAGGCCTTGAAGCTTACTATTTTTCCTTTGTAAGTTTCAGATAGTTTACTAAAATCTCAAGGCCTTGAGATTTGAGTTTCACACAAAGTCTTTCTGTTAAACTTTGAGTTTTGCAAAAAGTTTCCATACTCTATTCAACCCCCCATTCTAGAGTATTACGGTCCTGTATTTAGTCTACATTACACACTATCAATTGGTATCAGAGCTTGTGTCACTGTTTTAGATCTAACAATCTGGTGACTATGAGTAATGTAGGAGATGGTGGATTCTCACAAGGAAGGGCAGCCAATAGACCTCCATTGTTCTGTGGTGATAACTTCATGCACTGGAAGGCATTGATGAAGATGTTCATCATGGATGAAGACATGGAACTATGGTCAATAGTTCAGAATGGTCCTCATGAGTACTAAACTACAATTTATGGAGTCATATGTATCAAGTCTGAGGAAAATCTTTTAGTCACTGAACTGGGAAAGGTATCAAAAAATTACAAGGCTATGAATATGTTATACTGTGCTCTAAATGCAGATGAGTTCAACAGAGTGTCAAACTGCAAGAGTGCCAAAGAAGTATGGGATAAACTGGTGGTGACATATGAAGGAACCAGCCAGGTTAAGCAGACAAAAACCAACATACTTCTGAGGCAATATGAGTTGTTCAAGATGAATTCAGATGAGACCATCAAGGAAATGTTCAAAAGATTCACTGATGTGGTGAACAATCTGAAGTCATTGGGAAAGAAGTTCTCAAATGAAGAGAAGGTCAGAAAGATTCTGAGAAGCTTGCCAAAAGCCAAGTGGGAGCCAAAGACAACAGTCATTGAGGAAGCTCAGGACTTGAGTCTTCTTCAGCTAGATGATCTACAAGGAAAGCTGCTCACTCATGAAATGTATATGAAGGATCTGTAAGGTGATTTGAGTGAAAACATCAGGAACTTAGCACTTAAGGCAAAGACAGTGAAAAGTCTCAAAGCCTTGAGACTGAGGATGAGCCTGATGATGAAGAGGCTTTAGCATTGATCTCCAAGGCCTTGTCCAGGATTCTCAAAAAGAAAAGAAACTCTGGTAACAGGGATTACAACAGAGAGAGATCAAGACCCTCAGGCAGCAAGGATTACAAAGGTAAATCTTCATCACAGTCACATAAAACTAAAGTAATGAATTGTTTTGAGTGTGGTGATGCAGATCATTTAGTAAGGGACTGTCCACAAAAGAAGAAGAACGGGAACTTTCAGAAGAAAGACAGTGACAACAGAAGGAAGAAAGACATGATGGCTTCTTGGAGTGATTCTGATTCATCAAGTGACTCGCACACAGAAGAAGAGCAAGCAAACCTATGCTTCATGGCAAAGCATGATGAGGAAAATTCATCAGACAGAAATATTGAAGACATGGTAAAAAATTTACTTGCTAGTCCTTTTGATGTACTTCCTTAAATTCTAAAAAGTATGTTCTTAAATGAGGAAAGTTATAGAAATGAGATTTCTGCTTTAAAGATTAAGATTCATGAGAAGGTAAAAGAAAACCCGGACCTAGTTCTTTCAAACAAAACTGTTGAAGTTTCTAAGACAAAGCTGGAAAAAGACTTCAAGGCCCTGGACAGCAGGTTCAAAGTCTTGAAGGCACAGATAAAAGAGGTTGTTGATCAAAACACTCTTTTAACTGAAAGATATGCTGATCTAAAGACTCATTCTGAGAATTTAGAACTACAGATCTGCTCTTTGACTGAGAAACTTCAAGAGTCCAAGAAGGTCCTAGCTAGGTTTACAGGCTCAGAACATAATCTGAATCTCATTCTTGGAGGAAGTTCTGAAAACAATGCATAAAAGTGGGATTGACTATAATCCAAATTTTCCAAAGAAAGGCCAAACTACTTTTGTCAAATCTGGTAGCAGACATTCTCCAAAATGTCATTACTGTGGAAAATTGGTCATGTCAGATTAACTTGTCCCTTCAGAAGATCAAAACCTCATATTATGAGGAATACTTTTCCTTATCAGCTTAAGGGACAGGTTAGGCAGATTTGGGTTCCAAAAGGAATTAGGCCACCAAATATGGCTGATTCTAATATGACTAAAAGTTCTGCACTTGGTCTAACAGCCTGTTGAGGCAATGACTTGTTTTTGCAGGATGTCACCAAGGCCTTGAAAGATCAGAAATGGATTTTAGACAGTGGATGTTCCAGACATATGAGTGGAAAGAAGTCTCTCTTCACTGAATTTACAGAAAAATTTGGAGGAACAATCACACTTGGTGACAAAGAAAAATGCAATATCATTGGAATAGGTAGTATTGGTAATGGTTCTACAAATTTTATATCTGATGTTTATCTGGTAGATGGACTTAAGTATAATTTGCTTAGTATCTCTCAGTTATGTGATAAAGGTTACAAAGCTATATAAGACAAGGAGAAATGTGTGGTGCCAGATGAGAAATCTGGTGATTGCATACTCACTGCTCCTAGATCATATAATCTATATGCTATGAATACTAACAGTGTTGCAGGTGGCAAGCTAAAATGCCTCAAGGCCTTGAAGGAAGATTCAAAGCTTTAGAACATAAAGCTTGGGCATATTAGTATACATACTTTGAATAAACTCATCTCAAAAGACTTGGTAAGAGGTTTACCATCACAGAAATTTTCAGATGATGAGGTTTACAAGGCATGTGTACAAGGTAAACAGACCAGAAGCTCATTCAAGCCAAAGAACTTTGTAAGTACTTCTAGACCCTTATAATTGCTTCATATGGACTTATTTGTTCTGATGAAAGTTCAAACTCCAAAAGGTAAAAGGTATATGATTTTTATAATTGATGATTATTCTAGATTTACTTGGGTGATGTTTATTAGAGACAAAACTGAAGTTTTATCTGAATTTTCTAGACTATGCAAAGAGCTTCAAACTTTGAAAAATTTACCTGTTGCATTCATTAGAAGTGATCATGGTAGGGAGTTTGATCAACTTGACTTTGATTTGTTTTGTGCAAAGCATGGCATTTCACACAACTATTCTGCACCTAGAACTCCACAGCAAAATGGAGTAGTTGAAAGGAAAAATAGGAAACTTGAGGATATGTCCAGAACCATGCTTCTTGAAAGTAATCTGCCAAAGTTTCTATGGACAGAAGCTGTTAACACTGCCAATTATGTGCTGAATAGATGCTTGATTAGACCTATTTTGAAAAAGATCCCCTATGAACTGTTTAAAGGTAGAACGCCTACTGTTTCTTATTTCAAACCCTTTGGTTGTATCTGTTTTGTGCATAATAATGGTAGAGACAATCTTGGTAAGTTTGATGCTAGAAGTGATGAAGGTGTATTTCTTGGATATTCTCAAACTAGTAAAGCTTATAGAGTTTATAATAGAAAAACCAAGATAGTGGAAGCGAGCATTCATGTAATTTTTGATGAAAGTACTAAGGATTCTCTGAGTGAAAGTTTTGCAGATCTAGATTTGAACAAGCATGAATCAGATAATGATGCTGTGAAAGAAGACAAAGGAAAAACTAATGTGCAGAATCAATCAGCAGAATCTCAAGGCCTTGAACCTCCTGTTGAACCAAAATCTCAAAGCCTTGAGACAGAAGCTGAAACTTTCTATGATGCTCCCTCTACGGTTTCAAGGACTCAGAGCCTTGAAGGAGAATACTCCTGGTTACCAAGAAAGAAGTTTAGGTACCTTGCAGACCATCCAGCTGATAGCATTATATCAGATCCATTAACTGGAACTCATACTAGAGGACAATTAAAGAACTTGTGTGCTTTTAGTGCATTTGTATCTTTGATTGAGCCTAAGAATACCAAGGAAGCTCTAGAATATGCAGAATGGATCATTGCAATGAAGAGTGAGCTGAATGAGTTTGAAAGGAACAAGGTTTGGAATATGGTCCCCAGACCTAAAGAGAAAACAGTTATTGGAACCAGATGGGTATTCAGAAACAAGCTTGATGAGAATGGCAAAGTGGTAAGAAATAAACCAAGCCTGGTAGCTCAAGGATATAATCAGGATGAAGGTATAGATTATGAGGAGACTTTTGCTCCTGTTGCCAGGTTAGAAGCTATTAGAATACTTCTTGCATTTGCAAATCTCAATCACATAAAGCTTTATCAAATGGATGTTAAATGTGCTTTTCTAAATGGATATTTACAAGAAGATGTTTTTTTAGCACAACCTCCTGGTTTTGAAGATGAAAATTTTCCTGATCATGTTTATAGACTGGATAAAGCTCTCTATAGTCTAAAACAAGCTCCAAGGGCTTGGTATGACAGACTTTCAAAATTTCTACTTGAAAACAATTTCAAAAGAGGCTTAGTTGACAAAACTCTTTTCATTAAACACCATCAAAGTGATCTGTTAGTAGTTCAGATTTATGTAGATGATATATTATTTGGTGCTACTAATGATGCTCTTTCAAAAGAGTTTTCTAGTCTGATGTGCATGGAGTTTGAGATGAGCCTAATGGGTGAATTGAATTTCTTTCTTGGACTTCATATCTTACAAATGAAGAAATGAATTTTTGTACATCAAGGAAAATATACCAAGAACTTATTGAATAAGTACAATATGTCACAGTCCAAGGTGCTTAAGACCCCTATGAGTTCGTCACTCTCTTTAGACAAATATTCAAATGGGAAGAGTGTGAATCAAAAGGAATACTGAGGTATGATTGGATCACTATTGTATTTAACTGCTAGCAGACCTGATATTATGTTCATTCTCTGTATGTGTGCTAGATTTCAAGCAGATCCTAAGGAAAGTCATTTAACTGCAGTCAAAAGAATTTTAAGATATTTGAATGGAACCAAAGACTTAGGGATTTGGTATCCAAGAAGATATAATCTTATGTTGAGTGGCTATTCAGATGCAGATTTTGCAGGATATAAAGTAGACAGGAAAAGTACTTCTGGATGTTGTCAATTTCTTGGATCTTCACTGATCAGTTGGCATTCCAAAAAACAAAATTATGTAGCATTATCAACTGCGGAAGCTGAATATATTGCAGCTGGTGCTTGCTGTTCACAAGTGTTTGGATTGCTCAGCAACTTAGAGATCTTGGCTATAACTTCATAAATGTGCCTATTCATTGTGACAACACAAGTGCTATTTCAATCTCTAAGAATCCAGTTCAGCACTCAAGGACAAAGCACATATATGTGAGGCATCATTTCCTTAGAGATCATGCAGAACAAGGTGATGTGTTTTAAATTTCATCTCTACTTCAATTCAGATTGCTGATATTTTCACTAAACCTTTGCCAGATGATAGGTTTTCATCTCTAAGGCTTGAATTGGGGATGTTAAACAAGGATGCATTGGTTTAGGGGGAGTATTAGTACTTATATGTGTTTATGTGCTGGAATCTCAAAGCCTTGAGATTATACTTTCAAAAGCCTTGAAAGTATAACTCAAAGCTTTGAAGTTTCTCAAACTGCAGAAAATCTCAAGGCCTTGAGATTGTTCTCCAGGTCTTGATAATAGCTGTATTTTTCTTAAAAAAATGGATCATCAAATATTATATGTTATCTTTTTAGATAACTGTATAATATTTTAATTACTCAGAGAATTTTCTAAAATATCCCAAAAATATTTTTTCAAGATCCTATTTTGCATGTTGATATAGCAGAGTCCTTTTACGACTCATCCTTTTCAACCTACTTAAGCTGAAAGTCAGGGCTTTTTCTTCTCATTCTCTTTCAATTTTCTGCAACTCTACTCTCTCTCTCTCAATTCCTCTTGATAACTCTGTATTAGAGTTATATTTCTTACACAATTTGCTATCGTTTTGTGAGATTTCCGGGTAGAATATGTTAGCTTTACACTATGAACTTGAGGAAATTGAGTAAGTTTAGATTTGAGCTTTAAATTGCTATTCCGTGTGTTTCTCGTGTTAATTTATGCTATTTTGTCACGTTTGATCGCACGGGTGTTTTTCATATTGTTTTGACAGGAAACGGAACGTGCGCGATTAAGCGGAGAGGAGAACAAACTTCAGAACAGGACTAAAGCTCAAGAAAGTGAAAGAAGAAAAGTTCAGCATATCACACGACTTGCAAAAGTGAGGTCGTGTGATCTGGAACAAGACTTAGAATAAATTTGGAGGAGAAAATTGAGCAACTCATGTTTCCACGACTTGAGTGGCTGATCGTGCGTTCAGCTTAAGGAGATCGCACGATCAGCTTTTGGCTGATCGTGTGATTTGATTGAAGGAAAACAAGTCCTGGACGCAACTCACCCCAGATCGCATGATCATGAATTTCAGATCATGTGATCTGCTTAAGAAGAAAAAAACACACACGGACGATCTCCTAAACCTAATTGGAGATAATTAATACCTAAAAGATGACAATTAGGAGGACATCAACGTGAAGAAGAAGGTTAGGAACGTCAGAAGGAGAGAGACGAAGCACAAGAGGAGGACTCCTCCTCCATTGAAGCTCTAAGTTTGATTTCTTCTTCTTCTCTCTCAATCTTTGTATGGAGAAACTTGTAAGTCTTGTTTGGTTGATTATTATTAGCTAGACGTTTTGCTAGGCGTCTCTTTGAGAGCCTAGGGTTCATGTAAACGATGATATTTTTCCGGATTTGATCTTTGCTTCATGATTTCTTGATTTCTTCTTTTTAATCAATTCTAGTTTCTTGTTTATGTTAGTAATCCTAATTGAGTGACATGATTAGGAGATAAAACTAGGGTTCAAGAACTAGGATTTGTTCAATAGTTGATTCATGCTTAAAGTTAGCAATATTTTAATTCAATTGTTCATGTACTGTGCTTAATACTCAATGTTAATGGAGTAGCTAACCGGAAACATTGCTTAGTTAGTGAATGCACGACAGTGATTCTAGCTAACTAGGATGAGACTTGAACATCAATCATGTATCACTGAGACTAAGAAGAGACGTGTTAGGATTGGCTAGTGTGGGTAGATTCGGTAGGTGAGATTCGACTGTTTCGTGCAACGGTGGACCGACAGGACCCGTTGTCGTGCATGTCGTTAGCCTACTAGAACGGACCGGTATACACAAGAGACCGATAGGAGATTGTAGTCTACCGTGAAGTAGAATGACTTGAGACCGATAGGAGATAGTCAGCGCTGTTACCTGGCTTAGTTAGAATATAGTTAACGTGTTGCTCAGATAATCCGGAAATCGTCTACAGCCCTAGGTGATCTAGAGATTGCCTAGTTTCTCCAAACTTATTTCTTAAATATAAAAAAATACAAAAATATTAGATTAGTTGTTATTTTAATTTTTAAATCAATCAAATCTTTCCTCTTGCACCGTACTCTAAATTAAATAACTAATTAGATAATCTAAAGTTTGTCCTCGTGGGATCGATAACTCGGGGTTGAAATACCACCCTTATATTACTTGACTGTGCACTTGCGCATACGCGTTAGTAAATCCGCGCCACCTCTCAATCACATTTTCTTCTCAAAACCCTAAACCCTAAAATGGAGCGCAAATCAGCCAGAATTCAGCAACAGTGAAAGCCCTCTGGCAGATCCAAGAAGAGAGCAAATAAGAAGGAGAAGATAGTGATTTCTGATTCAGATTCAGAAAACACTCAAAGTTTGCATGAGGATACCCCTCCTGCAAAGAAGTCCAGAACAGAGAAGGAAGACGAAGGCTCAAGTGTTGATCCACAACAAGAGACACAGGGTGGTGATCAACCTAGGTCAGAGAAGAAGAAAGGGGGAGAAAAGAAAAAGACTGGTGAAGAGGAAAAAGGGAAATCAACTCAGGAAAGCCAGAAGAAACCAACTGAAGGAGGACAAGAAAAGACCAAATCCTCAGAGAAGAAAACTAGGGTTAAGCAAGTTGCTGCTGCAACTAAGAAAGGATATCAAGGTAATAATGTACTTCCTACGGAATGGTTTGTTAGTAGGTTAGAACTGTTTGGATGCAAGGGTATGCTTCATCTAAGGTAGCTTTCTGTAGCATGATTTCTGATGAATTATTGGATATATTGGACATAGACTACATGAGAAATTTAAGAGAAAATGTTGTTTGGAAGGTGTTAAATCCTAGTTCAAAGGCCTATCCTAGGTTAACTAGGTTATTTTATCTGAACTTGGTTTCTGAAGGTGATGATAAAATGGTGTTAACTTCAAAAGTGGCTGGTGTGGATTTGAGGTTAGATCATAGGACTTTTGCCAAAGTCTTGGGCATTCCTAGGAAATACAATGTTGGAGATTATCCTGATAGGAAGGAGTGTCTGGATAAGGCAAAGGAGATGTTTTTTATTGAAGGTGTTCCCTCTGGTCCAAAGTAGTTGACATACTCTGTGCTCAACTGTGAAGCCAAAATCTTGTTTACAATTCTGATGAGGAGTGTAGTTCCTAGGGAGAACTCAAGGGAGTTAGTAACTGGTAAGGTTATGATTTTGATGTATCTGATATCTCAAGGGTTTGAGATAGATTTGCCAACAGTTTTTATGGAGCATATGATTTATTGTGCAACCAGGACTAGAAACCATCATCTTCCATATGCCAACTTGTTACCTCTTTTCTTTGAATATTTTGATGTACCTGTGAAAGGAGAAGAAAAGATTACTGGAGGTTTTGGGTTGATAAATGAGACTGCACTTCAGAGGATTGGAGTAGTTCAGACTGGGAAAGGGCATTGGAAGTTTTATTCTGATTTGTCAAAGGAAGAACTTGCTGAGAAGGAGTTTGTGAAGTCTAAGGGAACTACATCTGGGAAAGGACAAGCCAGTGAGGATTACTCTCTGTTGGTTGAGAATTTAGAAGATCAGCATGTTGAGATTGAAGATCTCAGACAAAAGGTTATTTGACCTGTCAACTGAATTCAACCAGTTCAAGGGCTTGATGAATGTTATGAATGGGAAGCTGGATGTTGTCATCAAGGGCTTGAATCTGGAGAAGATACCTTCTGCTACTAGTCATGACACCAGTGTGGATTCAGAAGAAAAATTGGGAGATTTTCTGAAGAAAAAGAAGAAGCTAATTCTAGTGGTGCTGACTTCAAAAGATTTGTATGAACAAACTGATGAAGAATATGCTGGTGAAGACACAAGTGTTGATGCAGCTACAGAGGTGGATTCAGTACATGCTAAGAAGAAAGTGGATGAGATAATCCAAGAAGTGGTTTCTGAAGTGGAAGCTGAACAAGAAGGTAATCAGTCTGCTGAAGATGCTGCAAGTGAAGAATAAATTGGAGAAGGCTCAGAGAAAGGCCAGACATCAAAGAAGAAGTGAAGATCAGAGATTGCCAAAGCCTTGAACCTCTATCTCTTTCTCTTCTATCTTTTCTGTTCTCAAGGCCTTGACTTTTTAGCTAAATTTTTGTTTTAAGTTTATTTTTAGACTCTGAGTAATGATCCAACATTTATTCAACCTTATTTGATGATAGTCAAAAAGGGGGAGAATTTATGTGGTTCTTCTGTGTTTGTGTTTGCAGTGTTTGAAATAATAATAAAAATGCCTAGTTGTTTTGTGGTTAAATCAGTTGTGTGTTTATATTTCTGTGATAATTTGTAATTTTTATCCTTACTGGTTATCTGTTTGGCATTATTGTATATTGTATCTGCAAATTGTGGTTATCTAATTTTGAATATGAGTGGCAGGAAAATCTATACAAGACTATAGGTTTTGTCTTTCATCAAGGGGGAGATTGTTGAGTCAAAGACCCTTGATTGTTTTGAGTGATGAAAGACAAAGACTAATACATAAGCAGCAAAGCATCTCAGATATCCCAAGGCCTTGAGATATTGACTGAACTTCAAAGCCTTGAGAGTTATTCTATTCTGCTATATATGCTAACAGTTCTGTGTTGCAGATTGGATATCTGATTATACAGATCAGTGGTTTACTGCATATACTTATGGATTACACTATTTTATATCTAACACAATTGCAGATGATCAGAACAGGAAGAATCAAAGTTATCTGGGTTTAACTTTGAAATTATGTGAAGCAGGTTCAGAGCTCCAAGGCCTTGAGATGTGCCTTGAGCTGCTGACAGTTTTTACAGAACTTAGTTGATTCTTTCTTGCAGGTTGTGATTCTTATTATTGTGATTATCTACTCACTTCTAAGTGTCTTAAACTTTTTTTTTCATGATTCATATGTTTTAGAAGATATACAGTTTATTGTTCTAGTCTGTTAAACAGTTTTATCATAAACTGGATAACCAAACAGTCATAGCACTGTTATCTTTCTGGATTTTGTTGTTGCTGTGTTTCAATGCTATTGTAGGGTTGTTAAACGTGCAGGATCATCTCAACAAACTCCAACGGATATCCACTAGAAGCTGTTTGAATTTCAGTTGAAAACAGAAAGAGGATTTGTAGGAACTGAGATCCTAAAATCTCTCAATCTGTTGCAGCTGTGGATAAAAGAAACTGGTTTGAATTTTGAAGAGGATAGAGGCTTGCAGAATACTACGAGAGGTGTGAAAAAATCGTGGGAGATCATTCATTCAAACACACGAATCATTCAAGCTTCATTCCAGATTCCAGAAGATCAAATCAATCCAGTTTTCCAGAAGAACACATCCAGGCTTCAACAGCTTATCTTCATATTGTGTTCTTCACTTGTAATTCTATATGTGTATCTTTATATTATCTTAAACCTCACTCAACCTAGTGGTTGGTTGTTCAAGTGAACAAGAAGAGGTTCTTGTTAGCTGAACAGTTAGTAGCTGGAACTAGATAGGCTTGGAACCACAAGCTGTATAGGTATAAGAAAAATCACTTAGGCTTGAAGATGTAGGGCTGTTTCTGTGTGAGTAATAAGAAGTGTTTGCCCAATCCTGGTGGGATTAGATCCCTCAGGCAGAGATTAGGTCCATTGGGACTGAACTCTGTAAATTGCTTTGTGTTCTTTACTTTACAGTTTGATTATTATCTGCTGCACACAACTCAAATCAAACTAGTGTTCAAAAGCTGTTTATAATTGTTTACAGTTCAAGGCCTTGAAGCTTACTATTTTGCCTTTGTAAGTTTCAGACAGTTTACTAAAATCTCAAGGCCTTGAGATTTTAGTTTCACACAAAGTCTTTCTGTTAAACTTTTAGTTTTGCAAAAAGTTTCCATACTCTATTCAACCCCCCCCCCCTTCTAGAGTATTTAGGTCCTGTATTTAGTGTACATTACACACTTTCAGAAGGAACCAAGAAGGAAGTGGGTGAAGGCCTTGCGAGCTTCGAGACATCGACTCCTGTCAAACACCACGCAGTCCTCCTCATCTTAGACTGTTAGAAGGCCAAAGCGCTTGCATGATTCATAACTGACCTCCTTTCTTAATTTTCCTTGCAGCAAATTGGGTGTAGGAACGTTACCAGTGATCAATTCTGCCATTTATTGCTGCTGAGTTTTTCCTTATTCGCTAAGGTTTTCGTAGAACTTATGTCGCCTCCGAAAGTATCGGAGCCTTAGCATTTAAAAAACTCTATTAAAATAAATAAATACTAGTTTATTATTTTGTTCCATTTTATTATGTTTTTAATGGCTGACTGATTAGCTCATTTGCTTGATTGAATAATGATAAAAAACATACAATAGAAACAATTATATTTCTTTTATTGGAGTAATAACTAATTGGCATTAATTTTTTTGATTTTCTTATCGTTATTATTCTTATTATTGTAAAAAATGTGACAATTTATTTCACATTTATAATATCATTAGAAAAGTAGACTTTAGTACGAACGGTTAGGTTAGATAATTTAGAGATAATTATCTTAATATGTATATTGTCTATATACCAGATGAAAAAAGTGCTTTAGTGTTCAAAGTTGAATTGTTGCTAAAGCTATACACTTAGATTGTTTTGTTCAAACGGTGAGAATTGTTGTCTTTTTAAGATAAAGTTTAGGACTGCTTTTAAAACATCACACGCACTTAGAAAAAAGCTTTAGGTGCTCCAAGAGCATCACGTAAGCAGTAGCAAGTGGTGCTCTACCCGGCTCAGGGGTTTACAGATAAGCATGATGTGGCATCACTGCGAACCCATGAGCCATCTGAGACCCACAATTTTTTCTCTTTTTATCTGTTAATAGACAAAAAAATTGTTGGGTTTTCGGCAATATAAAGCAGCAGATATAACAAAAAAACTTTGACGAAAACCCACCAAAGACCCATGTGAATGAGCATAATCTGATATTCAGGTGTTTACCTCAGCCACACTGACTGGAGACGACCACGAACACCGAATGATGCGGCGTCTCTAAGGTATCAACACAAGCAGATCGAACTGGTCTCCCTCTTCGTTGGTGCTAGCCTGCCGGAGGAAGGCGACGAAGATCATGTGCCACAAAATCCTAACAAGCGACGGAGGACGTGAAGATGATAATGATCTCTCTCTCTCTCTAAGCCCTCGTATTTGATACGAACAGTGAGAAAACACATAACCCTAATCACGGCTGATTAGGGTTTATATAGAGACGTAAGAAATCTAAATGTCCCTTAATCCTAACAGTTATGATCAATTTTCATTTTAGTCATTATTATATTTTGCTTACTAGGTTTTCCTCGCGCGCGTTGCGCGCGCGGCCCTGGTGTGTCGGGTGGAGCAATATCTTGTCGGTTAGAATTTGTGCATAAAGTGAAGACGTTAAAAGTAGTACATAAATATTTGCGGGAGAGCTTATTGAAGCGATATATTGGAAAACACATTATAACAACAACAGGAGTTTTGAAACGGGGAAATACAGGATTGTAGAATACAAACACAGCAATAGGAGATAACTGCGAAATTACTGGGAGCTTCAACTGGCTGGATTGATGGTGTCTGCACTGCAATGGGCTTGCATGGTTGTGCTGGTACCAGTGTATTAGGTGCTTTCAACACGACGAACTACCCACCTTGTTAATCGGGGATTCATGTTTTATGTGCATCTGAGTACACGGACGTAGAATTTTGTGGTTGTGCTCTTTGCATTTGCACTTACTATGAGATTTTTTCGTTCCTGAGAATCAATTAGATAAATTACTGGAGCAGTGGTTATTGTATTTTTCCGTTATAGGCATTGTTTATATTAGACGATGAGAATACCTGTTCAGTCATTGTTGATATTGTTGCAAGAGTGTTGTCCAAAACGGTTTCCACAGCTAGCCCAAATATTGTAGCATCCATAATTCCAGTGTCATCTTGCAGCTCCACATAGAGGCGGCCACTGCAGTCAAGTTTTGAGTTTCTGTTAGCTTGAATGTGTTTGTTTTAATGGTACGGCAAATGTAGAAGTAGTTATGTATGTAGTAGATGCGGCGTGTAGTAGCAAAAATGTTGTATATTATGTATGATGTCGTTGTGTCTAACCAAGGGATTGTGTTGCAGTCAGCATTGCCACAGCTATTGCAGGTTTGACGGATACGCTCACGTTTGCAGTGTCGGCAAGCATCGAACCATGGTCGTTGAGTTGTTGGCATTGCAAGTATGGATACTTTTAACCATGTTTCAGCATACAGGGGTTGTTACAAGATTGAATATGTAATAGCTGAGTTGTAAGCATCACAATCATAATTGAATAAGTGAATGGAACAAATGTCTTACCAATGTTCTTCTTGCATCTGATATGTTGTTCACTTCCATTGAAAACTGTTGTAATGCTTCCGTGTATTGATAGTAGTTTTGTTTGAGCGGTTGATTATTTATATAGTGTGTTATGTGTAGTGATTTTTGTTAATTCAATTGTCAGCGATAGAGTGGCACACACTTCAACGTTTATTAAAATTTGGGATTGTTATATGTGGATGGAAATTACACTTGTTATATTCCTGCAAAACAGGTATTGAATATTTACTATGATGGAATGGGGTGTTTCTGAAATTGTAGCCTGGTCAGAAATATTAAGCATTCAGTTGTGGTATGTGGCAATGCTGTAATAGTTATTCTACTCAATTAACGAAGAACACATTAGATGATATTACATACCACTGGAATTTGGGATAAGATCATTGAGATTTGCTGTGTAGTTATGACTGCTGTAGTTGCAGAAATGTGATCAGTAGGTATTGTGTTGTTGGTGCCAAATGTTCAGATACAATGTTGTTGTATGCCAAGTGTTTGTATTGCATGTTAAATAAGAGTTTTGTAGGGCTGCAAGTGATGCTATTGAGCTGTCAAGGAGGAAGAGAAAGTGTCAATGTTAGGACTGGAACTGGCAGATTGAGCAGACTCAAGCTATCCATATGTTGGCACACATTTTTAGTTCATTGGGAAGCTACCCATTATGTTGGATAACCTACTTTATCGGTGAAAATTAGATTGAAAATAGATATAACAAATAATTAAGATATTGTATATTGCTGAGGAGAAGAATAACATAGCAAATTAGAAAACATATTTTCTTACTCCGTTTTGTTGTCTATGCGTGCTATTTATATGCTTACAAATGTTTATGTGGTTAGCTGTATTAGCAAGACTATTGTATCAGATGGCGGAGAACAGTGAGTGAACAGAGCTGGAGATGGCATCGAGTGATGACGAGCAGCAGAAACCGGCGAAAGAGGAGAAATTGGAAGATGTTAATGAAACAACTCAGACGGCATAAGAAGAATTGAGTGATGAGAAGGATATATCGGAGGAGGAAAGTACATGTGGTAGTGCCTATATATTGGGTAAGGGATCGGAGACAACGATATATACATATGAGGAAGAAGATGACTATGGTTGGGGGTTTAACACAGCTAGTTCTGTATCTCCGTGCAGGACACCATAGCTATGCTCAATCGTTGCAGACACAATGAATCGGAGGATATGGACATCAAGTGTGCTTAGGGCCATAAAAATGTAGCATATGCAAGTTTTCGTTATTTTCTGTTTCCGGATTGCTTTATATTTTTTATTTTTTTCTTTTGTTTGCCCCTCATTTTATTACTGTTGTGTGTCAGGACTCGGTTTCATAGGGATTCAATAAATATGAAGTTGTGTTCCAGCTACTGATTATTACGAGGTATTCTGAGATTTTTATGCCATTTTTGTATTGTAACGTCGTGATTTGGAGAAGGTGATGATAGCAGATGGTGTGAGCGAAATTGTTGGTGGCCAGTGCCACCATAAAAAAATTATGAGGTTCGAATTATATTCTAAACATCAGCAGGAAAATAGATTCATGTTTTAATGCAAAACTCCTGAAATTCTATATGGTACATTGTATATTATAGTTCCAGCATTTAATATAGTTCATGGTGAATATTCCATATATTGATTAGAAGAGGTTCATACATTGTAAGGGAGTTATTTTTTCCCAAATGCACTGGAAGAAGACATTAGCAGTTGATAGTCTGTTTATCTTCCATTATAGTACGCTGGCTATAAAAGCACTATCAATAGATTGAATGCTATCACATAAGCAGGGCGATGAACAAAAAAGGTTCAATTGCAGGAACACCAAGTAAGATTGCTGAGGCTAAGTCAAAGCGCGATGCGAAGGAGCATAGTGAAGATGTTGATCCAGACGAAGACACAGATGCTGAAGATATAGAACAAAGTGATAATGAAAGTGAGTCCGAATTAGAAAGCTGGCATGAGCATGGTTATGTCGTTGGTAAGGGGTCCGAAACAACGGTTTACTCAGATGAAGAAGATGAAGATGATGGCTGGGAAAGTGATACGACAAACTCTTACTCGCGAAATATCAACTTACGAAGAGGTTTATTTCCTGCACAGCGGCAGCTGCAAGAGAAAAGGAAATTCGACAAAACTGATGCACATGCGTCCAAGAAGAAGTCTAAGTTATAATTTTAGTATGAGAAGGTTATGAGTGCTATGTAAAATATACTAAATCGTTGCTGTAGGTGTTCAATATTATCGGTTATGGTAATTTGGTTATTTGAAATAGAAGGCGTGAAATATTTATGTTTGAATTATAAACAATTAAATTTTTTTCTTTTATATAATTTTCTTACCGTTGCTTATTGCTCATTCATATGCTAGCTCTTGTGCATCATATTTTGTGTTCCTTTCAATTACAAAAAAGTGGAAAAAGGAAAAAATATTAAAAAAAAAAGATGATCCGAATCTATGTTAGTTGTCAATTGTCGTACAAGTTTATCGATATAATCTGATGTGCGAACAGAGGGAAGTTGGCTGGGATTAATTTCAATGTCTTGGTTGTAATGATGTTCTAATTACCTTGTATTGTTCTCGCACCCTTGGTGTTCCTTCGGTCAATTAGGCGTCTAAACTTTTGGGAATATGACAGACAAGATACCATAAATGGTTTGGGTAATATATAACATTTCTTAGGTAACCAGGAGGCAGATAATGGTCTGATATTGCTTTGTGTTTGTGACAAGATGATATTAGTGTAAGGAAGGGAAAAGTAAAACTGTAAAAATTTTAATTCAAGTATGTCAGACAATGGATGTCTTTATATTATGCCGATAATGTTAAATCTAATGAAGTCATGGTTGTTGTTTTGGATTTTTCACTGGAATTAAGTTGTGATTTTTTTATTTTTTTTGGTGTGTTTTTTTTTTTTTTTTACTCTTCTCTTTTCGGTGAATTTGCAGCCTGTGATGGTCGGGCAACAACTTCTGCTGGTTATTTATATGGTTGAGCTGTATAGGTAATCCACAGATTTTGTTCAGAAGGTTGCTTCATCGTTACAAAGCTCGTGAATGTTACTTGGTTTTTTCTTATGTTGTCAGCAGTCTGTATATGTGGCACATAAGTTGACGACATCGGAAATGGAAATTTGTATTAATGTACAGATGTTGTTGTTATTGTCTTTTGTAGTTCGTATTCATCTGTTGACATTTTTTAAGATACTTTGAAGGTACGCAGGCATTTTTGCAGAAGTCGCATATACAATAAAACGAATTAGCAGGACGGAGGTGCTGAAGTGGTCCAGAAAAGGACAGTTTTTGGAATTAGAGAGAGCACGGGCGAAGTAGGAGCTATTGTTGAAGAAATGAGTTGCTGTTGAAGTTCAAATGATCAATTACGTGTTAATCATTGATTCCATTAGAACTGAGAGAAAAAAAATTAAAAACACAAACTTCTGTCACAAACTCAATTAATTATGAAGTAGCAATTACTTATGTATGATGAGTCTAATATTTTTTGTAAATCGGAAGACGATGCTTGTTTATTTTGCTACTGATAGATTTATTATGCGTTTACAAAAGTTTAGAAACATGTAAATAGTAGCTAATATGTGTCGCTAGAGGAAATATAGCGAGTGCAGGCTTCTAATTTGTCTTCCATTATCAGATCCTGGATTATATCTGGAGAGTCAGATAATATCTTGAACTGTTCTGATTGTCTTGCTCCCATAGTTGCAAGGCTCTGGGCTACACTGTTTTCAAGATAGTCAATATGATTTAGAGCTATATGCATGTCCTGCAACATGATATACCCGTTATTGATTTCGTTTCTCATAGCTGGTGGGTAACTTTTGGACAGACGAAAGATTTGAGTTGCTTCATAACATGAAGTTTTCAACTCTTTGTTCTTCCAATTGTTATCAACAGCAAGATGAATATTGTTGTAGATTGCCCAAAGTTCACTTTCTAGCTTGTTTACACCATCCAATTTCCCAATGAAGCAAAGCTGCCAGTTATCTTGAACATCGCGGAACACTCCTCCAATTCCAGCACTATTAGTTGCGGCATTTATACAGTCATGTACACTTATTTTTGATACTCCTGCAGTGAATGTAATAGAAATGGAATGTTGTGTGGTGAAGCAAGTATGCTATATAAACAAATCGGAAGATGTAGATTCTTACAAATACTACCTAAACAAGAGTACAAGAGCACTGAATAAAACTTACTTCGTGTAGTATAAATTGGCTGGGCCGGTATTCTACCAATGGAAGTTGTTGCACTCAAGAATCTCGATGGTGCTGGAGATGAAGCTGATGAGCTTTCTGTTTTCAGATTGCTCGTCACTTCTTCTTCCGACGATGATTTCTTAGGTGGTGACATTGCAGCTATTGATTTTGTGGACGGTTGGTTTGTTAATTGGTGTTTGTAGCTGGGTTGGTGTAGTAGTGTTTTGCAAGCACTATGGTTTTTTATTTATACAGTGAATGCATGCACGCAGTTCAATGCATTGTTAGCGGATAACTTGTCAGGTAGTTCGGTTGTGTAGTTGTGTACGGCATGAAACAAATACTACATTGTAGTAGATATGTTGTCACAATATATGTTTAAGCGAGATAAGGAAAGATAATTTGAATTCTAATAAAGACAAATTATTGTGCACACTGAGTTACAGTACATGTTATACATCTGGAGAAAAGACGATTTTGATAGGGAGGACAGACGAAACGAAACTGGCATCTTATTGTATTGTTTTCCTCATATGTTTTGGTGAGATCCAACGAGTATAGGATGGTGTTCGCGAGCATGGGTTAGGCTTCCACCACATGACGCACAATCCAACCGTTCATTGGGAAGTCGTTTCCATTGTTGTGTCGCGAAAGGAGAAAGTAAAACCTTCGTATGGCACTGTTCATATTGACGGTCTCAAGCACATTCTCTTGTTCCTGGAATTTATAAAAGTGGCAAAAATGAGCTGGCATATTATGAATTGTAGTATGTTGGGGGAAATTTTACTTGATACCTCAGTTGACATTGAAGACATGGTTTCTACATTTTTTTCTATTATAGTTTCTACTGCCTGGCCAAAGATGCGTGTCTCGAGTTCAGCGCTGCCGTCATGAAGTTGTACAGTCAAACGCCCACTGCATAAAGAATAAAGTTAAAAATGGGAATACATATTTAATTTGCTGTGGAAAACATTGTAAAATTAATGTTGTATGGGGCGATATTGATACATTGTATTATATAATGTCTATTAGCGTTATTATATACCATGGTATAGCGTCGCAGTCATTTTGGCAGGTGGAGCATTGAAATTTGTTGTTCGAAGAACGATTTGCAACACGATTACAGAAGTTGCATGCATAATACCATGCACGCTGATTTGTTGGCAGAGCATGAACACTGGCGTTGACCTAAATTTCGTTAACTGTATGCTGCAGTGAATCAAAATAATAAGACAACATTAAGTGAATGTGTTTGAATACTGGTATTAGTTAATAGTTACTAAGCGTTTATCAACAAATAGAATGGTTACCGGTAATGTTGGTAAATCTACTATTGCGCAGAGACTCATTTTCTGTTGCTGTAGATGATCATAATCCAATGTTGAAGCTTTGGTTTCACTGTTGTGCTGAAGTGGAAGCAAAACTTGGGGCAGAAAGGAATGTCACTGCGTTAATATGTAGTGTAGGATGAAATTGTGTGGATTGTAGTATTTATAGTGAGATTGAACACAAGAATTGTTAGTGATATCAATTGTGCATGTTATAAAGATGTACCACTCCGTCCCTACTCTTTTGCACTATTTGGACTTTTACCACTATTCACTGGGTCACTTTGACCCGGTGATTTGGATAGCAAAACTTTGCAATTTTTAGATAATTTTTTTCGTAGTGTTGTAGAGTAACTCTTATTCTACACGATCATAAAAAAAATAGGAAAAAATTACATCGTTTTGCCATCCAAATTACCTGGTCAAAGTGACCTGGTTACGGGTGAAAAAGTCCAGATGGTGCAAAGCACCTGGGACGGAGTGGTATTGTGGTACTATAAAAATACAGATTATTATTAAAAAATTGATTGAATTGCTCAGTAGGTGTTGTATAGTGAAAAGTCCTATCACATTCAAATTAATTGATGAACTTGGTAATGTCAGAAGTTGACACATTTGTACATGATGGCACACAGTTCTAGTACATTGGGAAGCTACCCCTTGGATTTTGTAAAAAATTAAAACCAGTCCGTTCTATTTCTTTGTTCCTATTTGACTTTTTTGATTCGTATTTGTGTCGCTATAACAGATTGATTTGGATAGCAAAAGAATACAATTTCTTGATAATTTATTCGCCATATAATAGAGCATTTCTTACTCTACAATACTATGGAAAAATTATGAAAAATTTACATCGGGTTGCTATTCAAATCACCAGCTCAAAGTGACTTAGCGAATAGCGACGAAAGTTAAATTGGGAAGAAAGAGCCGGGACTTACTAGTAGTGATCATTTGAGGAGATTAGTTAAGTAAAGTAGACAATGTCATCAAGCGTGTATATATGAGATCACATTTCAGACAGATATTGCATAGTAGGACATTCTTTTTTATGCTTGTCATTTGATGATTATTTAAATGAGCTGTAACTTGATGTACCCGAAAACATATATAGGTACGTCATGCTATGAAATAGAAGAATAGCTAATGAAATGATAAATATGTAATGACAACAACTAAACATACTGGAAAATATATGTGGACAAAATGCATTTTGCCCAATCTCAACAGTAGATATGGCAGATTAGTAATACCGCACAACGAACAAAGTAGTATTACCGAATACAGGGTGCAAACAGAAATTCCATACCAGTACAGTCATAGATACGGTTACAGTAGGATACTTGTAGCAAAATAACAAGAGTTCAGTACTGGGTAAAAGAGGCAGGCAAATGCGCTGGATTTGTAAATTCGTCAGATATGATCTCATGTCTTCCCTATGCTGCGAAGACCACAACTCGGAATTTTGGGATACTTGCATCAACCAGCTCAAAAACACAGGCATCTCCCAAGGTAATTCCTCCATATTCAGTGAAGCGGTACCAGCATATGCGACGCTTGGTGTCGTCATCGGACGGGTATCGCACCGGAAGTTCCAGGTGGTGTCACATATTTCATTATCAACTTCAATGTGGCTGGTTGCATCTCCCAAGTAAGTTCTTGTAACTTGACAGGGATATTCTACAGTTATTGGAAGTGATTATTGAGCAGGGAGTAATGTGTTCACAGCGTATACAATCAAAAGGAACCATGTAATTTGAATACTTACCACTCCAGCACGTGATGTTATGTGAGTCTTGGTAATTTTGACTGCAAAACAAGGGGAAGTCCTGGTAGATATATATGCATCGGCCTTATCCATAGGATCCTCAGTTTCGTTAATAGCTGCATCATGGGGAAGTTGCTGGGGAAGAGATTCAAGTACAGCAGTAGTCAGATTGAATATTGTAACTTTGAAGTTGGATTGGCCTTTGTATTTAAACACAAGGAAGTATCCATAGGAGAGGGAATAATGCTCATCAAATTGTTTCCAGCCTGTTGCAAGAAATACATCTCTGCCTTTGCATTTAACCTTCATCTCCCATTTTTGGCCGTTCTGATCATAGATTTGGGCAGTAGGTCCCAAATCAAAGCGATGCCGATGAACAAATTCATCGGGGAGCCTCTGCAGTTTAAAAAACCGTGTTGATATATTAATTTCAGCAACAATAAATATATCGTTTGGTAGTAGATGAGAATGAGGAAATGGAAAATATGGCAAAGGCAGGTGTACCAAGCTGTCAGTTTGGGTCTTCATGTCAATCAGAATTCGAAAGAACTTTATAGTGATTGTTGGTTGCAGACGATCTGGAAGTTCCGCATGAATAAATTTGTTTATGAAAAAAGGGGAAGTCGAAATGCAGCAGTGAAAACTATCGTAATTAAGGCAGTTGTGTCTTTGGATACGCAACATTTCGGCAAAGAAACGCTGTAAACGTTGCCAGAGGTCCAAGACAACAAACATGAAATGAACTGTTGGTACGAGCAATATGAATATCAAATATGATGGTAACTTCAACTTCTGTTCTTGAAACTATTTTGCTCATACAATAATATTGGAATGGTTGCCACAACATATGCATTCACTATAGAGTGAATACAAATGCAGAAAGAAATTGAACAGTCAATAAAAGCAGACACGACAATTCAATATTTTTAGTATACAATTTATATCGGTATCATGTAAACATGTAATCATATAAGGTAGTTCAGACAATGTGTACCTTCTGGGATATGTATTGAGGAAATCAGGACAGTTAAGCAAGCAGGTAGTGTTTCAAACCAAATTAATATATCGCAATTGATAGAAATATATAGTAAGACTGGTAAGTTGACGGACATGAAACACATTGAAGAAGTTCATCAGATAGTATTCAGCAATTGGTTGGATAGATATGCGGGAAGATTCAAAAATGTGAGAATAATACAAATAATATTAATAATCGTAACAATAATAATAATAATATAACAATAACAACAACAATAGTATCTGAAGAATATAATAATGACAATAGTAATAGTAGTTCCAATAATAGTACTAATAATAGTAATAATAATAATAATGACAATAATAGCAGTAATAAAAATAATAATAATAATAATAATAATAATAATAATAATAATAATAATAATAACAACAACAACAACAACAACAACAACAACCAGAATAGCAACAACAATAGTAGCCAAAACAACCACAACAGTAATAATAAGAGCAGTAGTAATAGTAATAATAATAATAATAATAATAATAATAATGATAATAATAATAATAATAATAATAATAACAACAACAATAATAATAATAATAATAATAATAATAATAATAATAATAATAATAATAATAATAATAATAATAATAATAATAATAATAATAATAACAATAATACTATATGTAAAAACGGGGGAAAAAAAGGCAACAAAAGGGCACACAGAGACGGCCACACAGAGGTACAGATAACGCAGATACAGAGACAATATTCATAGCAAGATGAATCTTTAAAAGGGGATGTAGTTTGGATGAGAATATCAGATTAAGGTAGAGAAGTAATAGATTTATCAGATCGTGCATGGACAGATCTGAGTAGTGTTGGACATTAGGAAGAATATGTAATCAAAGAGCAAGTTGCAGGAGGAAGAAACAAACCAAAAATCATACGGGTAGTCAGGTCTTCAGCAGCTGTATACACCAAATTGAATACAACATCAAAATCATGGACAGAGCTACATTGGATGAGAAAGATGAAGACATAATTGTAGAGAGAAAGAACCAGGGAGAGGAATGGGAAACGATGGTGTGTAATGGCGTGCACAAAGAGTGATGTGTTGAAAGAGCAGCAGGAGAAGTTATTACCGCACAATTTAATAATAATTTAACTGAAATTGCTATTTGGACCCTGTAATTATCAGTATTTTTTTGTTCTTTGTTGTTGTTGGTGTGTGTGTGTTTGTATGTTTTCCCTTCTTTTTTTCCCACTTTTCATTCTTTGCAGAAGTTCTTTCTTTCGAAGCCAAATTTGCTTTGTCTTCTTTATCTTTTGACAGATGCTTTTTAATGATCCACATTTTATTCTAGCATTCTGCCACAACTGTAGCTGAATTTATAATATGCAGTTAACGTGCTTTAACAATAATATATATTGAGTATATAATATATACCCAATATATAATACATACCCTATATATATTAATTAGATGATCCCTCTTAAACAATCGTTGGTCGTATTTTTTCAGTTCTATTTGGTATGATTTTGAATGAGAACGCCAAATTTATTACGAAGTCTTGTCTTCATATTCGATCAATGATATCGATGCAAACTCACCGCACCTGACTTAATAACACTCATATTTCCGGTTTAATTTGGGTCGACTCAATGCTTTAAATGATTTCATTTCTTTGCAAATTTAAACCAACGAAATGAAATCGAAATCTTAGTAATAACATTATGCCAGTTAATTTATTTGAAATCAACGTTTTCTAAAGATACCACAGCAAACTTATAGCTTCGCTTATGATGCAACATTTATGCAGCAGCAATAATAGTGAATATCATATTAAGACACTTACATATTGCAAGGGGTGTATACAGCAGATACCTCAATGTTTTATATTTCTAACTGTGAAATACATCTGGATAAACTGTAATGGATGTAAACCGATAAAAAATTGACACTGAATACAGAAATTGCATACTTCCAACAGCAAACACACTACGATATGTACAAAAACATAACATATATACATTTATTCCCAGCATAGGAAGTTGTACGGAAGAGAACCTACTGCAGTTGATATACTATTTACATAACTGGAGTCTGGCACCAGGTATTGGCATGGGGAGATAGCACCTACGTACATACAAAACGGCATGTATCTACATATCATATTACAAAAAATATTTGCTAACTATAAGCTCGGACTCTCAATCTCCAGTCGAGATTCCTAAAGTTCAGTAGCCCAGAAAAGGCATGTAGATGATAGCCACTGTGGTAGAACACACCATCGACACACATTTGCGGTCATAAAAAAATGATTACTAACTACACTGCCTCTATGTATGTACGTAAGAGCTAACAAAATGACAGCTTCCATGGGAGTCATCACAAAACTCATTTCTAAGCACGTTCCAGCTGACGCAACGTCCACTTATTCGCCCAGTGTTCATTTTTACTCTTTGATACAGCAATACGGAAGTAGTATTTTCTGTTCGAGCTGTTTTCATTTGCCTTCGATATCACATCACTTTGCTCCTGCAGGCCATACACCCCAAATGTATATATTACTCAACACTTTGTGTACTGAATACGAAACATGTGATTAAATGTTATATATCAAATTATAATGATATACCACTGCAGTACT
This sequence comes from Linanthus parryae, assembly GCA_023055425.1. Lineage (NCBI taxonomy): Eukaryota > Viridiplantae > Streptophyta > Magnoliopsida > Ericales > Polemoniaceae > Linanthus > Linanthus parryae. Next base: position 396,128 of record JALGPY010000019.1, on the reverse strand, counting down.
TACATTTTCAGTCATTGCAGATAGAATTACCGAAGTTTTCTGCAACACAGTATTGACATCATGTCCAAAAAGTGTGATTTCAAGTTCACTACTGCCGTCAGTAATTGGAACATCGAGGCGACCCCTGCCATGCAGAGAATAGTTTGTTTCAGTTGCTAGACGTCAACTAAGCGAATTTAACAACTGATCAAGACAATGGGTATAGAATAAATTTAAATTTGAAGCTTCGACAGAGAGATCAAAAAGATTTGGGAAGTAGAAAAATAGAATTGAACACCTTATTTCATGGAACCTAACTAAGAAACCACTCATAGTTCAATAGACCGATCATAATACCGTAAATACATATTATTTGATCACATATTAGTTTAGCCTTCTGAATTGAACAATGTGTATAATCTGAAATATTGAAAACACATAACTCCAACAAGAATGTATATTAATGAACACATATTGTTTGATTAACGTCAAAGTAGATTCGAAATATACGGTGTAAAAGAAACATACAAAATATGTGAATTATTGGCATGCGCAAGTGAGGTGTAGCACAATTGCCGTAGCATGAATCCTAATCTCAACCGTTAACAAACATACCAAAAACATTGAGCAAGTGGGTAAATGCAATTGAATCGACAATATTACCAGGCTATGCAAATGCATCCAGTATTCCCACAACTATTGCAGTCGAAAACTTCTCCCATTATATGGCCTGTAGACCGATTGCACGCATGGTACCACGGTCGTTGATTGGGCGGCGATATGAGGATAGTAGCTTTAACCCAAACTTCAGCATCTCCAGTCTGAAGTGCAAGATAATGTTACATGTTTATATAATATGATATGACACACCAAAAAAGCTTGTCCAAGTAAATTAGAAGTTCAAGTAGTACCGAATTAGTGGGAAAATCTGCAATTTTAGATAGCTTGAAATCTGGTTTCGGATTTTTGGAAGTCCTTCTTATAAGCAAAAACTCAGAACCTCTCCGATCATCAATTTTATCATAATTGGCATCACGCCTGCAACCAAAATGTTAAAAATTAGCGGTCCGTAATAAGAAGCCATTCCAACCATACCAATCAGATAGTTCCTCGACCCGTGCATATTTAACATCGTACATGAACATGGAAGACTCTTTTGAATTCAACGAAAAATCTGCAGAAAGTAAACATATAATTGGACATCAAGTTCCAGCAGTAGACTAATTTATTTGCAAGCAGAAATTCAATAGTCACAACTTAGGTTCATTCAACCTAAATACTTTGTTGCAGCAACATTGGTGACAACAACAATAGGCTGTGAGCGCACGATGGCGGCTAACTTTTCAGCGTCAGTGGTTGCGGCATCATCCCAAGCGGACAAGTAGGCAGGACAGAGACTGCAGGCAACAACATAAATATGTATATTCCTTTTATCCTCAACACTAATACAACTTGTAAATGCTATGTGTCAGGAGCGATAACTGAGTAATCAAAATATCACGATTCATCAATGAGAACAATTCACGAACAGTTGCACGGTCTGCTGAATCCTTGCGACTTATAGTCCTGGTTGACATGACGACAATTACAACTACGGCTACATCTGGCACACACCAAATACATATTGGCAGTTATACCACAGCGTATTATCTCAGCAAAGCCCAACAATATAAATGAAATGAGCAAAGGCCTATTACCAAATTTTTCACGATTGTTAACACATGCCTGTGCATCTTTCAAACATTTGAAGCTGAATTTACTGCTTCCAATGGCATCTTCAGCATCATCATCAGGCACAACTTTCATACGCTGGTCAAGCACGAGTACGAAATCCTGATCAATATAACGATGTTGTGGATTCACAGGACGCACGATGCCATCGCTAAACCAGTATGAATGGTATGGCTGAAGTTTTGCATCAAAAGTTGGAACATTATCCTCAAAAGCAGTCCCCTGAATTCTTGTACCCTAAATCCAGATATAACACAGAGTTAAACATAGATAATGACGAGAGCACAAATTCACATAAGCTATCGAGGAAAGAATTGCCGCACCTCACTATCGCAGAAAAAATATCGCTGATATCTTTTGTTACCGTAACGGGCAGTTAGTACACGGGATTTTTCGGCAACCCGGAGTCGGATTTTCCAATCCTTGCTTTTTCCTGTTAGAGCTGATAACTTAGCTGTGCTGACAGCCATTTATTCTTTATTGCAGAGTAAACATATTGCAAATGATTTCTTGCGTTAAACAATCTCAACTTTCCAACATAAGCATACAGAGAGCAGGATTTAAAGAACATTGGAGTAATACATGGAGAGAATGTCATACAGTTTAATGTCACAGTCAAAGATAGCAAAAAGTGATATGGTAGATAAATATTCAGAGATTTCCAACATTTTCTTCTACAAAACCACCTAACAGAATGTATTAAATCTAATTATGAATAAAACAAATACTTGATGAGCAATCATATAATATATGAACAATAACTTCAAGATAGGAATACTAACCGCGATGAAGTCATAAAACTATAGTTGAGAATAAGATGCGCTACGTAATAATTCTTTGAACACGACATTTTGGGTACTACATGTAGTTTGGGCACGCGGGATCGGATGGATCAAAACTTTAACTGTCGCGGAGAATTTAGCTCGGGAGAGCGCAACATAAAGTTGACCGTGAGAGAACACTGGTTGGGGAAGATACACACCAACATAGAACTAGTGTCTGTCCCTGCGACTTGTTAATTGTCATAGCAAAACATGGTCGTACAGGGAATTGCTACCTTTCAAACTCAATAGGAAAATTACCTGTTTGAGAAGGCCTAAGGGGTATTCTAGGAATGAAAACTGATTTTCCCTTGTTAGGGCCTACTGCTATCTCGGCATGAATAATATTAGGTAACAAAATTTTACAGATAAGTTTAACACCATTCGAAAGACCAGCCGAGGGATCCAAGTTTCGCAGTAGCATTAAGGGACAACCAGGTTTAAGAACTAATTGATGAGGTGGTAATCCATTTGGAGTTAGAGAATGAAAAAATTCTAAAGGATTATTTTCCCGACTATCAGGTAGACAACTATCGAAACTACTATACACATGAGCCTAAGCAGGAAATCTACTTAACAAAATTTCATTAATCGCATCAACACTATCATTTCTGGGAGTAAGGATAGATCGGCCAATGAGATAGTCATGATTATGACATTCTTGCTGGAAATTTGGATAAACAGAGTTTATCAACGCATCAATTGATGTACTTTCATCTATAAATGGTACGATCATAGATCGCGGCAGCTCTATGAGCGACTCATCTTTCTGCTGCAGAGTCCCATCACCAACTGAAAGAAGGAAGCGGGAAAAAGATGGATCGTGTAACGCTCTCAAGTTCTCTGTCAGACGTATTTTACACATTTTGCCCCACAGATGAGAATCAACAACACTATTTGATATAGACTCTTCCTTGGTTGCACGTACTGTTACTGGCAGAACTTGCCTGAAATCGCCACCAAACACAACAAATTTTCCACCAAAGTCATCTTCACTCGAGCAAATATCACGAAGCATACTTACGAACGCTTCTATGTTCTGCTTCTTCACCATAGTAACCTCATCCCATATAATTACCTTTGCTTTTCTAATAAAATGTGCAAGAGCAGTTTTCTTACCAATATTGCAGCAATTCTTTTCCCTTGTATCTAGAGGAAGTTTAAAGCGCGAATGTGCTGTACGTCCACCAGGTAGATTAGACGCTGCAATACCGGTGCTAGCTGTTGCCAAACCAATATCTCCAGCAGATCGAACATGGGCTAAAATTGCTTTGTACAAGAATGTTTTCCCTGTACCACCAGGACCATCAATGAAGAAGCACTGCCCTCTATTATTTGAAGTATGATCAACAATGATATCATATGCTGCCTTCTGTTGCCGATTGAGTTGCTTTGTCGCGGCAGTATCTTCTACAGGTATCGGAATCGATAAATCTTCATCAATTTCACGATTAGCAGAAACTGCACTGTAGATGGACTGAACAATTGCGGGCAAACCAAAATAACTTAGATGTTTGCCCATCGACTCGAGGAATTGACCAACCCCTTTGATGGTCTTCGATAATATCTCTAACTCAACCCAATGTCCTCCGCTTCGATAATCTTCACTTAGATCACTGTAAAATCTATCCCACAAAAATCGAGGGTTCGTTGGCTGGCAAAATACAAGGAGAGTAGCAACCAAACGCCGCAATGTTTGTGGCATTTGGAAAGAAGCAGCCTCCACTAATGAATCCTCCAAAGCAGTATCCTTTTCCAGCAACCCTAATCTTTCACAGGCCTCGCGAAATGTACCACACACATGATTGTTGACTGTCCAAAGATGTTCAAATGACTCTGCACCGCGTACATGCATTAGCAGAATTTGTAAGAAAAACCGTTCGCCCTCACCAGGATTAGCAGCAACATACGACCAATACACTGCCTTTGTTTACACGGCTTCCAACATAACGCATTTGAATCCCACACATAATATTGTGGAAACTCACTATACAACAAGCGTTTCGCACTCTTGTCACGCTTATTCATCTCAAAATATTTTGTCAGCATTGTTTTTGTATGCTTCTTATCTATGAAAATATATGGAAAGTTGCTGTGTTCGTTAAAAGTAATCGATTGCATTCCTGGAAGATGAAGTGGTAAAGATATCACAGCCGGATATATCTCATTCATGGGAAATTTGAAGAGACGCCAAGCAGCTTCAGGAGGGGAAATCCATCGAGCAGATTGAAAAGCTGCAATTTCATCAATACATGAGCTTTGGTTGGACACCACTTGGAATACAACCTTATCATGACCCTTGTAGATATACTTGGATAAGTATTTCACAGCTTTGACGGTTGAGCAAATCTCGACATTCAGGTGGCAGTCATATTTTGCCAGAAGATAAGGATTGTAAGGTACAACTCACCTGTTATCTAATGTGTGGCCTCTAACTTGAACAGTCCGTCCGTTATTTTGACGTTGATATATGGGAAATGCATCATCTCTAGATTTAGTCATATCAGCAAAGTCTCGCGGATACTTGTTCTTTCAACCAGTCCTAGGACGCATACAAGGACTATGACGATTAAAATGACCGCAAGGACCATGCATCATATGCCTCTTTACAGCATTGTGAAGATGAGGATTTACCTTCGGATCCGGAATTTCAGAGGATATATATCTATCGTATTGATCGGGCGCATCAACTTAGCAAAAAAAATTCAATATCAGAAGGAAATGTACGTGTGGTAAACCCCGATTCTGGTACTCAATTACGTAAGTATATGCAGCAGTGGGACCGAGGATCTCTCTGTCAACCAAGTCATGCTTAAGCTCAACGGTCTTGGCACGGAAATTACGAGAAACTAAGTCTGGCCTATTCTGAGCATGCTCATGGGGCAATAGCTCTGCCTGTATCTCAGCCCAGTTGGGGTTACATGTCATAGTAACAAAATAATCTGGCTTGCCAAACTTCCAAACCAAGGCCATTGCATCCTGATAGCGACGCTTCATATCTCGTGGGCCACCGATGAATGATGGCGGCAACACTACATGCCGACCAACATTAGCAGGATCAGTTTCCCCAGCAGCTATGCTATCCAATATTCCCTGATACAATTCGGACCGAATGATATGCTGATGATTACGCACATAGTCTAGGCGGCTGGTCTCCAGCTTGATATACATATCGACAATATATTGCTGCAGAAGCCGACCAAAAAGCAGTAACGACGATTCTCGAATGCTTCTAATCTGCAACCTGAACCAGTAGTACTGCCGACAGCTAACAGTATCACTCTGAGACTCCTCATCCTGTGGGCCTATCCATGGTAGACCAAAAGTCAGCAAAAAATAGAAGCATCGTACAATATGAGAAATACAGAGATGAACTTCTACTAACCAATAATACAAACTCGTGAATTTAACTACCTGATCGTTTTTTCCGTTTGGAAGGTTTCTTCTTAATTCCTGTTTGCCATCCTGGTTGACCCTCTGGAAACATTATAGGATACTGCAGCGGATCAAAACAACCTATGTGATATTGTATTTTCTTCATTTCACCACCTTGACGACGAACTGAGATGTCACGCGTAAACCGACCCGTACGCGATTCATCTTCAAGCCAGATACCGGCAACTTGATCGGAAGTAGGCAAGTTGTATGTTCACTGATCGATACCTGGATCACACTTAATGAGTACGTCGTGCTCTGCAATCTCACTACTCTCAGACAGCGACCGGAAACGCTTCCGATAAGGATTGATATCCAATATTTGAGTGAGGCGGGCAATGACAGCATGGTCTAGATTGTCAAAAGTCTTGACCCGGCACTGCAATTGGTACTGGGGATCATAGAAATAAAGCTGCAAATACCTCGGAGTTTCAACACCAGGTTCTAAATCATTAATGTAGTGAGATATCTGACCCTGAACACGGAACGTGTAAATACCCTTGCGCTTGTTCTTTGTGTCCGGATCTGACTTAACACCCATAAAGGTAAATGCAAACAGCGAGTTATATGCACGGACATTAGTACAAAAATCTTGGCTGGCTTCATCATCAGATAAGAGTAACCTGATAAGGGGATCTGGAATTTCATGTGATGCCAAAACAATACAGCCTTCACTGCAACAGAATTCATCAGGTTCATACGCAAATAACTTCGCATTGCAATATCGGCATCTCCGAGGTGGAGGAAGAATGCTTGGCTCAGTTGGAGGAGGGGGAGGATCACGCTCCCAACTTTTTGAACGCCTCTGCCCTGCAACCACAGGAGAATACCGTCGAAATAAGAAAATAATTCACAGCATAACACCATTATCAGAAGCATATAACAAAGTAGAGATAATTACGAGGCGATTTCTTGGGCGCACTGGATTCACCAAATTCACGGGTACACCCACCCACGGAGCTCGACCCAGAATTCCAGACATTGGCAGAACATGACGCCACATCACTGTTAACACATGTAGTAGTTGTCATATGTGGCAGCACCTCCATAGGAACTGGACTAATACTCGGAAGCTGGTACACTGACTTAGGCGAGGTATTAGCACCAGTCAACAGCGGAACACGGAGACAACTCGTTACTCCAGATGATTTAACAGATGTCTCTGCAGCAGTTTTCGTTGATGGAAGATCAACGACATTGACTGACAAATTCGGCAATCGATCCATATTATCGGAAGACACTAGTGTAGAAGCAGGAGCCCCATTCACATGACAAAGCGATACAGCAGAACAACGTTCCAGCTGGTCTCTAAAAAACAAATTAGTAACACCTCCACGAACATCACATTTTCGACGCTTTGCAGGCCTACTGGAAGACATAGCTAACATACTACACAAATATCGAATCCCACGTAACAAACAAAATCTCAGATACTTTACTAACATCATGCAAACAGTAATGTTTATATCTATACAAGGAGGGTGGAAAACCTATAGTTATTACACAATCAGTTCATAAGTCCAACAATTCACATTAACATGAAAAGATATAATGCAGGGTAAGCACGTATACATAATGCATGTACTTCAAAGATTATGAAGGGCAGGGAAATACCACCTAATGGCGTGAATACAAACAGCAACCAAACATTAATAACTTGGACTAAAAATTACCAAGATAGCAAAATACTGTAGCCGGACAGAGCGTAAAGTAACCGAGTTGGACGAATACACACAGCAACTGAAGCAACTCAAAGAAACCTGCAACAGAAGACAGCTGAACTTAGCAAATCCAACCAAAAACAATTCAGTAGCCCCTGGATAGTATCACTAATCACAGAAACACACATGTAATCTCATAAATTCACAACTGGAATCTAGAAGTTTTAAATAACTTATAATCTACTCAAAGTAAACATTCTTTATTATAATTATTGAAAAACAATTATATAATGTCCAAAACCCACAACATCTAATCACGAGAATACACAGCCCTATCATAAATCAAACAAACACACACATGCAATTTCTGAAATTGGCAACTGGAAACGTGGCCACACCAAACCCAAATTAATAACCTCAAACGTATAAATACCACATGCAAAGACTAAGAGAAAACCACAAACCCACTGTTACTCAGTCGTGGACAAAAGACCAATTGGGAAAGTCAGAGAATCCCGCCCAAAAGCACAGTCATACACATGCAATTTCAATAGTGCATAGTAGTAAACCTGAAACGACTACGCCCAAATTGTAAACCCAGTAAAAGGCAAAAACCAATTGAAAACCCAAAACCAGAGATAATCCCAATTGAGCAACGGCCGAGCTGTTGACTTGCATGGACCAAGATCGAACTCACGGCCGAAACTAAACCAATGTACTCACCGAAGAACTCCTCTGCCACCACCAAGCCACAATCTCTCTCCAAACCTCAATCCTAATCGAAGAACAACAAATATATACCACCGGAAGTAATGGAACCACAGATAGCAGCTCCCTAATTTTCCAGAAAGGAACCCACTACACCGCCGATGAATGTCGACGACAGAAGATAGGGGCAAATTATCACCCACGGAAACACACCAAATTTCACCATCAATCCATAGAAACAACTCGTAAATCCAACAACTCATGAGGGCATAGAAGTCAAATCAACCACTACACACCCAGGCACCATTGACAGGGGCAAAACCCAAAAATGCCCCTGTTAAAGCAATAATGGCATTCAACTTACTCTATCGCGGGTTGTAGTTTGAAACAAGTACAGGGACAGAAAGGTAAAATTAAGGAAAACACACCCAATAATTCAACGCCCCCCACTACACCAGAATTTACAACGCGTGCCACTCTTAAAGCTCTTCCCATTCAGCCAAATGGACGGGGCAAAACCGTCATTTCACCCGTCCAAAATGGGAAAATCATTCTTTTAAATAAGGTGGTAAGATCAGTCAAAAAAATAATCATACTAATTCCAAATTGATCAACTCTTATGTGCGACCCTATAGGTTTCTTATTACGATGTCAACAATAATTAAATCCCAAGCAATACATCATTGCCACCCAAGTAATAGGAATATCAATGACCTGACAGACCTCTATGACCAGTGTTACTGTGTTGTATAATCTCTAGGTCCATATATCCAGATTAGACACAAGGTATGGAGTGTCACCCTTGTATATCTAATATACAATTTCTCGATTCTGTGGGTAGACTTAGACATAAAAATGACATCAATATCTCATATTGATTCATTTGAGCACGGTCATTCATTTTTCTAAGTCTCACTCATTGAGTGGTCATGGATATTTACTCCTGTTGTGGTAGGAGTACACGTAGGCTACTAGTAGTTTATTTTTATTTGCTTATTTTATTTTGCTTTCTTCTATAATTTTTGAATGGTGGTGGAAGCATAGTAGTTGAAGTTGATTTCAATTATCTTATTTTGGACTCTGCTTAGTCACTTTGTTTCTTTTTAATATGTAAATAGGAAAAAAATATACATATACATATACATACATATATATATATATGTATATTATCGATGCCATTTTTTTCTGGTCAAGTAAGAACAAATATTTATTTTTTTAAATGAAAATGTTCTCATTTTCATAAATATTAAAGTGTGTTGGTTATTCTTGAAGTAATTTTTTTTATTTACCTAAAATCAATTCTTCCATAAGGAAAAAATTTAGTATCTTTGAAAGAAATTTCTCTTTCACTGGCTTAATTTGGTTACCCTTAAATAGTTGCATAATTCTTTCAATTCATATTTAGTCGAGTAATAGTATGTTAGATGTCAAACATGAGTTGTCTTAGCTTAAGAACATAAATGTCGTTCGATGTATATATAACACAGGGGCACTTTGCACACGCAATACTTGGTTTGATTGTGGATTGATTAGGCGTTGCTATATAATTGTAGATAATAAGTATGTAGGCAATGAGTACCTCTACGAGTAGTTTGAGGACCTTGCGTGCTTGCTTAAATAGATACGTCGATATGACTACCTCTTTACCCTAAATACTTATTGTTTTCAAAATTGTGTGTTATGTGTTAGGACGAGATAACTACTTAATGTTTAAACTATGACTGCTTATTCTCAACTTTTTTTATATTTGAAAGTTATGTATTGGCCCTATATCGGCTCCGTGAGTTTATGAACCTAGGTTTCTAACTAGTATCGTTCGCTGTGCTGAAATGATGAAATTGAGAATAACTGTTTTTACATTAACTGTGAAAACTGTTAAAAGACATTAACTACGCTAAGTCAATTGAAAGTGATGGGGTTGTTGTTGAAATAGTATCATTTTGATCCACGAACAAGATTATTGAATCCTTAGGATTCTCGACTATTGACCCCTATATGTATTGGCCCAATGTTGGTCCCATGATACCCTACGTCCGATTTGCTAATCATCCTATTAGACTAGTTCTCTTAGGGGTATTGACACTTATGGTATAGTCATTATGTGGTAAGAGGCGAGTATGAACTATGGGTGCCATACCACAACGCTTGCCAGGACGGGCTCGCATGACCTCCTGAAATGCCTTATTAATTTATGTTGGTTACTTCTCCCCGTCTTATTCTAAATAAATTGATATTGCGTGGTAAATGTTTAATGAAAAGGTTAATCAAGATTGCAAAGAAAAATTATGTTAATTGATCGTTACTCTGAACTCTTACCTCTCAAAAAATAAAATAATATATTACGTGTTATGTGTTAATTTCTATTTCTTTAAACATATGACCTTTCAGACTTAAATGAAATATTTTTTTCAAACTTATTTTACATGTTAGGGTATCGATTTACTCAGTTTTCACTGACTTTGTTTCAATTGTGGTTCTTTCCGTTTTTAGTTTCACCACATGTTAGTCACATGCTGGGCTATTGAGATGCGCGCCTCGTCGTAGAGAATCTCTCCATCAATAAAGTAGTTAAGTTAGATGGCCTACGCGCCTGACCGAACATTTGGTTTTAAGCATTTTGAGATTTCGACATGATATATTACGTGTTATGTGTTAATTTCTTCTAAGTGGTAATAAAGTAGTTTGAACGTTGTTTTTGTTTAACTAATTTATCCTTGTATCCAAGAGTAATCTTGGTTGCAGAGTGGCACCTTCGACTTTTCCAGGTACTAAAAATTGGGGAATGTTTCATAACCTCTGTGGGATTATTGAAGGATGGAGTGGTAGGAGACTGTGGTGGGGATGGCGATGGGGAATGTGGAAGCGGCCGCCAAAAGTGGCACAGTAAAGTTCACGTTGGTTCTTGATGTCACTCAATACACTAAAGCCCTTTAGTTAACATAAATTCGGGTTGTGCGATCAACATTAGTAATAGTAAAGATTGGAGAAACCGGGTGTATATCGGCTAAGTTTGGTAGTAGTGCACCAATGTTGCTCATATACCAACACATCAACCAAGAGTCAGTGCTCGTGCATGGCTTGAAAGCGTGATAAATAGCATCAGCTTTCTGTATTTCCAATTCGTCCACATCGATAACATAAACGGAAGACTTTGGCATAACTAAAGTGCATGAGTTCTCAACATCATCCAATTGTAGAGTAGATCCTAGAAGAAAATAATTATGAATATTAAGATTGATGAGAACTTTAATGGAGCATTGCAGTTGATTTCCTCGAGTATCATGGTGGATGTTGAGAAAATCACCAGCAAGATGACCCACCCCTGCCGCCAACAGATGGCTAATATAACCATATGGGACATCATGGATGGTTAATCACACCTGTGTATGGGAGACGGTTTCACTATTAAAGGACGGTTGGGCTGCCATTGTTTGAGAACAACCAGTGCTCTAAGAATGTTGATATAACCCAAACGCACAAGGTCTGCATGATAGTATTCATGGAGCACTTCGAACCAGAAAAACCCTGGTTTTCCATCTTGGCATTCAAATTGGCGGTCCTTATAATTTCCACTAGGCATTTATTGCTTCTTCGACATGGGCTTTCATAAAAATGTGAACATCTTTGAAGGAGAGCAACCAAAGACTTGTTTCGTTGAAGTCGCATTTGAGGATTGCGTTGTCGGTAGCCGATTGAACACAAAAAAATATGAGATAATGTCACATGGTAGTAGGCTTAGGCTGAGGGTTGAAACTCTGATTCATCCATGGTTGGTGATACTGTTGGCTAGGTGAAATGGAGTTTGGTGGAAAAAGAAATATTGTGGAGGAAATGGTGTGAGAAGTTGGCTTAGAGAGATAAGTGACAATCACTCTCGAATTCATTGTGTGCATCTCGTCTCCTTCTCTTTTGACATCTGTTGTCTGTTTTATTTTAGTTATTGTAAAACACGCCGTATGCTTTCTGGTCAAATTATTGGATTTCTGAGTAAAAGTTATTAAGGGCCCGTTTGGTAATGCTTTTTCTTTCTAGAAATTTGTTTTTTGAATCTAAAAGCAGTATTAATGTGTTTGGTAAATTTATTTATTTCTGCTTTCTAGAAAGCAGTTGCTTTACCACAACATCTTTTGAAAAGCAGGGGAGGGGTTGCTTTCCAAGACCTGCTTTTCGATAAATGTATTATTTGACATTTTTATCCGTTAATAAATATTAATTATTATTTATTGTAGTAATATTATTTATTATATCATGTCTGATATTGTCATTTCGGCAGTAACAGCAACTTTAAAGCACTAATTACCAAACATAAATTGTCAAAAGTGCTTTCCCGCCGCAGCTTAAGTACGGAATCTACCACACACTTTTCGCGTAGATTTCTACAACAGCTTTCTCACAGTAATTCCTACAACGCCACAGCATTACCAAACTAGCCCTAACAATGATCAAAAAACTTAAAAGATTTTTTAAATATAATTTACACAGATCGAGACAAGAAGAATAAGAAGAAGACGGCTATGGAAGGGAGTTTGAGGCTGCGGTTAGATCTAGCCTCTCCGGGGGTCGTCAGGAGGTGAAAGGCGTGGAGTGGTGTCGCTCTTTCTCGCCTCGTTCATCATTATCTTTCCCTACTTTTCTGGAAGTGGTTTCCGGTGTTCCTTCTTCTCCTTCTTATCTTTACATTTTTATTGTTTTCTTTTATTTTTCTCTTTTATTTGTTATTTTAATTTTCTTTATGAAATATTTTTTATTGACAATTCTATCCTTGTGACCGTTACTAACATAACAGAAAGCTTGACCCACTTGCTCATTATTTACAACAAGAGAGTTTCGAAACTGAGGGTTGTATTTTTACCCCATACGGGAGGTGGTAAATATGTAATTGACCCTAGACTATCTGTCCATTAATTAATCATTCCCAAACATGGCCATTATATTTCAACGATTTTTCAAAAAATATGAACAAAAATAATTAACCAAGTCACACAACTCACAAACGCCCTCATCGGCATATTAGCAGCACTCCACAATCGAAACGTTTTCACGGTGTCGGTATCCTCTGCCCGAGATAGGTAAAGGCTGTGTCTAACGCCTCTCAATCTCTCTCTCCCCTTTTCTCTCTCTTTTCTTCTCCGTTTCTCAAATTCTTCAACTCCATCATGGAACCAACTATAGGATTCGAATAATTGCAGATCCTCTTTCCATGTAGGGGGACATACATGATCAACTATAGGATTCGAATAATTGCAAATCATAATCATGTTTATACATGGATTAGTCCAACTTGCATATTAGTCCTACTAAGTTAGCAAGTTGTTGCGATTTGATCATTCTAATTAATTAATCATATTAATTAATTAATTCCCAATTCTAGTTCACCCTTATATGGCGTGTGACCCCATATGTTCTATTTAGTTGGTAGTAACCATTTACTAATATGGAGCGGCCTCTAGAAAAATATCCATTCTAGCCAACAAATAGATTAGTCATCATGACAAACCTTGTGCAGGTATTGTCTCATCCCTTTGTCTCAATATCCGGATTGGACACGAGACATACAAGTCACACTAGTATATCCAATCCATAGTTCCTCGATCCTGAGAATAGCCTCATTCGTGCAAATAGCATCAATATCCTATATTGATTTAGTTGAGTCTGGCCAGACATTCTATAAGCACTAACGCTCGAGTGGCCTAGGATATTTGCTCCTGTTATGTGGGAGGGACAAATTCTATCTACATCACTAAGATCTCTAAGCTTGCTTCATATTGTGTCCGATACGCGCCTTTATGACTACCCAGTCACGGTGTAGCGTTTGACGCCACCAGAACACAGTACTCCACAACTAGATGATCTAATGACTTCAAGTCTAAGGATGACAATACCGTTGTCACCGCGAGAAGCACTTGTGACTTTACATAACTTGTATGTAGCCTTCGCGGAGATGGGTTAATCCAGTATGCCATTACTCCTAATGCATACCCGTGTGTTGGATCATGGTATCTCCATATCAATCCAACCCCATACTAGTCTATAGATGATTTTCCTATTAATCATTATAATCGACTAGGGATATTTAAGAATATAACACTTATATTCTAAGGACTTCATTCATGTTAACATATCTCCATATCGATGACATAATGAACCGTAAATCCATAAATGTCACAAGAAATAGATTGCCTCTAAGGCATATTTCCAACACCACTACCACCAACAACAACAATAACAACCACAATTACATCATCCTCACCAACACCCATAGACCAAACAACACATGCATGGTGGGAACAACTCCCCCATCATCTCCCGATCCATATCTCTACATCCATCTCTTGATCCACCCATCCCGCAACACCCCTAGATGATTTAAACAACCCTCAATATCAACCATAAACACCACCAATACCAAAATCCCCAATTTCAACAACACAAAACAGATCGAAGAAAACACAGATTCGACCTGAATCTCACCCCATCATAGAAGAAAAATAAGAAGAAGAAGAAGAAGAAGAAGAAGAAGGTCGTTGATAACTCCGTTTTCGGAGTTATTTTATTGCTTATTTTGCTATATTTTGTGTGCTCATAATGGAGAATGTTGCGTCTTTTCGAGTAGATCATGTGTTTATTTGAGAAAGTGAGTTCGTATGCTAAAATGTGAAGTCCGGGCGTTTCTTGCATTGTTTTACGTGCTATTTATCTTATTTTGTCACATTTGATCTTCGCGGGGTGTTCGTGTTGTGATTTTCAGGGCCGGAGCACGCGAGGAGCAAGTGGATAGAGGAAACGAACTTCGGAAGTGATGCGAGCTCAAGATTTGGGAAGGAAAGCGAGAGTTGATGGATCAAGTGCTAGAGAGGCTCAAGAGAAGATGATACGAGTGTTGAGGCATGAGGAGAGCTCAAAATGGAGGATTGAATGAAGAAACGATGCCCGGGAAGTGATTCGGAAGCAAGAGGAACAAGTGGGAAGAAGATGGAAAGATTTGATGAAGTAACTAGGTCGCATGACCTAGTTACTAGGTCATACGACCTAGTTAGCGAATCCAGTTGGTTTCAGTAGGTCATACGACCTACTACACAGGTCACACGACCTGTTCTGGGCAGCACAGTAGGTCGCACGACCTACTTAACTAGGTCACACGACCTAGTTCGGGCAGAGTTTAGTTTGTAACTTTTTGGGGTTGCTTTGTAATTACTCCTAACTTATTCTAAACATTGGGAGAACGTATTAGACCTGGTTAGGGCATGTTTTTGGGGATTATCACGTACCCTATCACATTGAAGAGAGCTTGGAGCTTAGGAGACGATCAAGGAGGCTTGGAATCATTCGTTTGATCTCTAAAACCCCGTTTCTTCTCTATTCTTGTTATTTTGATCACGAAACTTTGTACGTGAATCATGTTTTTGAGTAGCTAAACACTTTTCTCAGGGTATCTCGTAGGGAGCTAGGGTTTGATCACGATATTTGTGATTTATGGATTTGATTTCATGCTATTATGCTTAATTGATGAACTTTTTATCTAGCTATGTGTATTTTATGTGTTTAATTCATCTTTGCTATCAATAGACGTATTGTTAGGATAGAGCTAGGTTATGAATGTTAGAGACATCAATATTCATTGCCCGGAAAATTGAAATACACACTAGCCGTATCTAGGGTTGAGAAATCTTGCTAGTTAGTTAGAACAAAGAGTAGACAAATTCTCGTAATGCGTGTTTAAACTCAATTAGGCTAGAGAAATCAGTTTTTAATAGTTTAAACATAGGAGTTGGTTGAGACATCTTCAACGTAATTGTGCTCGTTTAGCTAGATAAATGTTAATCGTGTTAACAAAACATAAATCCAATATCGTGTGAAATACCTAGTGACCCGTAGAGATATCCTGACTTTTCCAACCTTTGAGAAATTTTATAATCGGTCATCTTTATTAATCGTGAAGCAATTCAATTGATTAATTGAGATACTTGTTTTTAATTTTAGTAGGATTAATAGAGCAACACAACTGCGCTTTGCCCACATAAAGAACGAATTTAATCGCTAATTTACGACGAAGTCTCTTGGGTTCGACAACCCGGATTTCCGGAATTTATTACTACACACGACAGCTGTACACTTGCAGTTGGAGCGTGTCAAGTTTTTGGCGCCGTTGCCGGGGACTTCTGATAAATTAGCTATTATTTTTCTCTTTAGGGATTTACTTTTCAGTTTATATTTGTTACTCACCTGTTTTGTGTGTGTGATCCGTGTTTCAGGTCTGATTCATTTGGTGCATGTCACGTTCTAGAGACGAGCCTTTGCATCCAACACTTGAAGACCCGGAATCCTTATTGCGAGCACAGAATAGAGACAAGAGGAAAGCAAATTCAGTTCAGATGGATGAGCAAACGAGAGCTGAGTTTGAGAGGTTCCGCAAAGGCCTCGAAGATGCAGAAGCAGCTAGAGCTGCAGCTGTGGAAGATGCAGCGAATCGAGCAAGGGAGACTGAGCAGCTTAGGGCTCAAATGGCTGAGATGCAGGCAGTGATCGATCGCATGAACCCCCCAAATCCACGACAACTCCCTGGTGCAGAAATAGTTGATAGAAACAATGGAGGAGTTAATGGTGGAAACAACGGTGGCAATGGGAACAATGGGGGTAATAATCGGAACAATAACGGCCGGAATGTGGTGGAGCAAGTCAACAATGCTGAGGAGGATGAGCGTCCTTTGGTGGACTACTTCAGGACTACACCGGAGGGATATCAGCCTACCATCAGATTAATGCCGCGCATTTCGAGATTCGCCAACCGTTGATCAATATGGTTAGGGATGAATGCTTATTCACTGGAGCCCCGAGTGATGATCCACATCAGCACTTGCTCAATTTCGAGCAGATTACTTCTACCATGTATGACCAGAGAGTTCCAATCGAGACGATAAAGCTCATGCTTTTCCCCTTCTCTTTATCGGGAAAGGCAAAGACATGGCTTATGGAACTTCCAGCAGGCAGCATAGTTACATGGGCAGATTGTAGCAGAGAGTTTCTCAGGAAGTATCTTCCACCATCCAAGGTTGCTCAACGGATGGCTGACATAACTAAATTTACACAGCAGGAAGATGATTCTCTGGGTGATACGTGGAGAAAGTTCAACCAGCTCCTTCGGAGATGCCCTACACACGGAGAGCCATGGTATAAACTTCTCCATTACTTTTATAATGCCTTGGACAGAGAGACTGCTAGTGAGCTAGACATGATGGCTCAAGGAAATTTTATGGGAATGGGACTACAGAGATGTCGTGATCTGCTAGATAATGTAGCAAAACGTGAATCCACGAGGTCTGAGACTCGTAGAAACACGAAATCAGATGGGGCATTGGTTAGTAAGATAGAGTCTATGGTGGAACAGAAATTTGAACATCAGATGGCAGTGATGACTTCGGCTTTCAGTAATTTGAATCCTTCGGCACAGGTGAAGTCAGTGGGAGAGATGGTAGCAGATGCAAATCAAGGATATGGGGATGGCATTGAAGACGTGAATTACATGGGTCAACAAAGACAACAGCAATGGCCAAACACTTATCATCCCAACAATCGCAATCACCCCAACTTCAGCTATGCCAATCCGAATAGTGGTTTATATGCGCCAGGTCATAGGCCAAATGTTCCTTACCAAGCTCAGAGACAGGTTCCACAACAACAGGCCCCACCTCCACTCTCAGAAGAACAGGATACAAATGCGATGTTGAGGAAACTGTTAGCTAGCAATGATAAGATTGAGAGCAAGATTGTCGCAATGGAAGCTTCGCTAAAGAGCCATGAAACACAAATTGGCCAAATAGCTAATCAGAATCCTCGACTTCCACCAGGTATACTTCCGTCCAACACTATTACTCCAACTGAGCAATTGAAGGCTATTACTACTCGCAGTGGGACCACTACCCAGGATCCCCCGTATCCTACCCATGCGCGAGCTGAGGCGACTAAGGCCACTGAAAAAGCCTTGGATGAAGAAATTCCCGTGCCTACCGTGATTCCCCAATCAAAGGACACGGTGAGGAAGTCGGATGAGAAACAGAAGCCAAGGGAGGAATACAGTGTGCGAGTGCCATACCCGCAGAGATTGAAGAGTCAAGAGGATGCCAAGCATTTCAAGAAGTTTGTGGATATCTTCAAGAAACTGCACATTAATATACCTTTTGCGGAGGCAATTTCACAAATGCCTAAATATGCCAAATTTCTCAAGGACCTCCTTTCTAATAGGAGGCGCATGGATGATTTTGAAACCGTGACTTTGAATGAGGAGTGTAGCGCAGTTGTGCAAAAGGCGCTACCAAAGAAGATGAAAGATCCGGGCGGTTTCATCATCCCTGTTACATTGGGAGATGCGTTTCATGGGAGGGCATTATGTGATCTTGGTGCAAGTATTAATTTGATGCCCACATCGGTTTTTGAGCAACTTGGTGTTGGAGATCCTAAGCCTACCAGGATGTGCTTGCAGATGGCTGATCGCACTATAAAACGCCCCAGGGGTGTTTTAGAGGATGTATTAGTGAGAGTTGAAGGACTCATCTTCCCAGCGGATTTTGTGATCTTAGACATGGAGGCTGACGATGATGTTCCTCTTATTTTGGGCCGCCCATTCCTGGCTACTGGGAGGACTATCATTGATGTGGCCAATGGAGAGCTGACTATGCAGATCAACGATGAGAAGGTGGCCTTCAATGTATTTGAGGCTATGAAGTTTCCCGCATATGCGATAAGTGAGCAGTGCTTCGGGGTGGAGGCATACACGCCGGACGAAGAGGATGATATTTTATTGGAGCAGCTATATGAGGAGCTTGTTCTACTTGATTCCAGCGAGAAAGAGCAAGCATTAGATGTTCATTGGCGTCAGCCCTTACCCCTCTTTAATGAGGGAAGCAGGAAGATTCTTACTCCTTCTCTTATTACTGCCCCTGTTTTAGAATTAAAGCCTTTACCTGTTCATTTGAAATATTTGTACTTGGGATCTAATGAGACTTTACCTGTGATTGTGTCTGCATGTTTGGACAGGGAACAGGAGGAGCAGCTTCTCAAGGTACTACAGGAGAGAAAGGCAGCTATGGGATGGACCATAGCAGATATCAAGGGGATCAGCCCCACAGTTTGCCAGCACAAGATTCGACTCATGGAAGATAAGAAGCCGGTAGTTCAGTTTCAGCGCCGCCTCAATCCTCACATGCAGGAGGTGGTGAAGAAAGAGGTGCTTAAATGGTTGGAGGCGGGCATCATTTATCCGATTTCCGACAGCACATGGACTAGCCCGGTGCAGTGTGTCCCTAAGAAGGGTGGTATTACTGTGGTGGAAGGGGAGAAAGGTGATCAAATTGCTACCCGTACTGTTACTGGGTGGAGAGTTTGCATGGATTACCGCAAACTCAATGATGCCACATTGAAGGATCACTTCCCCCTCCCATTTGTTGATCAGATGCTTGATAGGCTGGCGCATCATTCTCATTATTGCTTTCTGGATGGGTACTCCGGGTACAACCAGATTGCCATTGAGCCAGCGGATCAGGAGAAGACGACATTCACATGTCCCTATGGGACTTTTGCTTTTCGACGCATGCCCTTCGGGTTATGTAATGCGCCTGCTACTTTTCAGAGGTGCATGATGTCGATCTTTTCAGACATGATGGAGCAGAACTTTGAGGTATTCATGGATGACTTTTCGCTTTATGGTGATGGTTTTGATGACTGTTTGCAGCAGCTGGCCCGGGTTCTGGATAGATGCATTGACACCAACCTAGTGCTCAACTGGGAGAAATGTCACTTCATGGTTACTGAGGGTATTGTTTTGGGCCACAAGATATCCAACAAAGGTCTAGAGGTGGATAGAGCCAAGATCGAGGTGATTGAGAAGCTTCCTTACCCTACCTCTGTCAAAGGCGTAAGGAGTTTCTTGGGACATGCAGGGTTCTATCGGCGCTTCATTAAAGACTTCTCGAAGATCACGAAGCCTTTGTGTGGATTGCTTGAGAAGGATGCAGTCTTTGATTTTAATGCGGAGTGCAAGTCAGCTTTTGATTTGCTCAAGGAAAAGCTGATTAGCGCGCCTATCATCACCACACCAGACTGGACCCTACCATTTGAGCTCATGTGTGATGCTAGTGACTATGCGGTGGGAGCAGTTCTGGGCCAGCGGAGAGATAAGGTAGCTCATGTCATTTATTATGCTAGTCGTACTCTTAATGATGCACAGGTTAATTATGCTACCACGGAGAAAGAGATGTTGGCTATCATATTTGCGTTGGACAAGTTTCGTCCATATCTTGTGGGTTCTCAGGTGACGATCTTCACGGACCATTCAGCCCTCAAGTACCTTCTCACCAAGAAGGACGCCAAGCCAAGATTGATCCGGTGGGTTTTATTGATGCAAGAGTTCGATGTGGTGATCAAAGATAAAAAGGGGGTAGAGAATGTGGTTGCGGACCACTTGTCAAGACTGGAAAACGGTAAGCAGGAAGATTTGCCTATTCGAGAGGATTTTCCAGATGAGCAGCTTATGGTTGTGGTTGCAGCTGTGCCTTGGTTTGCTGACTTGGCAAATTTCAAGGCACTCAACATTGTACCCAAGGACATGACTTACCACCAGAGGAAGAAATTCTTTGCAGACGCGCGACAATACTTCTGGGATGATCCCTATCTGTTCAAGCTGGGAGCGGATAATGTATTGCGGAGGTGTGTTGCGGAGCCGGACACGTTAGAGATCCTCAGACATTGCCACGAGTTGAACTGTGGGGGACATTTCGGCAAATCACGCACAGTTGCTAAGGTACTTCAGAGTGGTTTCTTTTGGCCAACTTTACATAAAGACGCCCATCTATTTGTGCAGCAGTGTGACCGGTGTCAGAGAACAGGTAATATTTCTAACCGAAATGAAATGCCTCATAATTTCGTGCTAGAGGTAGAACCGTTCGATGTGTGGGGAATTGACTTCATGGGGCCATTTCCTCCCTCACTTGGCAATCTTTATATACTTCTTGCTGTGGATTATGTGACCAAGTGGGTGGAGGCAGTGGCATGCCTGAAAAATGATGGTGCTACAGTTGAGAGATTTTTGCGCAAGAATATCTTCACACGATTCGGGACACCTAGAGCGATTATCAGCGATGAGGGATCTCATTTTGTTAACAAGCTCTTTGCCAATGTGTTGAGCAAGTATGGAGTGAAAACGCACAAGATATCATTGGCTTACCATCCGCAGTCTAATGGGCAAGCGGAAGTGTCCAATCGAGAGATCAAGGGAATTTTAGAAAAGACTGTCAATCCGGGACGCAAAGATTGGTCCCTACACTTGGATGATAGTTTATGGGCGTATCGAACTGCGTACAAGACTCCCTTGGGCATGTCTCCCTACCAACTCGTGTTTGGGAAATCGTGCCATCTCCCGGTTGAACTTGAGCACAAAGCGTTTTGGGCGCTAAAGAAGTTGAACATGGACGCCAAGCTCTCTGGTGAGAAAAGGAAGCAGACATTGCTGGAGTTAGAAGAATTCAGACTGATGGCATATCAAAGTGCCAAGATCTACAAAGAGAGAACCAAGCAATGGCATGACAAGCACATCATTCCACGAGACTTCAGAGTGGGCCAAAGGGTACTGATCTTCAACGCACGTCTGAAATTATTTCCGGGAAAGCTGAAGTCAAGATGGAGTGGTCCATTCACAATTACTGAGGTTTACCCATGGGGATCACTTGAGGTAGAAGCTGAGAATGGGGACCGATTCAAGGTGAACGGACAGCGAGCAAAGCCATACGTGGACGGGAATTTCATTGGGGTGATTGAGCGCCTCAAAGCAATTCCCGATATTTGAGCTCTTTTGAGGTAACTGGGTCGGGCCGTCGACCTTAAATTACAAAGCGCTTGTTGGGAGGCAACCCAACCTATTTACTGCTTTAGTATAGTTTTGTTTTTAATTCTGTTTTTGTTATTGTATTCTGTTTGATTTATATGAGAGGTGCGGGAGAGTGGATTTAATGTTTATAATGAGTATGTGCAGGATTCCTAGGTGAAAGGCCTATTCCGGATCCCCCTTCTTGATGCGCACGGAGAAAAGTTCACAAAAATCGAGAAAAAGCAGCTAAAAAGGCGTATCGGGATCCGGAATGAAGAATTGGGGGAAAAATGATGTACCAACACGCACTCAACACACGCACCTGAGGGGAGGCGCGAATCCGGACTCCCCCTCTTGATGCAAGCGAAGAAGGTATAGCGAAACCGAGAAAGCAGACACATTGGCACGGATTACGAGGCAAATTTTTGCAAACAAGACCGTGAGCTAAATTGAAGAGTGCCATTAGGTGGGGGTTGTCGAGAGCTTTCTGTTGATAGGTGGATCGCATGCATCGGAGTCCGGACGCGAGAGTTATGGCAATTTGGATGTTTTCGCGAAGAAAAAGTGACGAAAAGCATCCGGAATCGCCAAACGGGCCTTTAGAAGAGCAAATTTGAGAAATAAAGAATTCTCCGGACATTGGGAATTGTTTATATTCAAAATGGAGTCTCGAGGTCGAGGAGATCCATGAAAAAGTAAAGGAACGGTCAAAAAGGCGAGAAAGGATGTTTTCGTGAAGAAAAAGCGATAAAAAGCATCCGGAAAGGGCGAAAGAGGTTAAAATCATGAGCTACGGGTCGAGATGGTGAATGGGCATATTGGAGACCAAGTGTGGGGGTGAAATACCATGTTCGAGCTTATCGGAGGCTGTTTCAAGCTACAAATTCAAGAAAAAGCAAGTCGGGAGAAGTTAAATTTTTTGCGGGCTGGTAACTAGGTCGCACGACCTAGTCACTAGGTCGCACGACCTAGTTTGTGAAAACAGTTAGTTTTACTAGGTCGCACGACCTAGTGACTAGGTCGCACGACCTAGTGAAAGTGGAGTTCAGTTTGATCCAAAAGAGGGGTCTATGTGCAATACCATGAAAAGTATTGTGGAGCCGAGTGAAATTTATATAAAAAAAAAAAAAAAAAAAAGGGGTTTATGTCTTCTTCCTTCCCCATCGGGCAAAAACACAGAAGCCCTCAAAACATCGCGTCTTCCTCCACGCAGACCCCGACCACCATCGTCGTCCTCCACGCACAAGCCACCACCATCGCCGTCCGTCCTCTTTCAATCACCACCGCCGCCACCCTACCTGCTCTTCGCCGCCACCGCAGCACCATCAGACGGGTTCACCATCGGTCGTCGCTTTCTTCGTCCTTTCCGGAGCCGACCCAATAGCCCCTGAAACGTCCACCGCCAGTCCGCCATTAAATCCGGCGGCAAGACCTCAGAACCACCCACTCCCATCCACCATCGTCCTCCCCTCCCAATTCTCAGACACGCAGCTTCTTCGCTCGAATCTCCACCTCCACCTTCTCCGACAGAAATCATCCCAATCGACCTAACTGCTACCATCCGACCACCATACACAACCACTGCATCGCCGGAGAAGACAAGAAGAAGGGTTGTTGGGTTGAATTCCAACAAGAACACCCACCTAGGGTTCTTGAGAAAAGAATCTGAAATTGGACAAATTGAGGTTGAATTCGGCGAAATTGCTTTAGGGGTTTCGACGGGGACACCGCAAGGAGCAAGAGGCACAACTCAATTACAAAATTTGGAAGAAAAATTTCGGCGACCCGAAAACAGCCCGGTTTTTCAAAATTCTGCAATTTCGTGCTCGTAAGACTTGCTCCGGGCACGTAGGTACGTCCTAATCTATCTCGCAATTTCAATACTCGAGTCTAGGCACAATTGAGTAAAAGCCCAAATTTATTGTTGCGTTTAGTAGCGCGCTTGGGGGCGATTGACTAGAGTCCTAGGACTTATTTGTTAATTGCGTAACTGTTTCCTTTCCGTACACACATCCTGACACTGAGCACGTAGCTTAATTCTTTTTGTCACTTTGATTGTCAATTTGTGCTACCTTCTTGTGCCATGTCGAGTCGAAAAGATAAGGGAAAGGCCGTAGCTAAAGGAAAGGGGGTAGCTACGAGTCAGAATATAACCGGGGGGAAACGGAAGAAACAAAAAGTAGTCGTCGATAGTGATGACGAGTATATCCCCGAGGGAAAAGTGAGAGAGACAGGGGACACGGGTAGTAACCTAGCTAGGAATGCGACCTTTTGGGTTGTGGGGAGCATGGTTTCACCAGCTCCCTCGGACCCTGATGAGTTAGCAAGTGCGGAACCTGATAGAGTGCCAATAGCGAGGGACACGAGAGAGTCTAGTCCTAGGGACCTTGACCCGGCGAAAGGAGTGTTTTGTGACTATCGGTTTATCACCCTACTAGCGCATTCTAGGTACGCCAAGCGGGAGGGGAGTGTGTTCAAGGGGGCAAATGTAGAAAAGCATTTCCCGTTTCAAACTGAGATGCCCCAACAAATCCAAGAGTTCATGAAAAGAGAGAATCTTGCAGGGTGGTGTGAGCTCGTCAAGGGGAACGCAAGTTCGGAGCTCATGTGGGAGATTTACTCAAACGCCAAGTGGTCTGGGTATGGGGAGGATGAAGAGTTGGATGATCGTAGGATCATTTACGCCCGTAGGAATTTTTTTGTTTTCTCTCCGGCTAGCATAGCCGCGGCCCTACAATGGCCACCACTCGAGGGCGACTGTCACTTTGAGACCACCATGAAAATGAACGTAGAGGAGTTAGTGACCGCAGTGTCAATCTTTGCCTTTGGTGGGGTGACGGGAGCGCCGTGGGATACTCATGCGTGTCAGGACGTTAGAAAGTGGACGGTTTCGGCCAGACACTTACTTCGTCGAGCGCGTTATTTAGTTAACATAGTGGAGGCATGGGTTGAGGGCGTTTCGACCCAGACCGACATACGTTTCGAGTGGTGTGTTATGGCTATGTGTTGGTATGAGGGCCATCGATTCAACGTCCCGAAGCGCATTTATTTGAGTTTTCGATCGAGACTTCGGGATTCTAACCGTCGGGCAGCCGGGTTTGGATATTTGCTAAAGCACTTGGCCACTAAGGCTGGTGCTGCGTTTTATGGTGGAGACCGTGCAGCCGAACCCCCGCGATACTGGACTCAGGTACCCGACCCGAAGAAAGATGAGGTAGTCGTAGAGAGCAGCCGGCCCCCACCGAAAAAGGGGGCTCAGAGGGGCGGTAAGGGTAAGACCCCGGCTGTGAGTGAGGAGTCGAGTCCGTCTGCCGCACCTAATGCTAGCCTCGAGGCCACTTTGCAGGCCATGCAAAGGATGATGATTGCAAATGAGAAAAAGGCCGTGGCTCGAGGGCAAGAAGCAGAGAGGAAAGCCAAGTCAAGGGCTATGCATGCGCGACGGAACCAGCGCCAGCTCGGTGACATTCTGCATAAGCAGAATCAGTGGTTACACGAGCTTGGCAGGGCAGGCGGGGTGACACTGACTCCGGAACCTCAGATTTTGATGTATTTGTCGAGTGACCACTCGGATGGCTCGGAGGAGAGCGAGTAGACCAGCCCGCCCTCGCATTGGAATGCTGAGTCCCTTTGTTTTATCTCTGAATTCGTTGGGGACAACGAAGCATTCTAGTGTGGGGGTGAGATTTTCTGAATATTAGCCAAGTCCGTGTCTGCATGAACCAATTGCATATAGGATGTTTGTGTCGTAGTGTGTTTCGTAGTCTTTGTCGTAGAGTGTGTTTGTGTCATAGTGTTGTGTGATATATATGTGTTCGTATTATTGGATTGCACGTTTTCTTACTTTGAGTCCACCTACCCAAATTGAGTCAGTTTCGAGTCATCTTTCGAGTCGGCCCATGCATATAGAGTAGGAAATATT
The DNA here is from genome assembly GCA_023055425.1 of Linanthus parryae. Lineage (NCBI taxonomy): Eukaryota > Viridiplantae > Streptophyta > Magnoliopsida > Ericales > Polemoniaceae > Linanthus > Linanthus parryae. Next base: position 370,016 of record JALGPY010000019.1, on the reverse strand, counting down.
ATCTAAAAAAAAAAAAATTAAAAAGTTAAAAATTTGAGAAAGGGCAATCAAAAAGATCTTAGAATTGGTAAAATCGAGGAGTGTGAGAAATTTAGGCATAGGGCGTGACTTGCGACCGAGATAGACAATGTGAGTTCCCCTTAGTACGTATAGAGAAACTTTCTTTACGGGAGTGCCTACCTATTTTTTATACACTTACTTGATTTTCAAATCTAAAGTGTGTGCCTAGTTTTCTTACAAGAGTTGAGCTAGGTGTGAGCTAAACAAGCCGAACATTCATGTGTACGTCTTAGGTAGTCGCCAACCCGCCTCGTAGTGGCACACAGAACAGCTGTGCGAGGTGTGTATTAGAGCACTCACTGCTTATAGAACTTACCTTGTAGGACCACTAGTAAAACCTGTTTCGAACCTTGGATTCTTTGATAACCTCTGGACTTAGGGTGACGATTCTTGGCATTCATCATTGATTGGTTAGAATCACCGCTTTAGTGCGTCACGAGGGTGTTTGTAGTTGAGGGGGTTCGATGAGGGAGTACTTCATGATATATTTGTGTGAGTCTTACATATCGCATGTACTTTGACATTTATGATTATCGAGGGGAATGCGAGGGTGAGTGAGAGTAGGCTTGCGCACTTCGGTGTGGCGGTGTTCCATGTCGTTACATCATGGACACAGTTGTGGAGAGCCGTGAGTGCGTGACATCTAATACGCACAAATTGGGTTGGGTGATTTAATTGGTGGATCGTGCTAGGTACTGGATCTCATTCATCGTGGTGTAGGAGGTTTGGTTGGATTAGGCACGAGACTTACATTGTTTTGACTACTTGAGAGGGGACGTGACTACATTCGAGTGTGGGGGTGTCGACTTTTGACCACGGACATCGAGATCGAGCTTGCGACGATTCCATCCCCACACATGTGATTTGATTTGTTTGCGGCTTTGTTTAGTGGCACCATGTACTTCATAGACTTAGGGGAGGAGGAATTTTATATGTGATACTCATTCATTGGATTGTTTGTTTTCTTCCCCTAACATACTCGTTTGACTACTCTTGGAAGACCACTCGTACATTTGAAAGGATTGTGTTGATTGTGGAATTTAAAAAAAAAAAAAATATATGAAAAAAAAATGAAAAAAAAATGAAAAAAAAAAAAAAAGAAAAAAAAAAGAGAGAAAAAAAAGGAGAGATGGAATAAAGGAAAGAGATTGAGCTTAACGGAAATCGAGTGGAGGAAGCAACTATTTCGGTAACGACGGTTTGAATTTTGTGCACGACTCAAGACGGTGGCCACGGGATCGTAACTGTACCGGGGTTTTGAGGGAATCGAGGGCCGGAGACGGTGAGTTTCGGGTTGCGGTTTCTATCATCGTGGTGAGGGTGTGTGAGATGTGGGTTACAATGTGAGAATGTGACGCTTTAGGACGTGTTTCATCATGATTATCCTTATGTCCCTAAGCCTCAACATTCTAAAACCGTTAGCGGATTAGGAGCTCGTACCTTGGATGTGGCTTAGCCTAGCGTAGCCTCTTACTTATCGGCACACGCGAAGAGGTAGGATACTCTTGTATTTAGTAAGGTTAGGTTCTCTATACGATCTAAGGGAAATTCTTGTTGTCAAGTTTAGTTTCAATTCGCGCCTTGTATCTAAATTGATCATCACTCCATGAGAACCGATTTAAGGACTTGAGATTGCCCGATCTCGCCAAAAAAAAGAAAAAAAAAAAAGTTTAGTTTTGTGTGTGTGTGTAAATATATGTGTTTAGGATCGAGTCTAATTTGCATTGCATCATATTGTTGCATGAATCGAGTTGTGAATTGAGTCTTGTTTGCGTCAAGTCGGCTAATATTTGGTTATGTATGCAATATGGTGGGTTGAAAGCTAGTGGAGTTTGTGGCTTGGACATGATGTGAAAGTTGGGATTTACTCGGGACGAGCAAAATGTAGTGTGGGGGTAGTTGATAACTCCGTTTTCGGAGTTATTTTATTGCTTATTTTGCTATATTTTGTGTGCTCATAATGGAGAATGTTGCGTCTTTTCGAGTAGATCATGTGTTTATTTGAGAAAGTGAGTTCGTATGCTAAAATGTGAAGTCCGGGCGTTTCTTGCATTGTTTTACGTGCTATTTATCTTATTTTGTCACATTTGATCTTCGCGGGGTGTTCGTGTTGTGATTTTCAGGGCCGGAGCACGCGAGGAGCAAGTGGATAGAGGAAACGAACTTCGGAAGTGATGCGAGCTCAAGATTTGGGAAGGAAAGCGAGAGTTGATGGATCAAGTGCTAGAGAGGCTCAAGAGAAGATGATACGAGTGTTGAGGCATGAGGAGAGCTCAAAATGGAGGATTGAATGAAGAAACGATGCCCGGGAAGTGATTCGGAAGCAAGAGGAACAAGTGGGAAGAAGATGGAAAGATTTGATGAAGTAACTAGGTCGCATGACCTAGTTACTAGGTCATACGACCTAGTTAGCGAATCCAGTTGGTTTCAGTAGGTCATACGACCTACTACACAGGTCACACGACCTGTTCTGGGCAGCACAGTAGGTCGCACGACCTACTTAACTAGGTCACACGACCTAGTTCGGGCAGAGTTTAGTTTGTAACTTTTTGGGGTTGCTTTGTAATTACTCCTAACTTATTCTAAACATTGGGAGAACGTATTAGACCTGGTTAGGGCATGTTTTTGGGGATTATCACGTACCCTATCACATTGAAGAGAGCTTGGAGCTTAGGAGACGATCAAGGAGGCTTGGAATCATTCGTTTGATCTCTAAAACCCCGTTTCTTCTCTATTCTTGTTATTTTGATCACGAAACTTTGTACGTGAATCATGTTTTTGAGTAGCTAAACACTTTTCTCAGGGTATCTCGTAGGGAGCTAGGGTTTGTTCACGATATTTGTGATTTATGGATTTGATTTCATGCTATTATGCTTAATTGATGAACTTTTTATCTAGCTATGTGTATTTTATGTGTTTAATTCATCTTTGCTATCAATAGACGTATTGTTAGGATAGAGCTAGGTTATGAATGTTAGAGACATCAATATTCATTGCCCGGAAAATTGAAATACACACTAGCCGTATCTAGGGTTGAGAAATCTTGCTAGTTAGTTAGAACAAAGAGTAGACAAATTCTCGTAATGCGTGTTTAAACTCAATTAGGCTAGAGAAATCAGTTTTTAATAGTTTAAACATAGGAGTTGGTTGAGACATCTTCAACGTAATTGTGCTCGTTTAGCTAGATAAATGTTAATCGTGTTAACAAAACATAAATCCAATATCGTGTGAAATACCTAGTGACCCGTAGAGATATCCTGACTTTTCCAACCTTTGAGAAATTTTATAATCGGTCATCTTTATTAATCGTGAAGCAATTCAATTGATTAATTGAGATACTTGTTTTTAATTTTAGTAGGATTAATAGAGCAACACAACTGCGCTTTGCCCACATAAAGAACGAATTTAATCGCTAATTTACGACGAAGTCTCTTGGGTTCGACAACCCGGATTTCCGGAATTTATTACTACACACGACAGCTGTACACTTGCAGTTGGAGCGTGTCAGTCGTCACCTCTTCTCTCGACGACGACCTCGTGGTTCCCCGCAAGCTCTTCATCCGACCGGTGGATCCCCGCAAGCTCTTCAACGGTCAAAGGGGCAATTTTGCCCAGATCCGCACCACACAGCCCAGGCGAAGGAAGAAGAAGAGAGAAAGATGTGATGGTGCGCCGCCTCACCAGATTGAGAGCCTATAAAAGGGGAGAGAGATGGTGCTGGTTTGTAGCGCCAGGTACCTCGGCGGCGGCGGTGGATAGCGACTCAGGGCGGCGGCGACGGTGATTCAACCTCGAGAGAGAGAAAGAGATGAAAGAGTGAGGAGGCTAAGGAGAGAAAGAGAACATAGGGAGATGGTGCCTAGGGTTAGGAAATGAGGATGGAAGGGAAGGGAGTGGGCTTTATAAAGAGGTCATTTTGTTAATTTTCAGGGGTATTTTTGTCTTTCCCCCCTGCGTCAGTGTGGTGTTAGTTTTTAACTCTGGCAGGAGTGCAAAAGGTATTTTCTCCATAAAACAGGGGCAAAATGTATTTTCCCCATAAATGGAGGGTGGTTTTTGTCTTTTACCCTATATTTTAACGATTCCATAGATTATATTTGGGTAAAATTCACTTATACCCCCTCAGTTTAGGTGAATCTTCACTTACACCCCTTCTTATTTGAAAATCTTCACATACACCCCTTGAGAGACCCGAACTACATGTCACTAGCACCCCCTTTGTTTAAGTCCATTAGTAAATGGTTGTGATACACTAAATGATTACTTTTTTGGACAATTTTACCCTCTATTGCTCTCTCTTGTTCTTGTTCATCATCATCATCTTCTTCAATAATTTCCATACCTTCAAGGTATCATCATCTTCTTCTTCAACAAAAACAGAAAAAACAAACAAAATCTGAAATTTAATTGGTTCATGCTTTTACTTGTTTTATTTTAGAAGATATCTGCAATTGAGAAAAAGACTAAGAATAACCCAAATTGTGAATTTATCGGTGAATGCCACTCGATTATAAAGAAGCACTAATTTGTGTCTTCCAATCTCGACTAAAGGTTTTCAAAGAAATATTATAAAGTTACAAACACATCAAATGAAGAACAGATTGTACGTTTAGTCAGAGTAAGAAGTTTATCAACTGATTATAGGGATTTTTCTGTTTTGCAATCCACTAAGTAAAATCCCCAAATCATTCTTTGCAAAGTCCCGTGTGATATGAAATCGGTGAGATTGTGAAATCACAGCAATGACAAAGTCCAGCAGGATGGCTTGGAGGTCGATTGAGAGGCCACTTACGTATGTTGAGCGAGTAAATCTCAACTTCAACTGCCACACATTTCCTAAGCTCGCCAGAATCAGACCCAGAAATCGGATTCTGGGGAATCAAGAATATGTGGGCTAGAAAGAGAAGAGAGACTGTTAAGTAGAGTACCCTCTTATGTATTCTTTCTTAAATTCACCATTTGAAGCTTCGTGCACGACCCAATCTCTTCCGCCACCGACCTAGAGAAACGATTACCGGACAAATTGAGGAAAGTTCAAGCTCTTTAAGTTCCTGATCCAACTGGGTATCTGGATATCCGATTACTCCCTAGCCGGAGCCGAACCAGAGAGATGCAGACTTCGGTGGGCATAGTACCCTCCAATTACTCCCTAACCGGAGCTTAATCTTCAAGTCCCAACATCAAGATAGCACCAACCAGACTTTGGTGCCACATCCGCATTAGATTGGTGGTGGTGGAGATCGATGCGGTTGAGGTATTGGGTATTGGTCCCGCAACTAGGGTTTTAGAAGAAGGAGATAATGATGATTTGGGAGGTTGAGATGATTCATGTTTCAGGAAGGAGAAGAGAGAGCGTTTGGAGTTTTGAGGGCAATATACTATTTTTGAGTAAATTTATTATTCTCCATTAAATTATGTTTGCTAGAAGGGGTGTATGTGAAAATTCCCAAACAAGAAGGGGTATAAGTGAAGATTCACCTAAACGGAAGGGGTGTAAGTAAATTTTACCCATTACATTTCAACGATTTTTCACCCATCCCAAAAATATGAAGAAAAATAATTAACCAAGTCACACATGAGACAACTCACGAACGCCCTCATCGGCATATTAGCAGCACTCCACAATCGAAACGTTTTCACGGTGTCGGTATCCTCTGCCCGAGATAGGTAAGGCTTGCGTCCAACGCCTCTCAATCTCTCTCTCCCCCTTTCTCTCTCTTTTCTTCTCCGTTTCTCAAATTATTCAACTCCATTCATGGAACCAACTCTAGGATTCGAATAATTGCAGATCCTCTTTCCATGTATATTCACACAGAGGACACAAATAAATCAATAATTTTTTTCATCTCCATCTTCTTGTTCTGTATTTTTGTGTAGTTTCAAATTGAAGAGATCCGGATCGGCGGCGATCTGATCGGGAGAATCGCTGAAAATGGCAGCTTCAAGGCGTCTGAGGGACCTCCAAGCCCAGCCGGGGAACAAAGTCTGCGTGGATTGCGCCCAGAAGAATCCCCAATGGGCGTCGGTGTCCTACGGGGTGTTCATGTGCTTGGAGTGCTCGGGCAAGCACCGCGGCCTCGGCGTCCACATCAGCTTCGTCCGATCCGTCACCATGGATTCCTGGTCCGAGATCCAGCTCAAGAAGATGGAAGCCGGCGGCAACGAACAGCTCAACCGCTTCCTCTCATCCTACGGGATCCCCAAAGAGACCGACATCGTCACCAAATACAACACCAACGCTGCCTCCATTTACCGTGATCGGATCCAAGCCCTAGCCGAGCAACGCCCCTGGCGGGACCCACCCGTCGTCAAGGAAACCCTCGGTGGCGGAGCGAAGAAGCCTCCCTTGAGCCGCGGAGGTGGCGGCGGCGGTGGTGGTAGTGGAAATGGTGGGTGGGATAGTTGGGATAATAACGATGATGGTGGATTCAGATCGTCTGGATCGTCTGATGTGAGAAGGAACCAATCCGTTGGTGATTTCAGGAGTGGTGGAGGTGGCGGAGGAGTTCCTTCTAGGTCGAAATCGAATGAGGATATTTATACGCGGTCGCAATTGGAGGCTTCTGCGGCTGGGAAAGAGGGGTTTTTCGCTAGGAAGATGGCAGAAAACGAATCGAAGCCCGAAGGTTTGCCTCCCTCCCAAGGTGGGAAGTACGTTGGGTTTGGATCTAGTCCGGGTCCAGGGCCTAGAAATAATATTTCCTCCTCGCAGGGGGATGTATTATCTACTGTTACTCAGGTAGTTTTTAGTTCTTTTATGCTTTGCATTGCAATTGGATATACATTGTGTTCAGGATCATCACGCCTAAATTGATGGATCTGGAGTGTTCTTGTTTAGGGATTTGGTAGATTATCTATGGTTGCTGCATCTGCTGCACAGTCTGCGGCTACTGTTGTTCAAGCAGGCACCAAGGAGATCAGCTCTAAGGTAAATTAGCCTCGTCTATTCTTGTTTCATCACATTTGAGTTTTTGCTGCTCCACCAAACAATGGTACGTAGGATTGCAAATCTGGATGTTTCTGTAGATTTAGTGTCAAGTTTGCCATGTTGTAGTTTAAAAAATAACAAGTACATCAAATAGTCGATATTGACTCTGCTTGGCTACTGTCACACTTCATATTTTCACATACTTCAGCTTAATTTTGCAATGATTGTTACTTCATGGCATTCAGCAAAGTAAAGTTAAAAACGGACCACATTTGGGTTTTTAGATTCATTGCTCAGGTTGTGAGTGGTCAATGTTCTGTCACATTCCTAACATAGTTATGATTTATAAAAAACAATGGGTGTGTTTGGATGGGAGGAAGTAGAGAGCAACTAATTAGTCAACAATCTGAAAAGTTAAATCAAAAATCTTCCTGAAATCCGGAATTCCGAAATGGGTGGACTCCGGATTTTTCTTAGCCGGAATACCGAAATAGTTGGCGGAGATCCGGAAATTTTGGATTTTACCTGTCCAAACACACTGACTTCCGAATTACCACTAACCATTTCACAAGGCTTTTTCTCTCTTCTTCCAGGTGTTGTTCAACAATTGGACCACTTAGTCAATTCATCAGAGTAAGAAACCCTTACATTAATATTATATTATTAGATCCTCTTTGCAGATTCTCACAACTGCACGACTCTCCTATTTTTGCAATAAATAAACATTTTCATTAAGATTATATTATTAGTTTTAATATAAAATTACATTAATCTACTTTTAGCTATCTTACCCAAACGCTCCAGATAAATGTAGATCTTTAGCCAAACCGCTCACTTACTTCCGCTCATCCAAACAAACCCAATGAGCATGGACTGATGAAAGTACAATGGTACATCAGTGTTAAGAAAGGAAGAAGTACAAATGTATTGTCTGTTGGCTCATATATTGGAAAAAATACTGACTTAATCACACTTCATAAGATGTTAAAAATGTGTCTATTGGGCGAGCTGAGACAATACGTGGTTAAAAATGTGTCTATTGGGCGAGCTGAGAGTTCAAGAAAACAGATAATGCATGAATGAAAAGTCTTGAAATAATATTTTCCAGCACATGCGTAATGTAAATTTGCAAAATGATACTTGAAATGTAATTGGCTAGTTGGAAACATAAAGAGGAATTGAGCTACACAGAGGGATAGAAAAGAATGAGGGAAAGGCTTACCTGGTCGCAGGGTTCTTCATTGTTTTCTATATCTGGTAACTCAGAGAGCTGTAATGCTTTACTGTGAAGCAGAGTCATCTCCACTGCTGGACTCAAATGTCTCAAAACCTTATTGGATTTTCCATCTAAGAGGGCATTCTTTCCCCCCTTTTAAAATATTTATCCAACATAATCACTAAAAGACCCCCTATTTGATGTTTCAAAGGTCATGGAAGTGTACAGCCGTATCACTCAACGGATCCGACAGTGTGAAAGACACGTCCTGACACATTAAACATGTTTAAAGCACTAAGACGTGCTGAATGGTGTATCTGGTATGCTGGACTCAAATGTCTCAAAGTTATTGGATTTTCCATCTAAGAGGGCATTCTTTCCCCCTTTTAAAATATGTATCCAACATAATCACTAAAAGACCCCCTATATGATGTTTCAAAAGGTCATGGAAGTGTACAGCCGTATCACTCAACGTATCCGACAGTGTGAACGACACGTCCTGACACATTAAACATGTTTAAAACACTAAGACGTGCTGAATGGTGTATCCGGTATTTTGGTGTGTTTGCCGCATGTCCTGTTACCTGTGCCCCTGTGCGTTCAGGACGACTATTACCCTTAGAACAGAGTTTCCGTGCTTCATAGTTTCTAGGTTATATGAATTGTTCCCACTTACTGGTGAATCCATGGTTTTCTACATGAATGACCTTGGTTTTAGTGTCAGTGAGTACAAGAAAGATTATGAGATTCCAGCGGGCACGGTTAGTCTTCTTTGCCCTTGTGACGCCATGTTAGGGGCGGTCACAAAAGGTATCAGAAACCTAGGCATTGAGGTGGTTTGTTCATGTTTATCGTAGGCCCTTGGATGTTCCAATTAGTGAAGTGATACTGTCTGAATTGGTGTGATGGATAAGGGGAGGGAGACAAAGATGAACTTGGGTAGAGACAGTTAGATAAGATGTCATAACCAAATGGTTTGGGAAGACACAACCGGAGGAGATTGATCCATGTAGCCGATCTCGGTTTAGCTGGAAGGTGTTTTGCATTGAGAAATAGTTGTCAAAGAAGTGAACACCAACTTGATTGGAGAATGCTATTGGGTGCTCCTGGAACAAAGTGGCATAGCGGTCCCGGAGTCACCAAAATCGCACATTCCGCGTGGAGCATTCTAGAAATATTATAATGTGGTAAGGGAATGTGTGGTTGTGGTGACTTCTGAACCACTATGTCACTTGATCCAGGAGCACCTAGTACTTACTTTGAATTGAAATATTGACTTTGATCAGAGTTCCACCTATATTGTTTGTTCTTTCGAAACATTTCTGTTTCGTGCAATTATTTTCCTGAAAGATTGTGTCGAGTTGGGGGGAAAGGTGTTCTTTTCCTGGACTAGATACTTTTGGCGTTATCAAAGTAGACCAAGGCATCTTATCTTGATTAGATTAGTTAACAACCGTCAAAAGAAAGGCAAGGCTGTTACTTAGTGCAATTACTTGATTTCAGCAGTGTATCTGGAAAAAAATAATAAACATTCTCAAACTACACCATGTCAGCACTGCACGTGATGCTCCCACTCCGTAGCCCATCCATAAAAGGTCATGTTGTCGGGAAAGAGAGTACAGAAAATACTGTGTGTTTGTTACATTTTCTAGTGGATTTCTCGCATTAAATGATAATGAAAGCTAAATTCTTGATCCCAATGATTTTCCTATATGGATCGAGTAAAGTATCATATGTTTGTGCTGATGTGGTGCTGTAGGAGCATGCTATAGTAAGGGTTTGATGTATCTTTCCTTATTGAGGAAACACAGGTCATGTTAGTGGCTTCATATCCTGAGTATTGGCTATGCGCGGGTATACATACATTGTGTCATTTAGGCAAAGCTGTACTAACTTATATCTTTCTGGTACATTTCCAAGTCGTTTCCGAGGTTATTTTACTTTCTGGGGATCTTTCATCACTTAGAAGGTGAAATGACCAAGTGAATAGCTTATTCTCTAGTGAAATGGTAAACTGCTAGAGTATTTAGGAATAAGTAAATATACTATGTGGTGAGATTTTGGGGGGTGCTATTTTGTTTAAGAGTTGGAAAAATATGCAACTTTGTTAGAAAGACCTAGTGACCGTCTACATTGACTTTGGGCCTGATTCTGTGATTGAAGCCAATCCTTTTTCTTCTTCATACTTGCGAGCCAGAAGGATACCAAAGGAAAGACCATTTCAATTTCATCTTGTCATATGCCTTGTTACAAACTAGTCTATTCTCTATAAAGTCATTAGCATCCATCTCTAGTAAGAATGAACGGTTACATCTTTTGAGATATTCCTTCATAGGAGTAAATCATTATTTAAGGAGGCATCGATTCAAGAATAATTTGCGAGGTTGTATAAACAGTAAGCCATGGTAGGAAAATTCATCAGCTCTCTTTCGTAAATTGGACACTTTTGAGATATTCCTTTTAGGATGAAAATATTATGTTAAGGAGGCATTCGTTCATGAATAATATTCGTGGTTGTATGAATAATAGGCCATCGAAGGAAAATATATCTGCTCTCTTTTGTAAGTTCGATTCGTTTACTAACCGCAAGGACACATGTATAGTGGAAGCTATGACATACCATTGATCTTTAGGAAGATGCTCATTGAACTGACACAGCTCAAAGCTTTGCACGGATCAGCTGGTCTAAGTAGGATAAATGATTAACAGTAGCAGAGCATATGTTATATGGTGGGGCAGACGTTGTAGCATAGCAATGTTTGCTTCATAACATACTACCTTTTGTGCCCAGAGCATATTCCTGAAAGAAGAGAGATAATGTCACTATCTTGGCCATTTTGGTTTGGTTTGTTGGGATTAAACCCTTAATAGTGGCTTCTACATTTGGAAGTTGCACATACCTCGCCAGTCTCTAATCCGCTAGATAAACTGTGTAAAGTTGTTTGAAGTTGAATTAGCAAATTTTGAATTTTACAGGTGTTAATAGAGAAAAGTAAAATCAATATAACAAAACTCAAGGATTAGTTGAATCTCAGCTGTTGGGATCACTTTTGCTTTTAACTCGCTCATTAAAATGGCTAGAACTTCCATTCATTTTTTCTCTGGTCTCACTACCCATCACTCTCTCCCCATCGCCTCTCATATTACTTACTACCCTAATATCTAATATGCTTATAATACCTTCTTGGGACGAACATGTGTCTTATGTGCCTTAGGTACTATTTTTTGTTTTAAGATAAAAATTTTTTAGGAACAAAGTTAGTATTTCAGAGTTTAGTAGATATTGATGTTATAAAATTGTGAGGGGAAGAGAGAGAGAGAGAGAGAGAGAGAGAGAGAGAGAGAGAGATGGTCCATAAGACATTTTCAGAAGTTCGAGCTCCGTTGTAATAGATATTTGTTCATTTTTATTTGTGATCGCTGTATGGATGGCTGAACTCATGTTTAAAAATGCTCAAGACTATTGTCACATTTTAAAAATATGGCACATTTAGGCATGTGTAATTTCCTAATATTGTGAAATTCCATATCCAAGGATTCAAATATCGGTAGCTCTCGTACCTTACCGCGCGATTCGGAACGGTATTGGTGGGCACCGAAACAGATACTCCTGGTATGGTAAATGAGATTCGGATTCTCAACAGAACCGTCCGATATGCACCGATAGGCACATATTTCGGGCGATACGAACCGAGAAAGATGAAAACGGGTTGAAAAGAGGAAGATAGAATCAGAAGCAAGTGAATCTAATCTCGTACCTTTGACAAGTGAATCGTTGAGGAGATGAAAAACCCCCAAATCGAAACCCTAGAAATCGAAATCGCTCTAGAGAAAGAGGGAAACGGGGAAATCAGAAGAACTCGTACGCCATTCTTCGCGTCGCAGTTGCGATCCCGAAAGGAGGTGGCCCGTTCTTCACGTCTATCTTTCTCCCTCACTCTGTGTCGTCGTTTCTCTCTCTCTAGTGAATCATGCCTCATGCGGCTGTGGTTCTGTATAACCTTATCCTAATCTAGAATAGTTATAAACTACAAGTAGTGTAGGTAAGAGTTGGGTTGTGTTTGTTTTTCTCTTTTAAATTGTATGTTATGTTTGGTTTAAGTTATTTTGTTTGACAATTTTTTGCATTCACGCATTCGGTATCCGACCTTTACGGTTTTCCCGTTACAGGTCAAAACCGTTTTCCGCGACCGTTAACGATACGCCGACTGATACCGTTATTTGAATCCTTCGGACCCAAATATATTCATCGCTCTATTGGCGTATAGTAGGTTTGTATTGTCTTGACCAGGTCAAATTAGTATCTGAAAATTAGTGATGCGGAAAATGCTAGAGTAGTTAAGCGCACTGAACATTGGATAGGTACTTGAATGCCTAAGGTAAATCCCCAACTGGAATATCAGAACGCTGATCAGCTTTCCCCAGTTTGAAACTTCCAAAAGTTTACCTTGAAGGCCTTGTAAATGATTTAGTGACCTTCTGGGCCCTCTAGGCAGCATCCACATAGACTACAATTAGCTTACTGAAGATAATTGAGAAAGTCATCCCTCTCGCGGATAGGGGCAAATCATCAATGGCAAAGAACTTGTCTGTTTCTCAATGGCTAACAAATGTGCTCATACAGTACATCATGGATAACATAAAAGTACACTTTTGGGTAATAGAGCTGCCAGGTAATTTATCATTGTTAAGTACTTTATTCGGTAAATATATTTACCTACTTATGTAGGTAAAGAATGTTTGTGGACAGTTTTCGTGAAGTAATGTGCAGTTAACATTCTGAAATTAGATGTTTTTACTCACAACTCACTAAGCTCATTTGGTGTTTTAATGACATTGATCCCAAATTCTCAACAAGTCATTAGTGTTCTGAGGGTATTTAAGTTCAGATGCCCCGCAGACAAAAACCTTGCGTGGAGGCACACAATCATAGTTATTATGCATGCAGAAAACATCTTACTTTTCACATGACCATTCATAACATTACTAAATTGAAGTCTACCTGCAGACATATCTGATGTTAGCTACTGAGTTCTGTCTATACTTGTCACTAAAGTTCCGGTATTAAAGCAATTGTTATTTACTTACTTTTGGAGTGGCTTTGAATATTCTGTTAATGAGTAGACTGAGGATTGCTGTCACCAGATAAATTATGCCTTCTTGGGTGAGTGTCGAGTGTCTCTACAAGAGAGGAAACAAACAGTGCTATATTAACACGCTTGTGTAAGCATGTACAGTTCTGTAACGCACCTGCATGGAGAGATGAGGAGAATGTGCCATGTGGAACCTATGGAGGAATTGCATGTTTTGTCTCCACCCAGTTTTATGGAAATGAAGTCAAGTGAACCTGTAGAATGAGTTTGTTTTACAACCCTTGCACACGGTTCACCTTTATTATTGTGTGATACTCATAATTAGTCATGGAACTCCTTGTGGGTGTTGTATAAATGCAATTCCTACCAGTGTGATCATTATCATTGTTAGACTCTTCCAGGGACATAAATTTGGAAGTCGCTTTGGCAACATATGGGTTTCTCAGATTCACTTTAGAATTAGAAATGTAAACTTTAGCCACTGTTGCTGGATAAAGAGACTTTAATTCTGTTCCCCAGGGAGGGTTGTAAAACGTTATCCCGAACGCGCCAACGGTACCACTTTTATCCTCCTGTCTCTTGCGCAAAACCGGCTCCTTAGGATAGAGCTCTGGAAGCCCTGGCAGTATCCTAGGTCGCCGTAACTTTGACCAATAAGAAAGAGATGGAATAGGGCAGGCGTGAATGAATCTTACTTAATGGAGTAACTAGCGGGGGTTGGTTGATTTGGATGGCTGGACTCGTTGGCCCTGAAACATGATATGTCAAAACCGTGGTGAATTGCTGACACTGCATGTATTTGCTGGATGGAATCGATAAAGATAAGTGCAGAAGGAAGAGTTAGGACTTGCTTTTGCATTTCTATATGGTGCATACAAATGATGATTAGTTCGATTAGCAATGTAGCCGTAACATGGGTCTACCTGGGTGAAGGTAACGATTGATATGGTGGGATTTGGCAAATATGCGTGATGGTGTACATAATAGTCCGGCTGGGGGTTATTTCCTGTGCACACTCTATCCAGTTGTGAGATATAATAGTCCACATTTTGGGTGAAGTAACACTTAGTAGTATGATATAGTTGGGTGAAGTAACACTTAGTTGTATGCTATAAGTGGGGTAAGATACCAAGTCATGTCCTCTAGAACAATCAAGAAATGCCATCCATGCGGCACACATGTGAGCATACTATGCCCAATATACTAAACCTGTCTACATATAATTTTTGACTTGGGCATGAAAGGATGAATTGCATGAGAACTTATGATCCAAACATGATTTGACTGTTGTGTAGTCAGGTTCCAATAGGAGCACTGGCTAGCTAGGGTTGTAAAGAAATGGTCACCATACGGGAAGTGCATGAGAATGGTCTCTAAAGGCCTCTGTAGTGATATATTAACGCCATAAATTTTGCAGCTTTACAACCAACGAACAATAATAGAGAGTATGGCCTACCAGCTTGGTTGTTAATGTATTTGGCTATGGTTGGTGTTGGTTGGCTTTCATCTGGTAAACAAGAAGACTTGGGGAAACCAGACGGAAAGAATTTCCATGCTTGATATTTTAACCGTTTCAATTTGATTCGAGACATCTTCTATTCTAGTTCAAGTTGCATAGAAACTATAGAGTATGACTACGGATAATAAGGTCTCATAGTAAATTAACTATGGGAAGTTTAAATCACTTTGTTCAGGTTTGAAAGTGAGTAGTATAAACTATAAAGTAGTAGACTAGTTTTGAAGCCTTAAGATGTGTTCATAGTTGAATCCCTGTTGGTTGTCAGGGATGCGAGAGGATGATATGAATTCACCAGTGGTTTTGTTATGTTATTGTATGAAATATCGGGTTTTTCATGCTCCCTGTCAATATTGGATCCCTGTTATCATGAATTTGTTATTGTATGAAGTATGGGTTCCCTTCCCTTACCCACTTCTTATTGCTCCCTAAATTTTTTTTCGTAGAAACATCATAGAAAAGTCTTTCAGGATTTTAGATTTCCCAAATGGCTATAGTGGAAAGCCAGAATCTTTGTGTAATTGCTCTCAGAGGTTGCGCTACATTTTGAAAATTGCCTTAAAAAAGTGTCGTGTTGAGGATTATGTGGTAATCTATGCATCTAAAGGCAAAATATGTACTACGGTATGAACTTGCTATTTTGACATTACCACAGGATTTTACCTCCTATAGCTGGCTAGAGGACACATGCACTTTGCAATTGCAGATTTGTCTTTTTTTAGAGAGCGGAGTATTGCATTTTCATACTAATCAGAATAATTTAATGCAATCTGCTGCTGATCTAATACGCCTCATGGGTCATCCTTAATATGCAAAAGGCATGTATTAAAAAGTGCCAGATCCATACTTATCTAAAGAAGCGATATTTTCCCTCTTTTGGCCCTTAGATAGATCTTGGTTAATCTCAACCATCAATTATCCCTCGACACTCTCCATCGCAGCATCTAGGAACCGTGGGATCCACACGTTGTGAATTTCAAAGAGTTGGGTTTGATTGAGAACTAGTTTTGCTTGGCCCCACTAACCACCACGATCGGCAATGTGTTTTGATGGAGAACTAACAGCGTTACTGAAGTTAGTCAATTTTTCTTCGTAATACTTAGTGGTAGGTTGGTAGCAGACAATCCCATGGCTAAACACTGTATAATATGTTTAGTATCTAATATATCATGTAGACAGATTAACTTTGTAAACCAACTTAGATTTGAGATTTGTTATTGTTCTCCCCAAAAAGCAAATAATACATTGTTGATGGTGGTGGTTGGTTGGGCCATGCAAAAATTAGCTAAACTTTAGAATGTTCAGAAACTTTTGCTATAATAGTCCAGAAGACATTAGGTTACTAAGGATGTCTGGTGGGACTTAAATTCAAATACTCCCTCTGTTCCAAAATGAGCGTCTCACTGTTTTCTTCAAGCATTTGAGGGGGTGAATTGTGACTTGCAAATGGATGCAAGAACATGTTAATCTTTTCACAATATTGTTGAGTAATCTCACCTCTACAAAGTTCAAGTTATGAAAAGAAAAACAAGATTCAGTATGGTTTTCCTAGTCAAATCGTTTCGTCAAAATGGTTTTAAAAACACAGACCAGAAACTCATTTTGGGACTGAGGGAGTATACTGTCAAATTTTGACATGATCAAAGAAGTGCAAATTAAAAGTAGAATGGTCCAAAGCACAATGTAACTTACCTTTATGTAAGTTATTCTGGATGAGATTAAAGTAGGATATATTTTCCATTAAGAGTTTTGTTATATATTTTGGTCACTTGAACACTGTTGTTACCTGTGCTATGGGCTCTACTCCTGACCAAGTTGCTGAATATATTGTCATTTATGTGAATGTTCTTGATTCTAGTCCTGACTAGTTTCAAATAGTGCTGATTTTTTTACTGTTACTTTGTTTTAGGATAATTCTAAAACTGTTTTGTGGTTGAGTCTTTGGGTGTATAAGGTTTACTATAATGTGATCTAAAGCAAGGGTGATTTTTTAATCAATAGGTGAGAGAAGGGGGCTATGATACCAAGGTCAATGAAACTGTCAATGTTGTCACAGCAAAAACAACAGAGATCGGAGCCAAGACATGGGGTCTCATGAAAGGGGTCATGGCATTGGCCTCACAGAAGGTGGAAGAGCTCACCAAGGAGGGAAGCACCAACAACAATTGGAACGCTGATGGCTGGCAACGAAGTGAGAGCAGCCAGAACGGATACTATCAGGACTTTTCTCAAGAGTCAAAAGGTCGACAAACCTCTTCTGGTGCTAATAATTCCAATTCTGTCGGTTCTGCATCTTGGGATGATTGGGACCATAAAGATGACAGGAAGGAAGAATCCACCAAAAATCCAACCTCATCTGGTAACAACGCAGATGGCTGGGCAGGTTGGGAAGATGATGCCAAAGATGATGATGATGAATTCAATAACTTCTACCAGAGCGCTCCATCTAATACGAAAGCGGGTGGCCACAACGGAACATCAGATGATACCAAGTGGACTGGAGGGGGCTTTCTCTAAGGTTTCGTTGTTTTCTTTGGTCGCCTTCCAAAGTTATTCATTGGCAATGTAGTCTACATATGTATAATCTAAGAAAATTTGGGTTGATGCCCTAACTAAAAGGGGGATCAGTCGCAACTTTCCTTTTCCTGTGTTTGTGACTTTTAATTCAGAAAGATTTTTGGATTTGTACTGGCTAGATATTGTTTCGATCCAATTGTATTCGAGATTTTCAAGTCGTAATTGTAAGATGCATTTTTTCTTCTTTCGTTCATTTGTGTAGAAGCTATAATGTTTTGATATATTCTCTTCTTTGATGATAAATATCTGGTTGGAAGCGTATGCGTATTACATGGTCGTCTTATAATGTAATGGTTTATAGGGGGTTGATTTGGATATGCGTGGCTTGTTTGGCTTCTTTGCGATAAGATCGCTTGCTATCTTTTACTGAGCTTCAGAGTCGAGGCTATTCATATTTCAGCCGCATCTGCAATGTTCGCACTAATAGCTTTTCCCTTTCATAATGCTTGCTGCTTTGATCATTGGCTTTGCATTGACCTGCATAATGCTTCTAGCTTATATTCGTGTCACATTATACTGTAACTATAAAGTTCTCATATATACGGCTATGTCAAGAAAGCAATGTTTTGGCAAAAAAAAAAAAGAAAGCAATGTAAAGTGTGTTTTTTTTTTTTTTTTTTCCATGGAGAAGCGAAGTGATTGCATGAATAAATAACCGAAAAGAACTACAACTCTACAAGCAGATATTTTAGGATGGACAGAAATACAGATAGAGGGTGAGTTTGGTAGAATGGTTTCTGGTGAAAAAACTGGTTTTTAGATTGTGGTGGAAATTTTGTGGTTTTTTTTTAGAGATTCTGTTTAAACCAGTGTGTTTGGTGGTAGTTTTTAAACTAGATTAAAAACTGAAGAAATGTGTTTGGTAGTGATTTTTAAACTAGATGATGTAGATTAAATAACAAATATACCCTCCACTTTTTTCTTTTACAGATTCAAAACGACCAATGCAATGTAAAAAAGTTCACGATTTTATGAGATTCAACGATTTCATGAAAGTAACAAATTGAAGAACAAATTAACACTTTTATGACATCTAAAAAATCAATTTTTTTACTTAAATTCAACAAAAAGTTGACAATTTCAAGAAATTTCAGTCACACTTGATGCGACGTTGAGTAACGGACAACAAAAAAAATAATAAACTAAGAAAATAACACCACAAAATGATTGATCCTAAATAATAAGAAAATCGCATATAAAAGATATCGTCCGAAATATGCGAGAACTGAGTTTTTTTGTAAAAACAAATTATGGCAAAAGTATAGAAAAAAATTCGTGCAATATTTTTCATTATCTCGATGACTAAAAAGTCAAAGAGCTACCAGATTACATAAATCCATGTATAACTCTTTCAATGCAACATTGTTTAACAGATAGCAGAAATTTAATCAACTAGGAAAATAATACAACAAAAATAGTTGACCCTAAATAATAAGAACACAACAAACATAGTTGACCCTAAATAATAAGAACATCACATTAAAGCGTGAAGTGAGTTTTGTGGAAAAAACTTATGAAGGAAGTATAGAAAAAATTACCAGCGGTAAAGTGTCAAAGAACTACCAAAATGAGAGACAATTTCCAGTTTAATACGACTACGGTGTGAGGATAATATCGTCTTTGAATGTCATAGAAATAAACCAAAAAGAAAACCATAAAAAGTTGGTTTTTCTCACCAAGGCAAATGTTGAAAAAAACTGGTTTAAAATCTGATTTTTAAACCAGTCAAAACAAACACTTAAAACAAACCATTTGGTTTTAAAACCAGAAACCAAAAAACCAATTTGCCAAACTGACCCAGAGTTGCAGAATTAGGCTTCAATAGATGGAAAACACGTGCCCTAGCATGAATGATGATTAGGTGAGCATAGTGTACAACAGAACGGCTTCTGCACGAGACTGTGAGGCTAAGGAGGCCTGAAATGGCATGTTTTATCGGTGCGTCCTCAACCGAGACCATGTGAGGTTAAAACAATCAATATCTAAGTACTGGTTAAAGCCCAAGACAAAGCTTAAAAGACAAGGTATTCAGACTTATACTGGGTTAGTAGAAAGAAGTGCCACTATGGCAACTAACTGCGTAGTTATTAAAGGTATAGGTTCCGATTGGGGGTGGAATTGGGTTTCTAATGTCCCAAATGCTCTAGCTTCCCTCCTTTGTAAAGACATTCAGGCGAGTGCCTTCAGTTGAACGAACATTTGGTTCAAAAAATAGAGTGAAGAGTGGAGTAAAAAAAGTTTTCGCTACATTTTGAGTAGCTCGCGATCACTTTTGATTTGTTTTGAGTAGCTGGGGGATCCTTCTTGTTTCTTGAAGACAAGACGTAGCCCAGCTAGGCCTGAAGCCCCAAGTTCATGCTCTATCAACTCAGATAATAGGAGCATTTTCCTATTCAAGAAAGATGACTAATAGCTCGTGAGGCCCATAAACGCAATCTTACTATCCATCAACCGGGATAATAAAAGGATTTTCATTGGGGTCAAGACCTAGCCCAGCACAAGCCTCATTACGCAATGCCAATATAAATCTCTACCCAAATTACAGTTCAAGGCCGGTTCACCGGTGGCGATTCATGGTATTATACCTAACTTTATTTATTTCCAGCGTAATATTTTTAGTTGTAGGTTCTGAGTCTAATATTTTGAGAATTTTTAGTGGAGGATTGTTGTACAAAAAATTAAGGGTAAAAGACACTGACCACCCCTGAGTTTTGGATAAATTCCACTATGCTACACCTTCTTTTGGATGGAGGCTAAGGGTAGACTAACAGCATGGGAAAAAAGACTATTTTACCCCTGAAATATTATAATATTACCACCTATTGTTGTGAAACACAGCCGACTCCCTTTCCTTTCTTCTACTTCCCCAAATCTGAAAGACTGATACCCACACCAGCAAGATAGATAAATACTGTGGAACTCACGAACTCATTTATCTCCACAAATAGAAAACCCCAAATCATCAGTTACCTAGCCGCCACATCTTCATCTTCATCTCCTTCCATTTCTCAAACCCAATCTTAGTCTTTCTTTGCGATTCGACACCCAAATCAGACCCACCGTCACCCTCGTCATCAACCTCTAGAAATCATCTCCATCTTCCATGAAACCGGCGATTCACCCGTCTCAAACCCAAGTCCGAACAGGATGGTCCCGAACAGAGAAAGAGGAAGGGCTCTGGTGCTGCTACGGTATGGACATCGTCGATCGCCCCAGGCGAACGACCGGCGATTGGGTCTGGTTCTGGTGCGGTGGTGGTGGCGTGCGGTGAAGGTGGCGGTGGTTTGGGCTTCAGCAAAACAGAGGCATATACCTCACTTTTTTTTTTATTAAAATATCTTCCTGCGTCTTCTTCAGTCTTCACTAACACCACCACACCACCGAATTGGAGCCCCAAATTGCGGCACAGGTGTGCGCACATCACCTGGCTTCTGATTATATTCTCAACATCTGGTTCCTTTCGATTCCTTCACAGTGACAAAGCATCGGCGACACTGATTGTGGGAATTTTGGGTTTCGGGCGTCTCCTTCCTTGTCGATCTGCTTTATTGAGGTTTGCTTGTGCATTATTGAGTTTTCTATCGATTAGTAGGATTACCCCTCTTCTGTTTTTGCTTTTGGTTTTGGGGTTTTTGAGTTTTGAATGGAGTTGGATTCACTGGTTGTGGAAGATGAAGATATACAAGTCCAGAGAAGATTTTATGGTGACATTTGCAAAATCAAAATTGGAGTCAAAGATATGAACTGTGGATATGGATTAATTCATGATTGTTCTTAGGTTGGAAGATTGGGACGTGTAGCTGCATTTGTTGTGAAACAAATGAGCATTTTCAGTGTATACATCCAGAGATTGGTTCATCTCTCATCTTCTTGTCTTCATCATTGTCGCTTTTTTCACTAGTTCAGAGTTGTTTGCAGATTCTTGCGCAGGGTGTTCATTAGTTCTGGAGAATGGTATTGTTATTCATTTTGTTCTGCAGAAGGAAGAAAATAAAATTGATTAATGGAAATGATTTGGTGATGTTCTTGATGTTCTTGGTATTTTGTTGATAATTAAGGGTAAAAAAAAGTCCAGAAAAATACACAGGGGCAATATGGTCTGGAAAAATTCAATCAACCACTTTTCTAACAGAACGTAATAGAAGGGTGCTAAGTGTTCACGGAATATTCCGTTAAATGGATGCAGAGTGTCTTTTCTCAAAAGTCAGGGTAGCGGGGTGGAATTTATTCAAAACTCAGGTGTGGTGAGTGTCTTTTACCCAAAAATTAAAATTACAATTAAAATTTTTTTCTTCTAACCATTACCTATCCTAGCCAAGCAATTGATCGACCTTCACAATTATAGTTTGTGAAGGGAACTCTCCCACCGCATTGTACGTGTTTTCTTTTGAAATCTTATTATAAAATCAGTGTAATCTATCAAATTTGTGCAGATTTCGAGTCCTTTCCTTCCACATAAGTCTGTAGATCCGTTCTAAACTTGAGACTCCTCTTAGTCTCACTATACGCTCATGCTATTTGTAACACTTCACCTCTCGATCCATGGTGATACAAGAACAAAATCCGTCTTTTCTTACTAACCTAGTTCGGGTCACTCTCGCGCACCAATCTAAGTCTGTAGTATGTCCGGGTAGCTACTTCATTCATACATAAAAGTAAAAATATAGAAATCTAAGTAGAACATAAATACTATATTAGGACCTAAGATCGGAATCTACAACACTTTCAGAAAAAACATGTCAAAATTCTAATTTCATCGAGGAACCTAGGTAAAGTACTTAGCTACTCATATGAATGAAGAGGAGAATGAATAATCGAACACTCAACGAATTCTGGTGATTCGATCTTCCAAGTTTTGCTCCTATGCTCCAAAGGTGCCTCCCACTGTGTATGAATATGTTCCAAAGGTGCCTCCCACTGGGTCGAGCTGGTAAAAATGTCGTGCGAATTTGCACTTTTGCCCCAAAGTTGGATGCCCCAAATTTTCCTCTCTGTTTGCGTTTGAACACACACCAAGAGCTCACCAATCCAACACTAAGCCAAAATTCCCATTCCCATCTCTGTGTGTGTGTTTGAACGCAGAGTCTTGCGTATGAACGCAAACAATGATATTTGTCTTCAGTATTGTAACTGGGGATTGATGAAGTGGATGATGATAATGTGTTCTTGTGGCGAAGTTAATACAATATCAGTGATCCATATGTAGAAACAGATAGAGATAAGTGGTGGTGGGGAATGGAAATAAGTAATGTATGTCACAGAGGAGAGAGACATTTTGTTGGGTCATGAATCTGTGTAACCTCTATGAAGATGATGACCTCCCTATATATACAGAACTAGTAGTAACAATCATGGGGTGAGTTACTGCATTAATCACGCCCCCATTAAGGGGTTAAAGCAGATATTTCGGGAGATCGTGACCATTAATATCGAATCTGCATATACAAGGGTTGAACAAGTCTTCTCCATGACATACATGGGTCGTAGATGGGACATTAACCACCTGCAATGAGCCTTATCCCATCCTCCAAATCATTTGATCCCTTGGTTCCCGTGCGAGCTGCAATATGCAAAGGGACCCTGTCTCGTGGTCCCCATATGCTGACATGGCATAATCTGGTGCACATGGAGCACAATAGGGTAGCCAATTGCGTGCTGTTGATTGCTCCACGTGGCTACGATCTTGAAATATGTTTTGGACTATCTACATTACGCCCCTTGCGCATTAGCTGAGCTTACGAAATGTTATGCGCACTTGAAGTCACCTAGTTATGATGAGTTAACCGATGACTCACTCTACTAGTAGCTCATGATGGCCTAGCAGTTATGGCAGAGTATTGAGAAGACCCATTGGTGGACGCAACCCTTGGTTATCTAATCTAACGTTTGAGAAGAGATGTCAATTGGCATGGTATGTCGTCGTGGGTGGAGGCTTGTACGCACGCGCATTGTGCATTTTGGCGGTTCAACCAACGAGACATATAAAAGACGACCGTAATTCGCATGAGATATGATTATGCTAGTATTTAAGAAAATAAAACACTCAAGGGGAAACTTTTACAGCCATCACAATTTATGAGCAAGGTTGAAGAGAAAGAGAGAAAGATCCATTAATCAGCGCAAGAGAAACCCAAAAAGTAAATGACTTTTTTGAAGAATCCTTCTTCAACTAAGATCAGCACTTCAGAGCTTCAAACTTTTTGACCAGTTATTTGGATCTAAGAGTGAATCCTAACCAAACTCAACATTGTTCTTTGCATTGAAACTAGGGTTTTGACTCTTATCACATTCCCCCCCTTTAGGTATCTGATTAACATGTCTCGGAGAAAGGAAGAAGAAGCAGGTTTGGTCCAGGACCACTTGTGGAGGAAATCACCTGCATTTGACGGTTACGATTACTACGAAGCTGTAATGCGGACTTATAATCTTGCCCCCAACATTCCATATTACTCCTTGGTGGTATTGGATAAGTGCCCCCATCACGATGAATAGGACCTTTTGGAGGTGGTAAAGATTCATAGTTTCGCGATTGAGGCGATATACTATCCTAGTTAGATTTGATGGAGAAATGGTTGTGCAACAAGTTGAGGGCATTCGAAAAACAAATCTTGCCCAGTAGAAGTTGCCTGCTTTCAACCAATCTAGACATGAGGTTCACGTTGGTGTATTCCCTAGAGGCAATCTATATTATTGTGACATTTATTTAATGATAAAGACATTTTATTCATTTTGTTATCTATATGATGATATGTTGACATAATGAAGTCCTTAGAACAAATTTTGCATTCTTAAATACTCCTAGTCCAGTATTATTGTTAATTATGACGACTGCAATGCATCAATACTAGTATGTGGGTAGTTTGATATGGGATATCAAGTCTTACACATGAGTACACATTAGGAGTAATGATGTATTGAATTGACTTGTCATGAGAACACTACATGGATGATATGTGAGTGTCACGAGCGCTTCTCATGGTGACAGTGGTGACCTGAAGTCACTACATTCTCTAGATGTGGAGTGACATGTTTCAATATCGTCTAACATCACTATGTGATAAGGTGCTATATAAATGATGTAATTGGACATGTTATGAAATATCCATGGCCACTAAATGAGTGAGACTTAGGAAAATGCATGGTCGTGCTCAAATGAATCAATATGAGATATTGATGTCATTTATTTGTCTAAGTCTACTCAGGGAATCGAGAAACAATAGATTGGATATACAAGGGTGACACTCCATGCCTCGAGTCTAATATGGATATATTGGCAAAGGGATTAAGCGACTCGGTAACATTGGTCATAGAGGTTTATAAGATCATTGGCATTCATATTACTCGGGTAGCACTGTTGTATTGTTAGATACTGCTCAACGTTTGTAATTGTTATTGCCAACGTAATCAGGTACCTACCGGGCCACATGCAAGAATGAATCAAACGGATATTACTTGCTCATTAGTTGGACAAAATAACAATTATGGATTGTGGACTTAATTGCAAACTAATACTAACTGTCAGGGTTAAAGAGAAATTTGAATTCTCTCGTCCCTATAAATACCATTGCACCGTGGCTAGGGTTTACTTACGCCTCCAACACTGTTCGTATATGATAAAGAATAGTTAGGGTTTGAGAGAGAGAGATATTCGTGCTATCACTGCCGTCCAGAGCTCAGCATATTTTGTGACACGTGATTGTCCATCTTCCTCCAGCAGACTTGCACCAACGAATAGGGAGTCCAGCTCAAATCGTTCATGTGGATATGGTAGACGCGATGCAATTTCAGCGTTTGACTGAGGTAAACCTCTAAACATCATATTATGATCAGTCACATGGGTCCTTCGTGGGTTTTAGGCAAAAAAATTTGTTATATCCGCTGCGTATTGTTGCCAAAATCCAACAGTGGTATCAGAGCCACTTGTGAGACCATAATATGATTATGTGTTCCTTTCAGTTATTCAACACGATCATTGTTTAAACTATTATATTGTATGAGACATGTACGATCATGATACGTAAGTGATACAATCATGGATATGTATATGGGCATACAGTTTAATCATGTATATAATATACGATTCAGAAAAGTAGGGTTTTGATGTTTGAATAAGGCGAAAGATAAAAAAATCACGGTGTTGACGTTCAGGTTATTCTGCCTGCACATATCGTCATAGTAGCCATATCAGCACTGCGGTAGTAAAGGGAATACGTGATTACCCAAAGCCTACGGGGCGCTGCCCATATCATGCGAAGGGCGCTGCCCCCACGTACCCAGCTGCGGGGAGCCCACCTGAAGCCTCCAAGGGGACGCTGCCCCTCTTGACCCATCGTAAAACAATAGAGTGATTATGAATCAAACTGTGAGATAAAAATTGTATAGTTTATGTCCCTTACTTGATGTTTTATTATATGGTGTGTGGATGTGGCCTAATGTGTGATTGGTTTGTTGTGGTTTGGTTTTGATTGATTTGATGTAATCAAAATACGGCTTGCAGGGCGTGCCTCTCTATTCATTTTGATCGCACTTTTCTTCTATTGTCGTCTCGTTCCCCTCATAGTTAGGTTTCTCTGCATATAAAATTAATTAGATTGGTATGTAGAAAATGAAACATAATGGTATTGAGGATCTCATATGAGAGGAGATAGCAAAGATACATGAATGAAATGCTTAGGGATAGTACTTTTTTGTCATTTCATGTTGATGGGATTTGGCTCAGTCGCAGAATTTTGAAATATACCCTGCCAGCGACTTCCTTCACCTCAAATGTTCCATTCTATTTCGGAGAAAACTTGGGATGTTCTTGATGGCGCAGTCAATGTGTTGAAGCTCGTAGCACAAGGCCTCTGACATTAAACTTACTTGGCTAACTGTCTTACTGTAGGCTATGCTGATTCTGGCATACGAGCTCATTGTTGTGCTTGGCCTTGTCCTTTTTTGCTTCAATTAAAACCAATTCATGATGCCTATCGGCTTGGATATGCGCACTCATAGCTAATTTTTCATAAGGGATTTTCATCTTTGCAGGAAGTACAACTTCCACTGCATTACATAATGAGAAGGGGCTCGCACCAGTGTGAGTCCTAGGCGAAGTGCGATAGGCCCATAGAGCTAACTACAACTTGTCAACCCATTTCTTTTTTTCATCATGCACAATTTTTCTTATCATCCTCAATAGAGTTTTATTGGTAGCTTTAGCTTGACCATTTCCCTTGGGATATTGGGAGGGGAAGTATGCTGTCTAATGGTGTATTCTCCAAGCTTCGCAGCAACATGCATGTTGGCAAACATAGTCCTTTTATCATAAAGGATAGTATTACGGACTCCAAATCTTCATATGATGTTATCTTGTATGATGTTTATTACAGAACCATGCACAACCATCTTGAGTGGCAAAGCTTCAATCCATTTTGTGAAAAGCTCAATTCCCGTAAGGATCTAGATACATCCCTTGGAAGGAGGATTGATGAAACGATGAAATCTATAGCTCAAGTGTGGAAAGGCCACGATGTTCCAAAAGCTTGCAGATCAACAGTTGGCCCATGCATGAGGTTTCCATGAAACTGACATTGTTAACATATCATACTTTCTCGCGGCTATCAGAATCCATAGACGGTCAGAAATAACCTATGGATGAAAGTAGATGAAATAACTTTTCATCTCCTTGGTGCTCGGATGAATGAACAGCTTCCATGATCTCATGGGTCTCCTGTCATGTGAGACAGCAGTATTCATGCAAATCTTTTCCTGAACATGATGCCTTCTCGCAGTTCATACCTATGTGCTTTCTTATTTTGTAACCGCAACTTGGTGCTTATCCATAGGAATAAAATTTATTTTCATATACTTAATGAAAGGCTTCCTCCAATCTTGATAGTCACCAATTTCACAACGCCAAGCATATCGTAGATTGGGCTGCATTGTTCACGTGAAGCTTGTATCAGGACTGCATGTGAGCTCATTTGGGCCAATAATAGCCTTCTCTTCTGTATAGGGGGATATCATTCCGACCACGACACTCTTTATGCGGCTCCTGTAGATAAACCACACCTTTTGCTTCTTCGATGCATCTGAGAAAAAAAAATCCTCAACGTCCTTTGTGGTAGATAATGCCATCATGCAAAATGACACATTTAGCAGAAGGACAGTCCTTGTTGCTTGCGCCCTTTGCAAGGATATCGATCATCTTCTTGCACCAGTCTCCTTCTTGCACCTCGTATTCTTCTTCCTGTATGATTTGGACATAAGCTGAGGTGGATTTAGTCTCAATGAGAATGGAGGCTGGGAACTTGTCTTCATCAATCTTCGACCCTATAGTGGCTAAAGCTGATGCATGCATGTTATCTGATCTAGGTGTATCCTCATAAGTAATTGACTCAAAGCCTATGGTGAGCTTCAGAACAATAGCATGATAACTCAGAAAGTTGATTTCCTTGAGTGTGAATTCTCCAGATGACTGTCTAACTATCAATTTAGAGTCGCCCGTGATGACCAATTGTCTGACTCCTAAAGATTTAGCTGCAAGAAGACCAACTATTAAGGCTTCATACTTTGCTTCATTGTTTTTTATTGTAGATTTCAGCTTATATGACATTTGTACCACTTCCCCTACTGGGAATGTTAAGACCACTCCTGCGCTACCTCAAGTTCTTGTGGAGAATCCATCAAAAGTTATGAACCACTTTTCTTCTTGGTGGATCTCCATGTCTCATGAAATCTCTTCTGAATCTGGCGCATGCAATCCATCTAAAATCGAGCGAGGAGGGCAGCTGAATTTGATTTAATTTCTTTAGGATCAATATCCATTTTGTGAACCTACCACTAGGGGCGGGATAGGATCAATAGATATGGGATCAATAGCCATTTTGGAAGCCTGCCACTAGGGGCTGGATGCGCCAAGAAGTACCTTACGCAGTCACTCTTGTTTATCACAACTACCTTGTGGGAGGCAAAGTAGTTCTTCAGTTTCTGCACCACAAACACTAGTGCCAAACAGTGTCTCTCAATAGAAGAGTACCTTGATTCTGCCCCCTGAATTACCCTTTAGATGTACTACCTCTGTTTCTTTAGAATCAGCTTAGAGAAAGATGGCACGATTTTATGAAACCTGTTATTTTGACCAATTTACCCCCACCTATCATGGAATTAAACTTTCTCCCTGTCTCTCTCTCTCTCGCTTCTCTCTATGTTGTTTACCATAACCAACACAGCAACATCAATAGCAGCAAAACAACAACAAATATAGAATTCACACAATATCTAGAAATCGAAGAAAAAAGTCACCTTCAAAATAAACCCAAGCAAAACTAAACCAGATGGAAATCACCAGTTGTAATTGAAAGTCCACAATGCATCCAAAAGAGGGCTTTCAAAACAAAAATTAGAAGAACGAGAAGAGACGGAAGAGGAGAAGAAGAAGAAGAAGAAGAAGAACAGAAATTGAGAGAGAGAGTGAATCGCCAGTCACAGCCGGGCCCTTCGAAACCAGAAGAACACCGCCATACCCAGATTGTCGGAGCTTGAACGCCTCCGGCCACAGCGAGGCGAGACATCTGACTAGCAGGAGCAGCAAAGGCAACAAGCCAAAAGATAAAAGTGAGAGATAAAGGCACCGATTGTCTCCGATCTGGTCAAAAAAGGTACAGGAGGGTCTCCGATATGCTCAAAAGACTTTGCCGATCTCGTCCTCGCCGGTCTCCGTTTTGGATTTCGCTGGTCTCGATCTAGTTGCTTCCCCTTTGTGGTTGGTTTGATGGAGGGAGAAGTATAACGGGAGAGAACAGAGAAAGGGAGGGAGAGAAGAGAGAGGGAGAGAGGAGAATACGGAGACAGAAATACGGATTGACATAGAGAGATTTCAGATAAGGATGGGGTAATGCGTGCTGTGAGTATGGAGGGCATATATGTCATTTAAGAGGAAAAACTTACTAAAACGGAAATTAGGCTGAAAGAGAAGAAACTTTCCATTTAGGGAAGTAGGCTGAAAGAGAAGAAACATAGGTAATAGTAAACATGTCTTTCTTTTCCAACCACTTTCTGCGCGAGCAGTGTTCCAATGGACTTAGTAGTTGAGGTAAGGTACATGATCAATGGACTTCCAACCGTGGAGCAATCATGACACGTGGTGAAGACATGTTCTTCATCTTCTCAAAGAGAGATTCTTTGGGCGCCCATTGGAAGATGGCGCCTTTCTTCAAAAGGTCATTGAAAGGGTGAGTGTCTGCCATCACAGTTATGAATCTTCGCTAGTAAGAAAACCTTCCCAGAAAACTCTAGAGTTCACTTTGAGATTTTGGGATAGGCATGTCCGTGATCGCGGATACCTTGGTAGGACCTGGTTCAATCTCGTGTTTGTGGATGAGGCACCGCCAAAACTTTCCAAATGTAACCCCGAATGCGCATTTCATAGGATTCATCGTCAGCTAGAACTTTCTGCATCTCTTGAATACTATGCACATGTCCTTCAAGTGGTGGTATTTTTGCAAATATTTGACCACCAAGTAATCTACGTAGAACTCTACTTGTTGTTTGTGCATTAGGTCATGAAAATAGCCATCATAGCTCTCTAGTATCTCGCCCCTGCATTCTAGTACATTAAGCTTCATACACTGTGGTGATGGCACGGGTGATGCAGTGGTTCGTACGCTTAGAAAAAAATAAAATGTGATGAAAAACAAAACGTGACAAAAATAATAAATGACGAGTATGTTTTAAAAAAAACGTGATGAATGATTTTTGATGCGCAATGAGTAATTGAGACGCGGCGGGAAATAAATAAAAACGCGGCGAAAGATTAAAACACGATGTTAATTCTACGCGCGATAAAGCGTGATACATGACAAATATTTTAAACGATTCTTGACTAAATTTTGGGTAGGATAATTTGAATTTAAAAAAAAAATTAAATATTTAGGTAACTAATAAATGAAATTTGGAACATAAATTTATATAAAACTACGAATTGATTTTACTAATAGCTTTTGGATAAAGATTACCGCTTGAAATAAATTAATTTAGAAACTAGAATAATTAAACTTAACTGAAAACGATTACTTAATTAGTTTATTATAAAAAATGATTTATGCAATGTCAAATTACTAAAATGCACCTAGAGTAAAATACGATTTGTTACATCATTCTTCCTTGGAATAAGTTTCATCCTCGAAGCTTGAATGCGGTGCTAAGATTTACGGGTCTCTATTGGAGTCAGAACTAGCGAAAAGATAATTAGTATACAAATGAAAGAAAAGACAAAACACGATCGTTAGAACATGTGTATATAGTAAGCCATGGAAAGTAGCAATTGCATTTAGCCACAAATGGGTTGGAAGTTAATAACCCTTTTCGAGCTGAATTACTGTTGGATCTGAAAGATTCAGACAACTCCAAAGATTTAAACTTTTTTTTGGAGACTGTTGTGTGGTAGATGGTCTCTTAATACAAATCTTATACCTCGTGGCCCCAAAAGTTCACCCCTTCCGTTCACAACACTATGAAATAGCATTGCATCTTCCTAGAGATGCCTCTGCACAAAGCAGGTTTGGACTCACATTTTATCAAAGACAAACTCGTCCAATCTTCGATCAGGCCTTCAAAACCCAATCAAAACTCAACCAAATCGCCTCAAATCAGTCCCAAATCGCTCCTCAGCCCAAGCTCTCTCTACTACAACCATCAATTCGGCCCAATACGAAGAAACAAAGAAAGCCCCAATTCTCCTAGGGTTCGTGAAGGTGCTGAAGATCAACGAAGGAGGCTTTCTCAGTTCAATTCGAGGGTAGAGATCACTCCTTGGAGGCCAATAAACCCATCCCTCAAGTCTACATAAACAAAAGAGTGAAGAAATTCGGATTCTCTTGAGACCCATTCGACTACAGTGCTCTATTCTTCTTCCTCTCTCTCTCCGATTTCGCCCAGATTTGGGTTGTTCTTGAGCTATCTAAGGGCTAAGAACACAGAAAGAGGACAAGAGGAAGAGAGGAGCATCTATTCAAGACATTTTTAGTCTGATTTTTTGCTCTGTTTTGGTGTTGTTCTTGCACTGTGTATGCTTTGTTTCTACAGCTCTGTTTCTTCTTCATTTGCTGTAGCAGCATCAGCTATAAGCTACTCAGTCGTTAGATAATCTCAGTTTGATTAGGTTGTAGTTGATTCAAGGTTGGTTTGCTCTTCACTTTGAACTGTAGCTTGTGTATTGGGGTTGATTTTGAGAAGACTTGTGTATTCTTGAGTTTTGAGATTGAAATATATGAAATCTTAGTTGAATATGATGAAGTTGGATGGCTTGTTGTGAGATTTTCAATTGTTCTTCAAGTTTCACAATGTTTGGAAGTCGAATTCATTGAATTCTTGTGTCGAAAGACAATCCGAATTGTGGTTTGATCTTGTATGTGGACTCACTTAGATGAGTACATATCCTTGATGGTTAACATAACTCGATTTTGGGTTTCACTCTTGAATTCGTGAGCTAGACAATTCTGTTTGCTTTAGAATCCATGTTTCGTCGCTTCATACAAATTTTGGGTGTTGAACTTCACTTGCAAGTTTTCTAGCAAAATCAATTGACTCAACTTCATTCTCTTGAATCGTAGTGTTAGTAGTATTAGTAGTCATTCATTTTATTTCTTAGTTTCAAACACAACTTGCTCCATCACTTAGGTAGTGGATTTGATAGCTTTGCAAGCTCTAAAGCCATTGAGAATTTGCGTTATTTGCTTTAGTTAGTCGTTTTATACTCTCTATTTTAGTTTTGCAAGTCGTTTGACGAGGCATTAGCTAAAATGCCCACTTATGTTAAATTCCTCAAAGACATACTGTATGGAAGGAGGCGGATGAGTGATTTCGAGACAGTCAATCTGACGGCAGAAGCGAGCAACTGTGTGAAAAACGGACTACCACTGAAAAAGAAGAACCCTAGCAGTTTTGTGATTCCGGTAACCCTAGGTAGTGCTTACACACGAAAGGCTCTGTGTGACCTAGGGGCCATCATTAATCTACTGTCGCTGACAACTTTCAAAAGTTTGGGGGTCAGAGACCCCAGGCCAACCAGAATTATGCTTCAGATGGCCGACAGATCCGTAAAACCAGCTTATGGAGTCATTGAAGATATTCTGGTGAAAGTTGGAGATCTTATTTTCCCAGCATATTTTGTGATTCTGTATATGGAGGCAGGGGAGGTCCCGCTCATTCTGGGCAGACCATTCCTAGCAACTGGAGAAGCCATCATAAACTGCAAGAGTGGAGAGCTGTTTATGAAAACTAGTTAAGACAAAGTAAAATTCAATTATTTCAAATATCTCCAGCTCCCAGATTACTACGGTCATGAAAACTATTTTGATGTCGAAGTAATTGATGAGGGACTTAAAAATTAAGAGATGGATGAGCTTTGAGCAGAACTGGAGGATATGTACCCAGAGGATAATGAGGAGCACCAGGACGAGCAGGTCATGAGAACTGAAGACTGGACCACCTTATATAAAGACGAAGAAGGCGAGCATAAAATGGCTCTGGTACCACCACTCAAGGAGCCACCAGTCCTGGGGCTAAAGCCGCTACTAGACCACCTCGGCTATGCATACATTGGTGAAAATAATACTCCGCCAGTAATTGTCTCGTCTTTTCTATCTCAGGAACAGGAACATAAACTGCTGGAGGTCCTGAAAGAGCATAAGGAGGCTATTGGATGGACAATTTCCGATCTCAAGGGAATCAGTCTCTCCAACTGCATGCACAAAATCAGGATTGAAGAATGGAAGAAGCCAGTAATTCAGCCTCAGCGGAGACTGAATCTCAACATGAAATACGTTGTGCGCAATGAGGTCATGAAGTGGCTAGAAGCAGGAATTATATACCCTATATCAGACAGCACCTGGGTTAGTCTTGTCTAGTGTGTGCCTAAAAAAGGGGGTATGACAGTGGTACAGAATGCTGATCAGGAACAGATCGCTTAGCGCACTGTTACAGGCTGGCGAATCTGCATGGATTACCGTAGGCTGAATGATGCAACACTAAAGGACCACTTTCCACTGCCATTCATGGACCAGATGCTTGATAGGTTGGCTCACCATGCCTACTAATGTTTTCTTTACGGGTACTCGGGGTACAACCAGATCCACATTAATCCGGAAGATCAAGAAAAGACGACGTTCACTTGCCCATATGGTACGTTCGCCTTTAGACGTATGCCGTTTGGTCTGTGCAACGCTCCAGCTACATTCCAGCAATGCACGATGGCCATATTTTCAATATGATCGAGAAAATCTGGAAGTCTTCTTGGATGAATTTTCACTATTTGGGGACAGTTTTGAAGACTGTTTGTACCATCTGGCCAGAGTTATGATCCGCTGCAGGAAAACAAATCTGGTGGTGAATTGGGAAAAATGCCACTTCATGGTTACTGAAGGCATTGTGCTGGGACATAGGATTTCCAGCAAGGGCTTAGAGGTAGACAGAGCAAAGATTGAGGTTATAAAGCAACTTCCATACCCAACCACATTAAGGGCGATCAAGAGTTTTTTGGGCCATGCAGGGTTTTGCAGAAGATTCATTAAAGACTTCTCCAAAATTACAAAAACATTATGTAATCTGTTGGGAAAGGATGTGCCATTTGTATTCGACGAACCCTGCAGGAAAGCCTTTGACGTACTCAAATATCGCCTGACCACTGCCCCAATAATCACAACTCCAGATTGGTCACTCCCATTCGAGCTTATGTGCGACACCAGTGACTACGTGATGCGCAAATTAGCGTGTTGTCGCAAGTGTACGAATCAGGTAATACCTGGTGTATTTCAACTCGGGTTACCGTTCCCACGAGGACGATTTCAGGTCTTTTCTAGCAGTCGGGTTCAACTATCAGAGTGTAAAAAGGGAGGAGTAGTTGAGATTATGATTATGATTACAATCTAAGTACAAATAAATAACTGAAAGTAAATGTTTTTGTAGACGTTTTCTTGCATATTTCTTTAGGTTGTAAAACTAGGGTTTAAGGTACTAGATTCCAGGATCCCGTAAGGTCTCTAAAGATTTTCGTTCTTTGTTTGGTGTGGAAACACACAGCAGTTGTTATTCGTGCCATGTACCAGTTGTGCAGTAGCCTTTCAATTCCCGCACGCTATCACGATCCTGCAGACTTTCAGATTCCTGTTAAGTTGCCTAAGTCTGGAGTCTCGTTCTAAGTCTGCTAGAGTTTTTAACATGTCCTAAAGGCCCGGGTCAGATTCTCTAACAGTTGGTCAAACGTTTCTAGGCTAGTCGTGTCTCCCCTTCGCTAGTCGGCCCATCGGGGTAAGGTGCTAAATTTCGTCTTTTCTTCCTAACCCTAACCAGATGTTTTCACCTACCGGCTCGGGTCTGTAGCAATTCTGGGTGATCAATCCGAGCATGCATAAACGATAAAAATCAAAGACAGAATAACGAACAATACTGCTGAATTAAGAAACTGCAACCATGAATTCATAACCAAAATATAGATTAATATCTGAGTACGAAACCCTAGGTTCACCGAGAACCTAGGTAAAGAGTTTAGCTACTACGTGACATAATTAAAGAACAAAGTTTCTGAAATAAAGAGACAGTGAGATCAAACGAGTGTCGTGGAATCTGGATTCGCGCTCCCGTGCTCACCGAGGATGCTCTAAATTCTCCTTGGGTGTATTGCGTTGTGTCCCAAAACGATCTCTGGACATCCCTTTATATAGTGCCTGAGATGCTTTTAGAAAATTGTCTGTAATTACGAAACTGCCAAAACCGCCTCGAGAAACGTGTTGTCTGCGTATCTGCCTGCGTATCTGACAACGTATCTGCGTATCTGTCTGCGTAGCTAGCCTGGTGGCTACGTATCTTTCTGCGTAGCTAGCCTGCTGACTGCATAGCTGGATGCGTAGCTAGCCTGTTGGCTGCGTATGTAATACCCTGTATTTTAATTAGGGGCTATTTGGTAATTTTAGGAATATATTTGGCGATTTAAAAAAAAAATCAAAATTACTCTTGACTTGTTTTCTTTAGTTTTCTAAATGTTCATTTTTGACATTGAAATACATAATTTTTAATTAAAATTATTTGCTATTCTTTTTATGTATCTTTTATGTGTTAGATAGTAATTGAAAATTTCATCTTACCCCACAATTCTTTTTGCTATCATCCTTTAGTTCCATCCATCAACTCTTCTATTTTTGTTAATTACAACCAAATACTCCTCCACCACTTTGGTCAAGTCATATTTTAAAAATGAATAAAGCACTCTTGACTTGCTAGTAACCCATTTCTATATATTACTACATGTCTTAGATGAAAACACTCATCACCATCAACATCTCCGTCAACTCCCTCACTCCATCTCTTCCACTTCCAATTCTTTACACCTTCTTGTCATCATGAACACTCAAACAAACCCTCTTCTCTCTCCAAAAGTTTCATTCCCGTTTTTTGGTGTTGACCTCACTAAAACTCCATCAAAACTTTAATTTCCAAACATGACACCATTCTTCTCAAGGATTGAAGGCCAATTTCACTATATTCCTCACCATTTCTTGAATCTTGGGGTAAAGACTTTCCTAGTTTTGAATTTATGTTTGCATGTCCATGTTTAGCTTATATTTATGCAATTTCATCTTCGGTTTCTTCCTTTTCATTCTTGATTATTCATTTTCATTTTTTAGATTAAGTGATTGACTTCAAAATATGGTTTATTTCATGAAACTCGCACTAGAACTCACATGCATGTTGTGAATGTCTTCTTCTTTGCATTTATAGTTCATGAGAGTTTTCGTAATTTGTGTCAAGAGCATGTAAAAATCTTAATTCATGCTTAAAATGATGTTATTTGGGTGAAAATAAACTTTTCTTAAGTTTTATGTACACGTAGAACCATTCTTATCGCTTTTCGAAAGATTGCATGTTGTTACAATCTGACCAGTTTGACAAAAACATAGTTTATCTCCATATTTTGCCTCAGTAAAATTTTCAAATCTTGCATATTTTGATACTATACTTAGAGAGGATCATATTGAGAAAAAAAAATCAACTCCATAGCCTTTTTGGTTAGGGAGATAAGCTCATTCAAATTTGCATGTTTTCTGAAACTCTGTTTCTGGACCAGTTTTAGCATTTTTCATAAAAACCCAATTTTCAGAAACATTTGGAACCTCATCTTTCTTGTGATAAAATTAGACAAATAGGATATTAATTCTAGAGAAGATGGGCATTATTTCTCTTTTCAAAGTGGTCGTAATCACCTTTCAAAATTTGAAAAGTTCTGCCAAACACTTCTCTGCACAACATTGTTTGTTTATTTTCTAGCTTGAGTCTTATAATAGATATGCTTGATTTTCTTGATATTTGGGAAAGTAGAAACATGTAGCTTCATCCTAGATTTATTACATGATTTTATGAGATGCTTTGATATGATAAATATGCCTCTAAAGTCAGAGTTTCAAATCTGTCCAGAATTGAATTCTCTTATTTTTAAGAAGGCATGAGTTTTTGCCTCTCATGAATTATATGTGACTTATGTGTGATATTGAACATCAATATTTGTTCATTAGTGACAATTAGAATCATTTGCATGTGGATCATGTAGTCGACACGTGAGGATACCACTTGAATGCGGGTTAATTGGAATTTTGGGATGAACTTAGTACCCGACCTAGACAAACATCCATGCATTTTAACTCGGGCCTAGCATTATTTTGACTAGAGAATTGTACACTCTAGGAAACGAATTTGTAGACGAGGATTACGTGTACTTTTAGGAGCTTACGTGCTATTTGCTGAGGATTGATGTGAGTATACATGCCAAGTCTAGTGTGCCTAGCTTATTTCGTGTCTAAATATAATTTCATTACTTGTCTCAAAATGTATTTGATGATTTACACGCCTTACTTGAGATTAGATATGTTTCGAATTGCTCCATTTGAAATTGTCACACAAAGATGATAATGCGTAAGAACGTAAAGTGGAAAGAGTTGTGCGAGGAATGTCATTTGGATTATTACAAATTTGGTTCGGTCGTTGTAGGCTTCTTCCCTCGACCCTTATTGGTTAGCTCGGGGGTAATTCGCCTCGGGTTCGCTCCTTGTACTCACTCCTTCTGGGCGCAAGAACCCTGTTAGGGGGGTGTCGACACTTAAGGTATTGGTAGCTTGTGACGGGATAGGTTGGATGTGGTTTATAGGAATTTTCCCCGTATAACTGATGAATGAAATGGTAACTTTTGATTGGGATATTGAATATGGAAGTTAGATAACTCTTTGGGAATTTTCAGAAACTAAATTCTGATTATGGAGTATACTCGATATTGGAAACTTCTGATTATAATGTGAGAATGTATTATTCTAATTTTTATATCCTTCTGCCAGTTGATTATGTGTCAAAGTGGGTAGAAGCTATGGCATGTCAGAAAAACGACGCAGCAACAGTGGAGCGATTTCTCAAGCGTAATATTTTTACCAGGTTTGGAACACTAAGAGCCATGGTCGGTGATGAAGGCTCTCACTTTATTAATAAAGTCTTTGCCAAAGTTTTAAAGCAGTATGGGGTGTCTATCCATAAGGTGTCACTGCCTTACCACCCACTGGCAAATGGGAAAGCTGAGGTGTCGAACTAGGAAATCAAGAGAATATTGGAAAAGACGGTGAATCCTGGACGAAAAGATTGGTCCTTAAAGCTGGATGACGCACTTTGGGCATATAGGACAGCTTACAAAACCCCACTGGGAATGTCCCCATACAAGCTGGTGTTCGGTAAGGCCTGTCACCTACCTGTGGAATTAGAGCATAAAGCTTATTGGGCAATCAAGCAGCTAAATATGGATCACAGTTTATCTGGAGATAAGAGAAAAATAGCACCACTTGAATTGGAGGAATTACGAAATACAACTTATGAGAGCGCCAAGATCTATAAGGAAAAAACGAAGAAATGGCATGACAATCGCATTCTACCAAAGAAAATAGAAATTGGGCAGAAGGTTCTTCTTTACAATTCAAGAATGAAATTCTATCCAGGAAAGCTGCGTTCACGATGGTCTGGACCATTTATTGTGAAGGACATTACATCCTAGGGAGTAGTGGAGCTGGAAAACCCAAGGGAGAACACAGTTTTTAAGGTGAATGGGAATCGAGTCAAGCCATACAGAGAACAACAGGAGGCTATAGAGGTAGAAGCCATCTACCTCGACGATCCTTCAGCATCAATGAGGTAACAAAGTTGGGCTGTCGACTGTAAATCACAAGCGCTGGTTGGGAGGCAACCCAACACGTAATAGTAGTTTTAATATAGTACTTTAATATTTGAATAAAAATTCATAAAAAGAGAGATGTGAGAAGAGGGTTTCTAATGCTGAGGTTAAGTATTTCAGGAATACAGAGTTTTTTTGCAAGAATTGGATCTGGATTCAAACGCAGAACTGCTGCGTCCCTACGCAGATTGCCATGTCAGCAAAATTTTCAGAAACAAACAGTCAGATCTAAGAGTCCTGCGTTCGAACACAGAAGACTTGCGTTCAAACACAGCTGCACGTTCAAACGCAGAAGGGTTGTGTTTTAACGCAGGGACTCTGTCGCAGAAAACAAAAGTTGAGAACACACCAGACCTGCTTTCAAACGTAGGGTCTGCGTTCAAACGCAGATCAAGCCAGCAAGATTTCAGAACTAAGGACATGCGTTCACACACAGAGAGTCTGCGTTTAAACGCCGAACACTTGGCTATAATTTTCAAATAAGTCTGCGTTGAAACGTAGGAGGTGCGTTCAAACGTAGAGGAGACTGTTCGCTGAAGATTCTAGAGAGAGAGCCTACGTTCAAACGCAGGGGCTGCGTTCAAACGCGGCACACCAGCAAATTGCAGAACTCAAACATTAAAGCACTACGCTCAAACGCAGGTCAAATGCATCAGCCCAGAAAATTTTAGGAAGTTGAAGCACTGCGTTCAAACACAGGGGCTACGTTCAAACGCAGCTCATGAAGATCACTAATGTTTCCAGAAATTGCAGGAATGCGTTCAAACACAGAAGCTGCGTTCAAACGCAGACTGGGCGGGATCAGAAATTTTGAATTAAAAAAATCAAATTTTAGGGGCTTTTTGCAATTTTTGGAAGTTTGTCTATATATACTGTATGGCTTAAAGTGACCCATTTCACTTTAGTCAAACATTTTTCAACTCTCTCTCTCTCTAGAAAAACACTCTCTGACCTACTCAGCCGCCAAAAGTTTTCAGCCACAAGATCAACTCCGACAACCACCATGGGACCACCAGACTACGCGGACAGTGTGGGGGTGACCGGACTAGACAGATCTGGCAGTTGAAGATCTGCTTCAGAGACGAGTTTTCGAATCTGTACCCGTAAGATAACTCTGGGTACTCATGTTCTGTTTTTTATCTCTCTTCGCAGTTTTAGTTTTTTGTACTTTCTGCCATGGATGTGGACCTACCATTTATGCGACCTGACCGGGCTATTGCCCCTCTGAACACTGTAGATGTTAAGTTGTTAAGGGAGATTCACTTCTGCGACTATATGTTTGTGAACAAGGATGCCCATATGTTCTTTCTACGAGACCGCAAAGCCAGATATGATGTCCCAACTGAGCGGACATTTCCCCGTGACCGTGTGTCACTGGGGGACGAACTCTATGAATACACTAAACTAGGTCAGTTCGGGAATTCATTTACTGGATTCACTAGTTTTCAGTCCAGTTCTGTCATCGCCAAGGAGATTTACAGTAATCTTCAGGAATGTATGAACAGTGAATCGCCCTCCATTGAGTGGATCTACTGTTGACGAACATGGGTTCGGATCACCCCTGAGTCCCATTCATGAGTGTCTCAGGATTGAGTTAGTGTTAGAAGACTGCCAGTTTCAGGAGCTAAAGCACCACCCTTCTGAAGAGCTTAGTGCCTGGGGCTGCTTGGTACTATCCCGACCGAAGTCCGGCTAAGAGAATGCTTCCTGCTACCTATCTGATTAGAGAGTCCAGATGGTGGAGTGAGTGGGTCCTTCACCGGATTGTGGGTATTAAGCATATGACCCGGTTAGACTATGACGTCGCTCTATTAGTTTACTGCCTCATTAAGAGGGAACCCATAGACTTCCCTGAAATTATTTGTTCTTATTTTAGAGAGCATATGGAGTGGGGCAGTAGGAAGGGGCTGGGAATTTTTGGTATGCTGACCAAATTAGCTCAGGACTATCTGGTGGTGATCCCGGCTGAGTTGAGAGACCCAAACCGGTTCAGGTACGAAATTACCAAAAAATGAGATGTGCATTGGAGGAGGCTCTTCATGGGCCCAGGAGTATGTTCAGGTGGAGGATGATGATGATGATGATGACGGTGCGCCTCCCCATGGTGGGAGTGTTGGGATGCCGCCGCCACCACCTCCAGCATTTGCCTGCCTTACCAGGACCTCATGGACTGCCCCGGTCTGCCAGCTCCATTGAACCTAGGCCGGCTGAGTACGACCACGGGCAGTCCAGCAGAGGGTCCAAGTGCTGTTCTTTTTGGGCGCCTGGAGAGGACCGAGCATGAGGAATGGGTCAGGAAGAAAGTTAAGGCCCAGGACAAGAAAAGAAATTACCTGGTGAGGATGGTCAAGAAAATGGCTAGGGGTTTCAGAAAACTTTTTAACACCCAGAAGGATGTCTACCATGCTAACACTACCGCTCTTCGAGCTCATGAGGCAGCCCTCAATGAGATTCAGAGCAACATGTGTGGTAAGAAATTCACCTTTCCGGCCCACTATTCCAGTGACAACTGCCCCAATTAGACGATGGAGGATAGCCGGTCATATGACAGCTTCTTTGCCCATGACCCTACCCCGAGCCAAGAACACGCAGACAGTGTGGGTGACCCTGGCAGACTCGGTACCCCGTACCCGCCCCGACAGCACGCAGACCCAGGAGCCAGCTGTGCCCACCCAGGGGCTAGTCATGCTGGTACAGCAGCAGCGGCTAGACATGCTGCTTGGAAGAGACACAGGGGGAGGCAGACTCCCGAGCCGTCTCATGAGCCGACAGACCAGTCTACCCAGGAGAACACAAATTCAAGTTATAGACCAAATCGTTAGAGTCGCAAGGACGCGCCACTTCTAGTGTGGTGGTGGGGATTCGTGTCCTCCTACGTCGCCATGTCTGCATATTTTGATTCATTTTATTTTTCATTTTATTTTAATTTTTGATTCAGCAAGTTTTTTATTTTTGAGTCCACCTACCTATTTTTCTGACCTTTCATTATTAAAATAAAAAATATATATAAAAAAAAGACGAAAAAAAAACTAAAAATCAGAAATTTTTTGAGAAAGGGAAATTGATAGGACTAGAAACTGGGGAGAATTCAGTGGTAAAGTCTCCGACAGGAAGGAAGACTGGCACCGAGGTGTAGGAGTTCTGATTTTCTATGGATGGTTAGATCCAGTGCGACCCAGAATTCTCCGGTAGTTGTAACCTGAGTTAGGAATCCGACTATTTGCCACACCGCCATCACTTAGGTAGTCGACAACCTGCCTAAGGGCACCAGCACGGCCACTGCATTTTTCAGTGGAGTGTTTGGCTTATAACGGACCTCACGTCCTATTTCTTAGCCCTAGGTCCAAATATTCAGCCCATTTGCAGCCGTTTACCCCTTCATTCACAGCCACTGCAGCCTAGGAAGCCTTCTTTGTGACTTTCATCACTTGTTTAGTTGGCTAGTACTACATGTTATGCAGAGGGAGTGAGTCCAGGAGGGTTTACAGAGGGACGAGGGCTTCATATCAGATCAGTTTTGGACAGTTTGAGGGTGTGACAGGGTGAGTTAGAGGCGACAACATTAATTTGCAGGAGGTGATTCACTACAGTACACAGTGATACAAAGAGGAGTAGTCGCGTGCGTGATATCTTTTTCGCATAGATTTGGGGTATGGGGTTGTCAGGTTTAATTGGTGGTCATGCCTATTGAAAGGGGAGTATGCATATGGATATGCAGCATAGATACTGTAGAAGGGGGGGGGGGTTGAATAGAGTATGCCAACTTTTTGCACAACTTAAGAGTTTTAGTTCAAGTGCAAAGGAGTTCAAGGCCTTGAACACAAATCCAAGCCTTTGGAATGAAATACAATTTGCAATAAAATAGACAAGTCTTTTTCAAGGCCTTGAAAAGAGTTTCAAACCCTTGAAAAACAGACAAGTTAGAGTGATGTAAAAACTATGAATGTGAATGAACTGTAAATGCAAGATACAAAGGAGTTATAGAGTCCAGTCCACTTGGACCTACGTCTCTACCTCAAGGATATTCTCCCTGCAGGATTTTTCAACTCAATTCTTATTAATCAAAAGGTAAGACCTAGATCTCAAGCACAGAGAATTGCCTTACTCTGTTACAGCTTGTGGTTCTCCCTAACCTATCTAGTACCTGATCTAGCTAACTGATTAACTAAGAATTCTCTATTGTTCACCTTGAAAAATCCTTGAGAATGAAATATAGAAGTATTATAGAAATGATCTACCAATAAAGCACAATACAGAAGAACACTAGAGTGTAGAACTGCAGTAAAGAATGCAGTGAACTTCTGTGAGTTGGTTGTGAGAGTGATGAACTTCTTTGATGCTTGTCAATCCAGAATTGTGTCTCTATTTTTTCCCGTTGAGTTTTGTGTATTGTTGCTCCCAAATGAGCTCCATTTATACTGTTTGAAGCTCTGCAAATCTTCCCAGATTTTCAGCAACAACTTCCTATTTTGTAGGCAACAAACTTTGACTCTCTTAACAGCTCTCTTAAACGGATAGTTGATCACAATATTCAGAGATATTGTTGTGATCTTGTCGAGTCTCTGATTGATCACAGGATCATCTTCACTAAGTGATTTCCTTCCTGCAAAAGTCAGATATGGAAACAAATCCTGCATATATAGGAAATAAAATCTCCCTGCAAAACTGAGTCAAAATAATGGATTAAACATGTTAGATATATCAAAACAGTTTGTCTTTCATCATCAAATAATAACACATCAAGTACAGGGGTGAGAGGGATATAATTAAATCAAAAGAGTTTAGATAAACTCCCCCTCAGAACATGTATGC
This sequence comes from Linanthus parryae, assembly GCA_023055425.1. Classification (NCBI taxonomy): domain Eukaryota; kingdom Viridiplantae; phylum Streptophyta; class Magnoliopsida; order Ericales; family Polemoniaceae; genus Linanthus; species Linanthus parryae. The sequence continues at coordinate 326,579 of JALGPY010000019.1, read as the reverse complement.
AGGTCAGACAATTTCAAGGCTTTGAATCTTGGTTCAAGGCCTTGAAATAGCTCTACTATTTCAAGCCTGTGAAGCCTGATTCAAGGCTTTGAAAACTGGTTCAAGGTCTTGAAATACCTGAGTATTTCAAGTCCATGAAACATGTGACTTTAAACCTATTTTTACGTCTTTGGTGATGCGGAGGTTTGGTGAGACTGCACGGTATTTTCTAGACTACAGGGATCTGAGCATAAAGATTAATGTGGGGGTATTGCTGACAGTTGACATTTTTTGCACCCCCACGACTTGGATTATTACACTACTCAGCTCAGTTAGTTCGTACTTGTATGTATCTTGTTTATATCTGTTTATTATATGAAAAAAAGAGTAAAGAAAAAAGAAGAAGAAAAGGAAGTGTTAATTTCAGTTTTTTGATTTTAGTCAATAAAGTAGAGCTAAGTAGGTGACACTGTTTGGACTGCACACTGCTTCACAATTGTGGCTGTGAGGACGACGAATCAGAACCAGGATTTTAGGAAAGTTGAGACACATGGACTTAGTTGTTCTGGACAATTTTCAGTGACTTGGTGAGGGGTGTGAGTTGGGTACAGTGAGATGTCATAACAAGTAGGATTTGCCTTACCCGATACATATATATTAAAATCCTACCATTTAGACTTAGGATCCCCTGAATGGTAAATAGCTCAGATGGTAGGATAACTAGGGATTTTCTCAGTATACAGATGAAAGTAGCAGTAGGGGGAGCCCATGCTTATTTTTCACCTTTAAAAACAAACAAGCCCATCGATCGCTTGTTAAACGGTTCTTCCTGGAGGTTGAGTGAACACTGGAGGACACATCAGTAATAGTTATAGAGATTGACCGATCTCAACCAAAAATATTTGTTTTGTCATACGTTAGTTTTGTATATTCTTTATCTGAGTCAGTCGAATAGTCGAGTCTTCCGGTCTATGTTTGAATCTGTTGGACAAGGGAAGTATGCAAAAACTGGGTATGCAAGGCAGGGTATGCAAGAGTTTGCTCGGGACGAGCAGAGTTTAATGTGGGGTATTTTGATAACTCACATATATAGTTATGCTGGGGCGCCTTTTACCAGTGGTCCTGACCCTGTTGAGGTTGATTTTACCTGTTTTTTATCAGTTTTTCACTTGATACAGGAAAGAGAATGTTGAGCTTATGATTTCTATATTTGAGTAATTTCATGCATAATTGTGTCTATTTGGATATGATCGCGGGTACTTGCTGTTGTGCGCAGGAAATAGGTACCAGGGATGCACGAAAGAGGCTCGGAATGGAAGAAGAGTATAGAGGAGTCAAGCAGAGGAAAAATGAAGAAAAAGTTGGCTTCGTTCAAACGCAGCCACTCTGCGTTCAGACGCAGGATTCCAGAAGACAGGAAAAATAGCCAGGAAAAAGACTAAGGAAGCTGCGTTCAAACGCAGCTATCCTGCGTTCAAACGCAGCTATCCTGCGTTCAAACGTGAGAAGGAAACAATGCAGAAAAGTCAAATTAGGTGGAAAGTCAACCAGAAGACCAAGAGAGGATGCGTTCAGGCGCAGACTGCGTTCAGACGCAACCCATGTGCGTTCAAAAGCATGGAAGAAAAATCAGAAAAGATCAACGGCCAAGTACGTGTGTCCAGACGCGGGAGATGTGTGTTCAAACGCAGGTGACAATTTCCAGAAGCTTCCCATGACGGTTTAGACAGGGACAGGACAGGAATTTCAGGCATCAGTTTTGGAAACTATGGCAGTATAAAAGAGGCGTACCAGCCTAGAAAAAGGGATTCATTACACAATTCATCATCTGAACCGGAGTACTTGATCAGAGCAGAGCACGGAGCAGTTCAAGTTTTTCGCAATAATCTCGTTTTATCTATCTTCTCTTTATTTTATGAAACTATGTTTTTCAATAATGTACGCTAGCTAAACTCTTTACCTAGGTTCTCGGTGAACCTAGGGTTGATGCATTCATCAACATAGTTTCTTTTGACTATCACATTCATGATTGTTTTGAAGTCTTAATTCGGTATTGGGTTGTTTATTATTCTGTCTTCAGTTTTATTGTTATGCATGAATGGCCTGATCACCCAGAAGTGCTACAGACAAGATCTGGTGCGCGAGAGTGGCCAGTGAGAGTTAGGAAGAGTAGAATGGATTTAGTACTCTGCCTTTATGGACCGAGAGGTGAAGAGAATCAAGGGACTAGCCCAGAAGCATTAGACCAACTGCTAGAATTTTAGGGGGAGACCGAGAGGATAACCTGTAACCCTAGCAGACTTAGAACGAACCTGCAGATCTAGGTGGACCGAGAGGACCCGAAAATCTGTAGGGGAGTGATAGGTGCATGAGACCGAGAGGAGATTGCATAACGGGTATGCTGGCATAAACAACGCCGCTGTGTTTTGAAATAAAAGTAAACTATAAAAGTTGAATAGTAACCCTAGCGGATCCTGGAGCCTAGATCTTTAATTCATCAGTTTTCAGACTTTGAAATATTCTGAGGAAATTTATACTAAAAACAGTTACTTTATTTACTGCATTTAATTACTGCAATCTAGCTTAGTAAATCACATACTACTATTTCCTCCCTTTTTAGAGCTTTGTCATTGATTCTGATTCAAAAAAGTAAAATATGCACTGTTCTTGTGGGTTCGATATTTGAGTTGCAAATGCGTTACTCTATATTACTTGATCGTACACTTGCAAAAAAGCACACCTGGATTTATGTGTCAAATAGCAGCAAACTTGGCATTGCATCAGTGATAGCAACTTCAACTAAACCTGAGATAGCTAAAATATGAGAATTAAAGCATTTAATAATTCAAAGAACAAGAAGCTTTAATCGCATGGCTTATATCTTGAGCTTGATGATACAATTGAGCCACTGTGTAGTCTTCTTTTTGAAAATAACATCTTATTTCTGGCTAACCAAAGAGTCCACAAAATAGCTTGAGGCAAATGCCAATTAGGCCTACCCTGCAAAGCCTTTTGTGGCCTTAACCAAATTTTAATCCAATTATGTAAATTATGAGCTTTCTGCCATAAACCTTGAGCCCTTGGGCAAGTTAAGAAAAGATGAGTAGGATTTTCAAGGTGAAGATGACAAGAAGGGCATAAAGTAGGATAATTATTAATCATAATATGTAGATTGTCAAGGGTAGGGAGAGAATCAGTAAGAATACGCCACATAAGGCCAACAATATTGTTTTGAAGGCAATGTTTCAAAAAAAATAGAATTGTGACTAATATTTTTAAATTGAATCTTAGAAGAAGAAATGATAGGGGAAGAATTATTGTAGTAAGAAGGGAATAGGAAGAAGAGACAGAGAAAACACCATGGGGGTTGGGCATCCAGAAAGGGGGATCATTACTAACTTCAGTGGATATAAATTGATCCGAAATTCGCCCTACCATCTAACTAGGGAACAACTGCTAAAGAATAGAAGGACACCAAACTAACTGACCATCATTTCCTTGAGTAAGAAGCTGAGAAACTTTCTTAAAAATATTTAAGGTATCAGTATCATTGAGACATTCATTAATAGAGCCAGCAGGAACATAATCAATCCAACCACCTGAACGAAGCCAAATGTTTGAACCATTTGCTATCTTCCATTTTATCCCCAAATAGAGAGTATCTCGTCCCTTACAGATGGTCTTCCAAGCAGAGGAGGCAGCATGATTAACTTTGATAACATGAAATTGTTTTCTTTTACAATATTTAGAGGTTAAGTAATTGGTAAACAGAGAGTTTGTGGTGGATAACATCCTCCAGCTATTCTTAGCAATTGTGTATGAGAGAATCCTGCAGAGAGGACTCAATATACACCAAGAGCAGGGGATAGAAAAGACACAGGAAGTGTGGGGTTGTGTGTAGGAAGAGAGTAAGGCAATAGCACTGTATGAGAGAGAGACAGGGGTTTGGTAGAGCTTCCTCAGGTGTGTTCTCCCTTGTATGGAAGGTTAACGTGACCGTTGCAGTGTGGTTAATGCGCCCATCAATGGCGGCTTAATTAGCTTAACCACAACGGCACGTTCGTCCTCGTATATAGGGACCGTTACAGCACATTATCCGCGTATACCGGAACCGTTATGGGGTTGACCGGGTTTGACCGGATTGACCGGGTTTATGGAGCTCGTGCCATAAATATCTCAAAAGCAGTTACTAGGGGTCGTGCGCGGGCTTGGCTCGCACGCGACAGGACTTGCTCTAGCCTCCAAACCACTAAGTCCCTACAAGTCCCGTGAGGTGGTATGCGAGGGCCCTGTCTCGCAGCCCCCACGTGGATCAGCACGGCTGGTGATCCAGTGTGTGTGGAGCACAGTATGGTGTGCTAGATGGTCGCCACGTGGCCAAGATCTGCCTGTCCAGAAAGCACTATCTACATTAGCCCCCTTTCTACGCGTGAAGACTCGTAGCCGGATAGGCTTCCATGCGCACGAACCAACGTACGCGTCGTGTCCACGCACCAATTCAAATACACGCAAATTCACGTCTTGTTCACCAAATGTGTACGAGAGAATCCTGCAGAGAGGACTCAATATACACCAAGAGCAGGGGATAGGAAAGACACAGGGGGTGTGGGGTTGTGTGTAGGGAGAGAGTAAGGCAATAGCACTGTATGAGAGAGAGAGACAGGGGTTTAGCAGAGCTTCCGCGTATCTCAGGTGTGTTCTCCCTTGTATGGAAGGGTTAACGATCCTATATATAACGGAGAATGTGACCGTTGCAGTGTGGTTAATGCGCCCATCAATGGCGGCTTAATTAGCTTAACCACAACGGCACGTTTGTCTGCGTATATAGGGACCGTTACAGCACGTTATCCGCGTATACCGGAACCGTTATGGGGTTGACCGGGTTTGACCGGATTGATCGGGTTTATGGAGCTCGTGCCATAAATATCTCAAAAGCAGTTACTAGGAGTCGCGCGCGGGCTTGGCTCGCACGCGATAGGACTTACTCTAGCCTCCAAATCACTAAGTCCCTACAAGTCCCGTGAGGTGGTATGCGAGGGCCCTGTCTCGCAGCCCCCACGTGGATCAGCACAGCTGGTGATCCAGTGTGTGTGGAGCACAGTATGGTGTGCTAGATGGTCGCCACGTGGCCGAGATCTGCCTGTCCAGAAAGCACTATCTACAACAATCAAATCTTGATTAAAACAAGAAATTTTTTAAAATCGCCCCTCTATTAGTCTTGTTGCATAGAAAATCCCAGGAGAGCCAATGAATCCCATTACTAGAAGTATTCCCAAACCACAAAAATTTAGCCAAAATAGAAGTGATAACATTACAAGCTTTAAGAGGGAAAGAAGTAATAGACATTGGAAAAACTAAAGTGCTATTAAGGACAGACTTAATAAGGATGCTTCGTCCTACAAAATTGAGTAAAAGACCACACCAACCTGAACATCTATCTAGAGTTTTCTTAATTTTGTCCTTAATTATATCAGAGCTATTACCTTTCTGATTAAGGGTAATTCCCAAATAAGAACATATGCTAGTTTTTTCAGTTACAGAATCAGTGACAATTCTTTTATCTTCTTGACGACAGTTCGGGCTGAAGACTAGAGAAGACTCTGTCAAAAGATTTTGAAACATCTAGTTCAAGAGCTCCGAACTTGGGTTGAGAGTTATTGTTAGATTTATGGATAGCATAGGCTAAGTCTTTTCCTATTAAAATATTGTCTTGAATCAGTCTATGAGGTAAAAAAAACCATTTTGATTGCAAGGCACTAGAGATGGAAGAACTTCTTTAAGCCTGGAGGCTAGGATTTTGGCAATTATTCTATAAATAACATTGCATAAACTAATAGGCCTATAATCATTAACTGAGAGACTGTGATGAGACTTGGGAATTAGCACAATAAGATCTTTGTTAAGTTCTTTGAGCATATGGCCTGAATTCAGAAAGGAAAGAATAGTTGGGATAATTGTAGTGGCTACCACATGCCAAGTTTTCTGGAAAAAGATAGCTTGAATGACATCATACCCAGGAGCTTTAAGAGGAGACAGAGAAACACGGCTCTTTTAACTTCTTCAGCAGAATAAGGTTCCAATAGAAAACTTTGTTGCTCAGGAGTAAGCAATTTATTGATAGTAAAGAGTTGTTCAAAGGCAAAAAGATGATCATTTTCAATTAAAAGATCATTAAAAGAAGGAGAATGAGATGGGTAAATGTTTTGAAATTGATTAACAAGAGTATCAGATATAGACTGATGATCAGATAATGAATTTCCATTTTCATTTCTAAGGGACTAAATACAATTAAAATGTTTTCTGACTTTTGTGAAGGCATGAAAAAAAATTGTATTCTTATTCTCATATATAAGTGATGAACATCTAGCCATTTGAGCCCAATAAGTTAGAGATTGGTTTCATGAAAAAAAAATCAAACTCTTCTTTCTTGCAACCTCAAGCTGTTAGAGATTGGGTTTATGAGAAATTCATTTATCAAAACATACTCACTTCCCTAATATCTTGAGAAAATATATAGTCCTACCATTTGGGCTATTTGGTTGGCTAGGAGTAAATATTTTTTTCAAGAAAAAAATAGTTTTGATCCGCATGCCATCATTCACGCAATGTACTTATCGTTCTATCGTTCTTTCATTCGAAAACCCATAAAAGAATAATACTCAAATTAAACTTGGGTTAAACCTCATTCTAGTACAATTAAGCTTAATATGAACGATAGTTTTGGTGGGAATATATTGAGAAATCTTAAATCTAGGGTTTGAAATGAAGAAAGAGGGAAGAACATTGAAGAAGATGAAAACATAATTGGGAGAAATTGAATTAGCATTCTAATTAATTCAATCTGGTGAGCTAACGGTTGTTATATACGACCGTTAGTCACTCAAATTGAAGATGACCAATCACAGTCTTACACATAGGAAAGAAGGAGAAAATTTATCATGCTAATACGACATCATTCTACTAGAAATGAAGCAACGTACAAGATTAAACACTGCAGTTAATCGGACGGCTGCTGAAGCACTCAACTTCATGTCATCAGTTCGGCTATAGTTTCATTTTAGTCCAAAGACCAAAAGAAAGAAATAGCCAATTCAATCATGTATTATTCAATACGCCCCCTCAAGTTGCTGTAATGTGGATATTACAGTCAACTTGGACATGTAACGAAGGAACTGAGGAGCTGCAAGAGGCTTAGTCAAGAGATCTGCAAGCTGCTCTACTGCACATATGTATTGCAAATCATAGACTCCAGAAGTCACCAAGTATCTAATGAGATGAGTATCAAGACCAATGTGTTTAGTCCTTTCATGATAGATAGGATTCCTAGCAATCTGAATAGCTGAAGAGCTGTCAGCGAAAAGCACAGGCTTACTCTCCAAAGCAATCTCTTGGATCTCCTGTGTGGATGCACCCTGCAACTCAAAATATCCTCCTGGAATCTTCATATATACCACTTCATCAAGACTACCATGAATGAAGTCATTATTAATGTCTAGTTGCAGCAAAGGCCAATCATGAATAGCATCTAAAGTCAACATAGTTCTGAAAGTGACCAGTTTTGCCACAGGAGAAAAAGTCACAAAATAATTAATACCCTCTGTTTGTGTATAGCCCTTAGCTACAAATCTTGCTTTGTACTTGTTTACAGTCCCATCTGAATTGTATTTGATCCCATATACCCATTTACAGCCAATGACTTTGTGTCCTGGAGGCAAACTAGTTAAGACCCAGGAGGCATTCAGTTCTAGAGCAGTATGATCTTCTTTCATATCATCTGCCCATTCTTGAAAATGTTTAGCTTGTGAATAAGAAACAGGCTCAATCTGACTTTGAAAATTAACTAAATCCAAATGTGTAGTGGATGAAAGTGTCAGAGGAGTACCAACATTATAATTTGAACTGATAACTGAGTTACCTCTATGAAGTGAAGGAATGATAATCTTGCAGATATCTGGCTGTATTTCTAACCCTTGGAGCAATTCTATGAGAGGTGGCAGAGTGCAAAACATCTCTATAGCTAGGAACTGGAGAAGGAGTAATGGTGGGTGTAGGAGGTGTAGAAGAGGTGCTATGAGTGTCAAAACCAAACATATCTTCATCAGAAACTGCTAATTGGATTACCACATTAGGAACAATATTGTCAGCAATATCTGCTTCCTTAAAAGGAAAGAGATGCTCATACAAAACCACATTTCTGGAAACAAAGAATTTCTTTTGTTGTAAGTCATAGACCTTGTACCCTTTTGTGCCAAACACATATCCAACAAAAACACATTTAGTTGCTCTTGCATCAAACTTAGATCTGCCTTGAGTTAAAGTGCTAGCAAAGCATAAAGACCCAAAAACCTTTAAAACGGAATAATGTGGTTGTACCTGGTGTAGAATCTCAAAAGGAGATTTACTTTGCAGCTTTGGAGATGGAGTTCTGTTGATGAGATATGTTGCAGTCATTACACATTCCCCCCCCCCCCCAATATAGATAGGCAATCCACTTGAAACCTCACAGCTCTTGCAACATTAAGCAAATGCTGATGTTTCCTTTCTGCAATTGAGTTCTGTTCTGGTGTTTCAACACAGCTATGTTCATGAATTACACCCTGATCTTTGAACAATGTCAATAACTCCAACTCTGGGGCATTGTCACTTCTGAATCTTTTAATAGAAGTATTAAATTGTGTATAAATCATTTTCCAGAAAGCAAGAATAATTTCTTCAACATTTGACTTTTGATGCATCAAATACATCCAAGTTGTTCTACTGCAATCTTCTACAAGTGTAAGAAAATACCTATGTCCTTGATGAGTAGGGGTCTTGTGGGGTCCCCAAGTGTCACAATGCACTAGATCAAACAAATTTTTTGTGATATGCCCATGGTTAGGAAATGGTAGCTTCTTTTGCTTGGCTAAGGGACAGACTTCACAAACAAAATATATTTTCTTTTCCAAATCATGGTCTAAATATTTAGACATGCTCTGCAACTTGGAATGAGATAAGTGTCCCAACCTCTGATTCCAATCTTTGAAGAGAGTGGAGAAGCTTGTGTTTGGCAAGTAAGAACTTTTCCTTTAAACTCATTATTATGTAGTATGTATAGCCCTCCTTCCCTTTGACCTTCACCAAGAATTGTGCCATTCTTGTCCTAAATCCAACATCCATCATGGTTACAATTGAAAGTACAATCATGACAGTGTATCAACTTTGAAATTGAGATCAAATTGAACTTAAAAGTTGGCACAAATAAGACTTCATGCAAAGTCAAATGACAATTAACTTTGACTGTTCCCATATGAGTGACTTTTGAAGTTTTTTCATTTGGTAGATGCACGAAAGTATTAGAAACCATGTGCACAGAATCAAAGAAATGCAGATTGGGGCACATGTGATCAGTGGCACCTGTGTCTATGATCCAAGAACTAGGTGTAACAAATTCAGAAGCCAAACCATATTGAAAAGTACTAATAATACCTGCCATGAAAGGGTGATTACCATGTGTAGAACCATGAACATGAAGGAGATTGAAGTGGTGAATCCATATAACCACTATGACTTGAAGAAGAAGAACCATAAAAAGGTGTTGATGATGACTGCAAGTGAGTAGTTGACATTTGATGACCCAGAGCATTGATTGCAGATGGCACATTATTAACTGAACCAGTACCTTTCTCAAGGTCTATAGTGACACTGTTTTCCCTGGGTTTGGATTTAGTGAACTTAAAATCTGGGGGAAAGCCATGCAGCCTGTAGCATTTGGCTTTGACATGTCATTCATGTCCACAATGATAACAAATAAGCCTTCCACTTCTAGCAGGAACCAATTGAGATGATTGCATACTAGGAGTTTTAGAAATAACTCCACCACTGTATTGATTATACACGGCATTGATGAGTGGAGCTCTTGTTTGAGAAGGAGAGTATTGCACATTTTGTTCACCACCATAATGTGCATACATAGCTAAATTTTGTGTTTGAAGAGCAGCACTTGACTGTAACTCTACTTGTCTATCATGTTGAACTATTTTAGCAAAAACTGAGTTCAATGGTGGCAATGGATCTGTCAACAGCAACTGATCTCTCACAGGAGAAAATTGGACATTCAATCCATTCAAAAACTGCATGATCCTCTCTTATTCTTGATGATTTTTAAGCTGAGTGATGATATTACACTGACATTGAGACAAAAGTCCGCAGGTACAACTTGGATTAGGCTTGTAGTTAGCCAATTCATCCCAAAGACTTTTCAAATGAGTGAAGTAAACTGTAACAGACTTATTCTCTTGCCTTAGAGCTGAAATCATCTGAGTCAATTGAAAAATTCTTGGCAAATTACCTTGAGAAAACCGTTCAACAAGATCTAACCATATCTCCCTAGCAGTGGATCTACACACTACACTGCTGACAATCTCTTTGGAAACAGAGCTCAAAAGCCAGGACATGACCATACTATCACATTGTCTCCACAAAACATATAGATCTGAAGTTGGAAGAGGTTCAGTGATGGTGCCATCAACAAATTCCAATTTATTTTTTAGCACGCAGAGCAACTACGATTGATTTGTGCCAGGTATAGAAATTAGATCCATCTAATTTATCAGAGACTAATATGGCACCGGGATTATCAGAATTATGAAGGAAGAAAGGAGAGGCAGCATCAATACCTAGCTGCGACACTCGAGAAGGAGAACCATGAGTTGTAGATTCATGATCCGCCATCGAAGCAAAACTCCAGATCTACTTTGAATCCTTCAAAATGAGAGGCGACGAAGATGTGAACGAAATCAGAGAGCAGAGCAACCAGGCTCTGATACCATATTGAGAAATCACAAATCTAGGGTTTGAAATGAAGAAAGAGGGAAGAACATTGAAGAAGATGAAAACAGAATTGGGAGAAATTGAATTAGCATTCTAATTAATTCAGTCTGGTGAGCTAACGGTTGTTATATACGACCGTTAGTCACTCAAATTGAAGATGACCAATCACAGTCTTACACATAGGAAAGAAGGAGAAAAAGTCTCATGCTAATACAACATCGTTCTACTAGAAATGAAGCAACGTACAAGATTAAACACTGCAACTAATCGGACGGCTGCTGAAGCACTCAGTTTCATGTCATTAGTTTGGCTATAGTTTCATTTTAGTCCAAAGACCAAAAGAAAGAAATAGCCAATTCCTGTATTCTTCAATATAGAATACAAAGACGGCTGGCTGTGGGGGTCTTTTCCTTGATGATCATGGTAGATGGTTGACTGATTATTTTAAGGGATGACAGTGCAATATGGTTCTAGAAGCTGAATTTTATGGTATTAGAGACGGCCTTCTTATAGCTAAACAACTTAATGAATCATTGAAATTAATTCTCATTGTGCTATCTCTCACATTAACAGTGTTCTACTTTTGTTCATCCCTATAGTCAACTTCCTCCAGATCTGCCAACAATCCTACAGGTACACGACTAAACAAACTTGATGTGTCATGCTGTTGACCCTCTTGAAATTTTTGTGGGATTGGTCATCCTGTTAAGCCATGCCTCCTAAGTTCTCGTACCTTTATCCAAGCTGATTCCTTTCTTTCTCGCAATAGTTCTTGCAATGCCAACCTTGCTTCTGTCAAGACAATGGCAAGCATACCGCCTCAAAATAAAAATTCAGAAGTGGGTTGCCAAACCGTGTAATTATTGAGGATGGTCATGGTTAGTATCTCCAAGCATAGATTCATGAGGGTTGGTTCCCAATTTTATGCTGACAATTGGCTCCTGAGGATGCAATTTGTGGATTGATCTTACAATTCAGCATTACCATTGATGAAGTCAGCTGGAAGCCTTGAACGACTCAACTGTTTCCAACTGCAAGGACTGCATTGACGTTTAATTGCTACAGCCAATCTTCAAAGCATCCAAAACGCTCTTAACTAATCCGTACATTTTTAGCACAGGAACTGGGCAGTAATTTTTAACTCTCTCGGACATTTTAACAAGCACCTTCCAGGCATGAGCATTTAACCAATCTTTCAACTCAACTACATCTTGTTGCACCCTTCTGGGATTGTAATAGTAGACTGAAATTCTACAAGTCACAAAGTTAGATCAACAACTTGATTGCATAATTATCTTAAATCACTTTTACTTGCAAAAAACTAAAGCTAACAGAATCAACTCATCTGTTGAAATTCATTAATGTGGCTCATACGAAGTCACAATTTGATATTCCACCCATCATTACAAATTGGAAAACACACAAAAGATTCATTAATTGAAGCTAAAATTTCATTAACTCGACGAGATAAACCCCTAAAGGGACCATATACAGCTCCTTCAACCCCAAATGTAAACCCTAACCCAACAAAATCACACACACAGAAGAAGAATTCTTCAGCCGCCGAACCCATAGAGGGTCCTGCCCTGCCTCTTGAGAGCATAGACGACGTCCATGGCAGTCACCGTCTTCCTCCTGGCGTGCTCGGTGTAGGTCACAGCATCACGAATCACGTTCTCCAAGAAGATTTTGAGAACACCGCGAGTCTCCTCGTAGATGAGTCCGCTGATCCTCTTCACGCCACCTCTGCGAGCTAAACGGCGAATGGCGGGCTTGGTGATCCCCTGGATGTTGTCACGGAGGACCTTCCTGTGACGCTTCGCTCCTCCTTTGCCCAACCCCTTTCCACCCTTTCCTCGACCCGACATTTCAGGAGAGAGATCAAATTTGCAGAAATTTAGATTCAAATCTGAGAGAGGACGAGAGTGATTGTAATTGCGATTACTGATGAGAAAAAAACGTTAGGGGATGAGTTGTTTATATAGTGCGATTTGGGGGGAATTTGAAATGGGCACGAAAGTTGTGATGGCGATCCTTGTCGAAGTAATTATTGGTTATCAGCCGTAGATGTTGCCTACATCAACGGTCGGGATCGTTTTATAGTGGAGGTCGCGGATTGTGCTTTTTCGGGGGATTTTGGGGGCGCGTTCTCTCAATTGGACTCAAAAGATTTGAACAATTCCCTAAAAAAAAAAAAGATTTGAACAAGGGTAAAAGACACTATCTCCCCCTCTAGTTTGATTGAAGGACACTTCCACCCCGTTCCAGTTTGGAAAATGCCACTTTCATGCCGGCAAACTTCAGGATACATACACTCCATATTTTTACACCGTTATTCACGAGTTGGGATTTGTCACTAAGAATAGTTTTTGGGACAATAATCCTCCTTCTTATGCAAAATAGGGATTACCCAAGGATATGATAGACTTTTTGTATAGGGTAATTGACACTAAACCTACATGCAAAATGCATTTTGGTACACAAAACCCCCTGCACTTTCTATTATCCACTACAACCCCCTGCAATATACATCCGTGGGACACATAATCCCCCTGCAGTTTCAATTTCCCACTAAAACACCTGCTATATACATATGTGGGACACTTAACCCCAAATTGATAACGGGGATCAAATTTCTAACGAAAATTCATCACGTGCTAATAATGTGATGGTATTTGAAGTCGTTTTTTTCTTCATCGATAGAGCCAGCACGTGAAATCACGCGATGAATTTCCATTAGAAATTTGACATCCGTTATCAATTTGGGGCTAAATATCACTCATATGTATATTGCAAGGGGTTTAGTGGGAAATTGAAACTGCAGGGGGTTATTTGTCCCACGGATGTATATTGCAGGGGTTGTGGTGGCAAATAGAAAGTGCGGGGGATTTTGTGTCCCAAAATGCATTTTTCATGTAGGTTTAGTGTCCATTACCCTTTTGTATAATATGGGGGGAGAGCGAATTGTCGACAAAACGATTATCAATGACGTACCCTTACCTCAGACTAACGGATTCACAATTCGACTAAAATAGTGATATTAGTTATATAATTAGTTGAAGGGTAAACATTTGTTTAGGCAAAAAAACACCTCACACCCTTATATTTTTAAAATAATCCATTTTGTGCCCATGAAATAGAAAAACTTAGGATACTTGACACTCTTCTATCATGTTGTTCTGTTAGGGTAGCAGGTGACACTATTTTTTGGACCCTATTGCCCATGTGTATCTTTTTAGACTTAGTTACCCTTGTTTAATGTTACACTTGAATCATTAAGAACACTATGAGCATCAAGAACACCAAGAACACTATTGTTGTAACAACAATAGAAAGTATAGAAGGCTCATATCATAAATTGAAAACAAAAAACAAGCAGATTGCACCTACCATGGTTGCAAAATCATTTTCCTCGCCAAAAAAGTAAGAATTTCGTAGCAGGTGAATTTTATAGATCAAAATCATCATTGCCTTAGAGAGACGTTGTTACATTGCTGCAAAATCATTTACCTTGCCACGAAAGTAACAAACATACCTGCAAATTATTGAAGAATATGATCAAGTAAGTTGATGTTGTTATTACTACTTCTACAGCAAGACCAAGACATGAATAGTAGCAGCATAGAACAATAGTTGCAGCAAAAACAAACACAAAGTTCATCAATACAGGTCTCAAATTTACAAAAAAGAATACCACAAAATCCCCTTCTCTTCTTCTTTCTCTTGTTCTTGACGCTTACTACCTCAACAGATAGCTCATGAACTCAGCACGAGCCCAGAAATTGAGTGAAATCGAAAAAAGATGCTAAGAATCTGAAAATCACCCAGACAACAACTCATTAGGGACTTCTCCACACTCGAATCACAGAAATGTATAAGTAAACACAGACCCAAATTTGAATTTTATTTCGCACAGTTTACATACACACAATATAAATGTAATTCGCTTTGTGAATCGGCTCCATTAACCCCCCAAATTACAAATAATTTCCTCGGTGAAGTTGTAGACGGTAAAAAAAGAGGTATCAGTCCATTGCCACATGGACCCATCAGCTGCTCACAGGTGTCCGCACATCTGTGCTCCAGAAGCACCTGATCATGTTCCGCCATGGTAAGAGGGACTATGAGACAAGATCCCTCGCGCATATCATTCCTTACTGGAGTCGAGGCTTTATGTAGGTTTTTTATACGGATTACGCAGCAAAAAATAAATAAATAAATAAAAAATCGTTCAAGACCCTCCATGAATCGCAGGACAAGCCATCATAACATGGTAAGGGTATAATCGTTGTGTACCTTGTTTGTTTGAAAGAGCACTCCACGTAGAATGCTATCCACGTATCTATGAATATCCACGCCTAGGATTGCACTGGAGTCCTTCCACCGTCTATGTGCTAGCAACAGGAGGAAGGAGAAAGAAGAAGATCACGCCAAACGAGGCACCACAGGTCAATGCGCCTCACGAGGCCGACGACATAGAGAAGGGCAGACGGGGGGTTCGGCCTCCTTGTCTGAGTCTCTCTACTTGCTTTGTTGTTTCACTCTAATGAAACGCATGTGAAATAATTAAGTTAGGAGTGTCATTTTATAGTTAATAACTCCTTATTAACTGCATATTTGCCCCAATACTAATCATGTCCATACAGGGATTAGTCCACTTTGCAAATTAGTCATACTAAGTTTGCTTGTGGTTGCGTATTGATCATTCTATTTAATTAGTCCTACTACTTAATTCTCAAGTACAGTTTAATCCATAGGGTGTGTGACCCCATAGGTTTCTACTTAGTTGGTAGTACGAATTACCAACATAGAGCGGTGTCTAGCAACACATCTATGTCACCCAACTAATAGAAATAGTCAGTGATGCGACAAAACCTTGTGACCAATGTTATCGTATTGTATCATCCATTTGTCTCTCTATCCGGATTGAACACGATACATACAAGCCACACTCGTATATTCAATCCATAGTTTCTCGATCCTGGGAATAGGCTTATCCTTGCAGCTAACATCAATATCCCATATTGATTTATCTGAGTCATGCCAGACATTATATGAGCACTACCCCTCGAGTGGCCATGTATATTTTCTCCCGTTATGTGGGAGAGAGAAATCATCTATTCATCACTACCATCTCTAAGCTTTCTTCCTATTATGTCCGTTAACCGCCTTTATTGCCACCCAGTCACGGCGCAGCGTTTGACGATATCAAAGCACAATACTCCACAACTAGAGTATCTAGTGACTTCAAGTCTAAGGACCACAATACCATTGTCACTACGAGAAGCACTTGTGACTTTTCCATAACTTATATGTAGCCTTCTCATGGCGGGTCATTCCAGTATGCCTTTACCCCTAATGCATACCCATGTGCTAGACTTGATATCCCCATATCAATCCACCCACATTATATTAAATATCTCCATAAAGAATATAATGATTATTCTAGCCAAAATAATTTTCATACTAAATCTAGGGCATCTATTCCAACAATCTCCTACTTGCACTAGAGTCAATCTGGTGCATCTCGTATGCCTATAGATTTAGTGTGTCATTTATGCTTGTGCTGAACAAGCGGTTTCTTAAGTGGATATGACAGATATTCATCTGTAGGAATCTTGCATATCTTCAAATCTCCTCTATCGATGATCTCTCGAATAAGATTGAATTTCCTGAGTACGCGCTTTGATTTATGTCGTGACCTGGGTTCCTTGGATTGTGAGATCGCCCCAGTATTGTCACAATACAACTCAACTGAATCCATAATACTAAGAACCATACCAAGCTCAGTAATGAACTTCCTAATCCAAACAGCCTCTTTTGCTGCACCTAATGCAGCAATGTACTCAGCCTCAGTTGTAGAACCAGCAACCGTATCTTGCTTGGAACTCTTCCAGCTCAAAACTTCTCCATTTAGGTAAAACACAAATCCTGACTGCGATCTGAAATCATCTATGTCGGTTTGGAAGCTTGCATTAGTGTAACCCTTTACACTTAGCTCTTCTTCCCCTACATATATCAAGAATGCATCCTTAGTTCTCTGAAGTACTTAAGGATATTCTTGACAGCAATCCAATGACTTTTCACCCGGATTAGACTGGTACTTGCTTGTCATACTGAATGCATTTGACACATATGGTCTAGTACACAACATGGCGTACATGATAGATCATATGGCGGAAGCATACGGAATCCTACTCATGCGGTTCTTCTCAATCTCATTGGAAGGACAATCATCCTTCGGAAGGGTGATCCCATGCGACATGGGAAAGAATCCTCTCTTGGGAGTCTTGCATGTTGAACTGTTATAATAGCTTGTCTATATATGTACCCTGACTTAGGCCAAGCAGCATCCTCGATCTATTTCTATAGATCTTGATAACAAGTATATAAGCTGCATCCCCTAAGTCCTTCATTGAGAAACACTTCCCTAGACAATGCTTTAAAAAATTGCAAGGTAGGAATGTTGTTTCCACTGAGTAGTATGTCATCCACATGCAAGACTAGAAACACAACAGAGCTCCCACTAATCTTCTTGTAAACATAAGGTTCATATTCGTTCTTGATGAAGCCAAACTCTTTAACCGCATCATCAAAACGCATAATCCAACTCCTAGAAGCTTGCATAAACCCATAAATGGATCGACGTAACTTACATACTTTATGGTAATGCTCTGGATTCTCAAACCCTCTGGCTTTGTCATTTACACACCCTCAAGGAGGTTTCCATTCAGAAACGTTGTTTTGACATCCATCTGCCAAATCTCATAATTGTGATAAGCTGCAATAGCAAGTAAGATACGAATGGATTTGGTCATCACCACTGTGGAAAAGGTTTCATCATAGTCAATACCATGAATCTATCTGAATCAGATTGCCACCAATCGCCTTATAGGCAATCATATTGTCATCCATGTCCGTCTTCTTTGTTGAAGACCCACTTGCACCCTATACGCCGAGCCCCTTGGGGTGGTTCCACCGAAGTCCATACTTTGTTGGTATACATGGATTCCATTTCGGATCTCATGGCTTCAAGTCACTTTTGAGATTCCGGACCTTTCATGGCCTCTCCGTAGGTAGTAGGCTCATCATCCATGAGTAATGCGTCACCATTCTCAGTAACGAGAAGTCCATACCTCTCTGGATCCTGATGCACCCTACTCGACCTACGAAGTTCTTGTGTTACTTGAACAAGTTCCTCCACAACAGCTTGTTTTTCCTATTCATGTTCCATAGTACGATCAGTGGTTTGTGGTTCTTGAACTTCTTCAAGTTCTACTGTCCTTCCACTGGCTTATTTAGAGACAAATTCTCTTTCTAGAAACACACCGGTCCGGGGAAAAAGCACTTTGTTCTCGACTGGTTTGTATATGTAATATCCCTTCGTTTCCTTAGGATATCCCACAAACTTATACTTCTTCGAATTTGGTCCGAGATTGTCTATTTGTAAACGCTTTACATAGACGTCGCAACCCCAAATTTTCATAAAAGACACTGTGGGACGCCTCCCATTCCATATCTCAGATGGAGTCTTCATGAAATATTTGGGTGGAACAAGGTTAAGGGTAAAAGATGTACATAATAGAGTGTGTCCCCAAAAAGATAATGGAAGATCAGTTTGACTCATCATAGATTGGACCATGTCCAACATAGTTCGATTCCTCCTCTTGGACACGCCATTCCACTGTGGTGTTCCGGGTGGAGTGATTTGTGACAAGATCCCACACTCTCTAAGATAGTCATAAAACTCTTGGCTCAAGTATTATCCTCCACGATTCGATCGTAGAGCCTTAATACTCTTTTCAAGTTGCTTCCTTATTTCATTCTTGAATTCTTTAAACTTTTCAAAGGATTCAGATTTGGCCTTCATAAGGTACACAAATCCATATCTACTAAAGTCATCAGTAAATGTAATGAAATAAAGGTAACCACCTATGGAAGGCATGGCAAATGGCCCACATACATTATTATGCACGAGAGCCAATTTCTCACTAGTCCTCTCACCTTTCTTCTTGAAAGGGGACTTTGTCATCCTTCCCAATAAACAAGCCTCACATGTCTCATATGATTCATGATTAAATGAGTCTATGATTCATCCTTATGGAGATGCGTTTTTTGTTTATGTGTCCTAAACGATAATGTCATAAATAAGTAGGATTTAAATCATTAGTTTTAATCCTCTTTGTATTAATGTTATAGACGGAGTTATCTAGATCAAGGATATATAATCAATTAGACAACAAAGAATTACAATAATGCAACCCATCAAAATAAATGGAGCAACACTTGTCCTTTATTTTACTAGAAAAACCTTTCTCGTCCAAACAAGAAATAGAAGCTATGTTTCTGCTCATAGCAGGCACAAAGTAACAATTGTCTAATTCTAAGATAAGTCATGAAGGTAAAGATAACTCATAAACATCTACGGCTAATGCAACAACTCTTGCTCCCCACGCGCAAGTCTATCTCTCCTTTAGCCAGTCGTCTGCTTCTCTTTAGATCCTGCACATTTCAAAAAATGTGAGATCCACATCCAGCATCCAATACCCAAGCTGAAAAGACAAACAAATTGACATCTATAACAAAAATACCTGGTGGTGGTGGAATTACTAATCCAAACCTTTTTATCTTCCAGATATTTTGAGTAGTTACTTTTTCCAGGCTCCGGGCTGACTGCATTAGTGACGCTAACCCTTAGTCACGCCCCCATAGGCCTTTAAGGCAGTTTCCTTAGATTTTGCAACTTTCTTGGTCTTTCATTTGGAGGTAGATGCAACTCACTTGCTCTTTCCTTTATTGACCATCATTATGGTCTTGCCTTTCCCTTCATTGATTCTTTGTTCAACTGTCCTCAATATATTGAGCAAATCTGGCAGAGGCTTAGTGATCGCATTCATGTTATAGTTCATGATGAACTGACTATAACTATCACGCAACAATTTTAAGATGAGATCAGTTGCCAACTCTTGACCACCCTAAACCCCAGACGCGTGAGACTCTCCAAGTACACGATCATGCACAGTACATGAGGCCCCACCGGTTTTCCCTATGACAGATGACACTTGAACAATGCTTTAGATACTTCATAACGATCATGTCTTGCCTGTTCTTGGAAGAGCTGCCTCAACTGTATGACCGTATCATACGTCTCCATGTTCTCATGTTGCCTCTGAAACTCAGAGTTCATGGTACAAAGCATCAGTCAAGTCACACCATTAGAATCGTCAACAATCTTCTGATGTGCCTTTATGGCGGCAACAATATTATTTTCTGGTCCTGCAGGAACCGGATCATCTAGAATATACAGTTTCTTTTCTTGATTGAGAACAATTATCACGTTTCTCTACTAGTCCAGAAAATTAATTCCAGAAAGTTTGTCCTTCTCAAGGAATGATCGTAGAGACTGTTATGAAGTCGATGGATTGTTTGCCATTAAAATTGTACAAAATGAGAAATATGTAAGTTTTAATATTTTGTGAACAAGTGACTACATATAATAATGACTAGATTATTAAACATAGCACCCACTATTTTCTCGGATTAATAACCCTCAGTGTTAATGCGGAAAACATCATGTATATTTTTAGTGGGTCAAGATCCATATTTCACCTTTGAGCTTGATTTGGCAAGTCACCCAAGAATTAGTTATTTAGGTAGGAACAGTTTTCCAATTGCATCCTATGCAACTCTTGGTTCAATTGGGCAAATAACTTATTATTAATCTATTTCACATATAATCACAATTGTCTTGCCTCTAGGCTTTCAATCATATTGAAATAGTCTAGTTGAGTCTAACCTCTTACTTCAACAGTTGCACATTACTTGTTTGTGCCATCGCGTCGTCCTATAAAGAATCATATCACCTTGCTTTGGCAAGCCCGAATTTAATACATTATAGTTTTAACGAGTGTTTAAGTAACAAGAAGGAAAAAACGCAATATTTAAATTGAGGGATTTTTACCTTTTAATTTAATTGTTTTGTTGATCTATATCAACTGATCTACTTATTTGGGTTGGGCAGACCCAAAATAAAAGATTCGGGTTTTTATTATTATCTTGTTACAATTTGCATGCATCTTCATACACCAAAAGTAAATAACAAGACAATAAATAAACAACCACAAACAATAATGTGATGTGGATGTGGTCTCCTAAAACTAAGATATTCCCAAGCCAATGATAATATACATATATATATATATATATATATATATATATATATATATATATAAGCTAAGCTTGCTGTTTTTAGGGTATATATATATATATATATATATATATATATATATATATACCCTAAAAACAGCAAGCTCATCACCATGTGCCTCCATCTTTAGTCCATGCACCTTAGCTTGTGGAATGTCGCCTTCTTGTGGTTTCTTCAATATTTAAGCTCCTTCTCCATGTCTTGGCTATCATCTAACTATCTAATACTAGCTAGCATCTATGCAAAATAGAGATACCTCACAAGTTGAGGAGAAGACGACACGCAGGCCGTAAATCTTAATTAATTATATTAATTACAATAAAACAAATCACAAAAATAAATATTCACAACATCCACATCTAAGGCCACATCCAATCATCATGCAAAAGCATATAATACAGTTAAAATCCAATTTAACGCGCTTGGTCAATTTTAATTGAACTTGATATTTTATAGGGTCAAAACAGTCCAAGGAGTCGCATTAATCACATTGGCCGAAACCCCAAAGGACCGCCCGGGGCATGCCCGAACGGCCTTCCTAACCCACACGGTCCAACCGGCGTTTTGGCCGAACCGGGTAGGCCCCACGGCCTCGTCCGTGCACGAAAGGATGGGGGCGTTCGACCGTTTGGCCGAACCCCTTGGGGTTTTTTCCAAAAACATCTCCTCCCTTGTGTGCTTGTTTCCGATTGATGAGAAAAGCCCATTTTTTCCCAATTGGGCCCTAACTCTAGATTTTTAAATCACCAAAAGACACATCATGATAGTTCAAGCTCTTGAGCATGAATGTATGTACAAAATCAGGGGGAGTTTGATCATTGATGATGAAAGTCAAAAGGATCAGAACTGTTAAAGTCTCAAAGCTTTGAGTCTCAAAGCTTCAAAGTTTACAGATACTGTTTGCTTATGCTAACTAACTATGATTCTTAACAGTTTATGTGATTGCAGGCTTGAAGATTCGATTAAATGGTGATTTAATAATTCACTATTAACTCTAACAAATATCATTGAGCTTATATTTTTGATTGAATTAGTTATTTAGATTGCAGGATTAAGTTTTAAAGTTATTCGTATGAACTGGCAATCAAAGCTTCAAAGCTTTGAGATTGCCTTGATGCTCAGAACTGCTTAACTGATTTTTATATGCAGGATGAGTTTGATGGATTGATGATTGGATTGGGAGTTATTCTAACTTCTTAATATTTTATCTATCTTGTGTTACATTTATATACACTTGTAGCTATTTATATTGGATTTTATCTAAGGCAAAATTAGCTAGAGTTTATGTAGGAACTGCCTGTCTAACAGATCAGATTTTGTGTAACTAATTTGTCTGGATTTTGTTTGATCTTTGTGGCTGAGATTGTGCAGAACTGTTGGTCGTCCAAACGTCCATAAACAAATTCAAAAGGCTATTCAAACATAGTCGTTCAAACAAGCATCTCAGGGGAGAGGATTTGTAGGAATTCAGTTCCTAAAATCTCTCAAGTTGTCGCAGGTTGTTGATAAAAGCTGGAGTTTGAATTTCAAATAGAGAGACACTAAAAGAGAGGCTGATCAACAGAGATTGGAGATGTTATCATACGTGGGATATCTAATTACACAACTCTTCAAAATAAATCAGGCCAATCAACACTGCAAGAGGAGAAGATCATTCATCCAATCTGAAGAACACCTCCAAGCTTCATCTGCTTACATCTTCCGTGTTCTTTACCTTGTATAGTATCTGTTTTATCAATTCTTTTTTCTAAACCTCACAAACTTAGAAGTTTAGTTTTTCAAGTGAACAACAAAG
This sequence comes from Linanthus parryae, assembly GCA_023055425.1. Classification (NCBI taxonomy): domain Eukaryota; kingdom Viridiplantae; phylum Streptophyta; class Magnoliopsida; order Ericales; family Polemoniaceae; genus Linanthus; species Linanthus parryae. The sequence goes on along the minus strand of JALGPY010000019.1, from coordinate 303,789 downwards.
AGGTTCGTATTGTTTCAACAGGTTGTAGCTGGTACTAGATAGGTTGGGAACCACAAGCTGTATAAGTGTAAGGTAGCTCACATAGGATTGAGATCTAGGGCTAAATCTGGGTGATTAATAAGAAGCGTGTTGAAATCCTGGAGGGATTAGATCCCTCAGGCAGAGACTAGGTTCAATTTTGAATGAACTCTGTAAAAATCCTTGTGTTCTTGCGCCTTACTTTACTCCTTTTCATATCTGTTATTTATCTATTCAAAACAAGTAACTCCAAATATTTGGAGGATTTCCAATCTCAAAGCTTTGTAGCTACAGTTTTCTGCAGTTGCATCTCTAGTTTCAAAAGACTAGTTTTGAGGAAAAATTTTCCATACTCTATTCACCCCCCCCCCTTCTAGAGTATTAGATCCTGTTTATTTACTTGCATTACACTTTCATATCATATGTGAAAGAGATTCACTAATTTTTACACGATATGTAAAATCAGCTCATTCTCTACTGAATCATATTCAGTTAGCATCATTATGCTAGTTTCAGTTGTACGCGAAAAATAACAGTTACGGTGTAAAACTAACAGAAAAAGTAACACATAAAAACACGTTATGCGCTACGACATGTGGCCCTGATACCACTGTGGGGTTTTTATATCGATTACGTAGCGGAAAAATAATAAATTAATTATGTTCAAGACCCTCCATGAATCGCAGGACAAGCCTGTTGGAATAGATGCCCTAGAGGCAATCTAGTTTAGTATGAATTTGTATATGGCTAGAAAATTCATTTATTATTTATTGGATATTTAATATAATGAAGTCCTTAGATTTACAATCGTGTTGTTTATCTTAAATATCCCTAGTCAAGTATAATGATTAATGGGACAATCATCTATAGACTAGTATGGGGTTGGATTGATATGGAGATATCACGATCCAACACATAGGTGTGCATTACGGAATGTTGCACTGGATTGACCCATCACCGAGAAGGCTACATACATGTTATGTTGAGTCACAAGTGCTTCTCGGGTACAATGGTATTGTCATCCTTAGACTTGAAGTCACTAGATATTCTAGTTGTGGATCATTGTGATCTTGGTAGCGTTAAACGCTACACCGTGACTGGGTAGTTATAAAGGCGTGTACTGGATACAATGAGAAGCAAGCTTAGAGATCGTAGTGGACGTAGAGAGGATTTGCCCCTCCCACATAACGGGAGCAAATATCCTAGGCCACTCGAAGGATAGTGCTTATAGAATGTCTGGCCAGACTCAAATAAATCAATATGGGATATTGATGTTATTTGCACGAATAAGGCTATTACATGGATCGAGAAACTATGGATTGGATATACGAGTGTGACTTGTATGTCTCGTGTCCAATCCGGATATGGAGGCAAAAGGATGAGACAATTACTTGTACAAGGTTGTCTAGATGACTATTCTATTAGTTGGCTAGAATGGATGTTTTGCTAGAAACCGCTCCATATTAGCAAATAGTTGCTACCAACTAGATAGAACCTATGGGGTCACACGCTATATAGAGTTGTACTAGATTTGGAATTAATTAATTGGATTAATTAATTAGAAGGATCACTTTGCAAACCCTTGCAGACTTAGTAGGGACTAATTTGCAAGGAAGGGACTAAATTGAATTCTAGTAGGACTAGAATAAGTCCTTTAGGTAGTTAACAAGGAGTTGTTGGACTATATAAAGGACCCTCCTTCCTTCCTTCCTCATAACTTATGCTCATTAGTGATCATAACAAGAGTGGGAGAGAACAAGGAGAGAGAGAGCAAGCAACAAGGGCCGAACCCGACCCTTGCCGCCGCCCCCTCACCCCGTCGGCCAAAAGAGGGCCGAGCCCCTCTTTTTGTCTCGTTTTGCGTGATTCCTTCACCCTCCTCTTATTCCGGGCTAGCACCAAGGAGTTTGGGAGATCTAGGAGCAACTCTAGGCGTGGATCAACTATAGAGAACGTGACACTATTCGCGTTTGAAGTCATCAAGGAGAACCCAAAGGTGTGTTTATGATTTCTTACCTTTACTATCGTTATGCATCTAGACTTGTGATCCTTGGAGGGTTTTGCATGGTTATTTGTTTGATTATGCTTCCGTTGCACGATCCATGAATCAAAACCCTACAAAGCCATCATAACGTGGTAAGGGTATAATCGTTGTGTACCTTGTTTGTCTGAAAGATCACACCACGTTGAATGTTATCCACGTCTCTACGAGTATCCACGCCTAGGATTGCACTGGAGTCCTTCCGCCTTCTATGTGCTAGCAACAGGAGGAAGAAGAAGATCACGCAAAACGAGGCACCACAGGCTGGCACACCTCATGAGGCCGACATCGCAGAGAGGGGCGGACGGGGGGTTCGACCTCCTTGTCTGACTCTCTCTCCTTGCTTTGTTATTTCACTCTAATGAGACTTTTAAGAAATAATTAAGCTAGGAGTGTCCTTATATAGTTAATACCTCCTTATTTACTACATATTTGCTCCAATACTAATCATGCCATGCACATATTAGTCCAATTTGCAAATTAGTCGTACTAAGTTCGCTTTTGGTTGCGTATTGATCCTTCTATTTAATTAGTCCTACTAATTAATTCCCAAATCCCGTTTAATCCATAGGGTGTGTGACCCCATAGGTCTCTACTTAATTGATAGTAACAATTACCAACATAGAGCGGTGTCTAGCAACACATCTATGTCACCAATCTAATAGAAATAGTCAGTGATCCGACAAAACCATGTGACCAATGTTACCGTATTATATCATTCCTTTGTCTCTATATCCGGATTGAACACAAGACATACAAGTAACACTCGTATATCCAATCCATAATTTCTCGTTCTTGGGAATAGGCTTATCCATGCAGATAACATCAATATCCTATATTGATTTATCTGAGTCTGGCCAGACATTCTATAAGCACTACCCCTCGAGTGGCCATGGATATTTTCTCCCGTTATGTGGGAGGGAAAATCTTCTCTACGTCACTACCATATCTAAGCTTTCTTCCTATTATGTCCGATAACTGTCTTTATTTCCACCCAATCAAAGCGCAGTGTTTGGTGATATCAAAAGACAATACTCCACAACTAGAGTATCTAGTGACTTCAAGTCTAAGGACCACACTACGAGAAGAACTTGTGACTTTTACATAACTTATATGTATCCTTATCGTGGCGAGTCATTCCAGTATGCCATTACCTCTAATGCATACCCATGTGCTAGACTTGATATCCCCATATCAATCTACCACATACTAGTATATATAGTTGATCGTCTTGTTAATTAATATAAACGACTAGGTATATTTAAGATAAATAACAATGGTAATATAAGGACTTCATTATATTAAATTACTCAATAAATAATACAATGATTATTCTAGCCAAAATAATGTTCATACTAAATAAGATTGCCTCTAGGGCATCTATTCCAACACTTTATTGACTTGAGGCTGAAATAAGGTATGTCGCATGTAGTTTCCGTCCCATGTGCGGCCGGTGTTGTATTCTCGAAGTCGACTTGTACATCTGTCTTCATTTATACTAGGTTTGACATCATCCGTGACGGTCCAATAGGGATTTAGGATGCGTCGCAATCATAAAAGGGCTATGGGCCGCCGCACGCCCACGTGTCTTCCATTGGTTTCCCTAGCCAGAATTGTATAAATAGGACATTCATTTATTTCATTCCGTACATTGGCACATATGTACCCGATCCTACTCTTTCTTGGGAGTTACTTCTCAAGAGTACGTTATTGTAACACCCCATCCTAAAGTGCTGGAGAGTAACACTTGGATCCCCCAGACTCTCCAGAGATTCCCTCCACTGAGCACGGAAATGCTCAGCAAAGGAGTATAATTCCTATGGCTCTGTTACAAGACAGAAATTAAAGAAACTAAAACTTCAAAAAAACTTACTATTATAACTTGCGTATAATGATGTGACGACTTCTATGTGGTGTCCTACTTCCCGGTCTCCTGCTTACTCACATGAAAAATACAGAAGGCAGTGACGTCAAGACATCATGCTTCAAGAAATAAAAATGAACTCTATAATAAAATAGATATACACAGTTTTGAAAATGTTTAACTTGTACTTGAAATGCATCAAGAGGAAATAGAAAGTTATACCAGTAAAATAGTTATCAATTAATACCCAGTCATGTCACATTCAAACTCAGTTTCTTATTCCCAGTATTTAATAATCCATAAAGACAGACTAGACCTTAAGTGTACACACCCCCTACTGGATCGTCAGTCCAGAGAGTAGTACTAGTTGTCTACAGTCGGGAGCTACCAATGTACCGACTAGAAGCCCGTAGACGGGGTCCCATGTGTGTTAGCCACCGCAACAGCTATACAGCTGGAGCCTTTAGTGACCATAAAAGGGTCTAAAGTAATCATGTTTCAATATCAACCAAGTAATTTAGAGACAAGTATGTATGTATGTATGTATGTATGTATGTATGTATGTATGTATGTATGTATGTATGTATGTATGTATGTATGTATGTATGTATGTATGTATGTATGTATGTATGTATGTATGTATGTATGTATGTATGTATGTACGTATGTATAGATAGATATGCATGAACTAATGTGATTTACCCCAAGATCTCTGTATCGGTATTCACAGACACGCACATATACACCGACATTTTTCCAATAGAAAATTAAGCATTCTTATGCATACCTGGTAGTCTGCCTAGTGTTCCTGATCAGCGATGCTTATTTCCTATCCCAGCAATCTCTACACATACAATTAACAAATACTATCAGTACCCGTCCTCAATAGTGAGGTAAAATGCATATGCATTATCATTCCAGATTTCCAGTTGTCTACCTAAAATGATTACTTAACCCCCTACAGTCTTAGTCTCAACAGTACAGTCCCTGGCAACTGCTGTCGGGTCCAACAAGCGCTTGTAATTTAAGGTCGACGGCCCGACCCAGTTACCTCCAGTTTGATCAAGGATAGTCATAGTAGACTGTGTTAACCTTGACAACTGTCTCCGGGTCCAAATATGGCTTGAACCGGTTTCCTTTCACCCTAAAAATTGTATTGTCTTGTTGATTTTCCAGTTCTACCGCACCCCATGCAAATATATCTTTAATGATGAACAGTTCCTGACCACCTCGATCTCAATTTTCCCGGAAAAAAATTCATCCGACAATTTTAGAGAAGTACTTTTGGCCCTACTTGAAGCTGCTTTGGCAAGATTCTCTGATCATGCCACTTTTTCGTCTTTTATTTATAAATATTGGCGTTCTCGTATGCTGTTTTACGGAATTCCTCCAACGCATATCATAACTCTCTATTATAGTTATAGTTCCTGCATATTTTATATCGCTTTGTGTGATTTTTGGGTTGATAATATTAGTTTTACACTATGAATGCTGAGAAAACGTAGAAGAATGAGCTTTATGCACTTTAGTGTTAGTCTGGGCGTTTCAATGCATGTTTCGATGTTATTTGTCAAATATAACAGCTTGGTATCGTTGTTCATGTTGTCTTGAGAGTAACGGATGCTAAACGATTTCTAGAAGGCATGCAACTAACTTCAGAAACAAAGCAAGAACAAGGGGTTGCAAGAGAAGCAAAGTTGGAAGAGCAAAAGTGACCAATCTTCACTAATTCGAGAGTATCTTTAGTTATATAATAAATTTTGGAGTGAGACCAGTGGGAAATGAAATTAGACTCAAATAGATTTCCAATGATAGGTCACGGAGGTCGGACGAGAAAGATATGGTCCATCGAAGAGGCTGAAAATCTGAGCTAGCTCCAGGGGTGTTCGTGCGAACACCTATTGTGTTCGTGCGAACAGAAACACTTAGAATTTTTTTGAGATGGCCAAGAAGAGGAGAAAAGTCCCTGGAGTGAAGTAGGAACACCCAAAATGTGTTAGAACGAAGAGTGTTCGTGTGAATAGAAGGCAACAACGTGAATTTTGGGATGTTTTGCAATTTCTTGAAAGTTTAAAGCTTGGGGACTTGTTTAGACCTAGAACTCTGTGCCTTTCAATGATACACGAGTTTTTAGAGGGGAAATAAGTAAAGGATCATTCATTCAACGTGAAAAATAAAAGCGCAGAGGTGGAGACGAATGAGAACCCGAAGCCAAACTGAAGATCATCACGACAGGGGTTTGATTTCATCTTCTTTTTCTTCACTTAATTCAACTATCTTGTTTTGTTAGCTTGAATACGATTATCTAGACTTTTGCTAGGCTTCTCTAGAGAGCCTAGGGTTATGTATACGATTAATTTTCCGGATTTGTAGACTTTGTTTCATGCTCGTGATTTGATTTATTAAAGGAATGCTTAGTTTCTTAACTTTATCGTTGATCTTAGTCTATTGACACGAGTAGGATGTGATTTATTCATGAATCAATTTCTTGATTAAAGTTAATATTGGTTCTAGTTACACGTCCTTGTTATACACTTAATCTTTAGTATGAATGGAGTAGCTACCCGGACGTACTAGCTAATTAGATGAGTGCGCGACATTGACTCAGCCTAATTGTGATGAGAACTTAGACACAATCCCGAATCACCGATACCGAAAAGGAGACGTGTTAGGATTGGCCTTAGTGGGTAGATTCGGTAGGCGAGATTCGACTGTTTCGTGCAACGGTGGACCGACATGACCCGTTGTCGTGCAGGTCATTAGCCTACTAGAACGGACAGGTAGACACATGAGACCGAAAGGAGATTGTAGTCAACCGAGACGTAGGATGACATGAGACCGACAATAGATTGTAAGTGCAATTACACGGCTTAATTAGAATAGGATTGACGTGTTACATAGCTGAACCGGAATTCGTCTACAACCCTAGGTGATCTAAAGATCGCCTACTTTCTCCATATATGTTTATTAATTAAAAAAAACAAAAATATTAGTTACTTGTTATTTAATTCAGTCACTTGTTTGTGGGTGACGAACTATTTAAATATCAATTCTTCTTTCTTGTATTGTATTCTAAATTAAGAACTAATTAAATAATCTCAAGTATGTCCTCATGGGATCGATAACTCGGGGTTGAAATACCACCCCTATATTTCTTGACAGTGCACTTGCGCATACGCGTTAAGAAATCGTGTCATCAGGCAATGCCATTTTTTTCTTATCTCCTGCTAGGATGTGATCCATGTTAAGCTGCTTTATGGCCCAATAAGCTTTGTGATCTAGCTCCACTACTAGGTGGTACGCTTTACCAAACACTATCTAGTATGGAGACATTTTCAATGACATTTTGAAAGATGTCATGTACGCCCAGAGAGCATCATCCAGTCTTAAAGACCAATCCTTGCGTTCCGGATTCACAGTTTTCTCAAGTATGCTCTTAATCTCTCTTTATGAAACCTTAGCTTGCTCGTTAGATTGGGGTGATAAGGCAGTGATACATTATGGATAGAAACCCCGTACTTCTTCAGAACTTTGGCAAACACTCGGTTGATGAAGTGTGTTCCTTCATCACTGACCATCGCCCAGGGAGTCCCGAACCGAGTAAGAATATTACATTTCAGAAAATGCTCAAATGTGGCTGCATCATTTTTTTGATACCCAATTACTTCAATCCATTTAGACACATAGTCTACCTCCAGCAGAATGTAACTACTCCCATTGATGATAAGAACGGGCCCATGAAAGCGATACCCTAAACATCAAAGGGTTCGACTTCCTGCCGCATGGTCATAGGCATCTCATTCCTCTGCGAGGTGTTGCCAGTTCGTTGGCATCTATCACATCCATGTACATAATCATGACAATCCTTAAAATAGTTGGCCAAAATAAACCGAACTGCATTACCTTATGTGTTGTGCGGGTCCCACCAAAATGACCCTCTCAGTGAGCTGAGTGGAAGTGTTTTATCATGATCCAAGTCTCATGAGTCGGAATACACCTCCTCAAAATATTTTCAGCTCCTTGCTTGAAAAAGTGGGTCAACCAGAAATACTGTCGGCACTCATAAATGAATCGCTTCCATTGTTGAGGAGTTAAATCTGCAGCGAGTGATTCATTCACCAAATAGCTAGATATGGCATAGTACCATGGCTTTCCAGTCTTTACAGTCATAATGTGCTCATCCAACAAATTCTCCTTAATTGGTACATGTAAGTTCACATTTGGTTTGAAAGCTTTGAAACTGGTTTCAAAGCCTTGAAATTGCACAGCACCTCACAACATGAGCTAAGGGGGAATTATTCCTCCTATTTATTCTCTAATCTCCTGAACTTGATCATGCTTAATTATATGATGAAAGACAAACTAATTTTGTGTTATAACTTGCTTTGATCTCATCATTTGTCTAAGTTATTTTGCAGGGATTGTGAGCTAACTATGTATTGCAGGTTTAGCTAAGTTTCCTTATTTACAGAGATGCATAAGTGGCAATCAATGTTTGCAGATTCAGTGATACTATTATGGAAGGTTATCTGGACTTTCCTTGAGCTTACAGGTTGAAGATAAGATCAAAATCGTTGAGGGAATCAAGAAGCTAGTCGTTGGAGCAAGCTGTTGAGAGTCAAAAATCTTCAGAAGATTTTTAGGGATTTATGTTTAAAGCTTCCTTTATATTCTGCAATTCAATTTGATAGAAGATAAAAAGTGATTGTGAAATATACAGAATTACATAGCATTACACAGAGATTCAAACACTCTCATGGATTGATAAGTATCATTGGATAATCTATCATCCACTTAATCCATTCCAGATTCCAAAAGAACACTTCATGCTTTACTGCTTAACTGTCTTCACAATGTTCTTCTTACTGAGTTTTTGTATATCTTTTGCTATATCATTTAATCATCTTTATCGTGAGTTGTTCAAGAGGAATAACAGAGAATTATTATTGTAATCAGTTAGCTAGAGAAGGTGTTGGATAGGTTAGTGAGAACCACATGCTGGAAAAGAGTTAGCAATACTCTTGGCCTGATATCTTGGGCTTAGATTTTGATTAATAAGAAGTTGTTGAAATCCTGGAGGGATTAGATCCCTGTGGTGGAGAGTAGGTCACTTGGGACCGAACTTCGAAACAAATCACTGTGTTCATCATCTTGAATTTTTATTTCTTTACTTGTCTTCATAACTGCTTCAAAATAGGTTTCAGTTCAAAGCTTTGGAAAGCTTTTCAAAGCTTTGGAAACTATGAGTAAACTTCAAACTGTCTGTTTTGATTTTAAAGCCTTGAAATTGAGTTCAAAGCTTGGAAATAATTCAAGCTCTTCACACTTTGTTTTAAATCCACTCTTTTGGCCAAATTTAATATACTCTATTCAACCCCCCCTCTAGAGTATTTGATCCGGTATTTGGTACCTTCATTACAATCTTCAGTACCGGATCCCGGGCTGAATTCTCTATTTTAGAAAGGTGGTAAGCAACAAAGATCTCGACTCCTTTCATGTATCGGATTTCCACATTGAATTCCTGCATGAGTAAGACCCATCTCAACAGCCTCAGTTTTGCGTCCCTCCTGTCTAGTAGGTACTTCAGGGCACTGTGAACAATGAATATGATCACTTTTGAACCGAACAAGTAAGGCCGAAATTTGTCTAGGGCATATACCATAGCAAGCAGTTCCTTTTCTATAGTGTCGTAATTTATCTGAGCATCATTAAGCACCCTGCTTGCATAGTAGATGACATGGAAAAAAATTTCCTTCCACTACCCCGACTACATAGTCACTGAAATCACACATCAACTCGCACGGTAGTGACCAGTCTGGGGTTGTGATTACTCGGGCTGTCGTCAGCTTCTCCTTGAGTAGATCAAATGCTTGCTGACACGCCTCGTCTAAGATAAATGGCACATCCTTTCTGAGTAAAGCCCAAAGTGGCTTTGTCATCTTGGAAAAGTCCTTAATGAACCTCTTGTAAAATCCTGCATGTCCCAGAAAACTCTTAATTTCCTTAACCGTCGTCCGATACAAATTTGCTTTATCACCTCAATCTTGGCTCTCACCACCTCCAGGCCCTTGATGGAAATCTTATGTCCCAGCACGATCCTTCGGCGACCATAAAATGGCACTTTTCCCAGTTCAGCACTAGGTTGGCCTTCTTGCACCGGACCAGAATTCAGGAAAGGTGGTGCAGATAGTCCTCAAAACAATCCCCGAAAAGTGAATAATCATCAATGAAACCTCCAGATTTTCTCGATCATGTCCGAGAATATGGCCATCATGCACCTCTGGAATGTTGCTGGAGCATTACACAACCCGAATGGCGTGCACCGAAAAGCAAACGTACCATACGGGCAGGTAAAAGTGGTCTTTTGCTGATCTTGCAGTGCAATGTAAATTTGGTTGTACCAGGAATATCCGTCCAGAAAACACTAATATGCACGATGTGCCAACCTGTCCAGCATCTGGTCCATGAACGGTAAAGGAAAGTGATCCTTTAGCGTTGCATCATTCACCCTCCGACAATCCATACAAATTTGCCACTATGACAGTGCGCTGCGCGATCTGCTCCCTTGGGCACGCACTGGACTCAACTGATTCAAGTGCTGTCCGAGATAGGGTATATAATTCATGCCTCCAGCCACTTCATGACCTCCTTGCGCAGCGCATCCTTCATGTTCGGATTCAGTCTCATTTTGATCCTGATCTTGTGCATACAGTAGGAGCGCCGATCCCCTTGATATCCACAATCATCCAGTCGATTGCTTCTTTATATTTCTGCAATACCTCCAGCAATTTATGCTCGTGTTCCTGAGATAGAAGAGACGAAACAATTACGGGCGAAGTACTATTTTCACCAATGTAAGCATACCTGAGGTGGCTCGGGAGTGGTTTGATCTCGAGATTGGGTGGCTCCTTGAGTGACGAGACCAAGGCTAATTTCCCCCCCCCCCTTATTTATCAAGATGTAAAGTGGTCAAATGTTCACCTTTCATGGCCTGCTCATACGGGGCCTCTTCTCGTCCTCGTTTTTACATGCTGTCAGTTTCTGCCCGTAGCTTGTCCAACTCCTCGCTTTCCAGGCCATCTTCGACCACCTTCATAGTGAACAGTATTCATGTTCGTAATAATCTAGAAGCTGGAGAGATCTGAAGACATTGAATTTCATCTTGTCCTCATTAATCTGCATGAACAGTTCTCCTATTTGCAATTTATGATGGCCTCTTCAGTGGCCAGAAACGGTCTGCCCAAAATGAGTGGCACCTATCCTGTTTCCATGTCCAGAATTACAAAATCTGTCGGAGAAATTAATTCTCCGATTTTCACCAAAATATCTTCAATGACTCCATATGCTAGTTTTACGGATCTGTCCACCATCTGAAGCATGATGCTGGTGGGCCTGGGTTCACCGACCTTCAAAGTTTAATCGCCAAGGACATCAGATTGATGTTGGCCCTTAGGTCACACAAAGCCTTTCTTGTGTATGCATTACCTAGGGTCACTGGGATGACAAAACAACCAGGGTACTTCCTCTTCCTTGGTAGCCCGTTCTTCACAGAATTTCTCACTTTCGCCGCCAGATTTATAGTCTCAAAATCGCTCATCCGCCTCCTTCCGTACAGAATGTTCTTGAGGAATTTGGCATAAGTGGGCATCTTTTCCAATGCCTCGGCAAATGGTATGTTTATCTGCAGCTGTTGGAACATCTCGAAAAATCTGGCATAGTCTTTGCTATCATACCTATTCCGTGTCTTCAAAGGACATGGAACCTTTTGGAGATAGGTAACATTTAAGGTTTATCCTTCTCATCCTACACGACATCATGTCCGACCGGGCCCTTCAGTTAGGGGTCTGTTGGAAGGAGTGTCTTCCTTGTCAAAAATCTCGTGTTCAGTATTTTTCAATTTTTCTGCACGAGCATGGCTGGGATACGGTGGATCCTACAATACTACTCCACGAGTGGTGATGGCATTGATTAGAGCATGTGGATTGTTAACTGTGGTTAACAGTAAGTTCCCTGGTGCTCTTTCAGCTTGTTGTCGTGCCAACTGTCCAACTTGCACCTACAATGTGCAGAGTGCATCTTTGGTAGTGTGCAAATCAACCGTAAGAGTGTGGATAGTTGTTTCTATCTTCGTATCCATCTGTGCAAACTTGTTGTCTATCTCTGTAAACCTGACATTCATAGTTTGGAACATAGCCTGAACTTCCTTCATCTCGCTAAAATACTGTTGTGCTGATGGTACCTGCTGTACTTGTTTTTCTTGCAATTTATGACAGAATCCTGGTGCATAGAATGCAGAGTTAGGGTCTCTGTATCGGAACCCGGGCATGTACCCACGGTTATCCCACTGTTGCTGCACATAATTGGCATCCTCAATTTTGATCTCCTCAATGGCTGCGTCCAAGTATGGCTCCTCTACTGATGCAATAATCTTCTTTTCCTTGTAAACTTTCTTGACCAAGTCGGTAAAAACTTTGGTCAGATTCTCAAATCCGATCATCTACTACTGGCTCGGCTAGGGCGGTAAGCCTGCGTTCATCAAACGGGCGAGTTTCTTGCTTGGCTAACTGATTAATTAGATCATAGGCTCCGTCCTTTTCCACACGGTACAGAAAGCTGCCTCCAGGTCCCCTGTCAATCCTATCAGCATTCTCCATGTCTAGGGCATGGGATAATACCTGCAAAATCTTCGGGTCCCCAAAATCGTGGTTAGGGCATTTTTTCACCAATCTCGTCAGACTGTCCCATGCATCTACCACCCTATCTCCCATATTTTGTTTGAATGATAGAATCTCGCTCTGCAGCTTGATAACTCGAGAGTCGAGGTAAAACTTTTCCAAAAAGTCTGCAACACATCTATCTCAAGAGGTGATAGATCCGGGTGCTCGTGATTCGATCCAGTATGTAGATGTTCCTTACAGGAAGTACGGGAACATGATCATTTTAAGTGCTTCGAAATCTACTCCCTTTTACCGGAATTTGTTACAGTAGTATTTAAACTTCCTGATAAACTTGTGTTGGTCATCATCAGTTTTGCCATGGAACAGACAATGAGTCTGAACAGTCTGGATGGTGGAGGGTTTAAGATCAAAGTGTTACGCAGTGATCTAAGACACTACTATGGTTGCCTCATATCCTCCCGAAGGGACTTCAAAGTTCTCCACCAAAGCTTTTCCAGATATGTTGTATGTCATCAGGTTTGTTCCGGGCAACAAAGTCTGCTACAATCGGCTGCATGATGTACTGAGCCAACTGAGTTGGAGTACGTGCCTGTGGGGCAGGTTGTTCAGCCATCTTGCTTTCGCGGTGTCTGCGTCTCTGGTCCCTGAAAAGATGTTCTGGATCATCGAATGGTTGCACCAATTCGCGGGGCAACATGGGAATACACTAGAAGTTCTTGAAAAATAGAGACCTTGAGAGCAGTGACATAGAAGAAAAACAAAACTAAAAGGAAAAACTCTGAAAATTAATTCTGACTACTAAGTAAACTGTTAAAACTCCACGGCAACGGCGCCAAAAGCTTGATGTGCAAATTAACGTGATATTCGCAAGTATACGAATCAAGTAATTTAGAGAGTATTTGCGACTCAGATTATTAATCCCACGAGGACTGTTTTAGGTTTTCTCGAGTAATCATATTTAAGAATCATGGTATAAAAAGGAGGAATTAGTTGATTTATGATTACAAGGTAAGTACTGAAAGTGTAAAGTTGAAAAGTAAATCTTTTTGTGAGAGTTTTTCGAATAATTCTTAAGGTTGTAAATCTAGGGTTTGAGATACTAGATTCCAGGATCCCCTAGGGTTTCTCCAGTTTTTCGTTCTTTTTTATATGAAAACACACAACAGGTTGTTATTTGTGCCACGTTATCATTAATGTATTCTCCTCTCGGTCTCATACACACAATCACAATCCTGTAGACTTTCGGGTCCTCACGGCCCACCTAGATCTGCAGTCTCGTTCTACGACTGCTATGGTTTACGACTTATCCTCTCGGCCTCGGTCAAACCCGTTAACATTTGGTCAAAAGCTCTTGATTGTCCTAACTCCCTTTCTCCTCTCGGTATATTAGGGTAAGGAACTGAATTCTGTCTTCTCTTCGCAAACCTACTAGTCACTCTCGTGCACTAGGTCAAGCCTGTAGCAATTCTGGGTGATCAAGTCGTGCATGCATGAACAGTAAAATCAAAGACAAGAATAAAAAACAATCTACTGATATTAAGATCCTAAAATCATGAATCCATAGTCAAAACAGAACTAAGTACTGGATAGAAAACCGTAGGTTCACCGAGAACCTATGTAAAGAGTTTAGCTACAAGATGACATAATTAAATAACAAAGTTTTCTGAAACAAAGAGAATGATATCAAACGAGTGTCTTGAATGCTGGATTTGCACTTTCGTGCTCTCCGAGCAGACTTGGATTTTTCCTTGGGTGTTGTTATGTCTCTAAAACGAGCTATGGACGTTCCTTTATATAGTGTTACAAGTTTCTGAAAAGAGTGCCGAGAATTACGAAACTGCCAATGTCTGAACTGCCTCAAAAACAGCACTGTCTGCGTAGCTGCCTGCGTAGCTATGAAGACAGTGACCTAACCTGCCCAATTTGCCCCACTACTTGCGTAGTTAAATCATGCATAGCTAATTTCTTGCTTAGCTACGCAAATAGTGGGGTCCTGCTCTGGTTTCTGCTGATTGTGTGCGTTGTTGGCTGCATATCTACGCACATTCCTGCGTAACTAGCTGCGTAGCTACGTAGACAATGGTCTGGACTTGATTTTCTGGAATTCTTCCTCCCTGCATGTGTTGCTACCTACTTAGCTACGCAGACAGGGGCTTGGCCTTGTCTTTTTCTTCTTTCTTATTCTCTCTTCCCTCACTGTGTGCGTAGTTACCTGCGTAGCTGCGCACAATCCTGCGTAGCTGCGCTTTTTCACTTTTTGTTCTTCTCTGCCTGCATAGTTGCCGCGTAGCTACACGGATAACTACGCAGACAACAGCTTCCGTGCTTTTTTCTGCTTCCTTATCCTCCTTAGCTCCTCGACGTTCCTTCCTGGTGCTTTCCAATTTTTCACAACTCATATTCCTGCATAGACAACATGAACAAACCGCGTGGTTTTATCCAAAAATACATGAAATAAAGCTGTAATTCACGAAGAGGCTCAAAACCCTTAGTATTAAATTTTGAGGCTAATCGGGACTGAAATATAGCTAAAACACTAACTTTTGAGACATCTATGCCTCAAATTAAGCTCAAGAATAACTCCTAGTGAGGAGTATCAAATACCCCCGCACAAAACTTTGCTCGTCTCGAGCAAACCCTTTGCATACTGACCTGCTTCGCATACAATCTTGTGCATACGACTACCATTGCATACCAACCTGTTGAACCAACCTTAGCACCAGATGACTCCACTATACGACTAACTCATACACAATATACAATGACTCAATAAACACATACTCAAAAAGTAATACAACAACAACAAATTTCTTTTTGAAGGTATTGGGCAATCTCCAAAACCCAAACCGGTATGTCATCAAGTCCTCGCTCAATCTTCCAGAAAATACTAATCCACAAGCGATCGTCAGTTATGACCAGATTTAAGAATGGAAAATTAGCGCAGACACCTCCTACTGTTACTTTCGTACGCAACCTGAGCAAATACCTAGTTAACCTAACATACAAGCTATTTCCGAATCAAGGATCCTAAGTCTAATAGGTAGGATATATATGTGTAGCAGGGATGATTTGGTCCAATAATGTAAATTTGCAATTAATCAAGGATAATGTCTTCTTTATTCATGCCCAGGTTAATTCTCAGGATGCCCCTTCTGGGAGATTAATTTTTGTTTATTTTAATGCAGATGATGTTGTGAGGAAGCAGCAGTTGAGCTTTTTGAGTTCTTACTTAAATACATGGTCAAGTGAGGTAGCTATCTGGGGTGATTTCAATGATATCACCAATGGAAATGAGAAAAGGGGTGAGAACTTCAAAGCTGCTCAATCTTGCAGAATCCTATATGAGTTCTTCTCAAACAATCGACGCATAGATTTGAGCTTTAAAGGTTATCCTTTTACGTGGTGGAATAGAAGAATAGGATGTACTGCATTTTTAAGAGAGAGAATTTAAGATGTGTGGCCTCTGCATCATGGCTAAATTGTTGGGGAAAATCCATAATCAATCATGTAACAGTAACATGTTCTGATCACATCATGCTACTTCTTGATGCAAACCCTTTTCAGAAGCATAATGGTAAATTCTTATTTCTATTTCATGGAAGTTGGAAAAAGTACAAAGAGGTGAATCATCCATAGAGTTTGGAAAAAGAAAGTTCGTGGCACCCACATGTATGTGTTGAAGACTAAATTAAAGTTATGCAGACAAGCTTTGAGAGCATTGATTTAAAAAGATGATAAGGGTATCTTAGCATCTATTAAAGAAAATGAGTCTTCAGCTTAGAAGAACAGAGCGATGGGGCCATAGGCAATCATGGAAGAGTTACATATAATTGAAAATGAATTAGAAACCTTGTGTATGGTTGAAGAGAAAATGTAGAGAGAGACGTCAAGGGAGAGTTGGTTGAAGGCCGAAGACAAAAATACCCAATTTTTCCAAGCATCAATCAAACAAAGAAGGAATCAAAACTTGATTTATGGGATAGACAATGAATATCGTATTTGTTTTCATGAAGAGGAAGAAACCATGAACGAATTCTGCACTTTTTATTTACACAAGGAAGATGTGTTGGAGGATATGGAATATGTTTTATCTACAGTGGATATGAAAGTTACACCAAACATGAATAATGCTTTTACTCAACAATTCATTGAGGAACAAATCAAGAATGGCTGCTTTGGCTATCCAGACAAATCCCGGGAATATGATGGCTTCACAACAATATTTTCCAATTTTATTGGCACATTACTGGGGAAGACTTGTGCAAGGCAATCAAAAGATTTTACTCCTCAGGTAACATGCTCAAATGTTGGAATCTTACCCACATTTTTTCTGCTCCCAAAGATCATGAACTCCTCTCATGTCAAAGACTTTAGGCCTATAAGTCTTTGCTCTGTGGCATATCAGATTCTTTCAAAATTCTTAGCCAATAGGCTGAGCTTGGTGCTTGATAAGTTAATCTCTCTTAATGAATCTGCTTTTGTTAAAGGTATATTTATCTTTAATAATGTCATGACAGCACAAGAGCTCGTGCACTATCAAAAACAAAAGAAGTGTAAGGTAAAGGCTCGTAGCCTTAAAGCTAGACATGCTGAAAGCTTTTGACAGGGTAAAATGGTCTTATTTAAAATGCATCATGAATAAATTGGGATTTTGCAAAAAATGGAATGCTTGGATGATTTCTTGTGTGAAAAGTGTATCCTACAGGTTGGTTTAGGTGATTTAATTTGTCCTCAAAGAGGAACCAGAAAAGGAAATCCCCTATATCCTATTCTATTTGTTATTTGCGATGAAGATTTATATTTTCTTTTGCAGCTTTTTGAAAAGAATAAATGGTTCAATGGAGCTAAATTTTCAAAGAAGTAACCATCAATAAGTCTTGCTATTTGTATATGGCTCATTGTTATTCTACACAGCAACAATGGCAGATTGTAGTGTCAAGCTATATGAGAGGGCCTCTGGTTAAGGCATAAACAACGAGAAATCACAACTGCAATCAGTCCTAACACATGGGTTGTGCTCAAAGGGTTTATACAATACTACTTGTGGCTAATAACGACTTGAAGGGAAAATTCTATCTGGGCTTGCCATCCTCCATTGGAAGATCAATATCTCCAGTTTTGAAGTTCATCAATGAGAGAATCCAAGCAAAACTCTCATCTTGGAAAGCTTCCTTCCTAAATCTAGCTGGGAAGGAGATTTCGATCAAATTCGTGCTAGCTGCTATGCCCACATATGCAAGGTCTACATTCTTGCTTCCAAATCATATTTGTAATGAAATTACAAGAGTCATTAATGATTTTTGGTGGGGAAACAACAAGCAAGAGGGAAGAAATTTTCATTGGAAAGATTGGAGCATCATTTTTAGACAAAAAGGAGGGATGTATTGGCTTTAAAAATATGCATGGTTTTAATCTTGATTTGATTGTCAATCAAGCCCGTATGTTAGTTAATGGCCAACACTCTCTCTTTAAGAATTTCTTCAAGGATTTTTTTTCCAAAATTTTCATTTGGCAAGCTAAAACTCCTAATGGTTCCTAATAGGGTTTGGAGGAGTTTATGTGCAGGCACGGAGATAATATCAAGAGGTTATAGGTTGTGGGTTGGAAATGTAAATTCTATAAACATATGGGAGGACCCTTGGCTTCAAAGACCCAACAATTTTAAAGTGATAACTCCTAAGCCTCATGGATGTGGAATAACCAAGGTTGGTGAATTAATTGACCGTGTGAAAAGACTCTGGAATGTACAGTTGGTGAAGGATATTTTTGTTAGATCTGAAGCTTACTTAATTTTATTCATTCACGTGGGAGGCAATTATTGTGTTGACAAAAGAATTTAGAACTTCACGAGCAGTGGAAATTTCAAAGTTAGTTAAGCTAATAGGCTTATTGGAAGTTGAGATCATCATTTAGACTTTCCCTCTAGTAGCAGAGTTCCTCTTTGGAGGAAACTGTTGAGTCTTCCTAAACAACCAAAAATCAGATTCTTTTTCAGAAAAATCTTCCAGGAGCTCTTCAACTTTCCAGCTCTCTAACTTAAAAATGTGATACATGATGACATATGCAAATTGGGTGGTGAAGGGATTGAAAAAAAGTTTCACTTGTTCAAATAATGTGATTATGCAAGTATGCTCAGGAAGCTTTCAGCCTTAAGGTAAACAATGATAGTATCCCAGCTGTAAGTTCAATGCAGGTTCAAGACTTGAAATAGCTTGTCTATTTCAAGGCCTTGAAACAGTTTTCAAAGCCTTGAAACTGACTAAGAGTTATATGCATGAACTTAGGGGGAGTTTATGTATTTGATTCAACTCCTAAACCCTTGTGCATGATTAGATGATACTTGATGATGAAATACAAAGTATTTTTACACAATTTACAGGATCTAACATAATCTGTTTGACTCAGTTATGCAGGGATATTGTGTTTCTAATTTTATAGGAATCTGTTTCCTAACTTATGTTTTGCAGGAATGGAAACTACTTGATGACTTGATTCTGTGATTGATCTGCTATGTTTTAACTCTTGCATACTATTAATTCAGCTTTTCAAGGCCTTGAACTCCTTTCCAAAGCCTTGAAAAGTTTATTTCTTCAAAACTTTTTTTAAAAAAATCATTCCAAGGACTGATCCAACATATTCTCATTCTTTTTTGATGAAATTCAAAAACGGGGAGAAATCTAGGAAAAATTTAGAGTATTTCTTCTTTACTTTTGTTAGTGACCTAGTTTTGGTCAGTAGGACTACCTGAAACTTTTGCTGTTTTAGTCTGTTTAATAAGTTAGATTTCTTGGACATTATGTGTTAATATTATTTGATTTATTTTGTTATGTGCTAATGAGTATTTGCTACAGAATCACAATATCAAACAGATTGGAAGATTGTGGTTTGTCTTTCATCAAGGGGGAGATTCTAAGTTCAATGCAGGTTCAAGATTTAAAATAGCTTGTCTATTTCAAGGCCTTGAAACAGCTTTCAAGGCCTTGAAACAGCTTTCAAGGCCTTGAAACTGACTAAGCTTTATATGCATGAACTTAGGGGAGTTTCTGTACTTGATTCAACTCCTAAACCCCTGTGCATGATTAGATGATACTTGATGACGAAAGACAAAGTATTTTTACACAGTTTACAGGATCTAACATCATCTGTTTGGCTCAGTTATGTAGGGATATTGTGTTTCCTATTTTATAGGAATCTGTTTCCTAACTTATGTTTTGCAGGAATGGAAACTACTTGATGACTTGATTATGTGATTGATCTGCTATGTTTTAAAGCCTCTCAACAGATCTCCAACAAGATCAAATTAATATCTTGGAAGATACTGAACTACTAGCCGTTGGAAGAAGCTGTTAGAGGAGTCAAGATCTAAAGCTAATTTTCAGGAAAGTTTGTTGAAGAAGATTCTGAAGATCTTCAATTCAAACTCAGTGTTTAAAATCAGAACTGCTGAAGGAATTCGACAGAGAACTGCATAGACAATTGGCAGAGACACTCAAAACACTCAAGGATTGACAAGCAACAAAGAAGCATATTCATCTCTTTCAATCCAAGCATTATAAGAACACTACATACTCACTGCAGTTTCATCCCCAGTGTTCTTCTTGTTCTCAACTTCATTTTTATATCATTTTGATAATACTTCTTGTTCTCATTCTCAAGGATTGTTCAAGGTGAACAATAGACAATTCTTAGTCAATCAGATAGCTAGAGCAGGTACTAGATAGGTTAGTGAGAACCACAAGTTGTAACAAAGTAAGGCATCTCTCTGTGCTTGACATCTAGGGCTTAGCTGTTGATTAATAAAAGTTGTGTTGAAATTCCTACAGGGTGAAGATCCCTGAGGTAGAGACGTAGGTCCAAGTGGACTGAACTCTATATATCTTGAGTCTCTTGCATTTGCTTTCAAGTTTCATACTTAGAATTTTTGCAACATTCAAAACAGTTTCATTTCAACGGTTTGAAACTCATTTCAAGGCCTTGAAACAGACTTATTCTTTGCATACTCTATTTGTTTTCATTCCAAGGGTTTGAAACTCATTTTAAGGCCTTGAATCTCTTTACAAATCTTTTGAAACCACTACTCTTGCACAGTTTGGCAAAAGTCTGCATACTCTATTCAACAAACCCCCCCTTCACCACCCAATTCAATGTTGGAGTGGTGGGAAAAGATTGTGGATATGGTTTCTTCCTCTTCATGAAGTAAATATTTTCTAAGCCTATTTATTGTTTTGTGCTGGGGCCTGTGGAAGGCTATGAATGACTGGGCATTTCAGAATTTAAAATGGAGCCACATGCAGATTGTTCGTATATATAAGATTATCTATCATGAATGTAAACTTATTAATCAGCTTAATGAAGTGAAAGCTCAGAAGCAGCCATCAGATTTTGGGAACCTTCATACTATGCCAAGTTGTGATTCTACTATCTATACAGATGCAACTATTGATCTTGTTCGAAAGTTAGGAGGAATAGTAGCTGCAAGCATGAATGAGCTTGGTCAAAGGCAACATTCAACTTCTTTTTGAAGGAGTGGATTCTACGACTTTGGAGGCGAAGGCAGTAAGAGAAGAAGCTCTATTATTGTGTTTAAGAAATGGGAAGAGTAAAGTCTCATTATTTAACTGCAAAGTGGTTATTAGCTGCCTAAGCTCTAAGAATCCCTATAAGGTGCACAAATTGGAGCTATTATTGATGATTTTATTCTGTTAGCATCTAAGTTTTTACTTAGTTCTTTTTTTTTCCCAGAGATAAGAATTCCATGGCTCACTCACTTTTCAAGAATTCTCTGTCTCTTTCATCCTTGTGGAGTCTTGAGGTTTCTCCCTCTTTCTACTGTGGGTCGTGATGGCCTTTTATTTAATGAAATACTAAAGTTTCTGTTTAAAAAACACAAGTATAGAAAATAGTTTAAAGATAATTTTGACAATAATATGACCAGAGTATAAGTAGTTGTATTAAAAATGCAGACTATCATGCTCTAAAAAAATGTCGACTACAAAGCTTTTCAAATGTTATGAAATCAAATTAGTGATCTACTAATTTTTTAGCCCATAAAAAAAGATTTTGACCTTCATTCAGTTGAATTTTTCATCCATATTATATTTAGAGCCCGTTTTGTAATGTTTTTGCTTTTTAAAACGCTAATTTTTTAATCTAAAACAATATTAATGTGTTTGGTAATTTTTTTTTGCTTTCTACAAAACAGTGGCTTCCTTACAACAGTTTTTAAAAAGCAAGGGAGAAGTTGCTTTCCAGGTCCCATGACATATTTTTTGATAAAAGTATCATTTGACATTCTTATCCGTTAATAAATATCAATAATTATTTATTGCAATAAAAATACTTATTATATTATGTCTGATTTAATAAGTAGTGATGAGCGGATGAAGTTTCTGTTAAAAACCAAAAAGCATAGGGAACTCCAAATCATTTTTACAGCTCTTTATTCCATCTGGCTAGAAAGAAACAGTTGGATTTTCAACAATAAAAGGGTACATGATACGAGTATCAGTACACAGGCTACGGAGGATGCGAGTGATGGTGATGATCATGCGAAGTTGTCGAGCAGCAGACCGAGACGTAACGTGGTACCACCCACGTATCTTAAGGATTACGTACAACCAAAGATGAAGCATTAGTTATTTTGTTTAGTAGATTTCAGACATTATTATTTTTCGTTTGCAAACTTTGTTTTGTTTGGGTTGTCAGAAACGTTAATTATGTGAATGTCGTGGAATGCTAGCTATACCCGGGATTTTCTACACGGTTCTTTTGCTCGGGTTAGGTGTTAAGTCGAACCGTCAGGGTCTAGATATAAAAGGGCGTAAATTTTCTTATGACTTAATGAGAAAATTTCTTTAACCCTAAACTTTATCTCTCTCTCCCTCTCTCTTCCTCTCTCCCCTCGGTTCCAGAGGCCAGGAGGTTACCTCACGGTAACAACTTGGTGCTTCCATTGACGTTCGTCGGACGCTACCGCGGCGGACACTGAACTCCACTCGTGTTCTTCTCACCATGGTTGATCCCACAGCAACCACAACGGCGACGGCACCACCGCTGTCCCAAGCCGCCATTGCTGCAGCCTTTAACACTCTCCAGAAAGATATGCATAAGCGCGATAAAATCCGCGACGAAGAAACAGCCAAGTTCAAGGCAGAGCAGGAAGAACGCGATCGCAAACGTGACACGGAACAGGCCGAGATTCTCTTCGACAGTTGCTGAATCGGACCCCTTCCACGCAGTCATTGGCCCCGCTGCCCCCGCTGGCTCGCACGTCGCCTTCTGCCACCTCTTCGGCCACGCAATCTCAGTTAACGGCATGGCAGCCGCCTCCGTCCCTCGTCACTCCAGCCGGTACCGGCAACACCAACCCCAAGATGCGTATTGACTCACCGTGTTTCAACGGGGACGATCCCGTGGGATGGATTTTCCCCATCCAAAAATACTTTAACTACTACAAGACCATGTATACGGAACAGATTCAAGTGGTGGCTATGCTAATTGATAACCCAGCTTCGGAATGGTTCCAATATTACCAATCCAACAACCCGGATGGTACATGGATGGACTTCTTACTCTCCGTCAAACAACGGTCCGACCCGGGCCACTACGAAGACTACTTGGGTATGTTATCTAAGCTTCACCAACAAACCACTGTTATGGCATATCAATCCGAATTCGAAAAGCTTCTTAATAAAGTATCGGGTGTGGATGAGTTTGTCCTCGTTTCACTTTTCAAAGCCGGTCTTAAAAAATCAGTGAAACGTGAGTTGAATTTACGCAATCCGACTACTCTACCGGAAGCATTTGCATTGGCCCGAGAGCTCTCTGCCGGCCAAGAGGAGCTGATCCAATCTTACATTCCTAAACGGCCCTGGACCGCCTCCATGAACCAGGCCACAGCCACGGCCACGGCAGCCCACCAGCCTACTTCGGCAGCCCCATCACCGGCCCAGGCACGACCTCCAGTCAAGCCATTAACCACGACCGAGCATGATGAACGCCAACGCCTAGGTCTCTATTTTAATTTTGATGAAAAATTCTTCCGTGGGCACAAGTGTAAGACGAAATTTCTTCTGTTATGCACGGATGATGACGAGATTTCCATGGATACCCCCCCCAGAGGAAGATGGTTCGGGACTCATCCTGGACAATTTGTCACACCTTCACTCGTTATCAGGTACCCGCACCCTCGTTCACTTAAATTGTCGGGTAACATTGAGGGTGTGCAATTGCAGGTCATAATTGACGGTGGCAGTACTCACAATTTTATCCACCCAGCGATGGCGGAGCACTTTTCGTTATTACTGCATCCATTCTCACCTTTTTGTGTCTATGTGGGTAACGGAGAATCTCTTTGTTGTGCTTATTTTTGCCTCAAAACACTGTTCGTCATTCAGGGTACGGCGTTCGAGGTCGACTTATATGTTCTTGCGATCCATGGCATTGATGCCGTCTTAGGGGTACAATGGTTACAGACTCTGGGTAAAGTTCCACATGATTACAGCAAACTCACGATGGAGTTCATGTGGGAGGGTAAGCAGTTAGTGCTGACAGGTTCAGAGCAGGGCCCGAAACCCATTTCCTTCCACTCGCTGACTGCACTTGAAATCCCACGACACGATATGGAGCTTTTTGAGCTCATCTCGAGCCCCATCACCCCCGAGCCAGTCACAGAAAGTGAGCTGGAGTCTTTTCCGTCTGAGTTACCGTCAGAGGTTCTTGATATTCTACACCAGCATCGTTCAGTGTTTACTGTTCCGATTGGGTTGCCTCCGTCGTGTCAGTGGGACCATCGCATTCATCTTCAACACGGCAGTAAACCGATTAATGTTCGACCATATCGATAACCATACTTTCAGAAGTCTGAGATCGAACGAAAGTGTAGATAGTGCTTTCTGGACAGGCAGATCTTAGCCACGTGGCGATCATCTAGCACACCTAGCTGTGCTCCATACACACTAGATCACCAGCCGCGCTGATCCACGTGGGGGTTGCGAGACAGGGCCCTCGCATACCACCTCACGGGACTTGTAGGGACTTAGTGGTTTGGAGGCTAGAGAAAGTCCTGTCGCGCGCGAGCGAAAACCAAGCCCGCGCGCGACCCCTAGTAACTGATTTGAGAGATTTATGGCACGAGCTCCATAAACCCGGTCAACCTCATAACGGTTCCGATATACGCGGACAAACGTGCCGTAACGGTCCCTATATACGCGGACGAACGTGCCGTTGTGGTTAAGCTAAATAAGCCGCCATTAATGGGCGCATTAACCCACTACAACGGTCACATTCTCCGTTATATATAGGATCGTTAACCCTTCCATACGAGGGCGGACTCACCTGAACTACGCGGAAGCTCTGCCAAAATCATGTCTCTCTCTCATACAGTGCTATTGTCTTACTCTCTCCCTACACACAACCTCACACTTCCTGTGTCTTTTCTATCCCCTACTCTTGGTGTATATTGAATTCTCTCTGCAGGATTCTCTCGTACACATTTGGTGAACCCGACGTGAAACTTACCATTGCAAGCAACCATGTCTCATGAAGATGATGTCAGTAACAGATCGCCCTCCACGGAGACCACCTTGGGAGAGGAGACCCGTCACACTCCTACGGCCGCCGGTGAGGCTCCGACGCTAGAAGCCTTGAACGCCACCATCCAGAATCAGGCAAAGGCTATTAAGGCTCAATCCGCACAGATGGAACAGATAATGGTCATTCTGGGGACCCTTGCCCCGAATCCCACCTCGGCCGCCGCTGTCTCTCAGGGAGGAGGAGTCTCCACCACTCAAGGGATTGGAGCGACACCCACGCCACCTAACCCTAACCTGCAAACCCCACTGGCGACGGTGCAGTTGCCCTCGGTTCAGGGGAAAACAACTCAAATATTGCCTCTTGCCACTCATACTCCTCAGCCGCCAACTCTGGTACCCAATCCGTCTTCACAATACCCCTTGCCTCCCCCGCCGGCAACGTGGGGCAACGTGAATTCGCAGTACGTTCCTAGTCCGACCGCGGCGTATGTGTCGCCTCCACCTACGACCACCCTTCCTCCGGCTGCTGGGGGAGCAATGCATGACATCGCTGCAGCGGCACATGGAAACTTTCTTAGCGAACCAACCATTCGCCGATACGATCATCCCGAAGGTTGATGATGATCCCCCAATCCCACGCGAGATCTATCTCATGCCTAACCCTGCCGGGTACAAGGCTCCTAAATGGGACATGTTCGAAGATGTCAACGGAAACGCCCATGAGCATGTCATGCGCTTCATCGATGTGATGGGGCCATATGGGGCTGATCCTAAGTTGCTGATGCGCGAGTTCCCGAAATCTCTGGGTAACGTGGCCTACAAGTGGTACAGAACGTTGGAGGCCGGATCCGTGAAGACCTGGGACGACTTGGTCCAGAAGTTCTATACCAAATTCTTCCAGGTGGAAGAAAAAGTGACGATGATTCGTCTCTCTCGCATGTATCAGAAGCGCGAGGAGGATGGAGTGACATTCATCAAGAAGTTCAGAGCCAAATCTTTGGAATGTAGGGACGAAGTGCTTGAGGGCAGGCTTGTAGAAATATGTCTGCAAGGCATGCGAGACGAGTACAAAGGTATGCTTATCAACCTACAAACTCCTACATTTTCATAGCTAATCGAATGCACAAAGAACATAGAGCCTATAGTGGAGAGGCAGAAAAAGAAGCATGCCCCTGAGCAAACCCCGAGCGGGAATACCTTCAAAATTGGGAGGTTCAGCTCCAAGAGGGGACGTGAGGCTGAGGTGATTACGGTCTCGCCACAAAAGCAGCCGAGGGTTACAAACTTGGATGCGCCACCTTTGCCATGTTCAGTAGAGGAAGCGAGTGACTTGTGCAGGCAATGGCGTAAAGATGGTATCTTGCCGCCGCTCGAAAGGATACCCTCCAAGGAGATGATGAGGGACCCAAAGTGGTGCGAATGCCACGGAAAGATTATGCACCCCACAACCGACTGCAAGAAGCTCAGAAACATGGTGAGCCGAAAGATGAAAGATGGTGAGTTGATTGTCAGCGACCAGAGGCAGGATGTGCGAAACAATCCACTCTCTTCCCATGTGGAGCAAGTGCAGAAAGGCAAAGAGGTTGCCATGATCGCGATAATGGACCTCGAAGAGATTGCAGAAGATGGTCTGCCCATCGTTGTTGAAGTCTAAAATGAGGAGGACTACAGCATAGACACGGAGGACGAACGTGCCGATCGGATGAAAGGGTCGCACGGGTTCAGCAGGTTCTGTGATGAAATGAACTTTTCAAAGAAACGCCGGAAGGAAATGACAAAGGCGATCCTAAGGGTAGCGTAAGACTACGACGAGGATATCGTGGTTTCCAATGGGAAGGTTGTCAGAGCATCCCGCCCCATGGAAAAAGTCATAACCTTCTCCGCAAGCGACAAAAAGACAGATGCGAGCCACCAGAAGCCTCTGTACGTGACGGCACTACTCAATGGTGTTGAGTTCAAGCGAGCATTTGTTGACGGAGGGGCAGCAGTTAACGTGGTCCCACTCAACACTCTGAAGCTGGCGGGAATCCTGGAGCAGAAGATTGTCAGACGTCCATCCCCGCTGATGGGATTTGGAAGCGACTCCAGGATGACAATAGGATGGATCTGTCTGGGTGTCCAGATTGCCAAAATCAAGCGTTCAGCCAAATTCCATGTCATATATGCCAACACTACGTATCATATGATCATCGGCCGGGCCTGGATTCATCGCTTCGATGCAATCCCCTCGACAGCTCACCAGGTGATGAAAGCTATCTGGAACGATAGAGTGGTGGAGATACCGGCTTCGGTAAACCCTTTCAATCTGGATGAAGCACACCTCTCCGAGGCAGTATGGTTCACTGAAATGGCAGATGAGCAAACTCCAGGGCCGTTTAACCCCACTCCTTTGCCTTGATGGGAGGACATCAAGGATCAGTCACCCGCGGGAGTGATGGTGACAAGGGGGGAGTCCAAAGAAAAATCCTCTGCGCGAGAAGAGGCACCGCGGATTGCCTACCAAAGAAAGAATGTTTACACCCTGAAAAGGATAGCAAAGCATAATCCCGAAGGCAAAGAGATAGAAAGCTTCTACGCTAACGGGAAGAAATGTTACCGCATATGAAGGTGCGCGGGGATACCCCCACGCGAGCATGGGGATATCCCTGAGCAAATCAATCAAATCGAGCAGGTTATGGAATTGAACAAACCAACATCAGGCGTTTTAGAGGAGAAGCTAAGAGAAGCGCCGGAATGCATGGAGGATAAGCCCAAACCACAAAAGCAGGAGCTGAAGGAGGTATTCCTAAGCCCAAACGAAGAAAAGAAGAGGCCAGTCTTTCTGAATGCAGACCTCACGGGTGAGGAGGAGGAAAGATTGCTGCAGCTTCTGACCAAGTACAAAGACGTGTTCGCATGGGAGTACGATGAGATGCCCGGTCTGGACACGAGCATCACCATGCACAAGCTAGATGTAATCCCAGGGTCTAAACCGGTAAAGCAGAGAACAAGGAGCTTTAGGCCGGAGATCAACGTGAAAATCAAGCAAGAAATTGTCAAACTGCTGACTGCCAAATTCATCGAGCCGAATCACCATCCTACATGGTTGGCCAACATTGTGCCTGTGGTGAAGAAGAATGGGCAGCTTCGCATTTGTGTGGACTTCCGAGACCTTAACCGTTTCTGTCCCAAAGACGATTTTCTGCTTCCCAACATCGATCTACTCATCGATTCGACCGCGGGTCATCACATGTTCAGTTTCATGGACTGCTTCAGTGGGTACAACCAGATCAAGATGGACCTTGAAGATGCACGGAAAACCGCGTTCATCATGCCGGTGGGAGTCTTCAATTACACGGTTATGCCTTTCGGACTCAAGAATGCAGGTGCGACTTATCAGCGAGCTATGATGGCTCTGTTCCACGACATGATGCATAAAGAAGTATAATTCTATGTTGATGACTTGGTTGTCAAATCCAAGGAAGAAAGGGACCACTTGGAGGATCTGCGGAAAGTCTTCGAAAGATGCAGAGGTTTCCAGCTAAAGATGAACCCCATGAAATGCGCGTTCGGAGTAACCTCGGGGAAATTCTTGGGATGTGTAATACATCGCCAAGGCATCGAGCCTGATCCCGCAAAAGTATCAGCCATCACCAGCATGACGGCGCCGCCCAATCAGAGTGCTCTGAAGACATTCTTGGGGAAATTGTCTTATCTGCGAAGGTTCATCCCTGCGATCGCAGAAATAACCTTCTGCTTCAGTGATCTGCTCAAGAAGAATGCTGTATACAACTGGACCGCAGAACATGAAGCCGCGTTCGGAAGGCTAAAAGACTTGTTGACATAAAAAAGGGTAATGATCGCGCCACAGCTCGGGTCACCGCTCTTGCTGTACTTAACATCGACAAAGAGGTCTATAGGGGCACTCTTGGCTCAGGAATATGAAGGGCAAGAAAGGCCGATCTACTACATTTCTCTTATCGTGCAACCTGCAGAATCAAGGTATACGGATATTGAGCGGCATTGCCTTGCCTTATTCTTTGTAATAGAAAAGCTGAAGCACTATTTCGCCTCGCACAAAGTGGTAGTGGTCACAAAGAGTGATCCCATACGGTACCTCTTGACTCACACTTCCCCTGGCGGAAGATTGGCAAAATGGTATATGACCATTTCTCAATACGACATCACGTGCGTTCGACCGCGGGCAATCAAGTCGCAAGCTGTGGCGGATTTGCTGGCACAGTTCCCTGATAACAGTCACGAGCCCATGATTAAGGAAGAACTAGAGGGACCCAAGATATACGCAGTTGAATTGCCCTATTGGACGCTTCATTTTGATGGATCGTCAATCAGGAAGGGTGGAGGAATTGGAATAGTCCTGACCAAACCCGATGGAGAGGTCATACAGGTTTCCACAAAACTCGACTTCGCAGTCACCAACAACGAAGCAGAGTACGAAGCTCTCATCGCAGGTCTTCGTGCAGCCAGGGCACTAGAAGTGAGCAATTTAACGGTTATGGGTGACTCCAAGCTAATCGTCAAACAAGCTTCGGGCGAGTATGGATTAAAGGAAGTAAATCTATTGCCCTACCGGACTTTGGTACAGAAGCTGGTGCAACAATTCTGCGATGTCAGGTACGAGCACAAACCTAGAGCAGACAATCGGCATGCCGATGCTTTGGCCACTCTGGGATCTAAGGTTAGTGCAGACCAGTGCTCCGCGAGAATCTCAATTGAAGTATGAATGTCATCGGCGTTGACAGAGGACGCATGCGACGACGAATGCATGGATGATGCAGACTGGAGGAGGCCAATATTGCATGCTATCGCAGAGGGAACGAGTAAGGAAAACTGGGCATCTACCAATGGGTACTGTATACATGACAACACTCTTTACTATAAAGGCCCAGGCGGAATACTCATGCGATGCGTCTCGCAGCAGGAAGGACAAGCGCTATTAGAAAAGATTCACCAGCATACTTGCGGGGAAAGTGAGGTGTCAATTTATAGAAAGGCCCAGAGGTATGCGATTCACTGGACGGACATGTTAACGGCTGCTGCGTTAATTCAAGGGAACTGCGAGAGTTGCGCATTGATTAAGGACTCTCTAGCAATTGCCCTGGTCGATGATGACATGGATTGGAGGAAGCCACTCTTCGACTTTCTCACACAAGGAATTGAGCCTGAGTCAAGAAAAGAAGCCGAAAAGCTAAAACGGAAAGCAGCCCGGTATGTGGTGCAAGAAAACATACTCTGGTGAAGGGGCCATGCGGGTAATCTGCTTCGCTGCCTAGACAGTAAGGACGCGCAAGAGGTGATGGACCTCTCTCACCAAGTGGAACATCAGGGAGGTGCAAAACTATGCAGAGAGCTCCTGACGGTTGGTTACTTTTGGCCCACCATGGAGGCAGATTGCCGCGCTAAAGTAAGAATATGTCAGGAGTGTCAATTCAAGGGAAACCTCGTACATGCCCCTGCCGTAGATCTACATGCGTTGGGAACACCATGGCCGTTCCATACTTGGGCTCTGGATTTTGTTGTCCCTATCCGACCAACCTCGCATGGGAATTAGTTTATTCTCCCCGCGACTGAGCTGTTCACTAAGTGGGTAGAGGCAATACCGCTGAAGACAGCAAACGCACTGGCTGTAGTCCATTTCATCCAGGAGAACATCATATACAGGTTCGGAATTCCTAACACAATTCTCTCGGATAATGGAACCCCCTTCGTCAATCGCCAAGTAGCTGCAAAGCTAGCAGAGTACAACGTCAGGCAGATATGTTCTACTCCTTATTATCCAAAAGGGAATGGTCAAGCAGAAGCAACCAACAAAACACTACTAAGAATCCTGAGCAAGATGGTCGTAGACGATCACAAGAGATGGGCTGATTCTTTAAACTTGGCGTTGTGGGCATATCGAACTTCGCCAAGGACTCCTACAGGGGTCTCCCCATTTCTTTTATGCTATGGAGCTGAAGCTGTGGTACCCGCAGAGGTGAAAATCAACTCTACGAGGTTGGCTTTCCATGCACTATACGAGAACCATCGCGATCATGACTTGATCCTATTGGAGGAAAAGCGAGAACAAGCCAAGCGGACTAATAAACGGTACAAAGAGAGGATCGCTCGCGCATACAATAAGACAGTCCAACGTCGAGATTTCGCAGTTGGGGACCTGGTGTTGCGCGCATCGGATCAATGAATGCGGGAGGCAGCTCACCCAAAGTTCGCAGCCAACTGGGAAGGACCTTTCGAAGTCAAAGAGGTCTTTGATAGTGGCTACTACAATATACAAAGACTACATGGGACGGGCACAACCCCAAGCTCGGTCAACATGCGATGGATTAAGAAGTATAATCCCTAACTTATCTCATTACATGCATTAGATTACAATGCCTACTTTATGCTTTGTATTGTCATAGACTCATGCGTCTTCTCTCCCATATGAGGGAATTGTAATTTCACCTCTCCCATATGAGGGTGTTTATAATAAAAGACTTCTCCCAAATGGGAAGAATTTTATGATTTCAGCTGTCTTTATCGCTTCATTTATTTCTCCATTGCTCAATAGCGAAAGCTTATCTGCTGAGATAGCAGCATTAATCAAACACGATCTTAATTGATCCTAAGCCTATCTGCCGCGATAGCAGCACTATGTGAATATGATCTTAATTGATCTCAAGCCTATCTGCCGAGATAGCAACCATACTTGAAACACGATCTTAAGCGATCCCAAGCCTATCTGCCGCGATAGCAGCACTATGCGAATATGATCTTAATTGATCTCAAGCCTATCTGCCGAGATAGCAGCCATACTTGAGTCCAATCTTAAGTGATCTTCAAGACTATCTGCTGAGATAGCAGCACTATGCGAACGCGATCTCAAACAATCTAAAAACTTACCTACTAAAATAGCAGCTCTAATGTATGATCTTTATGATATGCGAATCTATCTATTAGATAGCCAACTATAGTGACAACGCATCACGTGAATGCGAAATTTGTCAAAGCACACATTCAAGTACAAAGGGTAAAGTTTGCCAACGTGCGTGCAATATTATAATTTGTTGCAACAAGAACAGCAAATGATACAAAACGCTTTATTATGAGTCAAAATGACTTACAATTTATCTGTCTAGATAGCAGCTTACAAGCGAAAGTTCAGACTGAGCTAATTACATAGCCAAAATGACTTACAATTCATCTAAATAGCAGCCTACAGGCGAAAGTTACACAGAATGGAAATCCTTACTGTAAAATGATTGGCCTACTGGTCCTAACAAAAGCTATGCGACATAATAGTCTGCGACCAAAGATCTGTAGCAAGTAGGGCCTTTCTATAAAATGAACGGCCTACAAACGCTACAAAAGCTATGCGATGCCACCTTCAAGATCTCAGGATCTGACGAGGCCTCTGTCTGGTCTTCTGCCCAAGAGACGTGCCAGAGGAACCACCTGTTCAGGCGCATGCGGCGGTGAAGAACAGGCAAGAAGCAACTCCTGGGGCAGGAGGCTCCTTGTCCACGGTGACGAGCACAATGGCTCGCCACCCCGAGTTCAAGAACGTGGAGGCAAGTAGTTCTCCTCCGGGAAAGCTAGAGGAGAAACCCCCCGTTTGTTACGAATTGGTAAGAAGGTCAGTACGGCACTGCACCTCGCCGGGAGGCAGCCGGAGATACGACCAGCAAACATAATAGACGAAGAAAATTCTTCGAACAAGCATGAGGTGTTATGTGCATCTTCTTCACGGTGGTTATGAAGATCAATAAGCTTCGTAATGAAGATATTGAAAGCTATTTCTATGGCACAAACTCAGGTTTCACAACTTGAAATTGCCATGAATTAACAAAGAACAAGCATTGAAGCCAACAGTCGTAAGGACTCATGGCAAGCCACATTTTGGGATGAAGAACCCAAGCAGCAGAAGGAAGGGTTTATATAGACCCTACGGAGACCCTTCAGTTCTCTAGCTGAGTCAGCAAAGCTTGGAAAAGGGGTAAGAAACAATCACTTACGCCTTGAGAAAGGTAACATTCAATTACTCTACTAAAGGCTAAGACGATTCGGTGGCGTACTCTAATTAATGACGGAAGGTCATGATACAGATGGACTTCGCAAGGAAAGCGTGCTTATCTGATAAGCAGTTAGCGCGAAAATCAAAGCGGACATGTCACCAGCTGACGTCATAATTGATATGCATAAAATATTCGAGCAAATCCCGGGAAGGGCAAAACGGGCATTGAAGCCTTGAATAAAAAGGGGGGGGGGGAGAAACCCTAGCAACATTACGATAATGTTTTAATAGCAACATTACGATAATGTTTTAACATTTTTTTCAAAACAAATACTTGCTATTGTTCAAAATTAATCTTTGATCAGGGGGTCGTCAGGGGAAAACAAGAGTGACATATTTGTCCCTTGGTCCACTTCTCGCTTCAGCTGCTCATACTTGGTGCTCATCTCATGGAAGAGCTTGACAGCCTCTTCAGCCTTCTGCCTTTGCTTCTCTACCTTTTTCCCCTCAGCTGCGAGGTTATGGAAGCCGCGCCTCAAATTCACAGCCGCGCGAATCTGGGTGACTCTGTTGACAAGATACCCGAAGCCCAGCTTGCCCTGAACTTTGGCTTGAAGGCCTTGGCACATGCTGAAAAGCAGCTGCGCGCTCTGAGGAGAGATGGTTGCAGGGGTGGCCGCAGACAGCTGCTCCAAAATCCAGATGGCCTCGGTCAAGAACGGTCTTCTATTGAAAGGTTCTATCTCCAGACACCTCGCAAATGACCAAGGATAGGAGAGACGCATCCGAACTAGCCAATCCACATCAGCTTGCTTCAACCCTGATAGTGATAATCCAAGTTTAGAGCATAAAACTTGTAAACGAACAAGTGCAAGATACGAACGAGTAAAAGGGTAACATACCAGTTCCTTCAAGGATCTCGCGCAAAGAAGGGATGCGCATTGCTGGAGCAGCTGAAGATTGCCCTCGCTCCATTGCTCTTCTATCAGCTGCGAGCTCTAGCTCTTCATAGTTGGCAGGAAGGGTGTAGGCCGCATCAGATGCGATTGCAGCTCCCGCCTGCGAACCCCAAAAACTCCATGATTGGGGGACCACTGGAGGCTCTATCTCTGCTGGAGGAATGGAAACAACAGTAGCCGCTGCTCGATCATGAACTCCTTCAGGTGCGAGGGGCTCGCGAGGCTCGGGAGCACTCATCTGAACATTCACATTCGCATGTGATGCTACATCTTCCGTGACCTGCTCGAGAATCTCAGTCTCAGCAGCATCTGTCTCCAATTCTTCGGCCGCAGCATTAGTATCTTCCTCCATCAGAACGGTGTCAGCTTCGGCATCATCAGAAACTTCAATGACATCCTCCAAGGGCTCTCCTGCATACTCCGCAGCTGCGACAGGCTTCTCGACATGAGAATTTCGCTCTGGGACATAGGATGCAGAGGGTTGACTCCTTTGTTCCAGCATGGCCTCATCAGCATCGCCTGCGATATAAGACAGGAAAATGTGAGGTAACTAGTGTCATACAATATTTATTTTGATGAACTAAGAGCGAGCACCTCCACGCGAAGGTGGGATTGCAGCATCTTCATCATACGTTAAGGACGCGACACT
Organism: Linanthus parryae; assembly: GCA_023055425.1. Taxonomy (NCBI): domain Eukaryota; kingdom Viridiplantae; phylum Streptophyta; class Magnoliopsida; order Ericales; family Polemoniaceae; genus Linanthus; species Linanthus parryae. The sequence goes on along the minus strand of JALGPY010000019.1, from coordinate 269,054 downwards.
ATGTCCAATTAATGTATCTTCGTTAAGCATATCCTTAAGGTGAGCATGACCTGGGGTGCGAGAAACCAGTTATGATGATGCTTGGGTTACTAAGCCTAGTTCACAAACACCGTTTAAATGATTACCTGAAGGTTCACCGCACTTACTTACTAGCCAGTGGCGGATGTCAGCTTACTAGCTAGTTCATAAGTTTCGACACATTGGAGTAAAGAAACTCAACGCGTGCAAAGGAGATTGTTTACCTTGGCGAAATCTTCGCTGTATTTGATGACATGCGAATCACCTTTCTTAACATGCGAATCACCGTTTAAATGATTACTTGAAGGTTCACCGCACCAGAGTGGGAGCCCCTCTTCTGCCTCTTGGACAGAAGGCCGCTGATAGTTTCTGCATCATCATCTGCGAAAGAACAAATTGTTCAATAAGGCGGCGAGAGCTAAGATAGTAAGAAGATAAGATTGTTAGAGATACCTACCGAATATTCCTCCTGTATCTCACCTCTTCCTTCTTCCCTGTCATCTTCGACTCTCCCCTCTTCTTCATCATCGACTCTCCCTCTCACATCCCTTCTCCCATCCTCCTCTTCCTCCTGACCAAACCGAACAAAGGTCTCGACTGCGAGCTCTTTCTGCGCCTTGCTTGGCATACGACCTTTGCCTTTTTCCTTGGAAGTAAGGGACTTTGCAGGAGAGGAAGCTGGAACGCTCCTAGGGGAAGAGATTGTGATTCCCTTTTGCCTTGGTCTCTTTGCCCTTGGAGCAATGTCCGCGGGAGGAGACGGGGCGTCCCTGGGAGGAGACAAAGCTGGAGTGTTGTCTATTAGCGAGTCAGCAAATGCGTCCATTACCTCTCGAATTCGGGCCTCGATTGCGGGGGCCATTCTCATTGCCAACCGAATTGGTTCACCCTGCCTTCTCGCAGCAACAATGGTGTTAATCAACGACTTGGAGCGCTCACCAGATGCAAACCTCCTCACATAGCACTACAACAGAAAATGGAGCATAAATTTTGACACATTGGAGTAAAGAAACTCAACGCGTGCAAAGGAGATTGTTTACCTTGGCGAAATCTTCGCTGTATTTGATGACATGCAAATCACCTTTCTTAATTGCGGCCATCTTTTCTTCAAGGATGGTGGAGGGGCACAGGTGATTCTCATGATCTAGCAATGAGTAGCAGTCGTACTGGGAGTCATCCAAGCTGCAGTTAGGACGGAAGGGGAAGGAATTTCTCTTGATCACAGGTGCTCTACTGGGAGGAGGAGTCGACTGCGTCTCGAATCTGGCTTGCTGGGTGGTCCAGTAAGCAACCCAATTCTTGGAGTAGCCGCCTGCGCGGCCACCTGCAGGTTGATCAAAGGGAAGGTTGCTCCTCAGAATATTTTGGCATTCCCCAGACAGCAACCGCTTGTAGCATCCTCGCACAATGGATCTGGGCCAGACTGATGGCGCCACCGCATCAAACCCGAACTGGGGAGAAACGCGAGTGGGATCGACATCGACTGTGATCCTCTCGTACCTGGGAGTAAGCTCGCGAACATACTCAGCAAGAGCAGGAAGAGAACCCCTTAGACACCAGCAGAAGAATTCGCTATAACGCTCATGGAAACGCTTGTGACCCTCGAAAAGAAGTTCTTCCGAGAAGGCAACCGGTTTGGCAGGATACAACTTTGGGAACCATCGCACATTTTCAATGCGCGTGGCATAAGGCCTAGCTGTAAACTCGCTGCGATCATCGCATATCAGGCTCCAGGTACACTTAGGAAAATAAGTTCCAAACCATCTAGCAGCCCTTCCACTAGAAAGTTCCTCCTCCGCACCTGGGACACACCACTTACTGGGCTTAGAAGGAACATGAGCATAAGAGGGCCATCGCTCAAAGACCCACATAGTCAAGAATGCGATGTTGACATATGTCAACACATCGAGGCGACCGCGAGAGTCTTTGGTTGCCACAACCAATTGGTCCAATATATGGTACAGGGTGCCCAAGACTAGAGGCCCAAGTGCGACTCTTTGACCAAGGGTCAGTTTCACAGCAAGAGGAAGGACATGGTAGAAAACCCCATCATGAGGGTGACCGTCAATTAAGTACCTCGATAGCCAAGTGTAGAGAAAAGCACACAAAGTCAAATGGTAACCTTTCCCGTTCACATAATTCTTCGCCTTCGGGTCCTGGCTCAGGAGTTTCTTGGTGATGCTACTGTTCACATAATCGCGAAAGAAGTACTGCACCCACTTGCCCCAAGTGTTCTTCGCAGATGTATCAACCAGTTGCCAGTCGGGAAGAAGCTTCGCAGGTGTCCACTGGGTGGAAATTTTCTTTACCTCTGACAAGCATTCCTCCATCTGCTTGTACAGAGCAAGTTCTGGATCAGTCCTCAAAGGACTCAGAGGATCCACCTCACCAACATGATAAAGATCATACAGCATGTGTACATCTTCAAGAGTGGGAGCAGCCTCGAACTCAGGAAAATGGAATGTGTGAGTCGCAGGCGAGTAGCGTGAGAGAAGGTTTAGAAGCATGGACTGGTCCAGCTTCACGGCATCACCCTTCATAGCACGGACTGCGAAATATATGCCGGCATTGTTCAATGCGATGACATGGTGGGTCAATACGTGGTCAATCCACTCATCCATAAAGTCCAATTTCTGAACAAATTCTTGAGTAGAAATTGCAGTATGGGGGAAAAACCCATTTTCAACCCCTAGTCGAACCACATCCTTGGAATCGATTAATTCAAGCATGGCTGCGTCAACAGGAGGGGTCAATGTTTGCAACCCTTCAGCAGGAACGGGAGTTGCAGGTTCTTCACCTTAACCCTAGCATGGTAAAAGTCTTTTCCGCCCAAATAGGGGGCTTTCCGCCATAAGGTCTGGGGAAGATCAGGTATTTCTTCGACCTCTTTAACGGAATTTGTTCCTTTTGTCTTTGCCATTCCTGCGGAAAAGCAAGAAAAAAGGGGGGAGAAACACACATACTTTAGTTTGAATTTCAAGAATCAGTTCGAATTTCAGTTCAGTTTGAAGTGACGATGTTTATCAAAGAGAAGATGAACAGTTCAGTGCCAATTTTGGGTTTGAGAGATCAGAATCGTTTACATTGCTGGGAATTTCAGAAACCCCACATTCAAAACCCTTACAATCTGGGGATCAAATCGGTTCTGAGTTCAAAGAGTAAGGTTTCTTTCGCAGTTTCCAACGAATGGCATGTTTCAGATAGTCATGGGTTTGCAGATCCAATACAGTTCAAATCATATATCAGTACATTAAATGGAATTGAGCAAAGCCGACCTTGTTTTGGTAAAGCCTGCTTGGATGAAGCTAGTTGAAGAAGACGATTGACAAGAAAGAATTGATGATTAATCACTTGGATCTGCTCTTGAAGGCTTCCGGGTATCATTCACTTTAAGATAAAGAAGTGATGCTTTGCAAACAATGGAGGGTACAGAGTATTTATCCAAAAACAATGAAGGGTTGCGTCCTTTCAGTAGTCGAATCGCAACCGTCACCGTCGAATCGCGCAATCACAGGACAAGCTGACGTCATGCCTAAAACCCTAAAAGACCAGACAGCACGACTCTAGGGATTTTAGGTCATAATGACACGCACGGGGGGCTGAATTTGCGTGTATTTGAATTGGTGCATGGCGGCGACGCGTACATTGGTTCCTGCGCATTGAAGTCTATCTGGCCATGCGTCTTCACGCGCAGAAAGGGGACTAATGTAGATAGTGCTTTCTGGACAGGCAGATCTTAGCCACGTGGCAATCATCTAGCACACCTAACTGTGCTCCATACACACTGGATCACCAGTCGCGCTGATCCACGTGGGGGCTGCGAGACAGGGCCCTCGCATACCACCTCACGGGACTTGTAGGGACTTAGTGGTTTGGAGGCTAGAGTAAGTACTGTCGCGTGCGAGCGACAACCAAGCCCGCGCGCGACCCCTAGTAACTGCTTTGAGAGATTTATGGCACGAGCTCCATAATCCCGGTCAACCTCATAACGGTTCCGATATACACGGACGAACGTGCCGTAACGGTCCCTATATACGCGGACGAACGTGCCGTTGTGGTTAAGCTAATTAAGCTGCCATTAATGGGCGCATTAACCCACTACAACGGTCACATTCTCCGTTATATATAGGATCGTTAACCCTTCCATACGAGGGCGGACTCACCTGAACTACGCGGAAGCTCTGCCAAAATCCTGTCTCTCTCTCATACAGTGCTATTGTCTTACTCTCTCCCTACACACAACCTCACACTTCCTGTGTCTTTTCTATCCCCTACTCTTGGTGTATATTGAATTCTCTCTGCAGGATTCTCTCGTACACAGAAAGGTACGTGAAATGCTTAATCAGGGTATTATTCAGCCTAGCAGCAGTGCGTTTTCATCTCCAGTACTCTTAGTGCGCAAGAAAGATGGGACTTACAGGTTCTGCATTGATTATCGTGCGTTGAACGCGTCTACTGTGCCTGACCATTTTCCTATTCCAACGACCGACGAGTTGTTTGACGAGTTGGGGTCAGCTCGTTATTTCACGAAGCTGGATCTGCGTTCTGGCTACAATCAGATTAGGATGCACTCAGATGACATCGAGAAGACAGCCTTTCGCACGCATGATGGCCACTTTAAGTTCTTGGTTATGCCATTCGGCCTGAAAATGCTCCATCCACCTTTCAGGCGGCCATGAATCGGGTATTCCGTCCCTATCTCCGTTCATTTGTTATTGTGTTTTTTGACGATATTTTGATCTACAGAACAACTCTAGACCTGCAAGCTCAGCATCTTCATCAGGCTCTGACACTCTCGGCGGATCACCATTTCTACGTCAAGTTGTCCAAATTCTCATTTAGTCAGACGCGTGTTGAATACCTGTGTCATATCATTACTGAGGGGGAGGTTCGTGCAGATTCGCAGAAGATCCATGCCATGATTGCTTGGCACACACCTACAACCGTCAAACAGTTGCGTGGCTTTCTCGGATTAATAGGTTATTACCGCCCCTTCATTCGTGATTATGCATCCATTGCGGCGCCATTGACTGACCTTCTCAAAAAGGATTCTTTTGCATGGTCTGATTCGGCTGGGCATAGTTTTGAGGCACTTAAAGCTGCCATGTCCTCTGTGCCGGCCTTGCGCCTACCCGACTTTGCGGACACTTTTATAATTGAGACTGATGCATCCGATTCAGGCATTGGGGTTATTCTCATTCAGCAGGGTCACCCTCTTGCGTTTTTCAGCAAAAAGCTCGGATCGCGTTTACGTGCAGCGTCTACATACCACAAGGAACTCTATGCCGTAGTCGAATCTGTTCAGAAGTGGCGACAGTATTTACTGGGTCGAGAGTTTGTGATTCGCAGTGATCAGCGGATCCTGAAGGAGCTTTTGTATCTGGTCATACAGACACCCGACTAGCAGTTCTACATCTGGAAGCTTATGGGTTTTCAGTTCCGCATTGACTACAAACCAGGCCCGACCAATTCCACAGCTGATGCGTTGTCGCGTCGGGAAGATGATGTGGATGCTGCCTCTTTATTAGCTTCGGCCATACAGCCTCATCCTTTGCTTATGGATACGATACGTCACGAGACTTCCCAATTGGAGGATTTACAGGCACTAGTGACGGCCGTTCAGTCAGGTACACCTCCGACACATTTTACTTTAGTCGATGGTATATTGTATTATAAAACTCGTATTTGTGTGGGCCGTGCTTCTCCTGTTCGTGAGCTGTTATTACATGAATTTCACAGTTCTCAGACAGTGGGTCATCCTGGCGTTGATCGTACATATCGCCGTCTAGCAGCGACTTTCTACTGGCCTGATATGCGTGCAGATGTGCACCGTTTCATTTCTGCTTGTCTAGTGTGTCAGACGAAAAAGTATTCCACACAGAAGCCGGGTGGGTTACTGCAGCCCTTGCCGATTCCAGACCGGGTTTGGGCGGCCGTGTCATTGGACTTTATCACGGGGCTTCCATCGTCCCAAGGTTCCACGGCTGTACTTGTGGTTGTTGACCGTCTCACCAAGTACGTACACTTTGGGCCCTTGCTGACAGATTTTGAGGCTGAACGGGTTGCCAAAGTGTTTGTTGATATTGTGGTTAAACACCACAGGTTTCCGGAGCAGTTAGTGTCTGATCGCGACCCTATTATTATGAGCACGTTTTGGCGCGAGTTGTTGAAACTCAGTGGCACTAAGTTGAAGTTCAGTACGACTTATCATCCGCATACAGATGGCCAGACAGAGGTAATGAACCGGGGGTTGGAACAGTACTTGCGCGCCTTTGTTTCTGAGCGTCCTCACCGCTGGGTCACAATGTTACCATGGGCAGAGCTCGCCATGAATTGCAGTCACCACGCAAGTATCAGTATGTCGCCATTTCAGGCCTTATACGGCCGTGAGCCACCTTCTCTCTTTCCGACAATGGTTACTCCTGTTGGGTTTTGAAGTAGGTAACGCACCGGAATAACAAAAAATTTAATTCCTACTTCAATGCCCACCACGGATCGTCAGGAGGAGACATCATAACATGATAAGAGACATAGTATTGTGTACCTTTTGATTTGTGAGATCACACGAAGAATGATGTCCTCGTCTCTACGCTTGATCCACGTCTAGATGTGAGATCTAGATTCTTCCTTCAAACAAGTGCTAGCTTGAACCCGGAGGAAGAGGGAAGAAGATCAAAGCAACAAGGAACAAGAGGAGGTTCGGCCTCCTCTTTGAGCCGTCGGGAAGGGGGGCGGACGGGCTAGGGTTTCGGCCCTAGCTTTGTCTTGCTCTCTCTTTTGCTCTCTCCCACTCTCTTTGTTATGTCTAATGACATTAAGTGGGAAGCAAAGCCTCCTTTATATACTCCAACAACTCCTTGTTGTTTCCATAAAAGAGTTTCCTAATTCAAGATGAACTAGAATTATTCCCTTGCTTGCAAATCAGTCCTACTAAGTTTGCAAGGTGTTGCACAATGATCCTTATATTAATTAATCAATATTAATTAATCCCAAATCTAGCTCTACTCTATTTGACGTGTGACCCCATAGGTTTCTATATAGTTAGTAGTAACTCTTATTAACATGGAGCGGTGTCTAGCAACACATCCATGCCACCCAACCAATAGAAATAGTCAGTGATCCCGACAAACCTCTTGTGCCCAATATGTTATATTGCACTATCCTTCGTCTCCATATCCGAATTGGACACGAGACATAAATAGTCACACTCGTATATCCAATCCATAGTTCCTCGATCCTGGGAATATGCTTATACTAGCAGATAATATCAATATCTCCATATTGATTTATCTGAGTCTGGCCAGACATTCAATAAGCCTCATCCCTCGAGTGGCCGTGGATATTTTCTCCCATTATGTGGGAGGGGCAAATCCTATCTACATCACTACGATCTCTAAGCGTGCTTCCTATCATGCCCGATATCTACCTTTATAGTCACCCAGTTACGATGTAACGTTTGATAACATCAAAGCACAATATTTCACAACTAGAGTATCTAGTGACTAAGGATTGCAATATTATTAGCACTACGAGAAGCGATTGTGACTTCAACATAATCTAATGTATCCTTCTCGTCGTGGGTCATCCAGTATGCCATTACTCCTAATGCATACCCATGTGTTGGATCGTGATATCTCCATATCAATCCAACCCCATACTAGTCTATAGATGATTGTCCCATTAATCTTTATAATTGACTAGTGATATTTAAGAATATAAAACTTATATTCTAAGGACTTCATTCATGTTAACGTATCTCCATATCGATAACATAATGAATCGTAAATCCATATATTTGTCAAAATAAATTGATTGCCTCTAGGGAACAATTCCAACAACTCCGAGTAAGTCCCTGTCTGTTGATGAGTTGCTTGTTGAGCGGGCTGACTTGTTACGTGATTTGAAGTGTCACCTCCAGAATATGCGGCAGCGTATGAGTGCTCAGGCCAACAAACATCGTCGCGACGTTTCCTACGCAGTTGGGGATTTGGTTTTGTTGCGCCTTCGGCCTTACCGTCAGCGTTCGCTGGCTCGGCCATTGGCGGCCAAACTAGCCCGTCGCTACTATGGTCCCTTCACGGTACTCGAGCGCATCGGCCCCGTTGCTTACCGTTTGGAGCTTCCTGCTGGTTGTCGGCTTCATGACGTGTTCCACGTCTCTCTACTTCGGCCTTTTGTCCCATCCAGTTCTGGCTCGTCCCCTGGTACTTTACCTGCTCAGTTCTTTAAGGGTCGTCCGGTTTCGGTCCCTATTATGGCGACTCAGTCTCGAGTTGTTATGGTTTCGGGTTCAGCACAAGAGCAATGGTTAGTGTCGTGGTCTGACGGCTCGTCACCTACTTGGGAACCGGCTCGCGAGATTCCGGAGGCTTTTCCGAATTTACAGGTTGAGGACAAGCTGCTTTTCGACACCGCGGGAGTTGATACGAGTATCAGTACACAGGCTACGGAGGATGCGAGTGATGGTGATGATCCTGCGGAGTTATCGAGCAGCAGACCGAGACGTACCGTGGTACCACCCACGTATCTTAAGGATTACGTACAACCAAAGATAAAGCGTTAGTTATTTTGTTTAGTAGCTTTCAGACATTATTATTTTTCATTGGCAAACTACGTTTTGTTTGGGTTGTCAAAAACGTTAGGTGTTAAGTCGAACCGTCATGGTCTAGATATAAAAGGGTGTAAATTTTCTTATGACTTAATGAGAAAATTTCTTTAACCCTAAACTTTATCTCTCTCTCTCCCTCTCTCTTCCTCTCTCCCGTCGGTTCCAGGGGCCAGGAGGTTACCTCACGGTAACAGTACACCCATCAGATATTGACCATGTGGAGGAATATAACTCAGAAAGGGATGAGAAAGGGAGTGCTTTTACGGTGGGGGAGCGGGAAAGATGGATCAAACCAGACTCAGCAATGGGTCAAGGTTAATTATCATGGTTCATGGTGCAAACAAAATGGAGTTGCTCACGCAGGGGTGGTTTTTAGGAACAACGCCGGCGAGGTACTTGCAGCCGGAGTTTTTGATACGGGTTTTGCTAGTTCAGCAAAAATCTCAGAGGCAAGAGCTTTCAACTGCGGGATCGACATGGCAAAGAAGCTGGGTTTCCAAAGCTGCTGGTTTGAAGGCGACTCCAAGACACTCACACAAGATATCGTTCACAAACAAAATGGGGGCCAATCGATGGATGTAACTGAGGTTGAAGATGAAATAAATAGAGCTCTGGGATGGGAAGTATCTATTGTTGGAGTAAAGCTTAGCTTTGCAAGAAGAGAGACAACAAAGTCGCGTCGGTTCTACAGCCAGCAATCTGCAGAAGTTCTCTAGAATTCCCTGTGAAACTGTGATTGAAACTGATATGGGAATCTTCTGGGTGTTTGGCTTATTCATAGTTCACGAAAGAACATGAATGAAGGGATGTGTTTGTTCATAACAGTTGTGACTGTTTATAACAACACATCCTTTCACCAACCGAAAAAATAACCGCCATAACAACCAGAAAAATAAAACAAAAAACAGTTATTATTTAATTAACTCACGCCACACGCGCACGTGCCACGTCGCCAAAGTGCATAAGTGCGCCCACAAAAGCGCCACTAAAGAGCCACATTGCGCCTTGCGCGCGCGCGCACACGTGTGCGAGTTGTAGAGGATAACCACTCTATATGGCAACTCAATTAAATGTCATTAATTGGTTTCCATATATAAAGTGCATAATAACTCTATTTTCTAAGATGTGGGACAAATTTCCCCAAGACTTTTACAAGCTATCTTCAACAATCCCCCACTTAGCTTGTAAATTCCAGTTCAATCGTGATAGATTTATGCATACAATAAGGTGTCTCTCGACTTAAACCTCAATTAGCGTAAATACTTCAAACTTCTAATTAAGTATTTGGTGTCCGCAGATTAAACCAAAACTCTAGAATTTAGAAGCGGAAGTATCACACACATAAATCTATCCAGTTCCGGTGAGTAATTCACATTATGTTAGCACCTTAAGCCATGTGCTCGATCCTGGATTCATAAACATTTACAAAATTAAACCTGTAAAACTTTTGTTAGAAGCGGATAAACCTCTCATGTTTATATAGGTGAAGTTTCATCTTCTCGGTAACTATGTTACCTCGACGAGATGAACTTCATTAAGAGTCTTAACTCACCCTCGTAAATATTACACTGATTATCCTAGAATGGGTACGTAAATTATCAGTGTTTTACCGATCATAATGTAACTTGTTTTTACCCATTAAACCTTGTTTAGCAATTAAGCATAAGGTGGGGTTCCCGCTACATCTGATCGTAAGGTTTTAATCCCATTCCACTAGATGTTTTCCTTACTAAGTCTCTGCAAAGACCCTTAGTAAACGGATCAGCCAAGTTTTCACTTGACCGAACATAAACTATGGTAATAATACCATCACAGATTAACTGTCTTACATATTCATGTCGGAAGCTAATATGTCTAGATTTTCCATTATAAACTTTATTATATGCTCTAGACATTGTAGCTTGACTATCCCAAAACAAAGAAATAGACGACATCGGTTGTGGCCACAACTTTATATCCAATAGCACATTTCTCAGCCATTCTGCTTCTTTGCCTGCAGCCGCTAAGGCAATAAATTCTGACTCCACCGTTGAATGAGAGATACATGTCTGTTTCTTGGAACCCCAAGAGACTGCTCCTCCTCCAATCATAAAGATCCAGCCAGAAGTTGCCTTATTGTCACCCGCGCCAGTTATCCAACTAGCGTCTGTGTAACCCGCTAATACCGCTGGGAACTTATTATAAAATAATCCCAAGTTGGAAGTCCGTTTGAGATAACCGAGAATTCTACCAACAGCTTTCCAATGCATGGCACTAGGATTACTTGTGTATCTTGCGAGTTTACAAACTGCGAAAGAAATATCAGGTCTAGTATAATGCATTGCATACATCAAACTCCCAATGACACTAGCATACTCTAATTGAGCAACCGCTCTGCCATCATTTTCAGTCAATTTTACCGAAGAATCATAAGGTGACTTAGCTTCTTTAAATCCTAAATGTTTGAATTTAAGAAGCAACTTCTCTATGTAATGAGATTGACATAAAGCGTAACCCCCACTATGTTTCTTCACCTTGACACCTAAGATAGTATCAACCTCATTAAGATCCTTCATCTTAAATTGGGAGGTCAAATACTTCTTAGTTTCTGAAATCCCTTCCATGTTAGTCCCAAAAATAAGCATATCGTCCTCATATAGACAAATAATAACACCATAACGATCCGTAAATTTTGAATATATTCATTTGTCCGCATGGTTATGCTTAAATCCATGGGATAAAATAACGGCATCGAACTTTTCATGCCATTGTTTCGGTGCCTGCTTTAACCCATACAAGGACTTAACAAGTTTGCAAACTTTCTTTTCGTTATTTGGCATCACGAATCCTTCTGGTTGTTCCATATACACTTCTTCATCTAATTCACCATTTAGGAAGGCGGTTTTAACATCCATTTGGTGTACATGAAAATTAAAAATGGAGGCAAGTGCCATCAACACTCTAATGGATGTTATTCTAGCCACGGGTGCATAGGTATCGAAATAATCAATACCCCCTTTCTGCTTGAAACCTTGCTACCAATCTAGCTTTAAAGGTTTGTAGTGACCCATCGGAATTATACTTCCTTCTAAACACCCATTTTCACCCAATAGGTTTTGATCCCGGAGGTAAATCGACTAATGTCCAAGTATTATTCGATAATATCGAGTCCATTTCGTCGTTTATAGCCTCTTTCCAAAAACCTGAATCTCTAGAAGCCATAGCTTCAGAGAATGTTTTTGGATCATCTTCCGTATCGAGTGCAATAGGAATTTTATTCAGGACAGTTTCTCTATCTCCTTCCATAAGAAAGACAAGAGAATCCGGTGAGACAAAATCAGGGCCCAATCCTTTTTCCTTCCGTGCTCTTTGACTTCTCCGAGGAGGTTCAATATCATCGGAAGCCTTTCTCTTATTTCCAAGAGATAGGTCAGGATTCATTGTTGGAGTAGGTTTTGACAAGTTGGAATCATCGATAAATTTATTTTCAATAAACTCTACGTCCCTTGATTCCACTATCACATTGGATTCTAAATCCAATAACCTATATGCCTTTGAGTTTTCGGCATATCCAACAAACACGCTCTTGAGAGCTCTTGGCCCTAATTTTGTTCTCTTAGGGTCTGTAACGCGATAAAACGCCATGCATCCCCATACCCTAAGGTACTTCAAGTTTGGTTTTCTGCCTTTCCATACTTCGTAAGGTGAAAATTTTGATTTCCGTGAAGGAATTCTATTATGCAAATAACATGCGGTAAGTAACGCTTCACCCCTCAAAGAGGATTTTAATTTTGCGTTCAAGAGCATAGAATTGGCCATATCCACTAACGTCCTATTCTTCCTCCCAGCCAAACCATTTTGTTGTGGCGTGTATGGTGCACTAGTTTGATGTACAATACCATGCTCTTCACAAAACGCTGAAAATTCATGAGGAAAATATTCACCACCTCTATCGCTACGAAGAGTTTTAATTTTCCTTTCCATGAGATTCTCAACTTCAGCCTTATAACACTTAAATTTGTCAAAGGCCTCATTCTTAGTTTTCATCAAATAAACATAGGTATATCTAGAACAATCATCAATAAATGTTATGAAATACCTATTACCACCTCTAGTAACTATGCCATTTAATTCACAAATATCAGAATGCACAAGTTCTAGAAGTTGGGATTTTCTTTCTACACTTGGGAAAGATTTCTTAGTCATTTTCTCTTGTATGCAAATTTCACATTTAGAGTCGTGATTACTAGTGCAAGATATCAAACCATCTTTTCGCATGAATTTCAACGATCTAAAATTTAAATGCGCCAAACGAGAATGCCATAAAGAAATAGAGTCAATCATGTAGATAGAACTAGCATTTATTTCATTAATAGATAACTTAAACATCCCATTACAAGCATAGCCCTTTCCAACAAACATGCCAGCCTTAGATAAAATTACATTGTCAGCCTCAATCACAGCCTTAAAGCCGTTCTTACAAAGAAGATTAGCCGACACCAAATTCTTCTTGATTTCAGGAACATAGAGAACATTCTGCAGGGTCAACTTCTTCCCGGAAGTGAATTGGATTTGAATATTGCCCTTTCCGAGAACCTTGGCTGCATTGTGATTTCCCGTAAGAACTTCACGCTCGTTGGGAGTCTCTTCATAATGCACAAAAAGCGACATGTTGTTACAAACATGGACAGTAGCACCGGAATCATACCACCAATCATGAGAAGCATCTTCAGACGCCATGTTCAACTCCATAATCATGCCAATATGCATGTCGGAAACCATGGCGACTAATTCAGAAACTGAACTCTCAATGACATTAGCCTGTTTGGAATTTCTGTTAGACTTGTCTTTGGAATTCCCATTCTGAACCTTAGGCTTGTTGCATTCCCTTTTGATGTGTCTCTTCTTGCCGCAATTGTAACATTTCATATTCTTCTTGTTCTTCTTGGTAGCATCGTTTGGATTGGAACCGGTTTCATCGAACTTCCTCTTCTTTCCCGCTCTACCTTGGTCATCCACGAAGTTCACTTTAGAACTAGAAGGATCCGCCAGGTTTCTCTTCCGGATTTGAGTTTCTTCTTCGATTCGGAGATGTTTCTGAAGTTGTTCAAGGTTGAAGTCTTCTGTTGTGTGAAGAAGTTCCTTCATGTATTTATGCCAACTTTCAGGAAGTTTAGCAATAATACCCCCCACTAACAACTCATCAGGAACAATCTTGAGATCTCGAAGTTTATTAGCGAGGATTTGGAATTCGTAAACCTGATCGAGAATGGGAGAACTATCATCCATAGTAAAATCAAAAAAATTCTTAATAAGAAACTTATCTGATCCTTGCTATTCAGCCTTGTATTTGTTCTCCAACGTCTTCCAGATTTTGCTTGGTGACTTCTCTGATGTGAATAGATCGTATAAACGATCCGACAGTGTGTTGAGAATGTGTCCTCTGCAAACCAGTTCGTCCTCCTCCCTCTTCGTTCGTTGCGCCTTTAATTCGTCAGTGTCGTCGTCCTTTGGTTCTGGTATTGGCTGCAAATTTTCGTCCAGAACGTATGCCACCTTCAATGCAGTGAGTAGAAACATCAACTTGTCTTGCCAACGGGTGAAATTGGTGCCATCAAACCGGTCCAGTTTGACGAAGTCTTGATTCATCATCTTGAAAGTTGCAGTCTTTCCTCCACTCTCCATTGTTGTACGATTTATCCCTTAAATTTTTTACGCCGAGTATAATGGATGATGGAAGAAACTGGACTTGAGGCACAATGAACGTTTTCTTTAAGGGATAAATCGCCCCCACTATGCTGCCGGGTTCTGGCGATTCCCCTCCAGGATACAACAAGTCGCGTCGGTTCTACAGCCAGCAATCTGCAGAAGTTCTCTAGAATTCTCTGTGAAACTGTGATTGAAACTGATATGGCAAACTGCTGGGTGTTTGGCTTATTTATAGTTCACGAAAGAACATGAATGAAGGGATGTGTTTGTTCATAACAGTTGTGACTGTTTATAACAACACATCCTTTCACCAACCGAAAAAATAACCGCCATAACAACCAGAAAAATAAAACGAAAAACAGTTATTATTTAGTTAACTCACGCCACACGCGCACGTGCCACGTCGCCAAAGTGCATAAGTGCGCCTACAAAAGCGCCACTAAAGCGCCACATTGCGCCTTGCGCGCGCGCGCACACGTGTGCGAGTTGTAGAGGATAACCACTCTATATGGTAACTCAATTAAATGTCATTAATTGGTTTCCATATATAAAGTGCATAATAACTCTATTTTCTAAGATGTGGGACAAATTTCCCCAAGACTTTTACAAGCTATCTTCAACAATCCCCCACTTAGCTTGTAAATTCCAGTTCAATCGTGATAGATTTATGCATACAATAAGGTGTCTCTCGACTTAAACCTCAATTAGCGTAAATACTTCAAACTTCTAATAAAGTATTTGGTTTCCGCAGATTAAACCAAAACTCTAGAATTTAGAAGCGGAAGTATCACACACATAAATCTATCCAGTTCCGGTGAGTAATTCACATTATGTTAGCACCTTAAGCCATGTGCTCGATCCTGGATTCATAAACATTTACAAAATTAAACCTGTAAAACTTTTGTTAGAAGCGGATAAACCTCTCATGTTTATATAGGTGAAGTTTCATCTTCTCGGTAACTATGTTACCTCGACGAGATGAACTTCATTAAGAGTCTTAACTCACCCTCGTAAATATTACACTGATTATCCTAGAATGGGTACGTAAATTATCAGTGTTTTACCGATCATAATGTAACTTGTTTTTACCCATTAAACCTTGTTTAGCAATTAAGCATAAGGTGGGGTTCCCGCTACATCTGATCGTAAGGTTTTAATCCCATTCCACTAGATGTTTTCCTTACTAAGTCTCTGCAAAGACCCTTAGTAAACGGATCAGCCAAGTTTTCACTTGACCGAACATAAACTATGGTAATAATACCATCACAGATTAACTGTATTACATATTCATGTCGGAAGCTAATATGTCTAGATTTTCCATTATAAACTTTATTATATGCTCTAGACATTGTAGCTTGACTATCCCAAAACAAAGAAATAGACGACATCGGTTGTGGCCACAACTTTATATCCAATAGCACATTTCTCAGCCATTCTGCTTCTTTGCCTGCAGCCGCTAAGGCAATAAATTCTGACTCCACCGTTGAATGAGAGATACATGTCTGTTTCTTGGAACCCCAAGAGACTGCTCCTCCTCCAATCATAAAGATCCAGCCAGAAGTTGCCTTATTGTCACCCGCGCCAGTTATCCAACTAGCGTCTGTGTAACCCGCTAATACCGCTGGGAACTTATTATAAAATAATCCCAAGTTGGAAGTCCGTTTGAGATAACCGAGAATTCTACCAACAGCTTTCCAATGCATGGCACTAGGATTACTTGTGTATCTTGCGAGTTTACAAACTGCGAAAGAAATATCAGGTCTAGTATAATGCATTGCATACATCAAACTCCCAATGACACTAGCATACTCTAATTGAGCAACCGCTCTGCCATCATTTTCAGTCAATTTTACCGAAGAATCATAAGGTGACTTAGCTTCTTTAAATCCTAAATGTTTGAATTTAAGAAGCAACTTCTCTATGTAATGAGATTGACATAAAGCGTAACCCCCACTATGTTTCTTCACCTTGACACCTAAGATAGTATCAACCTCATTAAGATCCTTCATCTTAAATTGGGAGGTCAAATACTTCTTAGTTTCTGAAATCCCTTCCATGTTAGTCCCAAAAATAAGCATATCGTCCTCATATAGACAAATAATAACACCATAACGATCCGTAAATTTTGAATATATTCATTTGTCCGCATGGTTATGCTTAAATCCATGGGATAAAATAACGGCATCGAACTTTTCATGCCATTGTTTCGGTGCCTGCTTTAACCCATACAAGGACTTAACAAGTTTGCAAACTTTCTTTTCGTTATTTGGCATCACGAATCCTTCTGGTTGTTCCATATACACTTCTTCATCTAATTCACCATTTAGGAAGGCGGTTTTAACATCCATTTGGTGTACATGAAAATTAAAAATGGAGGCAAGTGCCATCAACACTCTAATGGATGTTATTCTAGCCACGGGTGCATAGGTATCGAAATAATCAATACCCCCTTTCTGCTTGAAACCTTGCTACCAATCTAGCTTTAAAGGTTTGTAGTGACCCATCGGAATTATACTTCCTTCTAAACACCCATTTTCACCCAATAGGTTTTGATCCCGGAGGTAAATCGACTAATGTCCAAGTATTATTCGATAATATCGAGTCCATTTCGTCGTTTATAGCCTCTTTCCAAAAACCTGAATCTCTAGAAGCCATAGCTTCAGAGAATGTTTTTGGATCATCTTCCGTATCGAGTGCAATAGGAATTTTATTCAGGACAGTTTCTCTATCTCCTTCCATAAGAAAGACAAGAGAATCCGGTGAGACAAAATCAGGGCCCAATCCTTTTTCCTTCCGTGCTCTTTGACTTCTCCGAGGAGGTTCAATATCATCGGAAGCCTTTCTCTTATTTCCAAGAGATAGGTCAGGATTCATTGTTGGAGTAGGTTTTGACAAGTTGGAATCATCGATAAATTTATTTTCAATAAACTCTACGTCCCTTGATTCCACTATCACATTGGATTCTAAATCCAATAACCTATATGCCTTTGAGTTTTCGGCATATCCAACAAACACGCTCTTGAGAGCTCTTGGCCCTAATTTTGTTCTCTTAGGGTCTGTAACGCGATAAAACGCCATGCATCCCCATACCCTAAGGTACTTCAAGTTTGGTTTTCTGCCTTTCCATACTTCGTAAGGTGAAAATTTTGATTTCCGTGAAGGAATTCTATTATGCAAATAACATGCGGTAAGTAACGCTTCACCCCTCAAAGAGGATTTTAATTTTGCGTTCAAGAGCATAGAATTGGCCATATCCACTAACGTCCTATTCTTCCTCCCAGCCAAACCATTTTGTTGTGGCGTGTATGGTGCACTAGTTTGATGTACAATACCATGCTCTTCACAAAACGCTGAAAATTCATGAGGAAAATATTCACCACCTCTATCGCTACGAAGAGTTTTAATTTTCCTTTCCATGAGATTCTCAACTTCAGCCTTATAACACTTAAATTTGTCAAAGGCCTCATTCTTAGTTTTCATCAAATAAACATAGGTATATCTAGAACAATCATCAATAAATGTTATGAAATACCTATTACCACCTCTAGTAACTATGCCATTTAATTCACAAATATCAGAATGCACAAGTTCTAGAAGTTGGGATTTTCTTTCTACACTTGGGAAAGATTTCTTAGTCATTTTCTCTTGTATGCAAATTTCACATTTAGAGTCGTGATTACTAGTGCAAGATATCAAACCATCTTTTCGCATGAATTTCAACGATCTAAAATTTAAATGCGCCAAACGAGAATGCCATAAAGAAATAGAGTCAATCATGTAGATAGAACTAGCATTTATTTCATTAATAGATAACTTAAACATCCCATTACAAGCATAGCCCTTTCCAACAAACATGCCAGCCTTAGATAAAATTACATTGTCAGCCTCAATCACAGCCTTAAAGCCGTTCTTACAAAGAAGATTAGCCGACACCAAATTCTTCTTGATTTCAGGAACATAGAGAACATTCTGCAGGGTCAACTTCTTCCCGGAAGTGAATTGGATTTGAATATTGCCCTTTCCGAGAACCTTGGCTGCATTGTGATTTCCCGTAAGAACTTCACGCTCGTTGGGAGTCTCTTCATAATGCACAAAAAGCGACATGTTGTTACAAACATGGACAGTAGCACCGGAATCATACCACCAATCATGAGAAGCATCTTCAGACGCCATGTTCAACTCCATAATCATGCCAATATGCATGTCGGAAACCATGGCGACTAATTCAGAAACTGAACTCTCAATGACATTAGCCTGTTTGGAATTTCTGTTAGACTTGTCTTTGGAATTCCCATTCTGAACCTTAGGCTTGTTGCATTCCCTTTTGATGTGTCTCTTCTTGCCGCAATTGTAACATTTCATATTCTTCTTGTTCTTCTTGGTAGCATCGTTTGGATTGGAACCGGTTTCATCGAACTTCCTCTTCTTTCCCGCTCTACCTTGGTCATCCACGAAGTTCACTTTAGAACTAGAAGGATCCGCCAGGTTTCTCTTCCGGATTTGAGTTTCTTCTTCGATTCGGAGATGTTTCTGAAGTTGTTCAAGGTTGAAGTCTTCTGTTGTGTGAAGAAGTTCCTTCATGTATTTATGCCAACTTTCAGGAAGTTTAGCAATAATACCCCCCACTAACAACTCATCAGGAACAATCTTGAGATCTCGAAGTTTATTAGCGAGGATTTGGAATTCGTAAACCTGATCGAGAATGGGAGAACTATCATCCATAGTAAAATCAAAAAAATTCTTAATAAGAAACTTATCTGATCCTTGCTATTCAGCCTTGTATTTGTTCTCCAACGTCTTCCAGATTTTGCTTGGTGACTTCTCTGATGTGAATAGATCGTATAAACGATCCGACAGTGTGTTGAGAATGTGTCCTCTGCAAACCAGTTCGTCCTCCTCCCTCTTCGTTCGTTGCGCCTTTAATTCGTCAGTGTCGTCGTCCTTTGGTTCTGGTATTGGCTGCAAATATTCGTCCAGAACGTATGCCACCTTCAATGCAGTGAGTAGAAACATCAACTTGTCTTGCCAACGGGTGAAATTGGTGCCATCAAACCGGTCCAGTTTGACGAAGTCTTGATTCATCATCTTGAAAGTTGCAGTCTTTCCTCCACTCTCCATTGTTGTACGATTTATCCCTTAAATTTTTTACGCCGAGTATAATGGATGATGGAAGAAACTGGACTTGAGGCACAATGAACGTTTTCTTTAAGGGATAAATCGCCCCCACTATGCTGCCGGGTTCTGGCGATTCCCCTCCAGGATACAACAAGTCGCGTCGGTTCTACAGCCAGCAATCTGCAGAAGTTCTCTAGAATTCTCTGTGAAACTGTGATTGAAACTGATATGGCAAACTGCTGGGTGTTTGGCTTATTTATAGTTCACGAAAGAACATGAATGAAGGGATGTGTTTGTTCATAACAGTTGTGACTGTTTATAACAACACATCCTTTCACCAACCGAAAAAATAACCGCCATAACAACCAGAAAAATAAAACGAAAAACAGTTATTATTTAGTTAACTCACGCCACACGCGCACGTGCCATGTCGCCAAAGTGCATAAGTGCGCCTACAAAAGCGCCACTAAAGCGCCACATTGCGCCTTGCGCGCGCGCGCACACGTGTGCGAGTTGTAGAGGATAACCACTCTATATGGTAACTCAATTAAATGTCATTAATTGGTTTCCATATATAAAGTGCATAATAACTCTATTTTCTAAGATGTGGGACAAATTTCCCCAAGACTTTTACAAGCTATCTTCAACAATCCCCCACTTAGCTTGTAAATTCCAGTTCAATCGTGATAGATTTATGCATACAATAAGGTGTCTCTCGACTTAAACCTCAATTAGCGTAAATACTTCAAACTTCTAATAAAGTATTTGGTTTCCGCAGATTAAACCAAAACTCTAGAATTTAGAAGCGGAAGTATCACACACATAAATCTATCCAGTTCCGGTGAGTAATTCACATTATGTTAGCACCTTAAGCCATGTGCTCGATCCTGGATTCATAAACATTTACAAAATTAAACCTGTAAAACTTTTGTTAGAAGCGGATAAACCTCTCATGTTTATATAGGTGAAGTTTCATCTTCTCGGTAACTATGTTACCTCGACGAGATGAACTTCATTAAGAGTCTTAACTCACCCTCGTAAATATTACACTGATTATCCTAGAATGGGTACGTAAATTATCAGTGTTTTACCGATCATAATGTAACTTGTTTTTACCCATTAAATCTTGTTTAGCAATTAAGCATAAGGTGGGGTTCCCGCTACATCTGATCGTAAGGTTTTAATCCCATTCCACTAGATGTTTTCCTTACTAAGTCTCTGCAAAGACCCTTAGTAAACGGATCAGCCAAGTTTTCACTTGACCGAACATAAACTATGGTAATAATACCATCACAGATTAACTGTATTACATATTCATGTCGGAAGCTAATATGTCTAGATTTTCCATTATAAACTTTATTATATGCTCTAGACATTGTAGCTTGACTATCCCAAAACAAAGAAATAGACGGCATCGGTTGTGGCCACAACTTTATATCCAATAGCAGAATTCTCAGCCATTCTGCTTCTTTGCCTGCAGCCGCTAAGGCAATAAATTCTGACTCCACCGTTGAATGAGAGATACATGTCTATTTCTTGGAACCCCAAGAGACTGCTCCTCCTCCAATCATAAAGATCCAGCCAGAAGTTGCCTTATTGTCACCCGCACCAGTTATCCAACTAGCGTCTGTGTAACCCACTAATACCGCTGGGAACTTATTATAAAATAATCCCAAGTTGGAAGTCCGTTTGAGATAACCGAGAATTCTACCAACAGCTTTCCAATGCATGGCACTAGGATTACTTGTGTATCTTGCGAGTTTACAAACTGCGAAAGAAATATCAGGTCTAGTATAATGCATTGCATACATCAAACTCCCAATGACACTAGCATACTCTAATTGAGCAACCGCTCTGCCATCATTTTCAGTCAATTTTACCGAAGAATCATAAGGTGACTTAGCTTCTTTAAATCCTAAATGTTTGAATTTAAGAAGCAACTTCTCTATGTAATGAGATTGACATAAAGCGTAACCCCCACTATGTTTCTTCACCTTGACACCTAAGATAGTATCAACCTCATTAAGATCCTTCATCTTAAATTGGGAGGTCAAATACTTCTTAGTTTCTGAAATCCCTTCCATGTTAGTCCCAAAAACAAGCATATCGTCCACATATAGACAAATAATAACACCATAACGACCCGTAAATTTTGAATATATTCATTTGTCCGCATGGTTATGCTTAAATCCATGGGATAAAATAACGGCATCGAACTTTTCATGCCATTGTTTCGGTGCCTGCTTTAACCCATACAAGGACTTAACAAGTTTGCAAACTTTCTTTTCGTTATTTGGCATCACGAATCCTTCTGGTTGTTCCATATACACTTCTTCATCTAATTCACCATTTAGGAAGGCGGTTTTAACATCCATTTGGTGTACATGCAAATTAAAAATGGAGGCAAGTGCCATCAACACTCTAATGGATGTTATTCTAGCCACGGGTGCATAGGTATCGAAATAATCAATACCCCCTTTCTGCTTGAAACCTTGCTACCAATCTAGCTTTAAAGGTTTGTAGTGACCCATCGGAATTATACTTCCTTCTAAACACCCATTTGCACCCAATAGGTTTTGATCCCGGAGGTAAATCGACTAATGTCCAAGTATTATTCGATAATATCGAGTCCATTTCGTCGTTTATAGCCTCTTTCCAAAAACCTGAATCTCTAGAAGCCATAGCTTCAGATAATGTTTTTGGATCATCTTCCGTATCGAGTGCAATAGGAATTTTATTCAGGACAGTTTCTCTATCTCCTTCCATAAGAAAGACAAGAGAATCCGGTGAGACAAAATCAGGGCCCAATCCTTTTTCCTTCCGTGCTCTTTGACTTCTCCGAGGAGGTTCAATATCATCGGAAGCCTTTCTCTTATTTCCAAGAGATAGGTCAGGATTCATTGTTGGAGTAGGTTTTGACAAGTTGGAATCATCGATAAATTTATTTTCAATAAACTCTACGTCCCTTGATTCCACTATCACATTGGATTCTAAATCCAATAACCTAT
This sequence comes from Linanthus parryae, assembly GCA_023055425.1. NCBI lineage: Eukaryota > Viridiplantae > Streptophyta > Magnoliopsida > Ericales > Polemoniaceae > Linanthus > Linanthus parryae. The sequence goes on along the minus strand of JALGPY010000019.1, from coordinate 246,617 downwards.
ATGCCTTTGAGTTTTCGGCATATCCAACAAACACGCTCTTGAGAGCTCTTGGCCCTAATTTTGTTCTCTTAGGGTCTGTAACGCGATAAAACGCCATGCATCCCTATACCCTAAGGTACTTCAAGTTTGGTTTTCTGCCTTTCCATACTTCGTAAGGTGAAACTTTTGATTTCCGTGAAGGAATTCTATTATGCAAATAACATGCGGTAAGTAACGCTTCACCCCACAAAGAGGATTTTAATTTTGCGTTCAAGAGCATAGAATTGGCCATATCCACTAGCGTCCTATTCTTCCTCCCAGCCAAACCATTTTGTTGTGGCGTGTATGGTGCACTAGTTTGATGTACAATACCATGCTCTTCACAAAACGCTGAAAATTCATGAGGAAAATATTCACCACCTCTATCGCTACGAAGAGTTTTAATTTTCCTTTCCATGAGATTCTCAACTTCAGCCTTATAACTCTTAAATTTGTCAAAGGCATCATCCTTAGTTTTCATCAAATAAACATAGGTATATCTAGAACAATCATCAATAAATGTTATGAAATACCTATTACCACCTCTAGTAACTATGCCATTTAATTCACATATATCAGAATGCACAAGTTCTAGAAGTTGGGATTTTCTTTCTACACTTGGGAAAGATTTCTTAGTCATTTTCGCTTGTATGCAAATTTCACATTTAGAGTCGTGATTACTAGTGCAAGATATCAAACCATCTTTTCGCATGAATTTCAATGATCTAAAATTTAAATGCGCCAAACGAGAATGCCATAAAGAAATAGAGTCAATCATGTAGATAGAACTAGCATTTATTTCATTAATAGATAACTTAAACATCCCATTACAAGCATAGCCCTTTCCAACAAACATGTCAGCCTTAGATAAAATTACATTGTCAGCCTCAATCACAGCCTTAAAGCCGTTCTTACAAAGAAGATTAGCCGACACCAAATTCTTCTTGATTTCAGGAACATAGAGAACATTCTGCAGGGTCAACTTCTTCCCGGAAGTGAATTGGATTTGAATATTGCCCTTTCCGAGAACCTTGGCTGCATTGTGATTTCCCGTAAGAACTTCACGCTCGTTGGGAGTCTCTTCATAATGCACAAAAAGCGACCTGTTGTTACAAACATGGACAGTAGCACCGGAATCATACCACCAATCATGAGAAGCATCTTCAGACGCCATGTTCAACTCCATAATCATGCCAATATGCATGTCGGAAACCATGGCGACTAATTCAGAAACTGAACTCTCAATGACATTAGCCTGTTTGGAATTTCTGTTATACTTGTCTTTGGAATTCCCATTCTGAACCTTAGGCTTGTTGCATTCCCTTTTGATGTGTCCCTTCTTGCCGCAATTGTAACATTTCATATTCTTCTTGTTCTTCTTGGTAGCATCGTTTGGATTGGAACCGGTTTCATCGAACTTCCTCTTCTTTCCCGCTCTACCTTGGTCATCCACGAAGTTCACTTTAGAACTAGAAGGACCCGCCAGGTTTCTCTTCCGGATTTGAGTTTCTTCTTCGATTCGGAGATGTTTCTGAAGTTGTTCAAGGTTGAAGTCTTCTGTTGTGTGAAGAAGTTCCTTCATGTATTTATGCCAACTTTCAGGAAGTTTAGCAATAATACCCCCCACTAACAACTCATCAGGAACAACAATCTTGAGATCTCGAAGTTTATTAGCGAGGATTTGGAATTCGTAAACCTGATCGAGAATGGGAGAACTATCATCCATAGTAAAATCAAAAAATTTCTTAATAAGAAACTTATCTGATCCTTGCTTTTCAGCCTTGTATTTGTTCTCCAACGTCTTCCAGATTTTTCTTGGTGACTTCTCTGATGTGAATAGATCGTATAAACGATCCGACAGTGTGTTGAGAATGTGTCCTCTGCAAACCAGTTCATCCTCCTCCCTCTTCGTTCGCTGCGCCTTTAATTCGTCAGTGTCGTCGTCCTTTGGTTCTGGTATTGGCTGCAAATTTTCGTCCAGAACGTATGCCACCTTCAATGCAGTGAGTAGAAACATCAACTTGTCTTGCCAACGGGTGAAATTTGTGCCATCAAACCGGTCCAGTTTGACGAAGTCTTGATTCATCATCTTGAAAGTTGCAGTCTTTCCTCCACTCTCCATTGTTGTACGATTTATCCCTTAAAATTGTTACGCCGAGTATAATGGATGATGGAAGAAACTGGACTTGAGGCACGATGAACGTTTCCTTTAAGGGATAAATCGCCCCCACTATGCTGCCGGGTTCTGGCGATTCCCCTCCAGGATACAACAAGTCGCGTCGGTTCTACAGCCAGCAATCTGCAGAAGTTATCTAGAATTCTCTGTGAAACTGTGATTGAAACTGATATGGGAATCTGCTGGGTGTTTGGCTTATTTATATTTCACGAAAGAACATGAATGAAGGGATGTGTTTGTTCATAACAGTTGTGACTGTTTATAACAACACATCCTTTCACCAACCGAAAAAATAACCGCCATAACAACCAGAAAAATAAAACAAAAAACAGTTATTATTTAATTAACTCACGCCACACGCGCACGTGCCACGTCGCCAAAGTGCATAAGTGCGCCTACAAAAGCGCCACTAAAGCGCCACATTGCGCCTTGCGCGCGCGCGCACATGTGTGCGAGTTGTAGAGGATAACCACTCTATATGGTAACTCAATTAAATGTCATTAATTGGTTTCCATATATAAAGTGCATAATAACTCTATTTTCTAAGATGTGGGACAAATTTCCCCAAGACTTTTACAAGCTATCTTCAACAATCCCCCACTTAGCTTGTAAATTCCAGTTCAATCGTGATAGATTTATGCATACAATAAGGTGTCTCTCGACTTAAACCTCAATTAGCGTAAATACTTCAAACTTCTAATAAAGTATTTGGTGTCCGCAGATTAAACCAAAACTCTAGAATTTAGAAGCGGAAGTATCACACACATAAATCTATCCAGTTCCGGTGAGTAATTCACATTATGTTAGCACCTTAAGCCATGTGCTCGATCCTGGATTCATAAACATTTACAAAAGTAAACCTGTAAAACTTTTGTTAGAAGCAGCTAAACCTCTCATGTTTATATAGGTGAAGTTTCATCTTCTCGGTAACTATGTTACCTCGACGAGATGAACTTCATTAAGAGTCTTAACTCACCCTCGTAAATATTACACTGATTATCCTAGAATGGGTACGTAAATTATCAGTGTTTTACCGATCATAATGTAACTTGTTTTTACCCATTAAACCTTGTTTAGAAATTAAGCATAAGGTGGGGTTCCCGCTACATCTGATCGTAAGGTTTTAATCCCATTCCACTAGATGTTTTCCTTACTAAGTCTCTGCAAAGACCCTTAGTAAACGGATCAGCCAAGTTTTCACTTGACCGAACATAAACTATGGTAATAATACCATCACAGATTAACTGTCTTACATATTCATGTCGGAAGCTAATATGTCTAGATTTTCCATTATAAACTTTATTATATGCTCTAGACATTGTAGCTTGACTATCCCAAAACAAAGAAATAGACGGCATCGGTTGTGGCCACATTTTTATATCCAATAGCAGATTTCTCAGCCATTCTGCTTCTTTGCCTGCAGCCGCTAAGGCAATAAATTCTGACTCCACCGTTGAATGAGAGATACATGTCTGTTTCTTGGAACCCCAAGAGACTGCTCCTCCTCCAATCATAAAGATCTAGCCAGAAGTTGCCTTATTGTCACCCGCGCCAGTTATCCAACTAGCGTCTGTGTAACCCGCTAATACCGCTGGGAACTTATTATAAAATAATCCCAAGTTGGAAGTCCGTTTGAGATAACCGAGAATTCTACCAACAGATTTCCAATGCATGGCACTAGGATTACTTGTGTATCTTGCGAGTTTACAAACTGCGAAAGAAATATCAGGTCTAGTATAATGCATTGCATACATCAAACTTCCAATGACACTAGCATACTCTAATTGAGCAACCGCTCTGCCATCATTTTCAGTCAATTTTACCGAAGAATCATAAGGTGACTTAGCTTCTTTAAATCCTAAATGTTTGAATTTAAGAAGCAACTTCTCTATGTAATGAGATTGACATAAAGCGTAACCCCCACTATGTTTCTTCACCTTGACACCTAAGATAGTATCAACCTCATTAAGATCCTTCATCTTAAATTGGGAGGTCAAATACTTCTTAGTTTCTGAAATCCCTTCCATGTTAGTCCCAAAAATAAGCATATCGTCCACATATAGACAAATAATAACACCATAACGATCTGTAAATTTTGAATATATTCATTTGTCCGCATGGTTATGCTTAAATCCATGGGATAAAATAACGGCACCGAACTTTTCATGCCATTGTTTCGGTGCCTGCTTTAACCCATACAAGGACTTAACAAGTTTGCAAACTTTCTTTTCGTTATTTGGCATCACGAATCCTTCTGGTTGTTCCATATACACTTCTTCATCTAATTCACCATTTAGGAAGGCGGTATTAACATCCATTTGGTGTACATGCAAATTAAAAATGGAGGCAAGTGCCATCAACACTCTAATGATGTTATTCTAGCCACGGGTGCATAGGTATCGAAATAATCAATACCCCCTTTCTGCTTGAAACCTTGCTACCAATCTAGCTTTAAAGGTTTGTAGTGACCCATCGGAATTATACTTCCTTCTAAACACCCATTTGCACCCAATAGGTTTTGATCCCGGAGGTAAATCGACTAATGTCCAAGTATTATTCGATAATATCGAGTCCATTTCGTCGTTTATAGCCTCTTTCCAAAAACCTGAATCTCTAGAAGCCATAGCTTCAGAGAATGTTTTTGGATCATCTTCCGTATCGAGCGCAATAGGAATTTTATTCAGGACAGTTTCTCTATCTCCTTCCATAAGAAAGACAAGAGAATCCGGTGAGACAAAATCAGGGCCCAATCCTTTTTCCTTCCGTGCTCTTTGACTTCTCCGAGGAGGTTCAATATCATCGGAAGCCTTTCTCTTATTTCCAAGAGATAGGTCAGGATTCATTGTTGGAGTAGGTTTTGACAAGTTGGAATCATCGATAAATTTATTTTCAATAAACTCTACGTCCCTTGATTCCACTATCACATTGGATTCTAAATCCAATAACCTATATGCCTTTGAGTTTTCGGCATATCCAACAAACACGCTCTTGAGAGCTCTTGGCCCTAATTTTGTTCTCTTAGGGTCTGTAACGCGATAAAACGCCATGCATCCCCATACCCTAAGGTACTTCAAGTTTGGTTTTCTGCCTTTCCATACTTCGTAAGGTGAAACTTTTGATTTCCGTGAAGGAATTCTATTATGCAAATAACATGCGGTAAGTAACGCTTCACCCCACAAAGAGGATTTTAATTTTGCGTTCAAGAGCATAGAATTGGCCATATCCACTAGCGTCCTATTCTTCCTCCCAGCCAAACCATTTTGTTGTGGCGTGTATGGTGCACTAGTTTGATGTACAATACCATGCTCTTCACAAAACGCTGAAAATTCATGAGGAAAATATTCACCACCTCTATCGCTACGAAGAGTTTTAATTTTCCTTTCCATGAGATTCTCAACTTCAGCCTTATAACACTTAAATTTGTCAAAGGCCTCATCCTTAGTTTTCATCAAATAAACATAGGTATATCTAGAACAATCATCAATAAATGTTATGAAATACCTATTACCACCTCTAGTAACTATGCCATTTAATTCACAAATATCAGAATGCACAAGTTCTAGAAGTTGGGATTTTCTTTCTACACTTGGGAAAGATTTCTTAGTCATTTTCGCTTGTATGCAAATTTCACATTTAGAGTCGTGATTACTAGTGCAAGATATCAAACCATCTTTTCGCATGAATTTCAACGATCTAAAATTTAAATGCGCCAAACGAGAATGCCATAAAGAAATAGAGTCAATCATGTAGATAGAACTAGCATTTATTTCATTAATAGATAACTTAAACATCCCATTACAAGCATAGCCCTTTCCAACAAACATGCCAGCCTTAGATAAAATTACATTGTCAGCCTCAATCACAGCCTTAAAACCGTTCTTACAAAGAAGATTAGCCGACACCAAATTCTTCTTGATTTCAGGAACATAGAGAACATTCTGCAGGGTCAACTTCTTCCCAGAAGTGAATTGGATTTGAATATTGCCCTTTCCGAGAACCTTGGCTGCATTGTGATTTCCCTTAAGAACTTCACGCTCGTTGGGAGTCTCTTCATAATGCACAAAAAGCGACCTGTTGTTACAAACATGGACAGTAGCACCGGAATCATACCACCAATCATGAGAAGCATCTTCAGACGCCATGTTCAACTCCATAATCATGCCAATATGCATGTCGGAAACCATGGCGACTAATTCAGAAACTGAACTCTCAATGACATTAGCCTGTTTGGAATTTCAGTTAGACTTGTCTTTGGAATTCCCATTCTGAACCTTAGGCTTGTTGCATTCCCTTTTGATGTGTCCCTTCTTGCCGCAATTGTAACATTTCATATTCTTCTTGTTCTTCTTGGTAGCATCGTTTGGATTGGAACCGGTTTCATCGAACTTCCTCTTCTTTCCCGCTCTACCTTGGTCATCCACGAAGTTCACTTTAGAACTAGAAGGACCCGCCAGGTTTCTCTTCCGGATTTGAGTTTCTTCTTCGATTCGGAGATGTTTCTGAAGTTGTTCAAGGTTGAAGTCTTCTGTTGTGTGAAGAAGTTCCTTCATGTATTTATGCCAACTTTCAGGAAGTTTAGCAATAATACCCCCCACTAACAACTCATCAGGAACAACAATCTTGAGATCTCGAAGTTTATTAGCGAGGATTTGGAATTCGTAAACCTGATCGAGAATGGGAGAACTATCATCCATAGAAAAATCAAAAAATTTCTTAATAAGAAACTTATCTGATCCTTGCTTTTCAGCCTTGTATTTGTTCTCCAACGTCTTCCAGATTTTGCTTGGTGACTTCTCTGATGTGAATAGATCGTATAAACGATCCGACAGTGTGTTGAGAATGTGTCCTCTGCAAACCAGTTCGTCCTCCTCCCTCTTCGTTCGCTGCGCCTTTAATTCGTCAGTGTCGTCGTCCTTTGGTTCTGGTATTGGCTGCAAATTTTCGTCCAGAACGTATGCCACCTTCAATGCAGTGAGTAGAAACATCAACTTGTCTTGCCAACGGGTGAAATTGGTGCCATCAAACCGGTCCAGTTTGACGAAGTCTTGATTCATCATCTTGAAAGTTGCAGTCTTTCCTCCACTCTCCATTGTTGTACGATTTATCCCTCAAAATTGTTACGCCGAGTATAATGGATGATGGAAGAAACTGGACTTGAGGCACGATGAACGTTTTCTTTAAGGGATAAATCGCCCCCACTATGCTGCCGGGTTCTGGCGATTCCCCTCCAGGATACAACAAGTCGCGTCGGTTCTACAGCCAGCAATCTGCAGAAGTTCTCTAGAATTCTCTGTGAAACTGTGATTGAAACTGATATGGGAATCTGCTGGGTGTTTGGCTTATTTATAGTTCACGAAAGAACATGAATGAAGGGATGTGTTTGTTCATAACAGTTGTGACTGTTTATAACAACACATTCTTTCACCAACCGAAAAAATAACCGCCATAACAACCAGAAAAATAAAACGAAAAACAGTTATTATTTAATTAACTCACGCCACACGAGCACGTGCCACGTCGCCCAAGTGCATAAGTGCGCCTACAAAAGCGCCACTAAAGCGCCACATTGCGCCTTGCGCGCGCGCGCACACGTGTGCGAGTTGTAGAGGATAACCACTCTATATGGTAACTCAATTAAATGTCATTAATTGGTTTCCATATATAAAGTGCATAATAACTCTATTTTCTAAGATGTGGGACAAATTTCCCCAAGACTTTTACAAGCTATCTTCAACAATCCCCCACTTAGCTTGTAAATTCCAGTTCAATCGTGATAGATTTATGCATACAATAAGGTGTCTCTCGACTTAAACCTCAATTAGCGTAAATACTTCAAACTTCTAATAAGTATTTGGTGTCCGCAGATTAAACCAAAACTCTAGAATTTAGAAGCGGAAGTATCACACACATAAATCTATCCAGTTCCGGTGAGTAATTCACATTATGTTAGCACCTTAAGCCATGTGCTCGATCCTGGATTCATAAACATTTACAAAAGTAAACCTGTAAAACTTTTGTTAGAAGCAGCTAAACCTCTCATGTTTATATAGGTGAAGTTTCATCTTCTCGGTAACTATGTTACCTCGACGAGATGAACTTCATTAAGAGTCTTAACTCACCCTCGTAAATATTACACTGATTATCCTAGAATGGGTACGTAAATTATCAGTGTTTTACCGATCATAATGTAACTTGTTTTTACCCATTAAACCTTGTTTAGCAATTAAGCATAAGGTGGGGTTCCTGCTACATCTGATCGTAAGGTTTTAATCCCATTCCACTAGATGTTTTCCTTACTAAGTCTCTGCAAAGACCCTTAGTAAACGGATCAGCCAAGTTTTCACTTGACCGAACATAAACTATGGTAATAATACCATCACAGATTAACTGTCTTACATATTCATGTCGGAAGCTAATATGTCTAGATTTTCCATTATAAACTTTATTATATGCTCTAGACATTGTAGCTTGACTATCCCAAAACAAAGAAATAGACGGCATCGGTTGTGGCCACAACTTTATATCCAATAGCAGATTTCTCAGCCATTCTGCTTCTTTGCCTGCAGCCGCTAAGGAAATAAATTCTGACTCCACCGTTGAATGAGAGATACACGTCTATTTCTTGGAACCCCAAGAGACTGCTCCTCCTCCAATCATAAAGATCCAGCCAGAAGTTGCCTTATTGTCACCCGCGCCAGTTATCCAACTAGCGTCTGTGTAACCCGCTAATACCGCTGGGAACTTATTATACCAACAGCTTTCCAATCATGGCACTAGGATTACTTGTGTATCTTGCGAGTTTACAAACTGCGAAAGAAATATCAGGTCTAGTATAATGCATTGCATACATCAAACTCCCAATGACACTAGCATACTCTAATTGAGCAACCGCTCTGCCATCATTTTCAGTCAATTTTACCGAAGAATCATAAGGTGACTTAGCTTCTTTAAATCCTAAATGTTTGAATTTAAGAAGCAACTTCTCTATGTAATGAGATTGACATAAAGCGTAACCCCCACTATGTTTCTTCACCTTGACACCTAAGATAGTATCAACCTCATTAAGATCCTTCATCTTAAATTGGGAGGTCAAATACTTCTTAGTTTCTGAAATCCCTTCCATGTTAGTCCCAAAAATAAGCATATCGTCCACATATAGACAAATAATAACACCATAACGATCCGTAAATTTTGAATATATTCATTTGTCCGCATGGTTATGCTTAAATCCATGGGATAAAATAACGGCACCGAACTTTTCATGCCATTGTTTCGGTGCCTGCTTTAACCCATACAAGGACTTAACAAGTTTGCAAACTTTCTTTTCGTTATTTGGCATCACGAATCCTTCTGGTTGTTCCATATACACTTCTTCATCTAATTCACCATTTAGGAAGGCGGTTTTAACATCCATTTGGTGTACATGCAAATTAAAAATGGAGGCAAGTGCCATCAACACTCTAATGGATGTTATTCTAGCCACGGGTGCATAGGTATCGAAATAATCAATACCCCCTTTCTGCTTGAAACCTTGCTACCAATCTAGCTTTAAAGGTTTGTAGTGACCCATCGGAATTATACTTCCTTCTAAACACCCATTTGCACCCAATAGGTTTTGATCCCGGAGGTAAATCGACTAATGTCCAAGTATTATTCGATAATATCGAGTCCATTTAGTCGTTTATAGCCTCTTTCCAAAAACCTGAATCTCTAGAAGCCATAGCTTCAGAGAATGTTTTTGGATCATCTTCCGTATCGAGCGCAATAGGAATTTTATTGAGGACAGTTTCTCTATCTCCTTCCATAAGAAAGACAAGAGAATCCGGTGAGACAAAATCAGGGCCCAATCCTTTTTCCTTCCGTGCTCTTTGACTTCTCCGAGGAGGTTCAATATCATCGGAAGCCTTTCTCTTATTTCCAAGAGATAGGTCAGGATTCATTGTTGGAGTAGGTTTTGACAAGTTGGAATCATCGATAAATTTATTTTCAATAAACTCTACGTCCCTTGATTCCACTATCACATTGGATTCTAAATCCAATAACCTATATGCCTTTGAGTTTTCGGCATATCCAACAAACACGCTCTTGAGAGCTCTTGGCCCTAATTTTGTTCTCTTAGGGTCTGTAACGCGATAAAACGCCATGCATCCCCATACCCTAAGGTACTTCAAGTTTGGTTTTCTGCCTTTCCATACTTCGTAAGGTGAAACTTTTGATTTCCGTGAAGGAATTCTATTATGCAAATAACATGCGGTAAGTAACGCTTCACCCCACAAAGAGGATTTTAATTTTGCGTTCAAGAGCATAGAATTGGCCATATCCACTAGCGTCCTATTCTTCCTCCCAGCCAAACCATTTTGTTGTGGCGTGTATGGTGCACTAGTTTGATGTACAATACCATGCTCTTCACAAAACGCTGAAAATTCATGAGGAAAATATTCACCACCTCTATCGCTACGAAGAGTTTTAATTTTCCTTTCCATGAGATTCTCAACTTCAGCCTTATAACACTTAAATTTGTCAAAGGCCTCATCCTTAGTTTTCATCAAATAAACATAGGTATATCTAGAACAATCATCAATAAATGTTATGAAATACCTATTACCACCTCTAGTAACTATGCCATTTAATTCACAAATATCAGAATGCACAAGTTCTAGAAGTTGGGATTTTCTTTCTACACTTGGGAAAGATTTCTTAGTCATTTTCGCTTGTATGCAAATTTCACATTTAGAGTCGTGATTACTAGTGCAAGATATCAAACCATCTTTTCGCATGAATTTCAACGATCTAAAATTTAAATGCGCCAAACGAGAATGCCATAAAGAAATAGAGTCAATCATGTAGATAGAACTAGCATTTATTTCATTAATAGATAACTTAAACATCCCATTACAAGCATAGCCCTTTCCAACAAACATGCCAGCCTTAGATAAAATTACATTGTCAGCCTCAATCACAGCCTTAAAACTGTTCTTACAAAGAAGATTAGCCGACACCAAATTCTTCTTGATTTCAGGAACATAGAGAACATTCTGCAGGGTCAACTTCTTCCCGGAAGTGAATTGGATTTGAATATTGCCCTTTCCGAGAACCTTGGCTGCATTGTGATTTCCCATAAGAACTTCACGCTCGTTGGGAGTCTCTTCATAATGCACAAAAAGCGACCTGTTGTTACAAACATGGACAGTAGCACCGGAATCATACCACCAATCATGAGAAGCATCTTCAGACGCCATGTTCAACTCCATAATCATGCCAATATGCATGTCGGAAACCATGGCGACTAATTCAGAAACTGAACTCTCAATGACATTAGCCTGTTTGGAATTTCTGTTAGACTTGTCTTTGGAATTCCCATTCTGAACCTTAGGCTTGTTTCATTCCCTTTTGATGTGTCCCTTGTTGCCGCAATTGTAACATTTCATATTCTTCTTGTTCTTCTTGGTAGCATCGTTTGGATTGGAACCGGTTTCATCGAACTTCCGCTTCTTTCCCGCTCTACCTTGGTCATCCACGAAGTTCACTTTAGAACTAGAAGGACCCGCCAGGTTTCTCTTCCGGATTTGAGTTTCTTCTTCGATTCGGAGATGTTTCTGAAGTTGTTCAAGGTTGAAGTCTTCTGTTGTGTGAAGAAGTTCCTTCATGTATTTATGCCAACTTTCAGGAAGTTTAGCAATAATACCCCCCACTAACAACTCATCAGGAACAACAATCTTGAGATCTCGAAGTTTATTAGCGAGGATTTGGAATTCGTAAACCTGGTCGAGAATGGGAGAACTATCATCCATAGTAAAATCAAAAAATTTCTTAATAAGAAACTTATCTGATCCTTGCTTTTCAGCCTTGTATTTGTTCTCCAACGTCTTCCAGATTTTGCTTGGTGACTTCTCTGATGTGAATAGATCGTATAAACGATCCGACAGTGTGTTGAGAATGTGTCCTCTGCAAACCAGTTCGTCCTCCTCCCTCTTCGTTCGCTGCGCCTTTAATTCGTCAGTGTCGTCGTCCTTTGGTTCTGGTATTGGCTGCAAATTTTCGTCCAGAACGTATGCCACCTTCAATGCAGTGAGTAGAAACATCAACTTGTCTTGCCAACGGGTGAAATTGGTGCCATCAAACCGGTCCAGTTTGACGAAGTCTTGATTCATCATCTTGAAAGTTGCAGTCTTTCCTCCACTCTCCATTGTTAAACGATTTATCCCTTAAAATTGTTACGCCGAGTATAATGGATGATGGAAGAAACTGGACTTGAGGCACGATGAACGTTTTCTTTAAGGGATAAATCGCCCCCACTATGCTGCCGGGTTCTGGCGATTCGCCTCCAGGATACAACAAGTCGCGTCGGTTCTACAGCCAGCAATCTGCAGAAGTTCTCTAGAATTCTCTGTGAAACTGTGATTGAAACTGATATGGGAATCTGCTGGGTGTTTGGCTTATTTATAGTTCACGAAAGAACATGAATGAAGGGATGTGTTTGTTCATAACAGTTGTGACTGTTTATAACAACACATCCTTTCACCAACCGAAAAAATAACCGCCATAACAACCAGAAAAATAAAACGAAAAACAGTTATTATTTAATTAACTCACGCCACACGCGCACGTGCCACGTCGCCAAAGTGCATAAGTGCGCCTACAAAAGCGCCACTAAAGTGCCACATTGCGCCTTGCGCGCGCGCGCACACGTGTGCGAGTTGTAGAGGATAACCACTCTATATGGTAACTCAATTAAATGTCATTAATTGGTTTCCATATATAAAGTGCATAATAACTCTATTTTCTAAGATGTGGGACAAATTTCCCCAAGAATTTTACAAGCTATATTCAACAATCCCCCACTTAGCTTGTAAATTCTAGTTCAATCGTGATAGATTGATGCATACAATAAGGTGTCTCTCGACTTAAACCTCAATTAGCGTAAATAATTCAAACTTCTAATAAAGTATTTGGTGTCCGCAGATTAAACCAAAACTCTAGAATTTAGAAGCGGAAGTATCACACACATAAATCTATCCAGTTCCGGTGAGTAATTCACATTATGTTTGCACCTTAAGCCATGTGCTCGATCCTGGATTCATAAACATTTACAAAAGTAAACCTGTAAAACTTTTGTTAGAAGCAGCTAAACCTCTCATGTTTATATAGGTGAAGTTTCATCTTCTCGGTAACTATGTTACCTCGACGAGATGAACTTCATTAAGAGTCTTAACTCACCCTCGTAAATATTACACTGATTATCCTAGAATGGGTACGTAAATTATCAGTGTTTTACCGATCATAATGTAACTTGTTTTTACCCATTAAACCTTGTTTAGCAATTAAGCATAAGGTGGGGTTCCCGCTACATCTGATCGTAAGGTTTTAATCCCATTCCACTAGATGTTTTCCTTACTAAGTCTCTGCAAAGACCCTTAGTAAACGGATCAGCCAAGTTTTCACTTGACCGAACATAAACTATGGTAATAATACCATCACAGATTAACTGTCTTACATATTCATGTCGGAAGCTAATATGTCTAGATTTTCCATTATAAACTTTATTATATGCTCTAGACATTGTAGCTTGACTATCCCAAAACAAAGAAATAGACGGCATCGGTTGTGGCCACAACTTTATATCCAATAGCAGATTTCTCAGCCATTCTGCTTCTTTGCCTGCAGCCGCTAAGGCAATAAATTCTGACTCCACCGTTGAATGAGAGATACATGTCTGTTTCTTGGAACCCCAAGAGACTGCTCCTCCTCCAATCATAAAGATCCAGCCATAAGTTGCCTTATTGTCACCCGCGCCAGTTATCCAACTAGCGTCTGTGTAACCCGCTAATACCGCTGGGAACTTATTATAAAATAATCCCAAGTTGGAAGTCCGTTTGAGATAACCGAGAATTCTACCAACAGCTTTCCAATGCATGGCACTAGGATTACTTGTGTATCTTGCGAGTTTACAAACTGCGAAAGAAATATCAGGTCTAGTATAATGCATTGCATACATCAAACTCCCAATGACACTAGCATACTCTAATAGAGCAACCGCTCTGCCATCATTTTCAGTCAATTTTACCGAAGAATCATAAGGTGACTTAGCTTCTTTAAATCCTAAATGTTTGAATTTTAGAAGCAACTTCTCTATGTAATGATATTGACATAAAGCGTAACCCCCACTATGTTTCTTCACCTTGACACCTAAGATAGTATCAACCTCATTAAGATCCTTCATCTTAAATTGGGAGGTCAAATACTTCTTAGTTTCTGAAATCCCTTCCATGTTAGTCCCAAAAATAAGCATATCGTCCTCATATAGACAAATAATAACACCATAACGATCCGTAAATTTTGAATATATTCATTTGTCCGCATGGTTATGCTTAAATCCATGGGATAAAATAACGGCATCGAACTTTTCATGCCATTGTTTCGGTGCCTGCTTTAACCCATACAAGGACTTAACAAGTTTGCAAACTTTCTTTTCGTTATTTGGCATCACGAATCCTTCTGGTTGTTCCATATACACTTCTTCATCTAATTCACCATTTAGGAAGGCGGTTTTAACATCCATTTGGTGTACATGAAAATTAAAAATGGAGGCAAGTGCCATCAACACTCTAATGGATGTTATTCTAGCCACGGGTGCATAGGTATCGAAATAATCAATACCCCCTTTCTGCTTGAAACCTTGCTACCAATCTAGCTTTAAAGGTTTGTAGTGACCCATCGGAATTATACTTCCTTCTAAACACCCATTTTCACCCAATAGGTTTTGATCCCGGAGGTAAATCGACTAATGTCCAAGTATTATTCGATAATATCGAGTCCATTTCGTCGTTTATAGCCTCTTTCCAAAAACCTGAATCTCTAGAAGCCATAGCTTCAGAGAATGTTTTTGGATCATCTTCCGTATCGAGTGCAATAGGAATTTTATTCAGGACAGTTTCTCTATCTCCTTCCATAAGAAAGACAAGAGAATCCGGTGAGACAAAATCAGGGCCCAATCCTTTTTCCTTCCGTGCTCTTTGACTTCTCCGAGGAGGTTCAATATCATCGGAAGCCTTTCTCTTATTTCCAAGAGATAGGTCAGGATTCATTGTTGGAGTAGGTTTTGACAAGTTGGAATCATCGATAAATTTATTTTCAATAAACTCTACGTCCCTTGATTCCACTATCACATTGGATTATAAATCCAATAACCTATATGCCTTTGAGTTTTCGGCATATCCAACAAACACGCTCTTGAGAGCTCTTGGTCCTAATTTTGTTCTCTTAGGGTATGTAACGCGATAAAACGCCATGCATCCCCATACCCTAAGGTACTTCAAGTTTGGTTTTCTGCCTTTCCATACTTCGTAAGGTGAAACTTTTGATTTCCGTGAAGGAATTCTATTATGCAAATAACATGCGGTAAGTAACGCTTCACCCCACAAAGAGGATTTTAATTTTGCGTTCAAGAGCATAGAATTGGCCATATCCACTAGCGTCCTATTCTTCCTCCCAGCCAAACCATTTTGTTGTGGCGTGTATGGTGCACTAGTTTGATGTACAATACCATGCTCTTCACAAAACGCTGAAAATTCATGAGGAAAATATTCACCACCTCTATCGCTACGAAGAGTTTTAATTTTCCTTTCCGTGAGATTCTCAACTTCAGCCTTATAACACTTAAATTTGTCAAAGGCCTCATCCTTAGTTTTCATCAAATAAACATAGGTATATCTAGAACAATCATCAATAAATGTTATGAAATACCTATTACCACCTCTAGTAACTATGCCATTTAATTCACAAATATCAGAATGCACAAGTTCTAGAAGTTGGGATTTTCTTTCTACACTTGGGAAAGATTTCTTAGTCATTTTCGCTTGTATGCAAATTTCACATTTAGAGTCGTGATTACTAGTGCAAGATATCAAACCATCTTTTCGCATGAATTTCAACGATCTAAAATTTAAATGCGCCAAACGAGAATGCCATAAAGAAATAGAGTCAATCATGTAGATAGAACTAGCATTTATTTCATTAATAGATAACTTAAACATCCCATTACAAGCATAGCCCTTTCCAACAAACATGCCAGCCTTAGATAAAATTACATTGTCAGCCTCAATCACAGCCTTAAAACCGTTCTTACAAAGAAGATTAGCCGACACCAAATTCTTCTTGATTTCAGGAACATAGAGAACATTCTGCAGGGTCAACTTCTTCCCGGAAGTGAATTGGATTTGAATATTGCCCTTTCCGAGAACCTTGGCTGCATTGTGATTTCCCTTAAGAACTTCACGCTCGTTGGGAGTCTCTTCATAATGCACAAAAAGCGACCTGTTGTTACAAACATGGACAGTAGCACCGGAATCATACCACCAATCATGAGAAGCATCTTCAGACGCCATGTTCAACTCCATAATCATGCCAATATGCATGTCGGAAACCATGGCGACTAATTCAGAAACTGAACTCTCAATGACATTAGCCTGTTTGGAATTTCAGTTAGACTTGTCTTTGGAATTCCCATTCTGAACCTTAGGCTTGTTGCATTCCCTTTTGATGTGTCCCTTCTTGCCGCAATTGTAACATTTCATATTCTTCTTGTTCTTCTTGGTAGCATCGTTTGGATTGGAACCGGTTTCATCGAACTTCCTCTTCTTTCCCGCTCTACCTTGGTCATCCACGAAGTTCACTTTAGAACTAGAAGGACCCGCCAGGTTTCTCTTCCGGATTTGAGTTTCTTCTTCGATTCGGAGATGTTTCTGAAGTTGTTCAAGGTTGAAGTCTTCTGTTGTGTGAAGAAGTTCCTTCATGTATTTATGCCAACTTTCAGGAAGTTTAGCAATAATACCCCCCACTAACAACTCATCAGGAACAACAATCTTGAGATCTCGAAGTTTATTAGCGAGGATTTGGAATTCGTAAACCTGATCGAGAATGGGAGAACTATCATCCATAGAAAAATCAAAAAATTTCTTAATAAGAAACTTATCTGATCCTTGCTTTTCAGCCTTGTATTTGTTCTCCAACGTCTTCCAGATTTTGCTTGGTGACTTCTCTGATGTGAATAGATCGTATAAACGATCCGACAGTGTGTTGAGAATGTGTCCTCTGCAAACCAGTTCGTCCTCCTCCCTCTTCGTTCGCTGCGCCTTTAATTCGTCAGTGTCGTCGTCCTTTGGTTCTGGTATTGGCTGCAAATTTTCGTCCAGAACGTATGCCACCTTCAATGCAGTGAGTAGAAACATCAACTTGTCTTGCCAACGGGTGAAATTGGTGCCATCAAACCGGTCCAGTTTGACGAAGTCTTGATTCATCATCTTGAAAGTTGCAGTCTTTCCTCCACTCTCCATTGTTGTACGATTTATCCCTCAAAATTGTTACGCCGAGTATAATGGATGATGGAAGAAACTGGACTTGAGGCACGATGAACGTTTTCTTTAAGGGATAAATCGCCCCCACTATGCTGCCGGGTTCTGGCGATTCCCCTCCAGGATACAACAAGTCGCGTCGGTTCTACAGCCAGCAATCTGCAGAAGTTCTCTAGAATTCTCTGTGAAACTGTGATTGAAACTGATATGGGAATCTGCTGGGTGTTTGGCTTATTTATAGTTCACGAAAGAACATGAATGAAGGGATGTGTTTGTTCATAACAGTTGTGACTGTTTATAACAACACATTCTTTCACCAACCGAAAAAATAACCGCCATAACAACCAGAAAAATAAAACGAAAAACAGTTATTATTTAATTAACTCACGCCACACGAGCACGTGCCACGTCGCCCAAGTGCATAAGTGCGCCTACAAAAGCGCCACTAAAGCGCCACATTGCGCCTTGCGCGCGCGCGCACACGTGTGCGAGTTGTAGAGGATAACCACTCTATATGGTAACTCAATTAAATGTCATTAATTGGTTTCCATATATAAAGTGCATAATAACTCTATTTTCTAAGATGTGGGACAAATTTCCCCAAGACTTTTACAAGCTATCTTCAACAATCCCCCACTTAGCTTGTAAATTCCAGTTCAATCGTGATAGATTTATGCATACAATAAGGTGTCTCTCGACTTAAACCTCAATTAGCGTAAATACTTCAAACTTCTAATAAAGTATTTGGTGTCCGCAGATTAAACCAAAACTCTAGAATTTAGAAGCGGAAGTATCACACACATAAATCTATCCAGTTCCGGTGAGTAATTCACATTATGTTAGCACCTTAAGCCATGTGCTCGATCCTGGATTCATAAACATTTACAAAAGTAAACCTGTAAAACTTTTGTTAGAAGCAGCTAAACCTCTCATGTTTATATAGGTGAAGTTTCATCTTCTCGGTAACTATGTTACCTCGACGAGATGAACTTCATTAAGAGTCTTAACTCACCCTCGTAATTATTACACTGATTATCCTAGAATGGGTACGTAAATTATCAGTGTTTTACCGATCATAATGTAACTTGTTTTTACCCATTAAACCTTGTTTAGCAATTAAGCATAAGGTGGGGTTCCCGCTACATCTGATCGTAAGGTTTTAATCCCATTCCACTAGATGTTTTCCTTACTAAGTCTCTGCAAAGACCCTTAGTAAACGGATCAGCCAAGTTTTCACTTGACCGAACATAAACTATGGTAATAATACCATCACAGATTAACTGTCTTACATATTCATGTCGAAAGCTAATATGTCTAGATTTTCCATTATAAACTTTATTATATGCTCTAGACATTGTAGATTGACTATCCCAAAACAAAGAAATAGACGGCATCGGTTGTGGCCACAACTTTATATCCAATAGCAGATTTCTCAGCCATTCTGCTTCTTTGCCTGCAGCCGCTAAGGCAATAAATTCTGACTCCACCGTTTAATGAGAGATACATGTTGCTTTCTTGGAACCCCAAGAGACTGCTCCTCCTCCAATCATAAAGATCCAGCCAGAAGTTGCCTTATTGTCACCCGCGCCAGTTATCCAACTAGCGTCTGTGTAACCCGCTAATACCGCTGGGAACTTATTATAAAATAATCCCAAGTTGGAAGTCCGTTTGAGATAACCGAGAATTCTACCAACAGCTTTCCAATGCATGGCACTAGGATTACTTGTGTATCTTGCGAGTTTACAAACTGCGAAAGAAATATCAGGTCTAGTATAATGCATTGCATACATCGAACTCCCAATGACACTAGCATACTCTAATTGAGCAACCGCTCTGCCATCATTTTCAGTCAATTTTACCGAAGAATCATAAGGTGACTTAGCTTCTTTAAATCCTAAATGTTTGAATTTAAGAAGCAACTTCTCTATGTAATGAGATTGACATAAAACGTAACCCCCACTATATTTCTTCACCTTGACACCTAAGATAGTATCAACCTCATTAAGATCCTTCATCTAAAATTGGGAGGTCAAATACTTCTTAGTTTCTGAAATCCCTTCCATGTTAGTCCCAAAAATAAGCATATCGTCCACATATAGACAAATAATAACACCATAACGATCCGTAAATTTTGAATATATTCATTTGTCCGCATGGTTATGCTTAAATCCATGGGATAAAATAACGGCACCGAACTTTTCATGCCATTGTTTCGGTGCCTGCTTTAACCCATACAAGGACTTAACAAGTTTGCAAACTTTCTTTTCGTTATTTGGCATCACGAATCCTTCTGGTTGTTCCATATACACTTCTTCATCTAATTCACCATTTAGGAAGGCGGTTTTAACATCCATTTGGTGTACATGCAAATTAAAAATGGAGGCAAGTGCCATCAACACTCTAATGGATGTTATTCTAGCCACGGGTGCATAGGTATCGAAATAATCAATACCCCCTTTCTGCTTGAAACCTTGCTACCAATCTAGCTTTAAAGGTTTGTAGTGACCCATCGGAATTATACTTCCTTCTAAACACCCATTTGCACCCAATAGGTTTTGATCCCGGAGGTAAATCGACTAATGTCCAAGTATTATTCGATAATATCGAGTCCATTTAGTCGTTTATAGCCTCTTTCCAAAAACCTGAATCTCTAGAAGCCATAGCTTCAGAGAATGTTTTTGGATCATCTTCCGTATCGAGCGCAATAGGAATTTTATTGAGGACAGTTTCTCTATCTCCTTCCATAAGAAAGACAAGAGAATCCGGTGAGACAAAATCAGGGCCCAATCCTTTTTCCTTCCGTGCTCTTTGACTTCTCCGAGGAGGTTCAATATCATCGGAAGCCTTTCTCTTATTTCCAAGAGATAGGTCAGGATTCATTGTTGGAGTAGGTTTTGACAAGTTGGAATCATCGATAAATTTATTTTCAATAAACTCTACGTCCCTTGATTCCACTATCACATTGGATTCTAAATCCAATAACCTATATGCCTTTGAGTTTTCGGCATATCCAACAAACACGCTCTTGAGAGCTCTTGGCCCTAATTTTGTTCTCTTAGGGTCTGTAACGCGATAAAACGCCATATATCCCCATACCCTAAGGTACTTCAAGTTTGGTTTTCTGCCTTTCCATACTTCGTAAGGTGAAACTTTTGATTTCCGTGAAGGAATTCTATTATGCAAATAACATGCGGTAAGTAACGCTTCACCCCACAAAGAGGATTTTAATTTTGCGTTCAAGAGCATAGAATTGGCCATATCCACTAGCGTCCTATTCTTCCTCCCAGCCAAACCATTTTGTTGTGGCGTGTATGGTGCACTAGTTTGATGTACAATACCATGCTCTTCACAAAACGCTGAAAATTCATGAGGAAAATATTCACCACCTCTATCGCTACGAAGAGTTTTAATTTTCCTTTCCATGAGATTCTCAACTTCAGCCTTATAACACTTAAATTTGTCAAAGGCCTCATCCTTAGTTTTCATCAAATAAACATAGGTATATCTAGAACAATCATCAATAAATGTTATGAAATACCTATTACCACCTCTAGTAACTATGCCATTTAATTCACAAATATCAGAATGCACAAGTTCTAGAAGTTGGGATTTTCTTTCTACACTTGGGAAAGATTTCTTAGTCATTTTCGCTTGTATGCCAATTTCACATTTAGAGTCGTGATTACTAGTGCAAGATATCAAACCATCTTTTCGCATGAATTTCAACGATCTAAAATTTAAATGCGCCAAACGAGAATGCCATAAAGAAATAGAGTCAATCATGTAGATAGAACTAGCATTTATTTCATTAATAGATAACTTAAACATCCCATTACAAGCATAGCCCTTTCCAACAAACATGCCAGCCTTAGATAAAATTACATTGTCAGCCTCAATCACAGCCTTAAAACTGTTCTTACAAAGAAGATTAGCCGACACCAAATTCTTCTTGATTTCAGGAACATAGAGAACATTCTGCAGGGTCAACTTCTTCCCGGAAGTGAATTGGATTTGAATATTGCCCTTTCCGAGAACCTTGGCTGCATTGTGATTTCCCATAAGAACTTCACGCTCGTTGGGAGTCTCTTCATAATGCACAAAAAGCGACCTGTTGTTACAAACATGGACAGTAGCACCGGAATCATACCACCAATCATGAGAAGCATCTTCAGACGCCATGTTCAACTCCATAATCATGCCAATATGCATGTCGGAAACCATGGCGACTAATTCAGAAACTGAACTCTCAATGACATTAGCCTGTTTGGAATTTCTGTTAGACTTGTCTTTGGAATTCCCATTCTGAACCTTAGGCTTGTTTCATTCCCTTTTGATGTGTCCCTTGTTGCCGCAATTGTAACATTTCATATTCTTCTTGTTCTTCTTGGTATTATCGTTTGGATTGGAACCGGTTTCATCGAACTTCCGCTTCTTTCCCGCTCTACCTTGGTCATCCACGAAGTTCACTTTAGAACTAGAAGGACCCGCCAGGTTTCTCTTCCGGATTTGAGTTTCTTCTTCGATTCGGAGATGTTTCTGAAGTTGTTCAAGGTTGAAGTCTTCTGTTGTGTGAAGAAGTTCCTTCATGTATTTATGCCAACTTTCAGGAAGTTTAGCAATAATACCCCCCACTAACAACTCATCAGGAACAACAATCTTGAGATCTCGAAGTTTATTAGCGAGGATTTGGAATTCGTAAACCTGGTCGAGAATGGGAGAACTATCATCCATAGTAAAATCAAAAAATTTCTTAATAAGAAACTTATCTGATCCTTGCTTTTCAGCCTTGTATTTGTTCTCCAACGTCTTCCAGATTTTGCTTGGTGACTTCTCTGATGTGAATAGATCGTATAAACGATCCGACAGTGTGTTGAGAATGTGTCCTCTGCAAACCAGTTCGTCCTCCTCCCTCTTCGTTCGCTGCGCCTTTAATTCGTCAGTGTCGTCGTCCTTTGGTTCTGGTATTGGCTGCAAATTTTCGTCCAGAACGTATGCCACCTTCAATGCAGTGAGTAGAAACATCAACTTGTCTTGCCAACGGGTGAAATTGGTGCCATCAAACCGGTCCAGTTTGACGAAGTCTTGATTCATCATCTTGAAAGTTGCAGTCTTTCCTCCACTCTCCATTGTTGTACGATTTATCCCTCAAAATTGTTACGCCGAGTATAATGGATGATGGAAGAAACTGGACTTGAGGCACGATGAACGTTTTCTTTAAGGGATAAATCGCCCCCACTATGCTGCCGGGTTCTGGCGATTCGCCTCCAGGATACAACAAGTCGCGTCGGTTCTACAGCCAGCAATCTGCAGAAGTTCTCTAGAATTCTCTGTGAAACTGTGATTGAAACTGATATGGGAATCTGCTGGGTGTTTGGCTTATTTATAGTTCACGAAAGAACATGAATGAAGGGATGTGTTTGTTCATAACAGTTGTGACTGTTTATAACAACACATCCTTTCACCAACCGAAAAAATAACCGCCATAACAACCAGAAAAATAAAACGAAAAACAGTTATTATTTAATTAACTCACGCCACACGCGCACGTGCCACGTCGCCAAAGTGCATAAGTGCGCCTACAAAAGCGCCACTAAAGTGCCACATTGCGCCTTGCGCGCGCGCGCACACGTGTGCGAGTTGTAGAGGATAACCACTCTATATGGTAACTCAATTAAATGTCATTAATTGGTTTCCATATATAAAGTGCATAATAACTCTATTTTCTAAGATGTGGGACAAATTTCCCCAAGAATTTTACAAGCTATATTCAACAATCCCCCACTTAGCTTGTAAATTCTAGTTCAATCGTGATAGATTGATGCATACAATAAGGTGTCTCTCGACTTAAACCTCAATTAGCGTAAATAATTCAAACTTCTAATAAAGTATTTGGTGTCCGCAGATTAAACCAAAACTCTAGAATTTAGAAGCGGAAGTATCACACACATAAATCTATCCAGTTCCGGTGAGTAATTCACATTATGTTTGCACCTTAAGCCATGTGCTCGATCCTGGATTCATAAACATTTACAAAAGTAAACCTGTAAAACTTTTGTTAGAAGCAGCTAAACCTCTCATGTTTATATAGGTGAAGTTTCATCTTCTCGGTAACTATGTTACCTCGACGAGATGAACTTCATTAAGAGTCTTAACTCACCCTCGTAAATATTACACTGATTATCCTAGAATGGGTACGTAAATTATCAGTGTTTTACCGATCATAATGTAACTTGTTTTTACCCATTAAACCTTGTTTAGCAATTAAGCATAAGGTGGGGTTCCCGCTACATCTGATCGTAAGGTTTTAATCCCATTCCACTAGATGTTTTCCTTACTAAGTCTCTGCAAAGACCCTTAGTAAACGGATCAGCCAAGTTTTCACTTGACCGAACATAAACTATGGTAATAATACCATCACAGATTAACTGTCTTACATATTCATGTCGGAAGCTAATATGTCTAGATTTTCCATTATAAACTTTATTATATGCTCTAGACATTGTAGCTTGACTATCCCAAAACAAAGAAATAGACGGCATCGGTTGTGGCCACAACTTTATATCCAATAGCAGATTTCTCAGCCATTCTGCTTCTTTGCCTGCAGCCGCTAAGGCAATAAATTCTGACTCCACCGTTGAATGAGAGATACATGTCTGTTTCTTGGAACCCCAAGAGACTGCTCCTCCTCCAATCATAAAGATCCAGCCAGAAGTTGCCTTATTGTCACCCGCGCCAGTTATCCAACTAGCGTCTGTGTAACCCGCTAATACCGCTGGGAACTTATTATAAAATAATCCCAAGTTGGAAGTCCGTTTGAGATAACCGAGAATTCTACCAACAGCTTTCCAATGCATGGCACTAGGATTACTTGTGTATCTTGCGAGTTTACAAACTGCGAAAGAAATATCAGGTCTAGTATAATGCATTGCATACATCAAACTCCCAATGACACTAGCATACTCTAATAGAGCAACCGCTCTGCCATCATTTTCAGTCAATTTTACCGAAGAATCATAAGGTGACTTAGCTTCTTTAAATCCTAAATGTTTGAATTTTAGAAGCAACTTCTCTATGTAATGAGATTGACATAAAGCGTAACCCCCACTATGTTTCTTCACCTTGACACCTAAGATAGTATCAACCTCATTAAGATCCTTCATCTTAAATTGGGAGGTCAAATACTTCTTAGTTTCTGAAATCCCTTCCATGTTAGTCCCAAAAATAAGCATATCGTCCTCATATAGACAAATAATAACACCATAACGATCCGTAAATTTTGAATATATTCATTTGTCCGCATGGTTATGCTTAAATCCATGGGATAAAATAACGGCATCGAACTTTTCATGCCATTGTTTCGGTGCCTGCTTTAACCCATACAAGGACTTAACAAGTTTGCAAACTTTCTTTTCGTTATTTGGCATCACGAATCCTTCTGGTTGTTCCATATACACTTCTTCATCTAATTCACCATTTAGGAAGGCGGTTTTAACATCCATTTGGTGTACATGAAAATTAAAAATGGAGGCAAGTGCCATCAACACTCTAATGGATGTTATTCTAGCCACGGGTGCATAGGTATCGAAATAATCAATACCCCCTTTCTGCTTGAAACCTTGCTACCAATCTAGCTTTAAAGGTTTGTAGTGACCCATCGGAATTATACTTCCTTCTAAACACCCATTTTCACCCAATAGGTTTTGATCCCGGAGGTAAATCGACTAATGTCCAAGTATTATTCGATAATATCGAGTCCATTTCGTCGTTTATAGCCTCTTTCCAAAAACCTGAATCTCTAGAAGCCATAGCTTCAGAGAATGTTTTTGGATCATCTTCCGTATCGAGTGCAATAGGAATTTTATTCAGGACAGTTTCTCTATCTCCTTCCATAAGAAAGACAAGAGAATCCGGTGAGACAAAATCAGGGCCCAATCCTTTTTCCTTCCGTGCTATTTGACTTCTCCGAGGAGGTTCAATATCATCGGAAGCCTTTCTCTTATTTCCAAGAGATAGGTCAGGATTCATTGTTGGAGTAGGTTTTGACAAGTTGGAATCATCGATAAATTTATTTTCAATAAACTCTACGTCCCTTGATTCCACTATCACATTGGATTATAAATCCAATAACCTATATGCCTTTGAGTTTTCGGCATATCCAACAAACACGCTCTTGAGAGCTCTTGGTCCTAATTTTGTTCTCTTAGGGTATGTAACGCGATAAAACGCCATGCATCCCCATACCCTAAGGTACTTCAAGTTTGGTTTTCTGCCTTTCCATACTTCGTAAGGTGAAACTTTTGATTTCCGTGAAGGAATTCTATTATGCAAATAACATGCGGTAAGTAACGCTTCACCCCACAAAGAGGATTTTAATTTTGCGTTCAAGAGCATAGAATTGGCCATATCCACTAGCGTCCTATTCTTCCTCCCAGCCAAACCATTTTGTTGTGGCGTGTATGGTGCACTAGTTTGATGTACAATACCATGCTCTTCACAAAACGCTGAAAATTCATGAGGAAAATATTCACCACCTCTATCGCTACGAAGAGTTTTAATTTTCCTTTCCATGAGATTCTCAACTTCAGCCTTATAACACTTAAATTTGTCAAAGGCCTCATCCTTAGTTTTCATCAAATAAACATAGGTATATCTAGAACAATCATCAATAAATGTTATGAAATACCTATTACCACCTCTAGTAACTATGCCATTTAATTCACAAATATCAGAATGCACAAGTTCTAGAAGTTGGGATTTTCTTTCTACACTTGGGAAATATTTCTTAGTCATTTTCGCTTGTATGCAAATTTCACATTTAGAGTCGTGATTACTAGTGCAAGATATCAAACCATCTTTTCGCATGAATTTCAACGATCTAAAATTTAAATGCGCCAAACGAGAATGCCATAAAGAAATAGAGTCAATCATGTAGATAGAACTAGCATTTATTTCATTAATAGATAACTTAAACATCCCATTACAAGCATAGCCCTTTCCAACAAACATGCCAGCCTTAGATAAAATTACATTGTCAGCCTCAATCACAGCCTTAAAACCGTTCTTACAAAGAAGATTAGCCGACACCAAATTCTTCTTGATTTCAGGAACATAGAGAACATTCTGCAGGGTCAACTTCTTCCCGGAAGTGAATTGGATTTGAATATTGCCCTTTCCGAGAACCTTGGCTGCATTGTGATTTCCCATAAGAACTTCACGCTCGTTGGGAGTCTCTTCATAATGCACAAAAAGCGACATGTTGTTACAAACATGGACAGTAGCACCGGAATCATACCACCAATCATGAGAAGCATCTTTAGACGCCATGTTCAACTCCATAATCATGCCAATATGCATGTCGGAAACCATGGCGACTAATTCAGAAACTGAACTCTCAATGACATTAGCCTGTTTCGAATTTCTGTTAAACTTGTCTTTGGAATTCCCATTCTGAACCTTAGGCTTGTTGCATTCCCTTTTGATGTGTCCCTTGTTGCCGCAATTGTAACATTTCATATTCTTCTTGTTCTTCTTGGTAGCATCGTTTGGATTGGAACCGGTTTCATCGAACTTCCTCTTCTTTCCCGCTCTACCTTGGTCATCCACGAAGTTCACTTTAGAACTAGAAGGACCCGCCAGGTTTCTCTTCCGGATTTGAGTTTCTTCTTCGATTCGGAGATGTTTCTGAAGTTGTTCAAGGTTGAAGTCTTCTGTTGTGTGAAGAAGTTCCTTCATGTATTTATGCCAACTTTCAGGAAGTTTAGCAATAATACCCCCCACTAACAACTCATCAGGAACAACAATCTTGAGATCTCGAAGTTTATTAGCGAGGATTTGGAATTCGTAAACCTGATCGAGAATGGGAGAACTATCATCCATAGAAAAATCAAAAAAATTCTTAATAAGAAACTTATCTGATCCTTGCTTTTCAGCCTTGTATTTGTTCTCCAACGTCTTCCAGATTTTGCTTGGTGACTTCTCTGATGTGAATAGATCGTATAAACGATCCGACAGTGTGTTGAGAATGTGTCCTCTGCAAACCAGTTCGTCCTCCTCCCTCTTCGTTCGCTGCGCCTTTAATTCGTCAGTGTCGTCGTCCTTTGGTTCTGGTATTGGCTGCAAATTTTCGTCCAGAACGTATGCCACCTTCAATGCAGTGAGTAGAAACATCAACTTGTCTTGCCAACGGGTGAAATTGGTGCCATCAAACCGGTCCAGTTTGACGAAGTCTTGATTCATCATCTTGAAAGTTGCAGTCTTTCCTCCACTCTCCATTGTTGTACGATTTATCCCTCAAAATTGTTACGCCGAGTATAATGGATGATGGAAGAAACTGGACTTGAGGCACGATGAACGTTTTCTTTAAGGGATAAATCGCCCCCACTATGCTGCCGGGTTCTGGCGATTCCCCTCCAGGATACAACAAGTCGCGTCGGTTCTACAGCCAGCAATCTGCAGAAGTTCTCTAGAATTCTCTGTGAAACTGTGATTGAAACTGATATGGGAATCTGCTGGGTGTTTGGCTTATTTATAGTTCACGAAAGAACATGAATGAAGGGATGTGTTTGTTCATAACAGTTGTGACTGTTTATAACAACACATCCTTTCACCAACCGAAAAAATAACCGCCATAACAACCAGAAAAATAAAACGAAAAACAGTTATTATTTAATTAACTCACGCCACACGCGCACGTGCCACGTCGCCAAAGTGCATAAGTGCGCCTACAAAAGCGCCACTAAAGTGCCACATTGCGCCTTGCGCGCGCGCGCACACGTGTGCGAGTTGTAGAGGATAACCACTCTATATGGTAACTCAATTAAATGTCATTAATTGGTTTCCATATATAAAGTGCATAATAACTCTATTTTCTAAGATGTGGGACAAATTTCCCCAAGAATTTTACAAGCTATATTCAACAATCCCCCACTTAGCTTGTAAATTCTAGTTCAATCGTGATAGATTGATGCATACAATAAGGTGTCTCTCGACTTAAACCTCAATTAGCGTAAATAATTCAAACTTCTAATAAAGTATTTGGTGTCCGCAGATTAAACCAAAACTCTAGAATTTAGAAGCGGAAGTATCACACACATAAATCTATCCAGTTCCGGTGAGTAATTCACATTATGTTTGCACCTTAAGCCATGTGCTCGATCCTGGATTCATAAACATTTACAAAAGTAAACCTGTAAAACTTTTGTTAGAAGCAGCTAAACCTCTCATGTTTATATAGGTGAAGTTTCATCTTCTCGGTAACTATGTTACCTCGACGAGATGAACTTCATTAAGAGTCTTAACTCACCCTCGTAAATATTACACTGATTATCCTAGAATGGGTACGTAAATTATCAGTGTTTTACCGATCATAATGTAACTTGTTTTTACCCATTAAACCTTGTTTAGCAATTAAGCATAAGGTGGGGTTCCCGCTACATCTGATCGTAAGGTTTTAATCCCATTCCACTAGATGTTTTCCTTACTAAGTCTCTGCAAAGACCCTTAGTAAACGGATCAGCCAAGTTTTCACTTGACCGAACATAAACTATGGTAATAATACCATCACAGATTAACTGTCTTACATATTCATGTCGGAAGCTAATATGTCTAGATTTTCCATTATAAACTTTATTATATGCTCTAGACATTGTAGCTTGACTATCCCAAAACAAAGAAATAGACGGCATCGGTTGTGGCCACAACTTTATATCCAATAGCAGATTTCTCAGCCATTCTGCTTCTTTGCCTGCAGCCGCTAAGGCAATAAATTCTGACTCCACCGTTGAATGAGAGATACATGTCTGTTTCTTGGAACCCCAAGAGACTGCTCCTCCTCCAATCATAAAGATCCAGCCAGAAGTTGCCTTATTGTCACCCGCGCCAGTTATCCAACTAGCGTCTGTGTAACCCGCTAATACCGCTGGGAACTTATTATAAAATAATCCCAAGTTGGAAGTCCGTTTGAGATAACCGAGAATTCTACCAACAGCTTTCCAATGCATGGCACTAGGATTACTTGTGTATCTTGCGAGTTTACAAACTGCGAAAGAAATATCAGGTCTAGTATAATGCATTGCATACATCAAACTCCCAATGACACTAGCATACTCTAATAGAGCAACCGCTCTGCCATCATTTTCAGTCAATTTTACCGAAGAATCATAAGGTGACTTAGCTTCTTTAAATCCTAAATGTTTGAATTTTAGAAGCAACTTCTCTATGTAATGAGATTGACATAAAGCGTAACCCCCACTATGTTTCTTCACCTTGACACCTAAGATAGTATCAACCTCATTAAGATCCTTCATCTTAAATTGGGAGGTCAAATACTTCTTAGTTTCTGAAATCCCTTCCATGTTAGTCCCAAAAATAAGCATATCGTCCTCATATAGACAAATAATAACACCATAACGATCCGTAAATTTTGAATATATTCATTTGTCCGCATGGTTATGCTTAAATCCATGGGATAAAATAACGGCATCGAACTTTTCATGCCATTGTTTCGGTGCCTGCTTTAACCCATACAAGGACTTAACAAGTTTGCAAACTTTCTTTTCGTTATTTGGCATCACGAATCCTTCTGGTTGTTCCATATACACTTCTTCATCTAATTCACCATTTAGGAAGGCGGTTTTAACATCCATTTGGTGTACATGCAAATTAAAAATGGAGGCAAGTGCCATCAACACTCTAATGGATGTTATTCTAGCCACGGGTGCATAGGTATCGAAATAATCAATACCCCCTTTCTGCTTGAAACCTTGCTACCAATCTAGCTTTAAAGGTTTGTAGTGACCCATCGGAATTATACTTCCTTCTAAACACCCATTTGCACCCAATAGGTTTTGATCCCGGAGGTAAATCGACTAATGTCCAAGTATTATTCGATAATATCGAGTCCATTTCGTCGTTTATAGCCTCTTTCCAAAAACCTGAATCTCTAGAAGCCATAGCTTCAGAGAATGTTTTTGGATCATCTTCCGTATCGAGTGCAATAGGAATTTTATTCAGGACAGTTTCTCTATCTCCTTCCATAAGAAAGACAAGAGAATCCGGTGAGACAAAATCAGGGCCCAATCCTTTTTCCTTCCGTGCTCTTTGACTTCTCCGAGGAGGTTCAATATCATCGGAAGCCTTTCTCTTATTTCCAAGAGATAGGTCAGGATTCATTGTTGGAGTAGGTTTTGACAAGTTGGAATCATCGATAAATTTATTTTCAATAAACTCTACGTCCCTTGATTCCACTATCACATTGGATTCTAAATCCAATAACCTATATGCCTTTGAGTTTTCGGCATATCCAACAAACACGCTCTTGAGAGCTCTTGGCCCTAATTTTGTTCTCTTAGGGTCTGTAACGCGATAAAACGCCATGCATCCCCATACCCTAAGGTACTTCAAGTTTGGTTTTCTGCCTTTCCATACTTCGTAAGGTAAAACTTTTGATTTCCGTGAAGGAATTCTATTATGCAAATAACATGCGGTAAGTAACGCTTCACCCCACAAAGAGGATTTTAATTTTGCGTTCAAGAGCATAGAATTGGCCATATCCACTAGCGTCCTATTCTTCCTCCCAGCCAAACCATTTTGTTGTGGCGTGTATGGTGCACTAGTTTGATGTACAATACCATGCTCTTCACAAAACGCTGAAAATTCATGAGGAAAATATTCACCACCTCTATCGCTACGAAGAGTTTTAATTTTCCTTTCCATGAGATTCTCAACTTCAGCCTTATAACACTTAAATTTGTCAAAGGCCTCATCCTTAGTTTTCATCAAATAAACATAGGTATATCTAGAACAATCATCAATAAATGTTATGAAATACCTATTACCACCTCTAGTAACTATGCCATTTAATTCACAAATATCAGAATGCACAAGTTCTAGAAGTTGGGATTTTCTTTCTACACTTGGGAAAGATTTCTTAGTCATTTTCGCTTGTATGCAAATTTCACATTTAGAGTCGTGATTACTAGTGCAAGATATCAAACCATCTTTTCGCATGAATTTCAACGATCTAAAATTTAAATGCGCCAAACGAGAATGCCATAAAGAAATAGAGTCAATCATGTAGATAGAACTAGCATTTATTTCATTAATAGATAACTTAAACATCCCATTACAAGCATAGCCCTTTCCAACAAACATGCCAGCCTTAGATAAAATTACATTGTCAGCCTCAATCACAGCCTTAAAATCGTTCTTACAAAGAAGATTAGCCGACACCAAATTCTTCTTGATTTCAGGAACATAGAGAACATTCTGCAGGGTCAACTTCTTCCCGGAAGTGAATTGGATTTGAATATTGCCCTTTCCGAGAACCTTGGCTGCATTGTGATTTCCCATAAGAACTTCACGCTCGTTGGGAGTCTCTTCATAATGCACAAAAAGCGACCTGTTGTTACAAACATGGACAGTAGCACCGGAATCATACCACCAATCATGAGAAGCATCTTCAGACGCCATGTTCAACTCCATAATCATGCCAATATGCATGTCGGAAACCATGGCGACTAATTCAGAAACTGAACTCTCAATGACATTAGCCTGTTTGGAATTTCTGTTAGACTTGTCTTTGGAATTCCCATTCTGAACCTTAGGCTTGTTGCATTCCCTTTTGATGTGTCCCTTCTTGCCGCAATTGTAACATTTCATATTCTTCTTGTTCTTCTTGGTAGCATCGTTTGGATTGGAACCGGTTTCATCGAACTTCCTCTTCTTTCCCGCTCTACCTTGGTCATCCACGAAGTTCACTTTAGAACTAAAAGGACCCGCCAGGTTTCTCTTCCGGATTTGAGTTTCTTCTTCGATTCGGAGATGTTTCTGAAGTTGTTCAAGGTTGAAGTCTTCTGTTGTGTGAAGAAGTTCCTTCATGTATTTATGCCAACTTTCAGGAAGTTTAGCAATAATACCCCCCACTAAAAACTCATCAGGAACAACAATCATGAGATCTCGAAGTTTATTAGCGAGGATTTGGAATTCGTAAACCTGATCGAGAATGGGAGAACTATCATCCATAGTAAAATCAAAAAATTTCTTAATAAGAAACTTATCTGATCCTTGCTTTTCAGCCTTGTATTTGTTCTCCAACGTCTTCCAGATTTTGCTTGGTGACTTCTCTGATGTGAATAGATCGTATAAACGATCCGACAGTGTGTTGAGAATGTGTCCTCTGCAAACCAGTTCGTCCTCCTCCCTCTTCGTTCGCTGCGCCTTTAATTCGTCAGTGTCATCGTCCTTTGGTTCTGGTATTGGCTGCAAATTTTCGTCCAGAACGTATGCCACCTTCAATGCAGTGAGTAGAAACATCAACTTGTCTTGCCAACGGGTGAAATTGGTGCCATCAAACCGGTCCAGTTTGACGAAGTCTTGATTCATCATCTTGAAAGTTGCAGTCTTTCCTCCACTCTCCATTGTTGTACGATTTATCCCTTAAAATTGTTACGCCGAGTATAATGGATGATGGAAGAAACTGGACTTGAGGCACGATGAACGTTTTCTTTAAGGGATAAATTGCCCCCAC
Source organism: Linanthus parryae (assembly GCA_023055425.1). Lineage (NCBI taxonomy): Eukaryota > Viridiplantae > Streptophyta > Magnoliopsida > Ericales > Polemoniaceae > Linanthus > Linanthus parryae. The sequence goes on along the minus strand of JALGPY010000019.1, from coordinate 213,547 downwards.
TATGCTGCCGGGTTCTGGCGATTCCCCTCCAGGATACAACAAGTCGTGTCGGTTCTACAGCCAGCAATCTGCAGAAGTTCTCTAGAATTCTCTGTGAAACTGTGATTGAAACTGATATGGGAATCTGCTGGGTGTTTGGCTTATTTATAGTTCACGAAAGAACATGAATGAAGGGATGTGTTTGTTCATAACAGTTGTGACTGTTTATAACAACACATCCTTTCACCAACCGAAAAAATAACCGCCATAACAACCAGAAAAATAAAACGAAAAACAGTTATTATTTAATTAACTCACGCCACACGCGCACGTGCCACGTCGCCAAAGTGCATAAGTGCGCCTACAAAAGCGCCACTAAAGCGCCACATTGCGCCTTGCGCGCGCGCGCACACGTGTGCGAGTTGTAGAGGATAACCACTCTATATGGTAACTCAATTAAATGTCATTAATTGGTTTCCATATATAAAGTGCATAATAACTCTATTTTCTAAGATGTGGGACAAATTTCCCCAAGACTTTTACAAGCTATCTTCAACACACCGAGCACGCCAGGAGGAAGACGGTGACTGCCATGGACGTTGTCTATGCTCTCAAGAGGCAGGCCAGGACCCTCTATGGGTTTGGGGGTTGATGGATGGGGATTGATACAGTTTAGTTGTATGATACGTGGTCAATCCTATTATATTGACCCGTATCATACAATTGAACCCTACCAGTGATGCTCTCTATGGGTTTGGGGGTTGATGGATATGAAACGAGTTAACTTTATTATTATCATCAAGTAATAATACTCGTATTATTATCATCATGAAGTAATAATATGGTTAACCTGTATAATATGGTTTGCTCGTATGGGGGATACTTTTATTTGGTTTAATGGAGCTAGTTGTATATGGTTTATCTTGTCCAGTTAATGAATTGTTTCCTTTTGATTGTTGGAAGTTTAGTTGTGATTGTATTCTAGGTTTCAAATATTGAGTCTCAGCACGGCAATTGGTTTTGATTATTCTTCTGTTTTGTTTATTGTAAATTTCTTGTGTGAATCAAAGGTACTGTGCATATTGATTGTTGAGAATATGAACCTTTCTGGGTTTGAATGGTAATTCTTAGGCTGAAAAGTGTTTTGTTAAAATGTCTAAAGAGAAAACCCAACGGTTCATTCTTATGTGATATTTATGTCTTAAATTTGCATGAAAAATTTGTTAACAGTTTTTTTTTTTTTTTTTCAACAGCTCATTCTAATAGTAAAATTCATTTTCTGAATGAGAACTGATCTCGCGGGCTCACTCCCGTTGGAGTTACCAGCGTGGATGAACCACAGCCACCCATTTCGTACGTGCGAATTTTAAAGATTTAATTCTTTTCTAGTCAAAACACTCAAGCTGAAGTGGCTCCTCCCAAGCCGGGCGCGTGAGATACTTCCTCTCATGATAGACACCAATGATCAACACTAGCACGTGGTAGGCCCTTTGGAGATAGAGACCCAGTAGCTATGTTCTTCCTTTGTTTTTTTTTTTTTTTTTTTTTTGTTTTTTTGTTTTTTGTTTTTTTTTTTTTTTTTTGTGTTTTTTTTGTGTGTGTGTGTCAAACATGTTCTTCCTTTGTTCACCGAGTGCAAAATTTTGGTTTTTTTTTCACCTGACTACCCGTCTGTTCTTTGTTTCCATTTTAGTCTTTTGGCACGTGTCTAGGTCACTTTGACCAGGTAATTTGGATAGTAAAACGATGCGATTTTTTAATATTTTTTCACCGTATTATGGAGAATCTTTTACTCCACAACATCATCAAAACATTATAAAAAAATTAAATTATTTTGTTATCCAAATTATCGGGTCAAAGTGACACAGTGAATAGTGATAAAAATCAGGATGGGAACAAAGAGCGAAAACAGAGTGGTATATGATTTAAGAAATCATTCTTTACTTTTCGATGCAATTTCGTGCGCCACAATACTCCCAGTTAATTAAAGGGTCATTTTAACCAACTTATTTGGTTTATATTATGATACAAGAATGTGTTAATATTTTAACAATATTGTAAATTTTTCTTAGCACTACAATACTATAAGAAAAATAACAAAATTTCGTTACATATAATTAGTTAAATAAGTCGGTGAAAGTGAACTCTAATGTCAGACGGCAAGATTCTGACGAAACAAACCAAGTATATAACTGTGTAATGTCACCTGACAAGATTATGACGAAACAAAACAAGTATTTAACTGTGTCCGGGATCTTTCAAAAACTATATTTTTTTTCCTGCTCAACCAATGAATTGGATAACAGTCTCATAGAAGTTCTTTTCTTCGTTGTTATGGCATTTAAACAACTTGATGAAGAGTTCTCAGACAAATACAAACTCAAATCAGTAAATTGTACACCACATAGACAAAACAATGAGATTATAAGTCTTAATTAAAAATAGATCAAATAGAAAAACATATGATTATCAAGATGAACTTATTATAGTACTGAAATGTCTAATGTAGAAAGTAGAGCTTCGGTTTGATCCCGTTTAGTTTAAACTCAAATGAATGACGAAAATTTGGCAACGAGCAATGATGAACTCCGTGATGTAAACTCTAACACTCTCTCTTCTCCTCTTTCATTCTTTTGAACTTGTTTCTTTCTCCACCTGGAATTTAGAGGAAGAAGAAAAGAAAATGATGACGATGAAGTAGCTAAAGTTCAGAGTAAGGGAAAACAATTATTCTTATATCAAGATGATGTATATCATATACCTCATTTACATTCTGTTCACAATAATGAATTCCAGGCAATGAATTTTGTGTCAATGGCCAAGCGTTACTCTCAATAGTAAAGTTTTGTGTTTGAGACACGGGAGAAGATGGACATTGGTTGTTATTTCTTTCAATACCTGCGTAAAATGATATTTCAATTTTTCACATTTTTATGCTACATGGAAACAACTTATTACTTATATCGATTAGACAATAAACCTTACCCATGTTATCGGAAAAATGTTGTGTAAGAGAGGGTTCCTGAGTGAGTTGAGCATCGGTTTGCACTGTCAAGTTGAAGAAAAAATAACCCTTTAAAATAAGGAGCAACATAAAAGATTAAGCAAAAATATATCACTGATTATACATACCTTTATGAGTTTTACCCTTACTCTTTTGACTCTGAGTACTAGCTTTGTCTTTCTTTGCTTTTGATCGTTTGGCACTTGATTTCTTCTCCCAGAAAGCCTTACATCGCCCTGGCCTTCCCTTATTCTTCACAAATTCAGGGTCTCTTATGATAGTACTCTTCTCCACCACACTCTCACTGACAGGACCATATTTTTCACCCTTAGCCATATAAATTTTCTTCGCTTCCTCAACATCATACCTAGTTCTTCTGAAACCCGCTCTTGCAATCTCAAAAACATCTTGTGAAACAATCTGAAAGCAAACCCAGAATTTCTAGGGTTTGATGAATACAGAGAATGTAAACCAGAGATGCGGAGAATGACAGAAAGAAAATGAGCCGTCAAAGCTAGGGTTCATTGATTCAGAGGAGAGAATAAATACAGAGAATTGTAACGGGTGAGAATATACCCGTTGAGTTCTTCAGAATTTCAATACAGTCCTTCTAGTGTTAAATAATGCTACAAGGCAACATATAATGTAGGATGGTTGTATTGAAGTCTATCAAATGTGGTCTTGACTCTTGATAATTGTGGAATGACCTCTGGAAGCTTGGAAATGACAATAACAGTCCTCTAACATCTTTAACACCCTCCCTCAAGCTCAAGGTGGTGGAAGCAGCTTGAGATTGCATTTTAATGTGTTGAATGTAGCTGGAAGAAGACCCTTGGTCAAAATATCAGCAAGCTGATCTGCACTTGACAGAAATTGCACATTTAGTTTCTTCAAAATAGTTTGTTCTCTAACATAATGAAAATCAAGCTCTATATGTTTTGTTTTGGAATGAAAAACAGGGTTATGAGCAAGAGAAATGGCTGAACTGTTATCACAGTATAAAGTTGGAGCTTGAGGTAGATAAAAATGTAGGTCTTGAAAAAGCATTTTAAACCATGAGAGTTCAGCAGAGGTGGTAGCCAGAGCCCTATATTCAGCCTCAGTTGAGGACCTGGCCACTGTGGATTGTTTCTTGGATGACCAGTGAACTGGGTTGGAACCCAGAAAGATGAAGAAGCCAGTGGTGCTTCTTCTATCTGTTGGGTTGCCAGCCCAATCAGCATCAGAATAAGCATGCAAAGTAATGGGTGTTTTGGTATATAAGAGACCTTGTGTTTTAGTTCCTTGAAGGTATCTAAGAATGCGTTTAGCAGCAGTCATATGCAAAGAGGTAGGATTATGCATGAATTGGCATAGATGATTAATAGAGAATGCAATGTCAGGTCTTGAAAAAGTAACATATTGTAATGCACCTAATAATTGTCTAAAAGGTGTAGCATCATGAAGTAATTCACCATCAGAGGCATGCAATTTCGGACCAGGAGTAATAGGAGTAGATGCAGGTTTACAGTTTTGCATATTGAATCTAAGAAGAAGATCATGTACATATTTTGATTGATGCAGAAAAATACCAGAAGTAGACCTTACAACTTGGAGCCGCAGAAAATAAGTCAGTGGGCCTAGATTTGTCATGGCAAAATCAGTATGAAGTTTTCTTACCAGAGTGTGGATGTATGAAGTATCACTGCCAGTTAGGATGATATCATCCACATAGAGTAATAGAAGAGTCATTTTTGGACCATTGTGTCTAATAAAAAGAGAGCAATCTGCAGCAGAACTTATAAAGCCAAGAGATAAAATGTAACTTGTAAATCTTTCAAACCAAGCTCTAGGAGCTTGTTTTAAGCCATATATGGCCTTGTTCAACCTACAAACATGTGTGGGAAATTTTGTGTCAACAAAGCCCTGTGGTTGTTTCATAAAAACATTTTCTTTGAGATGTCCATGTAAAAAGGCATTTTTGACATCTAACTGTTGCAGGGGCCAATTAAAAGATGCAGCTAAAGCCAAAATTGTTCTAACTGTTGAATGTTTAACCACAGGACTGAATGTTTCATCAAAATCTAAACCAGGGGTTTGATGAAAACCTTTAGCAACTAGTCTGGCTTTGTATCTAGAAATTGTGCCATCAGGATTGTATTTGGTTCTGAAAACCCATTTATTTCCCACTATGTTTGCATGTTTAGGTTTAGGAACAAGAAGAGTATTTTTAAGAGTAAAAGTGTGACCATGAGTATGTATGTGAGCAGTACCAGTGTTAGCTATAGGAAGATGAGTACCATTCCCAACAGACACTTGATCAGCACCAGTATAAGGATCATTCACAGAGAGATTACTCAATTCAGATGTCATATGATTTGTTGCACCAGAATCAGATAGCCAGTAGTTTGGTGAAGAAGAACCAGAGTGAGTGGAAGCATTCATGGCAGTTAATTTGGATGGAGGCATCTTCCCTTGATAGGATTGATCCATCCTATGCCAGCAATCTATGGCTGAGTGGTAGTCATAACCACAGATCTGGCAGTTAATTGGTGTATTTCCATTTTGACCTCTGCCTTGATTATACCCATTATTACCTCTTCCCCTTTGATAACCTCCCCTATTAGATGAGTTATAGCCATTATAGTTGGTGTTGCGACCACCAGAACCACGGTGTGAATCACCCCTACCTCCTCTGTGGTCATTACGACCACCAAACTGGCCACAATTAGGTGGGTAACGACCCCCAGATCGACCACCACGAGAGTAACCTCGTTGACCAGAAAAAGAAGACGACCCAGTGGACATATTGAAAGCAGACATAGAAGAGGACTCAGAAGACATTAAACTTTGAGATTCATGCATCCGTTCTTCAGCACGCAACAAAACATGTAATTCCTCAAATTAAATAGGGGAAGAGTGAATCCGTAAAGAGGACCGAAAGGGGTTGTATTCAACAGGTAAGCCATTTAAGGCATAAAGAAGTAAATCCTCATCATCAACATGAACAAGAGAAATAGCCAGTTTATCACGAATTGTTTTAATCCTTTGCATGTAGAGATCGATTGAATCATTCTTTTTCTTGATATTTTGTAGATCAGATTTTAGATCTAGAATGTTTGACCTTGTGAGAGACGCATACCTTTTCTCCAGAGAGAGCCAAGCAGATCTAGAAGAGGTCTTACCAATAACAAGAGTTAGGGCTTCTTGAGTGAGAGTTGCGTTGATGAGCATGAGAATCGCCTGATCTTGAACAGTCCAGGCGGTGAACTCAGGGTTAACAGTTGATTGCAGAACGCCGGTGTCGTCGGTGAGGTATTGAGGAGGCGGTGGGGTGGAACCGTCGATGAAGCCATAGAGGCTTTGAGCACGAAGAACAGAGGAAACTTGATGTTTCCAGAGAACGAAGTTGGTGTGATCAAGTTTGAAAGGGACCAAATTGTTGATATTGGCCAAAATATATAGGGGATTGGAAGGAACATATCCGGAGGAAGTTGTAAGACTCATGGCTCTGATACCATGAAAGCAAACCCAGAATTTCTAGGGTTTGATGAATACAGAGAATGTAAACCAGAGATGCGGAGAATGACAGAAAGAAAATGAGCCGTCAAAGCTAGGGTTCATTGATTCAGAGGATAGAATAAATACAGAGAATTGTAACGGGTGAGAATATACCCGTTGAGTTCTTCTGAATTGCAATACAGTCCTTCTAGTGTTAAATAATGCTACAAGGCAACATATAATGTAGGATGGTTGTATTGAAGTCTATCAAATGTGGTCTTGACTCTTGATAATTGTGGAATGACCTCTGGAAGCTTGGAAATGACAATAACAGTCCTCTAACATCTTTAACAACAATCCCACTGGTAGCAATAGCAATAGCTTCATGACAAAGTATGTTATAACGCAGCGTTAAAGGAGTTCCACAATTATCATGCAATTGTGCACCGCGCTCGTCAGTAACAATATGACTTTTGGCGTCCATAAGCCACCTTTTTAGGAAATATTGTTCAGGAATTTCGTATTTACAACATATACAACTCGCTGTATGGTCCACAAAGTTAAATTCGACCACCCTATATTTGCTTTCATTTCCTACAACCTTGTACCTATAAGAAGATATGGATCCATGTGTCTCATTTTTTTCACAAATATATCGCAGACCACCAATTAACTCTTCTTGAAATTTCTTAAATATAGCTGGAGTGTACATCTTACTAGCCGCTTCTTCAATAGGCATGTGTAGCTGCAAACGAGGCATTACATTGTTCATGTAAAAGTCAGCATCAATTTCTGCTTGACGCCGTCTCACCAAGGCCTTATCAACGCTTCGCAAAGAATCTAAAAGTAGCATATTTCTGTTGAGGAAATCCTTGAAAAATTTATTAATACTTTCACTGCGCTGGGTAGTTGACATGTCTGCACAAAAGAACTTCCGAGAATACACAGGTACCCATTTTTCTCGTTTAGAATACAACTTCATTAACCATTCATTTTAACTCAAATTGTACTTGGTAAGAAGAGCCTGCCAACCCGATTCAAAATCTTCTACTGTTTCAAAACTTCGAATACAATTAGAAAAATCTGTTCCAAATGAAGATCCTCGACGAAATAGACAGCCCAAATGCTTTTTAACATTCTGAAATATATGCCATAAACAATAACGATGACGAGGTCTTGGTAGAATAGATGCAATTGCAGATGTCAATGCTGAATCTTGGTCTGTGAAAATTACTTTAGGATAAGAATCATTCATTGCTTTCATCCATTTTTGAAGCACCCATTTAAAGGAAGCCTCTGTTTCATCAAGCATCAAAGCACATCCAAACAGAACAGTTTGTAAATGATTATTCACTCCAACTATAGGTATGAATGGCTTAGCATATGCATTTGTGCCATATGTAGCATCAATACATACAACATCCCCAAAGTAACTATAATCCATCCTAGCTTTGGCATCGACCCAAAAAAAGTTCGTCATTTGTGCCTCCTCGTCAAATTGTATGGAATAAAAAAAGTGAGGATTTTCAGATTGTTTCTCATTCAAGTAGTCAAGCATACATTGAGCATCTCCTTTTCGAAAAGTCTCCATGCGCTTTTTACGCAAATGGTTCCTCAAATCTCTCTCCGTGAACCCGACATTAGGTCTACCTTGTGCTTCTTCAGCAAGGTAATTCATCATTAAGTTTGTTCTTATTCCAGCGTCTTTCATTTTCTCAGCCATAGCCCCTTGATTTGCGTTTACTTTTCTATGTGAAGAGAACAAGTGAGTTTTTTTTGGGGTTACACATTTGTGCTCGTGTCCTTCTTCAAAGAAAGATATCGCCCACATTCCATCAGCTTGTTTGTTCACATATATTTTAGCTTTACACCCAACTCTAGTTTCTCCGCGGTGCCTTTTCTTTGTATCCTCATTTTGCTTATGTCTTTCCTCCCGATATCATTCTTTATTACAAAAGAAACGATAGCCTATAATACTTCTATCCTTCTTTGATCTTCTTAATCCTCCCCTACGTACACCAAAACCTACCCTCTTTGCATAGGCGTTATAAAAATCATAAGCATTTTCACCAGTTGCAAATTTCATTCCAGGATATGATTTCTCAATTGTTTTACTCGCAACTTCAAATGGTTTAGTTCCCATACCTGAGTCGACCTCGTCATTTTGTTCATCTTGGGAATCATATTCGTCTAATCCATGAGTGTTATCGATACGCTCAGCTTCGTCAAAATCTTCATGATCAATATCCTCGTTGGTTTCAGCATCAACATCCTCGTCAATTTCATAATCAACATCATGTAAGTTATCGTACATCCTATCATCATGCTCATTATCGGATCCCCAACTGTTGATGTGAATTAATTCTTCATGCATCTGTTTGGTCAAGCAATTAAAAAGAGAGAAATGGTATTAGATATTTATAGGTAGACATGATCATAAAGAGATTTAGCCATTAAAGAATTGATGAAATAGTTAAATGTTAATAATACAAACTACAAACCTCCAGTGCCATTGCCAAGCAATTTTGTTGAAAGAAAATCTAGTACTACCTCTGTTTCATGTGAATCAGCTGAGAGAAAATGGGCACAGGTTTTAAGAAACCTGTGCCTTTTACATTTATACCCCTGCCATGTCAATTATTTACAGTCTCCCTCTCTCTCCCTCCTCTCTCCCATTACAGACACCACAACCACAACAACCACACCACCACCACCACCACCACCACAACCAAACAACAACAGTAGCCAACTGATTACAGATCCAAAACCTCCAAAACCACCAAACAACAACAGTATCAAACTGATTACATATTGAAAACTAAAAAAAAAAGAGATCCAGAAAAATTAACAAATTAGAAGAGTAGAAGGAAGATGCAGAAGAAGCCCACTGCCACCGTCGCACCGCCGCAAGAAACATCGCCGCCCTCGCCTCGCAGCCGTCCTAACCCTAAAACCGGCGGATCTGAAAAATCCAACATCAGAGAAGAAGTAGAAGAATAACAAATAGAAGAGAAGAAGAAGAAGAAGAAGAAGAAGAAGAAGAAGAAGAAGAAGAAGAAGAAGAAGAAGAAGAAGAAGAAGAAGAAGAAGAAGAAGAAGAAGAAGAAGAAGAAGAAGAAGAAGAAGAAGAAGAAGAAGAAGAAGAAGAAGAAGAAGAAGAAGAAGAAGAAGAAGAAGAAAAGAGAGGAAGACTCACCACCGCCGACGCCGTTGCCGGAACAACGGAGTCGGAAATTGAAGTCCGATCCAACGGATCTGATGTTGATGCTGACGAAAATCGAGGTTGGATCTATCGGAATCAGAAGGAAGAAGCCGAAAATCCTCTTCCTCTTCCTAGTCTCTTCCTCGTCGGACACCGACCGACTCCTCGTCGTCTCCGGCGGTATCTACACCGTTGGGTTCTCTTTGTCATCTGCCTCTCTCTCTCTCTCTCTCTCTCTCTCTCTCTCTCTCTCTCTCTCTACTTTTGTGTGTTTTGTTTTATGTCTGTAGTGGAGGAGATGAGGGAACAACAGATAAGGAGGTAGGGGAAGTGGGGTCTGGGTTGGGTAGAGTTGAAAGGGTGGAGATAGGCTAAGGGCACAATTGTCATTTGAGCTGAAAAACTTACCAAAAAAGGAAAGTAGGCTGAAACAGACGAAACATCCGTTTTAGGAAAGTAGGCTGAAACAGACGAAACGGAGGTATTACTCCATACTCTTTAGAGCAATAAAGTATGATGAGAATTGTAAACCATTTTAACTTCTTGTGTACTTCTTGGCCGGTGGAGTGAACAAATGAAGAACATAGCTACTGGGTCTCTATCTCCAAAGGGCCCACCACGTGCTAGTGTTGATCATTGATGTCTATCATGAGAGACGAAGTATCTCACGCGCCCGTCTTGGGAGGAGTCACTTCAGCTTGAGTGTTTTGACTAGAAAAGAATTAAATCTTTAAAATCCGTACGTACGAAATGGGTGGCTGTGGTTCATCCACGCAGCACTCTCGTGGTAACTCCAACGGGAGTGAGCCCGCGAGATCAGTTCTCTTTGTGAATTAGCTAATTAAATTATGTAATTATGAACTTCATGAGTGGATAGATGAAAACAATTTTTTGAATTCTACTTTCTAGTTCTCAAATTATAACAATGAATATGTATGTTGATTTGAAAGACCTGTTGAACTTCGATATTTCAGTAACTTCTTCATATTTTTGTTAAAAATATATTTTGCATAGTTTTCTTTCTATGAAATTAGGGAGTGGATAAAATGGGGTTGTAGGGACTATATGTGCATGCTAGGGAAAATGAAGCAGCTACACATCTTTTGCTACTCCAGTCCTGTATCATTTTCTTCAGCATTCTGATAATGGCTTGGTGCTTCGAAGTTGAAAGCCATATGACCACGGGCTGCATAATTTGGAGAGCAATACATATCAATTCTGTTGACCTGAATTTGGTGCAGATACATTCGTAAAAAAGATTGTTTGCTTTCCGGTCACATTCCCATGGGAATAAATCTATCGACCTTCAAATTCGTAAGACAGTCGACACAACACTACAAGATACTAAAGGCTCCTTTTGAGTGCCTCCCGCCTATTTTTCATGTTATCTCAATTTCTTACGCTAGACAAGAAGTTTCAACAATGCACTCGTTTGTTCAACGAAAACTACACTCCGATAGTCCGATGCTTGTAAATTTTAGTCTTTATATACCAATTGCCAGTTCATAAAAGTACAAAGGACTAATAATAGGAAAATGAATAAGTATTGGTATCAGCTTCGCCGATCTCTTGTAGTTCAAAGTTCAAACATAAAGCACAGACGGGCAAGGGGTTTTGTAAGACAAAAGAGGTATTGACATCATGCATGGAAATACAAGAATACATTTTGGCAGGGCCACAAGTCCCCTGAGGTCTCTCACAGCACACAAGCATGTCACACCACTAAAAGACAGGCCTCTACTGTCCTCCAGAAACACCTTGGGGACAGAAAATGTCCATTCACTATTCTGAGTCCCATCATCCTAAACCACATGCACACAATGATACACGTTCTAAGAAAGAAAGAGCGCGACCCAAAAAATTTACAGAGTGTTCTTATATAATTACAAGACTTGAACAGCAAAAGATAATATACAAAGCAACTAATAAATAACCAAAGCATAAAAAGAGTTGCATTCAGGATCAGCAGCAGTAGAACCATGAGGATGCATCAGAGCAGTAGGAAGTTCCAAGACCGTCCTTCTCTCTGTTTTTCCACTGAGACCATAATTTATCTTACACCACCGACTTGTTGGGCCGCAACTGCATTAATGTTTCCGTACCTGCTATCGGGAAACATTGACCACAGCGTGGACCGTCAGGTGTTAACCAATACCACTTCGGAAACTTCATGTAAATTAGCTAAATTTAGTTTCATCATAATCCTTAGTTCAACAATGTCCTGCAATTGTTAATCGTTTCACATAATCCTAAATCTATGAAATTAACTTTAAGGTTTGACTACCTGCTTAAATCTTCCTAACAAAAGGTTTTTACTGGTACATTTAGGTAGAAGTAAAGAGGCAACGTGCTATGAATGATGTAATAAACGGTTGCTTTACGCTTTTAATGATTCACGGAACAAGCATTTTGAGATAAATAAGCTGAAGAGATGCTTCTAAAAAGCTAGTGTCGTTGATGTTCTGTGATATGTATGTGATATGAACACAAGTTTTTGATGGCGGTCTAGGATAGAAAAAGATGCTATTTGAAATGGTCCGCCCAAATAAATCCGTGTATCCTATTTTCCCAAGAGAGTTGTTCGATCAAAGGAAACAGCAGATGTTAGCGAGTAAATCGACATGCCTCTGTGTTTACGTGTAACACCTATGCAGTTTTGAAAAGGCCAATTTACAGAAAATACCCCTGTGGTCTGGCCAAGACTGTAGCAGCCCCGGTAGTTTCGCAAATGGCAGAAACGCCCATATTAAAGTTTTGGTAGCAAAATTAATGAATTCACTAATGTACCCTTGATATATACTAAAAAAATCATCTTTTTCTCCCTCCCTCCCTTCCTCTCTCTCTCTCTCGCACACCCTTAAATCTGTTTTAATTCCTCATCCTCAGCCAAGCTTCACCACCGCCATTGCTAGTGGTTGGAGAGGACTTTCAGACAATGATAGTAAGGGTACAACAGGCCAAATCAAGATAGGGAATAAGAGGGAGTGGGTGGATCGACGAGGGAGTTGGTAATTCAGGGTGGCGGAGGTGGAGGTGGGTGCGGTAGAAAACCTAATGAATTGGTCGCCCGAAAAATAGAGAACCAGCGGATGTTGGCTATGGAAGAGGCAGTGGTGACTCAAGGGAAGGTATGATTCAGATGGAAACTGGACGAACTACTGTTCTGATAGTTGAAAAAAATTCATGCACGTTACGGTGCAATTTCTCTGTATAGTCTTCCCCTTTCTCTTTCTTCTTGAACTCGTTCATTGAATTGAACATTTTCCAATTGATGGTTGTGTTGCCCTCAGGTGGGGGTGCGATGTAATTTTGAGAGAGAGAGAGAGAGAGGAGAGGAAGGGCATATTAGGAATTTCAAAAGTAAAATGGCTGACGTCAGTCTCTCCCGTTAGTTGAGTGACTCCCAAAAATATACGGATGTTTTCTGCCTTTTGCCAAACTACAGGGGTAGTTTCAGCCTTTGTGCCAACCCACATGGGTAGTTTCTGCAAATTACTCTTTTGGAAAACCTATGTGCCAACCCACAAGCTAGTGTAGTCTACTAGTGTCTGTAAATTAACCTAATGGAAAATATATAACATCAAAGAATGAGAAAGAGCCCATAAGATTGTAGATAGAATTACCAAGAAGGTCGCCTCTGAGCGTATGATAGGATTTACGTAATTATATTCATTTACCTTTCTTGTAGAGTATTGGAGGAGCTGCTTTTTGCTTTTTGCACACATGACAATCACAGTCTCCCTCGTTTTCTTTGTGGTTCAGATCTAGTCCCTGTAAACAAAGTAGGTCATCCTCAAAATTCTTATGTCGGCAAGAAGTCATGATATGGAAACTGATTACACCATATCAAAATCACGCATGAAAATGATTTTCCTCGGCCTAAACCATGGTTCCAAATATAAGAAAACTGTTAGGCCATAGCAGAAGTGGAACTGTAATTGTTTTCGGGTTTGATTGAAGCTGAAAGTTTTTGTTAATTGCTACGCAAAGCACATTCTACCACAAATTGAGATGAGATATCTTTCAATAATTCCAAAAGGATCAACAAACCTCTAGATGAAGTCCTTAAATTATTAAGTCCTCCCACAACTGCGGTGACTTCACGATCCTGACAAACAAAAAAGTGCTTTATCATTACATGATAAAAACTGAATGAGAAGAAGCATTACTTCACCCAGGTGGTCTCTAGAAGAATGGGTGTAGTCTACAAGATAGACGGGGAAGAATCGATGCACGCTCTTGTGTGTCAAAAAGATAGACGAATCATTTGACATATGTGTCCCAGCTTAAAGAAACCACCACATGCGATGAGAACAGGCGGAAAATCGTGTCAAAATTACGTGCTGAGTAATACAAGCCCATAGATCTTTGAGTGAAATTAAGGAATTTCAACTCTAAGTCTGAAGGCATGACTTCAACTATTCTTCTTCCTGAATCCTGATTGCCTCCATGCAGCTTCTACTTACAGCTAATCTAGCTTTGTTAGTGTAATTTTTGTGACTCGTGTAATTCGTTGCAGGTATTCACACATCGCTTTATCTCAACTAAAGAATTTGCAAAGTTTGCTTACCAGTAAAGAATCTTCGGTTACTGTTTACCTATACGTCGTAACAGAATACAGTGTGAGCCTGTTTGGTTCCAGCTTAAAATCTTAATAATCTGATGAAAATTATCTAGGGTGAGCTGGCTGAAATTATAATCTGAACACTGTTTGGCATGGGCTGAAAATCTGGATTAAAATTTAAGTGCGTTTGGCAACACTTGTAGCTTTTACTACCAAATTTACGAAAAAAATTCTTTGTTTGAACTTATGATACACTTAAGATGTTAGGCATTAACACAAATTAATAATTCATGCATAAAGAGAGGGTAGAGTATGGTATTTCAGAGGCTATACCTAAAAAATCTCCAAAATCGGAGATTATGTAATCTGCAGATTATTAGCCAACTTTAAAATATGACTCAAAAGATTTACGGACCAAGCGAGGTAATTTTTTTTGGCAGATTTTAAATGAGATTAAAACCTCCAACCAAACATGCACTAAAGCTGCACCATGACATCACCTAAGTGCCATTGATAAGGCATTAATATCATTCAATTCTTACAATAAACATCAACTCCGATTGAGGAAAATTGCAAGAACCACCACACCAGGACTTGGCAGACGAACAAAGATTTTTGTGCAGATTGATCATGCTTCTTTACTCGTAAATAAAGAGAGAAAAAAGAAGTTGAGCGTGTACTCAAGAAGGCCTCATTTAAACATGCCTGAAAGCAAAATTGCATACACACAACAATAAGTTTTACTACTAAAACTTCATTAGCCAAAAGAGTTTTACTACTAAAACTTCATTAGCCAAAAGAGAATCACAAACCCCATCGTAAACAGCCCTTTGATTGCGCCAGAACTCCAAGGTGGGTAGAAGTAGTCTTCCTGTGTAATGGTAATAGATCAGAATAATGCAAAGTGATAAATTTAGCTTGTTCAGAAATATTATAGATATCCGACTTATTTTCCTATTTCACTTCCAAACTAGAGTATTCAAGAGAGTTTTTTAAGAGCGAGATGAACAAAATGAGGAGTACACCAGAGGTGAGTAACATGTGCTTTCTCGCTAAGCTGAGAGGATCGCCAATGAGATTTTGCATGACTACCTATGGCTTAGTAGCAAATGTTAGATGGTTAAAGAAAAGAAAGTAGAAATAAGAGTGGATGAAATGAGAATATTGTAGATGTTGTATCTGAGTTAAGGTGATGACGCAACAGACATTTATGTAATGAGCACGAATGAAAAAGAACATGGATAGTTTTTACTAGATCACATACCTGATCTAGATCGTTTAAATGTCAAAGATGCTGACTTAGAAGACGAGTCAACTTCTTTCCCCTGGACAACAGGACTCTCCTGAAATAGAACAGATGAATGTTTTTAAGCAAGAAAAAAAGCATATTGGTTCTACATTAAGCAGAAAAATAAATTACGTGTAATAGATGTCTCGTCAACAGATGCATAAAGCAATGAAAATAAGCTAATACTTAAAATATATGCACCAGCATCACAACAGAATAGTAACATAAAGTGCATCTGCAAGTCACCTCAGTAAACGACCAAAGCCAGACAAGCGATCAACTAGTAGCAGCAAATCCAGTTTAAACACCAAATATTGATGTGCCTATTAAATTATCTCAAATTGACACTGTTTACATACTGCATTGGGTTCTGAATCCAACAAGTCAAGTTAAACAACAATGGTAACAGATCAGCTACTTATCGATGGTTAAAATTGAGTTGATAAACTAATACATAAAGGGGAATTACAATTGCATAGCCATGTAACTAGAACAAGTAATTACTTCATCAGTAACCCGTGACATGATAACTAAATGTGCCACATCTAGCCTCCGCGAACCCGTTACTACAGACCAAATTCAACGGTCATCATGATGAACAGAGTCAACAAATTTACAAGTACATTTATTATAGAAATAAATCCATTAGAAGCAGAAAACACGAAAGCATAACATATACAACAGAATACACGTGCACATAATCAAGGTACTTGTGCAAGCTGGTAATTTTGACTGAAGTACCAAAGCTTCTCCCATCACATTTGAGGTGATTACCTCATTATCAAACTAGTATTTCACTATTCACAAAGACCTTCGACAAGTCCACAAGACGTTAAGAAATCGTGCATACTACTAACATATGCATGCCAACATAAAAAATAAAGTGGCTAGGCACAGATTTCCTGAGGGAAGATTACTAACAAATATCAATTCACGTTTAGTTTTCTTCTTAGATCTGCCTGAATCCTTAGCAGCAGTCTCCTTGTCAGCTACATTTTGCTTGTTTTTCTGACTTACGGCACTGATCCCAATGGGGGACTCAAGTATCTTACGAGTTCTCTTTCTGGGCTTACTAGCTTGGCTTGCTTTGTTTCCTGACATTTGTTCCTGCTGCAGAACAGTGCAAGTGGAAGAAGTCAGTAATCTCATGGAAAATAAAAATCAACAAATCAACCGACATCATTTGAAATTTCTTACACTTTTGTCAGCCATGGTGTTCGCAACTCCAACTTCAGGCTGAGTGAAGTTACTTCTTCGCCCAGATTTACCGTCACCGTTCGCTGCCCTTCTTAATTGATATGGAGTATCTCTTGAAACAGATTTGACCTTACTTTTTCCTCTGGTGACCAAATTGACCTTATCATTTCTCTTTGAGCTTCCAAAAGAAAAGACATCCATTCTTTCTTTGCTACAACTAAGTTCCTCCAAATTGTTCTTTCTCGTTACGGACGTAGCAGTTACAGCTGCTACAGCATCATTCCTTTTCTCCCCATTCAGGATCTCATGATCTCTAGTTGGACTTCTATTCTTGTTCTTATTATTCAAACACCTGCTAGAAGCTTCTACAATTTTCTCATGAATGCACGGTATTTTGGAGCCTATAGTTTTCTGTCTCTTACTGTTTCTTGTAGCATTACTACCATTTCCAGCCTCTGAAATAGAAGGCAGCTTAGGAGACTTCATAGTGCTGCCAATAACTTCTTCACATACTTGATGCATTTCAGTATGTGTGACAATTGGTGTGGCAGGTGAACTCTCTGCCTGTGTTTGTCTAGCGGCGAAATTCTCCAAACCCTGATCCATCTCGTCAATGTTGCCACACCCTCCCGAGTTACTCGTACAGTCAGTTCTTTCTTGAGTTGCTTCATGTAAAGCATCCATATCTGCAATTTTAGCAAGTATCAAGCAATAGAATATGAGAAACTGAGAGTCACAATATTGAACTACAGGTATTAGATAAAAAATAATGAGATTATTATAAATAAGGCAGAATATTGAAGACTATTTATTAAGAAGGCAGAAAAAGAAAACTAAATATTTAAGAAGGAAGTTCTAGAAAATTATTTACTAAGAAGGCAAAACTTTGGTACTAGGCATGCCAATTATACCCTTCATTAACACTATATTAATACAATCTTGCATTCCCCCCCCCCCCCCCCAAAAAAAAAAAAAAAAAAAAAAAAAAAAAAAAAAAAAAGCACGCGCACACACACAGACTTACGAAGAAACCCTAAGTAGTTTCCTCCTTTGACGTAAGACAACCTTGTTTACTTCAATATATCTATATATCTTACCATGAAACACCCTGGAAGCATTTAGACAGAGGAATTGAGATCAATATATGAAACTGGAAGAAGATTAAAACCTAAATCGACGTCCTCCTCTGACTTAGTGTAATCACGATTTACACCTTCACATCTTCAGCATTGAAAATTCAACACAATAAGATAACGAAAAACTGAAAATCATCAACCAATTAACCAACTAAGAACAGGGGAAGAAGTACAGGAGGCAGATTGGATCCTCTCTGATAGAGAACTTTGGCGAATTCAGACCACATAATACTTCTAGATACATACACTGTGACGGCTCTTTGTTGAAATTTGGTGATTTTTGAAGTTGAATTTATCATATTCGGATACTAAACTTTTTAAAAACTGTGGTGTACTACAGAGGGAGTCTCATGGCCCAGACATAGCCAAGTGTTTTTATAGTTAAAGATAAGACTAATAGAATTAGTTTAAATAATTTGTTTAATAATGGGTATAAATGTCTTTTACATTATCAGATTTGATGTTTTTGTCTTGTTAATAAATAGTTTTCTAATAGTTCTTCTTTTGATAATTAGTTTTCTTTCTCTGCCTTTGTAATAATTTATTTTATTATTATTTTTTCTGCCTTGTAAAATAGCCAGAAATAAATTTTTTAAAATTAAGTATAAAATTAGATAGGAATTTCAGTACGTGAGACCACTGGCGTGGCAGGCGAACTCTCAATTGGTTTTCGTCTAGTGGCGACATTCTCCAAACCCTGATCCATCTCGTCATTGTTGCCATACCCTCCCGTGTTACCAATCCTTTCATTTTTGTTAGGAGTTGCTTCGTCTAAACCACCCACATCTGCAATTTTATCAATTATCAAGCAATAGAATATGAGAAAATTGAAAATCGAAATATTGAACGACAGGTATTGGATATATAAAAAGATTTGACTACCAAACTAAAAATACCTGCAACAACTGTTGTGGCAGGCGAACTTTCTGTATGTGTTTGTCTGGTGGGGAAATTCTCCAAACCATGATCCATGTTGTCAAAGTTTCCATACCCTCCCAAGTTACTACTACTTTCGTTTCTGTTTGGAGTTGATTTGAGTGAATCATCCACATATGCGATTTCATCAGTGCGTGTGACAACTGGTGTGGCAGGTGAACTTTCTGTCTGTGTTTGTCTAGCAGCAAAATTCTTCAAACCCTGATCCATCTCGTCATTGTTGCCATACCCTCCTGAGCTACAAGTACTATCTTTGCTTGCTGAAGCTGGTTCGTGTAAGTCATCCACATCTGCAATTTTATCAGTTATCAGGCGATAGAATATTATAAAATGGAGTACTGAACAACAAATCTTGGGAAAACAAAACAAATTAACTATCAGACTGGAGGTAGATTTCAGTACGTTCGACAACTGGTGTGGCAGGCGAACTTTCTACCAGTATTTGTCCGGCTGGGAAATTCTCCAAACACTGATCCATCTTGTCATTGTTACAATACCCTCCCAAGTTACTAATCCTTTCATTTTTGTCTGGAGTTGCTTCATGTAAATCATCCACACCTGCGATTTTACCGATTATCAAGAAATGGAATATGAGAAATTTGGGCATTGAAATATTGAACGACAGGTTTTGGGTAAATAAAAAATCCAACTATCAAACTAGAGGTGGATCTCAGTACGTGCGACTACTGGTGTGGCAGGCGAGCTTTCTGTCAGTGTTCGCCGTGAGTTACAACCACTTTCGTTTCTGTTTGGAGATGATTCGAGTAAACCATCCACATCTGCGGTTTTATCAGTTATCAAGCAATAGAATATGAGAAACTGGAGTATCAAAATATTGAATTACGGGTCTTGGATAAATAAAATGTCAAACCAGATGTAGAATTCAGTACGTGCGACAACTGGTATGGCAGGCGAACTTTCTATCTGTTTGTCTCTGGCAGGAAACTTCTCCAAACCCCGACCCATCACGCCATTATTGCCATACCCTCCCAAGGTATTGGTACTTTCATTTCTGTTTGGAGTTGCTTCGTGCAAATCATCTACATCTGCAATTTTCGCAAATATTAAGCAATAGAATATGAGAAAGGAGTACCTAAATATTGAATGACAAGTCTTGGGTATTACTTCCTTCATCTGTTGATAACTTGTCACAACCCAAGGAGCTATTTGCACTATCCTCGATGCTGGATCTTTCAACCATCTTTGAAGTATGCTTGATGCTAGATTGTCCAACCAAACCTCCCTCAGCATATCTTTCCCAGTCAGCAGGGAAGCCAAAAACAAAATGTTTGAAAACCTATTCACAATGAAAACCACATCTTGAGAACTTCAGTTTGCTGTCACGTAAGATTGTGGCAAGCATCCGATTCTACAACACGGAGTTGCAACATCTATCATTGTACGAAAACCACTGCCCGAGTACCATGCCTCTACAAGGTATATCAGGGACAAAGTACTCAAGCTAACATCTTTATGGAACAGCGAAGTGGGTAATTTCAGAGATCTGAACCTGGACCCTACTTTTTCTTTTGCTTATCCTATTTTAGCTAACGTGGCAGCTTGGCTAGAACATCTGGACTCCACCTGCGATCCTTAAACCCTAGCCCGCCTTATAAATATCAACATACTTTTAGTGAGCCAACACCAGCAGCATACAAATTTGTAATGCAAACCACCAGGGACTTCTGTAGTTTTTAGAACAACTTCTCCACAAATGCACACTGGGTAGCCTAAGCAGTTTGTTTACATTGATTCTTTAAAAGTTACTGATTCAAATTATATGACCCATAGAGAAACAAGCTTATCCGCACCCACATCTGCATTCAAACTTCTCTGATGCTCCAATTTATTCGAAATATTGGATATTTATTTTGCCAGAGTGTACCAAATCATAGGCATGTCATCATTATTAGGTTAATGAGATGATAATTCTTCTCCTACCACAAGTCATCTAGCACTTTTTCTTCTTCACCAAACTTTGCCTTAAGGACATCATTCTCCATTACCTCATCAACCTTATCACGAATTCACTTTCCCCTAACTCATTTGAAGACTAAGTCTCACAAAGGATAGTCATTGTCCATCACATCATCGATCACTAATTCATTTTCCGTGACTCAAGTCTCTGAAGACTTTGGTTCAGAAGTTTAATCCTTTTGAGCATCACGCAAGGTGAGTCATTGTCCAACAAATTGAAGTGTATAGGAAAAACTCATCGGGCGTCTTTATCCGCATTTTCTGGTGAAATTCTTAACCATCGTCCAGGGCTGGCCCTAGACATCTTGGGGCCTAAAGCAATTAAACATGTTGAGGCCCAGAATTGAAAACTCATCTTTTGCCTGTGGCGAAAAATTCTAACTACCACTAAACTAACATTAATATTATGGTATAAAATTAACCTTAACACTTAGTATAAAGTACAGGGCCCTATCGACCCAGTGGCCTAAAGAGGCTGCCCTCCCCCTTGGGTTGGGGGCTTGGACCTTCCATCATCTGTACCCACCCACCTATAGCATTCGTCATACATGAAAGAATACATTTCGACATCCTTTGCTGGACAAAATAACCTTCGGACGAAGATTAAATGGATAAAAGAATATTGTGCTTCCACAAGTTGGTCTAACACATTAAAACATGCAAATTGTGCATTCATCTTTTTTTATTTAGGCAGAGAAATTTGTAAGGTATTTTGGCTTCTTCATGTGGTCTTTTCCCATATTTACTGTCCCTTTTACGTGTCCGTGAATAGCATTGAAGCTGAAAATTGCTTCCTCCTGTGTCAACTGTCTCTATCTTGTCTCACATCATCACAAGGGATTTCCTTTCTCATTTCCAATGTCCTAGAGTCTACTTTTACAAGTAAGTAAAAGTTTTATAAAGCTAAAAATGAAGTTTATAGTGGAATAGAGAAACATATGTCATGCTTTCAATGTCTCAAGTGTAAGAAGAGCAGACATAAAATCCAATTCCAATTGTATAGGTAAAAAGTAACTATGCTAAGCTTAACAAAAATGATGTCAACTGTGTATAGAAGGTTATAGTAACTAAACCTAACGAGCATACCCCCACAAACAAGGAAAGAAAGGTCAAACCAAAGTGAGTCGAAGAAATTGAAATGTGTATCAATTGAATCTATAACGCTATTGAACAAGATGATGCAAACTATCTAATTCTAAATAGCACTGTGAAAGGATTAACAACCACATATTTCTAGGGACTCTGCGATTTCTTTCCCTCAATAAACTGCATATCCACATTTCGAACAAGCTTTCATGTTTTCTCCTTTATTTACCATCTTCCACTCCAGACCAAACACGTTACAACAAACTCACAACGATTCGATCAAACTGATATTGCCTAATGGACATTGAATTAACAAAGAATCCTGAACATAAAAAAATAGAAAGACCACAATGCATCAAGCATTGGTCAATGACTTAATAGAACTCCCTTTTCTTTGCAACCGGAAAAAAGAAGAAAAAAAAAATCATTTACAATAACCTGTATTGTAGAGACATATTATCAGCTGTGATTATTTGCCAATGTGCCACTCACTAGAAAAAAGACAGCAAAGGCAGGTGTCCCCTTTTTTCTATGTCATGTGACTCGTATCTGAAGGAGACTGGGTGTCACTTCTTTCCATAAATTGTAAGAGTTTAACTGAGGAAAATTTTCTAATGCTTCCCCTCCCAAACAATCATATAGAACTCATTTTCATTATCTTTTAGGCCATACATAAAAGGTAATTAAAAGAGGTAACTGCCATATTCTCCTATTGTCCAATTCTATTCTAAGAACGACATACCAGAAGATGCTACTCTTCTGAAATAAGAAACAATTACTAATCGAGCTTCTCTATTTCTTGTAAGGTAACATATTACAGGACAGACATTTGGTTCCCAAACTCTCTTGATTACACCATTGGCTTCCTGGTTCAAGTGGAGGGTGTTTCCCACTGTCGACTTCTTTTCATGCTTGTCAAGGAACATCTTGGACGAAGATTGCAAATAGATAAGAGTTTTAAATAGACTAAACACTGTAATGTTAATAAGGACACGAGTATACTGGCGCATCAACTTTGACAGATGATACGCTAGGAAACTTCACCAAAGAAGTGGGTTCTTGATACTTATGTATGCTAAGTGACAGAAATCTCAAGGAAGTCAATAAAATTGACAAGTAAGCAAACACTCCAGTGAGAACATGCATCAGTAAATTGTTACATCTTGTGTGAGAAAGAGTTTGAACGAGCAAATCATCTTAATTATGTTCAATATTCCACTGGGACAAAGGGTTTGATCTTGAGTTTAATGTTGCAGGGGCAGCTATCAGATAGTCGGATGGCCTTCATCAATCTTACAAGATAGCTTAGGAGTAGATTCCAAGTCAGGAATTGTTGGAGGTATGTGTCCTATCCTGGGACCTGGCCTTTTCGGAAGAAGAAAGACAGAAGATCCTTTGGGAATTCCTCGCTTTAAATCGCATCTTGAATGGTTTACTTCCAAAAGGAGTTACAGGAGTTCGCTCAAGGGAAGTCTGCAATGAATTCAATTGTTCTATAGTTTGATTATGTGTAACTTGAGAGGAGATAAGTTGTGGAGATCTCTTTCTGATTCTTTCTGATAATAGTTTAGCGTCTGGTTCTATTTAGTTTTTTTTTAAACCCGTTGCCTTGGTCCACCTCGCCAATGGGATTGGCCCTCGTATGAACCAGGGTGCTATACTAGTTATTAAGATATGACTTGCTGTTAGGTGATCTGTGAGTGTGCATGTGTGATACTAGTTATACGCAAAGTAGATCTAACCGCATGACCTTCACAGCAAAGTTGTGCATTGATCAAATGAATATACCAAAGGAAGAATTCGGGACATATAACAATTGGCATACCTCTGAGGAAAATCCATTTTCTTTTGTACGATCCTTGTTTATGAAGCCTTTGAGAATGACACATACCCCATCAACTGTCTCTAGAATGTGGACATCATAAGTCTTCAGAATTGGTGCAGAGGAGAACATGCGTACCGCAAATTGCCTGAGTTAAGAAGTGAGAACGAAAATATAAGACCGAAAGGGAGGGTTCTCTGAATCTGTTAATTACCATAAATTTCAGGCAAACGAGAATGGTTTCACAGAAGAAATTAATAATTGGGTAAAAGCATCAACAATTGCCAGTGATCAATGAGCGGAGTGAATAAGAACAGAGACATATTCCAAACTGAATCAAGAAAACCCTCCGAATGAATAGTATTGGGAATTCACCATTAAATCGGGAACATGAATACAGAATGCTGACAAATAAGGTGAATACGCAACTACAAAAACAAAGAAACTATAACTAATAGCCAAATCCAAAGAAGCGTGTACAAGAAATAAATAGGCAATCAGATGATGCAGTATGACCTTCAAATAAGATCAAAGGCCAAAAATAAAACTTTCAGGACCTTCAGCTTTTGATGGGTGCCCTAGGCCACGAGAGTTTAACATTTACCATTTAGGTAGGGTTTTGGTTTCTGGTCCAGCGTGAGAGCTCATGTTTGTGTATATTATGTCAAGATAACCAATTTTAAGAGGACATAGAGCTATGGACTTACTAAAATTTACAACTCTAAGGGCATCTCCAACATGCACAATGCATTATTAGGAAAAAAAATGAAGACGTTAGCGAAATATTAAAGTCGAATAGGTTATGCGAATGAGCATGTATTTTACAAAACATGCATCTTCCTCTTTGTATTTAGAGAACTAGATAGTAGGAATGCAAAATAATGAGTCTATCACTCTCCTCACATGCATTTCACAATTGCATAATTTAACTAGTTAATTCACAAAATAAATTATACTGTTGGAGTGAACCCTAAATATGTCACACGGTGTTTAAAACATGTAATTTTTACATTTTTTTCACCTCCTACTGCTGGAGATGCTCCAAGAGACATGTCCATCAATTATATCACTGTATACTTTTAACAACGCATATTTAGATTCCTGTATGTGGGACATACACATAACAGACTCATCTTGTTATCATCTTCTATACAAAGTTGGGTGCTCTCAGTGTGGACTATGTGAACTATGTAAGTTGGTCTCAGAGACCCATATACTCCTTATTGCTTGGTAGTGCTACCATATTGGACGCGTAGTGTAATCACTGATCAGGGAGGAGCACCTGGAACCAGAGAATCTGCTGGCATCATGTAAGATAAGTACGCTTAGAAAATGATGCCGCTGCTGAAGGCCATGACTCAATCTCAAAGATCGAAAACTCGACATTTTTCTACTAAATGCAAGGTCAGTAATCTTCAAACACTACAGATGACTTGGCATTTTCTATCAAAACAATGGCTTAAGCAATCTTACAGAACATTAAATTTCATAATTTGCACAGCACTGTTTTCAGGCTAATGTTGAGGACCATGATTCAAGGCTTCAAGATACATATATATGTATCATATTCCATAAGTTTAAGAAAACTTTATAAACATATCAAGTGAAATGCTAATGAAAAGGAGCATATATTTCTTCTCCTCTGTGACCTAGCAACCACACAAAGGAGGAGTGGGTGCTTGCTAAAAGAGCAAAGCGGTAATGGATCTGAGGAGCATTGTAGTCAGTAAGGTACTGCAGTGGGATACAAGGCACATCAATGGCGGATTCTTAAATTACACTCTCAAGTAGTCAGGCACCAACAAATGGGGTTCAAGCTTTTCAAATTATCAGGCAACCATTATATTTATACCATATGAAGAACAAAAACAACAGATTGCCTTCATCAAGTTCCAATTTTGGTACCCAGACTGGCACAGGGTTAACATGCATTCAAAGAATATTCAGAATGCTTAGAAGAAGCCTTACTCTCTAGATGTCGTCCCTGCAACAGCAATTCTTCTACCTTGAAAATCCTTTTCAGCTTTGATCAACCACCAATCTTGCAAACAAACCTTTTGAAAACCCCCCACAAAAGAATCCCAAAAATTGTCAGCAAACTTAATTTACAAGAGTGAATTGTTCGCTTGAACAGTAGC
The DNA here is from genome assembly GCA_023055425.1 of Linanthus parryae. Taxonomy (NCBI): domain Eukaryota; kingdom Viridiplantae; phylum Streptophyta; class Magnoliopsida; order Ericales; family Polemoniaceae; genus Linanthus; species Linanthus parryae. The sequence continues at coordinate 187,738 of JALGPY010000019.1, read as the reverse complement.
AGACTAAGCGAAATCTTACTGTTTTCTGGAAATGAGATACTGAAGTAGTTGAATTGTTCGCTTCTTCATCCTTGTTTCCTGGTGCAGGAGTTGAGGCCATGGAAACCCTCAAAGGGAAAAGAAAACTCCAGAACTCTCGAATAAAAAATGCCAACATAAAAACCCGGCAATCGGTAACTGATTTTCAGGGGAGGAGAATCGAGAGAGAGAGAGAGAGGTTCCGCCGACTATGGAGTCGAAGCGGTAGAAACGGCAAAGAGAAGTGGGGGAGCTGAGACACCGGGGAATGGGTTTTTGTTAATTGGGGGGGTTTTGGTGAAATAATCATATCTTTAGGGTATGAACGAAAGATATTTTTGGGCCTTGGACTTGTCGTTGGGTACACATGAAAATACAATGCGCGGGATCGGACTAGTTTTTGTCTTTTTTAAAGCAGCAGGGTCTGTATGTAAAATGGTTTTTTTTTTTTTTTCCTCACTTTGTGTAGTGTATAAACTAGTTTTTAAAACATAATTTTTCAGATTTTGGCATGTGAAAAAAAAAACGAAATTTTGTGGGTTTTTTTTTCTTTTATTTCTTTTTTTCTGCTCACCCCATACTGCCCTCACATTTTTTTTTTCTGAATTTCTCTTGGTCATTCTTTCATGAGAATTATATAATAGTTTATCAACACACTTTCTTTACATCTTTCACCCAAATTTTCCCATACTTATTTTTCATGAAACATCAAGTCTTAAATTTTGATGTGATCGGAATTTCATTAAATCGTTAACTTTTTGTTGAAACCAATTATGAAAACATTTATTTTTTTATGTCACAATACCGTTAATTTGTTCTTCAATTTGTTAACTTTCGTGAAATCGTTGATGCTTATGAAATCATTAGTTTTTTCACTTGAATTTGTTCTTCGTGAATCCGTAAAGAAAATACAAGTAAAGTGTATATTTGTCATTTAGCCAACTCCATCTAATTTAAGCACAACTATCAAACATATTTCTTCAATTTTTAATCAAAAAACAACACCAAACAAACTGGCTTGAACATAATGAGTATTTTTCACCAAAAACCATTCTAGTAAACTCACCCAATGGGCTAAATCTAATCGTCATAATTTATTTTAAACTAGTGCACTACTCATGCACTCGAGGCACGATCCACTTTTACTCATTTATATACATAGAGGTCGTCACACTTCTACTCCATTGGTAACAAGCACAATAACCCGACCGATTGAAACCCAGAAACCACGAACACAGAAGAAACCCTAACTCACAACAATAGAGATCGGCTTCGGAGTTGGTGAGTGATGCACATCAAACAACAAACCAGCAAATAACAATCGATGTCGGTGATTTCAACAAGAAATCAACGACAAGAAGAAACCCCAGAGAGAAGCAGGGAGTTCGAAATTGGGGAAGAACAGAGAAGCCGAACATAGTGTTCTAGAGTGAAAAGAGGGTGTTAGAGTAAAATTAGGTTTTGTTGGTGTCGGTTGGGTTGAGTAGGCTTAGGGTGTTGGGTTGGGTTGGGTTAGGTTAAATGGGTAAGTAGCTTAGTTGGGCTAATTAAGTGGGTTAGCTTTTTTTTTTTTTGTTTTTTCTTCTCAACTTAGTTAATTTAATTAGTTTAGGCCCAAATTAATTTGGTGGGGTTTTTCCATTAAAGGTAAGATGGTCATTTTTTGTGTAAAGGGTTTCTTTTTTAGGCAAGTATGAAGAATCTGAGGAAAGATCCTAAATGAAGAATCTGGAGCAACAGATGGAGTAGATGTTATTGGATGTACGAAATTTGAATACGGTGACAACACTTAACACATGTTTTATAATCTCAATCTCGTTAAATGTGAGAATTCTAAAAAAAATCTCGTTGTGAGAAAAATAAATATGATAAATTGATACATATAAATAACATTTTAGTATTATGAATGAGCTTTAAGTACGTAGAAACATGATGATCCATATCTTAGTGGATATTGGTAGAGAAAGGACTAGTTTTCATCAAGATCGAAGATGATTCTATGAAAATAAAATAAAACACAATAAGAAAATTATAATCAATATTTAGAAGTATCAATTGTGGTTAATGAAAATCTATGAATAATGATGTCATAAGACTTAGTAGCATTAAGACATTTTTCCCTATAAAATGAATAAGTACCTAGTAAATGAAAACATATAAGCAGGATCTAGTAAAAAATTGAGCAGTATAACAATTTTGTTTAGAGGGATATGTCTTAAAAAATGGAACTGGAGACTAGAGAATCAAACTGGAGCCACGTGCATCCAGTTGTCCGCCACTTCTCTCTGCCTACATCCAATGTCTCGGAGCTTTCTATCTTCATTCCACGTATGGCTAAGTAGTGTGCTTGTTGGATTCTCTCCCTGGGACGAAGTTCCTGAGAGTACTCATCATTTACTTGAACCTCTCCACCTTCTCCATCAGACTCTCACAATCGTACGTTGTGCTTCTAGATCTTGATATTCTCTCATCATCTCCAGAAAAACTGGTGTGTCTCCTACGACTGCCAAACTGTCAATTTGGACTTCGGATGCCATTTCCAGACCCATTTGAAGAGATTGCCCCTTCACTTCCATAACGTTGTTTTCTCTCTCTATCCATTTCTCATGGGCACTTAACATATCTCCGAGATGATTTCAAAGCGTGGCAATGACGCTGGAAAGCTTAAGATGGTAAGACCATGCACCGTCGAAGGGTCAGTGTTGCTCCTCCCGTTTGTGACATGATTCGAGTATAGGGTTTTGATGCATATTACACAGCGGAAATACAAAATTATTTTGCTCAAAACCCTCCATGAATCGTAGGTGAAGCATCATAACAGGATGAAGGAAGAAGATAACCTCGGTCATCGTGACTAGGACGATCACTTTGTGTAGAAATAGGGTCCACGCCCCTACAGAAGTCCAAACCGTAGGATCTCCAACTGGAACTTCATCTCCTGTTTTTGCTAGCCGTGTAGAAGAAGGAGGAATTTTCAAAGTAGCTTGATCCAATCAAGATTGAAGCATCAACAATGGAGGAAGAAGATGGGAGTGCCGTGCTTCCTCTTGGAGTCGTCGGCCTCTAGGGGCGGTCTCCTTTCTCTTTTTCTTGTGCTCTAATCTTCCATCATTATGAAATTAGGGCTGGACTTATTCTTTTATAATTAATAACTCTTTATTAATTATAAAACTGCCCCACTACTAATTAGATCCAACAGTTTGGATTAACTTTCATTCTATTCCAGTTCGCTAGTCCAACTAAATATGCATGTTGTTCCCTTTAATCCTTGATTCCTTTAACTATTAATTAGTCCAACTAATTAACATCTATTTCGAGTCTAATCCTTTTGTATGTGAACCTACATGTTCCTATTACGTAGGCAGTAACAATTACGAACATTGAGCGGTGTCTAGCAACACATCAATGTTACCCAACTAATAGGAATAGTCACTGATCTGACAAGTGACCAATGTTAGCGTGGTGTATAATCACTTTGTCTCATCTATCCGGATTGGACACAAGACATGGAGTGTCATAATTGTATATCCAACCCATAGTTTCTCGATCCGTGAGTAGACTTAGACAAACAAATAGCATTAATATCTCATATTGATTTATTCGAGCATGGCCATGCATTTCCCTAAGTCTCACTCATCGAGTGCCCGCGGACATTTACTCCTGTTATGCAGGAGGGACAAATCATCTCTATATCACTACCATCTCTCAGCTTGTTTCATATCATGTCCAATTATCGTCTTTATAGTTACCAATTTATGGTGTAACGTTGACGATATCAAAACATGATAATTCATAACTAGAGTATCTAGTGACTTCAAGTTGAAGGATCACAACACCATTGTCACTATGAGAAGCGTTTGTGACATTCACATAACTCCCATGTAGCCTTCTCATGGTGGGTCATCCATTACGCCATTATTCTTGAAAGCGGGAAGTGCAGCATATATAAATACATGATCAATACTCTAGAAGGGGGCGAGGGTTGAGTAGAGTATGGAAACTTTTGCCAAAGATGTGACTTTAAATAAGTTTGAAGAGAACATATAGTAATTCAAGGATTTGAAATGAGTTTCAAGCCTTTTGTAGCAAAACTGATAATGTAAAAGTTACTGATATTTTTCAAGGCCTTGAAATGAAGTTCAAGTCCTTGAAACTGAAACCTGTTTTGAGCAGTTAATAAGACAAGTATAGACAATAAAATGTAAATACAAGAGACACATGAATCATAGAGTTCAGTCCACTTGGACCTTCGTCTCTACCTCAAGGACTTAGTCCCTGTAGGATTTTCAACGCAATTCTTATTAATCAAAAGCTAAGCCCTAGATCTCAAGCACATAGAAATTCCCTACTCTGTTACAGCTTGTGGGTCTCACTAACCTATCTAGTACCTGCTCTAGCTAACTGATTCAATAAGAATTCTCTGTTGTTCACTTGAACAAATCACGAGAAATCAAACAAGAAGTCTTATCAGAATGATATATAAATGAAGTTCAGAAAGAATAACACTGAGACAAAGTCTAGTAATGAGAATGCAATGCTCTTCAGATGCTTGGATTGAGATGAACACGTTTGCTTCCTTATTTATTGTCAATCCCTGATTGTGTTTGAGTGTGTCTCTGTTGATTGTCTTTGAAATTCTTCTGTCCTTTACACTCTTATGGAGCTAGTTTGAATTGAAGATCTTTAGGATCTTCTGGGAACTAACTTCCCAAAAATCAGCAATGTATCTTGAATCTTCTAATAGCTCTTCCAACGGCTAGTTTCTCAGTATCTTCAAAAATACGGACTTGATTTTGTTTGTAGGAGAGTTAGGAAGCTCCAGGCATGACTGTTCAGGCACACAATCAATCAGACAAGTTTATTTCCATTCTTGCATTCAAACAGTTTAGGAAATAATCCTGCAAAACATGCAACTATATTATGCTGCACAAGTCAAGCTTATCAGTGGAAATAACATCTAATGTGAAACAATATATTGGTTTAAAGTGTGTAATGTAGACTAAATACAGGACCTAAATACTCTAGAAGGGGGGGTGGGGTTGAATAGAGTATGGAAACTTTTTGCAAAACTTAAAGTTTAACAGGATAGCTTTGTGTGAAACTTGAAATCTCAAGGCCTTGAGATTTTGTAAACTGTATGAAACTCACTAAGGCAAAATTGTAAGCTTCAAGGCCTTGAGCTGTGAACAATACTACACAGCCTTTAAACCCTAGTTTTATTTGAGTTGTATGCAGCAGATAAAAATCAAACAGAAAAGTAAAGAACACAAAGCAATTTACAGAGTTCAGTCCCAATGGACCTAATCTCTGCCTGAGGGATCTAATCCCACCAGGATTGGGCAAACACTTCTTATTACTCACACAGAAACAGCCCTAGATCTTCAAGCCTAAGTTATTTCCCTTACACCTATACAGCTTGTGGTTCCAAACCTATCTAGTTCCAGCTACTAACTGTTGAGCTAACAAGAACCTGTTGTTGTTCACTTGAACAACCAACCACTAGGTTAAGTGAGGTTTAAGATAAGATAGAGTTACACAGATGAAGTACAAATGAAGAACACAGTATAAAGATAAAACTGTTGAAAGTCTGGAAGTGTTCTTCAAGAATGACTGGATTGATTTGATCTTCAGAAGTCTGGAATGAAGCTTGAATGATTGTGTGTTTGAATTAATGATCTCCCACGAATTTGTTGTAGGGTTTTGATTCATGGATGCGCAACGGAAACACAAACAATCATAAAACCATGCAAAACCCTCCAAGGATCACAAGTCAAGAGACATAACGATGGTAAGGGTAAGAAATCAATAACACACCTTAGGGTTCTCCTTTGATGACTTCAAACGCGATTTGTGTCACGTTCTCTATGGTTGATCCACGCCTAGAGTTGATCCTAGAATCTCCCAAGTCCTTGGTGCTAGCCCGGAAGAGGAAGAGGAAGAAAAATCACGCAAAACGAGACCCAAAGGAGGGCTCTCGGCCTCCTTGTGGCCGAAGGGATGGGCGGAGAGCAAAGGGGCGGTCGGCTCCTTTGCTTGTTGCTCTCTCTCCTTCTTTTGTTCTCTCCCACTCTTGTTATGTTCAATAATGAGCATAAGTTATATGGGAAGGAAGGAAGGTCCTTTGTATAGTCCAACAACTCCTTGCCAACTACCTAAAGGACTTATTCTAGTCCTACTAGAATTCAATTTAGTCCCTTCCTTGCAAATTAGTCCCTCGAGTGGCCTAGGATATTTTCTCCCGTTATGTGGGAGGGACAAATTCTATCTACGTCCACTACGATCTCTAAGCTTGCTTCTTATTGTATCCAGTACACGCCTTTATAACTACCCAGTTACGGTGTAGCGTTTAACGCTACCAAGATCACAATAATCCACAACTAGAATATCTAGTGACTTCAAGTCTAAGGATGACAATACCATTGCACCGCGAGAAGCGCTTGTGACTCAACATAACGTGTATGTAGCCTTCTCGGAGATTAGTCAATCCAGTGCAACATTCCCTAATGCACACCTATGTGTTGGATCGTGATATCTCCATATCAATCCAACCCCATACTAGTCTATAGATGATTGTCCCATTAATCATTATACTTGACTAGGGATATTTAAGATAAGCAACACAATTGTAACTCTAAGGACTTCATTATATTAAATATCCAATAAATAATAAATGAATTTTAGCCACAAATAAATTCATACTAAACTAGATTGCCTCTCGGGCATCTATTCCAACAGTCTCCCACTTGCACTAGAGCCAATCTGGCGCATCTCGTATGCCCATACTCCTAGTGTGCCCTTCATGCTTCCACTGCGTGAGCGGCTTTGTAAGCGGGTCTGACAGATTATCATCTGTAGGAATCTTGCATATCCGAACGTCTCCTCTATCGATAATATCTCGAATCAGATGAAACTTCCTGAGCACGTGCTTGGACTTTTGATGCGATCTTGGTTCCTTTGATTGCGCGATCGCCCCAGTGTTGTCACAGTACAACTAAACTGGATCCGCAATGCTAGGGACCACACCAAGTTCAGAAACAAACTTTCTGATCCAAACAGCTTCCTTTGCTGCGCCATTTGCAGCAATGTACTCAGCCTCTGTTGTAGAATCAACTACCGTCTCTTGCTTGGAACTTTTCCAGCTCACCGCTGCTCCATTCAGGCAAAACACATATCCCGACTGTGATCTAAAGTCATCTCTGTCGGTTTGGAAGCTTGCATCAGTGTAACCTCTTACACGCAACTCTTCCTCACCGCCAAATATCAAGAAAGCATCCTTAGTTCTTCTCAAGTACTTTAGGATGTTCTTGACTGCAATCCAGTGACTCTCACCTGGATTGGATTGGTATCTGCTTGTCATACTCAAGGCATATGACACATCTGGTCTAGTACATAACATGGCGTACATGATAGATCCTATGGCCGAGGCATAGGGAATTCTACTCATGCGTTCCTTCTCAATCTCATTGGAGGGACAACCACTCTTCGAAAGAGTGATTCCATGTGACATGGGCAAGAATCCCTTCTTGGAATCTTTCATGTTGAACCGTTTCAACACCTTGTCAATATATGTACTTTGACTTAGGCCTAGCAACCTCTTAGATCTATCTCTATAGATCTTTATACCGAGTATATAGGCTGCTTCCCCTAAGTCCTTCATTGAGAAACACTTTCCTAGCCAATCTTTAACAGATTGCAGCATGGGAACATCGTTTCCAATGAGTAGTATGTCATCCACATAGAAGACCAGAAAAGATACAGAGCTCCCACTAACCTTCTTGTAGACACAAGACTCATCTTCGTTTCTGATGAAGCCAAACTCTTTGACCACTTCATCAAAACGTCAATTCCAACTCCTAGAAGCTTGCTTCAATCCATAAAAGGATCGTTGCAGCTTACAGACTTTGTTGGCTTGCTTTGGATCCTCAAAACCCTCCGGCTGTATCATATATACGTCCTCGAGGAGATTCCCATAAAGGAATGCTGTTTTGACATCCATCTGCCAAATCTCATAGTCGTGGTATGCTGCAATTGCAAGTAGGATTCGGATGGATTTGGTCATAGCGACTGGTGAAAAGGTTTCATCATAGTCAATACCATGAATCTGTCTGAATCCTTTAGCCACCAATCGGCCCTTATAGGTAATCACATTACCATCCATGTCGATCTTCTTCTTGAAGACCCACTTGCACCCTATGGGCCGCGCCCCATCGGGTGGTTCCACCAAAGTCCATACTTTGTTAGTATACATGGATTCCATCTCGGATCTCATGGCTTCTAGCCACTTCTGAGAGTCTGGGCCATTCATGGCCTCCTCATAGGTAGTATGCTCATCATCTATGAGCATCGTGTCACCAGAATCGGTCACGAGAAGTCCATACCTCTCGGGTTCCTGGCGCACTCTACTAGATCTACGAAGCTCTTGTGTTACCTGAACAGGTTGCTCCACAACTGCTTGTGGTTCCTGTTCATGTTCCATAATCGGCTCAGTGATTTGTGGTTCTTGAACCTCTTCAAGTTCTACATTCCTCCCACTTGCTTCTTTAGAGACAAACTCTCTTTCTAGAAACACGCCGGTCCGAGCAACAAACACTTTGCTCTCGGTTGGATTGTAGAAGTAGTATCCCTTAGTTTCCTTAGGGTACCCCACAAATTTACACTTATCCGACTTAGGCCCCAGCTTGTCTGATTGTAAACGTTTTACATAGACATCGCAGCCCCAAATCCTCATGAACGACAGTGTGGGACGCCTCCCACTCCACATCTCATATGGTGTCTTCATGACTGATTTAGATGGAACACGGTTAATGGTGAAAGCTGCACTTAATAGAGCGTAGCCCCAAAATGATAATGGAAGATCGGTTTGACACATCATAGATCGAACCATATCCAATAGGGTTCGATTTCTCCTCTCGGACACGCCATTCCATTGTGGCGTTCCGGGTGGAGTGAGTTGGGAAACGATCCCACACTCTCTAAGATAGTCGTCAAACTCTTGGCTCAGGTATTCTCCTCCACGATCCGATCGTAGAGCCTTGATACTTTTGCCAAGTTGCTTCTCTACTTCATTCTTGAATTCTTTGAACACTTCAAAGGATTCGGATTTTGCCCTCATAAGGTACACAAATCCGTATCTACTGTAATCATCAGTAAATGTATGAAGTAGACATAACCACCCCTGGCAGGCGTGGCAAATGGCCCGCACACATCGGTATGTATGAGCGCCAATTGCTCACTAGTCCTCTCACCTTTCTTATTGAAAGGGGACTTTGTCATTTTTCCCAATAAACAAGCCTCACATGTCTCATATGATTCAAAATCAAATGAGTCTAGTAATCCATCCTTATGGAGTCTAGATACACGTTTCTCATTTATGTGGCCTAAACGACAGTGCCATAAATAAGCAGGATTTAAATCATTTATTTTAATCCGCTTGGTATTAATGTTGTAGACAGAATTGCTTAGATCAAGGACATAAAGTCCATTAAATAATTGCGCACTAAAATAGTGAATATTATTTAAATAAAAGGAACAAAAATTGTTCTTTATTGAAATAATAAAACCATCCTTGTCCAAACAAGAAATAGAAATAATGTTTAGCAGGCACAAAATAGCAATTATTTAATTCTAAAACTAATCCTGAAGGCAGAGATAGCTCGCACACGCCTATGGCCAACGCAGCAACCTTTGCTCCATTCCCAATGCGCAGATCTACCTCCCCTTTAGCCAATCTTCTACTTCTCTTTAGATCCTGCATATTTCAACAAATATGAGATCCACATCCAGTATCTAATACCCATGATGTAGAGACAGTTAAATTGACATCTACAAAAAAAATACCTGGTGGTGGTGGAATCACTATTCCAAGCCTCTTGCCCTCCAGATATTTTGGGCAGTTCCTCCTCCAGTGTCCAGGCTGACTGCAGTAGTGACACTCACCTTTAGTCACACCTTTGGTAATGCCACCAACAGGCTTAAGGGCAGGTTCCTTGGACTTGGCAACTGACTTGCCTTTGCCTTGGAGGAAGAGGCAAAATTTTTTCCCTTTCTTTTCTGTACCATCATTATGGCCTTGCCCTTACCCTTGTTGATGCTCTGTTCAGCCGTCCTCAACATATTGAGTAAATCTGGCAGTGGTTTAACAATCTCGTTCATGTTAGTTCATAATGAACTGTCCATAACTCTCAGGCAACGATTGCAAGACGAGATCGGTTGCCAACTCTTGGCCGACCGGGAACCCTAGTCGGGCGATATTCTCCAAGTACCCGATCATTCGGAGTACATGGGGTCCCACCGGGTTCCCTTCTGCCAGATGACACTTGAACAGTGCCTTAGAGACCTCATACCTCTCTACCGTCGCCTGCTCTTGGAAGAGCTGCTTTAGATGTTCGATCATATCGACAGCATTCATGTTTTCGTGTTGCTTCTGAAGCTCAGAAGTCATGGTGCAAAGCATAAGGCAGGCTGCATCATTAGCGTCATCAACACGCTTTTGATACGCCTTTAGGGCAGCAGGTGTTTGGTTCTCTGGACCTTCTGGAACATGCTCCTCTATTGCGTACAGTTTCTTCTCTTGCTTGAGAACAATTCTCAAGTTTCTGTACCAATCAAGAAAGTTGGTTCCAGAGAGCTTGTCCTTCTCAAGGACAGATCGTAGGGAATGTTGTGAACTCGATGAGTTGTTTGCCATTTGGAATTCTACAAAAGGAAAATACGCAAGTTTTAGTATTTTTGAATTTTTTTTGACTATATTCAATAATGGCTAGTTTATCAAATATAGCTCCCACTATTTTTCTACGGATTAATAACCCTCAAGATATTAATGCGGAAAATATCCATATATTTTCTAGTGGGCCAAGATCCATCTTTCATCTCCATATGAGCTTGCTTTGGCAAGTCACCCATAATTTGACTACTTTAGGTAGGAACAATTCCAATTGCATCCCATATGCAACTCTTGGTTCAATTGGGCAAGTAACTCCATATTTATCCATCCATATGGATAATCCCAATTGATTTGCTCTAGGTTTCTTAATCAAATTAATAGCCTAGTTGTGTTCAACCTCTTATCTAAACAATTGCACATTGTTACGTGCCATCGCATTCCATCATTATGAACCAAGTCGCCATGCTTTGGCACGCACGAACTTGATAAATAATGATGATAATGAGTGTTTAAATAACGAGAAGGCAAGAACACAATATTTGAATTTTGAGGGATTTTTAAATTCAATTTTTAATTGTTTTTGTTGATCAATATCAACTAATCTATCTATTTGAGTTTGGGCACAACTCCAAATAATAGATCCGGGTTGTCTAATTATCTTATTATCCTAATTGCATGCATCATCCATACACCAACCACACAATAATAAGACATTAAAATAAACAACCACAAAATAGTAATTAAACGTGATGTGGATATGGCTTTTTCTAGACTAAGATAATTCCAAGCCAATGGAATTATCTATGAACCCTAAAGCAAACACATCTCCATGCGTCTTGATCTTTTGGTCCATCCTTCATAGTCTTGTGGATTGCTCCATGCTCCATCTTTTGTGGCTTCTTTGGCTTTGGGCTTCTTTTCTCCAACCTTGGCTAACAATCTACTTTATCTAGCACTAGCTAATATCTATACTAAATAAAATAAATCTCACAAGTTGAGAAAAAAAATGGCACGCAGGCCATAAAACCCTAATTAATTATTACAATCAATTGATCAGGTCGCAGGCCGTAAAACCAAACCACAAAATTAAACATCCACATCAAACCACATCCTAAGGCCATATCCAATCACCATGCGATTTGCACATAAACAGTTAAAACCCAATTTTAACGCGCTTGGTCAATTTTAATTGATTTTAGGATTTCTAGGGTTAAAACGGTCCATGGGCCCAACAATCAAATTTCCCGGGCCCAACAAGATGAACCACAAGGCCCTAGAGCCGCCCCGGCCCAAAACCCACAAGCCTAGGCCGCGGGTTAGGGCCGCCTGGCCCCTAGGGCGGCAATGCTTGGGCGGCAAGCAAGGGGGGGGGGGGGGGGCGGTCCCTAGGGGGGGGGACGAACCTCCTTATGGGAGTTGTTTCCAAAACAACTCCCTTGCTTGGTGCCCAAGTTTGGTTGTTTCCTTGTTTTGGGAGAACTCCTTCTTCCCCAAGGATGCCCAAACCCTAGATCTAAGATCCTAAAATTTCTCAAACTCACCAATTCATGCATCCAATGCAAAAATTGGATCTTGTTATGATTAATTATTGACAAATTGCATCCCATGCTTGATTTGTCTTGTTTTACGCGATAAACAATCAAATTAAGGTGTAAAACAACTAAAACGTAACACATAAACCACGTTTATGCTCTACGACCTGTGGCTCTGATACCACTGTAGGTTTTGATTCATGGATGCAAAACGGAAACACAAACAATCATAAAACCATGCAAAACCCTCCAAGGATCACAAGTCAAGAGACATAACGATGGTAAGGGTAAGAAATCAATAACACACCTTAGGGTTCTCCTTTGATGACTTCAAACGCGAATTGTGTCACGTTCTCTATGGTTGATCCACGCCTAGAGTTGATCCTAGAATCTCCCAAGTCCTTGGTGCTAGCCCGGAAGAGGAAGAGGAAGAAAAATCACGCAAAACAAGACCCAAAGGAGGGCTCTCGGCCTCCTTGTGGCCGACGGGATGGGCGGCGAGCAAAGGGGCGGTCGGCTCCTTTGCTTGTTGCTCTCTCTCCTTCTTTTGTTCTCTCCCACTCTTGTTATGTTCAATAATGAGCATAAGTTATATGGGAAGGAAGGAAGGAAGGTCCTTTATATAGACCAACAACTCCTTGCCAACTACCTAAAGGACTTATTCTAGTCCTACTATGTAGGGTTTTGATTCATGGATCACACAACGGAAGCATAATCAAACATAAAACCATGCAAAACCCTCCAAGGATCACAAGTCTAGAGACATAACGATAGTAAAGGTTAGAAATCATAAACACACCTTTGGGTTCTCCTTGATGACTTCAAACGCGAATAATGTCACGTTCTCTATAGTTGATCCACGCCTAGAGTTGATCCTAGATCTCCCAAACTCCTTGGTGCTAGCCCGGATTAGGAAGAGGAAGAACGAATCACGCAAAACGAGACAAAAAGAGGCTCTCGGCCTCTTTTGGCCGACGGGGACGAGGGCGGCGGCAAGGGGCGGCGTCGGGCTCCTTGTTGCTTGCTCTCTCTCCTTTTGTTCTATCCCACTCTTGTTATGTTCACTAATGAGCATAAGTTATGAGGAAGGAAGGAAGGAGGGTCCTTTATATAGTCCAACAACTCCTTGTTAACTACCTAAAGGACTTATTCTAGTCCAACTAGAATTCAATTTAGTCCCTTCCTTGCAAATTAGTCCCTACTAAGTTTGCAAGGGTTTGCAAAGTGATCCTTCTAATTAATTAATCCAATTAATTAATTCCCAAATCTAGTTCAACTCTATATAGCGTGTGACCCCATAGGTTCTATCTAGTTGGTAGCAACTATTTGCTAATATGGAGCGGTTTCTAGCAAAACATCCATTCTAGCCAACTAATAGAATAGTCATCTTGACAACCTTTGTACAAGTAATTGTCTCATCCCTTTGCCTCCATATCCGGATTGGACACGAGACATACAAGTCACACTCGTATATCCAATCCATAGTTTCTCGATCCATGGGAATAGCCTTATTCGTGCAAATAACATCAATATCCCATATTGATTTATTTGAGTCTGGCCAGACATTCTATAAGCACTATCCCTCGAGTGGCCTAGGATATTTGCTCCCGTTATGTGGGAGGGGCAAATCCTCTCTACGTCCACTATGATCTCTAAGCTTGCTTCTCATTGTATCCAGTACACGCCTTTATAACTACCCAGTTACGGTGTAGCGTTTAACGCTACCAAGATCACAACGACCCACAACTAGAATATCTAGTAAATTCAAGTCTAAGGATGACAATACCATTGCACCGCGAGAAGCGCTTGTGACTCAACATAACGTGTATGTAGCCTTCTCGGAGATGGGTCAATCCAGTGCAACATTCCGTAATGCACACCTATGTGTTGGATCGTGATATCTCCATATCAATCCAACCCCATACTAGTCTATAGATGATTGTCCCATTAATCATTATACTTGACTAGGGATATTTAAGATAAACAACACAATTGTAAATCTAAGGACTTCATTATATTAAATATCCAATAAATAATAAATGAATTTTCTAGCCATATACAAATTCATACTAAACTAGATTGCCTCTAGGGCATCTATTCCAACATACTAGAATTCAATTTAGTCCCTTCCTTGCAAATTAGTCCCTACTAAGTTTGCAAGGTTTTGCAAAGTGATCCTTCTAATTAATTAATCCAATTAATTAATTCCCAAATCTAGTTCAACTCTATATAGCGTGTGACCCCATAGGCTCTATCTAGTTGGTAGCAACTATTTGCTAATATGGAGCGGTCTCTAGCAAAACATCCATTCTAGCCAACTAATAGAATAGTCATCTTGACAACCTTTGTACAAGTAATTGTCTCATCCCTTTGTCTCTATATCCGGATTGGACACGAGACATACAAGTCACACTCGTATATCCAATCCATAGTTTCTCGATCCATGGGAATAGCCTTATTCGTGCAAATAACATCAATCTCCCATATTGATTTATTTGAGTCTAGCCAGACATTCTATAAGCACTATCCCTCGAGTGGCCTAGGATATTTGCTCCCGTTATGTGGGAGGGACAAATTCTATCTACGTCCACTACGATCTCTAAGCTTGCTTCTTATTGTATCCAGTACACGCCTTTATAACTACCCAGTTACGGTGTAGCGTTTAACGCTACCAAGATCACAATAATTCACAACTAGAATATCTAGTGACTTCAAGTCTAAGGATGACAATACCATTGCACCGCGAGAAGCGCTTGTGACTCAACATAACGTGTATGTAGCCTTCTCGGAGATGGGTCAATCCAGTGCAACATTCCCTAATGCACACCTATGTGTTGGATCGTGATATCTCCATATCAATGCAACCCCATACTAGTCTATAGATGATTGTCCCATTAATCATTATACTTGACTAGGGATATTTAAGATAAACAACACAATTGTAAATCTAAGGACTTCATTATATTAAATATCCAATAAATAATAAATGAATTTCTAGCCACAAATAAATTCATACTAAACTAGATTGCCTCTAGGGCATCTATTCCAACATTTGTCACACTTCTCAGAGTATTCTGCAAGCCTCTCTACTTCAAAAATTCAAACCAGTCTCTCTTTATCCACAGCTGCAACTGACTGAGAGATTTTAGGATCTCAGTTCCTAAAAATCCTCCTTCAGTTTACAACTTGAATTCAAACAGCTTCAGGTGGATATCTGTTGGAGTTTGTTGAGATTTCTCCTGCACGTTTAACAAACCTGCAACAGCAAAGAATCACTGCAACAACAAAATCCAAACAACTAACAGTACTGAGACTGTTTGGTTATACAGTTTCTGGTAAAACTGTTCAATAAACGCAGAACATCAATCTGCATATACTCTAAAACAATTAAGTCATGGAAAACAAGTTTAAGACACTTAGAAGTGAGTAAATAATCACAATACTAAGATTCATAACCTGCAAGAAAGAATCAATCAATTTCTGTAAAAACTGTCAGTAGCTCAAGGCATATCTCAAGGCCTTGGGAGCTCTGAGCCTGTTTCACAGTATTTCACAATTAAGCCCAGATAGCTTTGATTATTCCTGTTCTGATCATCTGCAATTGTGTTAGATATATAAATAGTACAATCCACAAATATATACCAAAATCCTCTGATTTGAATAATCAGATATCTAATTCTGCAACACAAATATGTTAGAACACATAGCAGAATAAGCAGTCTCAAGGCTTTGAAAGTTTCTGTCAATATCAAGGCCTTGAGATGACTAACCAGTCTTGCTGCTAATATCTTAGCCTTTTGTCTTTCATCACTCATGAACAATTACCAATCAAAGTACATTCAGGGATCTTGAATCAACAATCTCCCCCTTGATGAATGACAAAACCTACAGTCTTGCATAGATCTTCCTGCCACTCATAAGCAAAAATTAAATAACCACAATCTGCAGATAAAACAATTTGAACCCAAACAGATAACTAAATACCACAGAATTATCACAAAAAATTAACCAAAATAACTAAAGGCCAACTTTTATTATTCACTGAATACTGAAAAAAAAACACATAATACACTCTCCCTCTTTTGATTTTCATCAAATAAGGTTGAAGAAATGTAGGATCATTACTCAGAGTTTAAAAATAAACTTAAAACCATAAACTAGCTGGGCCTTGAGACAGAAAAGATAGAAGAGAATGAGAAAGATGGTCAAAGCTTTGGCAGTCTCTGATCTTAACTTCTTCTTTGATGTCTGGCCTTTCTCTGAGCCATCCCCAATTTCTTCCTCACTTGCAGCTTCTTCTGCAGACTGGTTACCTTCTTCAGCTTCAACTTCAGTGACCACCTCTTGGGTTATGTCATCTACTTTCTTCTTAGCCTGTGCTGAATCTACCTCTGTAGCTGCATCAACACCTGTGTCTTCATCAGCATCTTCCTCATCAGTTTGCTCAAACAAGTCTTTTGAAGCTAGCACCACTGGAATTGGCTTCTTCTTCTTCTTATTCTTCAGAAATTCTCCTAGCTTCTCATCTGAATCCACACTGGTGTCATGACTAGTAGCAGAAGGTATCTTCTCCATATTCAAGCCCTTGATGACAACATCTAACTTCCCATTCATAGCATTCATCAAACCCTTGAACTGATGAAATTCAGCTGACAGGTCAAACAATCTTTGCCTAAGATCCTCAATCTCAACTTGTTGATCTTCTAATTTCTCTACCAGCAGAGAGTAATCCTCATTGGCATGTCCTTTCCCAGATGCAGTCCCCTTAGGCTTTACAAACTCTTTCTCAGCAAGTTCCTCCTTTGACAAATCAGAATAGAATTTCCAATGCCCTTTCCCAGTCTGAACTACCCCAATCCTCTGAAGTGCAGTCTCATCTATCAACCCAAAACCTCCAGTAATCTTTTCTTCTCCTTTCACAGGCACATCAAAATACTCAAAGAAAAGAGGTAACAGATTGGCATAAGGAAGATGATGGTTTTTAGTCCTGGTTGCACAATAAATCATATGCTCCATCACAACTGTAGGCAGGTCTATCTCAAACCCTTGAGATATCAAATACATCAAAATTAGAACTTTATCAGTTACCAGCTCTCTTGAGTTCTCCCTGGGAACTACACTCCTCATCAGAATAGTGAATAAAATCTTTGCTTCACAGTTGAGCACAGAGTGTGTCAACTGTTTTGGACCAGAGGGAACACCATCAACAAAGAACATCTCCTTTGCCTTATCTAAACACTCCTTCCTATCAGGATAATCTCCAACATTGTATTTCCTAGGAATGCCCAAGACTTTGGCAAAAGTCCTATGATCTAACCTCAAATCCGCACCAGCCACCTTAGATGTTAAAACCATTTTTTCATCACCTTCAAACACCAAGTTCAGATAAAATAACCTGGTTAACCTAGGATAAGCCTTTGAACTAGGATTTAAAACTTTCCAAACAGCAGTTTCTCTCAATTTTCTCATGCATTCTATGTCCAGTTTATCCAATAACTCATCAGAAATCATACTACAGAAAGCCACTTTAGAAGATGCATACCCTTGCATCCAAACTGTTCTAACTTCAGAACTAATAAACCACTCAGTTGGAAGTACATTTATACCTTGATATCCTTTCTTAGTTGCAGCAGCAAATGTCTTAACCCTAGTCTTCTTCTCAGAGGGTTTGTCCTTCTCTTGTACTCCTTCAGTTGATTTCTTCTGGCTTTCCTAAGTTGACTTCCCTTTTTCCTCTTCAGTAGCCTTTTTCTTTTCTCCCCCTTTCTTCTTCTCTGACCTAGGTTGATCACCACCCTGAGTCTCCTGTTGTGGATCAACACTTGAACCTTCATCTCCCTTCTCTGTCCTTGACTTCTTTGCAGGAGGAGTATCCTCATGCAAACTGTGAGTGTTTTCTGAATCTGAATCAGAAATCACTATCTTCTCCTTCTTGTTTGCTCTCTTCTTGGATCTGCCAGAGGGCTTCCCTTGTTGTTGAATTCTGGCTGATTTGCGCTCCATTTCATGGTTTAGGGTTTTGAGAAGAGAATGTGATTGAGAGGATTTGAGAGAGAGAGAGTAGTCGCATAAAATTGGAAGAGAATGTGAAGGAAAAGCCCTGACTTTCAGCTTAAGTAGGTTGAGAGGATGAGTCATAAAAGGACTCTGCAATACTACATGCAAAAATAGAATCTTGAAAAATCTTTTTGGGATATTTTAGAAAATTCTCCGAGTAATTCAAATATTATACAGTTATCTAAAAAGATAAGATATAATATTTGATGATCCAATTTTTTTTTTAAAAAATATTGCAGATATTATCAAGACCTGGAAAACAATCTCAAGGCCTTGAGATTTTCTGCAGACTGTGAAACTTCAAAGCTTTGAGATATACTTTCAAGGCTTCAGAAAGTATAATCTCAAGGCTTTGAGATTCCAACACATATACACATATAGGTACTAATACTCCCCCTAACCAATGCATCCTTGTTTAACATCCCCAATTCATGAAAACCTATCATCTGGCAATGGTTTAGTGAAAATATCAGCAATTTGCATTGAAGTAGAGATAAAATTTAAAACAACATCACCTTGTTCTGCATGATCTCTAAGGAAGTGATGTCTCACATCTATGTGCTTTGTCCTTGAGTGCTGAACTGGATTCTTAGAGATTGAAATAGCACTTGTATTATCACAATGAATTGGCACATTTCTGAAGTTGTATCCAAGATCTCTAAGTTGCTGAGCAATCCATAGCACTTGTGAGCAACAAGCACCAGCTGAAATGTATTCAACTTATGAAGTTGATAATGCTACAGAATTTTGCTTTTTGGAATGCCAACTGATCAATGAAGATCCAAGAAATTGACAACATCCAGAAGTACTTTTCCTGTCTACTTTATAACCTGCAAAATCTGCATCTGAATAGCCACTCAACATAAAATTAGATCTTCTTGGATACCAAAGCCCTAAGTCCATGGTTCCATTCAAATATCTAAAAATTCTTTTAACTGCAGTTAGATGACTTTCCTTAGGATCTGCTTGAAATCTGGCACACATACAGACACTAAACATAATGTCAGGTCTGCTAGCAGTTAAATACAATAAAGATCCAATCATACCTCTGTATTCCTTCTAATTCACACTCTTACCAGTTGAATCTTTGTCTAAAGAGAGTGATGAACTCATAGGGGTCGTAAGCACCTTGGACTGTGACATGTTGTACTTATTCAATAAGTCCTTGGTATATTTTCCTTGATGCACAAAAATTCCTTTCTTCATTTGTAATATATGAAGTCTAAGAAAGAAATTTAGTTCACCCATTAGGCTCATCTCAAACTCCCTGCACATTAGACTAGAAAACTCTTTTGAAAGAGCATCATTAGTAGCACAAAATAATATATCATCTACATAAATCTGAACTACTAACAAATCACTTTGTTGGTGTTTAATGAAAAGGGTTTTGTCTACCAATCCTCTTCTGAAATTGTTTTCAAGTAGAAATTTTGAAAGTCTGTCATACCAAGCCCTTGGAGCTTGTTTTAAACCATAAAGAGCTTTGTCCAATTTATAAACATGATCAGGAAACTTTTCATCTTCAAAACCAGGAGGTTGTGCTACAAAAACATCTTCTTGTAAATATCCATTTAGAAAAGCACATTTAACATCCATTTGATAAAGCTTTACGTGATTGTGAGATGCAAAAGCAAGAAGTATTCTAGTAGCTTCTAACCTGCCACAGGAGCAAAAGTCTCCTCATAATCTATACCTTCTTCTTGATTATATCCTTGAGCTACCAGTCTGTCTTTATTTCTTACCACTTTGCCATTCTCATCAAGCTTGTTTCTGAATACCCATCTTGTTCCAATAACTGACTTCTCTTTAGGTCTGGGAACTAAATTCCAAACCTTGTTCCTTTCAAACTCATTCAGCTCACTCTGCATTGCAATAATCCATTCTGCATCTTCCAGAGCTTCCTTGGTATTCTTTGGCTCAATCAAGGATACAAATGCACTGAAAGCACACAGGTTATTGTCCTCTTGTCTGTGTTCCAATTGATGGATCTGATATTATATTATCAGCTGGATGGTCTGCAAGGTACTTAAACTTCTTTCTTGGTACCCAGGAGTATTCTCCTTCAAGGCTTTGAGTCCTTGAAACAGTAGAGGGAGCATCATAGAAAGTTTCAGCTTCTGTCTCAAGGCTTTGAGATTTTGGTTCAGTAGGAGGTTCAAGGCCTTGAGATTCTACTGGTTGATTCTGTACAGCAGTTTTGCTTTTGTCTTCTTTCACAGCATCATCATCTGATTCATGCTTGTTCAAATCTAGCTCTGCAAAACTTTCACTCAGAGAATCCTTAGTACTTTCATCAAAAATTACATGAATGCTCTCTTCCACAATCTTGGTCTTTCTATTATAAACTCTATAAGCTTTGCTAGTTTGAGAATATCCAAGAAATACATCTTCATCACTTCTAGCATCAAACTTACCAAGATTGTCTCTACCATTATTATGCACAAAACAGATACAACCAAATGGCTTAAAATAAGAAACAGTAGGCTTTCTCACTTTAAACAGTTCATAGGGAGTCTTTTTCAAAATAGGTCTAATCAAGCATCTATTCAGCACATAATGGGCAGTATTAACAGCTTCTGCCCATAAAAACTTTGGCAAATTACTTTCAAGCAACATGGTTCTGGACATATCCTCAAGTGTCCTATTTTTCCTTTCAACTACTCCATTTTGTTGTGGAGTTCTAGGTTCAGAAAAGTTGTGTGAAATGCCATGCTTTGTACAAAACAAATCAAAGTCAAGTTGATCAAATTCTCTACCATGATCACTTCTAATGGATGCAACAGGTAAGTTTTTCAAAGTTTGAAGTTCTTTGCACAATTTAGAAAACTCAGATAAAGCTTCAGTTTTGTCTCTGATAAACATCACCCAAGTAAATCTAGAATAATCATCAATTATAACAAGCATATACCTCTTACCTTTTGGGGTCTGAACTCTCATAGGACCACACAAGTCCATATGCAGCAATTCTAAGGGTCTAGAAGTACTTACAAAGTTCTTTGGCTTGAAAGAGCTTCTGGTCTGTTTACCTTGTACACATGTCTTACAAACCGCATCATCTGAAAATTTCTGTGATGGTAAACCTCTTACCAAGTCCTTTGAGATGAGCTTATTCAAGGTATGTATACTAATATGCCCAAGCTTCCTGTGCTAAATCTTTGAATATTCCTTCAAGGCCTTGAGGCATTTTAGCTTATCACCTGCAACACTGTTAGTATTCATAGCATATAGATTATATGACCTAGGAGCAGTGAGTATGCAATCACCGGATTTCTCATCTTGCACCACACATTTCTCCTTGTCAAATACAGCTTTATAACCTTTATCACATAACTGAGAGATACTAAGCAAATTATACTTAAGTCCATCTACCAGATAAACATCAAATATAGAATTTGTAGAACCATTACCAATAATACCTATACCATTGATATTGCACTTTGCTTTGTCACCAAGTGTAATTGTTCCTCCAGATTTCTCTGTAAGTTCAGTAAAAAGAGACCTCTTTCCACTCATATGTCTGGAACAACCACTGTCTAATATCCATTTCTGATCTTTAAAGGCCTTGGTGACATCCTGCAAAAACAAATCATTGCCTCAACATGCTATTAGACCAAGTGCAGAACTTTGAGTCATACTCAGAATCAGCCATATTAGGTGGCCTAATTCCTTTTGGAACCCAAATCTGCCTAACCTGTCCCTTAAGCTGATAAGGATAAGTATTCCTCATAATATGAGGTTCTGATCTTCTGAAGGGACAAGTTAATCTGACATGACCAATTTTTCCACAGTAATGACATTTTGGATAATGTCTGCTACCAGATTTAACAAAAGTAGTTTGGCCTTTCTTTGGAAAATTTGGATTATAGCCAATCCCACTTTTATGCATTGATTTCAGACTTCCTCCAAGAATGAGATTTAGATTATGTTCTGAGCCTGTAAACTTAGCTAGGACCTTCTTGGATTCTTGAAGTTTCTCAGTCAAAGTACAGATATGTTGTTCTAAATACTCAGAATGAGCTTTTAGATCAGCATATCTTTCAGTTAAAAGAGTGTTTTGATCAACAACCTCTTTTATCTGTGCCTTCAAGACTTTGAACCTGTTCTCCAAGGCCTTGAAGTCTTTTTCAACCTTTGTATTTGAAACTTCAACAGTTTTGTTTGAAAATACAAGGTCCAGGTTTTCTTTTACTTGCTCATGAACTTTAATCTTTAAAGAAGAAATCTCATTTCTATAACTTTCTTCATTCAAAAACATACTTTTGAGAATTTCAGGAAGTACATCAGATGGACTAGCAAGTAAATTTTTTACCATGTCTTCAATGTGTCTGTCTCATGAACTTTCCCCATTATGCTTTGCCATGAAGCATAAGTTTGCTTGCTCTTCTTCTGTATCTGAATCACTTGATGAATCAAAATCACTCCAGGAAGCCATCATAGCCTTCTTCCTTCTGTTGTCAATATCTTTTTTCTGAAAGTTTATGTTCTTCTTCTTTTGTGGATAGTCCCTTACTAAATGATCTGCATCACCACACTCAAAACAATTAATTACTTTAGTTTTATGTCACTGTGATGAAGATTTACCTTTGTAATCCTTGCTGCCTGAGGGTCTTGATCTCTCCATGTTATACTCCCTGTTACCAGAGTTTCTTTTCTTTTTGAGAATCCTGGCCAAGGCCTTGGAGATCAATGCTAAAGCCTCTTCATCATCAGGTTCCTCCTCAGTCTCAAGGCTTTGAGATTTCTCACTGTCTTTTGCCTTAAGAGCTAGGTTCCTGATATTTTCACTCAGATCAGCTTCCACATCCTTCATAGGCATTTAATGAGTGAATAGCTTTCCTTGTAGATCATCTAACTGAAGAAGACTAAAGTCATGAGCTTCCTCAATGGCTGTTGTCTTTGGCTCCCACTTTGCTTTTGGCAAGCTTCTTAGAATCTTTCTGACCTTCTCTTCATTTGAGAACCTCTTTCCCAAAGACTCCAGGTTGTTCACCACATCAGTGAATCTTTTGAACATTTCCTTGATTTGTTTTCATCTGAATTCATCTTGAACAACTCATACTGCCTCAGAAGTATGTTGATTTTTGTCTGCTTAACCTGGCTTGTACCTTCATATGTCACCACCAGTTTATCCCATACTTCTTTGGCACTTTTGCAGTTTGATACTCTGTTGAACTCATCTGCATTCAAAGCACAGTATAGCAAATTCATAGCTTTGTAATTTTAAGATACATTTTCCAATTCAGTGACTGAGAGATTTTCCTCAGACTTGACAGTTCTGACTCCATCAATTGTAGTATAATACTCATGAGGACCATTCTGAACTATTGACTCCATGTCTTGATCAATGATGAACATCTTCATCAAAGCCTTCCAATGCATGAAATTGTCACCACAGAACAATGGAGGTCTGTTAGCAGCCCTTCCTTGTGAGAATCCACCATCTCCTACATTACTCATGGTCACCAGATTGTTAGATCTAAAAACAGTGACACAAGCTCTGATACCAATTGAAAGTGTGTAATGTAGACTAAATACATGACCTAAATACTCTAGAAGGGGGGGGGGGGGGTTGAATAGAGTATGGAAACTTTTTGCAAAACTTAAAGTTTAACAGGATAACTTTGTGTGAAACTTGAAATCTCAAGGCCTTGAGATTTTGTAAATTGTCTGAAACTCACTAAGGCAAAATTGTAAGCTTCAAGGCCTTGAGCTGTGAACAATACTACACAGCCGTTAAACCCTAGTTTGATTTGAGTTGTATGCAGAAGATAAAAATCAAACAGAAAAGTAAAGAACACAAAGCAATTTACAGAGTTCAGTCCCAATGGACCTAATCTCTTCCTGAGGGATCTAATCCCACCAGGATTGGGCAAACACTTCTTATTACTCACACAGAAACAGCCCTAGATCTTCAAGCCTAAGTGATTTCCCTTACACCTATACATCTTGTGGTTCCAAACCTATCTAGTTCCAGCTACTAACTGTTGAGCTAACAAGAACCTCTTGTTGTTCACTTGAACGACCAACCACTAGGTTAAGTGAGGTTTAAGATAAGATAGAGATACACAGATGAAGTAAAAATGAAGAACACAGTATAAAGATAAAACTGTTGAAAGTCTGGAAGTGTTCTTCAAGAATGACTGGACTGATTTGATCTTCAGAAGTCTGGAATGAAGCTTGAATGATTGTGTGTTTGAATGAATGATCTCCCACGAATTTGTCACACTTCTCAGAGTATTCTGCAAGCCTCTCTACTTCAAAAATTCAAACCAGTCTCTCTTTATCCACAGCTGCAACTGACTGAGAGATTTTAGGATCTCAGTTCCTAAAAATCCTCCTTCTGTTTACAACTTGAATTCAAACAGCTTCAGGTGGATATCCGTTGGAGTTTGTTGAGATTTCTCCTGCACGTTTAACAAACCTGCAACAGCAAAGAATCACTACAACAACAAAATCCAAACAACTAACAGTACTGAGGCTGTTTGGTTATACAGTTTCTGGTAAAACTGTTTAAGAAACTCAGAACATCAATCTGCATATACTCTAAAACAATTAAGTCATGGAAAACAAGTTTAAGACACTTAGAAGTGAGTAAATAATCACAATACTAAGAGTCATAACCTGCAAGAAATAATCAATCAATTTCTGTAAAAACTGTCAGTAGCTCAAGGCATATCTCAAGGCCTTGGATCTCTGAACCTGTTTCACAGTATTTCACAATTGAGACCAGATAGCTTTGATTCTTCCTGTTCTGATCATCTGCAATTGTGTTAGATATATAAATAGTACAATCCACAAATATATACCAAAAGCCTCTGATTTGAATAATCAGATATCCAATTCTGCAACACAAATATGTTAGAACACATAGCAGAATAAGCAGTCTCAAGGCTTTGAAAGTTTCTGTCAATCTCAAGGCCTTGAGATGACTAACCAGTCTTTGCTGCTAATATCTTAGCCTTTTGTCTTTCATCACTCATGAACAATTACCAATCAAAGTACATTCAGGGATCTGGACTCAACATTGGTTTTTCTTTCATCATCAAGTACGTAATAAACAGATAATAAGAGATAGGGAAAGATCTGAGCTTGAAAAGCTCCCCATTAGTTCATGCTTATATGCTGCAGTTTAGGTTCAAGCCTTTGAACACAATTTCAAGGCCTTAAAACTTACGACACTTCATCCTTTGAGAACAAGCTGAACTTACAATCTACCCCCTTGATGAAAGACAAAACCATTATCTGTTAAGAACTTATTCTCTTCCACAGATTAAACGTTAGAGCATAGCAGAATAATTGTTGTAAAAATAGATAATACACAAAAGCAGAAATTAAGCTAAGCAATCCAATTTATTGATAACATAAGCAAACAAAACCTAATGATCTAAACCAGATATCTAAACCAACTAAAGTCCTAAAAAAACACCTAAATTTCTCCCCCTTTATGACTTTCATCAAAAAGACTGAGAAAATGTTGGATCAAAGTTTTTTGAAAGCTTACAAACAGTAGTTTTGAGAGGAAGAATTTTTCAAGGCTTTGAAAAAGAAACCAAGGCCTCGAGCAAGAAATAAAGAGAAGGCTAGAATTAGGGTGTTGGGTCTCAATCTCCCTTTGGCTCAGCATCTTCTTCTCCACTGTCTTTTTCATCATCCTCATCATCTTGTTGTTCTCCTTCCTGATCAGCTTCACCACCAGCATCACCAGTTCCTTCAAACAGTTGTGCCTCTGTCATAATCTCTAAAATGATGGCTTTCTTTTTATTCTTATTGAGATTATTGATCAACATTCCTGAGTCTAGACTGTCAACATCAGCTTGTTCCTGTTCTTCACCCCCATGTTCTTGAACTACTTGTTTTCCTTTATCCACCACCCTGTAGCCTCATACTGAGTTGTGTTCTCACTGAAAAAATCTCTGGTTGAACCTTGTGCTGCCTTCTTTGATCCTTCTTCAGTCTGAGAGACATCCTCTTCCACATGACGTACATTGATACTTTTGAAGATGCTTTCAACCATATACTTTGCTTGCTTGAACTCAGTGCTAAACTCATGTTGATTCTGCTTCAGCTTATCCATATCATTTCTAAACCATGAAGCCTTTGAAGTATAAGTCCAAATTCTTGAGAATGAGAGGGTAAGGTTGAGGTGGGGGGTCAAGTCTTGGGTTTTTCAAACTTCTTTGATTGCGGTTCTTCTGCAGACAAGTCAGAGTATAACTTTCAATCTCCTTTACTAGTTTTCATGATTCCAATCCTTTGAAAAGCTTGCTCATCAACCATGCCAAAACCAGTAGTGAGAGTCTCTTCCATGTCATTTGGAATCTACATGTGATCAAAGAAAAGTGACAGCAGATTGGCATAAGGCAAAGGATGTTTTCTTTCCTTATATTGAGAGAAAAGCATGTGTTCGATCACTATAGAGGGTAGATGATAACTCTGTATTAGAGTTATACTTCTTGCACGATTTGCTATCGTTTTGTGTGATTTCCAGGTAGAATATGTTAGAAATACACTATGATTGTGAAGTATGTGAGTAGTTGAGCTATTTGTGCTTATTTGATAAATCCGGGCGTTTCTCGCATTATTTACATTTATTTTGTCACTTTTGATCGCACGGGGTGTTTTCGTGTTGTGCTTGACAGGAAACGGAGCTCATGGATCAAGAGGAGAGGAGAAACGAACTTCGGAACATATGCGGGAGCCTGAGAAAGAAGAAAGAAAAAAATACCCAGGAGGTCGCAAGACCAGGATTTTCTGGTCATGCTACCAGAAACTTGAGAAACTAACTGTAACTCACGACCAGGGGGTCTGGTCGCATGATCAGAAGCTGGTTGCAGGACCAGGATTTTTCTGGTCCTGCGATCAGAAAGCAATACCAGTACACGCACGGCAAAACAAGAGGGCTTTTTGGTCATTAGTTGAAAGTTGTCTTGTGATTAATTAGGAGACTTCAAGATAAAAAAAAAGAGGCACGAAAAAGAAAAAAAAAGAAGAAAAAGGGATTATTGAAGAATGAACGAAGGAGAAAGATAAGAAGAAGACGACGAGGAAGAAAAAGCTTCACCATTGAAGCTTCTTTGCGCTTAATTTCTTCTACCCTTCTTATTCAATTTTAATGGAGAAACTCTTTGTTTTTGCTTATTCAAATATGAGTAGCTAAAAACTCCATAGCTAGGCATCTCAATTTGAGAGCCTAGGGTTCATATAAACGATGATATTTCTTCCGGATTGGATCTTTGCTTCATGATTTCTTGATTTCATCTTTTAAATCAATTATAGTTTCTTGTTTATGTTAGTAATCATACTCGAGTGACACGATTAGGAGATAAGCTAGGGTTCAAGAACTAGGGTTTCATTCAATAGTTGAGTCATGCTTAAAGTTAGCTTATTTTAATTCAATTGTTCATGTACTGTGCTTAATACTCAGTGTTAATGGAGTGGCTAACCGGAAACACTTCTCAGTTAGTGAATGCACGACAATGATTCTAACTAACTAGGATGAGACTTGAACATCAATCCCGTATCACTGAGACTGAGAAGAGACGTGTTATGATTGGCTAGTGTGGGTAGATTCGGTAGGTGAGATTCGACTGTTTCGTGCAACGGTGGACCGACAGGACCCGTTGCCGTGCATGTCGTTAGACTACTAGAACGGACCGGTAGACACAAGAGACCGATAGGAGATTGTAGTCTATCGTGAAGTAGAATGGCTTGAGACCGATAGGAGATAGTTAGCGCTGTTACCCGACTTAGTTAGAATTAACGTGTTGCTCATATAATTCGGACATCGTTTACAACCCTAGGTGATCAACGAGATTGCCTAGTTCTCTCCATTAATTGATTAAGAATTCTTCTTAATTCCAGTTTACTATTATTTTTTTTATTGATCGCAGCCACTTGTTTGGGGGTGGCAACACCACAATTCACACTTTTTACTCCGGTTACCTAGTGAACTACATTAAAGTGTTAATTATAAACTTGCTGCAAGCTTGTCCTCGAGGGATCGACAACCCGAGTACTGAAAATACTCACTCTTTACTACTTGACTGTACGCTTGCGTAATACGCGTTAGTAATCCGCGTCAAGTTTTTGGCGCCGTTGCCGGGGACAACGGTCAACAAGTTTTTAGTTAATAATTAGTTTAGTTTGCTTTTATTTTATTTTTTATTTGCTACTTTGATTTCTAATTTGTTTTCTGATTTTCTGCTATTTCAGGTACTTAGTGCATGCACAGGATCCCAAGAGAGCTTGTGCCCCCACTAGAAGACCCAGAGCAGTTGTTCAGAGACCAAAGAAGAAGACAAAAACAGAGCACTATGGGCGAACAATTAACCAACGGGAAACTCAATCAACGGTTGGAAGAGCTGTCTAAGCAGCTAAATGATCGCAACTCCTAGACACCGTACAACAAGTCTGGGCAGGCTATTGTGGAGAAGTTTCAGTCGTCCACCTATGGACACAATCTGGCAATTGTAGTGGCAGAGATACAGGCCGAGCACTTTGATCTTAATCCTGCGACAATTCAGACGGTAACTAATCAGTTCCAATTCTATGGGAACAGGGATGAAGACCCCAATGAATTTATTGGGAGATTCAATGCTTACATAAAGACTACAAATACAAAGATGTGACAAGCAAGGCATTGAAGCTCATTCTTTTCCCTTACTGTCTGAAGGGTGCAGCTGAGAAGTGGCTCCAGTCAAGAGCTCCTGATTCGATCACTACATGGGCTTAGTGTGTGGATGAGTTCATGGACAAGTTTTATCCAGTTCAACGGGTGATTAAGCTACATGGTGATATTCTAGGATTTCGGAAACAGGCCAATGAAACCGTGGTGGATGCATGGGACCGTTTTATGCATTTGATCAGGAAGTTCCCAAATCATGATTTTGGGGATTACAAAATTTTGCAGGTTTTCTACCATGGTATAGAACGTCACAATCAGGAGATGGTTAACAGAGAAGCTGGAGGCAATTTTCTGTACCCTATTGACACGGAAGGAGCTTATGCACTCATGAAGCAGCTTGCTAAGCAGGACTCACAACTCTATGATTCCAGGAGATTATCGGCATTGCCTGAACCTAAGTATGATGAATGGAAGACCGGGATCAGTAAGAAGGTGTCTGACTTAGCCAAGCATGTGTATCGGGATAAGAAGCCAGTTGCAAGAGTAGAGGAGCAGCTATTTGATTCAGCCTTGGCCCAGATTTCAAGTGAAGATGTGAACTTTGTGGGGGCACAAGGACAGCGTCAGAGTTGGAACCAAGGGAACTACAGACCAGGCACAAGAGATCATCCAGGTTTTAGGTATGGGGATCAGTCTGGGGCTATATACGCACCTAGGTTTCATCACATGCCACAAGCACCAGTTTTGCAGGCTCCACCACCGGCTGCTGTAGTGCCAAACCCAGAGATTTCTATACTTACTAAGGCGTTAACACAACTGAGTAACAGCATGAACGATATGACCACGATGGTCAATGCTATGTCTTCTGATTTGCAGGCTACGAAGACTTCTCTTCGTTCACTAGAGGTTCAAGTTGGGCAAATTGCAACGCAATTATCTGGTAGAGCACCTGGTTCTCTACCGTCTGACACAAAGAATGTGCACCAGGTAAATGCCATTACCACTCGCAGCGGGGCTTCGTTGACGGATCCACCATACCCGAGCCATGCCAGAGCTGAAGCATCAAAGGATAAGGAGCATGAGGTCTTCGATTCTGAGAAGACACCTGTCATGGTCCCCCAATCAAAGGGCATGACTCCACATGACGAGGAAAAGTCCAATGAGGTAGTACCACCACCCTCTTCTTCTAAATATGTACCTTTTCCATTGAAAACTAGAAAGAAGAATGATGACTCTGAGGAGTACAAGCAATTTCTTATTATTTTCTCCAAACTGCACATAAACATTTCGTTGATTGAGGCGCTGCAGAAAATGCCTATGTATGCGCGGTTTATCAAGGATGCAATCCTTGGGAGAAAAACTATTGATGACTTTCAGACAGTGAAGTTGAATGAGCATGTGAGTTCATGTGTCTTGCATGGGCTACCCAAGAAAAATAAAGATCCAGGTAGTTTTGTGATTGAGGCTACGCTTGACGGGGCCTATACAGGCAGGGCTCTGTGTGATCTAGGAGCGAGTGTCAACTTGATGCCGCTTTCAGTATTCAAAAAGATATGTGTGGGGGAGCCTCGTAAAACCTGGATCGATCTGCAATTTGCAGATAAGTCATCCAAGAAGGCCATTGGGGTGGTAGAATACTTACTTGTGAGGGTTGGTAGTTTGATTATGCCAGCAGATTTTGTGATACTGGATATGCCAGTTGGTGACGTTCCGATCATTCTTGGTAGGCCCTTTCTGGCTACCGGTCGGACGTTAATTGATGTGGAGAATGGAGAGTTGATCATGAGGGTCAACGATGCTGTGGAGACCTTTCGGGTTTTCAAACCGACTCCTCAGTACACTCGTGAGGTGAAGCCATGATTGCCATTTCCCGTGCAAGTTAGGCGAGGAATTCCAGAGCTGAAACAGGAGGATCCGCTTGAACCTAAGGGCAAAGCATCGAGTGTGCAGGCGCATGAGGTAGTTATGAGCATCCAGAGCCAGACGTTGGTTGCGGAACGACCTGCCAAACCACCTTTCTTAGGCTCTTAAGGTAACATGGTCGGGCCGTCGACCTTAAATTACAAGCGCTGCTTGGGAGACAATCCAATGTATAGTAGGATGCTTTTTTGTTTTTATTTATTTATGAGTTCTCTATATTTGAATATGAGAGGTGAGAGAGAGTGGACTTATTTTTCTAATCAGTGTGCAGGGACACAGGTACAAAAGACGCACCGGATTCCCCTTCTTGATGTACGTGCTAGAGATTGCACAAATTGTGGAAAGAAAAAGCCCCACAGTAGTATGCAGAAAAGATATAAAGAATTGCTCGAGGTCGAGGAGCAATTCCAATATGTTGAGTGCCACACGCATGAGAGGGCTACAATTCATGTCCTAGACGCACATCGGAATCCGGGCGCGAAGATACTTCTCCGGAAATTGTCAATGGTCCACAAGACCCCTTCTTGTTGCAATTTCGCGGCAACAGTGCCCATGTAGGTCCGGGCACCCAGGTGCCTCTAACACTCTCTCTAATCTACATTTCGAGCAATAAATGTTGAAATCCACCGCCTGCACATTTAAGCGATGAGTCCTCCTTCATTATCTCTAAATTCGTTGAGGACAAAGAAACGCTTAAGTGTGTGTGTGTGTGTGTGGGGGGGGGGGGTTATCTACTTTCACTAGCCATGTCTTTGTTTGCATCGCCTTGTTACATATATTTATCTGTTCGTATTGTTTTGGTTTGTGGTAGGATTGTGTAGTTTATGCATTTTGTTAGCACTTTTACATTATTGAGTCCCCTACCCAAAACTTGTGTTTAATCAAGTTGGCCAAAGGCATATAGAGTCTAGGAAAATATGAAAAAAAAAATATCCAAAATTCAAAAATCATAAAAAATTGAAAACTTTTGAGAAAGGGCAATCGAAGAGAGTGGATGTGGAGAGGGCTTAATGATAGAATTCCTTAGGAGTATGAAAATCTGAGGTGAGGTAGACGTGAGAATCTGGAGTAGGAAGACTTATAGGACTAATGCACATTAGAAATGCGAGTAGCTGCCTCTCAGACTGGTTATCCTACTAGCGCTACACCACCTTCACTAGTTCACTAGGTAACCGGAGGAAATTTTGATGATGATATGGGAGATGAGGAAGCTGAATTGATGTGGGAGGAAATAGATGGCATGTAAATGAATGAAGATCAGAGTTCTCCCATGGATGTTTTCCACATGAGCAGCTGGACCAAGCTGGATTTATATGAGCAAGGGGAGAAAAAGTTAACCCTTGTTCCTTCACTCAAGTCACCACCCGTGCTTGAGTTGAAGCCATTTACGAGCCAATTCAGGTATGCATTTGTTGGTATTGATAACACGAGGCCCGTAATCGTTTCTTCTGTTTTATCTCAAGCACAGGAGGATCAGCTGTTGGATGTACTAAGGAAGCATAAAGCAGCAATTGGATGGACAATTGCCGAAATTAAGGGGATCAGCCCCGCGTATTGCCAACACAAGATCAGGGTGGAAGAAGGCAAGAAACCAGTGATCCAGGAACAACGAAGGTTGAATCCGCACATGAAAGAGGTGGTGCGAAAAGAGATCATGAAGTGGCTAGAGGCAGGCATTATAATCCCTATCTCAGACATCACTTGGACTAGCTCGGTCCAGTGTGTGTCTAATAAATGAGGGATGAGTGTGGTGGAGAACGACAAGCATGAGCAGATTGCTCAACGGACAGTTACTGGTTGGCGTGTGTGCATGGATTACAGGAACCTTAATGAAGCCACGCTCAAGGATCACTTTTCATTACCATTTATTGATCAGATGCTTGACAGGTTGGCCCACCACGAGTACTACTGCTTTTTGGATGGATATTCAGCCTACAATCGGATAGCCATTGCTCCAGAGGACTGGGA
The DNA here is from genome assembly GCA_023055425.1 of Linanthus parryae. Lineage (NCBI taxonomy): Eukaryota > Viridiplantae > Streptophyta > Magnoliopsida > Ericales > Polemoniaceae > Linanthus > Linanthus parryae. The sequence continues at coordinate 154,956 of JALGPY010000019.1, read as the reverse complement.
GAAGACCACCTTTACATGTCCCTATGGCACTTTTGCGTTCCGCCGCATGCCATTTGGACTATGTAAGGCACCGACTACTTTTCAGTGGTGTATGATGGCTATTTTCTCAGATATGATTGAGAAGAACTTGGAGGTCTTCATGGATGATTTCTCCCTATTTGGTGACAGTTTTGATGACTGTCTACATTATCTTGGCCGTGTCTTGGTTCGTTGTGAAGACACCAATCTTGTGCTGAATTGGGAGAAATGCCACTTCATGGTCACTGAGGGGATTGTTATTGGAAACAAAATTTCGCGCAAGGGTTTGGAAGTTGATCAAGCAAAGTTAGAGACAATCAAGCAACTCCCTTATCCGAATTCAGTGAAAGGGGTCAGAAGCTTCTTGGGACATGCAGGTTTCTATCGCAGATTTATCAAGGACTTCTCGAAGATTTGCAAGCCCATGTGTGAATTGCTTGGGAAAGATGTACCATTTGTGTTTGATGAAGCATGCAAGAAAGCCTTCGACTTTTTGAAGGAATAGCTCACCTCAGCCCCGATCCTTACAACTCCGGATTGGAGTTTGCCATTTGAGCTCATGTGCGACGCCAGCGATTTCGCCATTGGAGCAGTGTTGGGGCAGCGGAAAGAAAAGGTATGCCATGTTATCTATTATGCAAGTAGAGTTCTTAATAAGGCTCAACTGAATTATGGCACTACTGAGAAGGAGTTGTTGGCCGTGATTTTTTCTCTTGATAAATTTTGACCTTATCTTGTTGGATCGAAGGTGGTAATTTTTACAGATCACTCGGAACTGAAGTATTTGCTTTATAAGAAGGGCACCAAAACGAGATTGTTGCGGTGGGTCCTTTTGATGCATGAATTTGATGTAGAGATCCGCGACAAGAAGGGTGTTGAGAATGTGGTAGCGGACCACCTCTCAAGACTTGAGAATGGAGAAAGTGTCTATTCAAGAGAACTTTCCCGATGAGAGTTTGATGTCTTTGGGGGATACTGAGCCATGGTATTGGGCGATTGCCAACTATCTAACCAATGGGGAGATCCCTAAGGATTGGACAGTGCAGCAGAGGAAGAGGTTCTTATATGAGGTGAGACAGTACTTTTGGGAGGATCCATATTTGTTCAATATGGGGGCCGATATTATCATCAGAAAATGTGTGCATACGCATGAGATTTATGATGTGATTAAGAAGTGTCATGCCGCGCCTAGTAGAGGTCATTTCAGCGGTCCGCGCACCGCCATGAAGGTATTACAATCTGGTATTTCTGGCCAACTATTTTTAAAGATTGTCATGACTGGGTTGCAGGGTGTGATAGCTTCCAGAGAACAGGTAACATCTCCAAGCGAGATGATATGCCAATGTCTGAATGGCTTGAGGTGGAGCCGTTTGATGTATGGGGCATAGACTTCATGGGACCGTTTCCAGCTTCATATGGTAATCTCTACATCCTACTCGCGGTTTCTTATGTGACAAAGTGGGTAGAAGCAATTGCTTGTCCCAAGAATGATGCAGCTACAGTAGAGAAGTTTTTGAAGAAATACATTTTCACTCGGTTTGGCACACCAAGGGCAATGGTGAGCGATGAAGGGTCACACTTCATAAACCGAGTATTTTCCAGAGTTTGAAGTTATATGGGGCGTCTATCCATAAGGTTTCTGTTAAGGAACGTAAATTGCACATTTTAGTATGTTAACTAGCTCTTCTTAACTTGCTAAAATGTGTAATCTATCTATTTTATCCCTAATTCTAGACTTATGCTTGTTTCTTTTAGTTTGTGTTGAGTTTCCTTATTTTGTAGGAAATATGGCGCTTTGAAACTCAAGGAAATATTCCACAAAAATTCAAGAGGCGATTTAAAAGAGATTTGAAGGGGCCAAGAGACATCAAGAAGGTACTCGAAGCACTTGGGTAGAAAATTAGTGAAAATTTGAAGACCTATTTGAGAAGATAAGAGAAGAACATGGGGCTGTTATTGAAGATTTAAAAGAAAAAAGGTCAAAATGAGAGTCAAAGGTTGAAGTGGAGGGCAAAATAGAGAAGAACTTAACGGAATTGGGGCTAAAGTGTGGATTTCTAAACGATTTAAGGGCTCAAGTGTGGCGTTTTTAACGGCGTGGGGGGTTTAAACGCCATTTTCAGAAAGTTTTAAGGAAGCGCCCGGGGTATTTTAAAACGTTTCAGCAAGCTAGGGGGAGCCGGGTGCAATTTCACTGAAACAGATCATCACCAGTTCATACGTTCTTTCTCCCCGTCGCTGAAACACACGGAGAACCCATAGGAAGCCATTGTTGTCGCTCGAAGCTTCTTCGAAGGCCACCCCAACCTCTTTTCTTCACCAAATCAAGCGAGACCGGTAACAAAACAATCCCCAGCCCAAGACCTCTCCATTGCACCTTTCAATTCGGCCCAAAACGAAGTAACAAAGAAAGCCCCAAAAGCTAGGGTTCTTGGGGAAGAAGTTCAAATCGACGATTGAGAGACATTTAGATCAATTGGAGGGGGGAGATGATTCCTTGGGGGCTACGAAACAAATCCCTAGCATCTATATAACATGAGCTTAAAGAAATTGGACGACCTCTCTCAGATCCATTTTCGGCTACGGTGCTCTGTTCGGGTTTCTTTGTTTCTCCTCTCTCTCTCCAATTTCTCTGAGTCTCTGGGTTTTCTTGACCCACCTAAGGGAGAAGAACAGAGAAAGAGGAAGAGAGGGAGAGAGGAGGACAGATTCAGGTCGTTTCTGGGTCTGTAATACACTCTATTCTTGAGCTGTTCTTGCTCTGTTTTGGGTTACTTCTAGTGATTTTGTGGTTGTGTTTTGTGGCAGCAGTAGCTAGCAGCAGCTATAAACTGCTCCAGTTGTTAGTTATTCTCATATAGTGTAGTTTGAATCAATTTTGGGCTGTTTTGCTCTTAGTTTTCTTAGTTTGAATCAAGTAGTAGTTGATGTATTGAGGTTGAATTGGTGAAAACAAGTGGTTGAATTCAAGTGTTGGTTATGAAAATATCATTGCTCTTTATTACTCTTGAATCTATCATTTCTAGCTAATTAAAATTGCTTGGGTGATTTGGGACTATCTTGTGCCTCAATCCTCATATTGATTCAAGTTGAACTTCAAGGATGTATGGGTTGAATTGGGTTCACTTGAATGATTAGTGCAATGATTAGATTTATCTTGTTGAAGTTTTTGATGCATTGAATAGGTAGATGTGCGAATAGTTTTGACGTGTTTGATTTGAAGTTGCATTTGAGTGAGAGGAACTCATCAATCCTAACTTTGAGAAATTGAGTTCTAGTTAGGTGATTTGAGTGAGAGTTTACAAATCTCATTTGTGCTTTATCTTTCATGTGGAGACACCTATGTGTGTTTACATATGGTTGATGCTTGAAACACTTGAAATTTGGGGAATCTCATTTGAATAGCCTCTTTAGTGCTTGATTAGCGTGTTGGATTTACACACTTCTCTTGTCGCGAGTTGGATTGCATGAGCAATCACTTCTTGAGATACTTGTCTTGAGGATTGACACATGCAATGTGAGAACCGAGCTTGAATGTAATAGGAGGATTGGTCACTAGAAAAACCGATGATTCCTAGCCCCTCTCTACTTGTCATTTCACTTATCATCTTGAATCGTAGCTCTAGTAGTTGTTTACTTTGTTCTTAAACTCAAACCTCAAACTTGCTCCATCAAGTGATTTTGGTAGATTTGCTAGCTTGGCAAGCTTTAAAGCCATTGAGAGTTTGTGTTTCTTGCTTTAGTCGTTTTCTAGTGATAGTAAGTCATTGTCTAAACCTTCTCTCCTTGTGGATTCGACCTGATTATTACTTGAGACGATATCCTATACTTGGGATTTCGTACAAACAAGTTTTTTGCGCCGTTGCCGGGGTGAGACTAGGCTTTAGATTTGATTTGCTTTACTTTCTTAGTATTTTGCTTGACATTTTCTCTAGTTACTTGTGGTTAGTTAAGCTTGTGAGATTCAAGAGGGCTTGTAAAATTTATCAAGTACCTCTCATCTACTTGCTTGAAAAAAAAATGTCTCATGAACATTTTGGACTTGGTGAGAGGCCTAACGTTCCTTACTACTATGCATTTACTAATCATGAAAATCATTCAAAGGAATCAATGCGTTCCATACGTGAGCGTGATTACAATAATGGTGATTATTTTCCTAAGAATGATTATTCTTGGCATGATAGTAGGACACTAGATTACACATCTCATGCTTCTTGTGCACAATCACCTCCCTCAAACACTTACATGTTTTTGAACTCTCATGATTCTTGTACTTATCAATATAATGATATGATGTGTGAATCAAGAGGAGTTAATCATTTAGAGAGGGAAGCTTATGTGAATAAGGAACTAGAGAGGCCTATAAGTGATTCTCTTGAGGAGACACTTCAAAAATATCTCGAAGGCGAAAAAGAACTAAGAGATTCAATAAGAGAACTAAGAGAATCACAAAGTGAACTTGAAGGATCATTTAGAGAAGTAGAATGATCGTTTTGTCACTTGATTGATAGAGTGGAATCCTCATATTCACAATCGCATGATGATGAGTCTCTTGCATATAGTTCTTACTCTTCAAAAGACTCGCCATCATATGAGTCTCAAGTTCCTATTCACACACAACACGAGCTTGCTCAAGATCAAATTTTGGATGATGTGTTTGATGATGGAGTTGTTACTACTATGATAGGTGATTGTATTCATTTCTCATTTGCACATTCTAAAGAAGCATGTGATAGTGATATTGGTAGTGAGATTGATATTTTTGATGATGACTCTTCAACCCATGACATGAGTGAAGCCATTTTAGATGACTCACATAGTGACACTTGTGAGGAGGAGTCGCAAAATGAAAATCACTCATGTGATGAGTTAGAGGTAAAATTTGATGCTACCACTAGTGAAGGGAATGCAGACTTATCTTGTGCTCTAGAAGAGCCTAGTACTTACCGGAGTTCCTATGATCTTGATTGTGACGAAATTGAAGTTTTATTGTGACGTACTCCGGTTAGTATTGATATGTCTAATGAAGATTCGGGGAGCTATGCTAGTATTTGTGACGAAATTGAATTTTACTTGAATACTCCCTTGGATTCTATCATTACGGAAGATGTGTCTAAGGGTTTGGATGAGGCTTCAAGTTCTCAAATTATTTTAACTCCCACTTGTGAAGCCCCATCCCAAAATCCATATGACTTATTTAAAAGTGATGAGATTGAGGATTCACAAGTTGCCGCTATCTCTCAAGTTGTGATTTCAAGTAAAAATTTGGCAACTTATGAAGACCCATTGTATGATTCATGTCATCTGAGGATATTAAACTCTTTTCTTAAGATGATGCATGACATAAACACTTGCTCTAACTTTATTGTTAGATTTTGCTTGCATCTCTTATTCATCGTTTGTGTCTTGCCCCTACTTCTCCATTCTATTCTAATTGATGAATTAAACTTTTTAAAGGAGAAGTACTCTTCTAAGAATGAAGTAGGGGCATGGCATGGATAGAAATTTCCAAGATTGGGAGTGGGATAGGATCATTATCTTTACTATACCTCCCTAGTTGTAAATAAATAAATTAGTTTATCTCTATTTCTTGTATTTTTTCTTTTTACCATTTTGTAGGTTGCTCTTGGAGAAGGACTTGTGCTTGGTGGCCAAGAAAGCTAAAATGATGTCTCTTCTATCCCTTAATTCTTGCTAAAATTTGTATGCTCTTCATTTGTTCTCACACATTTGGGGGGTGGGGAGTAGATTTTATTTCTTGCTTAAATGGTTACAAGCATGCTTTTTCTTCATTAGTGATTTAAATGAAAAATACAAAAAAATGAAAAATTTTTAAAAAATGAAAAATTTGAAAAAAAAATCATAAAAAAATGAAAATTTTGAAAAAAAAAATGTGTGTGAACCTTTCATGAGAAGCATCACTCTTTTCCCGTGTCAAACCTTAGATTTTTTTTCTCTTTCTTTGGTAGTTTTATTTATTTTAACCTTTCATCTTGAGTCTAGATTTTATTTTCTTATTTGATAGCTTTATTGAGTCTTAAAAGTTATAGTTGAGTCACTTATTTAAAAAATACAAAAAAATATGATAAAATGAAAAAAAAATGAGAAAAAGTGAAAAGGGAGAATTTTGGAAAGCTAGATGTTTTCAAATAATGAAATCTCTTAGTCCATGTTCTTTTTATTTTTATTTTAAATAAGGAATTCTTTGCTTATACTTAATACATCTACACCAGTATCCCACATTCCGCGACATCATGCGTTCTCACAAAGCGACACACTAAATTTACGTTTCATGTTTAAGTCCTTCAAGCTAAGTTGATCACATAAACTTTGACGTCTTACTACTTTTGATAAAGGGTGCATTTCTAAAGCTATTTGAACTCTACAAAAAGGATTTAATTCTAATCGTTTTTGCGGTGGAAACTTGTAGCCCATTGGAGTGGTGGTTACCAATGACACCCCATGCGATGTCTAAGAAATAGAGGGGTGTCCGGGGATAATGTTACGTCACCACCTAGATAGCTCCCTTGGTTTAGCTTAAAAAGCCCACTCGCTTGTATATTCATCTCTTTTGTTGTGGGTCTTGGAGAGCCTTGGATTGGAGGTGAAAGAAAAAAATGATAATTCTATTGTAGACACGCAAAATTTGTGGCTAATTAAATATTGCCACATGTTTATTATCGCTTAATTAAATGGTGGGATCAAATAGAACTCGACTTCAAATTAATGCCCTTAAGCAGTAAATAATAGTGGACTGAACTGTAAATGAGACAAAACCTTATTTACAAGGAAGGACTGCTTATGGCGACGCCACGTCACTACATGACACGAATACAAGTCACCAAGTTCGACCAATAGTGTTGCGCCACTTGTCAAAATGATGCAGCTATCAAGACTAGCAAGCTTGGCCAATAGTGTTGCGCCACTTGTCAAATTATTGCAGAAAATAATTAAATTAATAATTATATTTATTTTCTACCTTGGCCAAAAAGTAGGCCCATGTGTATAGAAAGGGGCCATCTCTAGGCATATGGGACACACAATTACATCTTGCGAGAAGGAGAGAGCTCTGAAGATCGAGCTGCTGAAGCCCTGACGAGTTCATCCATCATCAAGATCATCATCAAGACCTTCGAAGTTCTTCATCAAGTTCCTCAAAGATCATCATCGAGTTCTTCAATCCAGTTGAAGGTCTCCATCCGCGTTCTTCAAGACACTCGAAGATCTTCAAGTCGTTATTCGTGTTCTTCAAGGCTTTCATCCAGTTCTTCATCAACATCGAAGATCTTCATCCGTTCGATCCGAGATCAAGCCTCTAAAGCCCTCGATCAGCGTTTGTGTTCTTCACAGACCTTCATCGCGTTCTTCGTCAAAATTGAAGGCCGCTCATCCGTTCGATCCGAGATCAAGCCTCTAAAGCCCTCGATCAGCGTTTGTGTTCTTCAAAGACCTTCATCGCGTTCTTCGTCAAAATTGAAGGCTGCTCATTTGCTCGATCCGAGATCAAGCTGTGAAGCCCTCGTTCGACTTTCAAGGAGAAGAATCAGGGTATTTAATTTCTGTTTAGAAATTTACTATCATAGATTGTAATCCACATAATTTATTTCATCAATAAAATATATTTGACACCGAATTTCTCGCATTTGTTTCCAATTGCATAAATTTGTGTGTACAAATTTCGGCACGCCCAGTGGGACATCTCTGCCCCTCATCTCTTCTCCTCAAGTACAAGTGTTCGTGATGTCTCCTACGAAGGATAACAAACTTCCATCACTCTAAGTTGGAGACGCCAAGTCTTCAACTTCAGAACCAAACTCCGGAATCCAAGTCGTCGTCTAGTAACTCGTAGTATGTCTAAGGCCATGTAAACTGCTGGGGGAAAGGAAGATGGTGCGGCCTAATAGAAGTAACAGTCACATGCGCCCATTCCTCAGGAGTCTTATGTTGCCAACAAGTCTCGGGAGGAAGATTGCGAAAGCAACTCTAAATCCGCCACTAAGGGTAGTCAGCATAAACCAGCGTGTGATCAGGATGATGATATCAGCATGCACATCATGACTACTAGCGCGGTTCCTATCGAAGAGCAAGTAGCGAACCTTACCAAGGGCCTTGAAGACTTAATGACAATTGTTGAAATTCGTGATGCTCAGCTCGCAAAGCTTATATAAAAACTCGAAAGTCGCGAAGAAGCAAATCAAATGTTTGAACACGCTCCTAAAGTTGCACCAGAAGCTAGAACGACAAGTAGTGGGCATGAAGTGCGACCAAGTGTGCAATTGTCAGCCAATGGCACCATTCCACTCGACCAACTGCAAGAGATCATCATGAACACCATGAATGGGAGGCCAGGAGTACCATTGACTTTATCTAAGTCCTACATAAAGCCTTACATGGAGAGAATCGAGAAGTTAAGCATGCCGGATGGTTACAATCCTCCTAAGTTCTAGCAATTTTCAGGCAAAGGAAACCCTAGGCAGCATGTTGCCCATTTCGTTGAGACATGTAACAACGCTGGAACCGATGGAGACCTTCTCGTGAAGAAGTTTGTTAGGACCCTTAAAGATGATGCCTTTGAGTGGTATGGTCAGCTTGAATGGAGGTCCATTGATAGCTGGGGGCACATGGAGCAGGAGTTTCTCAACCATTTCTACAGCACAAGGCGAACCGTCAGCATGATCGAGTTGACTAACGCTCGCCAAAATAAATACGAGAAGGCCATTGACTAAATCAACCGTTGGAGGAACTTGAGCCTTAACTGCAAGGATAGACTCTCAGAAGATTCGGCTATTGAGATGTGCATCCAAGGCATGAATTGGGGTCTGCGATACATACTTCAGGGAATAAGGCCAACTTCCTTCGAGGAACTTGCCACTCGCGCTCATGACATGGAACTCAGCATCGCATCAAGTGGAAGCCAGGGACCACCTTCTTTTGAAGCGTGGAAAGATGGAGGAAAACAAGATTATCATAAAGGCGGGAAGTTCACGCTTAAGGCCGCCAATCAAGAGTCCATGGTTGTCACCACCACGCCAATAAAGCTACCGGATAAGGCAAAGAAGAATTATATGGTCAATTCTAATGCAGAAAAGACACCATCACGACCTACACTCAAAGAATTGCAATCAAAGGTGTACCCATTTGCCGACGAAGAAGTTCCTGCGATGCTCGAACAGTTGGTGGAACTAAAGATCCTCGAGCCTTTGGAGTCAAAACGACCTGAAGAAGCCGACAAGGTAAACGATCCCAAGTACTGCAAGTACCATTGTATCCTTGGTCATCCCACCAGGAAGTGCTTCGTACTCAAGGATAAGATCATGCAACTTTTCAAGGAAGGTAAGGTCTTGCTGGAACAAGAAAGAGGATATGCTACAACAAATGTGACCTCCATCTCGGTTGAACCCTTCGAATGGCAAGTAGCAAAGAAATCTTGCAAAATGTTGCTAGGGGAATCACCTATCGGTGCCAAGAATGAAGGAAAGAAGCAAAGTCATGCACAAAGAGCCTCTTATCAAAATGGGGGCAGTCGTTGCGTAAAGACAAAGTTAAACAAACGCGGGGACGAAGGAAGGATGCCAGTTACTCAAAAGAAGATGTGGGCCCAACGTCAAAGTAAGCCAACACTATATAATCATCGTCATACATGTTCATGCAATGACTCAAAGATGCGTGAGGTGGAGAAGGTATGGAAAAGGAAGAAACCCCAGCCAACGAAGCTCTCTCCAACAAGTCAAGTCATGAGCAAACTCAATATGAAGGATTCCTCCAAGGCATGAAGCTAAAGATGGATTCTCCAAGTGAAGCTAAAGCGACCCAATCACATAAAAGAAAGAACTCAAGTGTGAAGACACTAATTATTTCTTTAGTTTAATGGCCACAAAAGATTCACGGGAAATCGAGGATGGGACGAGGTGATGTGAAGGGCATGGACTTCACTTCTCCAAATCAACAAATTGATACTAGAAAGCTCCTGGAAAAGAGCCTAAAGTTTCTCTATCTTCTCACAAGAAGATTGGTCACCGCTCCTGGATAAGAGCCTAAACATTCTCGATCTTCGCATATGAAGATTTTCCATAGCTCCTGGATAAGAGCCTAAACTTTCTCGATCTTCGCATATGAAGATTTCCCATAGCTCATGGATATGAGCCTAAACTTTCTCTATCTTCGCACAAGATGATTGTCTACCGCTCCTTTATTACGAGCATAAACTGCTTTACCGCTCCTTTTGCACGAGCATAAACTGCTTCACAGCTCTGGCACGAGCATAAACCGCACCACCGCTCCTTTAGTACGAGCATAAACTGCTTTACAGCTTCTAAGGCATGAGCATAAACCGCTTCACTACTCCTTGCACACAAGAGTATAAACTGTGAACACACCCAAATTGAACTACGTTCGACTTGATCCTTAAAAGGGTACATAGGCAGCTTGGGGAACCCCTCGAGTGCAGTCGTGACCATGAAACAAAACTTTGGCAGATAGAAAGAATGAGGATGGTTAGAGGGACAAGTGACGTATATGTTACAATCGATGTCTTCCCAGCGCAGCCTGTCCCATGTCTTACGAGAAGATGGGAGTAAGTGGAAGTCATGAAGAACAACCTCTGGCCGGTGGGAGAATGAAGGACTAGTGCAGCTCGTTGATCACTTCCGTGGTCAAAGTCGTAGAAACTATCAAGAAGATAAGGAATGGTATAGGCCCTTGAACATTGAGTGAATACGCTAGGCAGATCGACCAATTTGAAACATGAAACCTGTGAGGACCTCTCAATGACGAGAACTTCCAACCTTTCTAGAGGATGCCCAAAAAATAAAGGTTGTGGAATATGCACACGAAAATAAATAGCACATTAAAATGCCATGTCATGTCATGAAGGCATGCTCTAATCCATGTGGAGTTCCACATATGGCATGTGACTAGGCACAATGAAAGAAGTAAGAAAATTAGGGCACTGGGCATGAAAACGACTCATCTATTGCCATAATTGAAAGCTGCAACTACAGGTACATGTCTCTGTGTATATATACACACATGTGAGAAGGTTGGTACCAAATTCCAACCGTACTTAGTGATTTGTGTTGGCATAAACTTGTCAAGGAAACACATGAATCCAGGGTTCTCCGCTACAGATGAAGCACGACAGTGACATCGCATTAGCATGGAGGCGAAGCGATGGCTCCTTTGCTTGGACGACCATGGTGGTTCATTTACTTGAATTTGACACGGTTGCGTCACTTGAATGAGCACGGTGTCTCCTTTGCTGCTCGAGTGGACGTCATGTCTTCGTTGCGTGAATGAATCAAGTGGCTCCTTGCCGCTTGAGTACACATCATGGCGCCGATGGATGTCTTGTCTTTGTTGCGTAAATAAACGCAATGGTTTCTCTGCCGCCGCCTAAATGGACACACTTGCTCCGTCGCTTGATCATGGTGGTCCGTCGCATGAACATGATGGCTCCCTTGTTAGGATGGATGTTATGGCTACGTCAAACATGATGGCGTCGTTGGTTGAAAACCATGGCTCCGCCGCTCAAGTGAATGTCATGGCTGCTACGCCGCTCCATCGCCGTAACACAATGGCTTCGTTCCTTGAACACGGTGGTCGTTTTCTTGGACGTCGTGGCGGTCAGACATGGAGGTTCCAAGACGCTTCATCGCTATAACATGGTGGCTTTGTTGCTTGAATGGAGGTCATCTACACATCGCTAGGGTGGTCGTTGAGACTCCAAGGCTCCATCACTTGCTTGTTGGCGATTCTGTGCTTGGGTGTGCCTCATGACTGGCTCAATTTATTGCATGGCGAATCCATACATCAACAAAGCGGAAGATTGATTGCTTCATTAGGCGTCATGTCTAGGCCATCTTAATAGACACTGCGTCTAGGTTGTTTTGATGGACATCGCAGTAGCATTCAAGCGACGCAACCGTGTCTTGAATAGGTTGGCTTGCTTGAATGGACGACATCGCTGGGTCTGGCATAAGGCTTCAAGTCGCTCCATCCTCGGATAAACGTCAAGGTAGCCTCAATTGCATGAATAGACTTCGAGTCTCCCTTGCTTTTTCCCTCACATTGCGCTCGATTGCTCGAATAAATATCATGGCGGCTCACCGCTAGAACACGGTGACTCCGTCATGGTTAGGTCGGACATGGATACTTCAAGGGACTTCATTTCTTGAACACTTGAGGAGACGTCATGGCTAGGTCGCGCATGGAGGTTCCAAAGACTCTTCATGGAAACGACATCGCTTGAATTTGCTCACTTGAATCAAACAATTACAACTCAACTAGCAAGGGCAGTTCAATAAATTAATATTGCAGTTGACGGACGGTGGCAATTAGGTTGCAGCCAAGTAACAATGATGGCGAAAGCTATCACACTGCGAGAAATTAAGATTTCAGGTGGAGTTGGTAGTAAAAAAATAAACCAACAACAACAGCGAGGTAGGTCGCCGTAGTCCTGCTGCCGGTTGGAGAAGACGCAGCGCCAATCTTAATCTATTGGAAAGGTTAGCACGTTAGCAACTAGAACACATTGGAATAAAGATCGTGCCAAAGAGAACTTAGCACCGGAAAGCAAAACCACAACACGTTAGGTTCACAGCTGGAGGCTTCCTCGTTTCACCCAAATAAGAGTAAGCAAAGTAGTAGTAATGGCAGCGACGCTCTAACGGTCGCCAGCGCAGCTGAAGTAGCATGGAAATCGACAACTGACGGCCAAAGAAACGGACCACTGGCGTCAGCAGAGGATCGCAATATCAAGAGTCTGCAAGAAAAAACATGCATTATTAATGCTAAAGTATGTAACATACACCACTGATGAATATGCATGCACAAAAAATAAAACACATACTACATGCACTATTAATGCTAAAAAAAAAACCCAAGTTACTATAATTGTGGTTGTGCACTGAGTGCTTTTATAAGCATCATGAGGCGGCTAAAGAAAGTTCCATTAAGCTTTGAGAAAAGGAAAGAAATAATTTTCCTTTGGAGAAAAGGAATGAGATAATTTTGAAGAGGAATAAGTAATATTCTTATTAATATTCTTGATTTCATGTAATCTTTGCCGCCGCTGCTTCGTCACATGGGCAACCTCTTTGTGTGGGCTTTGCAAAAGAGAGAAAAAAGGGCCTAATTTACTCACACCGCCACTAAACCTGTGGGTGTGACTTATGAAAACATGAACGTGTTTACTATGCCTCATTTCATCCTCCACACAAGAATCAAAGGGCTAACTATTTGTCCATTCAAGCTTTTAAATTCCACACCAAATTTGGGATTAAAGATCGGGTGTTTTGATTCCATCAATAAAATTGTAAAGGTACGTTTCAAATGTGAACACTTAGGTGAGGTAGGCAAGAGAAAGTTTATCGAGACTCGTCCGCCAACAAGCTCAAGAGTCTGCAGACAAGTCTCGAGGGGGCATTTGTAGACACGCAAAATTTGTGGATAATTAAATATTGCCACATGTTTATTATCGCTTAATTAAATGGTGGGATCAAATAGAACTCGCCTTCAAATTAATGCCCTTAAGCAATAAATAATAGTGGACTGAACTGTAAATGAGACAAAACCTTATTTACAAGGAAGGACTGCTTATGGCGACGCCACGTCACTACATGACACGACTACAAGTCACCAAGCTCGGCCAATAGTGTTGCGCCACTTGTCAAAATGATGCAGCTATCAAGACTAGCAAGCTTGGCCAATAGTGTTGCGCCACTAGTCAAATTATTGCATAAAATAAATAAATAAATAAATAAATAAATAAATAAATAAATAAATAAATAAATAAATAAATAATTATATTTATTTTATACCTTGGCCAACAAGTCGGCCCATGTCTGTATAAAGGGGCCATCTCTAGGAATATGGGACACACAATTACATCTTGCGAGAAGGAGAGAGCTCTGAAGATTGAGCTGCTGAAGCCCTGACGAGTTCATCCATCATCAAGATCATCATCAAGCCCTTCGAAGTTCTTCATCAAGTTCCTCAAAGATCATCATCGAGTTCTTCAATCCAGTTGAAGATATTCATCCGCGTTCTTCAAGACACTCGAAGATCTTCAAGTCGTTATTCGTGTTCTTCAAGGCGTTCATCCAGTTCTTCATCAACATCGAAGATCTTCATTCGTTCGATCCGAGATCAAGCCTCTAAATCCCTCGGTCAGCGTTTGTGTTCTACAAAGACCTTCATCGCGTTCTTCGTCAAAATTGAAGGACGCTCATCCGTTCGATCCGAGATCAAGCCTCTAAAGCCCTCGATCAGCGTTTGTGTTCTTCAAATACCTTCATCGCGTTCTTTGTCAAAATTGAAGGCCGCTCATCCGTTCGATCCGAGATCAAGCTGCGAAGCCCTCGTTCGAAGTTCAAGGAGAAGAATCAAGGGATTTAATTTCTGTTTTGAAATGTACTAACAGAGATTATAATCCACATAATTTATTTCATCAATAAAATAAATTTTACACCGAATTTCTCGCATTTGTTTCCAATTGCATAAATTTGTGTGTACCGCTATAATACTCGAAAAAAAATGAAATTATGATAAATTGCATCACCTCCCGAAAATCCACAAAAGGATCATACAAGCCCACAACCAGATCCCCCATTCTAAAACTCATTTTTGTTAAAAGCTTTGGAAGTCCATCCTACATGGTTGCTTTTGAATAAGTATGAGAATGTCTAGTTTCATGGGATCCTTAATTTTGAAGGCATACTTTCTTGCGAATTGGACTTAATTTAACAAGTTTTGTGGATCGCATGAGTCACCTTCTACCAAACACCGCCCACATTTGTATGAGTATATGCTAAGACGTCCATAGGCTTCTCACTCTATCTTTTTGGACTTTGATAATTTATTTGAGGTAACATTTGTGCATTCTTCTTTTTCCCCACCAAAAAAATTAAAATTAGCTAGTAACTCTTAGTATTTTATTTCTTTGAGTTCTCACTTAGGATAGATAATTTGTGTGTGCGTTTTTGTAAATATTTGAGTCTAGTTTAGAATTGAGTCAAGCCTTGTCTAGTTGAGTGTGTGTTTCTCATGATTTGTTCTTAACGAGTTTACTACTTATATCGCTCTCTTTGCTCGAGGACGAGCAAAAGCTAGTTGGGGTGTGTGTTAAGGAACGTAAATTGCACATTTTAGTATGTTAACTAACTCTTCTTAACTTACTAAAATGTGTAATTTATCTATTTTATCCCTAATTCTAGACTTATGCTTGTTTCTTTTAGTTTGCGTGGAGTTTCCTTATTATGTAGGAAATATGGCGCTTTGAAACTCAAGGAAATATTCCACAAAAAATCAAGAGGCGATTTAAAAGATTTGAAGGGGCCAAGAGACATCAAGAAGGTACTCGAAGCACTTGGGTAGAAGATTAGTGAAGATTTGAAGACCTATTTTAGAAGACAAGAGAAGAATATGGGGCGGTCGTTGAAGATTTAAAAGAAAAGAGGTCAAAATGAGAGTCAAAGGTTGAAGTGGAGGGAGAAATAGAGAAGAACTTAACGGAATTAGGGATAAAGTGTGGATTTCTAAACGATTTAAGGGCTCAAGTATGGTGTTTTTAACGGCGTGGGGGGGGGGGGTTTAAACGCCATTTTCAAAAAGTTTTAAGGAAGCGCCCGGGGTATTTTAAAACATTTTAGCAAGCTAGGGGGAGCCGGGTGAAATTTCACTGAAACAGATCAGCACCAGTTCATACGTTCTCTCTCCCCGTCGCTGAAACACATGGAGAACCCAGAGGAAGCCATTGTTGTCGCTCGAAGCTTCTTCGAAGGCCACCCCAACCTCGTTTCTTCACCAAATCAAGCGAGACCGGTACCAAAACGATCCCCAGCCCAAGACCTCTCCATTGCACCTTTCAATTCGGGCCAAAACGAAGTAACAAAGAAAGCACCAAATGCTAGGGTTCTTGGGGAAGACGTTCAAATCGACGATTGAGAGACATTTAGATCAATTGGAGGGTGGAGATGATTCCTTGGGGGCTACGAAACAAATCCCTAGCATCTATATAACATGAGGCTGAAGAAATTGGACGTCCTCTCTGAAACCCATTTTCGGCTACGGTGCTCCGTTCGGGTTTCTTTGTTTCTCCTCTCCCTCTCTCCGATTTCTCTGAGTTTTTGGGGTGTTCTTGACCCTCCTAAGGGATAAGAATAGAGAAAGAGGAAGAGAGGGAGAGAGGAGGACGAATTCAGGTCATTTCTGGGTCTGTAATACACTGTTTATGCTACTGTTGCAGTGCTCTGTTCTTGAGCTGCTCTTGCTCTGTTTTGGGTTACTGCTAGTGATTTTGTGGCTGTGTTCTGTGGCAGCAGTAGCTTGCAGCAGCTATAAACTGCTCTAGTTGTTAGTTATTTTCATATAGTGTAGGTTGAATCAATTTTGGGCTGTTTTGCTCTTAGTTTTCTTAGTTTGAATCAAGTAGTAGTTGATGTATTGAGGTTGAATTGGTGAAAAAAAGTGGATGAATTCAAGTGTTGGTTATGAAAATATCATTTCTCTTTATTACTCTTGAATCTATCATGTCTAGCTAATTCAAATTGCTTGGGTGATTTGGGACTATCTAGTTCCTCAATCCTCATATTGATTCAAGTTGAACTTCAAGGATGTTTGGGTTGAATTGGGTTCAATTAAATGCTTAGTGCAATATTTAGGTTTCTCTTGTTGAAGTTTTTGATGCATTGAATAGGTAGATGTGCGAATACTTTTGACGTGTTTGATTTGAAGTTGCATTTGAGTGAGAGGAACTCATCAATCCTAACTTTGAGAAATCGAGTTCTAGTTAGGTGATTTGAGTGAGAGTTTACAAATCTCATGTGTTGCTTGATCTTTCATGTGGAGACACCTATGTGTGTCGGATTTACACACTTGAAATTTGGGGAATCTCATTTGAATGGCCTCTTTAGTGCTTGATTAGCGTGTCGGATTTACACACTTCTCTTGTCGCGAGTTGGATTGCATGAGCAATCACTTCTTGAGATACTTGTCTTGTGGATTGACACATGCAATGTGAGAACCGGGCTTGAATGTAATAGGAGGATTGGTCACTAGAAAAACAGATGATCCCTACCCCCTCTCTACTTGTCATTTCACTTAGTTTCTTGAATCGTAGCTCTAGTAGTCGTTTACTTTGTTCTTAAAATCAAACCTCAAACTTTCTCCATCAAGTGATTTTGGTGGATTTGATAGCTTGGCAAGCTTTAAAGCCATTGAGAGTTTGTGTTTCTTACTTTAGTTTGTCGTTTTCTAGTGATAGTAAGTCATTGTCTAAACCTCCTCTCCTTGTGATTCGACTCCGGACTTACCGGATTATTACTTGAGACGATATCCTATACTTGGGATTTCGTAAGAACAGTTTCCCTACCTTATCACCCCCAAACTAATGGGCAAGCCAAAGTGTTTGACAGGGAGATCAAAGAGATTTTGCAGAAAACTGTCAGTGCCGAACGCATTGATTGGTCTATGAAGCTTGATGATGCATTGTGGGCATACCGTACTGCATGGAAAACGCCGTTGAAAATGTCACCATTTCAACTAGTCTTCGGTAAGGCATGCCATCTCCCTGTCGAGTTCGAGCACAAAGTGTATTGGGCTATCAAGCGGTTGAACATGGACCCCTAGTTGGCGGGGCAAGCACGGAAACTGAAACGGCTTGAACTTGAAGAATGGAGATTGCAGGCACATGACAACTCCAAGCTTTACAAGGAGAAGACCAAGAGATGGCATGATTGTCGTCTCAAGCCGAAGGAACTCCGTGTGGGATAACTAGTCTTGCTATTCAACTCTCGCATGAAGCTCTTTCCAGGTAAACTGCGTTCAAGATGGTCCGGGCCGTTCCTGATCCACCGGATTTATCCATGGGGTGCGGTTGAGTTAGAGGATCCTCATAAAAAAGAGTGTTTCAGGGTCAATGGAAGCCGAGTGAAACCGTACCTGGAATCCGCGCCAAAACTGGCCAAAGTGGATGCTATCTACTTTGATGAGCCGTGATCTTCATGAGGTAACTGGGTCGGGCCGTCGACCATAAATTATGAACGCTTGTTGGGAGGCAACCCAACCTATTTTCTGCTTTAGTGTAGAGAGTGTGTTTTGAATAATGTCGTGTGTGTTTACATAAAATTTTGTTATATGAGGGGTGAGAGAGCAAGAATCTGACATTTGAAATGAGTATTTACAGAAATACAGGTTGGAGACGCACCCGATACTCCCCTTCTTGATGCGTGCAAGGAAGAAGTGCAACAAATCGTGAAAGAGCAACACTAGCCAAGTGCTTGAGAGATCAGATTGTTTTGAAGTCACTTTTACAAGAATCAAAACGTATGCGAAACGAGCTTTCCGACGGTATATTACATGCATGCATCGGAGTACGGGTGCGCAAGCTTTAGAAAGACGAAGTCGAACAATATTTCAAGAAGGCCGAAAAAAATTGCCCAATAGGTCGCACGACCAGAATTTTCTAGTCCTGCGACCAGAAAGTTCAACAACTCACTGTAACTCGCGACCAGGGGTTATGATCGTGCGATCAGCTTTCTGGTCGCACTACCAGAAATTGCTGATCGTGCGATCAGAGGCATCTATACGCGCAGTCCATTAAACGGGGGCAGAAGTGTCTTTTCGCAAAAAAACTAAAAGAAGCGATAAGACCAGTTGAAGACCACGCGTATGAACTACCTGCACATAACTTCTTTCCCGTCTCTCTCTCTCTCGTGAAGCTCTCAAGGCTCAAGAACAACACAATCTCAGAAGTTGTTCAAATTCAAAAAGAAAGGAAGGGTTTTGCTCCTGTCGTAGTCCCCTACAACTATTGTGAAAGCAATTTTGCTAGTTTGCAAGAAACAAGTGTGGGGGAGAAGAAGGAGGTCCAAACCCTAGCACGAAGAATTGTCAATTCGTTCTCCATCTTTTGGAATTTCAACAAACCGTTTGCGGGGTTTTGACGGGGACACCAAGGGAATCTAAGGAGCTAAAAATATCATATCGCGAAATACAGCGAAAAATCAGTCAATTTGACTAATTTTATCAGGTATTTCTGAACTTCAGCGTATTAATTAATTTTTGCATTTTTACTTGCTGCATTCATTTGTTAATTGATACGTGTGTGAGATGGGGCGTAATACGGGAAAATTGGTTGCGGGTTCTTCGGCTAGTAAAGGGAAACGTAAGGTCGGGGATAGTGAAATTGATGACCTTTATCATAGGGAGAATGAACCTGGGTTAGAGGAATTAGATGAAGCGTCTAGTGATGAGGAAGAATCTGAATGTCCTAATTCCCCCAAGTTTCGTTGGCTTGAGGGTCCACTCCCGGTTGGGCCCGGAAACTTTTGTGCCCACCACTTCATTTGTCCTGATGCCCATTTGTTTTTTTAATAGATAAGCGTCTCAAATAATTTTAATTCTGAGAGGGCGTTTGACTTTTCAACTAATAATGTGCCTAAAGAGATAAAATATGCGGCTGAGCGTGAGAACTTTGAGGGCATGTTTGAGCTGGTTAAAGGCAAATCAAGTTCGGCACTCACGCGTGAGATGACCGCAAATGCCAACTACTCTAACTGCGCGTGTCACTATGGTGAGGTTAAGGATGAGAGGATGATCTTTTCTAGGGGTAAGTTTGTAGCCTTCACTCCTGAAACTATTGCGGAAGCCCTCAAGTGGCCACCCTTAGGTAGCGAGAAGTGAAAATTTCACGAGGTTTTGAGGTCTGAGGGGATTGAGAAGGAGGTAGTATAACTTTGATTTGGGGGAGTGCCAGGGGCAGAGTGGATAAGAAAGGAAAACAAGCGACAATG
This sequence comes from Linanthus parryae, assembly GCA_023055425.1. Taxonomy (NCBI): domain Eukaryota; kingdom Viridiplantae; phylum Streptophyta; class Magnoliopsida; order Ericales; family Polemoniaceae; genus Linanthus; species Linanthus parryae. The sequence continues at coordinate 135,148 of JALGPY010000019.1, read as the reverse complement.
GTAGATTGGGAGCCAGTTTCTCCTTAAGCCTGCGCGTTGGCTAATTGAGTGGGTTGAGGCATGGATATTGGGTACTACTTCCACCAAAGAGGTGGAATTTGATACTTGTGTCATGGCATACTGTTTGGCCAAGGGGTGGAGGTTTGACATACCTGCAAGAATTCATAAAAAAATTCGATCAAGGTTGGAAAAGGGGAACAAGAGGGCACCCGAATATAGTCATTTGCTCATGCGTTTGGCTACCAACGCCGGTGTGAAGCTGATCGATCTTGATCAGGAAAGGCCAAAACCTTCCGAACAACTTTGGCACTACATTCCATCCCCTTTTAGGACTTTGACATCAAGCGGTAATAGGCGGAGAGGGAGAGCTGAAATAGGAGGTGCTGAGAGTGGACCGAGTGAACCTGCACCTAGTTATGACTTTGATCGGGCATTTGCGAGGTTGATGGCAAAGGAGGAGGCACGTGAATCAAGGAGGAACAAGCAACAAGGAAGAAGAACACGAGCAAGGAGAAAAATCCATTGAAGAAGAATCTTCAACCCTTGAAGATTATTATGTTTGATTCATCTTATCACTCTCTCTTGTGGACGATTATGAATACTTTTATTATGTTAAACGTTTTCATGTCTAGCTATACTTTCTAAGCTAGGCAATTGATGGAGAACTAGGGTTTCTTTAATATTTTCCGGATTTGAAGACTTGATTCATGCTTTATGCTTAATCTTAGAGATGTTTTAATTATCTCTCTATATTTTGGTGCTTTATTCGTTATCATACTTGGATTGATCAACTGTAGTAGGCTAGTTGTCGGAATTGTTGCACAATAGTGAACTATTCTAGACATGTTGAAGAATATAGAGAGTAATCTTGTATTTCTTTGAGACTGAGAAGAGATTAGAACTTGATTATCCATTTGAGGGTGGTTTCGGTGGGTGTTGGTAGGACTAGTGAAAACGGTGGACCGAAAGGACCCGTTGAGCGAGCCTATTGAGCCAACAAGAACGTAAAGGTAGACGACGGTGGACCGAAAGGACCCGAAGTCAGCCTATTACGCAAATTCGTGTGAGATCGAGAGAATATCACGATGAGTGTTACCCGGTGTAACTAAAACATTGGTAGGGTGTTTCAAGCATAATCCGGAAATTGTTAAAAACCTCAGGGACCATTAATTGCTTAGTTCTTCTCCTTAATCATATCACATTACAGTTATTCTCTCTCTCTCTCTTTTTCAAGTTCGAAAAACAATAAAAAAATAGTTAGATTAGCCTGTGTTTTAACTTAAGTCACTTGTTTGTGGGCGACGAGATTTCGAAATCAAACACTTCTTACCGGTTACCTAGGTATCATAATATTAATTCTTGATTGACTATTAATCGACTAATTCCCATGGGTTCGATAATTCGGAGTCTAAAATACTCCATATACTACTTGAACATATACTTGCGTTTAAGCGCGTTAAGAATTCGCGTCTGTAGATCAATATCATATCCATGCATGGTTAGGTACATCAAGTATAGAACTCTGTCAGTAATCAGCTCCTCTGAATGTTCCTTTGGCACTACACACCTCATCGAAATAGTAAAGAAAACTTTGGCTTCCACAGTCAGCACAGAGTGTGTTAACTGCTTTGAAGAGGTAGGAGCATTGGGTAGAAAGAACTCTTCTCTGGATCTTTTAAGGGCTTCAGTCTTATTTGGATGGTAACTAGTGTCATACCTCTTGGGACAACCTAACACATTGTCAAACTCAGAATGATCTAGTTCCATGTTTATTCCAGAAACTCTAGAGGTTAAAGTCAAGTTTAGGGACTTGGCTTGCTTCATGTTTTGATAAAAGAACCTAGTGAGTTTGGGGTATGAAACTTCTGAAGGATTAAGAATTTTCCAAACATAACTCTTCTTCAATTTTTAATACACTCCAGATTCATACTTTTCAACAAATTAACACTATTCATACTGCACTAAGCAATAGATCTAGAAGCAAATCCATCCAACCATAAACCTCTTGCAGTGTTACTAATAAACTACTTGTTAGAGAGACCAGATTTCTTACCAGGGGTAATGTGCTTTTCATAATAGAGTTGTAGTTACATCCTTGTACTCCTGTCTGGTTCTCCATCATCGGCCTTTCCTTTTCCTTTGTCCTCTTTTGTAGGATTTTTCTTCTTTAGCTTCTTAGGGATAGCAATACGTTCTTATGGACGTTCTTCAGGAGCAGATGGCTTTACCTTCTTCTTCTTACAGGAAGTTGGAGTCTCACCCTTCTTTGTTTTCTTCTTAGGAGGAGAAGGAGCCCTTTCATCAGTTGGATTTCTGGAGCTAGAATCACCACTGAGAGTTTGAACTACATCTTCAACTGTTTTCCTCTTCTTCTCAGAAACCACCTTTGATCCTACGGCCATCTTGATTCTTTAGGATTCTCTCCTTGTGCTCATTAGGGTTTGAGGGTAAAGAAGAAGGAGGCTAGATAGATACGAAAAAGAGAGAAAGTAGATGAAGATAAATACTAGAGATCTTAAGTTAGATAAGGAAACATAAATATTTCCAAATCTTTTAAGATCTTTGCAGTTTGAATGAAGTTTAAATTTGTGTGTGTGTGTGACGTGGGAAAGGAAATAAAATAATACTGATTTAAAAGAAAATAATTTTAAGAAATTTAAAAACAATATTGAGCAATTATCTTACATAGATAGCACCCAATATTGAAAGATCCAATTATTTATTATATAGCATACAAACTTGTTTTCAAGTCTTTGAAAAGGCTTTCAAGACCTTGAAAAGCTATATTACTGAAACAAATTCAATCAAGGCTTTGAGATGATTTTCAAGGCTTTGAAAATCATTTCAAAACTTTGAGACACATAATATTTACCTGATACTCATTTGATACTCCCCCTAAACCAATGCTTCCTTATTGAGCATACCCAACTCTAATCTGTGGGCTGTAAATCTTTCTTCTGGAAATGTTTTAGTGAAGATATCTTCCAGTTGCATGTTAGTAGAAACAAATTCAAGAACAACATCACCTTTTTCAGCATGATCTCTGATGAAATGATGTCTAACATCTGTGTGCTTGGTTCTGGAATTCTGAACAGGATTCTTTGTGATTGAAATAGCGCTGGTGTTGTCACATTTGATAGGTATTTCTTTGAATTCAAATCCAAGGTCTCTTATTTGCTGAGCAATCCATAGAACTTGAGAGTAGCAGGCTCCAGCTGCTACATATTCAACTTCAGCTGTTGATAGTGCCACAAAGTTCAGTTTCTTTGAATGCCAGCTGATTAGACAAGAACCAAGAAATTGGCAACACCCTGAAGTGTTTTTTCTGTCAACTTTATACCCTGCAAAGTCAGCATCTGAATATCCACAAAGAGAGAAGTTAGACTATTTTGGATACCAAAGCCCTAAGTCTTTAGTACCATTGAGATATCTGTAAATTCTTTTAACAGCAACCAAGTGTGACTCTTTAGGATCATATTTAAATCTAGGACACATACATGCACTAAACATAATGTCTGGTCTACTTGCAGTGAGATATAACAATGATTAAATCATACCTCTATGCTCTTTCTGATTTACACTCTTACCGGCTTGATCCTTGTCTAAGGATAGTGTAGAACTCATTGGAGTCTTGGTTACCTTGGACTGAGACATATTTTATTTGTGAATCAAGTCCTTGGCATACTTGATTTGGTGTAGAAAGACTCCTTTCTTCATTCGATGTACATGATGTCCAAGGAAGAAGTTCAATTCTCTCATTAAGCTCATCTCAAATTCCCTGCTCATAAATCCTTGCAAAGAGATTTATTAGTAGATCCAAACAGAACATCATCAACATAGAGTTGAACTACTAGAATGTCTTTCTCACGAGTCTTTATGAAAAGAGTTTTATCAACTAAACCTCTCTTGAAGTCATTTTCAAGTAGAAACTTTGACAATCTTTCATACCAAGCCCTTGGAGCTTGTTTCAAACCATAAAGAGCTTTGTCAAGTTTGTAGACATAATCTAAAAACTCATCATTTTCAAAACCAGGGCTTGAGCAACATATACTTCTTCTTGCAGGTAGTCATTTTGGAATGCACCCTTCACATGAATTTGAAAAAGTTTAATGTTCTTGTGAGATGAAAATGCAAGTAACATCCTAATTGCTTCTAACCTTGCAACAGGATAAAAAGTCTCCTCATATAAATACATTCTTTCTGATTGTAGCCTTGAGCTACTAGTCTGGCTTTGTTTCTTATTACCTTGCCATTTTCATCTAGTTTATTTCTGAAAACCCATCTTGTGCCTATAAGAGACTGATATTTAGGTGGAGGAACCAGATTCCAAACCTTGTTCCTCTCAAACTCATTGATTTCACTTTGCATATCAATGATCCAGTCTGCTTCTTGTAATGCTTCTTTCACATGTCTGGGTTCTACAAGATAAACAAAGGCATTAAAAGCACACAAACTTTTCAATTGAGATCTTGTCTGTGTACCAGTGGATGGATCAGATGTAATTTTTTCAACTGGATGAGATGAAAAATATTTGAATCTATTTCATGGAGTCCATGGCTCAGGTTCGCCAGGAATCTTCTCAGGTCTTTGAGAACTTGAATTAGTAGCTTGTTTGATCTGGTTCTCTTGATACCCTTTTTCAAGGGTTTGAGACCCACTTTCAAGGCCTTGAAAATTATTTCTGTTTTCCTGCAAGCTTTCCTTGATACTATGTGAAGTTCTGCTTCATCTTCTGACTCATGCTTATTTAGATTCAAGTCTGCAAAACTTTCACTCAAAGAACCATCATAGCTTTCATAAAAAATGACATGAATACTTTCTTCAACAAGCTTAGTTCTTTTATTGTAAACTCCATAAGCTTTGCTAGTCAGAGATTAGCCAAGAAATATACCTTCATCACTTCTTGCATCAAACTTACCAAGTTTGTCCTTACCATTATTGTGAACATAACATGTGCAACCGAAATGTTTGAAGTAGGAAATGTTTGACTTTCTTCCTTGAGAAGTTCATAGGGAGTCTTCTTCAAGATTGGCCTAATCAGGGACCTGTTGAGTGTATAGTTGGCACTTTTCACAACTTCTGCCAGAATGAATTTGGTAACTTATTCTCAAGAAACATTGTCCTACACATGTCTTCAAGAGTCTTGTTATTTCTTTCAACAACACCATTATGTTGAGAAGTTCTTGGCGCAGAAAAGTTGTGAGAGATGTGATAACTCTCTTTTAGGAGTTATTAATATACTTTCTTATTACTTTTATTAGGATTATTTCACATGATTTTTATGTTATATGTGCACTAATATGTGAAATCAATGACTTATAAGCCTAAGAGTCAAAAGTTGTGTTTCTAGCTTATTTACGCGTGATTTTTCTCATATTTGCGATGATAATTGCACGGGTAGTATTTTGTTGTGTTTATTAGGTAAAATAGGTGAAATGGAGCTTTTGAGAGGCTTGGATATGCTTGGTATGGAGCTAGATGAAGAGGCGAAAAAGAAGACGCAAAGATGAAGCAAAGTTGAAAAAGTCACTTCGGACCAGCCTGTACTATTTTCGATGCTCATGAAAATCTGTATATAATTTCGGAGAAAGTCCTGCGCCATTTGAAAGTAGATATCTAGAGATTTCCAACGACATATGGTAGGCCGAAATATGAGTCCGGACGTGAGAGTAATGTCCCTTTCAAGATCAGCTTACAATTCTGTCTGATAATTACAAACTGGAGGGGCTGAAGAGAAATTTTGGCAAAAGTACATTAAAAAACGTTCCCAAGCCTTGGGAAACGTATTCTCATACCTAAATTTCAGAAATACTCTGATGGGGAAGATCCAAGAAGGCTAGGGGAGGCGAGGGACATGGAGAACAACGTCGGAGCCGCCTAAACTCGAATATCGTCACGAGTTTGACTATCCCTCCTATCTTTTCTATATTTTCTTGTTACTACGAACTTGTTATCATATAATTTTAGTATATTTGAGTAAATTAATTTTCTAGGTTCCTACGGGGAACCTAGGGCTATGTTTTAATTTCTGGATTGTTGATTTGAATTCATGTTCTTTGATTGAACGTAATTAAGTTGAATGTTTTTATCTATTCTTCTATCTCTATGCTTAATCTTATGTGTGATTGGAGTCATGAACCAAGAACACTAGTGATTTAGGTTGGTGATCGAGAGATGTTAAACCCGGATATGGACGAGAGGTAGAAGATGGCCCTGAATCATCATGGGCTGAGAGGTGAAGTGAATAGGGTTAGTCTTTAAAACGTAGTTTCGGCCGTTGAGAGTGAATTGCTAGATAATCGGAGACTAAGTGTTGTGTCATTTTTTGTGACATGTGCGATAGACCGATAGGACCCTTTTATCGGTGATACAATTGGAAGGACTAGAAAGGACCGATTGATAACGGTGGACCGAGAGGCCCCGTTAGCTGTAGGAACATAGCAATGTGTGAGACCGAGAGGAGATCACATTCACTAATAGCGTGACATGGATAGAATGTTAGCTTAGTGTTTTCAAACATAATTCCGGAAATTGAAGTTACCATAGGGGACCCGTAGGCGACCTAGTACCAAGAAAATTGTCACACAAAAATATCGTCTCTTTAATTAAATCACTTTGTTAGTTAGGAAAAAATCACTCAAACAACACTCCTGCTTAATTACTTTACTCTTTATTTTAGTTTCAAATTAGCTATAAACTTACTATATGTCCTCGTGGGATCGATAACTCCGGATTGAAATATTACCCTATATTACTTCAACCGTGCACTTGCGGTAACACGTAAGAAATCGTGTTAAGTTCGGCGCCCTCGCCGTTGCTGGGAAGTCGCCTAAATTAGTTATAATTCATAGCCTTAGGGATTTTACTTTTCTTGTTTATATATGTTACTCATATACTTTTTTGTGTGTGATTTGTGTTTTCAGGTTGGATTTTACGGTGCATGTCCCGTTCTAGAGACGAGCCTTTGCATCCAACAATTGAATACCCAAAATCCCTGTTACGTGCGCAACGTAGAGACAAGAGGAAATCAAGCTCAGTTACTATGGATGACCAAACTATAGCTGAGTTTGAAATGATCCGCAAAAATATGCAGGATGTGGAGGCAGCTAGAATTATAGTTGTGGAAGAAGCAACTGATCGAGAAAGCGAGACTGAAGAGCTCAGAGCTTAGTTGACCGATATGAAAGCTGCATTGGCACGCTTGAACCCCCAAATCCACAACCACTTCCTGGTGTAGGGGCACAAGTGGAAAATAATGGAGATAATAATGGGGGTAACAACGGTGGAAACAATGGCGGAAATAACAGGCAGAATGTCGCGACACAAGTCAACAATGCTGAAGTTAATGAGCGCTCGTTGGTAGACTACTTAAGAACCACATCGGATGGATATCTTCCCACGATCGTCAGGCCCCAGATAAATGCAGCTCATTTCGAATTGTGTCAGCTGTTAATCAATATGGTGCGAGATGAATGCTTGTTCACTGGAGCTTCGGGGGATGATCCAAATGCACATCTTCTGAACTTCAACCAAATCACTTCCACAATTCATGATCAGAGGGTGTCGGACGATACGGTAAAACTGATGCTCTTTCCTTTTCTTTATCGGGAAAAGCAAAGACATGGCTCCTAGAACTTCCGGCGGGGTGTATTACCACATGGGCAGAGTGTTGGGAAGAGTTGCTTAGAAAGTATCTTCCACCATCCAAGGTTTCACGGCGAATGGTCGACATCAAAAATTTTACGCAACATGAAGATGATTCTTTGGGAAACACATGGAGGAAATTCAATTAGCTCCTTTGTAGATGTCCCACTCACGGAGAGCCCTGGTTTAAATTATTGGACTACTTCTACAATGCCCTGGATAGAGTATCGGCAAAGGAACTGGATATGATGGCTCAGGGAAATTTTATGGGCCTAGGAGTGCAGAGATGCCAAGATTTGCTTAACAGTGTGGCGAAGCGTGATTCTACGAGGTCTGAGACTCGCAGGAACTCAAAAACTGATGGGGCCCTGGTAACGAAATTGAAACAATGGTGGAGCAGAAATTTGAACAGCAAATGGCAGTCCTAACCTCAGTTTTTAACAGCATGAATCCATCAGCATGAGTAAAGTCTATGGGAGAGATGATCGCGGATGAGAATCAAGGATATGGGATTGAAGACGTGAATTACATGGGTCCACCATGACAGCAGCAGTGGCCCGACAATTATCATCCTAACAACCGCAATCACACAAACTTCAGCTATAGCAACCCAAACAGTGGGTTATATGCACCTGGTCAGCAACTTAATCCTTCATATCAGGCTCCACAGCAAGAGGACCAAGATAGAAACTCTTTATTGAGAAAATTGCTTTCTAATAAAGATAGAATGGATAGCAAAATTGTCTCTATGGAAGCCACAATGAAGAGCCATGAGGCGCAGATTGGGCAAATTGCCAATCAAAATGATAAATTTCCACCAGGTATGCTTCCTTCTAATACCATTCCTACTACTAAGCAGCTCAAAGCTATAACTACTCGCAGTGGCACTACTACTCAGGATCCTCCATATCCTAGCTATGCGAGAGCTGAAACTACAAAGGCCACAGAGAAGGAATTGGGCGAAGAGTTTCCTAAGGACGTGATTCCCCACTCAAAGGACACGGTTGAGAAGAAATAAGAGCCCAAGAACACTCCAAATCCGGCTACTTATGATCCACGTATACCATATCCGACGGCAATAAAGAGGAATGATGAGGAACACTTTGGGAGATTTATGGATATATTCAAACCATTTCATATCAACATTCCTCTTGTGGAAGCACTTGCTCAGATGCCCAAGTACAAGAATTTATTGAAGGAGATCATATGGGTCAAGAAGAGCATAGACCCCTATGCCACGTTGAAATTGACAGAGACATGTAGTACTGTTATACAGAGGGACATTCCCAAGATGAGGGATCCAGGCAGTGTCATCTTAGGCTGCACTCTTGGGGGTGGATATCATACGCATGAGCTCTGCGATCTGGGCGCGAGTTTTAATCTCATGCCACTGTCCCTATTTCAGAGATTGGGCATTGGTGCTCCAACCCTAGTGAAGATGGGTCTGCAATTGGCAGACAATTCTATTGTTACAACAAATCGGGTGATTGAGAATTTGCTGGTCAAAGTGGGTGCATTTGTATTCCCTGCTGACTTTGTGATAGTGGATATCAAGGAGGATCGCAATGTTCCACTCATCTTTGGAAGACCACTTTCGACAATTTCAATCAGCCCCCTTGCGGTGGAAGAACAAATAATTACTATTTATACCGGAACAAATGGTTACCTTGATTCATTAGAAATTGGACAAGTAAGGAAATTTCTTGTTGAGTTACGTAATTACTTAAAACCTAATAAACCCCGTTTCCAAGAAATCATATCCGCGCAAATGTGGATTTAAAGACTGAGGAGTTGACTATCAAAGCTATAGATTCATCACTTGTGTTCAAGGCATTTGTTCCGGGCAAAGGGAAGAATAAATTGGCCATGATCAAGTTTAGAGAAGATCGTGTGGATCCTACTCTTGGGTTGCCTGCAGTTTTGCAGCCCGATCCACCCGAATCAGAGGAGACACCAAATGTGGTGTGTGCTCATGATGTGGTGCAGAATATCAGGAACAAGAAATTCAAGGAGGAGACAGGACATGCTAGACCTCCTTAAATTCTTTTGAGGTAACTGGGTCGGCTTGCCGACCTTAAATTACAAGGCGCTTGTTGGGAGGCAACCAACCTATTTATTTGCATTAGATTAGGGAATGCGTTTTTAATTCAGTTGTGTTGTGTTTTATTTATATTATTTATGGAGAGATGAGAGAGAGAGACTAATGATGTTTCCAAGTGACATATATGAGCAGGTTATGGTAGAATCTACCGCGGTGTGCCATGACACACGTGACCTTCATGGGGACTCCGGTGTGCGAGAACAAATTGACTGTATAGGAGCATGGTGGATGAGTTACTACCTGCTTGGGGACTGCTTGGCGCGTATTTCTTCCCCACCCTTGAAATGGTTGTGAGTATCTTTTTTCCTTTAGCTGATTTTCGCGTCTCTTTTATTATATATGTCATGCTCCGACTCATCTATTGGTCCTACGCATTGATTATTGAGTCTTTTTGCATGATCTCTAAATTCGTTGAGGACAACAAAACATTCAGTGTGGGGGTGGTTTATCTGTTTGCTAGCCAATTGTGTCTTGCATAGCTAGTTACATGTATGATGTTTAGGTTGTATTGTGAGTCAATGTTGTGGTTTTTGTTAAGTTTTAATTTAATTATATTGGTGTATTGTGTAGAGTAGTTTAAATATTGTCTGCACTTTTTAATAATTGAGTCTACCCACCAAACAGAGTTAGTTGTGTAGTGTCAATTTTTTTTAGTCTAAGCCTTGCATATAGAGTTAGGATCGTATGAAAATGAAAAAAATGAAAAAAAAAATGAGAAAATACAAAATCCATAAAAATTGTAAAATTTGAAAATTTGAGAATAAGGCAATTGAAGATCTTGAAACTGAAGAGAGCATAGTGAATGAATCATTTTGAGTAGGAAGTGTCGTAGTAGGAAAAATTTTATGTTTAAATTTTGTGTAGAGGTTTCACTAAGGATGTCCCGGGAATTTTCGGAAGTTGTGAAAGAATGACATGTAAAGTATACCTAAGTTTCCTATAGTGTGCTAATTAGATTGAGTTTTATTGTAGCTGAATTTCTGTTTTCAAGTGAAAACTTGTGGTCTCTTGTTGATATGGGGTGGACCTTCGTGTAGAGTTGGTTTCATGTGGTACGGTTGCCTCAGCCTAAGTGAATTTGGGGGGGGGGGGGGGCGTACACCACCATCCCTTACGGTGGTCGCAAGATTTAACCGAAAAAGCCCAAACTCTTTTTGCTCTACTGCACGGTTGTAAAAACAGAGGAGGAAAGAAAATAAAATGAGAGAATCTGAAAAAAAAGAAAGGAGTAAAAATTTTGCTTCACGGAGAAACAACCTAATGTGCTTCCGGTCACAGAGAAAATTTGGATTCAATCCAAGTAGAGCTTAGAGAGAAAAACTAGAGTTAAGCCTTAGTTCACATTAGTTGTGACTCCCTTCACCAGGATAATTTGCATTGAAACGCAATAAAGGCTAAGTGGGTCTGAAAACCTCATATGATTCGGCGAAGAAAGGCTACATTGAGATATGATCTGAATTAGACCCAATGAAGCTTAGGACGTACTTGTGTCTTGGTTTGAATTGGTGGAGGAAAGGGGGCACCTTAGTCAGCTTTTGCATAGAATCGATTTTATTTCAAATTCTTGCTACGTGTATATGAATTTCAAAAAGTATTAGTGAAAGCTTGATGATTTTCAGTTGATGAGAGGGAGATTGCCTATTCTTGCCCAAAAGAGAGAAATTAAATGTTTTAAATAGTTTTAAGATCGAGTCCAGAATTGCATTTGCATCATATTGCTGCATTAGTTGTGTCGTGAATCGTGTTAGAGTCGTTTGAGTCTTATTGTCTAGTAGAAAATTAAATGAAGTAGATGAGAGTTTGCTCGGGACGAGCAAGTTGTAGTGTGGGGGTAGTTGATAACTCAGTTTTCGGAGTTATTTTATTGCTTATTTTTCTACCTTTTGTATGCTCATAATGGAGAATATAGCGTCTTTTTGGAGTAAACTGTGCTTTAATTTGTGAGAATAAGTTCATGTGTTAAATGTGAAGTCCGTGCATTTTCTACATCGTTTTATGTGCTATTTATCGTATTTTGTCACATTTGATCTTCGCGGGGTGTTCGTGTTGTGTTTTTCAGGGCCGGAGCACGCGAGGAGCAAGTGGATACAGAAAACGAACTTCGGAAACTAAGGCGAGCTCGAGATATGAGAAGGAAAGCGAGAGACAAAGAATCGTGCTGGAGAGGCTCGTTAGAAGATGATACGAGTGTTGAAGCATGTGGATAGCTCAAAATGGAGGATCAAGTGAAGAATCCAGGCTCGGGAGATGACTCGGAAGCACGAGCAACAAAGGAAAAAAAAGCTGAAAATTGGCTGCCACACAGGTCACACGACCTCTGTAAACAGGTCACACGACCTGCTGTGCAAAAGAAAGTGAGAAACATGATTTGAAATAGGTCACATGACCTAATATCAGAGGTCTCACGACCTGTGTGGCTGAGCAGAAAAATTCTAAGTATTGGACAGGTCACACGACCTATTTTCATAGGTTACACAACCTAGTTGTGAGCAACAGATATTGGAAACGTCTTGGGGTCACTTTATAATTACTCCTAACTTATTCTAAATACTTGGAGAACGTACTAGACCTGGTGAGGGCTTGTTTTTGAGAGGGGAGACATTGTTTTGGACGAGCTTGGAGCTACAGGAGGATCGTGGAGCTTGGGAGACGATTTGTTTGATCTTTTCTCTTCTCTTTCTCTAGTTTTTGTTCATGATCATGAAAAATTGTATCTTGATCATGAATTGTGTTATCTAAACTCTTAATTCTTGGAAAAAAAAAACTCTTAATTCGGGATATATCATAGGGAGCTAGGGTTTGAACACCATGTTGGTGATTTATGGATCTTGTTTCATGCTTTTAGCTTAATTGAATGTGTTTTGCTTAGCTATGTTTGGTTTATTTACTTAATCCTATCGTTTCTATTGTTTTAGCTCGCAATAGGATGATTATATGTAGGGGATGTTAGAGAAATCAATATTCGCTATCCAGAAACTTGAATCAAGCACTAGTCGTATCTAGGGTTGAGAAATCTTGCTAGTTAGCTAGAACTAAGAGTAGACCATAAGAACATAATGCTTATTTGAACTTGAGTAGGCTAGAGAAATGAGGTACAAGAGTTTGAATTTAGGCTTTGGTTGATAAATCTTCAAAGCATAGATGCTCGTTTGGCTAAGTTGAAGACATTCGTGTTGCTTGAACTTAAAATCGAATTGGTGTAAAATCCTTAGTGACCCGAAGAGATATCTTGAACTTTTTCTCATATGAATTAAATCAATTTTAATAATTAGTTTGTTATTTACTTTCTTAGATTATTTCAACAAAATCAACGCGCTTTGCCCACATAAGGTTAATAAGTCTTAACTAGTTTACAAGAAGTCCTTTGGGTTCGACAAACCCGGTCTTACCGGAGTTATTACTACACTGACAACTGTGCACTTGCAGTTGGAACGTGTCAAGATGCCACACTTAGCAGAAAATAAATCAAACTCAAGCTGATCAAATTCTCTACCATGATCACTTCTAATTGAAGCAATTGGTAGGTTTTTAAAAGCTTCAAGCTCCTTACAAAGCTTTGCAAATTCAGTTAGAGATTCAGATATATCTTTAAGAAACAAAACCCAAGTAAATCTAGAATAGTCATAAAAAATAGCTAACACATACTTCTTACCATTTGGAGTTGGAGTTCTCATAGGACCACCGAGATCCATATGAAGCTATTCAATAGGTCTAGTAGTACTTACAAACTTATTTGGCTTGAAGGAACTTCTTGTCTGTTTACCTTGAGCACATGCTTTGCATACTTCTTCATCTTTGAATTTGATGGAGGGTAGACCTCTCACCAGCTCTTTAGAAATCAACTTGTTCAAGGTATGCAAGAGAATGTGACCAAGCTTTCTATGCCAAACTTTTGAATCGTCTTTCAAGGCCTTGAGGCACTTCAGACTTTCTCCTGCAACTTTGTTAGTGTGTAAAGTATAGCCATTGTTTGACCTTGAGGCAGTGAGGATGCAAAATCCAGATTTCTCATTTTGCACCACACATTTCTCTTTGTCAAAAATAACTTTGTTTCCATTATCTCATAACTGAGATACATTAAGCAGATTAAATTTCAACCCATCAACTAAATAAACATCAGAAATAGAGTTTTCAGAATCACTATCAACTTTACCAATACCTAGAATGCTGCACTTAACTTTGTCACCAAGTGTGATTGAACCTTCAGCATTCTATTTTAGTTCCGAGAATAAAGATCTATTTCCATTCATGTGTCTAGAGCAACCACTGTCCATAAACCATTTTTGTTCATTGCTCTTAGTGACAACCTGCAATCACCATTCACTGCCTCACCCAGCTGTTAGACCAAGTGTGGAATTTAGATTCATATTCAGGGTCAACCATGTTAGGTGGCCTAACCCCTTTTGGAACCCAAATATGTCTAACTTGTCCTTTAAGTTGAAGTGGAAAGGTGTTCCTCATTATTTGAGGGTCTCTTCTTCTAAAAGGGCAAGTCACTTTAACATGACCAATTCTATTGCAGTAATGGCACTTAGGAGAAGATTGGTTACCATCCTTCACAAATTCGGTGTTGCTTTTTCTAGGAAAGTTTGGATTATATAAAAAAACCAGTTTTGTGAACAGACTTTGAGCCAGCAAGCTTTGTCACACCTTTCTCAGTATCTTGAAGTCTCTCTGTTAGAGTAGTATTTTGTTCCTTTAATTCATCACATTGAGGTTTTAAAGAAACCATGCTGTCACTCATGAGAGAGTTTTCAGTGACTACTTTCTTGACTTGAGTTTTCAAGGCTTTAAACTGGTTTCCAAGGCCTTGAAATATCTGTCAGACTTCTTCTGAGAAATTTCAAGATTCTGATTTAGACAAACAAGTTCCAAGTTTTCTTTTTCTTTCTCATGAACCTTTTCTTTTAAAATCTTAATTTCTTTCAGATAGTCCTCTTCATTTAAAAGCATTATTCTGGGTAGTCTGAAAGGACACCTGTTGGTTTTGAAATCAAACAGTTTACCATTACCTCAATATTCTTTTCAGAACTTTCACCATGCTTGGCCATAAGACTGAGGTTGGCTTGTTCTTCCTCAGATTCAGAATCACTAGTGAAGTCAGAATCACTCTAGGAGGCTATCATAGCTTTCTTTCTTCTGTCATGGTCTTTTTTTCAAAGTGCTTGCTTTTCTTGTGTGGACAGTCTCTGATTAAGTGTCCTGCATCACCAAACTCAAAGTAATTCATTACTTTAGGTTTATTACCATGAGAAGAGGATTTACCTTTGTAGTCTCTACTACTGGAGGATTTGTGTTTGTCCCTACTGAAGTATTTGTTTCCAAAGTTCTTTTTCATCTTCAAGATTCTGGTCAAGGGTTTGGAAATAAGAGAAAAGGGATCTTCGTCATCATTATCTTCTGGTTCAAGGCTTGAGAAGGTTCAATCTCTTTAGCCTTGAGAGCTAAGTTCTTGACACTATCTGGTAACTCTCCATCTATCTCATTCATGGAGTTATCATGTGTGAGTAGCTTTCCTTGTAGATCATAAAGTTGAAGAGATGATAGATCTTGAGCTTCTTCAATGGCAGTAGTCTTTTGTTCTCAAGATCTTTCTAACCTTTTCTTCATTGGAAATATGTTTTCCTAACGAATACAGGTTGTTGTTAATATCTGTGAACCTCTTGAACATGTCTCTGATGGATTCATCTCCATTCATCTTGTACATCTCATATTGTCTAAGGAATATATTGATCTTTGTCTACCTGACTTGGCTAGTTCCCTCAAAGGTCAGCACAAGCTTATCCCATATTTCCCTAGCAGTCTTGCATCCTGAAATTCTTTTGAGTTCATCTGCACTCAAAGCATAATATAAAAGATGCATAGCTCTATAATTTTTAGAGAACTGTTCTAATTCAGAAGCTGATAGTGAATCCTCAGTTTTAGAAGTTTTGATCCCATCTTTCTCTGTGTCGAATTTGTGAGGACCATTCTTAATGATAGTCCACAGCTCCATATCTTGATCATTGATGAACATTTTCATCAGGACTTCCCAGTGCACAAAATTGTCACCACATAATAAGGGAGGTCTGTAAGCAACTCTTCCCTGAGAGAAACCCCCATCTCCTGTTTTACTCATAATCACAAGATTGTGAGATCTATGCAGTGTTACAAGCTATGATACCAATTGAAAGGGGGAAGTACAACATATACAAATACATGATCAATACTCTAGAAGGGGGGGGGGTTGAATAGAGTATGGAAACTTTTTCCAAAGATGTGATTTCAAATAAGTTTGACGAGAACATATTGTAATTAAAGACCTTGGAATGAGTTTCAAGCCTTTGGAAGCAAAACAGATAATGAAAAAGTTACTGATATTTTCAAGGCCTTGAAATGAAGTTCAAGTCCTTTAAACCGAAACCTGTTTTGAGCAGTTAATAAGACAAGTATAGAAACTAAAATGTAAATGCAAAAGACACGGGAATTATAAAGCTCAGTACACTAGGACCAACGTATCTACCTCACGGACTTAATCCCTGCAGGATTTTCAACTAAATTCTTATTAATCAAAAGCTAAGCCTAGATCTCAAGCACATAGATATTCCCTACTCTGTTACAGCTTGTGTTTCTCACTAACTTATCTAGTACCTGCTCTAGCTAACTGATTCAATAATAATTCTCCGTTGTTCACTTGAAAAAATCACGATAAATCAAACAAGAAGTTTTATCAGAATGATATACAAATGAAGTTCAGAAAGAAGAACACTGAGACAAAGTCTAGCAGTGAGAATGCAGTGCTCGTCAGATGCTTGGTTTGAGATGAATAAGTCTGCTTCCTTAGTGCTTGTTAAACTCTGAATGTGTTTGTGTGTGTCTCTGTTGATTGTCTTCTAAATTCTTCTATCCTTCGCACTCTTATGGTGTCAGTTTGAATTAAGATCTTCAGGATCTTCTGGGAACTAACTTCCCTAAAAATCAGCAATGTATCTTGACTCTTCTAACAACTCTTCCAACTGATAGTTGCTCAGTATCTTCAAAGATACTGACTTGATCTTGTTTGTAGGAGAGTTAGGATGCTCCATGCATGACTGTTCGTTCAAGCACACAATCAATCAGACTAGTTTATTTCCATTACTACATTCAAACAGTTTAGGAAATAATTGTGCAAAACAGGAAACTGTATTTTCCTGCACAAGTCAAGCTTATCACTGGAAATAACAGCTAATCTAAAAAAAATATTTATTTTTGTTTTATTATCAAGTATGTAATAAACCGATAATAAGATATAGAGAAATATCTGAGCTAGAAAAGCTCCCCCTCAGTTCATGCTTATATGCTGCAGTTTAGGTTCAAGCCTTTGAATAGAGTTTCAAGGCCTTGAAACTTACTGCACTTCATTATTTGAGAGCAAGCTGAACTTACAACTCCTAATTCGTATACATGTGTTAGACTTGATATCCCCATATCAATCTACCCACATGCTAGTCTCGATGCAATACAGTCGTCCTAATTAACTATGGTACTCGACTAGGGATATCTGAGAATATAACATATATATTCTAAGGACTTATTCATTCTAACATATCTCCATATCAATAAAATAATGAATAGCAAGTTCGTATAAATGTCACTACAAATAGATTGCCTCTAGGGCTTATCTCCAACAGTCTCCCACTTGCACTAGAGTCAATCTGGTGCATCCACATGCCTATTGATGTAGCGCGGCCCTCATACTTTCGCTGCGCAAGGGGTTTGGGAAGAGAGACATATGCTGGTACTTTTCATAAATTCACATCTCCTCTATCGATAATCAAATGAGACTAGATATTTTGAGTATGTGCATCTGATGCAGCAATATACTCATTCCTCTGTGATAGAATCGACAACTGATCTTGCCTGGAACCCTTTCCAGCTCACAGTTCCTCCATTAAGGCAAAACACAAAACTTGACTAAAATCTGTAATCATCTCCATCAGATTTGAAACTCTGTAACCCCTTACAGTGATCTCTTCCTATCTTCGTATATCAAGAACGCATCCTTAGTGCTTCTCAAGTACTCAAGGAAATTCTTGATATTTATCCAGTGACTCTCATCTAGATATTACTGTCATCATCATGTCATGCTCATATGACATGTCTGACCTAAGTACATGACATGGCGTATCTAGTGAATCTTATTCATAATGTCCTTTCACAATCTAATTGGAAGGACAATTGGAATTTCAAAGATTAATTCCATGTGACACAGGTATAATCCATACTCTTTACATGTTGAACCATTTCAACACCTTTTTCAATATATGTACTTTGACTTAAGCCGAACAAATTTCTTGATCTATCTCCATAGATCTTTATAGTTTTCTTATCCTAAGTACTTCATTGAAAAGTGATTCCCTAGCCAATCTACAAATAGATTTCAAAGTAGGGATATATTTCCAACGATTAGTATGTCATCCAAACACAAGACCAGAAATATAATTGTGCTCCCACTAACCTTCTTGTAAACACAAGCTCTATCTTCATTCTTGATTAAACCAAACTCTTTGATTGCACCATTGAATCGAATATTCTAACTCCAAATGCTTGCTTCAATCTTTAGATAGATTGCTGCAACATACACATGTTTTGAGCACACTCTAGATCCACGAAACCTTCCGGGTGTGTCACACGCGTCCTCAAGGAGGTTTGTATATCCATCTGCCAAATTGTGTAGGCTACAACTGCAATCAAGATGCGAATGGATTTAAGCATCGCAATTAGGGAAAAAGTTATGTCATTGTCCATACTATGAACCTATTATAACCTTTATCAACCAATTGTCCCTTAAAAGTAATCACATTACCATCCATGTTAGTTTTCTCAAAACTCACTTTCACTTTATGGGTCTTACATTTCAGGTGGTTCCACCATAGTCCATACTTTGTTGGTATACATGGATTCCATTTTGGATATCATGGCTCTAATCCATTTTTGAGAGTCCGGCCCACTTATGGACTCCTCATAGGCTGTAGGCTCATCCGGTGAGCAATACATTATTGGGTTATGTCATGAGAAATCAATATTTCTCTAGCCCCTTGACATATCCCACCTGACCTACGAGGTCCTTGTGTTACTTGAGCAGGTTGCTCCACAATATCTTGCGTTCCTGCTCATGTTCCATCAAATGAATAATGTTCTTTTGTGGTTCTTGAATTCCTTCAAGTTCTACTGTCCACTCACTGTTTCTTTTAGAGACAATCTCTACCTATAAACACAGCGGTTCGAGCAATAAACAATTTGCTCTCGATTGGATTGTAAAAATAATATCCTTTCGTTTCCTCAGGATATACCATAAACAGATTTATCCGATTTGGGTCCAAGTTTATCTGGTCGTAAAAACTTTACATAAACTTCATAATCCCAAATCTTTATGAATGGCATACTAAGATGACTCTCAGTCCATATTCATGACTGATTTTGATGGAACAAGGTTAAGGGAGAAATCTGATGTAAGTAGAGCATGGCCCCAAAAGCAAACTGGAAGTTCTGTTTGACCCATCATGACCAAACCGTGTCCAACAAGGTCCGATCTCTCCCCTCAGACACGCCATTCCAAGGTGGTGTTCTAGGTGGAGCGAGTTGGGATCATATCCCACACTTCTTTTGATGCTTGTCAAACCCTTGGCTTAAGTACTCTCCTCATACGATCTAATCGTAGAGTCTTGATACTTTTGCCAAGATGGTTCTCAACTTCATTCTTGAATTCCTTGAAATTTTCAAAGGATTTAAATTTGTCCTTTATAAGACCCAAATCCATATCTACTGAATAATTAAATGTGATGAAGTACCAAAATCCATCTCTAGAACTTGTACTTAGTGGTCCACATACATCAGTATGTATGAGCCCAAAATATCACATTTTTCCCAACAAGCCTCAGATGTCTCATATGATTCATAACCAAATGAGTCCAGAACTCCATCCATATGGAATCTAGAAATGTGTTTCTTATTTATGTGGCCTAAACGAAAATGCCTAAGATAAGTGAGGTTCATCATTATATGCAAACCTCTTGGTATCAATGTTATAGATGAAATTATCAAAGACAAAGGATACACTATCTATTAGATAAAATTGAATTACAATACTGCATATTACCAAAATAAATGGAACAAAATTTATCCCTAATTATGATGAAACATCTTTCTTGTCCAAACAAGAAACAGAGATAATGTTCCTACTCATAGCAGGGACATAATCGCTTTTGTGTAATTCATGAATAATTCCAGAAGGTAGAGATAAGTTCATACAGCTAATTCAGCAACCCTTGCTTCATTACCCCACCTGTAGGCGTATCTCTTCCTTATCCAATTTTGTACATATCTTGAGATCCTCCACATTTATATAAATGTGGGATCCTATAGTATCATATACCCATGATAGTGAGATAGACACATTGACTTCTATAAAAAAATTATACAAAGTGGAGTTCACAATTCATTTTTTTCTTTCTTCCGAGTAATGGTAGTGTTAGTTCAAACTCTTGAACTTGAATGTGTTTACAAACTCAAGGGGAGTTTGATATTTTTATGATGAAAGCCAAAATGATCAGAACTGTTATAAGTCTCAAAGCTTTGATATACTGTTTGCTTGTATTAACTAACTGAATTTCTTAACAATTTATGTGTTTGCTGGCTTGATGATTTGATTGAATGGTGATTCAATCATTTATTATTGTCTTAAACTAATATCTTTAAGCTAATGACAAGGATTGAACTAGTTTTGCAGATTGCAGGTTCCATTGTATGAGGTGCTGATCAAAGCTCCAAAGCTTTGAGATGCAGTCAAAGCTCCAAAGCTTTGAGAATGCTTTTATGATCAGAACTGCTCAACTGTTTTATGTGTGCAGGATGGGTATAATGGATTCAAGATTGGACAGGGAGTTAGTTTAACTTCTCATTATGATATTTATATTGTCTTGCAATTATATTCACATGTGGCTAGTTATATTATAACTTATCTAAGGAAAAATCAGTTAGGGTTTATGCAGGAACTGACTGTCAAACAAATCAGATCTTTTGTGACTATTTTTTCTAGAGTATGTTTGATCTTTGTTGCTGAGATTGTGCAGAACTGTTGGTCACTCAAACTTCCATGAATCAAGTTCAATAGCTTTTAAAACATAGCTGTTGAAAGATGCATCTCAGGGGAGAGGATTTGTAGGAAGTTAGTTCCTAAAATCTCTCAGAACTATTGCAGGTTGTTGATAAAAAAGCTGAGTTTGAATTTCAAAATAGAGACACAGAGAGAGGCTGATCAACGTGGGTTTTGAAGAGAGTTACAAACAAGAGAAATCAAGTTACACAACTCTTCAAACAATCAGGCTAATCAACACCACGAGGATTGAAGATCATTCATCAAATCTGAAGAACTCTTCAAGGCTTCATTAGCTTATTCTTTCTGAGTTCTTCCACTTGTACTGAACTGTATTATTCATTCTATCTTTCTAAGACCTCACAGAACTTAGATGTTTGGTTGTTCAAGTGAACAACAAGAGGTTCTTATTGTTTCAATAGATTGTAGCTGGTAACTATATAGGTTGGGAACCACAAGCTGTATAAGTGTAAGGTAGATCACTAAGGCTTGAGATCTAGGGCTAGATCTGGGTGACTAATAAGATGTTGTGTTGAAATCCTGGAGGGATCAGATCCCTCAGGCAGAGACTAGGTCCAATTGTGACTGAACTCTGTGAAAATCCCTGTGTCCTTGTTTTTTATTTTGATTTATTTTCATTATAGTTAAGAACAGGCAGCTCCAAAGCTTTGGAGGATATACAATCTCAAAGCTTTGAAGCTTCTGTAAGCAGTAGTTATATCTATAGCATCTCAAATCTCTTTCAAAACTTTGAGATATCAACTGCACATCCTCTTAAAGTTTCAAAAGAGTATATTTGAGCAAAATTTTCCATACTCTATTCAAACCCCCCTTCTAGAGTATTTGATCCTGTTTATTTACCTGCATTACAGACTTTCAAGTAGTTTCTGTTCCACTAAACTACCCTTTGGGTTTTAAGGAAACTTGGTTTTAGCAACAAACTTGCTTATACCCTTGGGATTCATGGAAGATTATTTGTCTCTTCCACTTTAACCATCAATATGGTTTTTCTGTTGCCCTCACTAATGCTTTGTTCAGTAGTTCTTAATGATATTGAGTGAATCAAAACATATGCCACTACAAGCCTTTCATGTCTAGCTCGCTCTTGGAGAGCTTCTTTAAATGTATGATAATATCATACGCCTCCATGTTCTCATCTTTCTTCCAAATCTCATAGTTCATGGCAGCTAACATGGGGCAAGTCACATACAAAGAACAATTATTTGATATTCCTTCCATTAGGCTTTGGTGTGTTTTGGTCTTTGGTAAAAGGAAATTTTATGCTCTAGGATATACAACGTTTTCCTTTTGTTTGAGAACAATTCTCAGTTTTTATACCAGTCTAGAAAAATGATTCCAGGCGGCTTGTCCTTCTCAAGGACATACCGTAGTGTTAAATTCGAGTTTGTTTGTTTAATTCCATAGGTATTAAACAGAGAAAGGATTATGCAAATATTGTGACATTGTACTATATTTTACAAGGAATTAAATTATTAAACATAGCTCCCACTATTTTTCTCGGATTAATAACCCTGCATATTAATGCGGTAGATATAATGTATTTTCTAGTGGGCCAAGATCCATATTGCACCTTCTCTTGAGCTTGCTTTGGCAACTCACCAAAAAGTTAGTTATTTAGGTAAGAACACTTTCCAATTGCATCATATGCAACTCTTTGTTCAATTGGTCAAATAACTGCTTATTTATCTATCTCACATATAATCCCAATTGCCTTGTCTCTAAGCTTTCAATCCTATTGAAACAATAGAAGATATCATATATCTTCTAGTGGGCCAAGATCCATATTTCTCCTCCTCTTGAGCCTGCTTTGGCATGTCACCCAAGATTTGGTTATTTAGGTAGGAACAAATTCCAATTGCATCCAATGCAACTCTTGGTTCAATTGCTTATTTGCGTTTAACCTCTTACTTCAACACTCACACATTACTAGTTTGTGCCGCCACATCATGCCATGATGAATTAAGTCGCCTTCCTTTGGCAAGCCCAAACTTAATACACCCTGGTCATGACGGGTGTTAAGCAAGAGAAGGCAAAATGCAATATTTAGCCGAGGGATTTTCTTGCCACTTTATTTGTTGATCATGTCAACTGATGATCATATCAACTGATCTACTTATCTGGATTGGGCAAGTCCAAAGAAAAGATCCAAACTGTTTTCTATCTTATTATCGTTTTGCAGGCATCAACCATAAATCAAAATAAAACAAGATAAATAAACAATAAATACACGTGGTATGGATTGCCCGCTAAGACTAAGATATTCCCATACCAATGGGAATATATATAAGTACTAAAATAGCAAGCTCATTACCATGTGCCTCCATCTTTAGTCCATGCGTCCTAGCTTGTGGGTCTCCATTGTCTTGTGATCTTTTGTTCTTGGATCTTCTTCTCCATGCCTTGACTATATTCTATCTATCTAATTCTAGCTAGCATCAAACTAAATAGAAGAACCTCACAAGCGAGGGAGAGGATGACATGCAGGCCGTAAAATTAATTACATTAATTACATCAATAAAAAAACGAAACCACAAAATTTAAACAACCACATAAATGGGGACACATCCAACCATCATGCAATAAATCACATAATACAGTTAAACTCCAATTTTAACGCGCTTGGTCAACTCAAATTAAATTAGGATGATAGGGTCAAAACAGTCGTGCCACTCAAACTGGCTGAACTTTTCTCACCCACCGAACCAGGACAAACCGGTCGGACCAGCCAATCCGGTCAAACTAGTTAGCTGGCAGACCCGGTCTGACTGGTCGGTCAAGTCCAGCGCCCGAAAAAGGGGGCGAACGGGCTGCAGGCTGAACCCTAGGGGCATTCATTCACCTTGGCCAACCCCTTGGGGTAGAAAAATCATATTTTTCCCGAACCCCAATGTGGGACAGAAAACACATTTTCTTCCCCAATCATGCCCAAAACCCTAGTTTTTCATCACCAATTTTATACATCATAATTTTCACATCATATGTAGAATTAGCTAATTCTCTGTTGGATCATATTCAAACCGTAACATAATACGAATATCAGTTCTACGCCATAATTGGCAGAACGATGTAAACTGATAAAAACAGATAACCACATATATAACGTTATGCGTTATCGACCTGTGGCTATGATACCACTGTAGGGTTCTGATGCAAGTTACACAGTGGAAATAAAAAATTATTCTGCTTAAACCCTCCATGAATCGCAGGTAAAGCATCATAACTTGATGAAGAAAGAAGATTACCTTTGTCATCCTGACTCGGAGGATTACTTTGCACAGAAATAGTGTCCACGCCTCTGTAGAAGTCCACACCGTAGGATCTCGAATTGGAACTTCCTCTACTGTTTGTGCTAGCAGTGTAGAAGAAGGAGGAATCGTCAAAGCATCTTGATCCAATCAAGCTTGAAGAATCAACAATGGAGGAAGAAGATGGGGAGGGACGTGTCTCCTCTTTGAGCCGTCAGCCTCTAGGGGTGGACTTATTCTTTTATAATTAATAACTCTTTATTAATGATAAAACTGCCCCACTACTAATGAGATCCAACAGTGTGGATTAAATTTCTTTTTAGTCCAGTTTGCTACTTAGTCCAACTAAATAGGCATGTTGTTGAACTTTGATCTTTGATTCCTTTAACTGTTAATTAGTCCAACTAATTAACATCTACTTCGAGTCTAATCCTTTTGATATGTGACCCTACAAGTTCCTCTTACGTTGGCACTAACAATTACAAACCTTGAGCGGTGTCTAGCAATACATCAATGTTACCCAACTAAGAGGAATAGTCAGTGATCTGACAAACCTATGTGACCAATGTTACCGTGTTGTATAATCCATTTGTCTCATATATCCGGATTGGACACAATACATGGAGTGTCACACTTGTATATCCAATCCATAGTTTCTCGATTTGTGAGTAGACTTAGACAAACAAATAACATTAATATCTCATAGTCATTTATTCGAGCATGGCCATGCATTTCCCTAAGTCTCACTCATCGAGTGGGTGTGGACATTTACTGCTGTTATCCAGGAGGGAAAAATCCTCTCTACATCACTACCATCTCTCAACTCATTTCATATCATGTTTAATTATTGTTTTTATAGTTACCCACTTACGGTGTAACGTTTGACGATATCAAAACATGATAATTCACAACTAGAGTATCTAGTGACTTCAAGTCGAATGATCACAACACCATTGTCACTATGAGAAGCGCTTGTGACATTCACATAACTCTCATGTAGCCTTCTCATGGTGGTCATCCAGTACGCCATTACTCTTAATGCGTACCCGTGTGTTAGGTATCCCCATATCAATCTATCCACATACTAGTCTCGATGCAATACAGTAATTCTAATTAACTGTAGTACTCGACTAGGGGTATGTAAGAATATAAAATATATATTCTAAGGACTTCATTCATGCTAACATATCTCCATATCGATAACATAATGAATAACAAGTCCGCATAAATGTCACTATAAATAGATTGTCTCTAGGGCATATCTCCAACATCAAGCCCCACTTTTGGTTAGCCCACCATGTGAAACTGAGAGACCAACATGGCTTGAAGTCGTCAATTTAATTTGGTCCATTAAATTGATTGTTGTTGTCTCCAATTGTTGAGTTGATCTTTTCACCCATTTGAATACGACTTTGTTATAGTTAGTCCACATAAACAAGAGCCTGATGCACATTTGTTCCTAGTCTGGAATGGAACTTTCGGTGAAGAACCAACGGATCCAGGTTTTGTTTTGACTTTGTAAGTTTCTTGTTTAATTTCCCTAAACATATTGAAAGTAATCATTTGTCGTTCGACAGTGAATACATACACGCTCCGAGTTCTTATTCCCCCCCCATCTATAAAATTTTATGTAGATTATCCAATTTAAAAAATATATACTTTTGGGAATTTTAAGTTTCCATACTATATTTAGCAATTTTCAGATATTTACCCTGCTTGAGCACTCGCCTCTTGTTTCTAAGAGTTCCCTCTCTTTAAACACTAAGTACCCACTACAGACTGAGAACTTAGCGGATTCCTCATCGTACCAATGCATCTCATCTTCCCTTTGGAAAAAGGGAATTGGTATTCTGCAGATTCTTCAGGTAGGAATTGTGCTAACTCTGATCTGTTCCAAGTTCTAGA
Organism: Linanthus parryae; assembly: GCA_023055425.1. Classification (NCBI taxonomy): domain Eukaryota; kingdom Viridiplantae; phylum Streptophyta; class Magnoliopsida; order Ericales; family Polemoniaceae; genus Linanthus; species Linanthus parryae. Next base: position 109,119 of record JALGPY010000019.1, on the reverse strand, counting down.
TTCCCTATTGATATAATGGCTAAACTTTCTTTCGTCTTCTTCTTATCCGGGTGATTTTAACTTTAACGAGGTTGGTCTCGGTACCCACTAATCTTCATGCAGGTCTGTGGCCTCTCAGCTCCCAGTTTACAGAACCAATCTCAGGAGGATTACTTTTATTCCTTGTACGAGGATTCTGTAAAGAAATATTATTTTTCAAGTTCGAATAAAAGCAAACTCTTGTCCCTATAATACTTTCCATGTAGGATTCTGGTAGTTAGACTATTAGGATTAGCTAGAATTCTCCATACTTGTTTTTACAAGAAGTGGTCCGTTGAAAGCTCGGATATACTGAAATCAAATGCAACCTCACTCCTAAGAAAGTTTCATGTGATCCAAAGCGAAGCGCCAACCGCCAACCACCATATTCATCTTTGGTTCAAATTACTCCACTAGCATTGTGTGATATACTACTTGAATTTTTTACAGGTGCCCTGAGGATGGTTAATGCATCTCATGGCATAGTTCGGGATTGCCTGGACCACTGCCTTTAGCAACACATCATTCCCTTCTATAGACAAGTTTTTGTTCTTCCATACTATAACTTTCTTCTACACCTTGTCCAATACGTAATTTCAAGGACAATAATGTAGGAATAACTATAGGATCAATAATCTATAAGGGGTGGGGTAGGGTCGAATAGAGTATGGAAACTTTTCCAACTTTTACTAAAAGAGTGGTTTCAAAGATGTTTATGAAGTGCATCAAGTATTTCAAGGCCTTAGAATCAAAACAGAGAGTAAAAAGAGAGTCGATAGTTTTCAAGGCCTTGAAATGGGTTTCAATCCCTTGAACAAAACCTTGTTTTGTGCAGTAAATAAGCTAAGTAAAGAACAGCAAAGTAAATGCAAGAGACACAGTGATTTATAGAGTTCATTCCACTTGGAACTACGTCTCTACCTCAAGGACTTAATCCCTGCAGGATTTTCAACTCAATTCTTATTAATCAAAAGCTAAGCCCCAGATCTCAAGCACAGAGAGATGCAATACTCTGTTACAGCTTGTGCTTTTCACTGACATATCCAGTACCTTCTCTAGCTAAGTGATTAATCAAGAATTATCTATTGTTAACCTAGAACAATCCACGATAATAAGAACTAGATTTATTATCTAAATGATAAATAATTATGAGAAGAGAAGAAAACTGAGAACTAAGTCTTCAGTGAGAATGCAGTGTTATTCAGATGATTGGGTTGAGTGATGTAAATATTCTTATTGGTTGTTATCAATCCTCTGTAGTGTATGAATGTCTCTGAGTGTTGCTCTCTGTTGTGTCACATAATTCTTCAGAAATTCCCTCTTTTAAGCAGCCTGTTTGAATTGAAGATCTTCAGGATCTTCTTAACAAACTTTCCTAAAATATAGCTTTAAATCTTGACTCTTCGAACAGCTTCCTCCAACGGCTAGTTGCTCAGTATCTTCAAGGATACTGTCTTTGACTTTGTTTAGGAATGTTTTAGGAAGGTCCAGGTCAGATTGAGCCAGCACATAATCAGTTCAACAACTTCAGTTTCCTTTTCTGGAATATTCAGTTTAGGAACAAATTCCATCAAAATAGGTAACTATATATTCCTGCAAAAGCTTAGTCAAACAGATAGATAATCACAGTTCACAGTAACCAGAATGATTTTTATTTCATCATCAAATAACATATAATCAATCATAGGAGATCATGAGTTAGAATAATATTGAAAGCTCCAGCTAAGTTCAGGCTGAAAACTGCATCAGTGTTTCATACCCTTGAAACCAATTTCAAGGCCTTGAAATAGACAAGCTGTTTCAAGTCTCTGAAGTAAGTTAAACATACAATCTTCCCCTTGATGAAAGACAAAACCAAAATATTTTTAGGGATTGGTTCTTTGCAAAAAATATTCATTAGAGCATAGCAGAATCCATGATAATAAACTTTAGCACAAGATATCCAAGCAATCCAACTTATTACATCAGTACATCTAGAATGTTTGTTTTATTCTTTTTCTTCGTAATATCCTTGATCAACATCCCAGAGTCTCGACTGTCAGCATCCTCTTGTTCTTGATCTTCATCTCCCTGTTCTTGAGCTACCTGTTTCCCTTGGTTCACCACCCCTGTGTCCTCATCCTGAGTTGTGTGCTCACTTAGTAGATCTCTGGTTGAACCTTCTGCATCTTTCTTTGATCCTCTGCAGCTTGAGACACTTCTTCTTCCGCATGAATCACATTGATTCTTTTGAAAATGCTTTCAACCATGTATTTCATTTTCTTGAATTTAGTGCTAAACTCATGCTGATTTTCCTTCAGCTTATTCATATCCTTTTCAAGAATTTCATGTATTTGAGCCACCATGGAAAGTTCTTGAGATTGTGAGGGTAGGTTTGAAGGAGGGTTCAAGGCCTTGGGTTTGGGAAACTTCTTGGATTGAAAATCCTTTTCAGACATATCAGAGTATAACTTCCATATACCATCATTGGTTTTCACAACACCAATTCTCTCAAATGCCTTTTCATCAAGCATGGAAAAGACAGTGGTAATGGTTTCTTCTCTGTCACTAGTGAGTTTAAGATGTAGAAAAAGAAAGAATAAAGCAAACTAGCATAGGGCAAAGGATGCTTTCTTTCTTTGGTCTGGGAGTAGAGCATGTGTTCCATCACAATTTTAGGAAGATCAATCTCATAACAGTGCATGATCAAATACATCAAATATAATACTTTGTCAGCGATCGTCTCTTTTGAATACTCCCTAGGCACTACACACCTCATCAGGATGGTAAGCAAAACTTTGGCTTCAACAGTTAGCACAAAGTGTGTTAACTGCTTAGAGGAGGTAGAGTTATAGGTAAAAAAGAATTCTTCCCTAGCCAATTTCAATGCTTGAACCTTGTTGGGATAGTTTTCTGTGTTATATCTCTTGGGACAGCCTAGAAAATTGGCAAACTCTGAGTGATCTAACTCCATTGAAATTCCAGCAACTTTGGATTGAATCACCAAGTTAACAGTTTTGAGTTGCTTCATGTTTAGATAGAAAATCCTAGTAAGCATAGGATAAGCCACTTCAGGAGGGTTTAAGACTTTCCAAAGAGAGCTTTTCCTCATCCTCTTAACACACTCCAGATTCATGGTTTGACTTTCCAAAGAGAGCTTTTCCTCATCCTCTTAACACACTCCAGATTCATGGTTTTCAACATGTTAACATTAACCATGCTACTTGTCTAGAAGCAAAACCATCTGACCATTTTCCTCCAGCAGTTTGAGAAATAAACCACTTGGTGGAAATAACATATTTCTTACCAGGGGACTGAGGCTTTTCTGAGTAGATCTGTAGTTCTTTTCCAGTGATTTTCCCTTGATCTTCCTCTACAACCTTTTATTTACCTTTTTTATACTTGGTAGGCTTCTTCTTCTTCAACTTCTTTGGACTAGCAATCTGTTCCTCTGGCTGTTTCTCAGGAGCAGATTGATCTGTCTTATTCTTCTTCTTCTAGCTAGAAGTTGGCATCAGATCTTTCTTGCTTTTCTTGTTCGGAGGAGAAGGAGCCATTTCTTCAATTGGAGTTCTGGAAATGGAGTCACCACTGACGGTTTGAACTATATCATTAGCAGTCTTCCTCTTCTTTTTTGAAACCACCTTTGAACCTCCAGCCATCTTGATTCTTTGGGATTCTCTTCTTGTGCTCATTACGGTTTAAGTTTGAAGAAGAGATAGTGATACGGAGACGAGAGAGAGAGAGAGAGAGAGAGAGAGAGAGAGAGAGAGATAGAGAGAGAGAGAGAGAGAGAGAGAGACAAAGATAAATACTATAGAGTTTGAGTTAGATAAGGAAACATAAATTTTTCCGAATCTTTTTAAGATCTTTTCGCAGTTTGAATGAAATTCAAAATTGTGTGTGTGTGTGTGACGTGGGAAAGGAAATAAAATAATATTAAGAGAAAATAAGTTTAAAAAGTAAATAGAATATTGAGTAATTATCTACAGAGATAGCACTCAACATTAAAAGATCCAATTATTCATTCTATAGCATACTGACTTATTTTCAAGGCTTTGAAAAGGCTTTCAAGACCTTGAAAAGCTATATTGCTGAAGCAAATAATATCAAGGCTTTGAAATGATTTTCAAAGCCTTGAAAATCAGTTCAAAACTTTGAAACACATAATACTTTTACATGACACTCCTCATAAACCAATGCTTCCTTATTAAGCATACCTTGATCTAATCTAAGGGTTGTAAATACTTCTTCTGGCAATGGTTTAGTGAAGATATCTGCCAGTTGTTTATTAGTAAAAATAAATTCAAGAATAATATCACCTTTCTCAGCATGATCTTTGATGAAATGATGTCTAACATCTATGTGCTTGATTCTGGAATGCTGAACTGGATTTTTTGTGATTGAAATGGCACTAGTGTTGTCACATTTGATAGGTATTTCTTTGAAATCAAATCCAAGATCCCTCATTTACTGAGAAATCCATAACACTTGTGAGCAGCAGGCTCCAGCTACTATATATTTAGCTTCAGCTATTGATTAGGCAACAAAGTTCTGTTTCTTTGAATGCCAGCTTATTAGGGATGAACCAAGGAATTGGCAACATCCTGAAGTGCTATTTTTGTCAACTTTATACATGCAAATTCAGCATCTGAATATCCACAAAGAGAGAAGTTAGACTGTTATGGATACAAAATCCCTAAGTCTTTGGTAACATTGAGATATTTGAAGATTCTTTTATCAGCAGTTAAATGTGACTCTTTAGGATCAGATTGAAATCTTGCACACATACAGACACTAAATATAATGTCTAGTCTACTAGCAGTGAGATATAGCAAAGATCCAATCATACATCTATACTCTTTTTGATTTACACTCTTACCATCTTGATCCTTATCTAAGGATAGTGTAAAACACATAGGAGTCTTCGTAAATTTGGACTGAGACAACTTGTATATATTAATCAAGTCCTTAGTATACTTGTTTTGATGCAGAAAGATTTCTTTTCTTCATCTGTTGTACATGCAGTCCAAGGAAAAAGTTCAATTCTCCCATTAAACTCATCTCAAATTCCCTGCTCATAAGACTTGATAAATTCTTGCAAAGAGAATCGTTAGTAGCTCCAAACATAATATCTACAACATAAATGTGAACTAATAAAATGTCTTTCTCATGAGTCTAGATGAAAAGGGCTTTTATCAACTAATCCTCTTTTGAAACCATTTTCAAGTAAAAACTTTGACATTCTTTTATACGAAGCCCTTGGAGCTTGTTTTAAACCATAGAGAGCTTTGTCAAGTTTATAAACATGATCTAGAAACTCATCACGTTCAAATCCAGGAGGTTGAGCAACATAAACTTCTTCTTGCAAATAACCATTTAGGAATGCACACTTGTCATCCATTTGAAAAAGTTTAATGTTCATGTAAGATGAAAATTCAAGTAATATTATAATTGATTCTAACCTTGAAACAGTAGAAAAAGTCTCCTCATAGTCAATAACTTCTTCTTGGTTTATAGCCTTGAGCTACTAGTCTGACATTGTTTCTGATATCCTTCCTATTTTCATCTACCTTGTTTCTGATCACACACCTTGTGCCTATAACAGACTGATCTTTTGGTGGAGGAACAACATTCCACACCTTGTTTCGCCCAAATTCATTGAGTTCAATTTGCATTGCAATGATCCAGTCTGCTTCTTGTAATGCTTATTTCACATTTTTGGGTTCTACAAGAGTGAAAAAAGCATTAAAAGCACACAAGTTTTTCAATTGAGACCTTGTTTGTGTACCAGTGGATGGATTAGATGTAATGTTGTCAACTGGACGAAATGAAAGATATTTGAATTTCTTTCTTGGAGTCCATGGATCTGGTTCTCCAGGTAAATTTTCAATCCTTTGAGATCTTGAGGAAGTGGCTTGATCATTTTTATCATTCTGTTGCTCTTTTTCAAGGCTTTGAGAACCATTTTCAAGGCCTTGGAAATTCTTCCTGTTATTCTGCAAGCTTTCCTTGAAACCAAGTGCAATATCTACTTCATCTTCTGACTCATGCTTGTTCAAATATAAGTATGCAAAAATTTCATTCAAAGAACCATCACATCTTTCATAAAAAATGACATGAATACTTTGTTCAAGAAGCTTAGTTCTTTTATTGTAAACTCGATAAGCTTTGCTAGTAAGAGAGTAACCAAGAAAGATACCTTCATCACTTCTTGCATCAAACTTAGCAATATTGTCCTTACCATTGATGTGAACAAAACAAGTACAGCCAAAAGTTTTGAAGTACGAAATATTTGGCTTTCTTCCTTCAAAAATCTCATAGGGGGTCTTCTTCAAAATTGGCCTAATTAGGCACCTGTTGAGTATGTAGTTGGCTGTGTCCACAGCTTCTGACCAGAATGACTTTGGTAACTTGTTCTCTAGAAGCATTGTCCTTGACATATCTTCAAGAGTCCTGTTCTTTCTTTCAAAAACACCATTATGTTGAGGAGTTCTTGGAGCAGAAAAGTCATGAGAGATACCATACTTAGCACAAATAATCAAACTCAAGCTGATCAAATTGTCTACCATGATCACTTATGATTGAAGCAATTTGTAGGAATTTTAATGTTTGAAGCTCCTTGAAAAGCTTCGAAAATTCAGTTAGAGCTTCAGATTTATCTCTAAGCCCAAGTAACTATTGAATAATCATCAATAATTAACATATAATTCTTACCCTTTGAAGTTGGAGTCCTCATAGGACCACAAAGATCCATGTGAAGTAGTTCAATGGGTCTGGTAGTACTTACAAATTTCTTTGGCTTGAATGAGCTCCTTGTCTGCTTACCTTGAACACAGGCTTTGCATACTTCATCATCTTTGAATTTTATAGAAGGCAAACCTCTTACCAGGTCTTTAGAAATCAACTTGTTCAAGGTATGCAAGCTAATGTGTCCAAGCGTTCCATGCCAAAGCTTTGAGTCCTCTTTCAATGCCTTGATACACTTCAAGCTTTCACCTACAATTTTGTTAGTTTGTAAAGTATAGACATTTTTTGACCTTGAGGCAGTGAGAATGCAAATTCCAGATTTCACATTTTGCACCACACATTTATCTTTGTCAAAGATAACCTTGTTACCATTATCACAATGCTGAGATTCACTAAGCAGATTAAATTTCAAACCATCAACTAAATATATTTCATAATTTGTACCAACTTTACCAATACCTAAGATCTTGAATTTTACTTTGTCACCAAGTGTGATTGATCCTTCAAATTGCTCTTTCAATTCAGAGAATAGGGATCTCTTTCCACTCATATGTCTGGAGCAACCAGTGTCCATAAATCATCTTTTATCTTTGCTCTTGGTGATATCCTTCAAACACAAGTAACTACCTTATCCAGCTGTTAGACCAAGTGTGGAACTTATATTCATTCTCACGGTCAACCATTTTAGGTATTCTAACCCCTTTAGGAACTCAAATCTGTCTAACTTGTCCTTTAAGTTGAACTGGAAAGGTGTTCCTCATTATTTGAGGGTCTCTTCTTCTAAAAGGACAAGTTATCTTAACATGACTAATTTTGTGCAGTAATGGCTCTTAGGAGAAGATCTGTTGCCAGCCTTCACAAATATGGTGGTTCTTTTTCTAGGAAAGTTTGGATTATAGCTAATACCATTTCTGTGAACAAATTGTACGTTTGCTCCAAGAATCAAGTTCAGATTGTGTTATGAGCAGGAAAGCTTTGTCATAACTTTCTTGGACTCTTGAAGTTTCTCATTTAAAGTAGTTTTTTGTTTCTCTAATTCATCACAACGATGTCTTAGAGTAACAAACCTGTCACTCGGAAGAGAGTTTTCAGAGGCTACTTCCTTGAATTGAGTTTTCAAGTCCTTGAAACTAGTTTCTAAGGCTTTGAAATCTCTTTCAGAGTTTTTCTGAGAAATTTCAAGGCTTTGATTTTGACGAACAAGTTCCAAGTTTTCTTTTGCTTGCTCATGAACCCTTTCTTTCAAATTTCTAATTTCTTTCAGATAGTCCTCCTCATTTAAAAGCATTGCTCTAAGATAGTTAGTGAGGACATCTGTTGATTTGGAAATAAAATATTTTACCATTACCTCGATGTTCTTTTTAGAACTGTCATCATGCTTGGCCATAAGGCATAGGTTGGCTTGTTCTTCTTCAGATTTGGAATCACTAGAGGAATCAGAATCACTCCAGGAAGCTACCATAACTTTCCTTCTTCTGTCATGGTCTTTCTTATGAAATTGTTTCCTCTTCTTGTGTGGACAACCTCTGATTAAGTGTCCTGCATCACCAAACTCAAATCAATTAATTAATTTAGGTTTATTACCATGAGATATAGATTTACCTTTGTAGTCTCTTCTACTGGAGGATCTGTTTTTGTCCTTGCTAAAGTCTTTGTTTCCAAAGTTCATCTTCATCTTTAGAGTCTTGGTCAAAATAAGAGAAAAAGGGTCTTCATCATCATCCTCTTATGGTTCAAGGCCTTGGGATGATTCACTCTCCTTGTCCTTGAGAGCTAAGTTCTTGACACGGTCTGGTAGATATCCATCAGCTACATTGATAGAGATCTCATGTGTGAGAAACTTTCCTTGCAGGTCATCAAGTTGAAGAGATGATAGATCTTGAGCCTCTTTGATGACAGTATTCTTTGTTTCCCATTTTGCTTTAGGAAGACTTCTCAGAATCTTTTTAACTTTTTCTTCATTGGAAATGTATTTTCCTAATGAATCAAGGTTGTTGAAAATATCAATGAATATTTTGAACATGTCTCTGAATGATTCATCTCCATTCATTTGAACAACTCATATTTCCTGAGGAATATGTTGATCTTGGTTTGCTTGACTTGATAGTTCCTTCAAAGGCCACCACAAGCTTATCCCATATTTCTTTTGCAGTCTTGCATCCTGAAATCCTGTTAAATTAATCTGCACTCAAAGCACAATATAAGTGATCCATAGCTCTGTAATTCTTAGAAAATTGCTCTAATTCAGAAGAAGAAAGTGAATCCTCAGTTTTGGGAGTCCTGATCCCATCTTTTTATGTGTAGAATATACGAGGACCCTTCTGAATGATACTCCATAACTCTACATCCTGATCAATGATAAACATTTTCATCAAGGCTTTCCAGTGCACAATATTGTCACCACAGAACAAGGTATGTCTATTAGCAGCTCTTCCCTGTGAGAAAATACAATCTCCTACAGTACTCATAATCACATGATTGTTAGATCTATGCAGTGATACAAGCTCTGATACCAATTGAAGGACAATAATGTAGGAATAGCTACAGGATCAATACTCTATAAGGGTGGGGGGGTTGAATAGAGTATGACAAATTTTGCAACTTTTACTAAATGAGTGATTTCCAAGATTTTTATGAATGCAACAAGTATTTCAAGGCCTTGAAATGAATTTCAAGTCCTTAGAATCGAAACAGAGAGCAAAGAGAGAGTTGATATTTTTCAAGGCCTTGAAATGGGTTTTAAGCCCTTGAACAAAAACCTGTTTTGTGCAGTAAATAAGCTAAGTAAAGAACACAAAGTAAACGCAAGAGACACAGTGATTTATAGAGTTCATTCCACTTGGAACTACGTCTCTACCTCAGGAGCTTAATCATTGCAGGATTTTCAACTCAATTCTTATTAATAAAAATATAAGCCCCAGATCTCAAGCACAGAGAGATGTCTAACTCTGTCACAGCTTGTGGTTCTCACTAACCTATCTAGTACCTTCTCTAGCTAACTGATTAATCAAGAATTCTCTATTGTACACCTTGAATAATCCATGAGAATAAGAACTAGTAGTATTATCTAAATGATAAATAATGATCAGAAGAGAAGAACACTGAGAACTAAGTCTTCAGTGAGAATGCAATGTTCTTCAGATGATTGGATTGAGTGATGTAGATCTACTTCGTGGTTGCTTGTTAATCCTCTGTAGTGTATGAATGTCTCTGAGTGTTTCTATCTGTTTTGACACAGAATTCTTCAGCATATCCCTCTTTTAAGCAGCATGTTTGAATTGAAGATTTCCAGGATCTTCGTAACAAACTTTCCTAAAAGATAGCTTCAAATCTTGACTCCTCTAACAGCTTCCTCCAACGGCTAGTTGCTCAGTATCTTCAAGGATACTATCTTTGAATTTGTTTAGGAATGTGTTAGGAAGGTCCAGGTCAGATTGAGCCAGCACAAAATCAGATCAACATCTTCAGTTTCCTTTTCTGCAATATTCCATATAGGAATAAATTCTTACAAAATAGGTAACTGTATATTCTTGCAAAAGCTTAGTCAAATAGATATATTAATCACAGTTCACGGTAACAAAATGATTTGTCTTTCATCATCAAATAACATATAATCAATCATAGGATATCAGGAGTTAGAATAAGATTGAAAGCTCCCCCTTAGTTCATGCTGAAAACTGCATCAGTGTTTCAAACCTTTGAAACCAGTTTCAAGGCCTTGAAACAGACAAGCTGTTACAAGCCTCTGAAACAAGTTGAACTTACATAACTGGGTGCAATACTCTTGTTTCTTCCGACTGTATTTGCCATGATGATTAATTTATGGAATCCGACATGCATTTCACAATATGGTCTTGTTGTTTTGGTTCATGTTTTTCGAGTATAGAGCATCCATTTATTGTAGATTCATTTGTTTTTCCCTGAGGCATTCTCATAGTATGTAATGAATTGTACTAGCCTTGTAATATTTTGTAATCTACCCCAGTGTAGCTGCCGGCCCACCTCTCGAAGCTTTAACTATGTGTAGCTGCTTGTCCAAAATTGCCGCAACTATGGAACAAGAAAGGCCTTACATATCAAGAACAATTATGGTTATAGCGAGCAGCCCTGTCTTAGGCCCCGCTCAGGTACAATACTTCCCATAACTTCTCCATTAATAATGCATTTATGAACAATGTTCTGAAATGTACCTCCAAGACCCATCCATTTACAATCAAGGTAGGGCCACTTGACACAATCATACGTATTTGACATATCAAACTTTAGATCTACCCACACCTTACTTCCCCTAACTACAGTTTTCATTGTATTGGTGACCTCAATGAATTGTTCCCTAGAGGCAATAAATTTATTGTGACAGTTATATGGACTTACTATTCATTATGTTATCGTTATGGAGATATGTTAACATAGATGAAATCCTTAGAATATAAATTTTATACTCTTAAATATCCCTAATCAAGTATTATAGTCAATAGGACGACTGTATTACATTGAGACTAGTATGTGGGTAGATTGATATGGAGATATCAAGTCTAACACAAGGGTATGCATTATGTGATAATGGCATACTGGATTGACCCACCACGAGAAGGATACATTAATTATGTTAAAGTCACAAGTGCTTCTCGTTCGGAAAATAGTATTGTGGTACTTAGACTTGAAGTCACTATATACTCTAGTTGTGGGATATTGTGTTTTGATATCGTCAAACACTACACCGTGACTGGAAAGCAATAAAGGTGTTCGTCGAACGTAATTGGAAGCAAGTTTAGAGATGGTAGTGATGTAGAGAGGACTTGTCCCTCACACATAAGGGAGAAAATATCCACAGCCACTCGAGGGGTAGTGCTTATAGAATGTCTGGCTAGACTCAGGTAAATCAATATAGGATATTGATGTTATATGCATGGATAAGACTATTCCCAGGATAGAGAAACTATGGATTGGATATACGAGTGTGACTTGAATGTCTCGTTTCCGATCCGGATATGGAGGAAAAGGGATAATACAATACGGTAACAATGGTCACAAAGTTTGTTGGATCACTGACCATTTCTTTTAGTTGGGTGGCATAGATGTCTTGCTAGAGACCCCTCCATGTTAGTAATTGTTAATACCAACTAAGTAGAAATCTATGGTCACACACCCGAAGGATTAAACCGGACTTTGAAAATAATTAGAAGGACCAATTAAATAGAAGGACCAATAAGCAACCACATTCAAACTTAGTAGGACTAAGTTGCAAGGTGGACTAATCCGTGTATGGACAAGATTAGGATTGGGGCTAATATGTAGTTAATAAGGAGTTATTCTCTATATAAGGGTACTCCTAGCTTGCTTTCTCTGGTGTGTCATAATTTTTATCACAATTGACAGAGGAAAAGTAAAGGAGAGAGAGATAGAGCAAGGGCCGAAACCCTCACCCGTCCGCCCCCTCCTCGCCGTCAGCCTCGTGTAGCCGGACGACTCTTGGAGCCTTGTTTTGCGTGATCTTCTTCTTCATCCTTATTCCATTACTAGCACAAAGGCGTGAGAAGGATCTGGAGAAATCCTAGGTGTGGATATTCATAGAGACGTGGACATTATTCTAGTAAAGTCACGAATTCGGACAAACAAGGTACACAATGTTTTTATCCCTTACCATTGTTATGATGCAAGATCTGCGATTCATGGAGGGCTTTGAACGGAGTTTTATTTTGTTATTCCGCTGTGCAATCTGTATCAAAACCCTACAGTATTATCAGATCCACATGTCATAGCGCGTAACGTGGTTTATGTGTTCCTGTTTTGTTAGTTTTACACTGTTATGCTACTTTTCGTGTAAAAACTGAAATTGGCATATTGATGCAAACTGAATATGATTCAGTAGGAATTGAGCTAATATGAATCTTCGTATAAAAATTAGCAAATTCTATTCACATATGATGTGTCTTTTGTTGATCTGAAATCTAGGGTTTGGGCACAATTTTTAAGGAAAAAGGTGTTTTTCTTAAAAATTAGAAATAGGCAAACTTGGAAAGGAAGGAAGGAAGGAAGGAAACAACCCTAGGCATTCTGCCTCTTCCTTGCGCGCCAAGCAAGCCACAACCAAGGACCGGGCTGGCCTATCTAGCGGCTTAGCCGCATGGGCTAGGGTCGACCATCCAACGGCCTTGCGGCGGTCTGTTGTGGGTTCGGTCAAAGGGTTTGGTGTGCCCCTTGGACCGTCTTGAGCCTAGAAAATCCCACAATCAATTAAAATTGACTAAGCGCGTTAACATTGGATTTTAACTGTATTATGTGCTTTTTCATGGTGATTGGATGTGGCCTTAGATGTGGATGTTGTGGATGTTTATTTTTGTGGTTTGGTTTTATTGTAATCAATGTAATTAATTAAGTTTTTACGGCATGTGTGTCATCTTCTCCCCAACTTGTGAGGTCTCTCTATTTAGTATAGATGCTAGCTGGTACTAGATAGTTAGATAACAATCAAGACAGGGAGAAGAAGCTTAAAGAATCAAAGAAACTACAAGGAAGCATCATTCCACAAGCTAAAAGCATGGACTAAACATGGAGACACATGTAGATGAGCTTGCTGTTTTTAGGACTTATAGATATTCTCATTGGCTTGGGAATATCTTAGTTTTAGGAGGTCACATCTATATCACGTTTATTTATTATTTGTGGTTGTTTAAATTATTGTCTTGCTGTTTATTTTTGATGTACGGATGATGCATGTAAATTGTGACAAGATAATATTGAAAACCCCGATCTTTTATTTTGGGATTACCCAACCCAAACAAGTAGATCAGTTGATATGGATCAACAAAACAATTGAAATTAAAATGAAAATCCCTCAAATAAAATATTGCATTTTTGCCTTCTCGTTACTTAACACTTTTCAAAATTATAATGTATTAAATAGTGGCTTGCCAAAGCAAGCCGATTTGATTCTTGATAGGATGACGCGATACCACAAGAAAATAATGTGCAATTTTTAAAGTAAGAGGTTGGAAGCAACTAGGATACTTCGTTAGGATTGAAAGCGTAGAGGCAGGGCAATTGGGAGTATCTATGGGTTTGATAAATAATGAGTTATTTGCCCGATTGAACCAAGAGTTGCATAGGATACAACTGGAAGGTGTTTCTACCTAAATAACTAATTCTTGGGTGACATGCCAAATAAGTCCCAAGAAAAAGTGAAATATGGATCTTGGCCCACTAGAAAATTATATACAATACTTTCCGGATTGATAGTGAGGGTTATTAATCCGAGAAAAATAGTGGGAGCTATGTTTAATAATTTAAGTCCTTGTTAAATATAGTACAACGTCACAAACTCCGCTTAATTATTTATGTGATGAATACCTATGGCATTAAACAAACAAACTAGAATTTATCACTACGATATGTCTTAGAGGAGGACAAGCTGTCTGGAATCAGTTTTCTAGACTGATACAAAATGAGAATTGTCTCAAATAAAAGTAAAATGTTGTATATCCCATAGCATAAAATTCCCTTCCACCAACTACCTTAATACACTAGAAGCCTAATGGAAAGAAAACCAAAGAATGGTTCTTTGGATGTGACTTGCCTCATGTTAGCTACCATGAACTCTGAGATTTGGAAGCAAGATGAGAACAAAGGTGTATGATATGATCATACATTTTAAAAGAAGCTCTTTTCAAGAGCTGGCTAAACATGAAAGGTTTGAAGTGTTGCTGCATTTTGCATTTTATGTACTCTTTCTTAGCACTCATCATGATCAAGATGTAATGAGGTTCGGGCATGCCAAAGCAACGCGACTTATCAAGATGTGACGTGACGACATAAGCTAGTAATGTGTGACTGCTGCTGAAGCTAGATGTCAAACGCAACTGAGCCGTTTTAATTGGATTGAAAGCTTAGAATGTGAGTTATCTATGAGATAGATAAAGAATAAAGAGCTATTCACCCAAATGGACCAAGAATTGCATTGGATGCAATTGGAAACTTTGTTCAAAAGTAATTTACTCAATATGATTGAGAACCATTGAACAAAGCGCTAATAAGGGAAAAGGCAAACACATGTTAAAGGTTAACAGTTAGGGTATGAGAAAAAGGTTTTCGCCAACCCCAATTTTATAAAGCAAACTTGTTGCTAAAACCAAGGAAGTTTCCTTAAAGCCCAAAAGGTATTCGAGTGGAAGACGAACTGCCCAAAGTACCTAGAAGAAAATAATAAAGTAATTATTAATTCCACTTTATGTATTTTTTTATAGAATTCAATGTGTCTATCTCATCATCATGGGTATATGATACTAGATGAGGATCTCACATTTATAGAAATGTGGAAGATCTCAGGAGATGTAGACAATTGGATAAAGGAAGAGATACACCTACATGTGGGGCAATGAAGCAATTTCTGAATTAACCATAGAGAATTATCTTTACCTTCAGTAAATATCCATGAATTAGACAAATGAGATTGTGTCCCTACTATTAGTAGGAACATTATCCCAGTTTCTTGCTTGACAAGAAAAGTTTTCTCATCACAATGAGGGACAAATGTTGTTCCATTTATTTTGGTGATATGCATTATTGTAATGCATTTTTTTCTAATATATAGTGTATCCTTCATCTTGATAATTCCATCTATAACATTAATACCAAGAGGTTTGCATATAATGATATGAACCTCACTTAACTTTGGCATTATCGCCTAGGCTACATAAATAGAAACACATTTCTAGATTCCATGTGGATGGAACTCTGGACTCATTTGATTATTGAATCATATGAGATATGTGAGACTTGTTTAAGGGGAAATATGTGATCTTTTGGAACTCATACATATTTATGTATGTAAACCACTAAGCACAAGTGCTAGAGATGGTTCTCATTGCTTTATCGTATTTATTGATGGCTTTAGTAAATATGGATTTGTATATCTTATGAAGAAACAATCAGATTCCTTTGAAGTGTTCAAGGAATTCAAGAATGAAGTAGAGGACCAGCTTGGCAAAAGTATTATGGCTCTATGATTGGATCGTGGAGGATAGTACTTAAGCCAAGAGTTTGACAAAAAATCTATAGGAGTGTTGGATATGATCCAAACTCACTCCACCAGGTACGCCACATTGAAATGGCGTGTTTGAAAGGAGTGTTCGAACCTTGTTGGATGCGGTTCGGTCCAAGATGCGTCAAACATAACTTCCAGTTTTCTTTTGGGGTCCATGTTCTAAATGCAGCAGTTTTTGCCCTTACCTTGTTCCATCTAAATCAATTTTGAAAAACACCGTATGTGATATGGACTAGGAAGTGTCCTAGTATGTCGTTCATAAAGAATTTGGGTTATGAAGTATATGTAAAACGTTTACAGATAAACTTGGACCCAAGTTGGATAAATGTGTTTCGTGGGATATCCTGAAAACGATATTATTTCTACAATCCAATCGAGAACAAAGTGTTTGTTGCTCAAACCGTTGTTTTTCTAGAAAGAGATTGTCTAAAAAGTAAACAGTGGGAGGGTAGTAGAACTTGAAGGAGTTCAAGAACCACAGTAGAAAATTGATCCTTTGATGGAACGCGAGCAGGATCACAAGATATAGTGGAGCAACCTGCTCAAGTAACAGAAGGACCTCGTAGATCAGGTAGGATACATCAAGAACCGGACAAATATAGATTTCTCGGTAAAGATGAGCCTACAACCTATGAGGAGGCCACGAGGTGGGCCATACTCTCAGAAATGGCTTGGAGCCATGAGATACGAAATGAAATCCATGTATACGAACAAAGTATGGACTTTGGTGGAACCACCTGAAAGGGTAAGACCCATAGGCTGCAAGTGGGTTTTGAGGAAACCAACGTGGATGGTAATGTGATTACCTTTAAAGGATAATTGGTGGCTAAAGTTTTCCTGAGAGTTCATAGTGTGCACTATGACGAAATCCTTTCCCCAGTTGTGATTCTTAAATCCATTCGCATCTTGCTTGCAGCAATCTGTCTGCAGATTGAATCAAGCTTCTTGGAGTTGGAATCTTAGATTCAGTGATGTCAAAGAATGGTTTGATTTCATCAAGAATGAATATGAAACTTTTGTTTACAAGAAGGTTTCTGGGATTACAGTTATATCTCTGGTCTTGTATGTTGAGACATACTAATTATTGGGAATGATTTCCCTACTCTGCGATATTGTGAAGATCCGCTAGAAAGTTGAATTCCAATGAAATACTTAGGCGAAGTAACCTTTAAAGATTTATTGAGATAGATCAAGAAATTTGTTTGGCTTAAGTCTGAGTACATATAATTGACAAAAGTGTTGAAACAATTCAACATGCAAGAATATGTAGTCCTACCTATGTCACATGGAATTAGTCTTTGAAAGTCTCATTGTCCTTCCAATTATATTGAGAAGGATCGGGTGAATAAGATTCACGAGATACGCCATGTTATGTACTACGCCAGACATGTCATAGGATATGACATATAGATACCAGTCAAATCCGGGTGAGTCACTGGATAATTATCAAGGATATCTTGAAGTACTTAAGAAGCACTAAGGATGAATTCTTGATATATGATGGATAGGAAGGGTTCACTATAAAGAGTTAAAAAGCTGCGGACTTTTAATCCAACAAAGAAGATTTCAAATTATAGTCAAGTTTTATGTTTTTCCTTAATGGAAGGGATTGTGAGTTGGAAAGGTTCCAAGCAAGATTCAGTTGCCGTTTCTACCACAGGGGTTTGAGTATATCGCTGCGTGAGATGCACATACTTAGAATATTCAATATCAATCGATTGTCGATAGAGGAGATGTGAATGTATACAAAGTACCAACAAGATGTCTCTCTTACTGAACCCCTTGTGCAGTGTAAACGTGTGGGCTGCGCAAGATCAAGTGGAATATGATGCACCAGATTGACTCTAGTGTAAGTGGGAGACTGTTGAAATTGTGCCCTAGAGGCAATCAATTTATCGTGAATATTATATGGACTTACTATTCATTATGTTATCGATATGGAGATATTTTAACATAGATGACGTCCTTAGAATATAAATGTTATATTCTTAAATATCCCTAGTCGAGTAATATAGTCAATAGATGACTGTATTACATTGAGACTAGTATTTGGGTAGACTGATATGGAGATATCAAGTCTAACACATGTGTATGCATTATGTGATAATGTCATATTGGATTGACCGACCACGAGAAGGCTACATTAATTATGTTAAAGTCACAAGTGCTTCTCGTTGTGACAATGATATTGTGGTCCTTAGACTTGAAATCACTAGATACTCTAGTTGTGGGATAATGTGCTTTGATATCGTCAAACACTACACGGTGACTGGGTAGCAATAAAGGTGTTTATCGAACGTAATAGGAAGCAAGCTTAGAGATGGTAGTGATGTAGAGAGGATTTTTCCCTTCCACATAAGGGAGCATATATCCACGGCCACTCGAGGGGTAGTGCTTATAGAATATTTGGCCAGACTCAGATAAACCAATATAGGATATTGATATTAGATGCATGGATAAGACTATTACCAGGATCGAGAAACTATGTATTTGATATACGAGTGTGACTTGTATGTCTAGTTTCCAATCCGGATATGGAGACAAAGGGATAATACAATACGGTAACAATGGTCACAAAGTTTGTTGGATCACTGACCATTTCTATTAGTTGGGTGGCATAGATGTCTTGCTAGAGACCGCTCTATGTTAGTAATTGTTACTACCAACTAAGTAGAAATCTATGGTTACACACCCGATTGATTAAACCTGACTTTGGAAATATAGAAGCATCAATACGCAACCACATGCAAACTTATTAGGACTAATTTGCAAGGTGGACTAATCCGTGTATGGACAGGATTAGTATTGGGGCTAATATGTAGTGAATAAGGAGTTATTAACTATATAAGGGCTCTCCTAGCTTGCTTTCTCTGGTGTGTCATAAATGTTATCACAATTGAGAGAGAACAAAGTAAGGAGAGAGAGATAGAGCAAGGGCCAAAGCCCTCACCCATCCGCCCCCTCCTTGCCGCCATCCTCGTGTAGGCGCACGACTCTTGGAGCCTCGTTCTTCCATTTTCCTTCTTCCGTTGCTAGCACAAAGGCGTGAGAAGTATCCAGAGCAATCCTAGGTGCGGATATCCATAGAGACGTGGACAGTATTCTACGTGAAGTCACGAATTCAGACAAACAACGTACATAATGCTTTTATCCCTTACCATCGTTACGATGCATGATCTACGATTCATGGAGGGCTTTGACCAGAGTTTTATTTTGTTATTCCCCAGTTCAATCCGTATCGAAACCCTACACAAAAGCGATTTAGGTTCCCCCTATTAAGAGTGATAGCACTTGCTTGAACCTATTTGCTACTATTTTTGCAATGATTTTGTAGACTATCGTGCATAAGATGTTAGGCTAATACTCCTCGGGTCCTTTCAGATGCTTTACTTTAGGAATTATTGTCAGGAGTGTAGTGTTCATGTCACCCATGTCTTTATCACCATTTAAAATACTAAAGCCCCTTATTCATTACTTCGAGACCTACAAATGCCAATACTTTTGATAAAATAAAGGGGGATTGCCGTTAATACCTGCCACCTTAAGCGGTGATTTTAGGGATGCCACCACCTTTTTCTGCCGAGTAGTTCTAACTTTTCTTTTCATCTGGCTGGACACAACTCTGGAATAAGTTGTGTTATATTTTGTATTTGATCTGTTGCTGGTGAATTCTACCTATAAACTTTCCCGAATCGATACTCAAAACGAAGAAGAATATCATTTGGGTGTTTTCTCCAAAATCCAGATTCATCTTCTAAGCCTAGATTGTGTTTCATGGTGGAAAAACCGGTGTTCAAGTCACCCTGTTGGTGCCACAAGTATCGACTGCATTTTCTCCAAACTGCTTTGTTTTAAAGGAGTAAGCGATTTAGCTCCATTTTAATATGTCTAGACCTTTCTTTTCTCTCCACCAATTGCCTTCCATTCCATGTCTGGTCCAACTGGCCCTTTAGCCTTCGGATATCCCCGACATTTCCGAACTCATTCTTCTCACACTCCTTGAGGTTCCCCTCTAAGATGCATGGTTTCTCTATAATCCACTTTGACAATCGCCCCATACCTCACATATTTTGTTTCTCGACCACACTAATTCGAACAAGAATCACTTTGATTGTAGATCATTTTGTACAACTAGGTGAAGGCCTATCACAAAAATTGTGATTAGAATTTGTCACTCCCTTATTCGGGAGCTGTTAGAGCACGTCAAGTCATTTTCTAATGATATTTCCTTGCTATGCATGTTAAACCAAGTGAATTAAGTACCTGTGAAGCCCAAATCATGCATGTCATATCTATCTATGGCTAGGTAGGAGTGCAACTCGGGCAGGCTGGACGGGTTTAACACCCATGTCCTAGCCCGAGCTCTGTGGAGACTACCCAAGACAACCCAGCCCGAGTTAAGAGCATCCTCAGCTCGTCCGAGCTCAAATTTGTACAAATCAATTCTGATTCATTTTTAATTCAGGCTAGTACATTAAAATTGATATCTTTTTTAAAATACAAGAGAATAATAAATTGTTGGTGATAAAACAAATCAACTACAAGAACAACACAATGAATTAAAATAAGGCTAATTACCAAACGAAAATTAGCATATTCATGTTATATATGCTACATAGTTCACTCAAAATATAATATTTATAGGTAGTGGTCATGCAAATAGGGAAAAATATATTATTTATAGGTAGCGGTCCAAGCCCGGCACTAATTGCAATCCGGGCTAAGAATTTCTGCCCAAGCCAGTCCAGTTACTAAAACTATACGTCTGGGTCGTATTTTAGTTCGGATGAGATCGGGTTGGTCAGGTTCTGTAGGGTTTTGATGCAGGTTACGCAGCGGAATAACAAAATTTTATCCTGCTCAAATCCCTCCAAAATTCACAAGCTAGCGATCATAACATGATGAAAGTAGAAAAAATTTGTACTTAGTTCGTGTGATTACTACGAATAATTGTGTCTTCGTCTCTATGGTATCCACACCTTTGGATCACAGATGGAATCCTTCTCCACGTGTAGTTTAGCAACGGAAGAAGGAGGAAGAATCACGCAAACCGGAGCACAAACAGCGCACGTCACGAGGTGGCTGACGGCGTCGGGTAGGGGTGGACGGGTGGGTGCCAAACCCTCCTTCTCTCTCTCCTTGCTTCTTTATGTTCTCTCAATAATGACTTGTGTTGAGAAAATAACAAGCTATGGTGCCCTTATATAGTTAATAACACCTTATTAACTACATAGTTGTCCCAATTAATACACGGATTAGTCCAGCTTGAAAATTAGTCCTACTAACTTTTTATGGGGTTACATTATGATCCTTTTAATTAATTCGTCCGACTAATTAATGTCCAAATTAAGATTATTCCATCTGGTGTGTGACCCTATAGGTTTCTACTTAGTTGGTACTAACTATTACTAACATAGAGCGGTGTCTAGACCACATCTATGTCACCCAACTAATATAAATAGTTAGTGATCCGACAAACCTTGTGCCAAATGTTACCGTATTGTATTATCCCTTTGTCTCCATATCCGGATTGGACAGGAGAAATAATATTCACACTCGTATATCCAATCCATAGTTTCTCGATCCTGGGAATATGCTTATCCGAGCAGATAACATAAATATCTCCTTATTGATTTATCTCAGTCTGACCAGACATTCCATAAGCACCATCACTCAAGTGGCCCATGGATATTTGTTCTCATTATGTGAGACGGATGATAACTCCTTAATAATAGTTATCCTACGTGCATTCTACATTTTTATCCATGTGCGTTTCGGTGCAAAAGTGATGAATTTTGGGTTTATTTGAGAAGGAAATAAGTTTTATGATGTTTTAGAGCTAAAACGTACAAACCGGGCGTTTATTGAATATTTTTACGCATGAATTGCATGATTTTGTCATATTTGATCTTCGCAGTAGTGTTAGTGTTGTTATTTTACTGGAACATTGCATGAGGAGAGCAAGTGGAGAGAAGAAACGAGCTTCGGAAGTCAAGAGGAAGCAAGAGAAGCAAAGTTGGAGGAGCAAAATTGATCGACCTTCACCATTTTGATGATATCTTGATTTCTATAAGACCTGCTATAGTGAGACCAATTCCGAATGAAATTAGACTCAAAAATCTTTCCAACGGCAGGTCCTTGAGCTCAATCAAAGGCCGGACGAGAAAGATATGGTATGTCGAAGATGAAGCAAAAAACGAAGAAAAACTGGAAAAGTTTACTGGACCAGTCTTTTGTATTCAGGATATATTCTGGAGCTATAGAGCTAATTTGCAAGGCCTATTCCATTTGAAAGTATACATTCAGGGCTTTCCAAAGATATAATATAGACGCAAAATGGATTCCGGATGATGGAGAAAAGGCCCGCTCAAGATCAGCTTATGAAATCTATCCGAGAATTGCAAACTAGAGGGGCTGAATTGCAAATTCGGCCAAAATACATTAAAAATCGTGCCCAGCCCTATACATCAAAATTTTTAAGATCTAGAGGCAGGTTAGGCTTCTGGAAACACAGGATAACACGTTGGAGAAAGGCTTGGAGCTTGGAGTTCGTCGTGAGAGCAAGGATTCCACCGTTTGATCTCTCTTCTCTATCTTTTTCATTGTTCTTTTTTATCATGATCAACGTAAACTTCATCGTGTTGATCATGAATCTCAATAGCTATGTTATATATTAGGATTTCTCAATGGTAGCTAGGGTTTGAAGCCGTTTTGCCGAATTATAAATTTGATTCACGTTTTGCCTAAACTTAATTAATGATGAATGTTTATGCTATGCTTGATTTATGTACTCAATACTATTGTTTATTTTGTTTGACGTCGTAATATGATGATCATAGGTAAAGGTTGTAAGAGGAATCAATATTCACTACCTGGAAACTTGAATCTTGCACTAGTCGTATCTAGAGTTGAGGAATCTTTCTAGTTTACTAGAACTAAGAGTAGAACACAAGAACATAATGCTGTTTAGACGTACATTGGCTAGAGGAATCAGGTGTGTGCCTCTAAATATAGACTTTGGTTGAGGAATATTCAAAGTACCCTTGCTCGTTTGGCAAAACAAGTCATCATCTGTGTTTCGGAACGTAATTCGTGAACGGTGGATACCTAGCAAACCTAGAGAATATCCTGATACTCGTCTCTCTATTACTAATCTAAACATTTAAATATTTGTTTTGTCTTTTGAATTCATTAGTTTATTAAACAACTAAAAATATTTGCCCACACAAAGTTAATAATACTAACTAATTCACGACAAGTCCTCTGGGATTCGACAATCCTATCTTCCACATTTATTACTAGAGCGATAACCGTACACTTGCGGAGATCGTATCTAGTTTTGGGCGCCGTTGCCGGAGACTTCGGTTGAATTTGTTAGAATTATTAACTTTAGGGAATTTGAATTTTTACTTTTGTTCATTTATTTGTCGATCTCACCTGCTACCTAGCGAACAATTGTGCAGGCTTCTTGGTAATCATGTGGGACAACATTGTTATGGGCAATTTTCAGGATATTCACCGTATTATCCCAATGGAGATATGTACAACCCTCCTCCATGCAATCAAGAAGATGAGCGGATTAAGTCACTGTTGGAGCTCATGTTAGCTAAATTGGACAGAATCGAGGAAATGGTGAATAAGAATGATGAAACTCTCCAACAATTGGAAGGAATTTCTCGTAAAGTTGCAGATGCATATACTGAAAATGTGCTAATCAACATCCTTCTTGACTTAGTTGAGGAGTACAAATATGAAGACGAAGAACCTCCAGAGGTCTATGTATATAATATTGTTCATCATGAAGTAATAGATCCTCGAGCCGCTTCTAAATCAGATTCGGAATCAGATTCGGATGATATTGTGAAGCCTTTACAACTTGTGTCTCGCATAATTTTGGATTCATGGCATGAGTGGGAGAGTGTTGAAATCGCGAGCTTAAGGACATTGAAGAAGGTTTTAATGAAGGACAAGCTCATAAGTGCATGGATAATGGGTTCTCCCCAATCACTGAAAATATTTACCTAGATGAAGCATGCCATGAGTTTAGGGAACTATTGCACAGAGATGGAGAAAGACCCCAATTTTATGCGGTTCATGAACTTCCACCAGTGATTTGAAGACAAACACTAGGAAAGGAACCAGTCAAGACGGCACTCCTTGCCATTACTGTTCCACTTGGAATTATAGTTCCACATGACCAGTCCTCAATGACATTGATTGTGAAAAATTGGAAGAAGATGAAGAAGAAGAGGAGGGGTACAAGGGGTCATGATGTGGTGAATGAATTCTCAAGAAGACTGGTGATCAAGGAGTGGAAGCACAAAAATATTTTTTTTAAGACCGCCTTCTACAATTTCTGTCGGCCATATGCGTCCCATGCATACTCACTTGAGAAGAGACGAAGAAAGAAGCGATGGTGGAAGAATAAAAAGTGGAGAGAAAAACCGCACTAATCATATTTGAGGTAACTGGGTCGGGTCGTCGACCCTAAATTACAAGGAACTTATTGGGAGGCAACCCAACGTGTTTACAGTTTTAGCTTAGGAATTGTGCTTTAATACATTTATTTTGAGAGATGAGAGAGAGGGACTAATGATGTTTCCAAGTGACATGCTTGAGCAGATTATGGGAGAGTCTACCCCGGTGTGCCATGGCACACATGACCTTTATAGGGACTCGTGCATGCGAGTTGGGATTCTTCAAGATGTAGATTGTAGCAGAGGAGGGCAGTCAACCCCGGTGTGCGAGTACACACTAACTTTAGAGGGGCATTATGGCACATCACTAGTGCTTTGGGACTGCTTCGCACGAATTTCGTCACCATCCTTGAGGTGCTTGTGAGCATTTATTTTATTTTGTTTGGATTTGTGTTAATTTTAATAAATATGTCATGCTCCATCTCATCTACTGGCCTACGCAGCTGATTGCTGAGTTCTCTTGCATGATCTCTAAATTCGTTGAGGACAACGAAGCATTCAGTGTGGGGGTGGTTTATCCGTCTACTAGCTGATATTTTTCTTGCATAGCCAGTTACATGTGGAGTTTTTAGATCGTATTGTGAGTCAGTGTTGTGGTTTATGTTGAGTTTCTACTTATATCGTTGTATTGTGTAGAGTAGATTTACACACAGTTCGCACTTTTAAATAATTGAGTCTACCCACCAAAGAGTTGAGTTGTGTAGTGTCAAATTTTTTCGGGTTAAAAATCTTGCATATAGAGTTAGGATATTATGAAAAATATTAAAAAAATTAAAAGATAGAAAATCCATAAAAAATGAAATTTGAAAATTTGAGAAAAGGAAATTGAAGATATTGAAACTGAAGAGATCTTAGTGAATGAATTATTTTGAGTAGGAAATGCCGTAGTAGGTAAAAGTATATTCTTTAATATTTTGTGCAGAGGCTTCATTAAGAATGCCTCGGTAATTTATGTAAGTTGTGGAAAGAATGACACACTAATGCATACCTATGATTCTTATAGTGTGCTAATTAGATTGAGTTTTATTGCAGCTGAATTTTTTGTTTTCAAGTGGAAACTTGTGGTCTCTTGCTGATCTGGGGGGGACCTTCGTGTTGAGTTGGTTTTATGCGGTACGGTTGCCTCAACCTAAGTGAAGTTGAGGGGGCGTACACCACCATCCCTTACGGTGGTCACAAAAGTTAACCGAAAAAGCCCACGCTCTTTATGCTCTACTCCACGGTCGCAAAAACAGATGAGGAAAGAAAATAAAATGACAAATATGGAAAGAAAAGACAAGAAAAAAAAATTGTGCCTCAAGGGGAAACAACCTATTGTGCTTCCGGTCACACGGAAAAAATTTGGATATCATCAAAGTAGAGCTTAAAGAGGAAAATTAGTGTCAAGCCTTATTTCACAGGAGTTGTGACTCCCTTCACCGGGAAAATTTACATTCAACCGCAATAAAGGCTAAGAGGGTCTGAAAACCTCAGATGATTCGACGAAGAAATGCTACAGTGAAATTTGAGCTAAATTAGGCCCAATGAAGCTTAGGATGTGCTTGTGTCTTGGTTTGGATTGGTGGAAGAAATGGGATGATTTAGTGAGCTTTTGCATAGAATAATTTTTATTTCAAATTCTTGCTACGTGTATGTGAATTTCAAAAAGGATTAGTGAAAGCTGGATGATTTCAGTTGCTGATAGGGAGATTGCCATGTCTTGCCAAAATGAGAAATAGGTAATCTTTTGTGTTAAATACTCGTTTTAAGATCGAGTCTAGATTTGCATTTGCATCATATTGCTGCATTAGAATGTCGTGAGTCATGTTAGAGCCGTCTGAGTCTTGTTGCCTAGTAGGCAGTTAGATGCAGTAGATGATACTTTGCTCGGGACGGGCAAATGACAAGTTTGGGGATATTTGATAAAACCTTTATAATATTTATCCTACGTGCATTCTAAATTTTTATTCATGTTAGTTTCGGTGCAAAGTGATGAATTTCGGGCTTATTTGAGAAGAAAATGAGTTTTATGATGTTTTAGAGCTTAAGCGTACAATCCGGGAGATTTTTGAATATTTTTACGCATGATTTGAATGATTTTGTCATATTTGATCTTCTTGGTAGTGTTAGTGTTGTTATTTACAGGAACATTGCATGAGGAGAGCAAGTGGAGAGAAGAAACGAGCTTCGGAAGTCAAGAGGAAGCAAGAGAAGCAAAGTTGGAGGAGCAAAACTGATCGACCTTCACCATTATGATGATATATTGTGTTCTACAAGACCTGCTATTGTGAGACCAATTCCGAATGAAAGTATACTCAAAGATCTCTCCAGCGACAGGTCACTGAGCTCAATCAAATGCCGGACAAGAAATACATGGTCCGTCGAAGATGACGCAAAAAAAGAAGAAGAGCTGGAAAAGTTCACTGGACCAGCCTTTAGTATTCGGAATATATCTAGAGCTACAAAGATAATTTTGAATCAAGGAATATTCAATTAGAAATTAGACATTTAGGGCTTTCGAACAATATAATATAGGTCTAAAACGGAGTCTGGATGAGGGAGAAAAGGCCCGCGCAAGATCAGCTTATGAAATCTATCCGAGAATTGCAAACTAGAGGGGCTGAATTGCAAATTCGGCCAAAATACATCAAAAATCATGTCCATCCCTATACATCACGATTTTTAGGATCTAGAGGCAGGTTAAGCTTATTGAAACACAGGAGAACACGTTGGAGGAAGGCTTGGAGCTTGGAGTTCGTCGTGAGAGAAAGGATTCCACCGTTTGATCTCTCTTATCTATCTTTTTCATTGTTTCTTATCCTGATCAACATAAAGTTCATCGTGTTGATAATGAATCTCAATAGCTAAGTTAAATATCAGGATTTCTCAATGGTATCTAGGGTTTGAAGCCGTTTTGGCGAATTACAATTTTGATTCACGTTTTGCCTAAACTTAATTGATGATGTATGTTTATGCTACGCTTGATTTATGAACTTAATACTATCGTTTATATTGTTTGACGTTGCAATATGATGATCATAGGTAGAGGATGTTATAGGAATCAATATTCACTACCCGGAAACTTGAGTCTTGCACTAGTCGTATCTAGAGTTGAGGAATCTTTCTAGGTAACTAGAACTAAGAGTAGAACACAAGAACATAATGTTGTTTACACGTACATAGGCTAGAGGAATCAGGTGTGTGCCTCTAAATATAGAATTTGGTTTAGGAATCTCAAAAGTACCCTTGCTCGTTTGGCAGATCAAGTCATCATCTGCGTTTCAGAACGTAATTTGTGAACAGTGGATACCTAGCAAAGCTAGAGAATATCCTGATACTCGTCTCTCTTATTGATCTCAACATTTAAATATTTGTTTTGTCTTTTCAATTCATTAGTTTACTAAACAACTCATAATATTTTCCCTCTCAAAGTTAATAATACTAATTAATTCACGATTAGTCCTTTGGGATTCGACAACCCTATCTCCCACATTTATTACTAGAGCGATAATCGTACACTTGCGGAGATCGTATCAAGGGATAAATCCTCTCTACATCACTGTCATCTCTCAGCTTGCTTCTTATCATGTCCGATAGCTATCTTTATAGTTACACAGTTACGGTGTAATGTGTGATGATATCAAAGCATGATATTTCACAACTAGAGTATCTAGTGACTTCAAGTGTTCGGATTACAATACCATTAGCACTACGAGAAGCACTTGTGATCTTGACATAATCTAATGTAGCCTTCTCGGTGTGGGTTGTATGCCATTACTCCTAATGCATACATGTGTTAGACTTGATATCTCCATCTCAATCTACCCACATACTAGTCTATTGTGATTGTCCCGTTAATCAATATAATGGACTAGGGATATTTAAGATAAACAACACATTGTAATCTAAGGATTTCATCATATTAAATATCTTCATAAATAATAAGTGAATATTCTATCCAAACAATGTTCATACTAAATCTATATTGCCTCTAAGGAACCTATTCCAACAGTCTCCCACTTGCACTAGAGCCAATATGGTACATCTCGTATGCCTACACATCTAGTGTGTCCTTCATGCTTTCGCTGAAGAAGAGGCTTTGTGAGTGGATCTGAAAGATTCTCATCTATTGGAATCTTGCATATCTTCACATCTCCTCGATCAATGATCTCTCTAATGAACCTCAAGTCCAGATCCCTCATCCAAACACAACTTAAAGAATGTATAGTTTTCTTGAAGATATGATCCAGGGTCGACCTGCCCTAAATTCACACATGTTAAAAGAACAAAAATAAATTACTAGAAATTGTGTAGACAAAAATCATATACAACGCAAGCTCCTTAAATCAATACTATATAAATGCTTACACATTGAAGGCATACATTAGAAATTAAAATATGGGAGAGTTGTGACAAACACATTTATGTTGTGTAAACTTGATGACTTTATTGTATCGCATAACTAACAATAACACAATTGACTGGTGAGCACATTTGTTTCGCCAATTTGAGTTTGGTAAAAAAATGATTGATAAGCACAACGTTAATGTTTTGCCAACTTTTCATTAGCAATACAAGATATTCAAAATAATATCTACATTACTCTAAATTGGAAAGAACTTTCTTTCTCTCTATATAAATTGCTCTGCTAGATCTCTCTACTATTTATGAGAGCAGTTTCGGGTATTGTATGTATTATTTTTATAGAGAATTATTGTTTAGTTTAACCACATTTAGAATTGTAAAGAATTATAGGTTATCTCATAAACCACTTGCATCACGAGCATCGTAAACCAAACTCTATTTGATCACCCCAAAGAAGAAATTGGCTATGATCAAATTTTGAGAAATTCTAGTGAATCCTACTCCGGGGACAATTCTACAGCCCGGTCCATCTAAAGCTAAGAAGAAGCCAACAATTGTGAGTCCAGGTGATGTGGTTCTCAAGATAAAGGGAAATAAATTGAAGAAGGAGGCACGTCGTGCTAGACCTCCTTAATCATAGATAAGGTAATTGGTTCAGGTTGTCGAGCTTAAATTACACATCTCTTGTTGTGAGATAACCCAACTTATTTATGATTTATCTTTAGCTCTGAGGTAGCGCGTTTTTAATACAACTGCATTATGTTTTTTACTTCTATTATTTGGAGGGATGAAAGAGGGAGAGAGTCTAACATTTCTATCCAGAGACATTCACGAGCAGATTACGGATTCAACTCCGTTGTACCATGGCACATGCTATCTTCATAGGGACTCGTGCTTGCAAGTTGGGGATTCTACAGGCACACACTTTCAGCACGAGGAGAGCATTCGACCCCGGTGTGCGAGAACACACTGACTATATTGGATCACATTACGAAGTACAATGTAGCTTGGGGATTGCTTAAAGCAGATTTTATCCCTGCCCTAGTGGCGGTAGTAAAAATTTTTTTCCGCTGTGCTGGGTTGCATGTTTATTTTATTGAATATGTTAGCTCCATCTTATATACTGTGACTTTCACATTTGATTGACGAGTCTTCTAGTACTCTCTCCAATTTTTTTCAGGATAACGAATCACTAAGTGTGTGTGTATGTGTGGAGGGGGGGGGGGGGTAGCTATATGCTAGCCAATGTGTCTTGCACAACATGTTACATTTAGTATGTGTTGATTTGTATTGTGTGTCAGTGTTGTGGTTTGTGTCATGTTTGTACTTATATTGTCGTATTATTATGTATCTAGTATAATTTTTATATAGTGTCTGCAATTTTACATGATTAAGTCTATCCACTATAAAATTGAGTCATGTTTCGTATAAATATTTTTCGTGTCAGGCCATGCATTTAGAGTTAGAATTATTGAAAAATTTAAAAACAAGAAAAAAAATAAAAATGCATAAAAATATAAAAAGAGTGCAATTTTGAGAAAAGGGCAACCAATAAACTTCAAACGGATGCTTCATGATTGAGTTTTCGCGAGTAGGAAGCAACCTAGTAGGAATACCTTATATGTAGCATTATGTCCGGGTTTCACGAAGGGATGTACCAGATTTTAGAGATATGTGGAAAGTTGACGCGTGAAGGTACGCCTATGTTTCCTATAGTGTGCTAGGCGGTTTGGGTCCCATGGTAGTCGTATATTCAGTTTTTGCATGGAAACTCGTGGTGCCTTGTTGATATGGGGTAGGAATTCGCATTGAGTCGGCTTTTATGTGGTATATTCTTCGACTGAAGTGAACCCGGGGTGCGTACACCACCATCCCGTCGAGTAGTCGCAAGAGCTAACCGAAAAAGTCCATACTTTTTAGCACTACTGCACGTTTTAATAATAGAGGAGAAACTGGAAAAAAAAAACAAAGAAAAAGAGACACTGGAAAAGAAAGGTGAACAATCAAATGTGCCTTCATTGGCGTGGAGAATTTGGATTCATTCCAATTTAGAGCTAAAAAGGAAAATTAAGTCAAGCCTTACTTCACAGGAGTTGTCGTGCCCTTAAAAGGAATAATTTCCATTCAAACGCATCAAGGCTAAGAAGGTCCCGAAACCTAAAAGGACTTGGCGAATAAATACTACGGTGGTGAATTGATCCAACTAGAACCTCTGAAAATAAGACGTGCCCTTGTCTAGGATAGAAATGGTGGAGGAAAGGGGAAACCTTATTGATCCATTGCACATAATCATCTTAGCTCTATTTCTTGCTACGTATGTTGGAACTTCAAAGAGGACTAGTGAGATCTCGATGAATTTGGTTAAGGATAGCGAGAGTGCCCGATCTCGCAAAAAGAAAGAACAAGTTAAGAATTTATTTTGTTTAAATACTTATTGAGTTAAGATCGAGTCATGCAATTTTCATTCGCATCATCTTGTGGCAGTGTGTGTTGTGAGTCGTGTTGAATCGTTTGTGTCTTGAGTCGGCTAGTAAACAGGTGAATGTGGTAGATGAGAGTTTGATCGGGACGTGCAAATGGTAAGTGTGGGAGTATTTGATAACTCCGTACATGGAGTTATATTCTCTAGTGATTATCTATCATTTTACGTGATTCCCGATGTGTTTTGATAAGTATTTTGCCGGATAATTAAAATATTTGCAAATGAAGCTTTATGTGCCTAATTGCAGTATTCGGGCGTTTTTTGATTAGTTTGATCATTTTAAATGTCAAATTTAATCTCGGTGTGTTGGTGCGGTGTATCTCAGGTACTAGAGGCTCGGATAGTTGATCGGGAGTGAGGACGAACTTCGGAAGACGAGAAAAGCTCGAGAATGACCAAAGAGAATGAAGAGAAAAAAAGTTAGAAGAGCAAAAGTGACAAACATGTACTATTTTGATTATATCTTGAGTTATACAACGAGTTTTGGAGTGATGTCGGTGGAAATGAAATTAGAACCAAATAGCTTTCCAACAGTAGGTCACAGAGCTAAAACGAAGATTGGACGAGGAAGTTATGGTCCGTCGAAAATGAAGAGAATGAGCTCGTACGATTGGCATACCCAGTCTTACAACTGGATTTCCTTAGAAAATTTAGCATGGTCATTCGTGTACACACTCTCGGATGGTCGTACGATTGGGGTCCATTCGTACGACTGAAAAGACCACTGACACGTAATTTTGTGGGTTTAATCACACATACTCAATAGTTTTGAAGGGGGACTGATCCTAAATCATGTAAGAATGACACAGAAACGTTTTTCTCAGTTATTCAATGTTGGGTGATCACTTTGGAGTTTTGAGAGCATTAGGAGCCTGGAAAAAAAATGGTTGATCTCTTCTCTTCTCTTCTAGTTTTCTTTGTTTTTGTTCGTGATCTTGATAAAAACGTGTTGCCATGATCGTGCATAGCTAAGTAATTTTGATTGGGACTCTCTATGTTAGATAGGGTTCAAGACTAGAATTGTGTATTATGAACTTTTGATTCACGCATTTGCTACTTAATCGATGTTTTGATGTTCTTGTTATGATTATTCCTTGTGCTTTATCTATCGGTCTATTTAACGACGTATCTCTGGTTAGATCTTAATTAATGAGTATTCAGTAACTTGATACTTGTTAATCCATAGATTGGGATGATCACCTAGTCGTATCTTAACTTGGTAACGCAGTTAAGTTATGTAGTACCGTTTAGTAGAATCACATACCTAATGCACGTGTAGGAGCACTTGGAATTTGGTAATTGGGTTTCATTCGACCCTATACATAGACATCTTCTTGGTAACTCGGTAGGCCATTATTGCTCGTTTTATAAGAATATTGCATGGGTGTTTCATAATTCACAATTCGTATCATAGTAGCCCTAGTGATCCAGAGGGGAGTCCTGATTCATCATCCATATTAGTAAATCCAACAACCGGAACCAGTCGTGTTAAATTAGTTCATTATTTGCATTTATTATTTTTAAAAACACACAACCACTTTTCGACTAGACATAAGATTATAAATAATAATTAATTTAACGGAGTCTCTTGGGTTGTACACATAGTAAGCTAAAACGGAACGGAAACCATACTGATCCGTACCAGCCCAAATTCCGGCTCGATCCGGTCGGATCCGGGCTGATCCCGCCAATCCGGGTCCGGCCGGAACTCTACCGGATCCGGATCACACTTGAAAAGTTAAATGGAGCTCAGAGGTATCGAACCCAACACCACTACTTTGGTAAGCATATGCCTTTCCGCTAGGCCAAACTCAATCTTGTTTCTTTATGTGATTTTGTATATATTTATTATTATCTAAGCTGAGTTAATACAATTACTTCTAATTAAAATTCTTTCATTAAATTAAGTCAAATTTATTATAGTACTTGAAATTTTTACTTAAGTGACATTAAATATAAACACAAGTAATGAATATAACTATATAGGTGTTTGTTTGGAAAAACATTTTTAACATTATTTTGATATTAAAACAATATATATTTTTTATATTACAATAACTTTCTTCCTAAATTATTTGTTAGACCTCAAATTACTAGTTTGAAATGTCAATCAACATTAAAATATGCCGAAAATTTTGTATTTTGATGTTGATATGAAGCATCACTAGTATTTTGTATAATAGTTATATATATAGTGAAAAAGTGCGGTAAATCCGGAACGGATCGCCGTTCCATCCGGATCCGAGATCGTTCCGTTCCGAAGAGCAAAACGGAACGGGGACCGGAAGGGTATTCACAGTGGTGTGTATTGGAACATGTCATTCAGTGGTGTGTATTCTCCACGGCACCGTTCTCCAATCTCGTCTTGTGTACGGCTTCCATGCGAGCAGATGCAGCTGTCCCATATCTGCTCCAGCTAATACAACGCCAATCCAGCCGCCTCATCTTGCTCCACGGCTCGCAGATTCCGCGTGAGTTACCGTCTCGATGACCGGCTCATGGATTCCGTGTCATCCACGGATCTAGTATCGGCTTATAAGGCTTCCTTCCGGCTCAGATCGTTTATGGATTTCTTAGCTTGATTGGACTTTAACCAAGCCGGTTTTCTCGAAATCTTTTACCACTTATTTTGGTTCTTCTTCTCTCTAGATTTGGACAAGCCCACACTGGTAACCACAGTTTTCCGCATTTCTAAAGCCGTTTTGTAGTCAATTTTTTCATATTCAGACTTCCTAGTTTGATTTCTCAAGATTCTTGGCGTTCTGGAGCCGATTTCATTGTCTTTTTTTTCCAAATTTGGACTTATTCAATTTCTTTCTCGACATAATGCTTCCGCTTTTGTATTCCATTTTCCTGGATTCGGACTTCTCACATTGGTTCTTGGTTCCTTAGTCATACCCTCTTTCATGCGTAGTTTTGGCGCTTCGTCACGGCTCTTATAGACTCCACTTTGATTAGTTTGATGATCTCAGAATATTTCGACCGCCATGTCGTTAAAATGTCTTGATTAAACCTCAATATTTCGTTAAACTGTACGGTTTCACTTCTCACTCCGACGCGAACTGTCTCGATTCGACCTCAATATATCGTTAAACTATATTGCTTTGTTTATCGATTCAACCTGATTAAGCCCTAAATTGTCGTTCACATTTTGACCTTGACATGTTAGTAAATTGTCGTTCCTGGTTTTAACCTTGAAATGTTAGTATACTGTCGTTCTGGTTTTGACCTTGACGTGTCCATAAACTGCCGTTAGAATTTTCAAGTTTCGTCATCAGCACCGTTGCTCGATCCTGGCACGCTTCTTGGATCAAATTTGGATTTTTCCCACATATCTTTCTTTAAAACTCTAGACATATTACATGTGCCTTGAGTTAAGGAGGGGGGGGGGGTGATAGTAGGGAATGGATGATCAGACACATTGTAATACTCTGTATTTTACCCAGGGGTAATTTTGTAATTTGGTGCGACAGATTAGTGTTGGGTTGCGAGTGGTGATTTGGGTATTTTTCGTAAATTTTATTGGACGGGAAGCTCGTGTGAAAATTTTAATTTTTCACAATTTATTTTAATTTTTCTAGACGGCGATGCGATAACGACCACCCCGACAACCTTTACATGTGCCACACCCTAACAATTTCTATTAATTATTTGTTTAATAAAACAAAACCCACATCTTCATCTTTTTCTTGCTTTCTCTTCATGACAAAGAAACAACCACCGCCACCAAGGATCACCGCCCTCTAAACCCTCTTCCTCACCGCCCTTAACCCCTAGCTTCCCTCTATTTAAACCCAGAAAGCCCGCCCCTGCACCAATCAGCTGCCACCACCACTCCCTCTCAGCTCTCTCTCTCTTCGGCAAGCAACCACCGACCACAACCACCGAGACCACCATCACCAACATTTCCACCCACCACAACCACCATCTCTCTCTCTCTCTCTCTCCCTCTGTCTTGTTCTTCCCCAGCCAAAGGAAGAAGCAGTAGCAATAAGCAGTGGCGAAGCCACCCACTGCCGCCACCATTTCCAACGGGAGAAGCCACGAAAGCTACCGCATATCTTCCTCCTCTTCACCGACGAACTTTCTCTCTCTATATCTCCCTCTGATACGACCACCAAGTAGGAGAAGAAACTGAAACTGAGGCAAGCCCAGCAACAAGTATCGGAGACCGCCATCGCCGCCAAACTCCATTATTTTCGGCGAGAGTTTCGGACCAACCAACCCAAAGCCACCCAGGCCGTTTGCTCAGTCTAGCTCGGCTCTAGGAGGTCCGACCAAGTCCCAGAGCTGCTCAGCTAAGCCCAGAATCCACCGGAGCGCCGCCGTCGAGCTTCACCACCGGCGTGATCGTCGACGAACCCAACCCGCCTTGTTTCTTCATCGTTTCTCGCAATTTTTGCGACGGGTAAACTCTAGACCTTCTGAAAATTCTTTTTATATAGTAGAAACATCTTATGGGCTCTAAATCGATTTGGGTAGGAAGAATCATCCTCGTTCATGCTTGGGGGTCAGTTTGTCTTTTTCAGAAACTTTGGAGGTTTTAGCTGCATTTTACCAAAACTGATAGTGGGGGATGTTTGTGTCTAAAAGAGACACTTGAGGGGGGTTGGTTGTTGTTTATACACTCTATATTTATTATTATTGTTTTGTTTTACTACATCACATGAATGTTTTAATAAAGAAAGAGTATGTTTTAGTAACTAGTTATAATAAATTATTTTCTTGTAAAAATAAATGAAGGTTTTTGTGATTATTTAAATGTTATTTTAACACTAAATGTCGCATTGGTTTATTTATATAAATGGTAATATAGCTTTTTACCAACACAAATATTTGTTTAAATTAAATATTATTTTTCTAGCCAAAGTAACTCTTTGTAAATACGAAAAACACTTTTTCTTACTATGTGTAGTAATTATCATGTTACTTGTCTACTTTGAATAAATATTTATAAATATTGCTCCAACTGTTTAATATAAATGCTTCTTTGTTTATTTATAAGAATTCAAGACGGGTTTTATGGGAATAATTAGGAATTCAGAGAGCTGATCAACCAACCCAGACGAGCATTCTTTTACTTAGAAATATTGTTGTTGTGACTATAGAATTGGTAATTGTGGACGACAGGTTAGCAGACGAGGACTCCAACCATCCGTAAGAGCTGTATGTGATAATTGATGTTGAATAAGGTGAGATTACATGCTTAGCCTAGGGTGCCTAGCTTCTTTCGTGTCATACTTTGACTTTATAATTTGTCTCAAAATATATTTGTGGATTACATTTGTCGAATGTTATTTTATTTCTTGTCTCAAACTTATTTTGTTATGTGATTCTTCTTGTCAAACTTTGACTTGTAATTACTGTTCTCGGAAACTCTCACGAAATAATAATTCGTTAATAACTTAAATTGGAACACCGCACGTACCGGATTCTGTTACTATTTGGGAGGCCCTTTGTTGGCCATTAAGGAGGCATTTTGTTGGCCATTACTATTTGGGAGGCCCTTTGTTGGCCATTAAGGAGGCCCTTTGTTGGCCATTACTGTTTCTGGTACTGTGCTTAATAACTGGATTCTTTGATTCCATATTCAAAAGCTGATAAATGGATTAGTATTCTAATTGGAAAATGTGAAGGACTTAATTGAAATGTTTACAACGTTGAATATTGTCATTTGTGATTTGGTTATAACTGTTGCTTTTACCGTTGCAAACTCTGATAAAGTTTTACTTATATCTGCCACCTTCACTTTATATCAATTGTGGCCAGCAGTTTACATTCTCTTTCCTGTTTTACATGCTAAGGTGTATCTCACTCAGTATTAATTGCTGACTTTGAAAACTGCGGTTCTTGTTGTTTTATGTCCCATCGCAGGTCTAGGAGCTGGAACTTAAGGAATAGAAGGGGCGCGAGACTCACCAAGACTGATAATGTCACATTTAGTATCTAGTGTTGTTAGGTTATTGTGTAATAATAAGCATCTTCTGTGTAAGACTTCAACTTTAATGTTTAATTATAAGTTTTGTTGTGGATTATATTGCTTTTGATCTCCGCCACTTCTATTAAGCATCGCCCTCCCGGTCTTGTCCCGAGCCGGATAAGGGGGTTTCTGCACACATGGGTGTGTCAGGCATAACCACATCAAACATGAAAAATCGTCCCGGCCATTGCAATTACATTGGCGTTCTTCCTGGTCCAGCCTTCCAACAAAATTTGCCTTCTTCTCCCTCCGACCTTTGCAATCATATTGGCCTTCTTCCCGCTCTGGACTCCAAAACCACATTAGACTTATTCCGCAACTCTGATTTCTTCTTGCAAGCTCATTGCTGGCACATTAAATTTGAGGAGGGGTGTTAGAGATATTAGTTTAATATCGCAATATTTAGTATGAGACCCCGTGTTCAATTTGTAATAAAAAA
The DNA here is from genome assembly GCA_023055425.1 of Linanthus parryae. NCBI lineage: Eukaryota > Viridiplantae > Streptophyta > Magnoliopsida > Ericales > Polemoniaceae > Linanthus > Linanthus parryae. Next base: position 71,607 of record JALGPY010000019.1, on the reverse strand, counting down.
TACACCATTTTTTATAAAAAAAAAAACGTGTTAGTGAAGGTTCAGTGCTATTTTTTTTTTTATAAACGTGATGTAGTTAATTTTGTAGTATTTTGGTTGCTTTTGCTCGGTAATTTTCATAAATGGGTAGTACTTTGTGACTTTCGTAGTTTAATTTCTTTTCATGCAAGTATATGTTTTCTCATCTTGGTGTACACGTGTGACTTTATGTACTCCAAATTAAGTTATGAGGGGAGTAGTTTTGTAATTACATGGAATGGTAGGTGCTTTTTACATGAGTGAATCATTGTTATCACCTTGATAAATTAATTTGCCACCACCAGGTTCATTACACATGAGATGGTGACTCATTACTTGGATACAAAACACATGTCTTTGCTTTTATCTATTAGCATGATTTCATTTGTTATCTATTTTATAATTGACTATGCTTTGAGGAGGAAAAAAGGGAGGGAGTTACTGCCTACTTTTTGTCGAGAAAGAGAGAGATAGAGTTTATGAAAAAAGAGTTTAGTTTTAGTTGGGTTTTGTTTGAAGTCTTGCTTTGTTGGGTGCGGTAAGCTTTCTCCCATGCACTGGGTGCTCTTTAGCAATAATTTCTCCACAAGAGACGAACTATTTTGGGTAAGATATGTGTGTCTGAGTTTGAACTTGCCACGATTGATAGCTGAAGTATTCACAACTTTTATTTCAAGATTCGAATCTGACAGAGGTAGAGGAAATCTAATCTCTAAGTTTCCTCAGTTACAGTCTATATCTGTATGATTGTTGATGCGATTTTTATAGCTTTTCTAGCTATTTGCTGATTAACTGGTGATTGATAAATCACGTTGTTTGTCTGTTTGGTGCCGCATGCTGATTTGTAATAACTGGCTGTGTGTTAAATAGATTTTAGATTTCTACGCCAGTGGTTAGGCGGTACCTGCTTGGCTGTTTTGGCTCACCCCTCTGTTTTGAGCAGGATTGGACCAGATTGCGGCGTCTATTGCTAAAAAGTGGATTGTTTAGCTAAAATTATTGTTTTTAGCTATTTTTACGATTTGTTATAGATTACTATTTTTTCCAGATATTTATAAAATATCAGTCTTGACAAGCTGGTGTAATTTTTTAGTAATTTCAGTAAGTACAAGTATTTCAGAAAATTGTTAAAAATGTTGTTTTAGAGGACTATGTGTCCTGCTGGGTGAGTTTTGGACGTTTACGGATTGATAATTATTCGCGTGTTTATCGAATAATCGATATCTTATAATTAAAAGTGTGACCGGGTCGTCACATTTAGTTTCCCAGGTTATTTAAGTAATGATGTGATTAGGTTATTGAGTTTTCCTTTTTAGGTTATTTGGTATCGTTACGCAAATGGGTGCGAGCTCAGTGGTAGAGTGTTTGAAGCCCCTGCATGAGGTCCTGGTTTTGAACCCAGCTATAATATGTAATTCAAAACAAATATCGTATTGTTTCCTTATGTGGTTCAGGTTTGCCTATATAAGGCTGCTATTGTGCATGTTTTCTACAAGGTTCAATATTATATTTTCTCTTCTCACTGATTTTTTTTGTCAAATATAATATGGGAGGCCTAAACTAATCGCAATATAAGAAATATGATGGCAATATGAAGCGATTTGCTCTTTCTCTCTCTAGGATTGAGGAGCCCCAACTTTGCACTCGGAGCCACCTCTTCGAATTCTGCAGTTTATTTTCACTCAACTTTGGTGCATCTCTTCTCCTTTTCCTTCCCGTTTATCATCTCATCTGCTTCATGCATTGGTTGATCTCATTCATGCTTAGTTTTTTAATCTTCTTTTAAACAAAACCATCATCATTTCAGCATTGAGAACCACAATTCTCTTCTCTTTTCTACACTTCACACTCCATTCCCTAATTCATCATCACTTCCCTTGCATGCATTGGCCACCCCTTTGTTGAGAATCACGGCAAATCACTGCCTATTTTCTCGAAATCTTGTTTGATTTGCTGCAGATTGTGGCAATCCTACAGGTCTAATATGAGCTAGCTAGGAATTTCAATAGGTTTGGTCTCTTTCTTCCTTCTTTAAATTGTAGTTTGTATAAGGTTCTGTTGCCATTGTCTCTGTGTGCTTGTGGCGTGTGTAACTCTGATCCCTTCACTTCTGTGTCTTCTCTCGTCAACACAACATGTCCAACCCCTACCAGTTTGATTCCCATAGCCCTTCCTCCAATGATTCCATGCAAGAGAGGCTGGATGAAAGAGGGTCTGTTTTGCCACTCAATCCCACTCGTGTCTTTGCTTTCAGAGAAATCCTCAAGGACTCTCTGGTTGCAAAATTTCTGGGAAAATCCACTCTCTCGCCTGTAGTCATGCAGAAAGCAATCAGTAAGGCATGGAAAACGTTTGGTTTTGTTTGGATTGAAAAAAAAGGGGATTTCTATATCTTTCATTTTCAACGTGTTGAAGATAAGCAATTTTTCCTCAATGAATCGGTGATTTCTTTGCATGGACTTACTTTGGTTTTTAAGGAAAGGCAAAACAATCAAGCTTTTAGTGAAATTGATTTTACCACAGCAGATCTTTGGTTTCAAGTACCCAATATTTCTTTGGAAGGTTTTGAATATGAAACTGCTGAAAAACTGGGTAATTTGGCGGGTGATCTTTTGGTGGTTGATTGGAACTTTGATAGAGTCCGTAGCATGCAAAGCTTGAGAATTAAATCTAGGGTTCGGCTAGACTACTCGTTGGTTCCTGGTGCTTATGTTGTTGTTTCGGGAGAAGAAGAGAAAAAGTGGGTGTTCTTTAGCTATGAGAGAATCTTCAAGGTTTGTTATAGGTGTGGGATTATAGGGCATGATAATAGACACTGTAACACAAACCTGGTAGAAGTCCTGGAGCGATTGGAAGCAAGATACCTACAGTCACACCACCTCTCCGCCTATCAGTTTCATGTCAATCCCCAACGCAAACTTTTCACTCATCTGCTAAAGTTTCACTCCAAGCATGGTCCATATCGGACTATGAAGTTTGATTCAAGACTCACCCCTGACTACACCTTCCATGAGATCCCAACCCATCTAGATCCTAACCAAGGCCCCCCCATGAAACACCAACCAGTTGATCAATCTTCCTCATCTAATAGCACTGATATTTTCCTCACTCCCCCTTCGAGACCACTCACAGACCCCAATTCCAAACGTCCAATTGATGGTGAACATCACTCTTTTATACCACCCCAGTCATCAATGCACCCGCAACTGATTCCTGTACTCCACCCGCTTCCTCTTCCCCAAATGGCTTCACAAATCCCCCAGTTATTCAATGCATGTCCCACTTCAGGTGCAGTGAATGTTCAAAACACTCAACAGCCACACTCAATTAACTTCCCCCCTATCCAGAACCTCACAGCCCCTTTGAACTGCCCAATGTCTCTTGGAAATTTAACGGACGACTCTTTAATGCAAGAGCTCCGTAAACTCCCCCCCATAAACACTATAAATAGGCACCACTCCATCGAAAATGAAGGTTTACACCTTTTGTCCCACCAATCAGCCCCCTCTGTTCTATTGACCCACCTTTGTACTCCACCAAACATGAGACTCTTGCCAACAACATATAAGATGCTCTCCCACTCTGGCTTCTCCATAAAAGCTCCGGACTTCCCAGGATCAGCATCCACAGAGGCTGATCAAGACATGGCTTAGAGAAACCAGGAGGTGAAAGATTTGGATCAAGACAACAAAGAAGGTGGCCCATCGATCCCAAAGAAAACAAGAGGTAAAAGGGGAGAAGGAAAGAGAGGAAAACAGCAGAAGAAAGAAGTGGTGAAAGAGGTGGTGAAGCCTAGTAAGCCGCAAACAAGATCAAAGTCCATTCAAATCCCAGCCCTGAGGAACCCTGCTAAGAAGAGAGGAACCCCAAGCACATACTTAGAAGAGCATAAGGAGAAGGGTAAAAAACCTAGAGCCAGGGGAGTTCCTAAGCAAAACAAAGGTACAAATTCTAATTTCAATGATATCTTCAATTCAACCTTTAATGTTAACCCTTTCTCAGATCTGTTTTTCAAATTTAAATTTAAAAAACGCTTAAGATGCATGAATGAAACGGTTGAATCCCTACTGCATATTAGGAAAAAAATATGTAAAGGGATTAGGGTGGTTGTCCCAAAACAACCCCCACGAGAGCCATGAACATCCTAAGTTGGAATTGCAGAGGACTGGGTCAAGACTCTGCAATTCGAGAAGTTTTTTCATTGACCCGCAAGCTCAAACCCTCTCTGATCTTTTTATCAGAAACTAAATTGAAATCCCCTACTATTTCTAGAAAATTTAGGAAACTAGGATTTGATAATGCAGTGTGTGTTGATCCTATTGGATCTGCAGGAGGACTTTGGTGTGCATGGCACTCATCAGAGTTCTCTTGCTCTGTTATTTCAACATCTTCAAACCTCATATTAATGGAAATCAATACTTTCTCAAACTCAACTTGGATCTTAGGGTTAGTTTACGGCTCACCTGTTCTTGAACTTAGGAAGGAAGTATGGGAGTGTTTTGATGCGTCCCTTCCTCTTCAACGCCCCCTCTGCCTTATTGGAGACTTTAACCAAGTCATCTTCCCTCAGGATAAAGCAGGTCCAAATGCAACCAACCTACGAGGAGCGGATCTCTTAAAAAACTATCTAAATAAATGGAACCTATTTGAAATTAGGAACATAGGTCCATGGTTTACTTGGTCTAACAATCGTTATGGAACTATGCCTACCTTTGAAAGACTAGATAGGGCTTGGTGTAATGCTGATTTCTTGCATATATATCCGACTGTAAGCATCCAAAACCTAGGATTAGGAGTTTCTGATCATTCACCTATGCAGTTGAATCTTGTACACAACCCTCCCTTAAGATCCTCCCCTATTAGAAGATTTGAAATTTGGTGGTTAAATAGTCATGGTACCTCAAGCCTGCTGGAGTACATTTGGAAACTCCCAATCTATGGATCCCCATGCTATAGAGTAACCAAGCTCCTACAAATTACACTTAAAGCCTTTCGTGTTTGGGCCATGAATAGACCTTCTTTATCTAAGCAGATAGCTAACACTAAACAAAATCTAGTTCAAGCCCAAGAGCTTCTCCCAGACCCAGAAGCTGCTGCAAAGTTTGCTAGGTTACATGGGAATTTGCAGCGCCTACTAGACTGTGAGGAAGTTTTTTGGGCTCATAGAGCTAGGTGTAAGTGGTTGAAAGAGGGTAATAAAAACACAAAGTTTTTCCATGCTTACACAAAAATTAGAAAAAACAAAAACACTATCTATTCTATTACTGCGGATGATGGATCTCTTATCACAGATTCTAGGGACATAATGCTAGCTTTTGTTTCCCAATTCAAGAATATATACTCCGACCCTGTTCCTAGCCAAACCTCTCTTTTAAGAGAAAATAATGGCATGTATGCCTTCTCTCTTCTTTTTAATGTCACTAACTTTCTTAATATGGATCAACAACTCTCTTTAACCAAACCTTACACTGCTATGGAAGTGAAAAAAGCTGTGTTTGATATGAACCCCCTCAAGGCTCCTGGGCCTGATGGTTTTCAACCAGCTTTCTTCCAAAAATCATGGAGTACTATAGCCACTCCTATTACTTCTGCAGTGTTATCTTTCCTAAACTCAGGACATATGCTTAAAGAAATAAATAAGACACATATCATTCTTATACCTAAAAATAACAATCCACAAAAAGTAAATGACTACAGGCCAATTAGTCTTTGTAATGTTTTGTATAGAATTATTGCTAAGGTTCTAGCAAATAGATTAAAATGTGTTCTCCCTTCTCTAATTTCATCTAATCAAAATGGTTTTGTTCCTCAAAGACTAATTCAAGATAACATTTTGATTGCCCAAGACCTAGTACACACAATTCATAAGGCTAATACTCCACATAATCATAAACTAGGAGCCTTAAAATTAGACATCTCTAAAGCCTTTGATAGAGTTAGGTGGGATTTCCTAGAACATATCTTAGTTCAAATGCATTTCCCCTCCCACTTTATTAGACTAGTAATGCAATGTGTTACTACAGTTTCTTACTCCATTCTAATAAATGGCACTCAATCTACATACTTTGCCCCTAAAAGAGGTTTAAGACAGGGAGACCCCCTGTCACCATTCCTATTTACTATATGTGCTGAGGCATTATCATGCTCACTCCAAATGGCAGAAAGAGATAAGAAACTCTGTGGTATTCCTTATTCGAGAAATCATAGTATCACCCATCTTCAATTTGCAGATGACACTCTGCTCTTCTTCACAATTCAGGATCAAACTGCCTCCCAGATCAAAGCTATTCTTGATGAGTTTGCTACACAAACTGGCCAAGCTATTAATCTTGACAAATCCTCCCTTGTCTTTAGTCCAAATTGCAGTGATAGGGACAAACTCATCTTTGCTACCAATTTAGGAGTAGCCCCTCAGGAATGTATAGGAAAATATTTAGGGGTTCATCTAAACCATAAAGGGACTAATAAGGATATTATTAAGACAACTAAAGCCAAAATACTTCAAAAATGTTCAGGATGGAAGGGATTGCTCCTTAACACTTATGGTAGAGCTACTCTTATAAAGGCAGTTTTAAACAGTTATTTAGTCTACCCAATGTCCATAAGTCTCTTTCCCAAAGCTGAGTGTGAAGCAATTCAAGCCATGCTCTCAAAATTTTTTTGGTTTGGCAATACAGTTAAAAAGGGTATTCATTGGCTCTCCTGGGACTTCCTTTGTAATAAGCCCAATAGAGGGGGCCTAGGTTTTAAAAACATTCAATGCTTCAATAATGCTCTAATGGCAAAAAATTCTTGGAGAATCTTATATGATAACACAACCCTTTTTAGTAAATATTTCACATCTAAATACTGTAAAATAAAACCCTTTTTAGGAGGAAAAGTTAACCCCAACTCCTCTTGTGCTTGGAAAAGTATTTGCAAAGGGAGAGACACTCTTCAGCTGGGCTTATCTTGGGAGGTGGGGGATGGTAGTAGAATATGGATTAGAGCAGGGGGATGGATCAAAAATGTTCCATGTTCTTCCATTGTTGATTGTTTGCAAAGTACGGACAGAAATCAAATCTACAAGTGGATCTCCCAATTGAAACTAGGGTCAAATAATCAGTGGAACTTCCCTCTCATTGAGAAATTATTCCCCAAATGGTTAAGTGACCAGCTCAGACAGGAGGTTGTTAATAGTGATCATCAAACAGACGCCCCTCTCTGGCAAGCCTCTCCAAATGGAATCTACACTGTTAAATCTGCGTATAATTTGCAAAACTTCAATAATTCTTCTCCAAATCTTTCTTCAAAAAAGATAACTTTCAAGCCCATCTCCTTCTCTCCAGAATGGAGGAAGTTTTGGTCTTCTGGTCTCCCAGCTAATATCCAGCACCTGTTTTGGAGAATTATTACTGATTCTCTTCCTTGTCTTGCTAATATTCATCTTAGAGTTAACTCAATTAGTCCAATGTGTCCGGTTTGTCTTGATCAGCCTGAAACTGAGCTCCATATCTTTGTGTCTTGTCGTGCGGCTCTGAGAGTTTGGAATAGGGCTCCTCTTCCCCCCTTCTGCAACCTTTAGGCCATACTCACTTGCAGACTTGGCTTCTAAAATGGATAAGGAAGAAGAAAGTTTTAACTAAAGTTAACAACTGGCATTGGATTCCTGCCATCTTCTGGATTCTCTGGATTACCAGAAATAAAAGGCTATTTGAAGATTACAGACCCCAGGAGTCTCAAGTTTTCTTGCAAATAGAGGCCTTGGCAAATTGCATTCTTGCTACTCTGACTAACTAGTGCTTGTCCTCTTGTAGCTGTTTCTGAAAAATGGGTTGAGGTTGCAGTTCTCCCAGGTGCTTCAAGCTGGATGCCAGGTCATTCTCAATCTTCCTCATCAGCTGCTTTAGTCCCAGTTTCTGGAGCTTCCCCTCTTGCTTTTTTGCCACCGGAGTTTGGGCAGAGTTCAGCTGGTTTTTCAGGCTCAGACCCTAAGACAACAGCCTCTTTCATCCCACTGGAAAGCTCTTCTGCTGCAGCGTCCAATGATGCCATTGAAGCTTATGCTGATCACACCTCATTGCCACCTATTCCAGGAGATGAGCTCATGTCAGCCATCATCCCATTCATTGATGGTTAATCACTCAAGTTGCAAGGGTGTTCTCAGAGGTCTACTGGAAATGCTTCTGTCCTAGTGATGGCTCTCTAAGATCTATGCCTTTTCCATTTGCAAGGCTGTTTTCTCTAATTATGTAGTTTTTGAACGCTTTATTTGAACTCTTTGTTTTGGTTGGGATTGTGTTTTCTTTTGCTTGTACTCGAGTTGGCTGATGCATTGAGCACTTGATGCATTTAGTTTGTTTGGTTAGGGGTATGTGTTTTAGTTTAGCATGGTTTATCTAGGAGGTTGGCAATCTGCTTTTGCTATGTACTATCTTATGATTTTCTTACTAATGAAGTTCTCCGTATTCCCGCAAAAAAAAAAAAAAAAAAAAAAAACTAATCGCAATATCGTTTAGTAATTTACGGTTAAAATATGTCAGAATGATACAAAAAATAAGAATTTGTGACGAGTGGGATACTCTAAGCCGTTCTTAATAAATTTAAGAAAATAAGGTCAGAAGATATCATAGAATGTTTTTATAATAATCTTAAATTCGTGGGAAAAATCATATTTTAGTAATTAAGGAAGAACATGAGATGCTATTACTAGTAAATAAAATGCCATACTATAGTTTATTCATGTTCATAATGCTACATGTTATCGCATGAGCAACATAATAAAAATGTATAATGGAATTCAAATTCTTGCCCGTTAAGCAAGAATAACACAATTGACCACGGAACACATTTTGTACTGTCTAACCCTTTTATATGAACCTGCAGACTGTTCAAAGATTACGGTAAATGTCTTGATTTAGCCGGGGCTTTGCCAGAGCAACTAGAGGCTTTTTAAGAAAAAGATCATTGTGAGACTCTTTAAGTTCAATCTCTTGAACATTTGGTGGTAACTGCCAAGTAAACCCTTGAAGTAGTCTAGCAAACAACATTGTTGTTATTGTAGATCCAAGCAAGATAGCAGGACATCCTCGACGTCCACTGCTGAAAGATATCATGTTCATCTCCGAATCAGATAACACAATATCAGAACCTTGTTTTAAGTGGCGCTCTGGAAGATATTTCAATGGCTCATCCCATGCTCGAGGATTGCGACCAAGTCCAAATCGGCTCAGAAGAATGTGACTACCCTTAGGGATGAAGAATCCACCAAGAGTTGCATCAGCAGTTGAGACATGAGGGACATTGAAAGGCGCTATGGGATGGAGACGAAAGGCTTCTCTAAGGCAGGAATTGACATAGTTGAGTTGTGGGAGATCAGACTGTTGAACAAGTCTCTCTTTTCCAACGACTCTGTCTATTTCTTCAGCAGCTCTTTTAAGAATTTCAGGTTTATTTAGCATCTCAGCTAGTGCCCATTCTGTAGCATTTGATGGGTTGTCCACTGTAGCTACCATCAGTTCCTGTGGACAAAACAAAGGCCAAAGTAATGGTCATACTAGTGCTAATCAAAGTAATACTATTATCACTGTCTGGAAGATACCATTGTCACTGTCATGAAAGGACAAGTGGAATAATAAAAAAATCAATTATTAAATTATGAACTTAAATGCAGTTGTTACGTAAGAAGTGAATAAATAACACAAAAGGTCATATAATATTTAAGGCGATGATAAAATTAGTTATCCTCATCATATTAAGAATTCAAAGATTTATACAATATACTACATTTGTTTCTTCTCTTTCAGCTTACTTCACTTTTTGACACTATTCACTGGGTCACTTTGACCCCGTGATTTCATTAGCAAAACGATACACAAATCTGGCAATCCTTTTTGTGAGTTGTGATCAATGTATAATTTTTGATAGAAGTATGAATATGTGACTTACCAGAGTTTCTGATTTTATCTCTTCAGATGATAGGAGGCTAGTACCATCAGAGTCTTTAAGATTGATGAGCACATCAAGTACGTCATCTTCCTCGGTCTTCAACCCTTTCTTCCACTCTTCAATCCTCTTGTCTATCTCAAGGTCTTGGTACTTTGACGCACTTTTGACCGCTTTTCTTACAATATTTTCATGACCATCTAAGTCAATAAAGCCACGTAAAAAAGGAACATAGTCGGAAATACAAAAGGAATAGAGATAAGCAAGGATGGTGAAGATGGCTTCTACTTGCTCAACTTCTTCCTCCCCTGGTCCACCATTTTTATTCCCATGCCCAAAATATCTTTTTCCCAACATCGTTTTCCTCATTACATTCCCACAATAATGCTGACCAGCGAACCTCACGTTTACCAAACCACCATCGGTAAAAGTCTCACATTGGTTGTACACAAAGCGGACCAAATTGTCAGCTTCTTCGTTTCTGCTTCTCTCAAGCCAATTATATCTCGTGAGAGACAAAATATTAGAAGTGACGACTCTCCTCATCTTCTTCCATTGTTCCCCCATTGGTGAGGTTGTTGTCGCCAAGTAATGCCTACTTAGCATGCATGCAGACATGCTGATTGGCCTAGACGCGAAAATAACATCATTTTTCTTAATAACTTCTCTGGCAATCTCGGGAGATGTGATTGGTATTACATGTGTATTGCCAAATTTAACACACATGATTTCGAGCTTTTGTTCCTCCATCATGTTGAGTATCCACCGAAACGTGGGCTTTTTCCAAATCATTTCAGGGAGACATGCAAGGACAGGCCATGATTTTGGTCCTGGAGGAAGCAAGGAATTATATCCAGTGAAGTATTTCCGGAATATTAAAAAAATGATCAAGAGTCCAAAAAGAAGAGGAAATGATGAGGACTGGATGAATGCTATTAGGAAAAGGCTAATGAAGGCCATTCTGAAACGAAAACAAATACACGATAGAGCGAGTTTGAAATTCAGAAACGGATAAACCTTGTGAAGCTAGAGATTGTGTCTCCCTTCCCTTTTGTAAGAAGAATTTCCCATGAAATATTTCATAATCAGGGACGAACCTGAGTATTACTTGGCACTAGGCAGGGGTCGTGGCCACCCCAGCTTTTGGCTGATAGAAAGTTTAGTGGGTTACATGATTGGAGTTCTGAAATCACATAGTATGAGAATATTACTCTATTTGGTTCAAAATTTTGATTACTTATTAGTTAATCATCAACTCGGCCACCAATCCAAGTATGAGAGTATTACTCTATTTGGTTGAAAAGTTTGATTGCTTATTAGTTAATCATCAACTCGGCCACCAATCCAAGTATGAGAGTATTAAGGTTCAGTAAGTTCACATGTTGGGGACTTAGGTTAATGAAGTTCACTTCGAATTGGTCAACACAAGTGACTTCCATTAACACGATCATTTGTTATTAATAGTATATTCTAACCTTTGGGGTGCAGTTAAGTTGGTCGGGTGAACATTCTTAAAATTTTAGGCATTTTATCTTGAGTCAATCCAGGAACTGTCTACTGGTCTTCTCAATTGCGAGTCGGTCAGTCTGAATTTTCTCAGACTAATTTGCCTCTCTAGTCTGGTTTGCAGGCTATTATACTACAACAGAGTTTACTCAGTGCACACCATAAGAATAGTGGCTGCAAGTTCCCACGTCATAAAAAAATAGTATATTTTCATTAGCATGTTCTGACAAAATATGATGTCGGTTACAACCAATTCAACAATTGAAAAGTCAGGTACGAAAGTGTAACAAAGTGTAAACTATGGATCCCATTAGTTTATCTACTAATTTATTCAAAATATGTAAATCTTTGCAATATGTTTTCATGTACATTTACTACATTATACTACCTCTGTTTCTTCAGTATAATCCTGGTTTATTTTTCCACCCGCAATTGAGTCACTTTGACTCGGTAATTTAGATAGTAAAACGATGTAATTTTAAAGAATTTCTCCATGGTGCTTATAGAGTAAACAAGACCATGCAAATATTATTAAATTTTTGTAGTATCATTTTGCTAATCAAATCATTGGATCAATGTGACTTAACGAATAGTGACAACAAATAAAATAGATTGATACAAAAAAACCGAGATAATAAATAATATGAACTACTGCGAAGATAGAAATTAACATTTTATTTATTTATGTTTTTATGTACATACAAATAGTTACTAGCTTTGAGTGGTAGAGTATTTAAAAGTGACATAGTCCATTTTGAGTTTTTTATTTTACCGGTGTAATGCCTTGAGACACAGGCAACTACCTCGCACACAGACAGTTTTCTAATGTATACATACTTTATCTACATAACTACATAAAATTACAAAGCGAGGTTAAAGTCAAAGCGACTAGGTTTAAAGTCGCCGAGCAATTTCCCGATTAATTAATCTTTCGTTTGATGTAGTTCGGACCAATGATACCATCTAAAGTTCCAACCACTCCATGTCCCACTTGTCAATTAATAATGTTTTTGGTAAGTAACTAAGTACTAGTAATGCCTTATTGCTTTCGAAAAAAAAAAGTAATGCCTTATTTGGATTTGCTACCAAATGGATACCATCTCAAATTCCCCAATCTCCCTCCCAAAAAAAAAAAAAAATGTCCAACCAACCTAGAACCCTTGTAAACGGGGAGATGGAGCTAAAACCAATAATTACGTAGCTGACAAGTCAATATACATGTGTCACATAATTGTATAATTAATGATCAATGAAGTTGCACAAATTGAGTTAGTGAATTTATAAGAATATTTTTTTTGTAAGAATCACTATCCTTTACATAATACACTTGTCAGTTGTAAAATAGATGCACATTGTGTCCTCATAGGAAAAGACAAACAATTTCATTTTTCAAATTTATGTCCTTCATTCCCAAACATTTAGGTCCTTCGTTCCTATACATTATTGAAGAAAGCCAAAAGGTCCCAAAGTTTCATTATGGTCCAGTTCGCTTGGTTCAGATTTTTGGATTAGGAAACTAACAACATTTATACTGGCGAGTCCTTAGCTGATATCGCAATGACTTCCCAACTGCTACATGTCACTTAAAATTGCCAAACCACACCCTGCTCCTTATCTGGCTCACATACTAGGTTTGGTTGTAACTTAAGGAGGGAGGATATGATATGATATCCCCTCCCTTATCATATCCCTTGTTTGGGTTGCGGATAAGGAGGAGAAATCATATCCTCCCCTTATCCTTCCCTTCATTTTTTGCCTTGATTCTTATACCACCCCCTAGGTGGTATACATCGGATAAGGGGGAAGGGGATATGAGGGGCTCCCATTGTTGACTAAAATACCCTCAACCAATTTTATTAATTCCCGGACTATCCCAAATAAAATCTTAATAGATATACACATATGCATATTATACATATATACAATTTCAAAAAAAAATTATACATATATACATATGTTATATATACGTGTGTGTATATATATATATATATATATATATATATATATATATATATATATATATATATATTAAACGCGTGTATTTATATGATGTACATATACATTATATACATACATGATAGGTTATATGCACAATCATATATGAACACATACGTGTATATATATATATATATCATGTACATATTCATACATACATTATATTATATTATATATGTGTGTATGCATGTATAATTATATATATAGGTATATACAAATGCATATCATATGTATGTTATACATGTATGCATACATATATGAGTGAACATATATGTATGTATGTATGTATGTATGTATGTTATACATGTACGCATACATATATGAGTGTACATATATGCATGATATATATAAATAGATATATATATATATATATATATAATGTGTTCTATTTGGAATTTTATTAATGTTGTTTTGTGTAGTGTGTGAATAATATACTTTATTGATATTCATTTGTAAATACTTGCCACATACTTTATTGATATCTACTTTGCGCCTCTCCTTAATCAATCGACTAAAATGGTATAGAGGGTTAGGTAAAGTGCTCCTTTGGGTGTACTTCGCTCTCTCGAACTTCGGAACTACTTGGGACAAGCCCATCTTCATTTAACATATCATTAAATAAAATCACTGCATTGAGGATATTATAGTCATTTGGACACATATCATGCTTCTTATCCTGCCTCATATCCTGCAGCACCCAAACACAGTAAGCCAGCATATCATATCAGGCCTTATCCGACAACATACATATCCTACCTCGTATCCCAGCATAAGCCATATCCGCTGTATCTTATCCGCAACCCAAACGAGGCCTAAGACTGTCTGATATGCGTTAAATAGTGTAGAGTTTCAGAATGTGAATTTTTAATTTAGATTGACTAATAGGCTTTAATTTGATATGATATGACATAGCTAATTAGAACTTAGGTTTTTACATAACACCCACAGTACTGTAAGAGACTATACGTGCGGTGATGCATTTGTCTCTATCATTCTGTTATGACATCCTCATACTTATTCGTTTAGATTTTACAATTGCAAGACTAAGTAACGCCTATAGCACTTCCTTAGTACCGTAACAGAAGATACGTGCAATGTTGTCATTTGTCCCTATCATTCTGTAGTTCGGGCAAATACCAGAACACCGGAAATAGCGAAAACCACCCCTCTGATGATCCAAACATGTGACAGTTAACACATTCTGTTAAGTTCCGTTAGCTTACCTGGTGGGCCCGCGACCAACACTAGGGTTAGTACGAAAATTCTTTATATGAGCATAGTTGACCTGAATGCCCACAAGTAAATGTATTGTACTACCAATATTTTGTTTCAATAAATACTAGTATATATTTCGTTCCAAATGATAAAAACTTCCATTGAAGAAAGATACCATTACAATAATGAGCTTTATCTAGCCCTACAATTCTCAGCAGTTCTTGACAACACATGATGGCACTAAAATTTTCCCAGATCTCTGATCTCCAAAGAAGACCCATGACTTCAACCGATGGAATACTTTGCATCGAGTTGAGCCTCTGCTTCAACACTAAGATGCTCAAAGCTTCAAACCGTACTTCGATAGTGGGAACAAAAATCCCAACTCCGCAACACCAATTTTCAAAAAACCACATCAAATTAATCAGAAAGGATTTGTCACAAAAAACAAACAAAAGGAAAATTAACCAGAAAGGCAAATAATTTCACAAAACCCGCATCATGAATTTTCTCACATAAGTTACCACTTTCAGTGCATGGAGATGCTCTGTTTGAATCTTCTTCACGAAGATGTCTCACTTCCTCTCCAAAATCCTAAACCACCATTGCAGCCCAAAAAGTAACCTTTTTCGATCCTTATCAGAGCCTTATCAAGTGAAATCGAACCATAACTAACAGACCACTATTGGCAACTCAGCTACGACAGACTAAATTCAGCTTCGAAAAGATCTCAAAATCGAATCTAAACTACACAATCATCCAATTCGAACCCAATCATTGAGAACCCTAACTATCAAATCCAAAATTGTTAGATGAAGATTGGGTGAATCTCTCAAGAAATTAGGGAGAGAATCATAAATCTGAAAGTGCACCCATAAATCTACTGATCCATATTAGTAATTAGGATTCTTGAGTGAGAGATGGCCGATGTTGACGATAGAGGGGTTTGGGAGACGGGGACGATGGAGGTCGATGTGGTAGCGGTCAGGACCGTCTCTAGCTTTGACGAGGCCCTAGGCGACTTTGTTATATGATATTTTTAAATATATTATCACATTTTTTTCCTATAACACATACTACTATTCACTAAATGAATCAAGGCTGAGGTTCGCGGAGCTACTGCAGCACTAAAATGGTTACTTTATCATGGGTACACCGCCATTGAGCTTCGCACCGACTGCCAGAACCTAATCCGAGGACTCACTGACCAACAGCGTCCCCCCGACATCCTCATGCTTCTCAAAGACCTTCACGTGCTGGCTTCGGCTTTTCAATTCTGTGAGATTAGATTTGTGGGTCGGGACAATGTTAGCACGGCACACTATTTAGCTTCGCGGTATTACCATGCTTGTAATTCTCCTTGTAACTCTGCGGATTAAATAATAAATTTGACCTCTTTCAAAAAAAATAACTCAATATAAATTCAATTTCACATATCTTTTTTCGTCTTGAAAAACAATTCTATATCTTATATTTACTTTTGAGCAACACAATATTTTTCAATAGTAGATGTAAATGAAAATAAAGTATGGACGTAAATAATAAAAAAGTAAAAATTATAAATTAATGAAACTAGAGCTGTAAATGAAGTAATATCAGAACACCTGACGCTATTGTAGATGAGAAAGATCAAAATAAGAACAAACATTAAAATGTAATGTGGGTATGCATGAGGTTTTTGCTATGAATTAAGTTCCATAGACTATTGACCGAAAATTGTTGGATTAACTACTGCTAGATTAATTAGGAAACATATTACCTCTTGTTGCTATGAAATGGAGGCCCTCACCAAACTTGGGGCCCTAGGCAGCCACAAAGTAGGCCTTGCACTAGGGACGGACCTGGTAAGGGACGGGCCTGGTAGCGGTGGCGAGGGAGAGAGAAAAAAGAAGGTGTGGACATGAGAGAAGAAGATAGAGCAGGTAATTTCGTCACTTGCCTATACCTGTACCAAAAAATATAAAAATACATGACTTAACGGTGGGGTATTATAGACTTTTGTCAAAACTGTAAGGAACGTTAACTTCAAGGGTGGTTTTGGGTATTACCTGTACCACAGGGTGGTGTTCTGGTATTTGCTCAAACTACAGGGGTGGTTTCTGTTATTTACCCCTTATTAATACTTATTCATTTAGATTATGTTTTACTATTTCAACACCAATAATATCAGAGCATAAGAGGGGATACGTGCAAACCTATAATATTTGAGCATAAGAGAAGATATTTGTCTCTGTCATTCTATTATGACATAATGATACTTATTTATTTAGATTTTACTATTTCAAGACCAATAATATTTGAGCATAAGAGAATGTACGCGCGACATGTATTCAAGAGACACTATTTAAGTACCTAAGTTCTATTTAGAAACATATTCATAGCGGGAATAACTTAAGGCGGATTTTATGAGTTCCTCCAAAAATATTCACAATGGAAATAACAAACAAATTATATAAATTCCTCTTCTAAAAATATTCATAGTGGGTATAACTAAAGCAAGCGAATTATTTATATTCCTTTCGTCGTCCTCTTCTTATGTACCGGGGTGTTATTGATGTGGTGCAAGACAATTTTATCATGAATATGTTGCAAACATATTAAAATACATATATCTTATGGGTAGTAGTGATTCTTACACTACTTGAAAACCTTGTTACACAGCAGCTAGGGTGGTAGCTCAAGTGGTAGAGCGTAGGAAGCCCCTGCATGAGGTTGCGGGTTCAAACTCGGTCGACGACAAAAAACAATTTCTCAAAAAAAAAAAAAAAAAAAAAAAAAAGCTTGTTACACTACTCTTTAGCGATGAAGACAATTTTAACGCCATCAATATTTAATGATGGTTTTCACTATTTTCGGAGTAATAATTTATTGTTCCATTCCCTCTCTTCACTCTCTCAAATCCTCTACTGAGATTAGGGGTGCACACGGATTGGATCGGTCCGGATTGAGGTTGAGTTAATTCGATCCGTCAGCTTACGGATCGAAAGGGATCGGTTTCACTCGAATCCATGGTTTCACGGATCGGACTGGATTAATCCGCGGATAACAAATATTTCAAGATATTTTCGAATATGTTCAACTAACAATATTATAACCTGGGGTATTTGAGCAAGAACGATGTAACAAAATCATCAAAATTCGAGTCATATAATTAACGTGGTTCACTCACGAATTCGCAACGAACTCGCTAGCTACCTTCACGGGCAGAACCCGATATTTTATTGAGAAGGGAAACCAACTACAATGCACAACGTGACCACAACGGCCATGTCGGCCACCCCGATAAACCACCCACCGACAAACACAACAAAAACTCCAAAGCACTAAGCTCCGTCTCTTTGTGTATGCATGTACGTGAATATAAAAGGGAGCCTTTTATATAGTTAAAGGTCAGTGGTCATGTGGAGGTGGAATCACCAAGCCCACAAACCCACCGTCTCAAATTGTTGCTCTTTGACTTCAAGTCATACCTCCAACAAATCCCCACCTTGACTTGAATCATCTCAGCAACCAAAAACTAGAAAATGATACTTCTTTCCTCAAACCTAAACCGGATGGTTCTCCCAGAACCAGAAACGAGCACGCCTCCACCAAACAGATGTTCTACAGATGTATGCGAAACCTGAATCGCTAAATCGTTGCCCCAACTACCATGCGTTCATGGAACGAATGTGCCCGATGCGGATGCACTTCAGAAAATAGAAACAAGTGCTCCACTCAGAATCAGACTCGAATACATTCACTGAGAAACATTACCGAATGTATTCCCGATGCGCCCAATTGCGCTAGACATAAGCAACATGACAGAATGCCCAGATATCGCTACCAGACCTAATGCACTTAGCGATGAGTGCCCCAAGAGTTGTCATGCTCAATGCGCCCATTATGCCTCAGATGCGCCAAATGCTTGCTAGATTCAGATCGCGCCAGATGCGAGCTCAATTGTGTGTCATGGTACACTCCTCAAAACAGGTGCACGCCAGAACCAAACCACGTGCAAAATGAGCGCCAGAACCAGAATCAGATGCGCGTGCCAGAAATCTCATGCACCAGATGTTGTCATTGCTTCAAATCCAACGAGTTCATGCAACACATGATCCAGAACAATATTTAATTCACACCCCAGATGCTCCACGCCGGTAGCCGGATTGTGCTGATCGCCAAATGTCAAAATGCCCGATGAATGTGAACCGCCAGATTCGAGTCAGAACCAAACGCATGCTGGATTTGCTAGATCCCTTGCTCGCCTAATTAGATACGCACCAGATTGCTCAATAACACGAGCCCAGATAGCCCCCTCCATAGGGTTTAAGATGGTGGTTGTGTAGGGTTTTGAACATGGAATCGCAGCGGAAGAAAATAATTATTCCGTTCAAATCCCTCCAAGGATCACAATTCAAGAACACATAACGATAGTAAATGATTAATATGTGTGTACCTTTGGGTTCTTCTGTGATGACTTCAAACGTGAATAATATCACGTTCTCTACGGTTGATCCACGCCTAGGATAGAGAATTGGACCTCCCAACCTTCTTGTGCTAGCTAGAACGGAGGAAGGAGACAACGGAATCACGCAACGAAGCAACAAAGGAGGAGCTCGGCCTCCCTTTGTTGGCCGACGGGTTTGGGGCGGCGGGTAAGGGGCGTTCGGCCTCTTGGCTTGCTTGCTCTCAACTCTTTTCTCTCCTCTCAATATGTGTTATGAATAACATGTTTTGAGAGGGAAGGAAGGAGTTCCTTTATATTGTCCAACTACTCCTAGTTGTTTCCATAAAGGGCCCAATACTAATCCTATCCATATATGGATTAGTATTATTTGCTAATTAGTCCTACTAAGTTAGCAACTTGTTGTAATATGATCATTTTAATTAATCATTATTAATTAAGTCTCTTGTCCAATTATATCCATATGGCATGTGACCCCATAGGTTTCTACTTAATTGGTAGTAACTATTTACAAACATGGAGTGGTGTCTAGCAACGCATCCATGCCACCCAATTAATAGAAATAGTCATCTTGACAAACCTTGTGATCTTATTATCGCATCCCTTTGTCTCATTATCCGGATTGGACACGAGACATACAAGTAAAACTCGTATATCCAATCCATGTTTCTCGATCCTGTGAATAGCCCTATCCTTGCATATGACATCAATATCCCCATATTGATTCATATGAGTATGGCCAGACATTCCATAGGCGCCATCCCTCGAGTGGCCTTGGATATTTTCTCCCGTTATGTAGGAGGGACAAATCCTATCTACAGCACTCACCATCTCTAAGCTTGCTTCCTATTGTTCCCAGCATGCGCTTTTATAACTACCCAGTTACGGAGTAGCGTTTGACGTTGTCAAAGCACAATATTTCACAACTATAGGATCTAGTGACTTCAAGTCTAACGATGACAATATCCTATCACCGCGAGAAGCGCTTGTGACTTTACATAACTTGTATGTAGCCTTCTCGGATTTGGGTCAATCCCGTATGTCATAACTCCTAATACATACCCATGTGTTGGATCGTGATATCTCCATATCAATCAAACCCCATACTAGTCTATAGATGATCGTCATGTTAATCATTATATTTGACTAGGGATATTTAAGATAACAACACGATTTGTAAATCTAAGGACTTCATTATATTAAATATCTCCATTAATACAATGATTATTCTTGCCAATTCATACTAAAATTAGATTGCATCTAGGGCATCCATTCCAACAGTCTCCCACTTGCACCAGAGCCAATCTGGTGCATCGTGTATGCCAATCGCCCTAGTGTGCTCTTCATGCTTGCGGTGAACAAGCGGCTTTGTAAGTGGATCTGCCAGATTATCATATGTAGGAATCTTTCATATCTTCACATATCCTCTATCGATAATCTCTCGAATAAGATGGAACTTCCGTTGTACGTGTCTGGATTTCTGGTGTGATCTAGGTTCCTTAGATTGAGCGATCGCGCCTGTGTTGTCACAATACAACACTGTGGCATCCTCAATGCTAGGAACTACACCAAGCTCAGAAACATACTTTCTAATCCAAACAGCTTCCTTTGCTGCACCACTTGCAGCAATATAGTCAGCCTCTGTTGTAGGACCAGCAACCGTCTCTTGCTTGGAACTCTTCCAGCTCACAGCTCCTCCATTTAGGCAATACACAAATCCCGATTGCGATATGAAATCATCTATGTCAGTTTGGAAGCTTCCATCCGTGTAACCAGTTACACGCAACTCTTCCTCGCCTCCAAATATCAAGAACACATCCTTAGTTCTTCTTAAGTACTTGAGGATGTTCTTGACTACTATCCAGTGACTCTCACCCGGATTAGACTGATATCTGCTCGCCATACTCAACGCGTATGATACGTCCGGTCTAGTACATAACATGGCGTGCATGATAGATCCTATGGCCAAGGCATAGGGGATCTTACTCATGCGGTCCATCTCAATCTTATTGGATGGACAATCACTCTTTGAAAGAGTAATTCCATGAGACATGGGCAATAATCCCTTCTTGGAATCTTGCATGTTGAACCGTTTCAACACCTTGTCTATATATGTACTTTGACTTAGGCCTAGCAACCTCTTAGATCTATCCCTATAGATCTTTATACCGAGTATATAGGCTGCTTCCCCTAAGTCTTTCATTGAGAAACACTTTTCTAGCCAATCCTTAACTGATTGCAGAATAGGAATATTGTTTCCAATGAGTAGTATGTCATCCACATACAAGACCAGGAACGCTACGGAGCTCCCACTAACCTTCTTGTAGACACAAGACTCATCTTCGTTCTTGACGAAGTAAACTCTTTGAAGGCTTCATGAAAACGTCGATTCCAACTCCTAGAAGCTTGCTTTAGTCCATAAATGGATCGTTGAAGCTTACAGACTTTATTTGCATTCTCTGGATCTACAAAACCTTCTTGTTGTGTCATGTACACATCCTCGAGAAGATTCCCATAAAGGAATGCTGTTTTGACATCCATCTGTCAAATCTCATAGTCATAGTAAGCCGCAATTGCAAGTAGGATTCGGATGGATTTGGTCATAGCGACTGGGGAAAAAGTTTCATCATACTCTATACCATGAATCTGTCTGAATCCTTTAGCCACCAATCGGCCCTTATAGGTAACTACATTACCATCCATGTCGGTTTTCGTGAAGACCCATTTGCACCCTATGGGGCGTTCCCCTTGGGGTGGTTCCACCAAATTCCATACTTGGTTTGTGTACATGGATTCCATCTCTGATCTCATGTCTTTTAGCCACTTCTGAGAGTCCGTCCCTTTCATGGCCTCTCCATAGGTAGTAGGCTCATCTTCTATGAGCATAGTGTCACCAGTTTCTGTTACGAGAAGTCCATAGCTCTCTGGCTCCTGGCGTACTCTTCTCGACCAACGAAGCTCTTGTGTTACTTGAACAGGTTGCTCCACAACCTGTTGTGGTTCCTGTTCATGTTCCATAACCGAATCAGTAATTTTTGGTTCTTGAACTTCTTGAAGTTCTACAGTCCTCCCACTTGATTCTTTAGAGACAAATTCTCTTTCTAGAAACACGCCGGTCCGAGCAACAAACACTTTGTTATCGGTTGGATTGTAGAAGTAATAGCCCTTAGTTTCCTTAGGGTATCCCACAAACTTACATTTATCCGATTTCGGCCCGAGTTTGTCTGGCTGTAAACGTTTTACATAAACATCGCAGCCCCATATCCTCATAAACGACAGTGTGGGACGGCTCCCACTCCACATCTCATGTGGTGTCTTCATGACTGATTTGGATGGAACACGGTTAATGGTGAAAGCTGCACACATTAAAGCATAGCCCCAAAAAGATAACGGAAGATCTGTTTGACACATCATAGATCTCACCATGTCCAACAAGGTTCGGTTCCTCCTCTCGGATACGCCATCCCATTGTGGCGTTCCGGGTGGAGTGAGTTGGGATAATATCCCACACTCTCTAAGATAATCATCAAAATCTTGGCTCAAGTACTCACCTCCTCGATCTGATCGTAGAGCTTTGATACTTTTGCCAAGTTGCTTCTCTACTTCATTCTTAAATTCCTTGAATTTCTCAAAAGATTCGGATTTAGCCTTCATAAGGTATACAAATCCATATCTACTGAAATCATCAGTGAATGTAATGAAGTAGACATAACCACCTCTGGAAGGTGTAGCAAACGGCCCACATACATCTGTATGTATGAGTGCTAATTTGCTCACTAGTCCTTTCACCTTTCTGTTGAAAGGGGACTTTGTCATCTTTCCTAACAAACAAGCCTCACATGTCTCATATGATTCAAAATCAAATGAGTCTATAAATCCATCCTTATGGAATCTAGATACACGTTTCTCATTTATATGGCCTAGACGACAATGCCATAGATAAGCAGGATTTAAATCATTCATTTTAATCCACTTAGTATTTATGTTATAGATTGGATAGCTTAGATCAAGGATATATAATCCATTAAATAATTGCGCACTACAATAGTGAATACTATCAAAATAAATGGAAAAACAATTGTTCTTTATTGAAATAGTAAAACATTTCTTGTCGAAACAAGATACAGAAATAATATTCTTACTCATAGCAGGAACATAAAAGCAATTATCTAATTCTAATACTAATCCAGACGACAGAGACAGGCTATACACGCCTATAGCCATTGCATCAACTCTTGCTCCATTCCCAACGCGCAAGTCCACCTCTCCTTTTGCTAATCTTATACTTCTACTTAGATCCTGCATATTTCGACAAATATGAGATCCACATCCAGTATCCAATACCCATGATGAAGAAGTAGTTAAATTAACATCTATAACAAAAATACCTGGTGGTTGTGGGATCACTATCCCATGCCTTTTATCCTCCAAATACTTTGGGCAATTTCTTTTCCAGTGTCCAGGCTGACTGCAGTAGTGACAATCACCCTTGATCACGCCTTTGGCCACGCCACCTGCAGGTGTAAGAGCAACGTCCTTAGGTTTAGCAACTGCCTTGCCTTCACCCTTGGAAGTAGAGGAAAACATTTTACCCTTTCCTTTTTGCACCATCATAATGTCCTTGCCCTTTCCCTTGTTGATGGATTGTTCAGCTGTCAGCATGCATATATGTACTCATATCGATCTTGACAATTTCAAATATTTTGTGCAGTTGGTATTCGATATGACAGGAAGTCCCATCCATCTAACTTTATTCTTGAAATCAATAATTTTTCTTCATCTCTCGATCATGGGGCAATAAAGTAGGTAAAGTGGTTAAATTCGGCAAGCTGTTCCAACCCCTGCTGGATGTAATTCCCAGAGCCAAACAAGAATGACATATTGAGTAGCTCTGGCAAAGGCTTGGCGATCTCATTCATGTTATAGTTCATGATGAACTGTCCGTAACTATCCGGCAACGATTGCAGAATGAGATCTGTGGCCAACTCTTGACCAATCGGGGACCCTAGGCGATCGAGATTCTCAAGATACCCGATCATCCGCAACACATGCGGTCCTAATGGGTTCCCTTCCGCCAAGTAATTCTTGAACAATGCCCGAGAAACTTCATACCGTTCAACCCTTGCCTGCTCTTGAAAAAGCTGCTTCAAGTGTTCAATCATATCGAATGCATTCATGTTCTCATGTTGCTTCTGAAGCTCAGGAGACATGGTGCAAAGCAGAAGTCAGGACGCATCATTAGCATCGTAAACATGTTTCTGATACGCCTTTAGGGCTGCAGGGGTATTGTTCTCTGGACCCTCTGGAACGGCTTCTTCTAGTGTGTACATTTTCTTTTCTTGTTTAAGAACAATTCTTAAATTTCTATAACAGTCTAGAAAGTTGGTTCCAAAAAATTTGTCCTTCTCAAGAACAGCCCGTAGGGAGTGTGATGAGTTCGATGAATTGTTTGCCATTGAAATTCTACAAAAACGAGAAATATACAAGATTTTAGTATGATTTTACTATACTCAATAATGGCTAGATAATTAAATATAGCTCCCACTATTTTTCCCGGATTAACAACCCTCCATATTAATGCGGAATATATCGTTATATTTTCTAGTGGGCCAAGATCCATATTTCGCCTTTTCTGAGCTTGCTTTGGCAAGTCACCCGGAATTGGTTATTTAGGTAGGA
This sequence comes from Linanthus parryae, assembly GCA_023055425.1. Lineage (NCBI taxonomy): Eukaryota > Viridiplantae > Streptophyta > Magnoliopsida > Ericales > Polemoniaceae > Linanthus > Linanthus parryae. Next base: position 46,823 of record JALGPY010000019.1, on the reverse strand, counting down.
ACCATTCCAACTACATCATATGCAACACTTGGTTCAATTGGGCAAATAACCATTATTTATCCATCCCCATGGATAATCCCAATTGTATGCCTCTAGGTTCTTTTAATCTTATTAAATCTACCTAGTTGTGTATAACCTATTACTTAAACAATTGCACATTGTTATGTGTCATCACACATAATCACGATAAACCATGTTGCCATGCTTTGGCACGCACAATCATGAGATATAGTGATCATGATGAGTGTTTAAATCGAGAAGGCATAAACACAATATTTTGAATGAGGGATTTGCCTTTCAAATTTTAATTTGTATTGTTGATCCATATCAACATGATCTATATGTTTGAGTTTTGGGAAAAACTCCAAATCATAGATCCGGGTTGTCTAATTTTCTTATTATCCTAATCGCATGCATCAACCATACACCAATCACAAAATAATAAGAAAATAAAATAAACAACCACAACAAAATAAAATAATCGTGATGTGGATATGGCCTTTCTAGACTAAGATATTCCCAAGCCAATGATATTATCTATGAACCCTAAAAATAGATCACATCACCATGCGCTTCCATCTTTTGGTCCATCCTTCATAGTTTTGTGGAATGCTCCATGCTTCATCTCCATGGCTCCAATGTCTTTGGGCTTCTTTTCTTCAATCTTGGCTAACAATATATTTTATCTAGCTACACCTATACTAAATAAAATAAATCTCACAAGTTGAGAAATAAACGACTCGCTGGCCGTAAACCTTAATTAACTATTACATTAATTGATCAGCTCGCATGTCGTAAAACAAACAACAAAATAAACATTCACACACAAACCACAACCTAGGGCCATATCCAACCACCATGTGAATAGCACATAACCAGTTAAAACCAATTTTAACGTGCTTTTTCAAATTTTAATTGTTTTGGAAGAAGTAGGGTCAAAAACAATCCAAAAAGAACTTCCCAAAGTCCTATTAGATCACACACGACCCTAAGGCCCGACCTAGCCCTGGTCCCCCCGGTCGCGCCTAGGCCCGGCCGGCCCTTAGGCCGTGCGTGGCTTGGGCGGCAAGGCACAGGGGCGGTCCTCTATGGGGGGACGAACCCTTCTAGGAGTTGTTTCCAAAAAACAACTCCTTCCTTCTTGCCCAATCCAAGTTGTTTCCATGTTGAAAAACCATTTTTTCAAACATGTGCCCAAACCCTAATCTTCAAACCAAGAAACTCACTAATTTGTTGCATCCGATGCTCAATTAGATCTTGTTAGATTGAATCTCCATTCAATCGCATCTACTATGCTTAATTTGTCATTTTACGCGATAAACATGAATTTAAAGTGTTAAAACAACAAAATCATAACACATAAACTACGTTATGCTCTACGACATGTGGCTTTGATACCACTGTAGGGTTTTGAACATGGAATCGCAGCGGAAGAAAATAATTATTCCGTTCAAATCCCTCCGAGGATCACAAGCCAAGAACACATAACGATAGTAAAGGATTAATATGTGTGTACCTTTGGGTTCTCCTGTGATGACTTCAAACGTGAATAATGTCACGTTCTCTACGGTTGATCCACGCCTAGGATAGAGAATTGGACCTCCCAACCTTCTTGTGCTAGATAGAACGGAGGAAGGAGACAACGGAATCACGCAACAAAGCAACAAAGGAGGAGCTCGACCTCCCTTTGTTGGCCGACGGGTTTGGGGCGGCGGGTAAGGGGCGTTCGGCCTCTTGCCTTACTTGCTCTCAACTCTTTTCTCTCAGCTCAATATGTGTTATGAATAACATGTTTTGAGAGGGAAGGAAGGAGTTCTTTTATATATTCCAACTACTCCTAGTTGTTTCCATAAAGGGCCCAATACTAATCATATCCATGTATGGATTAGTATTATTTGCTAATTAGTCCTACTAAGTTAGCAACTTGTTGCAATATGACCCTTTTAATTAATCCTTATTAATTAAGTCCCTTTTCCAATTATATCCATATGACGTGTGACCCCATATATTTCTACTTAATTGGTAGTAACTATTTACAAACATGGAGCGGTGTCTAGCAACACATCCATGCCACCCAATTAATAGAAATAGTCATCTTGACAAACCTTGTAATCTTATTGTCGCATCCCTTTGTCTCATTATCCGGATTGGACACGAGACATACAAGTCACACTCGTATATCCAATCCATGTTTCTCGATCCTGGGAATAGCCCTATCCATGCATATGACATCAATATCCCCATATTGATTCATATGAGTCTGGACAGACATTCCATAGGCGGCATCCTTCGAGTGGCCATGGATATTTTCTCCCGTTATGTGGGAGGGACAAATCCTATCTACATCACTCACCATCTCTAAGCTTGCTTCCTATTGTGCCCAACATGCGATTTTATAACTACCCAGTTATGGAGTAGCGTTTGACGTTGTCAAAGCACAATATTCCACAACTAGAGGATCTAGTGACTTCAAGTCTAAGGATGATAATATCCTATCACCGCGAGAAGCGCTTGTGACTTTACATAACTTGTATGTAGCATTCTCGGATTTGGGTCAATCCGGTATGTCATTACTCCTAATACATACCCATGTGTTGGATCGTGATATCTCCATATCAATCCAACCCCATACTAGCCTATAGATGATCGTCCTGTTAATCATTATATTTTACGAGGGATATTTAAGATAAACAACACGATTTGTAAATCTAAGGACTTCATTATATTAAATATCTCCATAAATAATACAATGATTATTCTAGCCAATTCATACTAAAATTAGATTGCCTCTAGGACATCGATTCCGACAGGTTGTACCTGCGCCTACTGTTTAAGAGGCTAAGGAACATAAATTGCTTCTCCTCACGAACGGATCGATCTTGCTCACCAAACCTACATCGTTGTTGACGGAATATCGAAACCTAACATCCGGATAGCCTGCTCCGCCTGAATCGTAAAGCCCCAACTTTGAGTTCCACCTAGATCTTGGAACCTGGCTCTAATACCGGTTTGTTATAACGTGGGGGTATTCGAATAAGAACGATGTAACAAAATCAAGAACGAGATAGATAATTAACGTGGTTTACTAACGAATCCGCAACGAACCCGCTAGCTACCTCCACGGTCAGAACCCGATATTTTATTGAGAAGAGAACCCGATTACAATGCGCGACGTGGCGACAACGGCCATAACGGCCACCACGATAAATATCAATATTATTAGAAGTAAAGATTTTTTTAAATAAAAATGATTTGATATACTATACATAAGAGTTTGACTTTGATTTGATTCTAAAAGTCTAGATTCATCCCAGATGTTCTCTAGAATTCTCTTACATAGAGAAAAATTATTCTCACTCTATAAATAGAGGTCTAGACCATAGAAAAAAAAATCTTTAAGCTATGTGATATCACTCAAGAGAGAGAGAGAGATGGATAGAAAGAGAGATATGGATAGATGTCTAGATAGAGAAAGAGATTCTTCCCAGCAAGAGACGCCCCAAGAGAGAGACTCGGACACCCCTCCCCTTTATGCTCAACCATAGGAGTGAGAAAACTCTATAACAACTTGTGCCTGAGCTTCATAGGTTCGTCCAATTGTAGCTACCATTTCATTCATGTGTTATAACTCATCGTCAGACACGTTCTACAAGTTCTTTAGCTATACACACTTCAGGCTAGAAGCTTGTCTTGTTTATTCTAAATCAAATTCAGATATGTTCTTCATAGTTGAATCAGTTTCTAAATCTATTTCTCTCTTCAAATATAGAACATCTATAAATCTGACTACATGCGTCTAGATCATCCATATAAGTTTTATTACTGTATAAATCTAATATTTTGATATTACTTTTAGATTTTAATTTTGCGCCAGATATGTGTTTTAGAGAGTCATTTCTTTATAGACGTCTCACATGTTCTGAACTCTAGGATCTTTATCATATTATCTATCCTAGATTCTATTTTCCAAATCTATCAAGATGTAGTTGTCCTGAGCTGTTTTTGATCTTGTTGCTTCAGATCTGATCGTGTATGCCTTCTTTGGGACTTGCCTAGAGTCTCATAGTCTCATATTCCTTGCATGTTGGTGTTATTAAGATTATTAGAAGGTGATAGAGTTGCTCGCTCGTGAACTACGGTGATAGAGTTGTTCACTTGACGAATCACGGTGGATTATTAGTTCCCAACTAGATTCAAGGGAGTACTTGGGTTGCCACTGCATAGGGTGCTACACAAAGATATTGTGGTGAGTAGTTAATATGTTTCTTAGCTCGATATATATCATGTATCAGACAATTTCGTGCAATATAGTTGTCTAGTACTGGTTGGTGCTAGCATGTGGTTTTTTTTTACCCTAATAGCCCTTCTCAGCCATAAAACACAGTGAAGGTTTTCCTACGATACAAATCTTGTGTGCTTTGTCTATTTACTTTGCATATAAATTTCGTATTGTTTATGTTTCCTTACATCTACATTGGTTGCATCTATAATGGGATCGCCCTGCCCTTGCTGACAATTATTTATATCTTATTGCTTTGTCCATGATCTATATTTTGTTATACGTGGCAAGGACTGATCCAATTGGCTTTATATTGTAAACTTCCGTTGTCGCGCGGTTTGTGGGTATAAATAAGTAGACACACTCGTGCTCGTGTGCTTGTTTGTCATGTACCGACTCTACATCCACTCTCACATGGTACATGTATGTAGTCTATATACGTATATGACTAGGCACCAAAAAATTCATAAATAAATCATATTATTACATAAAGGATTACTTTGTCTTCTTCTAAAATAGGATTACTTTGTCTATATATGGTGCATGTATTTCTAATATAGACTCTAGCTATTTCATACATACAATCTTATTAGTAGTACATGGTGCATGTATTCCTAATACGGACTCTATACATTTTACACACATAATATTTATTACCCATTAATATATGGTGCATGTATTTTTGTTTGAAATTGCATGGTGCATGTACATATTCTGTATACGTATTTGGGCATTAGATGTAAAACTTCTAATTGTAAAAATATATAAAATATTATCTAAATAAATAAAATTAACTTATTCAAAAATAAATAATATATTCATTTATCAATAAATAAATAATTTCATTGAACGAATAGTTTTTCCACTACTTTCGAAGTTTCACTGTACCAATGCAATTTCTTGCAAGATCTTGTGTTTTGTAGATGACACAATTTGTAGTTAAATATCTACTGTGGGAAAAAAAATCGAGATTGGTTTCATAGCTTGAGTAAAAAGTAGAACTTTACTTTTATCAAACATGAAAAATATTATCTGTTACGGACTACATTCGGCTAAAAATAAGCAATACTAAATGAGCTCTGATATTGTGACTTAATCATGAGACTGAAGGCATGTTTGGTATCAATTGAAAATCTAAATAATCAACAGAAAGAAATTAAAGAAAATTAGTTAGTTGAAAATTTGAAGTAGTTAAAATTTCTAAAGATATCTGGTATGAACTAAAAAAATTCGGCAGAATGTGAGAGAATCTGCACAATTGGAGATAATAATCTGCAGAGTTTTGGTCTAAGCAAATTTTAATCTGAATTGCAAAACAGTGTAACAAACAGAACTAAATTACAAAATTTAATCAAAATTGATAAAAAATCCAGCTCCCGGTGGTTGGAGATTGTAATCTCATTTGAAATCTAAATTTGCCAAAAAAAAAAATCTTGTTTGTTTCGTCTATTTTAAACTCAGATTTTAAGTTCTGTTGAGCTTTTAATCTGCATATTATATAATATATGATTTTAGAGATTTTTAGGCTTATCTTCTGAAATATCATACTTTACCTTCCCTTTCACGTATGATTATAAATTTGTCCAAACGCATAACATCGTAGAAATATCATAAGTTCAAGCAAATATTTATTTTTTGTAAATTTGATAATAAAAGCTATAACTGTTGTGCAGTTAGATTTTAATCCAGATTTCCAGCGTACACCAAACAGGTTTTAGTTTATTTATTTCAATAATTGAGATTTCAAGCTCAACCAAACAGGCTCTAGATTCCCAATGCCACCCATTGTCAAATGCCAGGCTCATTGAAATTGGAGTTTTTAACCCCAATAATGTTATATGCAATTATAATTCCGAAATAATGTTATATGCAATTATAATTCCCAAACTAAAGTTATTTCAAAACTATTTCCCCATAACAGGATATATCCAGCCATGTCAGTGCCACTTAGGATAACTGTATTATTTGAGAATAATTTGTGCTAATTAGTTTTTCATTAATAAGATAATTATATGACTTTTTGTGCTAATTATCGGTGTTATCTTTTTTTATTCGGGATTATTTTTTTCCTGTTAGTTTTTTTCTTTTCTTTAAGAAGCTTTTTATTTTTTAGGGAATTTAAGAAGTTATAGTGTCCCTCAAAAAGAAGTTATAGTGGATTGCACTGGGAATCTTAATATACCTAGGTTGTTTGTTTATTTTTTTTAAATCACACCATATCATAGCCGAGTTCGGACGCGGGATCTCATGAAGGGGCTTCAAACGCTCTACCAATCGTGATTTTTTTTAGATCTTCATCATGCTTGCTTTTTGGAATGCTAGGATCGTTGGCACGCCTATAGCAAGTGCGGGTCGTTTTTACGCTTTGTCGTCTATTCGGCAACATGATTTCAATCAGTAAGGTTATTTGTAAAAGAGGTAAGGTAACTTCATCGTCTCTTTCCAATGTGGCAATTTCAACTCTATTATGAGAATTACTTTAGAAAGTGCACTAGAGTGAGATTTTTTTTTTTTTTTTTTTTTTGAGGGAAAATTCTCATTTAAGCAAAAAGGCTAAACACCATGTACATCAAGTATAATCTCATCTTCTAACCAACCAGGTACAAGAGAGCCACATCCCACTGGAGAAGCATAAAGTCTTCCTTGAGATGCTAAACGGTCAGCTACATGATTAATGCCTCTTGGAACCCACTTCAGGTCAATTTCTTCACATCTTGCACAAATCTCCACAGCCTCCCGTAACTTATCTCCAACCTCGGTAATATCTTCTATCTCTTCCCCATTCAAAGCTCTCTGGAGCTCTTCAATGAGCATAAACGCATCTCCTTCAACTTCTATCCGGGTGAACCCTCTGTTCTCTGCCGTCCGAAGCCCCTCCACCATTGCAAAAGCTTCCACAAATTTTGCATCAGTGTACTGGTTTACCGGGAAAGAACTAGCTTCTAAGCATTTTCCGGCGAAGTCACTGATAATAAATCCACCACCTGCTAAGTTTGAATGGGTGAGGAGCGAGCCATCAAAGTTAATCTTGATCCATCCTTCTTTCAGTTGGATCCACTTCTGATTCTGATTCCAACCATTGCTCTGTGGATGTAAATCTCTCAATCTATCCATTTCTTCTACTCTTGCTTTGATACTGTCAATGATCAACTCATCACTTTTGTCAGTCCCTTTGAAAACTATTGAGTTCCTCAGGTTCCACACTTCCCACAACAAGATGCAAAAGATCACCCGTTTGTCTTCCGAGGAAGAACATACACAGTTCACCAGCCATTCTTTGAAATTTGTTCGGATTGTCCCTTGATCTTCCGAAAACCCCATCTGGATCCAAAGTCTAGCTATCCTCTTGCAATTATTGAAAATTTGATGTTCTGTCTCACCATAATAGCCACAAAGAGCGCAACAGTTGTTTACCCTGACTTGTCTCCTACATAAATTACTTCTTGTGGGGAGGCCTTCATGGAAGACTCGCCATTTGAAGTGAGTAATCTTCTTCTGTATTTTGATCTTCCACAGTATCTGAAAAAAGGGCTTCCAATTACCTGAACTAGCATTAATGAAACTCTCTGTACCTTCTTGACTTTTGATAAAATTGTACCCCTGTTTCACGGTGTACTGACCATCAGGAGAGAAATTCCAGACCAGGTGATCACTTCTAGGAATTGTTGGAATTGGAATAGCTGCAATCGTGTTGGTATCCACACTCTAACAAATTGATCTAAAAGTTGAGTATTCCATGTTCTGTCTTGTGTAATAAAAGTACTGATGGTTGGAGTCGGGTCCTGAATTGGTGAGATCGCCGTGAAATTATTGTGACTAGGAATAAATCCATCCCCCAATGTGAATCTGCTACCATCGCCAAGGCACCACCGTGAACCACTTTCTATCAGATTTTTCGCATGAATCAGACTTCTCCAAGTGTAGCTTGGACTCGATCCCAATTCAACTTTAATCATCGAAGAATCAGGAAAGTATTTACCTCTTAAAACTCGACCCAGCAGTGAATCCGGCTTCTGAATCAATCTCCAGACTTTTTTTGCTAGCATGGCTTGGTTAAAAGCCTTTAGATCCTTGAAGCCTATCCCTCCTTGAAACTTTGTTTTCTGCACCTTGTCCCAAGCGAGCCAACTTATGCCTCTCTCCCACTCCCCATTACACCACCAGAATTGTCGAATTAATCCTTCCATCTTTTCACATATGCCATTAGGGAGCTTAAAACAGCTCATCACATAGGTAGGTAAAGCTTGGGTACCCGCCTTGATGCAAATCTCCTTACCCGAAACTGAAAGGGAACTCCCTTTCCACCCTTTTAATCTGCTAGAAAATTTATCAATAAGAGAACCAAAAGTGACAAACTTGTTTCTTCCCATTATAGTGGGGAGACCCAAATATTTGTCGTATTGCTCAACCTATTGAACGCCTGTTGCATTAAGCAAAAGAGTTATCATCTCAACTGGAACACCAGACGAAAAAACTAGGGTTGATTTTTCGAAATTAACTCGCTGCCCCGTAGCTATTCCACAGTCTCTGATGATGTCCAAAAGAGTATTCATATTCTCCATATTTTCTCCTGTAAAATATAAACTAACGTCAGCAAAAAAAAAGATGGGAGACCACATGTCCTCCCCTAGAAGCTGTCACGCCTTCTAGCCTTCTGTAGATAGTGCTTTCTGAGCTGACAGATCTTGGCCACGTGGCAACCATCCAGCACACCATATTGTGCTCCACACACAATGGATCACCAGCCGAGCTGATCCATGTGGGGGCTGCGAGACAGAGCCCTCGCATACCACTGCACGGGACTTGTAGGGACTTAGTGGTTTGGAGGCTAGAGTAAGCCCTGTCGCGTGCGAGCCAAGCCCGCACGCGACCTTTAGTAACTGCTTTGAGAGATTTATGGCACGAGCTCCATAAACCCGGTCAAACCCGGTCAACCTCGTAACGGTTCCGGTATTCGCGCACAACGTGCTGTAACGGTCCCTATATACTCGGACGAACATGCCGTTATGGTTAAGCCAATTAAGCCGCCATTTATGGGCGCATTAACCACACTACAACGGTCACGTTCTCTGCTATATATAGGACGTTAACCTTTCCATACAAAGGAGGACACACTAGCCATACGCGGAAGCTCTGCCGAACCTCTGTCTCTCTCTCAGACATTACTACTGCCTTACTCTCTCCCTACACACAACCCAACTCTTCCTGTGCGATCTCTGATCCTCTACATACGGTGTACACGGAGGTCTCCCCGCCGGAATCTCTTGTGCACATTTTGGTGAACCCGACGTGAACTTACCAACAAAATCAACCATGTCTCAGGAGGATGATGTTAGCAACAGATCACCTTCCACCGAAACTGCCTCAGGAGAGGAGACCCGCCGTACTCCTGCGACCCCCAGCGAGGCACCGACGTTAGAATCCTTGGATGCCACCGTCCAAGGTCAGGCGAAAGCTCTCAAAGCCCAGTCCGCGCAGCTAGAACGGATCTTGGCCGTTCTGGGCACCCTTGCACCAAATCCTTCAACAATCACTGCCGTCTCTCAAGGAGGAGGAGGCCCTACCGCTCCAGGATTGGGAGTGTCCACCACACCTCCCAACCCTAACCTGCAGACTCCGCCGGCGACTACGCAGCTGCCTTCGATTCAGGGGTCAACAGCTCAGATGTTGCCTCTCACTGCTCACACTCCGCAACCTTCGGCTTTGGCATCCAACCCGGCTTTGCAGTACCCCTTGCCTCCTCCAACGGCGATCTGGGGCAATGCGAGCAGCCAATATGTCCCCAATCCTTCGGCGGCATATGTGTCGCCTCCGCCTGCGGCAACCCCTCCTCCTGCTACCGAGGGAAGCATTCCAGAATGCATGACGTCTCTGCAGAAGCGCATGGACACTATTCTGGCTCACCAGTCATTCGCGGATACCATTATCCCGAAGCTAGACAACGATCCACCCATCCCGCGGGAGATCTATCTCATGCCTAACCCAGTGGGGTATAAGGCTCCCAAATGGGACAAGTTCGAAGATGTCAACGGAAATGCTCATGAGCATGTCATGCGTTTCATTGACGTCATGGGGCCATACGGAGCTGATCCCAAACTGCTGATGCGAGAGTTCCCAAAATCCTTGGGAAACGTAGCGTACAAATGGTACCGAACGTTGGAAGCCGGATCCGTGAAGACTTGGGACGACATGGTCCAGAAGTTCTACACCAAGTTCTTCCAGATGGAAGAAAAGGTGACAATGATCCATCTCTCGCGGATGTATCAGAAGCGCGAGGAGGATGGGATCACTTTCATCAAGAAATTCAGGGCGAAGTCCTTGGAGTGCAAAGATCCAATGCTCGAAAGCCGGCTCGTAGAGATATGCCTGCAGTGCATGCGAGACGAATACAAAGGTATGCTCATCAATTTGCAAACACCTACGTTTTCAAAGCTAATTGAATGCACGAAGAACATCGAGCCTATAGTCGAGAGGCAGAAAAAGAAGAACGCTCCGGAGCGATCTTCGAGCGGCACCACCTACAAGATCGGGAGATTCAGTTACAAGAGGGGACGCGAAGCTGAGGTCAATACAGTTTCACCCCAGAAGCAAGCGAAGGTTGTGAACTTCGACGTACCACCTCTGCCATGCTCGGTAGAGGAGGCAAGCGACCTCTGCAGGCAATGGCGCAAGGACGGTGTCCTACCGCCGCTCGAGAAGATACCCTCCAAGGAGATGGTGAGGGACCCTAAGTGGTGCGAGTACCACGGCAAGGTCATGCACCCCACAGCGGAATGTAAGAAGCTCAGGTTTACATTCGACCAGAAGATGAAGAACGGCGAGCTGATCGTCAGCGATCACAGGAAGGATGTGCGTAACAATCCGCTTCCTGCCCATGCGGAGCAAGACTCAAAAGGCAAAGAGATTGCTATGATCTCGATCGTCGACTTGGAAGAAGTCGCAGAGGATGGTCTACCCATCATCGCCGAGGTCCATGATGACGAGGACTACGGTATGGACACAGAAGACGAACGTGCCGATCGGATGAAGGGGTCGCACGGCTTTAGCAGATTCTTCGACGAGATGAACTTCTCCGAGAAGTGCCGGACAGATATGACGAAAGCAATCTTGAGGATAGCGGAGGACTATGAGGAGGATCTTGTAGTTTCCAACGGGAAAGTCATCAGGGCGTCTCGCTCTACAGAAAAGATTATGACCTTTTCTGCCAGCGACAAGAAGACAGATGCGAGCCACCAGAGGCCTCTGTACGTGACAGCCATCATCAATGGCGTCGAGTTCAAACGAGCATTCGTCGATGGAGGAGCAGCGGTCAACGTCGTTTCGCTCCACACACTGAAGCTAGCAGGGATCCCCGAGCACAAGATCGTCAGGCGTCCATCTCCGCTGATGGGATTCGGAAGCGACTCTAGAATGACGATCGGATGGATCCGCCTGGGCGTTCAGATTGGCAAAATCAAGTGCTCAGCAAAGTTCTATGTCATAGACGCGAACACTACGTATCATATGATCATAGGTCGAGCCTGGATTCATCGCTTCGACGCGGTTCCTTCAACGGCTCACCAGGTTATGAAAGCTATCTGGAACGACAGAATAGTCGAGATACCGGCTTCGACAAATCCGTTCAACTTGGATGAAGCACATCTTAGCGAGGCGGTATGGTTCAACGAGATGGCGGATGAGCAAACACCCGGACCATTCAACCCTACTCTTTTGCCTCTCTGGGAGGACATCAAGGACCAGTCACCTGCGGGAGTAATGGTGACAAGGGAAGATGCCAAAGAAAAGCCGCCTACACGCGAAGAGGCGCCGCGTATCGCATATCATCGAAAGAACGTGTACACTCTGAAGAGAATCGCAAAACATGACCCCGAAGGCAAGGAGATAGAGAGCTTCTACGCCAATGGGAAGAAGTGCAATCGCATATGAAGGTGCGCGGGGATGTCCTCACACGGGCATGGGGATATCCCTGGGCAAATCAATCAAATCGAGCAAATTGCGCTAACGGAAAAGCCAATCCAGGGCGCTCCGGATGAGAAGCTCAAAGAAGCACCTGAATGCATGGAAGATAGGCCCAGACCACAAAAGCAAGAGCTAAAGGAAGTGTTCCTCAGCACGAACGAGGAAAAAAAAAGGCCAGTCTTTCTAAGTGCGGACCTCACAAGCGAGGAGGAGCAAGGACTGCTGCAGCTCCTAACTGAATACAAGGATGTGTTCGCATGGGAGTATGATGAGATGCCAGGACTGGATACAAGCATCACTTTGCACCGCTTAGACATCATCCCAGGGTCTAAGCCGGTAAAGCAGAGCACAAGAAGCTTCAGGCCGGAGCTTAACGTGAAAATCAAACAGGAGATTGTCAAACTCCTGGACGCCAAGTTCGTAGAGCCGAATCATCATCCCACATGGCTGGCCAACATTGTGCAAGTGGTAAAGAAGAACGGACAGCTTCGCATCTGTGTGGATTTCCGGGATCTCAATCGCTTCTGCCCAAAGGACGATTTTCCACTGCCCAACATCGATTTGCTTATCGATTCAACAGCGGGTCACCGCATGTTCAGTTTCATGGACGGCTTCAGCGGGTACAACCAGATCAAGATGGACCCCGAAGACGCGCGGAAAACTGCATTCATCACTCCGGTGGGGGTGTTCAACTACACAGTGATGCCGTTCGGTCTCAAGAACGCGGGTGCGACTTACGAGCGGGCCATGATGGCTCTGTTCCACGACATGATGCACAAGGAAGTGGAATTCTATGTGGATGACCTGGTGGTTAAATCCAAGCACGAAGCAGATCACCTGACGGATTTGCGGAAAGTGTTCAATAGATGTAGACGCTTTCAACTGAAGATGAATCCCATGAAGTGTGCATTTGGGGTGACATCAGGAAAGTTCTTGGGATGCGTAGTCCATCGCCAAGGAATCGAGCCTGACCCTGCGAAAGTATCAGCCATCATTGGCATGACGCGGCCCCATAACCAAAGTGCTTTGAAGACATTTTTAGGAAAGCTATCCTATCTGCGGAGATTCATCCCAGCGATTGCTGAAATTACCTGCTGTTTTAGTGCCCTTCTCAAGAAAGATGCCGTATACAGCTGGGCTCCGGAGCACGAAGCTGCATTCAAAAAGCTGAAGGATTTGCTGACGTCCTCAAAAATAATGATCGCACCTCAACTGGGATCACCGCTTCTGCTATACCTGACGTCAACGAGGAGGTCCATAGGAGCACTCTTGGCTCAGGAGTACGAAGGCCAGGAAAGGCAAATCTACTACATCTCTTGCATTGTGCAACCTGCTGAATCAAGGTACACAGACATCGAACGTCATTGCCTTGCTTTGTTCTTCGTAATAGAGAAATTGAAACATTACTTTGCGTCACACAAAGTAGTAGTGGTCACCAAGAGTGATCCCATACGATATGTGCTAACCCACACTACTCCTGGAGGAAGATTGGCGAAATGGTACATGACCATCTCTCAATACGATATCACATGCGTGTGACCGCGAGCGATCAAGTCGCAGGCGGTAGCGGATCTGTTGGCATAGTTCCCCGACAACAGCCATGAACCCGTGATCGAAGAAGAGCTCGAAGGACCTGAAATCTATGCAATCAACGTGCCCTATTGGACACTCCATTTCGACGGTTCGTCAACAAGAAAATGCGGAGGCATTGGGATAGTCTTGACCAAGCCAGATGGGGAGGTCATACAGATGTCCGCAAAGCTCGACTTTGCAGTCACCAACAACGAGGCAGAATATGAAGCCCTCATAGCGGGACTGCGCGCAGCAAAGGCTTTGGAAGTAAGCAATCTGACGGTCATGGGAGACTCCAAGTTGATCGTCAAGCAAGCCTCGGGTGAGTACGGTTTGAAGGAGATTAACCTTCTGTCTTACCGGACTCTAGTACAAAAGCTGGTACAGCAATTCTGCGATGTGAGGTACGAGCACAAGCCCCGAGCAGACAACAGGCATGCGGACGCTTTGGCAACCTTGGGATCTAAGGTCAGCACAGACAAATGTCCCGCAAGGATCTCCATTGAAGTGCGAACATCGTCGGCATTGACAGAAGATGCGTGCGACGACGAACACATGGATGACACGGACTGGAGAAAAGCAATCCGACAAGCTATTGCAGAAGGCACAAGCAGTGAAAGCTGGGCACTCACAAAGGGGTACTGCATACATGACAACACCCTTTACTACAAAGGTCCTGGCGGAATACTCATGCGATGTGTCTCCGAGCAAGAGGGACAACTGTTGTTAGAAAAGATTCACCAACATGCTTGCGGAGAAAGTGAGGTGTCAATCTATCGGAAGGCTCAGAGATATGGCATTCATTGGCCAGACATGTCAACAGCCGCTGCCCTAATACAAGGAAGGTGCGAAAGTTGCGCACTAATCAAAGATTCTCTACTCATCGCTCTAACTGATGATGACGCGGATTGGAGGAAGCCACTCTTTGATTTTCTCACCCAGGGCACCGTGCCCGAATCGAGAAAAGAAGCCGAGAAATTGAAGAGGAAAGCATCTCGATACGTAGTACAAGAAAACCTGCTTTGGCGAAAAGGTCACGAGGGCAACTTGCTGCGATGTCTAGATGGCAGAGAAGCACAAGAAGTCATGGACCTTTCTCATCAGGTGGAACACCAAGGAGGTGCGAAATTATGCAGGCAGCTCCTCTCAATTGGATATTTCTGGCCCACGATGGAGGTTGATTGCCGCACCAAAGTGCGACGCTGCCAGGAGTGCCAATTCAAAGGAAACCTAGTGCACGCTCCCGCCGTGGATCTACATGCATTGGGGACGCCATGGCCATTTCACACATGGGCACTGGACTTCATCGGTCCCATCCGACCAACATCACACGGGAATCATTTTATTCTCACTGCAACTGAGCTGTTCACCAAATGGGTGGAGGCGATACCACTAAAGACGGCAAATGCGCTAGCTGTGGTCAATTTCATCCAGGAAAGCATCATATGCAGGTTCGGAATTCCAAACACTATTCTTTCAGATAACGGTACTCCCTTTGTTAATCGCCAGGTAGCTGCGAAGTTAGCAGAGTACAATATCAGGCAAATATGTTCTACCCCTTACTACCCGAAGGGGAACGGGCAAGCCGAAGCGACCAACAAAACGCTGTTGAGGATTTTGAGCAAGACGGTCGCAGATGACCACAAGAAATGGGCTGATTCTCTAAGCACAGCTCTGTGGGCCTACCGAACTTCTCCAAGGACACCCACGGGGGCCTCACCATTCCTACTATGCTATGGGGCCGAGGCCGTGGTACCTGCGGAGGTGAGAGTTAATTCGGCAAGATTGGCCTTCCACGCACTCTACGAAAATCAACGTGATCATGACTTAGTCTTGCCGGAGGAAAAGCGAGAACAAGCAAAAAGGACCAACAAGCGGTATCAAGAAAGGATCGCTTGCGCTTACAATAAGACGGTCCAGCGAAGAGATTTCGCAGTTGGAGACTTGGTCTTACGCGCATCTGACCATGGTATGCGAGAAGCGGCTCACCCAAAGTTCGCAGCCAATTGGGAAGGACCCTTCGAAGTCACAGAAGTATTTGACAGTGGCTACTGCAGCATACGAAGGTTGCACGGAACAACCTCAACCCCGAGTTCAGTCAACATGCGCTGGATTAAGAAGTATTATCCCTGACTTCTCTCATTTCATGTGTTTCATTATAACGTCGCTTAATGTCTTGTATGGCTACGATTTACACAATCTCCTCTCCCATATGAGAGGATTGTAATCTCATCTCTCCCATATGAGAGCGTTATAATAAGAGAATTCTCCCAAATGAGAACTTCATATTTATGGAATGTCAATTTTGCTTCATTTTAGTTTGTTATAACTGTTAACAATGGGTTATCCGCTACAATAGCAACCTGTACAAATGCGATCTTAATTGATCATCTAAGCCTATCTGTCACGATAGCAGCTCATGCGAAATGCGATCTTAATTGATCATCTAAGCCTATCTGTCACGATAGCAGCTCATGTGAAATGCGATCTTAATTGATCATCTAAGCCTATCTGTCACGATAGCAGCTCATGCGAAATGCGATCTTAATTGATCATCTAAGCCTATCTGTCACGATAGCAGCTCATGTGAAATGCGATCTTAATCGATCATCTAAGCCTATCTGTCACGATAGCAGCTCATGCGAAATGCGATCTTAATTGATAATCTAAGCCTATCTGTTACGATAGCAGCCTATGCAAATGCGATATTAATTGATCATCTAAGCCTATCTGTTACGATAGCAGCCTATGCAAAATGATCTTAATTGATCTTCTAAAGCCTATCTGCTACGATAGCAACTCATGCGAAAAACGATCTTAATTGATCTTCTAAATCCTATCTGCTACGATAGCAACTCATGCGAAAAACGATCTTAATTGATCTTCTAAAGCCTATCTGCTACGATAGCAACTCATGCGAAAACGATCTTAATTGATCTTCTAAAGCCTATCTGCTACGATAGCAACTCATGAGAAAAACGATCTTAATTGATCTACTAAAGCCTATCTGCTACGATAGCAACTCATGCGAAAAATGATCTTAAATGATCTTCCAAGCCTATCTGCGGTGATAGCAACATTATACAAATGCGATAGCAATATTGCGGAAAAAGATCTTATCTACAAAGGTCTATTTGATATGATAGCACTTGAATCTGAAAGAAAATCACAAGCTCATCTGCCAAGATGGCACAGCTGCGAAAATACGATCTCGAACGATCTAATAAAACATCTGCGAATTCATATGGCAGATAGCAAATGCGAAACATGTACATAGCATTATGCAAGGAAAAATATGCCGATACGCATGCGAAATTGTATTTTGTTGCAACAGCACAGCAAATAATACAAAAGCTATTTATCATTATGTGTCAAAAAGACTTACAATTTATCTGTCTAAATAGCAGCTTACAAGCGAAAAAGCTCAAATCTACCTACGCAGCCAACATGGCTTACAATACATTCGAAAAGTAGCTGACAAGCCAGCAGTGACACACCACGAGAATCCTAACTGATAAAGGATGAACCCAACTGTTCTAACACCGGCTATGCGACACACAGATCTGCGGCCAAAGATCTGTAGCAAGTAGGATGCTTCTGCGAAGAGATCAACTCGCCATTAGCTGCATCCATGGCGGCAATGGTCTGCGTGGTCCTATGTCCAAGATCTCAGGATCTGACAAGACCCCTGTCTGATCAAGATATGTACCGGAGGAACCTCCTGTTCCGGCGCACACAGTCGCCAAAACAGGGGAAGCAGTCATTCCTCTGGTACTGGGCTCCTTGTCATGATAGACAAGGGCATTGACAAGCCTCCTGAGTTCAAGAACGAAGAGGCAAGAAATCCTCCTCCAGGGATGCTGGAGGAGAATTCCGCCGTTCATTACGAGACGGTAGCACGGTCACTTCGGCGCTGCACCTCACCGGGAGGCGGCCGGAAACATGACCTGCAAACATAATACGCGAAGAAAATTCTTCGAACACACATGAGATATCATCTCCATCTTCTTTATGATGGTTATAAAGAGCAATAAGCCTCATAAAGCGGATCTTGGAAACTATTTCTACAGCAGAAAGCGCAAACTCAGGATTCACAACTTGAAGTTGCCATGAATCAACGAAAAACAAGCGTTGAAGCCAGCAGTCGTAAGGACTCACGGCAAAGCACATTTTTGGGAATGAAGAACCCAAATGGCAAAGACAGGGTTTATATAGACCTTGTGGAGACTCTTCAGTTGCTAAGATGAGTCAGCAGAATTCGAAAAGAGGGTAAGGTCAATCACTTACGCCTTGAAAAGCGGTAACGATCAATTACTCTACTAAAGGCTACGACGATTCAGTTGCGTATCCTAATAAATGACGGATAGTCATGATTCGGATGGACTTTCCAAGGAAAGCGTGCTTATCTTCCGAGAAATTAGCGCGAAAATCAAGCAGAGTATCAATTGCTGATGTCATAATTGGATATGCACAGAGATATCCTATCAAATCCCGGAAAGGGCAAAACGGGCAAGTCGATTCTTGTTGTTAAAAAAAAGGGGGAGAAACCCTAGCAACATTACATTAATGCTTCAAACATTACATTAATGTTCCAGCTATTTCCTTGCTATTTTTCAAAAACAAAAAGTCAAAGCAAATTCTTGATCAAGGAGTCATAGGGCGCGAACTGATGGCTCAGCTTCTCTACCTGCTCCACTTCTTTCTTCAGTTGCTCGCACTTGGCATTCATCTCATGATAAAGCTTTAGAGCTTCGTCAACCTTTTGCTTTTGCTGCTCCACCTTCTGCTTCTCAGCTGCGAGGTTTTGATGGCCGAGTTTCAAAGTTACGGCTGCGCGAATCAGAGTAACTCTTTTCATAAGAAATCTGAAACCTAGTCTGCCTTGAACTTTGGTAAGAAGATTTTGGCACATGCCACAAAGCAATTCGGCACTCTGGACAGAAATGGTCGCAGGCGTGGCCGCAGACAGCTGCTCCAAAATCCAAATGGCTTCGGTAAGAAACAGCCTTCTGTCAAAGGGCCCTATCTCCAGAGATCTCGCAAATGATCGGGGGTAGGTGAGGCGCATTCGAACTAGCCAGTCCACATCAGTTTGCTTCAAACCTAAAGCAATGTCAAAGCTAAGTTATGTTATCAAACTCGCAAACGGATAATGAGAGATGCAAACAGCGAATCACTACTTACCAGTTCCTTCAAGAATCTCACGAAGAGAAGGAATGCGCATTGCTGGAGTAGTTGAAGACTGCGCTTGCTCCATGGCTCTCTTGTCAGCTGCGAGCTCTAACCCCTCATAGTTAGGAGGAAGAGTATAAGCCGCACCAGCTGCGACTGCATTCCCAACCTGCGAGCCCCAAAAGCTCCACGCAGGAAGAGGTGTCGCCGACTCAGTCATCGCCGGAGGCGAAGTGGCAGCCAAAGATGCTTGGCGTGGGAAGCTCTCAGATGCGGAAGCATCAGCAGCACTTGTTCTTACTTCCTCAGCGCCAGTATGGACATCTTCCTCCATTAGCACAGCGTCGGCTTCAGCATCATCAGAAAGTTCGATGATGTCCTCAAGAGGCTCTCCTGCGTATTCAGCAGCTGCGACGGGTTTCTCGGTATGGGAACTCGGCACTGGGACATAGGATGCAGAAGTTTGACTTCTTTGCTCCAGCACTGGTTCATCAGCAGTCCCTGTGATACAAAATGCGATGATGTGAGGTAAATTGTATCATACGTTATTTCACTATTCTTTGCTAAAGCTAAGAGCAAGCACCTCCACGCGAAGGTGGGATTGCAGTGCCTTCATCATACACTAAAGACGTGGAACCATGCCCTATTAGTGTGTCCTCATTAAGCAGGTCCTTAAAATGAGCGTGACCTGGGACGCGAAGAAACCAGTCATGTTTCTGTTTCAAGTTGCTAAGGTCTAGTACATGCATATTGCTCAAATGATTACCTGAAGGTTCTCCGCACTTGCCTACTAGCCAACGGCGAATGTCAGCCTTTGACACACCATGTTTTAACGCACCCACAATAACATCTCTATAAGTTACTGCAAGATTGAAGATCTCACCTTTATCGCCGCCTGCGATTTCTTCAAAGTCTGCTTGGGCTTGCTCCAGGGCTGCTGCATCCTCTTCTGGAGCCACATTCTCCTCCTCGGCCTGAGGAGCCACCTCTTCAGGAAGCGCATCTTCCTCGTCAACTGGACGCACTAAATCGTCAACATGTTGCTCTTCGAGGCTCCGCTGTCTCACACGCTCGAGCTCCTCCTCTTCCCGCTGCCTTCTCCTTTCAGCAGCTTCCGCGGCTGTCTTCCTGGACTCAGCAAGAACGTCCTCGCTTATGGGATCGTCTGGAATGCCAGAATGGGTATCTCTCTTTTGTCTCTTGGCCAAAAGGCCACCGATGATCTCATCATCATCATCATCTGCGAAGAAATGATTCGTTTAAGAAAGAATTGCAAAAGAATTACGATAATGAGAAGGGAAACGCGACGGAGGTACCTTCTAATTCTTCCTCATGCATCACAATTGTTCTTTCTTCTTCTTCTTCATCACTTTCTCTGGGCTCCTGCCTCTCGTCTTCTTCCTCCTGGTTGAATGGAACGAAAGTCTCAACTGCGAGCTCCTTCCGCACTTTGCTGGGCATGCGACCTTTGCCTTTATCCTTGACAGAAAGGGACCTCGCCGGAGGGGAAGTTGGAGCACTTATAGGGGAAGAAATTGTAATTCCCTTTTGCCTGGGTCTCTTCGCTCTCGGCGCCGCAGTCGCTGGAGGGGACGGATCATCTCTGGGAGGAGACAAGGCCGGAGCATTGTCTATCAGCGAGTCAGCAAAAGCGTTCATGACTGCGCGAATCCTGGTTTCGACCTCAGGGTCCATCCTCCATGCTAGCAGGAACGACTGTTTTTGCCTTCTGGTGGCAACAATGGTGTTAACCAATGACTTGGAACGATCACCAGATGCGAATCTCCGCACATGACACTACAGCAAACAGTACAGAATAAAGGCGTCAGCATAGGGAAATCAAGAAGCTTAACGCACGCGGAAAAATTGCTTACCTTAGCAAATGCCTCGCTATATCTGACGACATGCGTGTCGCCCTTCTTAACTGCGGCGATCTTTTCCTTCATAATGACGTCAGGGCACAAATGGTTCTCATGGTCCAACAATGAGTAGCAACCATATTCAGACTCGCTCAGACTGCAATTGGGGCGAAACGGAAAAGAGTTTCTCTTGATCAAGGGAGCTCTACTCGGCTGAGCAGCCGACTGCGTCTCAATCCTCGTTTGCTGGGCGACCCAGTATGCGAGCCAGTTCTGGGAACAACCGCCCTCGCGGGTACCTGCAGGCTGCTCAAAGGGAAGATTGTTCATGAAGACTGTCTTGCACTCCTTTGTTAGCAACCTCTGATAATGGACTGGGGCCAGATTGATGGTGCCACTGCATCAAAGCCGAACTGAGGAGAAACTCGAGTGGGGTCAACATCCACGGTAATCCTCTCATACCTTGGCGTAAGCTCACGAATATGCTCTGCGAGGGCAGGAAGGGAACCTCGTAGACACCAGCAAAAGAACTCGCGATAGCGCTCACGGAAATGTGATCCCTCTTCGAAGAGAAGCTCTTCTGAGAAGACAACACCCTTAGAGGGGTACAGCTTTGGAAACCATCGCACGTTCTCAATGCGCGTGGCATAGGGCCTGGCAGTAAACTCTTTCCGTTTGTCGCATATCAAGCTCCAAGCGCACTTGGTATTGTTCGCTCCGAACCACCTCGCAGCCCTGCCACTGTTACGCTCCTCCGTCTCGCCTGGGGGACACCACTTGTCGGGTTTAAGAGCAGTTGGAGCATAGGATGGCCATCGATCGAAAACCCACATCGTCAAGAAAGAAATGTTGACAAAAGTCAGTATATCGAGGCGGCCACGCGACTCCTTCATGGCCAGAACCAGCTGATCAAGCCTATAGTACAGCGTGCCCAAGACCAGGGGTCCGAGTGCGACTCTCTGGCCGAGGGCGAGCCTCACAGCAAGCGGCAAAACATGGTAGAAGACCCCATCATGTGGGTGACCGTCAATTAAGTACCTCGATAGCCATGCACAGAGGAAAGCACAAAGGGTCAAGTGATAGCCTTTACCCTCCACGTAATTCTTGGCCTCCGGGTTCTTACTCAGAAGCTTCTTAGTGATGCTGCTGTTCGCATAGTCTCGAAAGAAGTACTGCAACCATTTGTTCC
Organism: Linanthus parryae; assembly: GCA_023055425.1. Taxonomy (NCBI): domain Eukaryota; kingdom Viridiplantae; phylum Streptophyta; class Magnoliopsida; order Ericales; family Polemoniaceae; genus Linanthus; species Linanthus parryae. Next base: position 24,793 of record JALGPY010000019.1, on the reverse strand, counting down.
AGGTGTTCTTCGCAGACGTATCAACCAACTGCCAGTTTGGAAGGGCTTTGGCAGTAGTCCACCGGGTGGAGATTTTCTTTACCTCTGCTAGACATTCCTCCATCTGCGTGTACAAAGCTATCTCCGCAGCCGTCCTCAAAGGACTCAGAGGGTAGAAGTCGCAGCATAGGGGAAGTACCCATTTTCGATTCCCAATCGAACCACATCCTCGGAGCCAATTAACTCGAGCAAGGCTGAGTTAACCGGGGGAGTCAGTGTTAGCAATCCCTCATTTGGGATAGGAGCAGGCATTTTCTTCGCCTTAACCCTCGCATGGTAGAAATCTTTGCCACCTAGATAGGGGGCTTTTCGTCACAAAGCCTGCGGAAGATCGGGTATCTCTTCATCCTCCTTGGTGGGTTTGGTTCCTTTTGTCTTGGCCATTCCTGCGGAAGAGCAAGAAAAAGGGGGGAGAAATAGGCTACACTTCAGTTTGAATTTCGAGATTCAAGATCTATGGAAAGAAAGATGAATAGTTTATGGTATCGATTTCAGAAATTAGAGGGTTGCTTTATCAGGAATTTTAAAACCCTATCCAAGGTCCTTATTATTGAAGGATTAAGCCGCAATTGGGTCCAAAGCTTGAAGCTTCTTCACAAGTTTCAACAGATTATATGTTATGGGTTTACAGATTCAACGCAGTTCAAGGCATACACTAGTATTTTAAATCGAAATTGAACAAGGCCAACCTTGTTTTCGCGAAGCCTGCTTGGATATACACAGTTGAAGAAGGCGATTTGCAGTTCTGAACTGGTGATTGATTATCTGAATCTGCTCTCGAAGATCTCCGGGTACCATTCACTTTAAGAGAAAGAAGTGATGCTTTGCAACAATGGAGGATACAAAGTATTTATCCAAAAACAATGAAGGGTTGCGTCCTTTCAGTAGTCGAATCGCAACCGTCACCGTCGAATCGCGCAATCACAGGACAAGCTGACGTCACGCCTAAAACCCTAAAGGCCAGACGGCACGACTCTAGGGGTTTTAGGTCATAATGGCACGCACGGGGGCTGAACTTACCCGTATTTGAATTGGTGCGTGGCGACGACGCGTATGTTGGTTTCCGCGCATGGAAGTCTATACAGCTATGAGTCTTCACGCGCAGAAAGGGGGCTAATGTAGATAGTGCTTTCTGAGCTGACAGATCTTGGCCACGTGGCAACCATCCAGCACACCATATTGTGCTCCACACACACTGGATCACCAGCCGAGCTAATCCATGTGGGGGCTGCGAGACAGAGCACTCGCATACCACTGCACGGGACTTGTAGGGACTTAGTGGTTTGGAGGCTAGAGTAAGCCCTGTCGCGTGCGAGCCAAGCCCGCACGCGACCTTTAGTAACTGCTTTGAGAGATTTATGGCACGAGCTCCATAAACCCGGTCGAACCCGGTCAACCTCGTAACGGTTCCGGTATTCGCGCACAACGTGCTGTAACGGTCCCTATATACTCGGACGAACGTGCCGTTATGGTTAAGCCAATTAAGCCGCCATTTATGGGCGCATTAACCACACTACAACGGTCACGTTCTCTGCTATATATAGGACGTTAACCTTTCCATACAAAGGAGGACACACTAGCCATACGCGGAAGCTCTGCCGAACCTCTGTATCTCTCTCAGACATTACTACTGCCTTACTCTCTCCCTACACACAACCCAACTCTTCCTGTGCGATCTCTGATCCTCTACATACGGTGTACACGGAGGTCTCCCCGCCGGAATCTCTTGTGCACACCTTCCATATCTGACCGCTACTGAAATAGCACGAGATAAAAACTCGCTACAAATCAAGAACAAATAGGGTGAGAGAGGGCAGCCTTGCCGGAGCCCACTTTCCGGCGTTACAAAACCCTTTGATGCACCATTTCGGACAAATGAATAGGAGACCGAGGATATGCAATTTCAGGCCAAGGAAATAAATTTCGGGTCAAACCCAATATGAAAAAGAGCTTCACGAACAAATACCCATTCCACCCTATCATAAGCCTTGCTCATATCAACTTTAAGTGCCATAAAACCCTTCTTACCTTTCTTCCTCATCCTCAATGAATGAATCACTTCGAATGCAGTTAAAATATTATCCAAAATAAGGCGCCCTTAAACGAATGCACTCTGATTTTCTGAGATCAGATGCGGGAGTATCCTCTTCAATCTGTTTGCAGCCGTCTTGGCCACAATCTTGTAGAGCACTGTACACCGACTAATCGGTCTATAATCTCCAGGCGTTCTAGGTTATTTATTCTTAGGAATGAGAGCGATGAGTGTCGAATTATACTCCGCCAAACTAGCCCCGTCGTTCAACACTCCCAACACTGTAGCTGTGACCTCTTCCCCTACAAGATTCCAATTTTTCTGAAAAAACCCGGCATTCAAGCCGTCGACCCCGGGTGCTTTGTTTGGGGCCATCTGAAATAAAGCAATTCTAACTTCCTCAGCAGAATATGGTATCTCCATCAAGAGCCTTTGTTCTAGTGAAACTCTCTCTTCAAAATTATGCAATATAGGGTCTATCTCATTCATCTTCAGATGTGTAGACGTGAACAAGTCTTTAAAATGGTCCTCTAAGATCTTCGTAATCAAATCATCATCAGTAACGCACTCTCCATTATTATTTTCAATCCCACAAAAATTATTTCTTGCTCTACTAATTGAAGCTTTCTTGTGAAAATACCTTGTGTTTTGATCACCGTGTTTTAGCCACATAACACGCGACCTTTGAGCCCACATGATTTCCTCGCGATGAAGAGTCTCATTGTAATCTGCTGTCAAATTTTTTACCTCTGCCACCACATCACTAGTCTGATTACGCTAACCGAGCACTCCAAATCTGTCACGTAGCGCCTTTAACTTCTTCCTCACGCTACCAAAAGCGTTCGAATCCCAAAGCTTCAAATCGTCGGCCATATGGGGACAACTTGTATCTCAGCGGCTGCTGCCCCATGTCACCCCATAACTGTTTCACAACTTCATCATAATCGCTGTGCCTTGTCCACATAGTCTCATGTTGAAACCTTCTAACATTCTGTCTTTTGTCCGAATTCCATTCCATAAAGATTGGTGAATGGTCCGAGTTCGGTTCGCAAAGATGTGAAACTTTTGCGCCCTGAAAACGATCCATCCACAAAGAGTTAGCAACAACTCTATCTAATCTTTCGCGGATATTATCTCCGTCCACCTGGTTATTGTTCCACGTAAAAGGGTTACCCAAAAAGCCCAAATCAATGAGATCAACATCATTAAGACATCTTTAAATGCGATAATTGACTAAATCTTACCAAAGTGTCTACTTCCTTCTCCGACAAAGTTGTCACCGCGTTGAAATCACCGACGACACACCACGGACAAGGTGGCCGAGGAGCTAATCTTCCTAGCAATTCCACAGAAAGATGTCTGTCGTCTTTATTCGTATCACCATAGAACTCGGTGAATCTCCAACTAAAGTTATTATCAATCTCAAAAATAGTCACATCTATGAAGCGATGTGAGCTATTATTGACTTGTACTTGCATACTTTCCCTCCAAAGTAGTGTGAGTCCTCCACTGCGACCCCGACTACTAACAATAGAACTATTTGCATAACCCAATCTTTTTCGAATCTTCTCCATCTCGGTGCTATCCAACTTAGTTTCAATGAGAGAAAACTAAGCTAGGAGCTTTCCGCTTCACTAAGTCGTGAAGCGATAGGAACGTACTCGGGTTCCCAAGCCCGCGCATGTTCCATGCTAAAAGACTCATTGTGCTTGGCGGGGGTGGCCAGCACCCTCCGAAAATAATGCATTTTGAGTCTTTAAGGAACTCAATTCCTTGGATGAAATCTGAATCCCAATAGTCGTATTGATCGGACCACCTTTTGCCAAATCCCCTTGGGCCTTGTTTGTTGCCTTGTTTCCATTGACTTGTTAAGCCTGTTTCCTCGAGCTGTTATGCAGCAATAGGGGTCCTGGATTCAACGTACCTCTACCACCTCCTCCACGTCCTCTCCCTCTACCTCTTCCCCGCATGTTTTGTCCATTCCCTTTTTCATTCGGGTTTGGACTGAAGTTGGTTTCACTTACTTTCCTCTTGCCTTGGCTTTTCTCCATAAGTCCCTTACGTTTATCCTCCTTCACCACTCCTGCCTCACTGCACAGTGGATTATCAAACATATCAAAACAAATGTTACCCCCTGTAGACACTTTTTCCACCTCCGTAGCTTCACTTCCCTTATCCTCTTGATGGCCTTCATCCAGTGAGCTCTCCATTGTCTCTTCCGCTGTTTTAGTCTGGTTGATGTTGGACTTCAACCCCCGAAGGAAATTCACTATCAGCGCATATCTTCTTCTTAGGAGGAGGCCTAAAGAAGAGCCATTCACCAAAACCCGGAGGATCACCAGCTCCTACGATCGCATCCCTTTCATGGCAAGACAAGGAATGATGCGTCACCCTCCCACACCATTCACAAACTGAAGCGATCCTTTCGTAGACATAATCAAGCCACATTTTTTCCACACCCAAGGCTTTCATATACACTCCCCTGTTAAGAGGTTTATGCTTATCTAGCCTAACCCTAGCTCGCACATAATCTCCCCCCTCCACCCGAGAGAATCCTCTGATCTACCTCCAGGACATCTCCCAGTTTTGCAATAGTCTTACGTATGTCATCTTCCGATCTCAAAAAGACCGGCAAGTTTTGAACATGCACCCACATTTCAATATGATCAAAAGAAACGTTATCAACTCTTGCAGAGACAATCCATGGCTTGAGCATGAGAACGTTCCCGTCAAAAAGCCACGGTCCGCCCTTCAACACTGATTCAAGGGAACTCGAAGAGGGAATTACGATAACAAACCTATTTGGCACTTGCTCATTGATCCTTATGTCCTCCCCTTCCGGCCAGATCTTGGTGAAGAGTTGTTCATCGCCCAAACGTGGAAGGTAATAGGCCACAAAAACGCACCAACTAAGAAAGAACCTAGGTTTTGCGCTGCCTCCTCGCAATACTCCGTAGGGAAAACAACGACTTCCTCTTCCTCCAGTGATAACTTCGCGGTTCTCCGATTGACATCCTCGAAAGAATCATCCTTGCCTGAATTCGCCATCGTGAATGAACCAAACCGTCGATCTCCCTCGTCGCCTCCGAAAAGCACGGAGAAACCCTAACCTTGTGAAAAATTCCCACTAGAGTGGGAATTAGTTTGTAGGTTAACATTACTATAGTAAGAAACTCTTAAAATTGCGCGTTTGTATACCACGTGTCAAGCAAAATCCTTTTTCCTCCTTAATTAAAGATATTCCGTGTTTGATATTACGATTAAAGTTAAGACATTTCAAAATGTTAGTTTTGGGATCTTGTTTCTTTGCACATTGAGTATCTCAAATCAACCAGATTCTTTTCCATAAAAGTCAAGACTTCAAGGAGCATCTTATTATGGGTGGGTGGTTTGGTGTGGACTTTTTGGATTTTTAGCTGTCTTTTAAGATGGTGTGAAAAAAGTATGTGACACGAAATCTCAAGAAAAAAGATGCATGGGTTTGGTAGAAAAAGTTGGTGATGTTTAAAGTCAGTGATGTGACAGTTTTGTTGTTTAGTGAAAGTTACCATCATACCCTTTTTGTATATTTAGTGATGTGACAGTTTTGTTGTTTAGTGAGGACATTATTGTCATTTTCCTGATGTGAGGAAAAAAGACACAAAAAAATCCACTCAAACCCAACTTTTTTCTTCCACCCATTCTACACTACAACTTGAAAATCCAAAATCCAAAATCCACTCAAAAAAGTTCATACCAAACCTCTACAAAAATTCCAAAAAGCAAAAAGATGGATTTTGGATTAAAATCCACCAAAAAGCCCACACCAAACCCACCCTATGTTGTCTTTCCTCTCCCCAACCAAAAAGCTCACTGTAAATAGGTATTTCATTGTTATCTTATTTATTTCCCTCTTCTTTCTTATATGCTCAAGTGTACGAGTTCGGTGAATCAATACTCTGATACAGAGGAGGAGGATGATTATTTACTAGCCCGCAGCTCCAGAACCACCGAGCCGACCGAAGCGGTCGTAATGCGACCTCGCTTGATTATATTAAATTTTTTTTGTTCTATATTTTTTCGTACAATTAAATTGTATGGGTCTTTGAGCATAATAAAAGCTCCTTGCTGGATTTCCTAAACAGTTCTTTCTCGGATCGTAAAAGGAGGGTCTGACCGTATAGAGTAGAATAGTATCTAAAACTTCTTTTTTTCTTTTTACCATAAAGAAATAATAAAAAAAAGTTAAATGATATCTTCTACTTCTCCTTCTTCTGTCATTACTACTGGTGAAAATTCACCGGACTATTACCAAACTCGGTAAAAATTGGTGCTTCGACTACTTCCGGACATCAGAGGCCAAACAGCTACAAGTAGTGGCCATGTTAATAGACAGCCCGACATCGGAATGGTTTTGATACTACCAAAATAATAACAGAACAACATATTGGACGGAATTCTTACCGCTGTTAAGCAGCGATTCGACCTGAAAAACTAAGAAGATTACGTGGGCTTATCATCTAAATTACATCAATGTACAACAAGATGTAACACCCTGTACATTTATGTGGGGGGTAAAATTGTAAAAATTTGAAATTTTGAGTCAGTTATATAAATTATTTGTTCAGTAGACAGTAGCAAGATTGAGCATTCATATTGGGATCCATTATGAAATTAGAGAGAAACTAGGGCTTATTTGTAAATTCATATAAATTAATTTTCCTGGCTGAATTTGGCCATCTTGAGAACTTTTAGAATTGTGGGGATCCCTGTTAAAGCATTTACAGTGATGGGGCCAATGTAAAATTTCCAAAAAGTTATCATCTCCTGCAAATCATACTTTCCTTCCCTAACTTTAATATATTTACACTTGCACCCCCCCCCCCTTATGCATGTGTACCACTTGACTCGCTCATTTTCCTGACTCATGAGGTGGCATCTATTCCTCCTCCTCTTCCAGTATTTGAATTATTGGTGGCATCTTCACCAACTTCTTCTCCATCAACTTCTTCATCTTCTAGAACCACGGCCAAGATCACCACTAAACCACCACTTCTTTTTCAAAGATGTTGTAGGTGAAGGGTCACTGAGTAATTGAGAGCAAAATTGATCTGTCAATTTTACGATCCAGCAAGAATAGAGCTCGGGAATGGGTGAGTTTTCCTCAAGAACCCAAGAATCTATTTCGTTCAATTCCTTCTACATGTTGTAATCCAAGCCATATAATGCCAATATCCTTAATCTTGAGGTGGTAGCGAGTCCATAGACCCCAAGAACAAACCAAAACACTGCCAGAATCATCTACGATGCCAGATTCTGCGTCGCAGGCCCCGCAATCGCGATACTTGTCGAAAACATTGAGATTGGTGGGATAGACAATCAGCATCGCTAATGAGGCTAGGCAGGCTACGAGGTAAGCATGAAATACTAATGTGAATGCTTAGTTATGTATTGAGGAATACTGGGATAGATGTGTATATAACCATGAGAATGAAATACATAAATTAGAGAATAACTAATGATGGTTCTTGTATACAGGTCTGCACATAAAACATGTGAATATGGGTATGATTCTGCTCGTTTTTGGATACTTGGTGTAGATAGTGCATCTTGAGCAGGTCGATCATCATCCACGTGACAGTCATCTAGGAAATCTGATGGTACTCCGGCATCACTCAATTACTATCCTAGTATTTACACTTAGCCATATGGGGGCTGCTAGAAAGGGTTGCCCGCGATAGGGACTTAGTGGCTTGGAGGTTGGAGTAAGGAACGTCGCACGAGAGAAACAACCACGCTCGCGCGTGACCCCTAGTAACTGTCTGAGAGATTAATGACCACGTGTCCCATAAATACGGTCGACCATGTAACGATCCCTACTTGTGCGGGCAATCGTTTAACGTGCCCTATATATACGGTCGAACGTGCCGTTACAAGGCGGATATCTAGCCACCATTCACGGGTGCATTAACCCCTCGTAACGGTCACTTCCCTACTATATATAGGAACATTGCCTACTATGGAAACTCTTGGATGTTTTGCTAGTCATTATACTGTCTCTCTCTCAAGAAGAGTTAACAAGTGCTTACTCTTCCCCTACCCTAATCCACAATCTCTCTGGGCTTTCCACTCTTGTTCTTATTCTCTGTTAGAGGTGTAAACTTGGATCTTCCTCTGGGATTTCCTTGTACACATTTGGTGAACCTGACGTGAAACACTACCTTCAAGCTTTTTCAGATCTTTGCAACCAGGTCCCTTGAAACCAACCCCCGTGAAGGCAACCAGTCTCCCTTAAGGGACGATGTCTCGAGATAAGAGAACCCACTTAATATCACCACGCGATCATGGGGATCCTGGGACGGCTTGCCCAAAATACTACTCAAGGAGCTCCAGTCCCTCAAGGGACAACCACGGCACAAGCGCCACATAACCCTGCTCAATCGAATCCATCGTCTTCGATTCAACCTCCTCTTCCTCAGGTTCATGCGTCCTAGCAACCAAGATTGCCGTCAGAGCCACCTCTTGTTTCTGGTTATCAGCCAGAACGTGCAGCCGTTGGGAATCCATCCTCGTACCCCGTGTTGCCGTCATACGCGACTGGATTCCAGACGAGCTATGTACCTCCACCTCCCGACGATCCTAGCATTCCATACATACCGGGGCTCGCCGCCAACCTGTCATCTACCCCAGGAGGAAGTGCGCCTTCCAATGTAATAGCCCTGGAGCAAAGCTTAGACAGCGTCATCGCGAATATGTGCTTCACAGAAATTGTTATCTCGAAGGTGGATAGCGAGCCGCCAATCCCGCGCGATATATACCTGATGTTCAACTCTGCTGGGTATAAGGCACCCAAGTGGTAGAAGTTTGACGAAATCAGCGGGAACGCGCACGAGCATGTCATGCGGTTCATTTATTTGATGGGCCCGCACGGGATCGACATAAGGCTGCTGATGCACGAATTCCCAAAATCTTTGGGAACAGTCGCGTATAAGTGGTACAGGACTCTAGAAGCTAGCTCAATCAAGACATGGGAGGATATGGTCAAGAAGTTCTACACAAAATTCTTTCAAGTGGAAGAGAAAGTCACAACGATCCACCTGTCGCGCATGTACAAAAAGCATGACGAGGAGGGCGTCGCATTTATCAAGAAGTTCAGGGCCAAGTCGTTGGAATGCGTGGATGAGGTGCTTGAAATTCGCCTCGTTGAGATTTTTCTCCAGGACATGTGAGACGAGTACAAAGGTATGCTAATTAATTTGTAGATGCCTACTTTATCCAAGTTGATCGATTTTGCCAGGAACATCGAGCTTATCGTGGAGAAGCAGAAGAAGAGGTACTCGCACGACCGGACACCAGCAAACTCTGGCGTCAAGGTTGGGAGACTTATCTACAAGCGAGGACGCGAGGTTGACGTTAATGCAGTCTCGGATCCAAAGAAACCACGAGGTCCACCAAAGGAGCCGCCTCCGCCGCCGTGTTCGATAGGGGAAATCACTAGCATGTGCAAGCAATGGCGAAAAGATGGGATCTTACCAGCACTGGAGCATAAATCCTGCAGAGATTAGTTACGAGACCCCATATGGTGTGAGTGCCATGTTCAAGTTATGCACCCAACCAAGGATTGCAGGAAATTGAGATGGCTGGTGGACAGGAAAATCAAGGAAGGACAACTGGTCATTGATGAGCCAAGAAAGGATGTACGCAACAATCCGCTTCCCTCCCATTCTCAACAAGAGCCTAAGGTAAAGGAGATAGAAATGACATCCATATGAGATTATGAGGAAGTCGCAGAAGAAGGCATTCCAGTTGTAGGTGAGATCAACGAAGATGAGGACTACTCCTTGGACACAGAAGACTCTCGAGCTGAACCAAAGAAGGGCTCGCGTAAATTAGAGAAGTTCTTCGATGATATGAACTTCTCAAGCAAGTTCCGCCAAGAGATGAAAAAGGCGATCCTAAGTGTGGCTGAAGACTTTGGAGAGGAATTACTGGTTTCGAATGGAGAAGTGTCAAGGCTGCGCGATCGACTGGCTTGGAAATAACCTTCGCGCAAGCAGATAAAAAGACATATGCTAACCACCAAAGACCATTATATGTGACAACAGTATTCAATGAGGTCGAGTTCAAGAGGGCTTTCTTCGATGGAGGAGCCAAAGTGAATGTGGTACCACTCAACACTCTTGAGTTGGCTGGTATCCTAGAGAGCAAGATTGTCAAGCGGCCATCGCCTCTGATGGGCTTCGGGAGTGACTCGCAGATGACTGTTGGTTGGATTCGGCTAGGGATCCTGATTGGACAAATAAGTGCTCTGCAAATTTTCGTGTCATTGATGCCAATCCCACCTACCATATGATCTTTGGTCGGGCATGGATTCATCGCTTCGATGTTGTGCCATCCACAACTCACCAAATGATGAAGGCCATCTCGAAAGACAGGGTAGGGGATATACCAGCTACGGTAAATCCATTTAAACTTAATGAAGCGCACCTAAGCGAGGCCGTGTGGTTCACAGATATGGAAACTGAGGAGATGCCATCACAATTCAAACCCAATCCTCTGCCGTGGGAGGATATCAAAGATCAATCACCAGCAGGAGTGATGGTGATGAGAGAAGCTCAGAAGGAGAAACCTTCACAGGAAGTGTCGTCGAATTTAACTTACCAGAAGAAGAATGTTTACACCCTCAAGAGGGTGGTCAAGCACAATGACTAGGGCAAGGAGACATACGGTTTCTATGCTAACGGGAAGAAGTGCTATCGCATCTGAAGGTGCACGGGGTCATCTTAGACCCTACCTATTGAAGATGTCCCTGAGCAAATAAATGAGATAACAGATGAAGACACGAGCGGCACGGAAATGGAGAGGTTAAAAGAGGCGCCTGAGTGCATGGAAGATAAGCAAAGCCTCAAAAGCAGGAGCTGAAAGAAGTGTTCTTGAGCCCCACAGAAGAAAAGAAAAGGCTGGTATTCTTAAGCGCGGATCTTGATATTGAAGAAGAGCAGGGTTTGTGGGGCTGCTGGCGGAATACAAAGACGTCTTTGCGTGGGAACACGATGAAATGCATGGCCTAGATACAGAGGTTACCATGCATAGACTGAATGTCATTCCAGGTTCGAAGCCAGTAAAGCAGAGTACAAGGAGTTTTTGCCAAGAAATCAACATGAAGATAAATGAGGAAATAGTAAAGCTGCTAAATACAAAGTTTATCAAGCCTGAACATCATCCCACTTGGCTTGCCAACATTTTACCAGTTCTGAAGAAGAATGGGCAGCTACGAATCTGTGTTGACTTCAAGGACTTGAATAGATTTTTCCCCAAGGATGACTTCCCAATGTCGAACATATACTTACTGATTGATTCTACTGCAGGCCCCCAGATGTTTAGCTTCATGGATGGATTTAGTGGCTACAATCATATCAAGATGGACCTTGACAACATTCATCACACCTGTGGGAGTATTCCATTATACAGTCATGCCATTTGGCTTGAAGAATGCTGGTGAAAATTATCAATGCGCGATGATGGCGCTTTTTCACGAAATTTTCTGGCGACCGGTCAATGGTCCTTCTCCACGGAAATCTGCATAAAATTCAGCACCTGTAGGAACTGACTCTGGGTGCACGGGTTCAATTTCTGTCTCTTTCTTTATTTTTCTACATATGCTACCAGATGTTCCCACTCAATGAGGCAAGCCAGCTCATCCAATCCAGATTATATGCCTGATGACTAGTACCATGTGGGCATGGCACCATCCAGTGTGGGGGTGGTGGCGTTGTAACTGCATTACTTTTTATTAAAAAAAATTAGTGAAAAGAAAAATGGATAAAAATTTAAAATTTTGAGACTAGGAAAAGAATTTAGCTTAAAACTGGAGAGAGCTTAATGATAGAAAATTTCCTGAAGTGGACGAAATTAAGTGAGGAAGAGCTGCGAGAATCTGTCTAGGGGAGTTAATAGAGCTGTTCGACAAAATCCCAAGTATAGGATATCGATTCAAGTAGTAATCCGGTAAGTCCGGAGTCAAATCCACAAGGATTGGGAAAGAGAGATCTCACACTTGAGTAACAAGGAAACAAGATACAATCTAAGCTAACTAGTGCAATGAAAATAGATTTCTCAAAGGCTTTTTTAGCTAGCCAAGCTTCAAAATCCACCAAGTGAAACTTGATGGAGCAAGGATTTGTTGTGTAACAATTCAAAGAAACTTAGTAAAAAACTAGGCAATTAAAAAGAGGTTGCTAAAGAGTTTGGAAAATTGATAAGAGAAGAGTTGGATCAATTGTATCATCTAGTGGTTCATGTGACTTGAATCCAACACCCAAATCATTTTGCTCAAGAGTTCAATTCATGATTTCAAATGGAGAAATCCAAATCAATGTTGCCTCAAGCATTGAGTATGCCTATTTCACTTGAAATCCACATACTCAATCAATCCACAATAGAGATTCCTACTTCAACTCATAGAACCCATGAATTCAATCACTTAAACATCAAAACACGAAGCACAAGTGCATTCACATCTCATGAACCAACTAGGATCAACAACTAATCCAACAACATGTCTAGCTACTCATGTTCAAGAGTAGAACAAATAAGAAATCAAGCATATTCAATAATTTCATGACTAGAAATGAATAGAGGTAATGATATAGCTCAATGATTCTCCAATTCAACTCCAAACACAAGTAGTATTGAGAACACTATGAAGAACAATGAAACTTGGCTCAAATTCGTTCTCTCTTCCTCCTTGGTTGTTCTTGGCTCCTGCCCAAGGCTTAGAGACTCAAGAACAACTCAAAAATCGGCCAAAACCGAGAGGGATAGAGAGAGAAAGTGAATTTCGGCCTCCTTCAAAGGGTGTGCAAAAAAAGAGAGAGAACCCCAATTGCTAAAATTGTTAGCTTAAATAGAAGCTTGGAATAGGTTCCTTAGCCTCCAAGGATCAATCATAACCGTCCAATTGAGCTTCTAACATCTCCATCATTGAATGCCCAATTCGTCCATATGGACCCTAGAACTTCGGGTTTTTGATTTATTGGGTTTTGGGCTTGATTTGAGTCGATTTGGTGGAGTATGGAAGGGGTAATTGGAGGTTAAACCGTGGCTATGAAGTGGGTTTATGTGGGTTTCGGGATTGAGTGATTTCGGGGTTGTTTTGGGTGCTTAAGGAGGTCTAGAATAGGTGGGGATCATAGAGGGTTGTTTGAAGGTCAATTTGAGACCGATTTCGGACAATTTGGAGCTCAAACGAAGTTTCATGGTGGAGGGTTCATTTTGGACGGGACTGAGGAAGAAGATGACTCTTCTTCTTTGCGTTTTGGACCCTCATTTACTTGGAGCTTCCAATTTGACCCAAAATCTTACCCTACATGCTAGATCCTCTTCATTAGGACCCTCTTAATTTTGGGAAATTAAGTTTCTCCCTAAAATGATGAATTTTTCATTCTTTGGCCCTCGAAAGTAACTTTGACCTTGACTTTTGGTTCTTTTGACTTGCTTTATCTTAAAAATTGGTCTCTTTATTCACTTTTCTTTCAAATTAGCTTCTTGAATCTTCAAATCAAGCGCTTCTAGTTCCTTCTTCACGTCTCTTAGCCTAAATCTCCTCCACTTCATCATTTAAGCTTTCCCTACAACGTCTTCACCTACAAAATAAGAGAAAAACAACCAAAACTACAAGAGCAAGCATAAGTCTAGAATTAGGGATATAACACACAAATTACATATAAATGCAAGTTAAGAGGAGTTCAATAACCTACTAAAATATGCACTTTCCATTTATCAACACCCCCCCAACTAGCCTTTTTCTCGTCCTCGAGCAAAGAGAGCGATATAAGAAGTGAACTAGTGAAGAACCAATCATGAGAGACACACACTGAACTAGACAAGGCTTGACTCAATTCTAAACTAGACTCAAATATTTACAAACACACACACAAACATTATCTATCCTAAGTGAGAACTCAAATAAATAAACTACTAAGAGTTACTAGCTAAATTTTTTTGGTGGGGGGAAAAAGAAGAATGCACAAATGTCTCCTCAAATAAATTCTTAAAGTCCACAATGAAAGTGTGTAATGTAGACTAAATACAGGACCTAAATACTCTAGAAGGGGGGGGGTTGAATAGAGTATGGAAACTTTTTGCAAAACTTAAAGTTTAACAGGAAAGCTTTGTGTGAAACTCAAATATCAAGGCCTTGAGATTTTGTAAACTGTCTGAAACTCACTAAGGCAAAGATGTAAGCTTCAAGGCCTTGAGCTATGAACAATTCTAAACAGCTTTAAAACCCTAAATTGATTTGAGTTGTGTGCAACAGATAATAATCAAACAGAAAAGTAAAGAACACAAAGTAATTTACAGAGTTCAGTCCCAATGGACCTAATCTCTGCCTGAGGGATCTAATCCCACCAGAATTGGGCAAACACTTCTTATTACTCACACAGAAACAGCCCTAGATCTTCAAGCCTAAGTGATTTCCCTTACACCTATACAGCTTGTGGTTCCAAACCTATCTAGTTCCAGCTACTAACTGTTGAGCTAACAAGAACCTCTTGTTGTTCACTTGAACAACCAACCACTAGGTTAAGTGAGGTTTAAGATAATATAGAGATACACATATGGAGGTACAGATGAAGAACACAGTATAGAGATAAGTTGTTGAAGCCAGGAAGTGTTCTTCAGGAATAACTGGATTGATTTGATCTTCAGAAGTCTGGAATGAAGCTTGAATGATTGTGTGTTTGAATGGATGATCTCCCACGAATTTGTCACACCTCTCAGAGTATTCTGCAAGCCCCTCTCACCTTCAAAATTCAAACCAGTCTCTTTTATCCACAGCTGCAACTGATTGAGAGATTTTAGGATCTCAGTTCCTACAAATCCTCCTTCTGTTTTCAACTTAAATTCAAACAGCTTCAGGTGGATATCCGTTGGAGTTTGTTGAGATTTCTCCTGCACGTTTAATAACCCTGAAACAGCATAGAAACACTGCAACAACAAAATCCAAACATCTAACAGTACTGAGACTGTTTGGCTATACAGTTTCTGATAAAACTGTTTAATAAACTTAGAACAATAATCTGCATATTCTCTAGAACAAATAAGACATGAAAAACAAGTTTAAGACACTTAGAAGTGAGTGAATAATCACAATACCAAGAGTCATAACCTGCAAGAAAGAATCAATTAAGTTCTGTAAAAACTGTCAGCAGCTCAAGGCATATCTCAAGGCCTTGGAGCTCTGAACCTGCTTCACAGTATTTCAAAATTAAACCCAGATAACTTTGATTCTTCCTGTTCTGATCATCTGCAATTGTGTTAAATATATAAATAGTACAAACCACAAGTATATACCATAAACCACTGATTTGCATAATCAGATATCCAATTCTGCAACACAAAAATGTTAGAACACATAGCAGGATAAGATAAATCAAGGCTTTGAAGTTAAGTCAATCTCAAGGCCTTGAGATAACTGAAATGCCTTTGCTGCTAATGTCTTAGCCTTTTGTCTTTCATCACTCAAAAAAATTACCAGTCAAAGCACATTCAGGGATCTTGACTCAACAATCTCCCCTTTGATGAAAGACAAAATCTACAGTCTTGCATAGATCTTCCTGCCACTCATATTCAAAAATTAAATAACCACAATCTGCAGATATAAAATATATACTGAACCCAAATAGATAACCAGGAGAATAAATATTACAAAATACCACAGAATTACCACAGAAATAAAAATTCACCATAATAACTAAAGGCCATATCTTATTATTACCAGATACTGCAAATAAAACACAAGTACATTCTCCCCCTTTTTGACTTTCATCAAATAAGGTTGAAGAAATGTAGGATCATTACGCAGAGGTTGAAAATAAACTTAAAACAAAAAACTGGCTAAAAAGTCAAGGCCTTGAGACTAGAAAAGATAGAAGAGAATTAGATAGAAGGTCAAGGCTTTGGCAGTCTCTGATCTTCACTTCTTCTTTGATGTCTGGCCTTTCTCTGAGCCTTCCCCAATTTCTTCCTCACTTGCAGCTTCTTCTGCAGACTGATTACCTTCTTGTTCAGCTTCAACTTCAGCAACCACTTCTTGGATTATCTCATCTACTTTCTTCTTAGCCTGTACTGAATCTACCTCTGTAGCTGCATCAACACCTGTATCTTCATCAGCATCTTCTTCATCAGTTTGTTCAAACAAGTCTTTTGAAGCTAGCACCACTGGAATTGGCTTCTTCTTCTTCTTCAGAAAATCTCCTAGCTTCTCTTCTGAATCCACACTGGTGTCATGACTAGTAGCAGAAGGTATCTTCTTTAGATTCAAGCCCTTGATGACAATATCCAACTTCCCATGCATAGTATTCATCAAGCCCTTGAACTGATGAAATTCAGTTGACAGGTCAAACAACCTTTGTATGAGATCCTCAATCTCAACTTGCAGATCTTCTAACTTCTCAACCAGCAGAGAGTAATCCTCATTGGCTTGCCCTTTCCCAGATGCAGTACCCTTAGGCTTCACAAACTCCTTCTCAGCAAGTTCCTCCTTTGACAAATCAGAATATAATTTCCAATGCCCTTTCCCAGTCTGAACCACCCCAATCCTCTGAAGTGCAGTCTCATCTATCAACCCAAAACCTCCAGTAATCTTTTCTTCCCCTTTCACAGGCACATCAAAATACTCAAAGAAAAGAGGTAACAGGTTGGCATATGGAAGAGGATGGTTTCTAGTCCTAGTTGCACAATAAACCATATGCTCCATAACAACTGTAGGCAGATCTATCTCAAACCCTTGAGATATCAGATACATCAAAATCAGAACTTTATCAGTTACCAACTCTCTTGAGTTCTCCCTGGGAACTACACTCCTCATCAAAATAGTAAACAAAATTTGGCTTCACAGTTGAGCACAGAGTGTGTCAACTGCTTTGGACCAGAGGGAACACCTTCAACAAAGAGCATCTCCTTTGCCTTATCCAAACATTCCTTCCTATCAGGATAATCTCCAACATTGTATTTCCTAGGAATGCCCAAGACTTTGGCAAAATTCCTATGATCTAACCTCAAATCCACACCAGCCACTTTAGATGTTAAAACTATTTTTTCATCACCAAGTTCAGATAAAATAACCTAGTTAACCTAGGATAAGCCTTTGAACTAGGATTTAAAACTTTCCAAACAGCAGTTTCCCTCAATTTTATCATGCATTCTATGTCCAGTTTATCCAACAACTCATCAGAATCATGCTACAGAAAGCCACTTTAGATGATGCATACCCTTGCATCCAAACTGTTCTAACTTCAGAACTAATAAACCACTCAGTTGGAAGTACATTCTTACCTTGATATCCTTTCTTAATTGCAGCAGCAACTTACTTAACCCTAGTCTTCTTCTCAGAGGGTTTGGCCTTTTCTTGTACTCCTTCTGTTGATTTCTTCTGGCTCTCCTGAGTTGACTTCCCTTTTTCCTCTTCAGTAGACTTTTTCTTTTCTCCCCCTTTCTTCTTCTCTGACCTAGGTTGATCACCACCCTGAGTCTCCTGTTGTGGATCAACACTTGAGCCTTCATATCCCTTCTCTGTCCTTGACTTCTTTGCAGGAGGGGTATCCTCATGCACACTTTGAGTGTTTTCTGAATCTGAATCAGAAATCACTATCTTCTCCTTCTTGTTTGCTCTCTTCTTGGATCTGCCAGAGGGCTTCCCCTGTTGCTGAATTCTGGCTGATTTGCGCTCCATTTTAGGGTTTAGGGTTTTGAGAAGAGAATGTGATTGAGAGGAACTGAGAGAGAGAGAGAGAGAGTAGTCGCAGAAAATTGGAAGAGAATGAGAAGAAAAAGCCCTGACTTTCAGCTTAAGTAGGTTGAAAAGGATGAGTCATAAAAGGACTCTGCAATATCTACATGCAAAAATAGAATCTTGAAAAATCTTTTTGGGATATTTTAGAAAATTCTCTGAGTAATTCAAATATTATACAGTTATCTAAAAAGATAAGATATAACATTTTATGATCCAATTTTTTTTAAAAAAAACAGATATTATCAAGACCTGGAGAACAATCTCAAGGCCTTGAGATTTTCTGCAGTTTGAGAAACTTCAAAGCTTTGAGCTATACTTTCAAGGCTTCAGAAAGTATAATCTCAAGGCTTTGAGATTCAAGCACATATACACATATAGATACTAATACTCCCCCTAAACCAATGCATCCTTGTTTAACATCCCCAATTCAAGCCTTAGAGATGAAAACCTATCATCTGGCAAAGGTTTAGTGAAAATATCAGCAATCTGCATTGAAGTAGAGATAAAATTTAAAACAACATCACCTTGTTCTGCATGATCTCTAAGGAAATGATGTCTCACATCTATGTGCTTTGTCCTTGAGTGCTGAACTGGATTCTTAGAGATTGAAATAGCACTTGTATTGTCACAATGAATTGGCACATTTATGAAGTTGTAGCCAAGATATCTAAGTTGCTGAGCAGTCCATAGCACTTGTGAACAGCAAGCACCAGCTGCAATGTATTCAGCTTCTGCAGTTGATAATGCTACAGAATTTTGCTTTTTGGAATGCCAACTGATCAATGAAGATCCAAGAAATTGACAGCATCCAGAAGTACTTTTCCTGTCTACTTTATAACCTGCAAAATCTGCATCTGAATAGCCACTCAACATGAAATTAGATCTTCTTGGATACCAAAGTCCTAAGTCTCTGGTTCCATTCAAATATTTAAAGATTCTTTTAACTGCAGTTAGATGACTTTCCTTAGGATCTGCTTGAAATCTAGTGCACATACAGACACTGAACATAATGTCAGGTCTGCTAGCAGTTAAATACAATAGTGATCCAATCATACCTCTGTATTCCTTCTGATTCACACTCTTACTAGTTGAATCTTTGTCTAATGAGAGTGATGAACTCATAGGGGTCTTAAGCACCTTGGACTGTGACATATTGTACTTATTCAGTAATTCCTTGGTATATTTTCCTTGATGCACAAAAATTCCTTTCTTCATTTGTACTATATGAAGTCCAAGAAAGAAATTTAGTTCACCCATTAGGCTCATCTCAAACTCCCTGCACATCAGACTAGAAAACTCTTTTGAAAGAGCATCATTAGTAGCACCAAATAATATATCTGTAGGGTTTTGATTCATGGATCGCGCAAACGGAAGCATAATCAAACAAACAACCACGCAAAACCCTCCAAGGATCACAAGTCTAGATGCATAACGATAGTGAAGGTAAGAAATCATAAACACACCTTTGGGTTCTCCTTGATGACTTCAAACGCGAATAGTGTCACGTTCTCTATAGTTGATCCACGCCTAGAGTTGTTCCTAGATCTCCAATCTCCTTGGTGCTAGCCCGGAATGAAAGGAGGGTGAAGGAATCACGCAAAACGAGGCACAAAAGGGGGCTCGGCCCTCTTGTGGCGTCGGGGACGAGTGGGCGGCGGCAAGGGGGCGGCGTCCCTCTTGATGCTTGCTCTCTCTCTCCTTTGTTCTCTCCTACTCTTGTTATGTTCTCTTTAGAGCATAAGTTGTGTAGGGAAGGAAGGAAGGAGGGTCCTTTATATAGTCCAACAACTCCTTGTTAACTACCTAAAGGACTTATTCTAGTCCTACTAGAATTCAATTTAGTCCCTTCCTTGCAAATTAGTCCCTACTAAGTTTGCAAGGGTTTGCAAAGTGATCCTTCTAATTAATTAATCCAATTAATTAATTCCCAAATCTAGTACAACTCTATATAGCGTGTGACCCCATAGGTTCTATCTAGTTGGTAGCAACTATTTGCTAATATGGAGCGGTTTCTAGCAAAACATCCATTCTAGCCAACTAATAGAATAGTCATCTAGACAACCTTGTACAAGTAATTGTCTCATCCCTTTGCCTCCATATCCGGATTGGACACGAGACATACAAGTCACACTCGTATATCCAATCCCTAGTTTCTCGATCCATGGAATAGCCTTATTCGTGCAAATAACATCAATATCCCATATATTGATTTATTTGAGTCTGGCCAGACATTCTATAAGCACTATCCTTCGAGTGGCCTTGGATATTTGCTCCCGTTATGTGGGAGGGGCAAATCCTCTCTACGTCCACTACGATCTCTAAGCTTGCTTCTCATTGTATCCAGTACACGCCTTTATAACTACCCAGTTACGGTGTAGCGTTTAACGCTACCAAGATCACAATGATCCACAACTAGAATATCCAGTGACTTCAAGTCTAAGGATGACAATACCATTGTACCCGAGAAGCACTTGTGACTCAACATAACGTGTATGTAGCCTTCTCGGTAATGGGTCAATCCAGTGCGACATTCCGTAATGCACACCTATGTGTTGGATCGTGATATCTCCATATCAATCCAACCCCATACTAGTCTATAGATGATTGTCCCATTTAATCATTATACTTGACTAGGGATATTTAAGATAAACAACACGATTGTAAATCTAAGGACTTCATTATATTAAATATCCAATAAATAATAAATGAATTTCTAGCCAATTACAAATTCATACTAAACTAGATTGCCTCTAGGGCATCTATTCCAACAGTCTCCCACTTGCACTAGAGCCAATCTGGCGCATCTCGTATGCCCATACTCCTAGTGTGCCCTTCATGCTTCCACTGCGTGAGAGGCTTCGTAAGCGGGTCTGACAGATTATCATCTGTAGGAATCTTGCATATCCGAACGTCTCCTCTATCGATAATATCTCGAATCAGATGAAACTTCCTGAGCACGTGCTTGGACTTCTGGTGCGATCTTGGTTCCTTTGATTGCGCGATCGCCCCAGTGTTGTCACAGAACAACTCCACTGGATCCGCAATGCTAGGGACCACACCAAGTTCAGAAACAAACTTTCTGATCCAAACAGCCTCCTTTGCTGCGCCATTTGCAGCAATGTACTCAGCCTCTGTTGTAGAATCAGCTACCGTCTCTTGCTTGGAACTCTTCCAGCTCACCGCTGCTCCATTCAGGCAAAACACATATCCCGACTGTGATCTGAAGTCATCTCTATCGGTTTGGAAGCTTGCATCAGTGTAACCCCTTACACGCAACTCTTCCTCACCGCCAAACATCAAGAAAGCATCCTTAGTTCTTCTCAAGTACTTTAGGATGTTCTTGACAGCAATCCAGTGACTCTCACCCGGATTGGACTGGTATCTGCTTGTCATACTCAAGGCATATGACACATCTGGTCTAGTACATAACATGGCGTACATGATGGATCCTATGGCCGAGGCATAGGGAATCCTACTCATGCGTTCCTTCTCAATCTCATTAGAAGGACATCCACTCTTCGAAAGAGTGATTCATGTGACATGGGCAAGAATCCCTTCTTGGAATCTTGCATGTTGAACCGTTTCAACACCTTGTCAATATATGTACTTTGACTTAGGCCTAGCAACCTCTTAGATCTATCTCTATAGATCCTTATACCGAGTATATAGGCTGCTTCCCCTAAGTCCTTCATTGAGAAACACTTTCCTAGCCAATCTTTCACAGATTGCAGCATGGGAATGTCGTTTCCAATGAGTAGTATGTCATCCACATACAAGACCAGAAAAGCTACAGAGCTCCCACTAACCTTCTTGTAAACACAAGACTCATCTTCGTTTCTGATGAAGCCAAACCCTTTGACCACTTCATCAAAACGTCGATTCCAACTCCTAGAAGCTTGCTTCAATCCATAAATGGATCGTTGCAGCTTACAGACTTTGTTGGCTTGCTTTGGATCCTCAAAACCCTCCGGCTGTATCATATACACGTCCTCGAGGAGATTCCCATAAAGGAATGCTGTTTTGACTCCATCTGCCAAATCTCATAGTCGTAGTATGCTGCAATTGCAAGTAGGATTCGGATGGATTTGGTCATTGCGACTGGTGAAAAGGTTTCATCATAGTCAATACCATGAATCTGTCTGAATCCTTTAGCCACCAATCGGCCCTTATAGGTAATCACATTACCATCCATGTCGATCTTCTTCTTGAAGACCCATTTGCACCCTATGGGTCGCGCCCCATCAGGTGGTTCCACCAAAGTCCATACTTTGTTGGTATACATGGATTCCATCTCGGATCTCATGGCTTCAAGCCACTTCTGCGAGTCTGGGCCATTCATGGCCTCCTCATAGGTAGTAGGCTCATCATCTATGAGCATCGTGTCACCGGAATCAGTTACGAGAAGTCCGTACCTCTCGGGTTCCTGGCGCACTCTACTAGATCTACGAAGCTCTTGTGTTACCTGAACAGGTGGATCTACAACTGCTTGTGATTCCTGTTCATGTTCCATAATCGGTTCAGTGATTTGTGGTTCTTGAACTTCTTCAAGTTCTACATTCCTCCCACTTGCTTCTTTAGAGACAAACTCTCTTTCTAGAAACACGCCGGTCCGAGCAACAAACACTTCGTTCTCGGTTGGATTGTAGAAGTAGTATCCCTTAGTTTCCTTAGGGTACCCTACAAATTTACACTTGTCCGATTTAGGCCCTAGCTTGTCTGATTGTAAACGTTTTACATAGACATCGCAGCCCCAAATTCTCATGAACGACAGTGTGGGACGCCTCCCACTCCACATCTCATATGGTGTCTTCATGACTGATTTAGATGGAACACGGTTAATGGTAAAAGCTGCACTTAATAGAGCGTAGCCCCAAAATGACAATGGAAGATCGGTTTGACACATCATAGACCGAACCATATCCAATAGGGTTCGATTCCTCCTCTCGGACACGCCATTCCATTGTGGCGTTCCGGGTGGAGTGAGTTGGGACACGATCCCACACTCTCTAAGATAGTCGTCAAACTCTTGGCTCAAGTATTCTCCTCCACGATCCGATCGTAGAGCCTTGATACTTTTGCCAAGTTGCTTCTCTACTTCATTCTTGAATTCTTTGAACACTTCAAAGGATTCGGATTTTGCCCTCATAAGGTACACAAATCCATATCTACTGTAATCATCAGTAAACGTAATGAAGTAGACATAACCACCCCTGGCTGGCGTGGCAAATGGCCCACACACATCGGTATGTATGAGCGCCAATTGCTCATTAGTCCTCTCACCTTTCTATTGAAAGGGGACTTTGTCATTTTTCCCAACAAACAAGCCTCACATGTTTCATATGATTCAAAATCAAATGAGTCTAGTAATCCATCTTTATGGAGTCTAGATACACGTTTCTCATTTATGTGGCCTAAACGACAATGCCATAAATAAGCAGGATTTAAATCATTTATTTTAATCCGCTTGGTATTAATGTTGTAGACAGGATTACTTAGATCAAGGACATAAAGTCCATTAAATAATTGCGCACTAAAATAGTGAATATTATTCAAATAAAAGGAACAACAATTGTTCTTTATTGAAATAATAAAACCTTCCTTGTCCAAACAAGAAATAGAAATAATGTTTCTGCTCATAGCAGGCACAAAATAGCAATTATTTAATTCTAAAACTAATCCTGAAGGCAGAGATAGCTCGCACACGCCTATGGCCAACGCAGCAACCTTTGCTCCATTCCCAACGCGCAGATCTACCTCCCCTTTAGCCAATCTTTTACTTCTCTTTAGATCCTGCATATTTCGACAAATATGAGATCCACATCCAGTATCTAATACCCATGATGTAGAGACAGTTAAATTGACATCTACAACAAAAATACCTGGTGGTGGTGGAATCACTATTCCAAGCCTCTTGTCCTCCAGATATTTTGGGCAGTTCCTCCTCCAGTGTCCAGGTTGACTACAGTAGTGACATTCACCCTTAGTCACGACCTTGGCAATGCCACCAACAGGCTTAAGGGCTTGTTCCTTGGACTTGGCAACTGACTTGCATTTGCCCTTGGAGGAAGATGCAAACTTTTTGCCCTTTCCTTTATGCACCATCATAATGGCCTTGCCCTTACCCTTGTTGATGCTCTGTTCAGCCGTCCTCAACATGTTGAGCAAATCTGGCAGTGGTTTAACGATCTCGTTCATGTTATAGTTCATAATGAACTGTCCATAACTCTCGGGCAACGATTGCAACACGAGATCGGTTGCCAACTCTTGGCCGACCGGGAACCCAAGCCGGGCGAGATTCTCCAAGTACCCGATCATTCGGAGTACATGGGGTCCCACCGGGTTCCCTTCTGCCAGATGACATTTGAACAGTGCCTTTGAGACCTCATACCTCTCTACCCTCGCCTGCTCTTGGAAGAGCTGCTTTAGATGTTCGATCATATCGACAGCATTCATGTTCTCATGTTGCTTCTGAAGCTCAGAGGTCATGGTGCAAAGCATTAGGCAGGCCGCATCATTAGCGTCATCAACACGCTTTTGATACGCCTTTAAGGCAGCAGGTGTCTGATTCTCTGGACCTTCTGGAACATGCTCCTCTATTGCGTACAGCTTCTTCTCTTGCTTGAGAACAATTCTCAAGTTTCTGTACCAATCGAGAAAGTTGGTTCCAGAGAGCTTGTCCTTCTCAAGGACAGATCGTAGGGAATGTTGTGAACTCGATGAGTTGTTTGTCATTTGGAATTCTACAAAAAGGAAAATACGCAAGTCTTAGTATTTGTGAATTTTTGACTATATTTAATAATGGCTAGTTTATTAAATATAGCTCCCACTATTTTTCTACGGATTAATAACCCTCAAGATATTAATGCGGAAAATATCCTTATATTTTCTAGTGGGCCAAGATCCATCTTTTTCATCTCCTTATGAGCTTGCTTTGGCAAGTCACCCAT